>CM057346.1:315555641-317016269 GCA_030015575.1 Agapanthus africanus | reverse complement strand
GTTTTAAGCATAAGCTGGACAACTCCCCGTACCTTAACAATGTCAAGATATGAACTGTTCTATATCCAATATAGAAACAGAGGCACTGATTTAATTGAACCAGATTCAAATCATGCAGCGATCTCCAGTGCATGTCAACTAAATGGAAGGAGGCCGATCAGCGTTACTCAACTTAGGAATGCTTCTAATTATGAGTAACCTGAAAGAGAAGCAAGTTCTCTTAATCATTACTATCAACTGAATACCACACACAAGTATCTACATCTTCGATCACCTTGAAGAATCCCGATACTTGCAATACCTGGTTCTGTACTTTATTCATATACCTATAACTTCTCAAAACTCAGACCTTGTGTTTCTACGAAACACTTATCGAAGAACTAGAGAAGTCATAAGTAAACCGAATATAGTACGAGAACCAACCCCTTTGTCCTATTGGACACTGGACAACATACAATACTCTGTATAAGTGCCGTGAGTCTGATAACTCACTCTCTGTGTGTCGTAGGTTGAAAACTGTACTTATGGTTAAGAAGAATTACACCGTTGTTTAATGCTCCTTACCTAACCATCCACTGATATAGGTAAATGTCATCGACATAATTTCAAAAAGGTATATCTCACTCTATAAAAATAGACGCACAGATATATCAATTTGAAATTGGTGTATGACAGCGGATATTCAAAACCAAATATTTGCCGTCCGGCAAACAACCCAGGTGACTTCCTTAAATATCACCAATTACAACGAATCCCGATATAATGAGGATGATCACCTAATCCCCAATAACATACTCCCACTCAACATCTGTAAACCATACAGATGAGAGAATCAAACCTGGTAAATACATACCCTGGAGCAAGTGTCTAATTGGGAAATCAGTTTTCTTTTAACAGTACACGGTGAAACTGAAACATTGAAATGTTTCGATGGGGTATCCCGGTATTCCTAGTAATGCCTCTTCCATTATCCAGATTCACAACTGTAACCGTATATCTCTTTGCCATATCTCCAAATCCCTTTATATGTGTTTAGTCATTACCTTCTGTACACCCCTTTAGGCCAAATGGTTTTCTTCCTTCCCTACCACTCGGCACCAGTCTATAATTTGGAAGAAGACTATCCAATAAGCATAATGGGTGTACTGCCCTAATCCTAGGAGCACTCGCAATGCGAGAGAAGGTAAGGATAAAAGACAACCGAATAAACCTTATTCCTATTTCTCCTGAACCAGAATCCATCCCCGAACTGGAACAAGTTCCTTTCGAGTTCGTATATAACCATACGATGGAATATCCAATAAACTGTGGATCTTCGTAGTGATACGGAGTGTTCTGGAGAAATACAAAGGTGAAATGGGAGTGGTAATGAAATATTAATATCAGTCGCAAATTACTTTGCCCTCCTTCTAATCCCTTTCTTTTTCTTAACTTAATACCTTCTGTACACCATCGTTATGCTAATTGGTTTTCTTCATTCCCTACCGTTCGGCACCAGCCTAAGGTTTGGAAGAAGACTATCCAATTTGCGTAATAGGTGTACTATCTCCTAAACCAAGGAGTACTCGCAACCAGAGAGAAGGTAAAAGGAAAAGACAACTGAATAGTCATATTCGTTTTCTCCAGAACCGGAAACCATCCTCGAATAAATTCCTTCGAGTTCGTATATAACCATACGATTGTTTTGTCCAATGGAAGTGGACGTTCGTAGTAATACGGGGTGTCCTGGAGAAAAGGGTAAAAGTAGGAGTGGCAATGAGGTCTGCAACTCTGACAATCCAAAAGCTAGTGTTAAAGAAGGTTCGGTTAATTTTGGTCTCTAAGTCATAGTCTAGGGTCGGGTCAATGGTCGCTGCCAAAGAGAGAGAGAAAAGAAACACTCAGCGTGCACTCTAACCTAGATCAGAATGGTTACCAATTTATCTAATCTGGAAACCTCCCACTGTACCGTCAAATTCTCCTCCAAACCTAAAAGAAGAATTAGTCGGGATGTCCCGAGGAGTAAACCAACTCATCAGTGGGAATCGGGATCCAACTATCACCGCATGATAACGTGACGGAATCCGCTTACGCTATCATACTCCAGAAGGTATGCGTATATCTGGCAAGTTTCAGTTTCTTTTGAAACTCCCGATGTGATTTTTGCCCCATGCTCTTATGACCTTGACTTTGGCCAACAAATCATAAGTCACATGTCAAGTTTTACCCATCATTCTCCAGGTTAATTTGAGCCCACCCGCACAAGCCCTTGACTTTGGCCAACAAGGCTATACGACTGCCCCAAACCAACGCATCTATCTATGCTGCATATGAATAACCAATAGCTACCAAAGACTGTGCCTTGACTTTGGCCATCAAACACAGCTTGAATACTATTGACTATCCATATGAAACGACGGAGGGCTACGAATGGTTTCTGGCGAAAACCTTTAACGTAATGAACTTGATATCGTTGAAGGAACTGGATAGCATTATAAAAATATAGTGACGAAAACCATTGCTAAAGAGGTCACTCCCGGTGAAGGGATCTCGGCTCTTTCCCCGTAGAATGAGGTGCAGGATATTCCAACTGAATACCACGATGCAAAGCAAAAGTAATCGGCTATAGTGAAGTTATTGCCCTGACGCAAACTTTTGTCCAAGGGGTCACTCCCGGTGAAGGGATCTCAGCCCTTTCCTCGTCGACTGAGGAGCAGGATATTCCAACTGAATACCACTGTGCAAAACAAAAGTGAACGTCCTTGCAATAACAGCTTTTTGAAAAATGTTCCAACAACATCAGATTAGGTTTGTTTTTAACTTGCATTGATCCGAATCAACGCAGTCCCATCAATTGATCACACCACAAAGAACGAAAATAATGACGTACGTATATGCCATCCGCATTCGCCACTGGGTCCCGTCATTACCCGTTAGGTTAGCTAACTAACGACAGAGCGGGGACTGGACTAGCCCGGATGCAAAACATATACAACATCTACTAGTATATATATCAATATATATAATATTTCGCTCAAGGCGTGATAAAAAGCAATATCACAGAAATATACAGCATCACAGAACAATACAGATATCTGGGATCCCCGGGTTTCACAGAGCCGCTACTGAAACCCGACGTTCCACTGGTCGTGTGGATAGCCTGTGCAATGAAATCCTAGACCGCTACGGGCGCGGCAAGTTACTCGCCAAAACCTGAAGCGAGGCATCCCCCTTCTGCAACGTGAATGGACGACCCAGCACTTCACGGAATCCGGTAACTTGGACACCCCTCCTGGGTCAACCTGTACCCCCTACGAGTGCGGCGAATAACCCGCCAATTCTAGAGTGAAGCCCCCTCCGTCTCAATGCCATGAGAGGCGGGCTTGTTGCCCTCTAGAACCCGGCTATCCGTGCACCCCTCCACGGGGCAATCCTAGTACAGAAAGTAAAATATACATACAACGAGTACATCGACCGCAACCTGGTCGTGCCCCAAAAGAATAATACAAACAGGCAGTGACGACAGTCCACATGTCGGACGCTCGCCCCGCAATATCAAATGTACATAATACAACAAAAACTGTACTAGCATTGCATCCAGGCTATCCCCCACGACCAATCCGCAACATCACAGCACAATCACAGAACATCAAAGTGAATGTCACGTTCGCAAATCCGTCTAACCGGGCTATAGCAGTTAGACAGGATTTACCGATCAAGTGACATTCACGGTCGCAGATATAATGTAAAAACTGTGAACTAATGTGTTTAAAATTTTCCGATCGATCAAATATACCCAAGTGGGCCCCAAGCACTACTGTAGCACTTACAGAAAATCTGGGCCCAAAAGGAATGTTCAAAAACCCCTATTTTCAGCCCAAAAGCCCTCTGTGATAAATTGGACCAATGAAAAGTCAATACTGCGGCGGAACCGCGGCCAATGCGTGGGTTTGGCCGCGGTTCCGTGGTGATATGGTGACGTCACGCGACCAATTTTTCTCAGACTGCTTAGAATTCACTGTACATCATTCTGCAACATACTGAAAAAAATTTCGACCCAGAAAAAAATCGACAGAAAACTGATGCAAAGAAAACACGGGTATTTGGAATTTTGTTCGATCGAAAGTGTAAACACATTAGACAAAGCTAGACTAGGTTAATGGCGAGGCTCTGATACCACTGTAAGTGCACGGCGGCGTCCCGGCCGTCAATCCGACGCCGGAATGCGGAAGCGATGCTTTTCTTTAAACTTTTTGAACCTGCACCACCGCTCACTAAAATCCCGGATCGTGCCATTAATCTAGTCCTAGCTATCAAGAGAAAGGATAGTGAGATATACCGAGTGATCCGTGTCCTCCGGTCTTCTCATCGTCGTCCCGATCTCCCGCGGAATCTCCGGTCTCCATCACGTCGCCTCCTTGCCGGAAGGGCACCACATCGCCGGCTTCTTTTACGGGCTCCCACCTCTGGTCCGAGGCAACTCGGGCACGAAGTTGATGAGTCGACGTGCCCAAGGTTTGCTGTAGGTTGACTGTAGAACTCTTTTGTCTCTAGGGGTTGTCGTTGCCATGTATATGGTGGAGGAAAATGAAGTGCAAACTTTGGAGGTGAACCAAAAGAATTTTGCAAACAAATATGAGATGAAAATGGCACCCCAAAAATTGTGTCAACCCCCCAAGGGAATATGGCCGGCCACATCTTTGAATGGGAGAGAGAGAGCAAAGACAAGGGGGTGGGTAAGCAATAATGCTAGAATGTTATCATGAGGAATAATGATAACCCAAAATCTCATACACTCAACCATCAAAACAAAAGTCAAGCAATGATGGATTAATCAAGTCAAAGGATGGTGCACCCATCATGAAAACCATCATGATGCAACAAAATGCAAAGAACACCCTCCACAAATGCTTATTTGCACAAATGCAAATAAGCCCTCCTCCACCAATCTTCGGCCAATGAAAGATACAAAGAAATATGGCCGAAACGGAAAACAAACTGGCAACTCCAAAAAACCGATCCCGTAATAAATTACAAGAAAACCCCGCTACTGTATATACATACCCGCATTTGTATTCTGACCGAATACAAATGCACTGAGACAAAATCTACACTGTACAATACTAGGATCCGGCTTAAACCAAAGCCCGCTAGTATTATCCGCCCGATCCTAATCCGTGCAATACCGCACGTATCTGATCGAACCCTGCCATATCTCCATACGGCCTCTACAGCGTTTCGCCCGAAACTTGAGAAACTGGTCTGTGGAGGACTCTAAAGACTCGTTAACACCTTGGTTGTGGATTTAACCACTAGCACGTCAGAGGTATTAGCCTATACGCAACGGGCTACCAGGTATTGACCAAAAGAGACGTCGATGAGCGAACTCATCCTGACACCCTACTGAGCCAGTCAGTGACAATATCCGTACAGTCCAGTCCGTTCTTCTATGAGCATCGCATGGCGGGCCTAGGGGGTTGGTAAAAGTCAGTCCCCTAAAAGCGGTACAAGTCGTGTCGGAGTGTAGCCCAGAATACCCTGAGATACTACTGGAATACCTACCAGTAAATCTCTTGCCTTAGCCAAGGACTTTCATGTACTGGCTCTCCTAGACACAGCGCGACCTCACCCCCAATACTGGGAGAGACGAACCCCTGCAGATCCGCTCACTGCCTCCATGTGGCTCGGGACTGTACCCAACTAAAACCTGTTTGCATGTCTCCTTTGAGCGTGGTCGGGTAGTAATCAAAGCACAGTGGGAACTCACACGAGACAAATGACGATCTCAGGTCGATGAACTAACCTGTACACATGTCACCAGGGAACTGCTATCTGACAACAGGTATAATACCAACTAGCAGGTTCCCGGCGAGTCCTGTCCGGTGTACTCATAACCCAATGAGCACCTGTATACATATTAGGTGAACCAACTGACACCAGTGGCTTATGAGACCGGCCACCGCCCCTCTTCGGGGTCTCGACTGTATACACTCGTCTAATCTGGAGTATCGATGCCCTGTCTCGAAACACCCATGACTAGGGACCTTTTAAGGATGTGCTTATATACCCCAGCTCCCACGTATATGATCGCGCTCATACTGCTGGTAGTCAAGCAAGAATCCTAGGGGCTCTATCAACGTGCAATAGTGACCTGTAAGGTCACCTAAAGCAGTACACGATGATAAAGATAAACCAGATAGCATACCATCATCTTGAGTAAGACTGTCCTACCGGTACAGGTCCTCCCTCGATCATTGCAATCACGTGCCTGTGATCCAATAATTGACTCTGAGGGCACTATCTCCAACAATAATGCCCTCAGAGTCAATTATTGGATCACAGGCACGTGATTGCAATGATCGAGGGAGGACATGTACCGGTAGGACAGTCTTACTCAAGATGATGGTATGCTGTCTGGTTTATCTTTATCATCGTGTACTACTTTAGGTGACATTACAAGTCACTATTGCACGTTGATAGGGCCCATAGGATTCTTGCTTGACGGCCAGCAGTATGACGGCAATCATATAAGTGGGACTGGGGTCTATAAGCACATCCTTAAAGTGGTTCCTAGTCGTGGGAGTTTCGAGACGGGGCATTGATACTCCATTAGTAGACTAGTGTATACAGTCGAGACCCCGACGAGAGGCGGTGGCCAGTCTCACAAGCCGTTGTTGTCAGTTGGTTCACCTAAGATGTATACAGGTGCTCATTGGGTTTTGAGTACACTGGACAGGACTCGCTGGGAACATGCTAGTTGGTATTATAGCTGACGTCAGATAGCAGTTCCCTGGTGACATGTGTACAGGTTAGTTCATCGACCTGAGATCGTCATTTGTCTCGTGTGAGTTCCTACTGTGCTTTGATTACTACCCAACCACGGCTCAAAGGAGTCGTGCAAACAGGTTTTAGTTGGGTACATTCCCGAGCCACATGGAGGCAGTGAGCGGATCGGCAGGGGTTTCGTCTCTCCCGGTATTGGGGGTGAGATCGCGCTGTGTTTAGGAGAGCCATTACACGAAGTCCTTTGCCAAGGCAGGAGATTTACTAGTAGGTATTCCAGTAGTATCTCAGGGTGTTTTGGGCTACACTCCGACATGACTTGTACCGCTTTTGGGGGTCTGACCTTTACCAACCCCCTAGGCCCGCCATGCGATACTCATAGATGAACGGACCGGACTGTACTGATATTGTCACTGACAGGCTCAGTAGGGTGTCAGGATGAGTTCGCTCATCGTTCTCCCTTTTAGTCAATACCTGGTAGCCCGTTACGTACGGCTAGTACCTTTGACGTGCTTGTGGTTAAATCCACAGCCATTGTGTTGACGAGTCTTTAGAGTCCCCCACAGACAGTTTCTCATGTTTCGGGCGAAACGTTGTAGAGGCCGTATGATATATGGCAGGGTTCAATCATACACGTGCAGTAGCGCATGGATCATGATCAGATGGATCATACTAGTAGGCTTTGGTTTAAGCCGGATCCTAGTATTAGATTTGTTGGATTACTTTACTCTCATCGCATTCGCTTTCAGTCGGAATGCGGATGCAGGTATGTATGTACAGGTGAGGGGATCCTTGTGATCCGTCACGAGTTTACTTTAGATGTTGCCGTATATTTTTATTGTTGTAAACATTTGGGTTAATGTTTACAAATGTAAATTGTGAGCTTAAATCATCATTTTGAGCATTGAATGTGACATAGACTTCATTAGTGACTCATGGTCTCTTTTCTTGTGCTAATGTCACATTATGTGATTGATTTGTGGTTTGAAATGAGGGGAAGAGAGAGAAGGGCAGCCATGATAATGTTTGCTCTTGTATTATTTTGCTTGCTCTCTCTCATTTTTTTATCATTGATAACACAAAAGAAAAAGAACCTCCTCTTCTTCTTCTTCTAGCTCACAATCTCCATTGATGGCTTCACCTTCAACCTCCATCCATACAATGGATGCAAGAGACAAAGTTGTCACACACATTCTCTACATCGCCTTGGACACGTCGGCTAGCGAACTTCGTGCCCGAGTTGCTTCAGAAGAAGTGGGAGCCCGTAAAAAGACTCGAAGATGTGGTTCCCTTTCCGACGAGGAGATCGAGATCGGAGATGCCGCGAGGAGCTTGGGATGGTGGCCAAAGACCGAAGGACACGGATCGATCGGTATAGCTTTTCAAACACTTTCTCTAGTTGCTAGTTATAGGTTAATGGTTCGATCCGGATTTAAAGTATACGATTGCGCCGGTTTCTAGTTTAGAAAAAGTTTTCGTTTTCGCATTTTGGCCTCGGCCAGACGGTCGGGGCGCTACCGTAGACTTATATGGTATCAGAGCCACGCCATTAACCTTTACTAGCTTGTTCTAACGTATTTAAAACATCGATCGATCAAAATTTCCGAAACCGCGTTTTCATTTTCTGAGTTTCTGTCGAATTTTTTAATCGTCAAAAAATTATTTTGAGTATTGCAGAAAATCAGGCAGGATTTTTTAAGGAATCTGAGAAAATTTGGTACACTGTTTTCACTGTAGCGCCGCGGAACCGCGGTCGTACCCACATTTTGGCCGCGGTTCCGCCGCCGTACTGTAGCAATACTGCACCATTTTTTCTGACTTGGAAATGGGGTTTCTGGAATATTTTGTTTTGGCCCAGATTATTTTGAGTACTGGATTTGTGCTTGGGGCCTACTTCAGGAAATTTTGTCGATCGAAATTTTTAAATAAGTTAGTTCACAGTGCTTATTTTATATCTGCGACCGTGAATGTCATTCGAGCGGTAAATCTTGTCTAATTGCTATAGTTTTTTTAGACGGATTTGCGAACGTGACATTCACGTTGTTGTTCTGTGTTGTGCTGTGATGTTGCGGATCTGTCGTGGTGGATAGCCTGGATGCAATGGTAGTATAGCTTGGTTGTATTTGTACATTTGATATTACGGGGCGAGCATCCGACATGTGGACTGCCGTCACTGCCTATTTGTATATTATTCTTTTGGGGCACGACCGGGCTGAGGTCGATGTACCAGTTGTATATATATTTTTACTTTCAATACTAGGATTACCCCGGGGTGGGGTGCACGGATTGCCAGGTTCTAGAGGGCAACGGGCCCGCATCTCATGGCTTTAAGACGGAGGGGTCTTCACTCTAGAATTAGCGGGCTATTCGCTGCACTGGTAGGGGGTACAGGTTGACCCAAGAAGGGGTGCTCAAGTTACTGGATTCCCTGAAGTGCTGGGTAGTCCATTCACGTTGTTGAAGGGGTCTGCCTTACTTCAGGTTTTGGCGGGTAACTTGCCGCGCCCGTAGGGGTCTAGGATTTCATTGCACAGGTTATCCACATGACCAGGGGAACGTCGGGTTTCAGTAGCGGCTCTTTGAAACCCGGGGATCCCAGATTATTTGTATTGTTCTGTGATGCTTATTACATTTCTGTGATGTTGCATTTTATAACGCCTTGAGCGAATATTATATATTGATATATATACTAGTAGATGTTGTATATGTTTTACACCTGCGTTAGTCCAGTCCCTGCTCTGTCGTTAGTTAAGTAACCTAACGGGTGATGACAGGACCCAGTGGCGAATGCGGATGGCATATACGCACATCATATTTTCGTTCTGGTGTGGTGTGATTAATTGATGGGACTGCATTGATTCGGATCAATACAACCTAAACAAACCTATTCTGATGTTGTTGGAACATTTTTCAAAAAGTTGTTATTACAAGAACGTTCTCTTTTGTTTTGCACAGTGGTATTCGGTTTTGAATATCCAGCACCTCAGTCGACGAGGCAAGGGCCGAGATCCCTTCACCGGGAGTGACCCCTTAGACAGAAGTTTGCGTCAGGGTAATAACTTCACTATAGTCGATTACTTTTTGCTTTGCATCGTGGTATTCGGTTGGAATATCCTACACCTCATTCTACGGGGGAAGAGCCGAGATCCCTTCACCGGGAGTGACCTGTTTAGCAAAGGTTTTCGCCACCATATTTTCATATAAAGCTATCCGGTTCCTTCAACGATATCAAGTTCATTACGTTAAAGGTTTTTCGCCAAAAACCATTCGTAGCCCTCCCTCATTTCAGATGGGTAGCACTTAGTATTCATGCAATGTTTGTTGGCCTTCGTCAAGGCATAGTGAATGGTAGCTGCTTGTTACCTTTCTGCTGCATTGATAGATGCATTGGTTTGGGACAGTCGTATAGCCTTGTTGGCCTTCGTCAAGGGCTTGTACGGGTGGGTTTAAATTAACCTGGACAATGACGGGTAGAACTTGACATGTGACTTATGATTTGTTGGCCTTCGTCATGGTCATAAGAGCATGGGGTAAAAATCACATCGGGAGTTTCTAAAGAAACTGAAACTTGCCAGATATGCGCATACCTTCTGGTGTGTGATAACGTGAGTGGATTCCATCATGTTATCTTGCGATGATAGTTGGATCCCGATTCCCACTGATGAGTTGGTTTACTCCTCGGGCGATCCCGACTAATTCTTCTTTCAGGTTTGGAGGAGAATTTGAGGTTACAGTGGAAGGTTTCCTGATTAGATAAAGTGGTAACCATTCTGATCTAGGTTAGAGTGCACGCAGTGTGTTTCTTTTCTCTCTCTCTTTAGCAGCGACCATGGCCCGACCCTTGACTATGACTCAGTGACCAAGATAACCGAACCTTCTTGTAACACTGGCTTTTGGATTGTCGGAGTTGCATACCTCATTGCCACTCCTACTTTTACCCTTTTCTCTAGAACACCCCGTATTACTATGAACATCCAGTTCCATTGGATAAAACTATCGTATGGTTATATACGAACTCGAAGGAACTTGTTCCAGATTCGAGGATGGTTTCCGGTTCTGGAGAAAATGAATAGGACTATTCAGTTGTCTTTTCTTTTTACCTTCTCTCAGGTTGCGAGTGCTCCTTGGATTAGGACGGTACACCTATTATGCTAATTGGATAGTCTTCATCCAAACCATAGGCAGGTGCCGAAAGGTAAGGCATGAAGAAAACCATTTAGCCTAAATGGTGTACAGTATTAAGTAAAGACAAATAAAGAGATTAGTAAGAGGGCAAAGTAAACTGCGACAGCTATTCACGACCAAACCAAGTATTTCATCGCCACTCCTACTTTACCATTGTATTTCTCCAGAACACTCCGTATCACTACGAAGATCTACAGTTTATTGGATACTCCATCGTATGGTTATATATGAACTCGAAGGAACTTGTTCCAGTTCGGGGATGGATTCTGGTTCAGGAGAAATAGGAATAAGGTTTTATTCAGTTGTATTTTATCTTTACCTTCTCTCGGGTTGCGAGTGCTCCTAGGATTAGGACAGTACACCTATTATGCTTATTGGATAGTCTTCTTCCAAACCATAGGCTGGTGCCGAACGGTAAGGAAGGAAGAAAACCATTTAGCCTTAAAGGGTGTACAGAAAGTAATGACTAAAAACATATAATGGGATTTGGAGAGATGCCAAAGAAATATACGGTTACAGTTGTGAATCTGATAATTGATGAGGCATTACTAGGAATACCCGGATACCCCTTTCGAAACATTTTCATGTTTCAGTTTCACTGTGTATGGTTAAAAGAAAACTGATTTCCCAATTAGTCCTTGCTCCACGGTTTGTATTTACCAGACTTTGATTCACATCTGTATGGTTTTACAGATGATGAGTGGGAGTAAGTTATTGGGAATTGGGTGATCATCCTCATTATATCGGGATTCGTTGTAATTGGTGATATTTGAGGAAATCGCCTGGGTTATTTGCCAGGTGGCAAATATTTGGTTTTGAATATACATTGTTATGCACCAATTTCAAATTGATATATCTGTACGTTTATTTTTATAAAGTGAGATATAACTTTTTGAAATTATGTCGATGACATTTACCTATATCAGTTGATGGTTAGGTAAGAAGCATTAAACAGCGGTGTAATTCTTCATAACCACAGTACAGTTTTCAACCTACGACGCACAGGGTTTGAGTTATTCAACTCAGGAGACTTATACAGAGTATTGTATATTGTCTAGTGTCCATTTGGACAGAGGGGTTGGTCTTCGTACTACACTCTGTTTACTTGTGACTTCTCTAGTTTTAGACAGGTGTTTCGTAGAAACACAAGGTCCAAGTTTTGAGAAGTTATAGGTATATGAATAAAGTAGAGAACCATGTATTGCAAGTATCAGGATTCTTCAAGGTGATAGAAGATGTAGATACTTATGTATGGTATTCAATTGATAGTAATGATTATGAGAACTTGCTTCTCTTTCAGGTTACACATATCTGGATGTATTCCTAAGTTGAGTAACGTTGATCGGCCTCCTTCCATTTAGTTGACATGCACTGGAGACAGCTGCATGATTAGAATATGGTTCCAATTAAATTAGTGCCTATGTTTCTATATTGGATATAGAACGGTTCATATCTTAACGATATTAAGGTAAGGGGAGTTGTCCGGCTTATGCTTAAAACCAGACTCTGGATAACTCAAGGCACGTTTTTGTAATGGCTGTTTATGGGTTGACCCCGGCTTTGACGAGGGTTGATTTTCTACCATTTGGAAGATCAATAGTGATATTGTTCTTAACTCACCACAGTTTTAATAAAAATGGATTTTTTCAGAAAACAGTAGTGGGAGTATGGTAGAACTAGAAGTGATTCCAGAACCGCAAACGATTACTGAAAATTTGATAAGAACCTAAAGATTCAATCTAGTTTGACGTTCCATTGGCCACTCCGCACATATGGTGGGTAACCTCAGGCTCTCGAGAGATACTTCGGTATGCTCAAGGACGGTCGCAGGGAAGTTCTTGTTTACCCAGACTTGATACTACTGTTGTTCCAGACTGTGAGACCCGGCAGGAGGATGAGTATAGCGTCGTTCTAAACTAGCTTTAGAAGTGTACGTGTATATGACTCTGCCAGAGGGTTGTCATAGTCGGTGGGAGCAGCGGAAGCATAGTGGACAAGTAGCTTATGTCTATTTATGGACTAAAGCAGATATAGCGGAGATAGATCATCTATTTCTGATGTGACAGTCATAGGTTTGGCTTCATCAGAATCGGGGATGGATCTGTTAAGAAGGTAGTAGGGTGTGATGTCCTGGTATTTGGATGACATACACAGAGTAGGAAGTGAAATTCCTATAATACAATCGGTTATACTTTGGTTGTCACACAGTGGTTTCTCCACATAGGAATTGGATATTATATCAGACATTCTGGTTACTAGATCTATGGTTTTAGATCTAGATTTGGGTAGTTTCTCAATCTGGGTACTTAGACAGCATTCTAAAGTTGTTTTAGAATGGACGACGCCTGGCACGGTAGTGTACCTGCAGGTAATGAAGTCACCCTCTCTAAAGGTGTCTTACAGACTAAAGGGGAGAGGGATGTGCATGATTGACAGATCACTTGCTTAGGCAATTGAGTCAGTAACTAGATGTCAAGGACCACAGCAGATATTGTTTTTACACTAGATGCAACAAGTTGATATTAATCGTATCCTGGAGAAACGTTCGAAAGCGGTTTTAGAACATAAGTGGATGTTCTAGGGATATGATAACAAACAGCCTCTTTCAGGAGACGGTTATCATTCCAGGCTTATAAGGTGACCTAGATGACAGAATGGCTGTCAGAGTTATAGTTTTCCATCTGACGAGGGGCAGTAGTTTGGACAGATGGTCCAAGCGGATACCGAGGGAGGCATGGCGCAGGATACTGATTAAGTTCAGTTGACGATACAGTCTAAGAAGTTTGGATTTGGAGTTCAATTATGAACTAGATCCCATCAAATATCCAGACATATTCTAAGACATGTATTGCTCATTTCGGGAGAGGGTTTTCTCCGCGTACAAGAGATAAAGAGAGACATAGAAAGAAACATCAGGGCGGATCCACTCACTGAGGCTATTCCTCGAAAGCAATAGATTCGTAAACGGGCTTTCTGAGACTGATTAGTATAGGAGTTGGGTGTTCGGTATCACACGGGCTGTGAGTATGCGGCATCGCAATAATTAGCCATGAGTGCAAGTGGGAGATTGTTGGATATAGTGCCCTCAGAGTCAAATATTGGATCACAGGCACGTGATTGCAATGATTGAGGGAGGACCTATACCAGTAGGACAGTCTTACTCAAGATGATAGTATGCTATCTTGTCACGACCCGAAGGTACGGAACGTGACTGGCACTTAGATTACGAGACGTCTAAAGGCGTACCGTAACCTAAGTCAGCCAAAGCCCAGAAAATCTAAACCAAAATCAAAAGAGAGTGAAGGAAAACCTTTAATGAAAACGGTTTTTAAATCAATTAAGTTGCATAGAATCCGCTTTAAAAAAAACATCAAAAATTCCCGAAAATTTCGGCAGAGTCTCCCCTGTATTTTCTATCCCCCAAAATGGGTACAACAAGATATATATAACCTGTAAACATAAAATGGCATCCCCAAGCGGGAGCTAGCTCTTCGCCCAAGGCGGATCACAACCACATGCAATATAATAGCAATATCAAGAAAAGAGCATAAAAGAAACGCAAAATATCAGAAAACACAGCGCCGGCTCAAGTGAGCTCGACCCAAAAGAAACCACAAATATACAAATCTCTCAGTCTCATCACTAGGTCACATATACAATATAAAGTGGTAGATGGAGAATACTAGATACAATGATAAAGCAAAAAGAAATAAAGTGTGCTCGCAACCCACCTACGGGCGATGTCGCGAGTCTGAACAAAAGGAGCTGATGATAAGATAGCCCGCCGCTACAAGGGTGACGGGTCCGACCTGCAAGACACTGTGGCACAACGGGGGTGAGTTGCCAGCTCGTGAGTAAATATAACATCTAATAAGGCAATCGTAAGAATGCACGCAATACGTCACAACATGTATGTCCATATGTGATATAATATCTCTAGTATGCATACACATGTATGCAATGTCATTACTAAATCTTTAAGTGTTTTAAATGCTAAGGGTACTGCATTCTTAAGTTTAGAAAATGAATATCTGTATAATAGCTAAATACCATCAAGAAATCATCTGAAAACCCGTGTCAAGCATCGACACCAATATGAAATCATATCTGTCTCAATATCGGGCTCCGTCAGTCCGGATCGGCCCATATCAAAAATCTCACGACAACGGTCGGTATCCTCCGGATATCCGCCGCACCAGACATCACCGGTAGGTAGTCTTCCCCTGCCAGGCTCATCATCTACAACTCGATCTTCTTGCCTCGGGGTACCATACCGGGCCCACCATGTACCTGAGACGGTTCATCCACTCCTCGAATCGGGTCTCGAAATCCAACAGAAAACATGAAAACTCATGGTGGACGACACATACATCACGAGAAAACCGCAACTTTGTTTTAAAAATGATAAATATAAGCTTTTGTTAAATTCTTGCGGTTTTCCCAAAAATCCAGAAATCGCAGAAAAACTGAAATCCTCAAGAAAATCATAGTGTCCACATGTTAAATATGATAAATGTCTATGATATCAATGTATACGATGTGAATTTTGGCTAGAAAGCTATGTAAATATGATGATAATGCGAGGTATATGCATGCTATGCAATTTCATATATCATGTATGAATGCAAAAGGCGATATTAAGTTAAACAGATTCTATAGTGCACGTGGCATGTCAATTAACCAAGGCGTGTGTGTCACATGCATAGTGCGCGTGCAACAGATGCCAATGGTAATGGTGTTCGTGTCCTACGAAGTTATATCGCATAAGTATAGATGAATGTCCATGCAATCTAATATACTGTTCGCTATAAGGGTATGCAGTGTACAAGAATGGATAAGCTAGCTAACAAAATAAATCTTGCAAAAAGTAGGGTAATCCTAACTAGGGGGCGCCTCGCGCCATCCAGACGATTCCCCCATAGATGAATACATCTACTCACCTGAAATCCCCGCTAATCCGATCCGACCACCGCCTTGCCTTTACGTGCCGTGTCCGATGTTTCCCCGACCGATCCTATATTTGTACAACACCATGTATAAGATTACAAAACCTAAAACGATGCAAGTCACAATATACAATTATCGACGCTCTCGAATTAAACATAGCATACACTCGGTGCGCGGGAAAACGCACGAAAATCGCTAATCTTTAACTAGAATCGTCATTTCGGGGAAATCGACAAAACTACAACCCGACTAGACGAAACCCTGCGTTCGCACACTCTAATAGTCCTAAACGAAGCTAATTATATCGCTAACATAACGCAATTTGATCGCATTCTAATTTTTGTAAAAATCTAGTAAGCAAATTCAATACCGATTCGATGCAAACATCGAAATTTTGTCGATTTGGCGAGCATAACATTGCACAATTAACCACTCTAACCAATTAGGTAACCAAACCCTAACTTAACTCCATCAACCATTCTACAAACCCTAATTCAAAAATCAAATCCCATTCTTGAATTTCCTAAACAAACAATTACTACTAAATTAACACTTAAAAATTCAATTTTAGCATATTTAAACTATAAGTTAACAAATAGATTAGAATCTTCACCTCACAAGTGGTGAACCTCTTGCACTTAGCCTCCAAAAAGGTCTTCTTTCTCCTTGTTTTAAACAATTTATGGTTTGAGAAGAGGTGGAATAGGATTATGGTTTGAATTAGAGAAGAAAAATGTGCATTTTTGTGGATTTTTGCATGAAATTTTAAGAAAGAAAGTGAGTGGAAAAAAATGGGGCTGTAGGGTGAAGCTCGGCCAGAGCTAGAGGGTGAGGGAGAGTGAGGGAAAAATGTAGAAAGTTCTAAGAAAAAGTCACTCACAAATGTATTTAATGCTTAACATAACAATTTTTACAAAAAAACCCCTTTTTCAATTCATTTTTGCTTTAAATTTCAAACCATAGAACTATATACTAGAAAATTCTTGATACAATTTTATTAACACTAAATTTTAGTTTATAATGGTTCCTAATTATGAAATTTACCTAATTAAATTTGTATTTATCACTAATTTAATGTATTTTTAAAAGCTTAAAATAAAAAAAAAATAATTAATTACGAATTTTTTTTATTTAACTAGAAAATTATAAGTGACATTTTAGTGACAAAATTATAGTAATATCTTGTATAAATTTTGTATAATTAGGTCTACAATGAAAAAATACCTAATTTGACTTTTTACGGAAAAAGCCGAAAAATTAGCCGATTACCGAAAAACTGCCTAAACGATTTTCGAAGGGTTACATATCTCGTTTATCTTTATCATCATGTATTGCTTTAAGTGACATTACAGGTCACTATTGCACGTTGATAGAGCCCATAGGATTCTTGCTTGACGGCCAGCAGTATGATGGCGATCATATAAGTGGGTGCTGGAGTCTATAAGCACATCCTTAAAGTGGTCCCTAGTCGTGGGAGTTTCGAGACTGGGCATCGATACTCCATTAGTAGACTAGTGTATACAGTCGATACCCCGACAAGGGGCGGTGGCTGGTCTCACAAGCCATTGGTGTCAGTTGGTTCACCTAAGATGTATACAGGTGCTCATTGGGTTATGAGTACACCGGACATGACGCGCCGGGAACATGCTAGTTGGTATTATACCTGACGTCAGATAGCAGTTCCCTGGTGACATGTGTACAGGTTAGTTCATCGACCTGAGATCGTCATTTGTCTCGTGTGAGTTCCCACTGTGCTTTGATTACTACCCTACCACGGCTCAAAGGAGTCGTGCAAACTGGTTTTAGTTGGGTACATTCCCGAGCCACATGGAGGCAGTGAGCAGATCGGCAGGGGTTTCGTCTCTCCCGGTATTATGGGTGAGATCGTGCTGTGTCTAGGAGAGCCATTATACGAAGTCCTTGGCCAAGGCAGGAGGTTTACTGGTAGGTATTCCAGTAGTATCTCAGGGTGTTCTGGGCTACACCCCGACACGACATGTACTGCTTTTGGGGTTCTGACTTTTACCAACCCCCTAGGCCCGCCATGCGATGCTCATAGACGAACGGACCGGACTGTATGGATATTGTCACTGACAGGCTAAGTAGGGTGTCAGGATGAGTTCGCTCATCGACCTCCCTTTTAGTCAATACCTGGTCGCCCATTACGTACGGCTAGTACCTCT
This sequence comes from Agapanthus africanus, assembly GCA_030015575.1. Taxonomy (NCBI): domain Eukaryota; kingdom Viridiplantae; phylum Streptophyta; class Magnoliopsida; order Asparagales; family Amaryllidaceae; genus Agapanthus; species Agapanthus africanus. The sequence continues at coordinate 316,998,192 of CM057346.1, read as the reverse complement.
GACGTGCTAGTGGTTAAATCCAGAGACAATGTATTGACGAGCCTTTAGAGTCCCCCACAGATAGTTTCTCATGTTTCGGGGAAAACGTTGTAGAGGCCGTATGATATATGGCAGGGTTCGATCATATATGTGCGGTAGTGCACGGATCATGATCGGACAGATCATACTAATGGGCTTTGGTTTAAGCCGGATCCTAGTATTAGATTTGTTGGATTACTTTACTCTCATCGCATTCGCATTCAGTCGGAATGCGGATTCAGGTATGTATATACAGGTGAGTGGATCCTTGTGATCCGTCACGAGTTACTTTAGATGTTGCCGTATCTTTTTATTGTTGCAAACATTTAGGTTAATGTTTACAAATGGAAATTGTGAGCTTAAATCATTATTTTGAGCATTTAATGTGAGATAGACTTCATTAGTGACTCATGGTCTCTTTTCTTGTGCTAATGTCACATTATGTGATTGATTTGTGGTTTGAAATGAGGGGAAAAGAGAGAAGGGCATCCATGATAATGTTTGCTCTTGTATTATTTTGCTTGCTCTCTCTCATTTTTTTATCATGGATAACACTAAAGAAAAAGAACCTCCTCTTCTTCTTCTTCCTCTAGCTCACAATCTCCATTGATGGCTTCACCTTCAACCTCCATCCATACAATGGATGCAAGAGACAAAGTTGTCACACACATTCTTTACATCGCCTTGGACATGTCGGCTATCGAACTTCGTGCCCGACTTGCTTCAGACGAAGTGAGAGCCCGTAAAAAGACTCGAAGATGTGGTGCCCTTTCCGATGAGGAGATCGAGATCGGAGATGCCGTGAGGAGCTTGGGATGGTGGCCAAAGACTGAAGGACACGGATCGATTGGTATAGCTTTTGCAACCCTTTCTCTAGTTGCTAGTTATAGGTTAATGGTTCAATCCGGATTTAAAGTATACGATAGCTCCGGTTTCTAGTTTAGAAAAAGTTTTTGTTTCCGTATTTTGGCCTCGGACCGACGGTCGGGGCGCTACCGTAGACTTACACGATGAGCTTGCCCTGACCGCATCACTAGCAGTAGCTCAAACTGCGCTCAAATCATGGTGACAGGAACCTCAATCAAGTATCGACGAAAAAAGATCAAGTGATGAAATGAATCAACAGATCCCGAATGAATATATGATCATATGGAGGAACGGAATCGTTGAGAGTATGATCATGTAAATGAATAGAATCAAGGATCTCAAATGGATGTATAATCGAGGAAACAAAGGGAATCACAAGTCTCAAGTTATGTACATCCTAAGGTCACTTAAGTGGAGTATCGTATCGTAAATATACCGTGAACATACATACGGTACGTCACTCTACTCAAGCTACCTACTCCATTAATCAGGGTCAGCCTATGTAACGAAAGTTCGGGTCTTACACCCCCTTGTTCAAGTCTAAGTTCCGTAAGGTCAAGCCTAGGTTCCGGAATATATATGCCCTAGACTCCAGATAGTCAAACCTAAACTCGAACCAATGTTAAACCTAGCGCTTTGATACCAACTTTGTCACGACCCAAAATATTAGCTCTTGACCAGCACATAAATCACGTGACGTCTACAGGCGTAACGTAATTCTAGTTAGCTGAAACCCAGAAATCTAAACCTTTTTAAGAAATAAAGATGTGAAGCTTTGAAATAAAGCTATAATAAATCATGTTTTGTCCTTTGAAAATTTGGGCAGCACCTCCCTTGTAAAAACTAACCCCGAAAATGGTTACAACTTAGAATATAATAAAGCAGCCCCAAACGATAGCAAATCACGCCTAACGGCAGAAACAGCCACCACAAGCATAAATATAAAAATACGACGCCCAACGGCGAATATCGACACAAGGAAATAAAGTAAAGCAAGACATCAACCCCAAAAGCAACCATAAAACACATCGCTCAAGTCTCTCAACTACAAGTCTTATAAGTCTGCAACATATATATTAACTAGTTTCTGAATTGATGCAGTTGACTAGATACAACAGGAATAATAATACAAGAGTGGCACGATCCCATAAGTACCACCTACCAAAAGCAAATCACCCGAAATCAGCTGTGTACCAACGATGCCGCTACCGATCTATGCGGTCAACCTGCAAGAACTGTGGCACAACGGGGGGGGGGAGTTGCCAACTCGTGAATAGAAAACATCATCAGGTAGAAATCGAAATAAAACATTGATTCCTAGGTCAACTATATCATAAAGGTAATACTATGATATCTCGGGTGACCGTACTGCATATGTGCCAACACATAAAAAATGCCTATTAGCAAGTAGATAACATCCAATAATATAATCAATGCATGTATGCAGTGGATCTCGTCCATGTGTCAACCACTAACACAACAACTTCTGCATGTAAATATCATAAAAGGATATGCAGGTAAATATGAGGATATCATAGAATGTGTCTCCATCAATGACACATCAAATCATGGAAACCTGAGTGTCTAACCCCGCCACTCGAAACATCATGAAACCCGTGTCTAGCATCGACACGTAAATCCTCGTACAATAGGCTCCGTCTGTGGGATCGGCCCGTGGGCTCCAGCAGAATGGGTCGACCTAAAACCATCTCATGACTCCGGTCGGTATCCTCCAGATAACCGCCGAGTCTAAATATTGTCACCGGTAGACAGTGCACATCTCCTGCCAGGCTCATCGGCTAATCCTTCGACATACCTTTCTTGCACCGGGGACCATACTAGGCTCTACCATGTACCCACACACGTCCCACTCCACTCCTCGCATCGGGTATATATCATAAATTTCAGAACCGAGATATCTCACGGTGGATGCTGAAATTTTATATCAAGAGAAACCGGGTTTTCAAACAATACATAAATTTCTTAAAACATCCTGCGTTTCTCATATTCAGAAATCACATGAAAACTATATCTCAATGCGTAAATCCATGTAAATATGATATATGCAACATAAAACGGCAATATGAGCATATTAAGGGAAAACCGCTCTTTTAAATGAATCCAACTATAAAATATGTCATGCGGTTGCCAAATCCTCCAAAATCAAGTGCAACATCATATGAGGTGTATATGTAACTGTAGCAAGGTATAATGTAAGCGAGTATGTATGATGCATTTCATAAGCGCAATAGCACAATAATCAACGTCTCAAAATCACATGTTAATACAACACCACATAGGGGTATATGCAGCTATAGTAAGATCTGTAAGTGTACATGTCAGTATGTATGCATGACGTACATGTAGCTGTAACAAGGTATGTGGGTGTACATGTCAGTATATCATGCAACTTAGCATAGTGATGTGAACATTGCAAGTATATCATAGCATGATGTAGCAATTCTACTGTGTAAGTGGCATAGCAATTATCGATGATGAAGTGTGTGAGCGGACAATATATGTAAGTGTAACATACACATCATCGATAATGGTGTAGGTGTACTAGCACAGGTATGTGAATTGCAATGAGAATAACATGAATGTTGCATAAAGTACCTCGTGAACTAAAAGTTATAAGGTATACGTGTCTACAATATGTATCCGAGTCGGTGAATCTAGCAATTGGCATCCTGCCTCACAACATCACGTACGGTACAATCCATCGTACGACATCCTCTAAACAAGGGTATGGATAAATCAACAGGTAAAACACATCACGTACGGAAATCTATCATACGACAGTATTAAACAAATAGGGATTCTATCAACCTATACAACATCGGGGTACGGATTTATGTCTCGTACGACGTATCACTCAATATGCAAAAAATTATCCATATATAAGTACCTATCTCTCAAGTCACATCTGTAAGGTTTAGAGGCACTGTCACAAGGCTCTAGAAGGAATCAACCATGCCGAATTTAAAAATTTCAAGTGCCGGACAACCTAAAGCGAAGATCTTTACTAGAGTTTTAGGGTTAACATAGCATATAAACAACTTTACATCTAAGAGAGAGGGATTACAACCTTTGTAGTCCGTTCCTTCGCTTCATAAGCTCCGAGTAGTAGTCCTTTCACCGCGATCCATGAACTTTCGGATTCTAGAGAGCCTCAACAAGCTGAATGATCCATTCTTGCTTGAAGTCTTCTTTTTCGAAGATGATCCACCTTGAAGAATCTTTAGCTCAAGCACTCACTTCTCTAATCAAGTATTAGTGAAGTGAACACCCTAATCTAAGTGGCTAGAATATATAAGGACGATGAAGTAGGAATTTAGCTCCCATTTTCTTTCAATTTCTCACACTTATTCATCACTAACCCAAAAGCTAGATAGCTTTTCAAGAGGAAGAAGAAGAAGAAAAGTATTTGTGATGAATAATGAATTATTGTGTTTTGGTTACAAATCCAACCTTGAGTTAAGAATGAAGGGCTTAACTCTTGTAGAGAATAAACCTAAGGTAACGGGTTTGGGTTGGGTTAAGAAATATCTATACAAAATATCATAACAAAATATCTTAGCTTAAAACAAAATAACGCTTCTAGAAGCTTCATGAAAAAGCTAACCCAAATCAAACGCTAACTTATTTAATCTCCACAAATCATGTTGTATTTGTAATCATAACTTGTTACAATATTATAGATAACATATATAATATATTTTTGTAACAATAGAAAATAATACAATTAACATTAAGACATATATATCAATGTATTATCCGGTGAGAAAACGAATCAATAAAGAGAGCTTATATTAGTTAACGTAATGTAATATATCACATATATAATCATACATTAAATTATCGAATCAACACTTGATCCGACAATCCGGCTATATCGCATATAACCGACTAATATAACATGTACTGATTCATCGAATCAACACTTGATCCGATGACCCGGCTATATCACATATACCCGGCCGATATCATATATCGCGAGAATAGAATACGGTATCTCATATCGCATTATTCTCGGTCCCGCACATATCACATATGTGCTCCTACTCCATTTTGCCTGAGCCAGGAAACCTCTGTGTAGGACTCTTAAGAATCGTCAATACGCTGGCAGTGGGTGATGATCACATCAAACACCTACAAACTGCAAGCGGTCAGCGAATCGTAACAGCCATCCAGGTATTGAGCGATTAGAAGATCAACAAGCAAGCCTGTACATTCTCCTGTGAGTCCAATCAGTAAAACTACCGTACAGTCCGGTCTCTTCGTCTGATATATTGCATATCTAGTCTAGGGGTGGTAAACATCAGACCCCAGAAACCGATAAGTCGTGTCGATGTGAGGCTCATAACAGGTCGAGAAACTACTGATACATATAAGCCCTGGCCAGGGACTTCCAGTTATAGCCAATCGAACACAGCACCACATCATCACCCTATACCGGGAGAGACGAAACCCCTCCTATCGCTCATTGCCTCCATGTGATTCGGGACTGTACCCAAAAGCCACCATTTTGCACGCCCTCTTGGACGTGGTAAGGTGGAAATAAAAGCATAGTGGGAATCACACAAGACTCTATGACGATCTCGGGTCTACAGACTAACCTATACCAGTGTCACCGGAGAACTACTATCTGACGATAAGTATATTACCATCTAGGAGTTCTCGGCGAGTCCATTCAGTGTACCCAGTCTCCATTGAGCACCCGTACACTATCTTTGATGTCAAACACCGATGGATATGGTGTTGGATATAGTGCCCTCAGAGTCAATTATTGGATCACAGGTACGTGATTGCAATGATTGGGGGAGGACCTATGCCAGTAGGACAATCTTACTCAGAATGATTGTGTACTATCTGGTTTGTCTCTATCATCGTGTACATGCTTTAGGTGACATTGTGGTTCACTATTACACATTGATGAAGAATAGTATGCTACCATGGTTTGTCTTCATCATCATGTACTGCTTTACGTGACCTTCCAGGACGCTATTACACATTGATAGAGCCCTTAGGATTTTTGCTTGACGGCCGGCAGTATGATGGCAATCATATACGTGGGAGCTAGGATCTATAAGCACATCCTTAAAAGGTCCTTAGTCGTGGGAGTTTCGAGACAGGGCATCGATACTCCGGAGTAGACTAGTGTATACAGTCGAGACCCCGACGAGAGGCGGTGGCCGGTCTCACAAGCCATTGGTGTCAGTTGGTTCACCTAAGATGTATACAGGTGCTCATTGGGTTATGAGTACACCGGACAGGACACGCCGGGAACCTGCTAGTTGGTATTATACCTGACGTCAGATAGCAGTTCCCTGGTGACATATGTACAGGTTAGTTCATCGACCTGAGGTCGTCATTTGTCTCGTGTGAGTTCCCACTGTGCTTTGATTACTACCCTACCATAGCTCAAAGGAGTCGTGCAAACGGGTTTTAGTTGGGTACAGTCCCGAGCCGCATGGAGGCAAGTGAGCGGATCGGCAGGGGTTTCGTCTCTCCGGGTATTGCGGGTGAGATCGCGCTGTGTCTAGGAGAGCCCTTACACAAAGCCCTCGGCCGAGGCAGAAAATTTACGGGTTGGTATTCCAGTAGTATCTCAGGGTGTTCTGGGCGACACTCCGACACGACTTGTACCGCTTTTGGGGGTCTGACTTTTACCAACCCCCTAGGCCCGCAATGCGATGCTTATAGGCGAACCGACCGGACTGTATGGATATTGTCATTGACAGGCTCAGTAGGGTGTCAGGATGAGTTCGCTCATCGACCTCCCTTTTGGTCAATACCTGGTAGCTCGTTACGTACGGCTAAAACCTCTGACGTGCTCGTAGTTAAATCTACAACCAAAGTATTGACGAGTCATTAGAGTCCCCCACAGATAGTTTCTCAAGTTTTGGGTGAAACGTTGTAGAGGCCGTATGGTATATGGCAGGGTTCGATCATATACGTGCGGTATTGCACGGATCATGATCGGACGGATCATACTAGTGTGCTTTGGTTTAATCCGTATCCTAGTATTAGATTTGTTGGATTACTTTAGTCTCGTCGCATTCACATTCAGTCAGAATGCAGATGTAGGTATGTATATACAGGTGAGGGGTATCGTTGTGATCCGTCACGAGTTTACTTTAGATGTTGCCGGATTTTTCTTTGTTGGACCAAACATTTGGATTTATGTTTGGATGGTGGAAATAATAAGCTAGAATTTCATCATGAGATGCATTAATGTGACATGGACATAATATCATGACTCATGGTCTCTTTTTCAGCAAAAATGACACATTAGTGGATTGATTTGTGTCTTGATTTGATGAGAGGTGAGAGAAGGGCAGCCAAGGGGAGGGTTAGCTATCATATTGTTATGTATGCTTGCACTCTCTCTCATTTTGATCATTCCAACATCACAAAAGAAAAGAAAGAGAAACATCTTCTTCTTCCTCTTTCTTCTCTAGCTCTTTATCTCCATCAATGGCAACACCTCTAACCTCCATCCAAGCCATGGATGCAAGAGACAAAGTGATCACAAACATTCTCTATAACACCTAGGACACGTCGGCTAGCACACTTCGTGCCCGAGTTGCTTCGGATGAAGCGGAAGCCCGTAAAAAGACTCGTAGATGTGGTGCCCTTTCCGACGAGGAGATCAAGACCGGAGATTCCACGAGGAGCTTGTGATGGTGGCCGAAGACCGAAGGGCACGGATCGATCGGTATAGCTTTCCAACCCTCTCTCTAGTTTGCTAGTAGTAGGTTAATGGTTCGATCCGGGTTTTAAGCATACGATAGCACCGGTTTTCAAGTTAAGAAAAATTTTCGTTTCCGCATTTTGGCCTCGGAAAGACGGCCGGGGCGCTACCGTAGTCTTACATGGTATCAGAGCCATGCCATTAACCTTTACAAGCTTGCTCTAGTGTGTTTAGAAATTCGATCGGACGAAATTTTCAAAAACTGCATTTCCAAGTCATCAGTTCCTGTCGAAATTTTTCTGTTGTCAAAAAATTATTTAGTGTATTGCAGAAAATTATGCAGGGTTTTTTTGGAGTTCTGACAAAATTTGGAAGCACGTGGCTACAGTGACGCCGCGGAACCCCGGCCATACCCTTGTTTTGGTCATGGTTCCACCGCAGTAAAGTCTCTTCACTGCACCAAATTTTGCACAGTGCTCTCGGTGTTGGAAATGGGGTTTCTGGTATTTTTTGTTTGGGCCCTGATTATTTTAAGTACTGGGTATTGTGCTTGGGGCCCACTTCGGGAAACTTTGTTGATCGAAAATTTTAAATATGTTAGTTCACAGTATTTACATTATATCTGCGACCATGAATGTCATTTGATCGGTAAATCCTGTCTAATTGCTATAGTTCTATTAGACGGATTTGTGAACGTGACATTCACGTTGATGTTCTGTGTTGTGCTGTGATGTTGCGGATTTGTCATGGTGGATAGCCTGGATGCAATGGTAGTACAATTTGGTTGTATTTGTACATTTGATATTGCGGGGCGAGCGTCCGACATGTGGACTGCCGTCACAGCCTGTTTGTATATTTTTCTTTTAGGTCACGACCGGGCTGAGGTCGATGTACCCGTTGTATATTTTACTTTCTGTACTAGGATTACCCCGCAGAGCGGTGCACGGATAGCCGGGTTCTAGAGGGCAACGGGCCCGCATCTCATGGCTTTGAGACGGAGGGGGCTTTACTCTAGAATTGGCGGGCTATTCGCCGCACTTGTAGAGGTTACAGGTTGACCCAAGGAGGGGTGCTCAAGTTACCGGATTCCGTGAAGTGTTGGGTGGGCCATTCACGTTGTTGAAGGGGGATGCCTCGCTTCAGGTTTTGGCGGGTAACTTGCCGCACCCGTAGGGGTCTATGATTTCATTGCACAGGCTATCCACACGACCAAGGGAACGTCGGGTTTCAGTAGCGGCTCTATGAAACCCGGGAATCCCAGATTATCTGTATTGTTCTATGATGCTTATTACATTTCTGTGATGTTGCATTTTATCACGCCTTGAGCGAATATTATATATTGATATATATACTAGTAGATGTTGTATATGTTTTATACCCGCGCTAGTCCAGTCCCCGCTCTGTCGTTAGTTAAGTAAAATAACGGATGATGACGGGACCCAGTGGCGAATGCGGATGGCATATACGTACATCATATTTTCGTTCTTTTGTGGTGTGATCAATTGATAGGACTGCATTGATTCGGATCAATGCAAGCTAAACAAACCTATTCTGACGTTGTTGGAACATTTTTCAAAAAAAGCTGTTATTGCAAGGTCGTTCTCTTTTGTTTTGCACAGTGGTATTCGGTTATGAATATCCAGCACATCAGTCGACGATGCAAGGGCCGAGATCCCATCACCGGGAGTGACCCCTTGGACAGAAGTTTGCGTCAGGGTAATCACTTCACTATAGTCGATTACTTTTTGCTTTGCATCGTGGTATTCAGTTGGAATATCCTGCACCTCATTTTACGGGGAAAGAGCCGAGATCCCTTCACCGGGTGTGACCTCTTTAGCAAAGGTTTTCGCCACTATATTTTTATAAAAATCTATGAAGTTCCTTCAACGATATCAAGTTAATTACGTTAAAGATTTTTCGCCAAAAACCAGCCGTAGCCCTCCGTCATTTCTTACGGGTATTATTTAGTATTCGTGCTGCGTTTGTTGACTCCGTCAAGACGTAGTGTACGGTAGCTAAATGATGCTTGTTTGTAGCATGGATATGTGATTGGTTAGGACAGTCGTGCGGCCTTGTTGACTCCATCAAAGGCATGTACGGGTGGGTTTAATCCAATCAAGATAATGACGGGTTGAACTTGATTAGGACTTTTTGATTTGTTGACTCCGTCAAGGTCACTTGGGTCCTAGGGGTAAAAATCACATCGGGAGTTTCTAAAGAAACTGAAACTTTCCATGCATGCGCATACCTTCTAGAGTGTGATGAAGTGAGTGGATTCGATCACATTATCATGCGATGATAGTTGGATCCCGATTCCCACTGATGAGTTGGTTTACTCCTCGGGTGATCCTGACTAATTCTTCTTTCAGGTTTGGAGGAGAATTTGAGGTTACAGTGGGAGGTTTCCTGATTAGATAAAGTGATAACCATTCTGATCTAGGTTAGAGTGCATGCTGAGTGTTTCTTTTCTCTCTCTCTTTGGCAGCGACCATGGCCCGACCCTTGACTATGACTCAGTGACCAAGTTGACCAGACCTTCTTATAATACTGGCTTTTGGATTGTCAGAGTTGCAAGCCTCATTGCCACTCCTGCTTTTACCCTTTTGTCCAGGACACCCCGTATTACTACGAACGTCCACTTCCATTGGATAAAACCATCGTATGGTTATATACGAACTCGAAGGAACTTTTTCTAGATTCAAGGATGCTTTCCAGTTCTGGAGAAAATGAATAGGACTATTCAGTTGTCTTTTCCTTTTACCTTCTCTTAGGTTCCGAGTGCTCCTTTGATTAGGACGGTACACCTATTATGCAAATTAGATAGTCTTCTTCCAAACCATAGGCAGGTGCCGAACAGTAGGGAATGAAGAAAGCCGATTAGCCTAACGAAGGTGTACAAAAGGTATTAAGTAAAGACATATAAAGGGATTAGTAAGAGGGCAAAGTAAATTGCGATTGCTATTCACGACCAAACCAAGTATTCTTTAGCCAACCTACATCACCTTTGTATTTCTCCAGAATACTCCATATCACTACGAAGATCCACGGTTTATTGGATACTCTATCGTATGGTTATATACGAACTCGAAGGTACTTGTACCAGTTCGGGGAAGGATTCTGGTTCAGGAGAAATAGGAATAAGGTTTATTCAGTTGTCTTTTATCTTTACCTTCTCTCGGGTTGCGAGTGCTCCTAGGATTAGGACAGTACACCCATTATGCTTATTAGATAGTCATCTTCCAAACCATAGGCTGGTGCCGAACGGTAGGGAAGGAAGAAAACCATTTAGCCTAGTACGGTGCATAGAAGGTAATGAGTAAAGACATATAAAGGGATTTGGAGAGATGGCAAAGAAATATACGGTTACAGTTGTGAATCTGGATAATGGAAGAGGCATTACTAGGAATACCCGGAACCCCTACGAAACTTTTCAATGTTTCAGTTTCACTGTATATTGTTAAAAGAAAACTGATTTCCGAATTAGTCCCTACTCCAGGGTATGTATTTACCAGGTTCGATTCTCACATCTGTATGGTTTTACAGATGATGAGTGGGAGTAAGTTATTGGGAATTGGGTGATCATCCTCATTATATCGACATTCGTTGTAACTGGCGAAATTTGAGGAAATCACCTGGGTTGTTTGCCGGACGGCAAATATTTGGTTTTGAATATCCGTTGTTATGCACCAATTTCAAATTGATATATCTGTACGTTTATTTTTATAAAGTGAGATATAACTTTTTGAAATTATGTCTATGACATTTACCTATATAAATGGATGGTTAGGTAAGGAGCATTAACCAGCGGTGTAATTCTTGTTAATCATAAATATAGTTTTCAACCTACGACGCACAGGTTTTGAGTTATTCAACTCAGGGGACTTACATAGAGTATTGTATGTTGTCCAGTGTCCATTAGGACAGAGGAGTTGGTCCTCATACTATATTCTGTTTACTTGTGACTTCTCTAGTTTTTAGACATGTGTTTCATAGAAATGCAAGGTCTAAGTTTGGAGAAGTTATTGGTATAAGAGTAAAGTAGAGAACTAGATGTTGCAAGTATCGGGATTCTTCAAGTTGATCGAAGATGTACATACTTGTGTATGGTACTCAGTTGATAGTAATGATTTTGAGAAACTTGTTTCTCTTTCAGATTACTCATATCTGGATGGATTCCTAAGTTGAATAACGCTGATCGGCCTCCTTCCATTTAGTTGACATGCACTGGAGACAGCTGCATAATTTGAATCTGGTTCCAATTAAATTAGTGCCTCTGTTTTCTATATTGGATATAGAACAGTTCATAACTTAACGATGTTAAGGTACGGGGAGTTCTCTGAATTATGTTTAAAACTAGACTCTGGATAACTCAAGGCACGTTTCTGTAATGGCTGTTTGTGGGTTGACCCGGGCTATGACGAGGGTTGACTTTCTACCATCCGGAAGATCAATAGTGATATTGTTCTTGACTCGCCACAGTTTTAATAAAAATGGATTTTTTCAGAAAACAGTAGTGGGAGTATGGTAGAATTAGAAGTGATTCCAGAACCGCAAACGATTACTGAAAATTTAATAAGACCTAAAGATTCAATCTGGTTTTACATTCCATTAGCCACTCCGCAGATATGGTGGGTAACCTCAGGCACTCAAGAGGTAGTTCGGTATGCTCAAAGACGGTGACAGGGAGGTTCTTGTTTACCCAGACTTGACACTACTGTTGTTCCACTATGAGACCCGGCAGAAGGATGAGTATTGCCTCGTTCTAAACTAGCTTTAGAAGTGCATGTGTATATCACTCTGCCAGAGGGTTGTCATAGTCAGTGGGAGCAGCGGAAGCATAGTGGACAAGTGGCTTATGTCAATTTATAGACTAAAGCAGATATAGTGGAGATAGATCATCTATTTCTGATGTGACAGTCATAGGTTTGACTTCATCAGAATAGGGGATGGATCTGTTAAGAAGGTAGTAGGGTGTGATGTCCTGGTATTTGGATGTCATACACAGAATAGGAAGTGAAATTCCTATACTACGATCGGTTATACTTTAGTTGTCACACAGTGGTTTCTCCACATAGGACATGGATATTATATCAGACTTTCTGGTTACTAGATCTATGGTTTTAGATCTAGATTTGGGTCGTATCCCAATCTGGGTACTTAGACAGCATTCTAAATGTGTTTTAGAATGGACGACTCCTGGCACGGTAGTGTACCTGCAGGTGATGGAGTCACCCTCTCTAAAGGTGTCTTACAGACAAAAGGGGAGAGGGATGTGCATGATTGGCAGATCACTTGCTTAGGCAATTGAGTTAATCATGAGATGTCAAGTACCACACCAGATGTTGTTTTTGCACTAGATGCAATAAGTGGATATTGATCCAATCCTAGAAACATTCGGAAGCAGTTTTAGAACATAAGTGGATGTTCTAGGGATATGATAACAGCAGGCTTCTTCGGGAGACGGTTATCATTCCAGGCTTCCAAGGTGACCTGGATGACAGAGTGGCTGTAAGAGTTATAGTTTTCCCTCTGACGAGGGGCAGTATTTTGGACATGCGGTCCAAGCGGATACTGAGGAAGGCATAGCGCAGGATACTGATTGGTTTCAGTTGTCGATACAGTCTAAGAAGCTTGGATTTGGAGTTCATTTATGAGCTAGGTCCCATCAGATATCCAGGAATATTCTAAGACAGGTATTGCTCATTTCGGAAGATGGCCTTCTCCGCGAACATGAGATAAAGAGAGACATAGAAAGAAACATCAGGGCGGATCCACTCAATGAGGATATTCCTCGAATGCAATAGTTTCGCAAACGGGTTCTGTGAAACTGATTATTAGAGGAGTTGGGTGTTTGGTATCACACGGGCTCTGAGTATGCGACATCGCGATAATTAGCCTTGAGTGCAAGTGGGAGATTGTTTGATATAGTGCCCTCAGAGTCAATTATTGGATCACAGGCACGTGATTGCAATGATTGAGGGAGGACTTATGCCAGTAGGACAATCTTACTCAGAATTATTGTATACTATCTGGTTTGTCTCTATCATCGTGTACATGCTTTACGTGACATTGTGGTTCACTATTACATGTTGATGGAGAATTGTATGCTACCATGGTTTGTCTTTATCATCGTGTACTGCTTTAGGTGACCTTACAGGTCGCTATTACACGTTGATAGAGCCCTCAGGATTTTTGCTTGACGGCCAGCAGTATGATGGCGATCATATACGTGGGAGCTGGGGTCTACAAGCACATCCTTAAAAGGTCCCTAGTCGTGGCAGTTTCGAGACAGGGCATCGATACTACGGAGTAGACTAGTGTTTACAGTCGAGACCCCGACGAGGGGCGGTGGCCGGTCTCACAAGCCATTGGTGTCAGCTGGTTCACCTAAGATGTATACAGGTGCTCATTGGGTTATGAGTACACCGGACAGGACTCGCCGGGAACCTGCTGGTTTGTATTATACCTGAAATCAGATAGCAGTTCCCTGGTGACATGTGTACAGGTTAGTTCATCGACCTGAGGTCGTCATTTGTCACGTGTGAGTTCCCACCGTGCTTTGATTACTACCCTACCACGGCTCAAAGGAGTCGTGCAAACAGGTTTTAGTTGGGTACAGTCCCGAGCCACATGGAGGCAAGTGAGCGAATCGGCAGGGGTTTCGTCTCTTCCGGTATTGGGGGTGAGATCGCGTTGTTTCTAGGAAAACCATTACACAAAGCCCTCGGCCGAGGCAGGAGATTTACTGGAAGGTATTCCAGTAGTATCTCAGGGTGTTCTGGGCTGCACTCCGACATGACTTGTACCGCTTTTAGGGGTCTGACTTTTACCAACCGCTAGTGAAAGGTTTGTTTAGCACCCTATAATGTGTTTTGAAGCATCACATGTCTCAAAGTTTGGATTTTGATGGTGCTAAACAAGCATGCAAAGGAATCGATCCTAGAAAATTAGGGTTACAAAACTTAAAGCTAATAAAATTAGGGTTTCGAGACTACAACCTTTGTAGCTCCCTTTTGCTGGTTTCCTTGGTCTCTTGGGTGTTGGAAGAAGGTCCTCTTAAAGTCCTCTCACGTCCACGACGATCCACCCGGAGTTCCCCGTCCAAGCTCGCAACTTCGAGAATCGAAGAGAACACTCTGAACAAGTTGGCTAAACTTGTGTAGATAGATGTTGTGGTTTAGATTCTCACTTCAAAAACCTTTCTTTATGTGTATTTTACTCACTAGAAGAAACTAGAGAGCAAATATTGAAGGAGGAAGAAGATGGAGGCTTTCATTTTAACAAGAGTTAGAATGATAACCATGAAAACAAAATGAAATATATCTTTATATATTTTATTTCTTCTCACTTCAAACCATGGTTAAACCTTTGAGTTATTATTTAATTAGGGTTTAAAACACATAAGGAAAGTTTAATCCAAGGTTAAGGGTAGGTGAGAATGGTTAGGTTAAAGAAGAGTGTAGAAACAACTCAAGAATTATCCTTTCCTTTTCTAATTTTGTTTTAAACAATAAATCAAATAATAATCCATATATTCAACCATGGTGTGAGTCTTATATTGCCACCATTTCCATGTGTAAACAACCATGATAGATGGGTGTATGTATGTATGTATGTATGCACATCCATATGTGCATGAAACTAGTAAGAAAGAAAGAAAGAAAAACATACATGCATGCACACATTCATCATCCAAGAAAAGGTTTTAAGTGTGAAAACTAATTGTTAAATGATAAATCAACACTTGATTTATCAATCCGGCCATATCACATATGACCCAACCAAAAGCAAGCCGCCCGATCAATGTACGGTATCATATACGCGCATTTTAATCGGGTCCATGCGCATATCGCATACGCGCACCACAACGTTTCGCCTGGACTAGGTAACTCCTTTGTGGTACTCTAAGACCCGTCAATACGCCGGCAGAGGGTGATGATCATATCAAGCACTCCCAAGCCGCAAGCGGTCAGCTAAACGTAACGGCCACCCGGGTATTGAGCGATCAGAAGAAAACAAGCGAACCTGTTACAACTCCCGTCGAGCCAACCAGCAACACTACCGTACAGTCCGGTCTCTTCGTCAAATATGCTGCATATCGAGCCTAGGGATGGTCACGTCGACCCAAATAACTCAATAAGTCGTGCGGGTGAATGGTCTATAACAGATCGAGAAACTACTGATAACACTTATCAGCAAATCTCAGCAGCCCTGGCCAGGGACTTACTGATATAACCAGTCGGGCACAGCACAACATCAACTCCTAATACCGGGAGAGACGAAACCCCTCCTATCGCTCATTGTCTTCATGTGTCTCGGGACTGTACCCAACGGCCACCTGTTTGCACGACTCAGTAGAGCCGTGGTAGGGTGGCAATCAAAGTACAGTGGGAGAACACACAAGACTCTATGACGATCTCGGGTCTACAGACTAACCTGTACCAGTGTTACCTGAGAACTGCTATCCGACGATAGATATAATTCCATATAGAAGTTCTCGGTGAGTCCGTCCAGTGTACCCAGTCGCCACTGAGCACCCGTATATAATCTTGATGTCAAACATCAATGAATGTGGGAACATTCATCGCCCAACGTATGGGTCTAGTATCATATACGCTAGTCTACTCTGGTATATCAATGCCCCGTCTCGATATACCTACGACTAGGGACTTTCCAGGATATGCTTATAGACCACAGATGTCCCACTAGTATGATCTCCATCATAATCAGAGTAGTCAAGCCGATATCCTCAGGGCCTTATCAGCATGTATGAATGAATAAAAGTATGATCAAATCAACATGTCAGATAAAGAAGAACCAGATAGCATACTATCATGTCGAGCAAGAATGCATACTGAATATATATACATGTACAAATACATCCACTATCATATAATGACATCTAGGGCATACATATATCCAACAATCTCCCACTAGCACTAAGGCCAGTTATTGGCGTATCTCATACCCAACATCTCAAAAAGTCGCTCATGCTGCGGCTGAGGGAGGGCCTTGGTGAATGGATCCGCGGCGTTATTCTTTGTGTCTACTCTCCTAATCTTGATCTCGCGGCGATCTACAATCTTCCGGATCAAATGAAAACGCCTCAGGATGTGTCTGGACCGCTGATGGGATCTGGGCTCCTTGGCTAACGCCATAGCCCCATTATTATCACAATACAAAGGTATTGGATCAATAATGGTTGGAACCACTCCTAGCTCCGAGACGAACTTCTTCATCCAGACGGCTTCTTTGGCAGCATCATTTTGTCACGACCCGAATATTTCGACTCGTGACCGGCACTTAACCACGCTATGTCTACAGGCGTAACGCGACTAAGTAAGCCGAACCCAGAAATCAAAACCATTTAAAAGTAGTGAGTGTTGAAAACATTTAATTAAAAACATTTAGAAGACCTTAAATAGTTCAATGAGGTTCTTTAAAAGTTAAATTATCCTCATAATAATTTTGGCAGCATTTCCTTTGTAAAAGTAACCCCGAAAATCGGGTAAAAACATGATATAAGTGAAAATGAGATATAATGAACAAAGCATCCCCAACCGGGAGCAATCACGCCCAACGGCGGAAACCATCACCACAAGAGTAATATACGACGCCGTAGCGAAGAATGAGCAAAAGTAACATCCCAGAATAATAACTGCAAATATAAAGTCGGCTCCCACGAGCTCGACACAAGAAAACAAAAATATACATCATCGTCCTCACACTGTTTCTAAGTCAAGTACATATATGGTAGATGGAGAATACTAGATACAAAAGCATGTACAATAAAAGTAACCAGATACCACAACCCACCTAAATAGCAAAATAGCTCTCGCACCAACTGTAATGGTATCTGAAGCCAAAAGATGCAAAAAGGCAGCCTGCCACGACTACTCTGAGGGGCGACCTGCAAATACTGTGGCATAACGGGGGTGAGTTGCCAACTCGTGAATAGAGACAACATATATAGGTAATCACGAGCATGCACGTGCTGCTCTACGCTATCATATGCTAGCAGGTAAATCTATATGCAACAAGCAATAAGTGCAATAATCATGCAAATGCTCTGTCAGGTAAAATAACTACAGGATGAGATACATGATAATCACTGCTAAGCATGGGATAAACAACATCTACACGAAATATCAATCGTGGAAAATAATCGGTGCCCAAGCTGCACCCAAATCCCAAATAACTCAGGCGCCGGCACTCTCCTCGGCCCTCAAATCCTGTAAAACTCTGAGAATCACGAGTGGCCAACATCGGCACCCGAAATATCATAAATACTCGTGTCCAGCATCGACACGCAAATCCTCATACATCGGGCTCCGTAGATCCGGATCATCCCACGAGCTCCGTCTGCGGTATCGGCCCTAGGCCCCCGGCAGTACGGATCATCCCGCATCCATCTGTCGACTCTGGTAGGTATCCTCCGGATAACCGCCAGGTCCAACCAATCACCGGTAGGTACTTGCCCACCTCCAGGCTCAATCGGCAAAGTCCATCGATCATCTTGCCGAGGGGAACCATACCGGGTCCACCACGAACCCGCAAACGGATCATCCACTCATCGAATCGGGTATCAAGCACACGTCTCAGCACCGAGAAAACGCGTGGTGGATGCACCAAAATATCATATCACGAGGAACCGGGTTTTCAAATAGTGCATCTTTTCTTAAATAATTCCACGGTCCTCAAAACCAGAAATCACATAAAAATCCAACACCAATGAGTAAATCAAATACGATGTGCTAAGTACAACAAGTCATCATGATATAGGTACAAGGGAGAAACCGCTTTTCTTAAGATAGTTCAGTTTTTTAAAGACAGCATGCGGCTCCCAATTTCTATGGAAATCATATCGAATCATATGTGAAATGAACTACAGTATAATGATCATGGCAATTCTACAGTGAGTGTGTCATGGCAATTACTAACGGTGTGTGTGTAACATGCAGATTGGTGCTCGTGCAACATAAGCCGTTAGTAATAGTGCAGTGTTCTATCAATTCTAAGTTTTGATACATGTAGCTGGGAATGCAGTATGCAACAACAGTATCCATGAACAGTCAATGTAGGTAAATGCAATGTGTAGCTATAAAGCCCTATCAGCCCTGACGTAGAACGCCATGCGGGCGATATCCCCGTAGATGTTAAATCTAGGTTCGCAGGCGAGTGAGACGGACGCTGCGAAGAAGGGGAAACAAGTCGTCGGCTACACTTAGCGCGAGACTTCGGTGAGTATAACACACATAAGCTCAAATCTACCATAAACGAAATATTAAGGTCAAACTAGATCCCCGCGTTGCAAACCAAGCGCGCGTGTGCGCGATACGCTAAAATGTGTGATCACGCTCCTGAAGCTAACCTGACACGTCGTGATACGCAGCACAACTCAAACCCACACACGTATCACGTGTGTCGCGGAGATTTAAAATACGGAAAATAGGGTAATAGGTCCCAGATTTTGATACAGAAAGAGTGTTATAAAAATAAATATATCATGAAACCCCAAATATCAGCAGACACCAACCACCCAAACCCCAACCCAATACCCTCCCATCTGGCCGCAAATTGCGGCCAGAATGAGTTTTTCGGCGGCCTGGGTAGGTGGGTGGGCTCCCGGGTTTGGTTTGTGCACTACATACATATTGTGTATATCCCAGTAATTACAATTTTATTCTGAAACACCCCGGGTAGTAGCAGTTTCAACAGAACCCAATTTCAAGCTAAAAGTCACACTTTGCACTAAAATGATACTTTAGGGTATTTTTGTGAAATCTGAAATAAACCCAAGTCCAAAACTACACTAATATCACATTACCAAGCTAATCAAGACATAAAAAGTTAATTTTTAGCACAACCTCACTAGATCCCTTAATAACGCACAAAACATGCATGAAATGTGATATTTTGCTAGAAATACTTTAAGTTATGAAAAAGAGGTGCTAAGGGTGAAAACACCTTATAAAACATCAAAAATCCCTGCTTTTTCCTCAAGTGTGCAGATCCACCACCAAACACCTCAAAAGCTCATTTTTTCTATGGTTTATGAAGGAAAAGTGTTGTTTTGAGTAGGGTTTGAATGGGGGTTTAATGAGGAATGAAAAGAGAAGAGAGAAATGGAGAAAATGGTGTTGTTGCTGCCTTTCTTCTGCTGGAGCTCAGAAGTGAGGGAAAGAGAGAGAAAAGAGAGAGAAGCAAAGGTCAAACAAGGTCAAGTCCCATACCTAACCACCATACCTTCATTCCTATTTAAATTTGCATTATAAAAAGGGGTTTTGACTTGTTTAAATGGGTGGGATAAATAAAACCATGCAAGAAAAGAAAAAGGGTTAACATAATACACTTTTAACCAAAGTCACAAAAATGTGCTAAGTGTGTATGTGTACACTAACAAAATTTCCAATTAGGGTAAACACAACTAGAAATAATTAACAACCCTATAAATATATATATATATATATATATATATATATATATCCATAAAAACACTTCACAACACAAAACCCGCTAGCCAAGAAGGAAAATAAGATATCCATTTTCTACGAAAACACGCACACTAGCTAAATAACGAGAAAACATTCTAAACGAATTTTCAAGGTGTTACAATCTGCCCCTCTTAAAGAAATTCGGTCCTCAAATTTAAAAATCTAACTATACATACCTTCAAAAAGATGGGGATACCTCCTCCTCATCTCGCTCTCGGTCTTCCAAGTGACCTCCTCGCCGCTCTGGCCACGCCAAAGTACCTTGACTGACGGTATGTCCTTCGATCTCAATTTCTTCACTTGTCGATCCAAGATCATCACCGGCTGCTCTGCATAGGAAAGGTCACGCTCAAGCTGGATTGTCGGGTGCTGAATCGCATGCGAAGGATCATGAAGATATCTGCAGAGCATTGAAACGTGAAATACCGGGTGCACGTCTGGAAAACTGGACGGAAGGGCTAAACGATACGCAACCGCATCAACTCGCTCGAGGATCTCGAAGGGGCCCACATATCTGGGACTAAGCTTCCCCTTCTTCCTAAATCTCATCACACCTTTCATTGGGGAGACCCTCAAGAAAACATGATCACCAACAGAAAACTCAAGTCTGCGTCGACGACGGTCCGCATAAGATCTCTGCCTACTCTGGGCTGCTCACATCCTATCACGAATCAACTGGATCTTCTCGGTCGTCTCCTCCACAATCTGCGGCCCTAAGATACCGCTCTCACTGAGCTCTGTCCAACAGGCAGGCGATCTACATCTCCTCCCATAAAGAGCCTCAAACGGTGCCATCTGAATGGTCTGCTGGTAGCTGTTGTTATAAGAGAACTCTACTAAGGGCAAATGATGATCCCAGCTACCTCCGAAGTCTAATACGCATGCTCTGAGCATGTCCTCGAGAGTCTGAATAGTCCGCTCTGACTGTCCGTCGGTCTGCGGATGAAATACTGTGCTGAAACTCAAGCGGGTGCCCAAAGCCTCCTGAAGACTCTGCCATAGTCGGCTGGTAAACTGGGTGCCTCTGTCGGACACAATACATGTCGGAACTCCGTGTAGTCGTACAATCTCATCAATATAAATCTGGGCATATTGAGTAAATCCGAAAGTCGTCTTCACCGGTAGGAAGTGAGCCGCTTTCGTCAAACGATCTACGATCACCCAGATGGAGTCATACCCTCGACTAGTCCTGGGTAGACCCACAATAAAGTCCATCGAAATCTGTTCCCATTTCCACTCCGGAATGGGCAATGGCTGTAGCTCTCCCGCGGGCCTCTGATGCTCAGCCTTGACTTGCTGACAAGTCAGGCATCTCGACAAAAAATATGCGATGTCCCTCTTCATACCGTCCCACCAGTAAACATCTCTCAAATCGTCGTACATCTTGGTGGAACCTGGATGAACACTATACACCGATCGATGTGCCTCCTCGAGAATCTCACGCCGCAGTCCCTCAGCATCTGGTATGCATAATCTGGTCCCAAATCGTAGTATCCCCTGAACATCGATCATGAACTCGGAAAATCTGCCCTGTCCTATCTGCATCCTGATCTCTGAACAACGGTCATCACTGTGTTGTGCCTCATGTATACGGTCGAGCAACTGTGGGCGTGCACGAACATGCACAATCTGTCCTCCGATCGGCGTAAACTCGAACTGTACCCGGCTCTCGCATAAGATCTGCCAATCTGCCGACGACTGCCTCTGTACTGCGCTCAAGCAAGATAGACTACCCCCGGGCCTCCTGCTCAAGGCATCCTCCACTACATTAGCCCTGCCCGGGTGGTACAAGATCTCGCAGTCGTAGTCCTTCACTAACTCCATCCATCGGCGCTGTCTAAGGTTCAGGTCTCGCTGCTGGAAGATATACTTTAAGCTCTTGTGATCAGTGAATATCTGGCACGACTCGCCGTATAGGTAGTGTTGCCAGATCTTAAGTGCAAAGACCACTGCAGCCATCTCCAAATCGTGAGTGGGATAGTTCTGTTCATGTTTCTTCAATTGCCGCGAAGCATACGCGACCACCCTGTCATGCTGCATCAGAACACACCCTAGCCCCACCAGAGAAGCATCACAATATACCACAAATCCACCTGACCCTGAAGGCAAAGATAATACTGGCGCCGTAGTCAGTAGAGCCCGCAACTGCTGAAAACTGTGCTCACACTCCTCTGTCCAAACAAAAGGAACTCCCTTCCGGGTCAACCCGGTCAAAGGTGTAGCAATGCGATAGAAATCCTGCACAAATCGCCTGTAGTAGCCGGCCAGCCCTAGAAAGCTGCGAATCTCCGTAACTGATGTGGGTCTGGGCCAACTCTGAACGGCCTCGATCTTCCTCGGGTCTACACATATACCGTCTCGTGAAATCACGTGCCCCAAGAAGTCTACGCTGTCCAGCCAGAAAGCACACTTGGAGAATTTGGCGAAAAGCTGATGCTCTCTCAAGGTCTGCAGTGTAATCCGCAGGTGCTGCTCGTGCTCCTCTCTACTCCGAGAATACATTAGAATATCGTCAATGAATACAATGATGAACAGATCAAGATACGGCCGGAAAATACGGTTCATCAAATCCATGAATGCTGCTGGCGCATTGGTGAGTCCGAAAGACATCACCAAAAACTCGTAATGGCCGTAGCGCGTGCGGAAAGCTGTCCTAAGAATGTCCTCCTGTCGAACCCGCAGCTGATGATAGCCTGATCGCAAATCGATCCTCGAAAGGTATCCTGCCCCCTGAAGCTGGTCGAACAAATCGTCGATACGAGGCAAAGGATATCTATTCCACACTGTAACCCTGTTCAGCTGGCGATAGTTGATACACAGACGCAAACTACCGTCCTTCTTCTTGACGAACAGGACTGGAGCACCCCAAGGAGAAACACTGGGTCGAATAAGTCCCTTTTCCAGCAAATCTTGCAACTGACCCTTCAATTCTCGAAGTTCCGCCGGGGCCATCCGATAAGGCGGTATAGAAATAGGCCCCACGCCAGGAACCAAATCAATACAGAAAGAAATGTCGCACTCGGGCGGTAGCCCAGGAAGCTCATCAGGGAACACATCAGGGAACTCGCTAACAACCGGAACCTGATCCAGATGAACCTCTGTAGCTCTAGTATCATAAACATAGGCGAGAAATCCCTGACATCCCTTCCTCAAAAGCTGTCCAGCGCGAAAAGAAGAAATTACACAGTGTGGGGCGGCACCACGGTCCCCCAACACAATAAAAACCGACTCGCCGGGAAAACAAAATCTAACTGTCTTCTCACGGCAGTCCACAGAAGTATAGCACGTGGCTAACCAATCCATACCCAAAAGAACGTCGAAGTCCAACATCTTGAGAAGGATCAAATCGACCGGCAACTCTCTCTCGCCTATACAGACGGTACAGGATCGGAACACGTGTCTAGCAACAAACGACTCTCCTACAGGAGCAGTCACAACAAGCGGATGATCAAGCAAACCGGACTCTCTACCCAAACTCGGCACGAAGTGTGTAGATACGTACGAGTGCGTGGATCCGGGATCGAACAATACGTGTGCATCAAAAGAACATACTGGAAGGATACCTGAGACCATCGCATTGGACGCCTGCACGTCCTGATGCGTCAAAGCAAAAAATCGTGCCTGCCCTCCACCTGTGACTGGCTGTCCTCTGCCTCGGTCATCCCGTCCCCTCTGAGCAACTCCTCCATGCCCACGACCACTCTGTGTACGAGTCTGACGCGGAGTAACAGTAGGAACAACAGGCAACGCCCTCTGGGGTGGTGAAGGTGGTAAGGTGACGTGCGGTGCTGCTGTCTTCCTCCGGTGAATCTCAGGACAATCTCTGACGAGGTGAAGCAAACTGCCGCATCTATAGCAACCTCGCGACGACTGCTGACTCTCCCGTGGATACGAACTAAACATCTGGCCTCGTCCCGAATCTCTGCCACTCCTCGTGCCTGAACGATACCTGTCGCGGCGCCTGAATGTCTGTCTCCGTGCTGATATACCAGTACGAACTCTCTTCGGCTCTGGAACTACCGAAGTCTCAGCAAGGCGCTCCTCGACTAATAGAGCTGCATCTACCGCCGCTGCATATGTCTCGTAGTGCTGCGCGCTAATCGCACGAAACAGTGGTGTAAGCAAGCCTCGAACAAATCTCTTGACTCGCAACTCCTCGGTAGCCACTAGATACGGCGCATAGATAGATAGCTCTGTGAACAGCACATCATACTCTGCCACTGACATCTCCGGAGTCTGGCGTAAGGACTCGAACCTGCGTGCTCTAGCATCTCTGACACTCAGTGGGAGAAAGCGGGCAAGGAATATCGCCACGAACTCTGTCCAGGTCATAGGAGGAAGACCTGCTGCTCTGCCCTTCTCGACTGATTCGCACCATTTCTGCGCAAGACCTTCTAGGCGAAAGCTCGCGAACTCAACCCATCTCGCATCTGCGCATCTGAGGGAACGACATATCAGAGCCATCCTATCAATGAAGGACTGTGGGTCCTCGGCTGCATCGGTGCCTGTGAAGACCGGAGGCTTCAGCCTCATGAACTCTGATAGCGATACTGTAATCACCTCTGTAGCTGCATGGGCAACTGGCTGTGCGGTAGATACCATCACGGTCTCTGTAACGGGTAGAGCCACCTCTGGTCGCTGCGCTCGAAGTGTCTCAACTAGCGATCCTATCATCTGGCGCATCTCCTGCATGCTGGATCCTACTGTCTGGCGTATCTCCTGCATACCAGCCCCTAACGTGGCGATCTGATCTGTCACGGGAGGAACAACCGGCCCGGGTACAACCGGCGTACTGCCCGGATCAGTCCTCGTCTCAGACGAATCAACTCGAATCTCGGCCCTCGCGGCCGCTCTCTGCGCCCTCGTAGTCTTTGGCGGCATAATGGCTGAAAGGAAAATAGGATTCGATAAGGATGCAGAAATCGAATCGCAAGAATGTATGTACTCAAAAGGAATTTAAATCAATAAGTCCTAAGGTCGCTTTGGCGGAGTACCGTGTCGTGAGTATGCCGCGGAACATACGCACGCTACGCCACTCTGCTTTAGCTACCTACTCCATCATACCAGGGTCATCCTAGGAATACTCCGAAAGGTAAAACCTACGCTCTGATACCAACTTTGTCACGACCCGAATATTTCGACTCGTGACCGGCACTTAACCACGCTACGTCTACAGGCGTAACGCGACTAAGTAAGCCGAACCCAGAAATCAAAACCATTTAAAAGTAGTGAGTGTTGAAAACATTTAATTAAAAACATTTAGAAGACCTTAAATAGTTCAATGAGGTTCTTTAAAAGTTAAATTATCCTCATAATAATTTTGGCAGCATTTCCTTTGTAAAAGTAACCCCGAAAATCGGGTAAAAACAGGATATAAGTGAAAATGAGATATAATGAACAAAGCATCCCCAACCGGGAGCAATCACGCCCAACGGCGGAAACCATCACCACAAGAGTAATATACGACGCCGTAGCGAAGAATGAGCAAAAGTAACATCCCAGAATAATAACTGCAAATATAAAGTCGGCTCCCACGAGCTCGACACCAGAAAACAAAAATATACATCATCGTCCTCATACTGTTTCTAAGTCAAGTACATATATGGTAGATGGAGAATACTAGATACAAAAGCGTGTACAATAAAAGTAACCAGATACCACAACCCACCTAAATAGCAAACTAGCTCTTGCACCAACTGTAATGGTATCGGAAGCCAAAAGATGCAAAAAAGCAGCCTGCCGCGACTACTCTGAGGGGCGACCTGCAAATACTGTGGCACAACGGGGGTGAGTTGCCAACTCGTGAATAAAGATAACATATATAAGTAATCACGAGCATGCACGTGCTGCGCTATGCTATCATATGCTAGCAGGTAAATCTATATGCGACAAGCAATAAGTGCAATAATCATGCAAATGCTCTGTCAGGTAAAATAACTACAGGATGAGATACATGATAATCACTGCTGAGCATGGGATAAACAACATCTACACGAAATATCAATCGTGGAAAATAATCGGTGCCCAAGCTGCACCCAAATCCCAAATAACTTAGGCGCCGACACTCTCCTCGGCCCTCAAATCCTGTAAAACTCTGAGAATCACGAGTGCCCAACATCGGCACCCAAAATATCATAAATACTCGTGTCCAGCATCGACATGCAAATCCTCATACATCGGGCTCCGTAGATCCGGATCAGCCCACGGGCTCCGTCTGCGGTATCGGCCCTAGGCCCCCAGCAGTACGGATCATCCCGCATCCATCTCTCGACTCTAGTCAGTATCCTCAGGATAACCGCCAGGTCCAACCAATCACCGGTAGGTACTCGCCCACCTCCAGGCTCAATCGGCAAATTCCATCGATCATCTTGCCGAGGGGAACCATACCGGGTCCACCACGAACCCGCAAACGGATCATCCACTCCTCGAATCGGGTATCAAGAACACGTCTCAGCATCGAGAAAACGCGTGGTGGACGCACCAAAATATCATATCACGAGGAACCGGGTTTTCAAATAGTGTATCTTTTCTTAAATAATTCCACGGTCCTCAAAACCAGAAATCACATAAAAATCCAACACCAATGAGTAAATCAAATACGATGTGCTAAGTACAACAAGTCATCATGATATAGGTACAAGGGAGAAACTGCTTTTCTTAAGATAGTTCAGTTTTTTTAAAGACAGCATGCGGCTCCCAATTTCTATGGAAATCATATCGAATCATACGTGAAATGCACTACAGTATAATGATCATGGCAATTCTACAGTGAGTGTGTCATGGCAATTACTAACGGTGTGTGTGTAACATGCAGATTGGTGCTCGTGCAACATAAGCCGTTAGTAATAGTGCGGTGTTCTATCAATTCTAAGTTTTCATACATGTAGCTGGGAATGCAGTATGCTGTTAGTTGTATGTATGCCCTAGAGGCCAGTATTGTACAGATGATGTATATTATATTGGATGCTTGGACATATATAGAGATGACTTTCTTGCTCGATATGATAGTATGCTATCTGGTTACTCTTTATCTTAACATGTACACTTGTCTCTTTAAACTGTCTTATAGTTACATGTTGGTAAAGCCCTTAGGATGTGTACTTGACTACCTGGACTATGATGCAGATCATACTAGTGGGGACATGGTAGTCCATAAGTACATCCTTCAAGGTCCCTAGTCGTGGGTGTATCGAGACAGGGCATCGATATACCAGTGTAGACTAGCGTATACGCTTCTCGACCCATGAGATAGGCGATGGATGATCCCATATCCATTGGTGTTTGACATCAGAGATGGTGTACGGGTGCTCAGTGGAGACTGGGTACACTGGACGGACTCGCCGAGAACTCCCAGATGGTAATATACCTCACGTCAGATGGCAGTTCTCAGGTGACACTTGTGCAGGTTAGTCTGTAGACCCGAGATCGTCATAGAGTCTTGTGTGATTCCCACTGTGCTTTGATCTCCACCTTACCACATCCATGAGGGCGTGCAAAACGGTGGTCTTTGGGCACAGTCCCGAGTCACATGGAGGCAATGAGCGATAAGAGGGGTTTCGTCTCTCCCGGTATAGGGGGTTGATGTTGCGCTGTGCTTGATTGGCCGTAACAGGGAAGTCCCTGGCCAGGGCTGATCAGAGATTTGCTGGTAAGTGTTACCAGTAGTTTCTCGACCCGTGATGAGCCTCACATCGGCACGACTTATCGGTTATTGGGGTATAACGTTTACCACCCCTAGACTTGATATGCGACATATCAGACGAACAGACCAGACTGTACGGTAAGTGTTACTGGTTGGATTCACAGGAGTGTGAGCGGGCTAGCTCGTCGATCTTCTGATCGCTCAATACCCGGATAGCCGTTACATTTAGCAGACCGCTTGCGGCTTGTGGGTGCTTGATATGATCATCATCTGCTGCCGGCGTATTGACGAGTCTTTAGAGTCCTACACAGAGGTTTCCTGGCTTAAGAGAAACGAAATAGGAGCGCATATGAGATATGTGCGGGACCGAGAATAATGCGTGTATGTGATACCGTATTTCATTCTCGCGATGAATATTTCGATTGGTTGTATGCGATATAACCTAGTTATCGAACATTGGTTCGATAAATCGATACATTGTATACTAGTCGGTTATGTGCGACATGACCGGATCATTGAATCAAGTGTTGATTTAATGATTTAATGTATAATTGTATATTTGATATATTAATTTGCATTAACTAGTATTGGTTCATTTTAAAAGGATTTTCTCACTTGAAGTGCACATTGTATATATGATATGCTTTTGTGTGCACTTGATTGTATCATGTTTGATGATACATACTTACTTGGGTTTGTGCAAAGAATTAAACCATGGTTATGATAATGGTTAGGGTTTTGTGTTATTCATCTATTTATTTATCCATTCTTTATTTATTTAAATAGATAAAAGAAAAGAAAATGGTTTCTTTTTATCATGAAGCTTGTTGAAGCTTCATGAAGCTTTGACTAAAGAGACCATTTGTCTTCATGCTTAACCCTAACCATTCCCATTTACCATGGTCTATTCTCTACACTTAACCTTAGTTAGCTTATGATAAGTATTGATTTATTTTCATTTTAAATCAACACTTATCATATTCTTTCTTCTTGTTCATCATCTTCTTCTTCAAGAAAAGCTTAAGCCCATCAATGGCAACTTGAGCTAAAGTGGGAGAAATCCAATTCTAAAGTGAACCCACCTCCTATTTCTTCACCCTTTACCTCTTGCCAAGTTGTTTTGGGTGTTTTCTTCACAAGTTTCACAACTTTGTGAAGTCGGAGCTTGAACTTGTGATGCCTCGACGTAGATCATCTTCGGCACGAAGCCGACGACCTAGTCCGCCCATCTCTCCGATCAGGCCAATGATTGAGTCCGGGATTCAAGATGGACAGCGAGAGGACGCCTACGTAGAGCCAAGGAAGTGGATATCCGGATCTACAAAGGTTGTAGCTTCTTATCTTTAGTTAAGTTGTTAACTAGATTCATTTATCGCCTAAACTTCTAGTCAATGATCCGTATTAGGGTTTCTCGGCACCCGTAAAATTTGAAATTGGCATGGTTGATGCCTTGTGAGACCTCTTGAGAGTGCCTAGGAACCCTACAGTGGTATCAGAGCCTAGCTAGAGCCTTAGGCGATGTGTAGACGGAGTTAGAAGTCCGATCGAACCGAAACCCTAAAACAAAACATGCTCTCTGTACATTTTTGAAAATCTGGGAATTTTCAAAATTAAAAATATGCAGAAAATTCAGCAGGACTTTCTAAGAATTACTGTGAAACACGATCACCCAATTCCTCCATAGTGCGGCGGAACCGCGGCAGAAGCCTGGCTTCTGCGGCGGTTCCGTGGCCGTATGATGTCTTCACCCACCCAATTTTGCACAGTAACTTCTTTTATTCAGTACTGAGTTCTCTGTGAATTTTTAATATTTATTCAAGAGTTGAGTATTCTGGGTTGTATTGGGGACTCGGTATTTCGATCGGATTATCGAACTTTGTCTAAGTGCTTTCCGGATAATTTTTTGAATATGTTAAAAAGTCCGACCGGATATAAATACCCAACTTTTCCCCTGCCGGAAAATATCCAAGTGTTGGATTTTTGTGTGGTTTAAGGACGTTCTGAGTAGTGCAAGTAACGCGATGGTCCCTCTAAAAGACAACAAACCTTAACTCGATTATGTGACCGTCTTGAACTGCCCTTTGAACCTTCGGGTTTGGGGCAGTACGGCCTGCCACATGTGAGGCGTTGGCTTGACCCTTCTACGGCTGGACCGTTGGTACTGAGGCATGAAGTGAATGTCTTTGAACCTATTTCATGTGTTGGACGGTTTCGGGAAAACTTGGGTGTTCGAATGTTCGATCGGAAAGTTTAATATTTCCTATTTTTCCGGAATGGGATACAATAATTGGAATTCACAAACAGTTATGAGATAACTGAATGAATGATATAAATCTAGCGGTTTAGTTTCATTTGATATTGAAAAGAGTTTTCGATAATGGGACTAAAATGCGGGGTTTATAATTGTTAGGCATGTGATGTCTAAGTATTTCATTTGATTAGGCATGCGATATCTAAAGAGGTTGCGGATTCCAATTGTTGTAGTTTTACACTTTCTTTTCTGTGACCGTAAGTGTAATATGTGATATCGCCGGTTTCGTTGCTATATGTCAACGACAATTGGGATGCGCATATTTACTTACGTTGATGACATGTGATGTTATGTGTTGCTGGATATGTTATATTGGATCGTCGTGTTTGAATAGCCGGGGTTTTTTATGTGAGCTGAGTGTTTTTCATTTTCATTCATGTAAAAACTTGTATGTAATATTCTTTTATTGGGGCACTTCCAGGTTGCGGAAGCTGTCACCCTTTGTATATTATTTACTTTTCCGCATTAGGATAGACCCAAGGAGGGGAGCACAAGTAACCGGGTTCTGGGGTCCAGTGGGAGACCAACTCGAGGAGTCGAGTCCGGGTCTCCTAACCCTAGAATTGGCAGGGTTGCTTGCCGCTCTCGTAGGGGTCTAGGGGTGTGGGATTGGCTATTCATCACGACCGTGGAATCCGTGTTCTATACTGGCTCGTATTGAAAACACGGACGTCCTAGTATATCCAATGTTTCATTTGTTTCTTCTGCTGCGATATCTGTGATGTGATCATGTGATGTTCTGTGATAGATACTTTATATAGTATATATGATATATTATATAGACGTTACTTATGTTTTGCACCCGCACTAGCCCTGCCCTGCTCTGTCGTTAGTTACCTAACCTAACGGTGCACGAGGGGACATCTAGGCGAATGCGGATGGCATAAGTGTACGTCGTATTTATCTGTGATGTTTAGGTATTTAAATGATAGGACTTCATTAATGTGATTAATGAAAGAAAAGAAACCTAAGATGTTGTAGAATCAAATTTTAAACAAAACAGGTAGCTACAGTTCTTGCTTTGCATAGCGATATATATGATATACCCTGCACCTTATTCGATGAGGAAAGGACCGAGATCCCTTCACCGGGAGTGACTCCTTTAGCAATAACTGGCTGATGCTACACACTCGGTTTGACTTTTGATTGCTTCTATAGTTTCTGCTTTGCACAGTGATATATATGATATATCCCGCACCTCATTCGACGAGGAAAGGGCCGACGATCCCTTCACCGGGAGTGACTCCTTTAGCAAAACTAGAAAAGCCTCAAAATCACTCCATTTTCAAAACTTCATTTGATTCTACAACGATATCAAGTTCATTACGCTCATGGTTTTCAGAAAAACCTGCGTAGCCCTCCGTCATTTCACATAAGTAGTAGTTAGTATTCCTGCTACGTTTGTTGGCCTGCGTCAAGGTGTAGTGTGCGGTAGCTAACTAGTATTTACCTGCTTATGCATATGATGCAGATTGGATTAGGGTAGTCGTGCGACTTTGTTGGCCTGCGTCAAGGGTCGTACGGGTGGGTTTAATTCAATCAGGAAATGACGGGTTGAACTTGACTAGCGCACTATGGTTTGTTGGCCTGCGTCAAGGTCATAGGACGCTAGGGGCAAAATATTATCGGGAATTTCAAGTGTTGAAATTTGCAATGAGATTGCATACCTTCTATGAGATAGTTGGATCCGGATACCCGCTGCGAGTAAGAGTTACTCCTGGGAGAGTTTTACACATTACAATTAGCCGATCAAGTAGGTGTCTAGAAAGGTGTCAACAGGGTTACGCCTCTAGGAAAACGAGGTTTACATTAATTAGGTTCGTGCGAAAGCACGGGGGACCTCCCTCAAAGTACCGACACTGGCCTGGCTGAAAGATTGGCGAACTTGTAGTGTGTAATTAATCCCGGCTAGTCTTTCCTTTTAGGGTTTGAAGGAAGATTTGATAAAAAGCAGTGGGAGCCATCCTGATTAGATAAGATAATAACCAATCTGATCTTGCATGAGCTTACGCTAAAGTGTTTTCTTCTCTCTCTCTCCAGGTAGCGACCATTTCATGCCCTAACAAAGATAATAATACGGATGTATTGACCGAACCCGCATGTTATACTGTGCTGGGGAACGTTGGTTCCGTTCTTTTCTATAAGAGTTATAGGAATGAACAGGATATAGGGGAATACCAGGATTCCCATGCCACCCGAATGAAGAAAGTACATGATGATGCATTTTCTTCGGGTGTGTTCGTTACAGAGAACTGTTTCTCCATTTGCTCTACGTCCTGGGTATTAGATACCGGGTCAGGATCCCATATATGTAATCAGTTACATGGGCTTAAAAAAGGTAGAGAACTTGGAGAAGGTGATAAAGACATAAGAGTTGGAAATGGTGCAATTGTTGCAGCTAAGACTGTCGGGGAATATCACCTTGTGTTACCAACTGGTAATACATTGGTTCTGAACGAATGCTATTACATGCCGAACCTGATATACAACATTATATCAGTTTCTTTATTAAGTAAAGAGGGATATAATTTTGTATTACAGGACAATGTTATGAACATTTTCCGTAACCAAAAGTTGGTTGGATCAGGCACGTTGTGCAATGGCATTTATGTTCTAAATCAATCAACAGTTCTGAGCATAACAAACACACACAAGAGGAAGAGTTCTGAACTGAACGAATCCTTCTTGTGGCATTGTAGACTGGGTCACATCAATGCGACACGACTGGCTAAGTTGCATAAGGATGGATATTTGAATCCGTTTGAATTTTCATCTTATGACACTTGCCAGTCATGTCTCAAAGGCAAGATGACCAAAACTCCGTTTACGGGATACGGAGAAAGAGTTACTGAACTCTTAGGACTGATACATAGTGATGTATGCGGTCCTATGTCTACACATGCCAGGGATGGTTCTTTATACTTCATTACATTCACTGACGATCTCTCTAGGTTCGGGTATGTGTTCCTGATGAAACAAAAATCAGAAGCTTTTGAGAAATTTAGAGAATATAAACAAGAAGTTGAGAACCAAACCGGAAAAAGTATTAAAATCCTTCGATCTGATCGAGGAGGTGAATACTTGAGCAATGAATTCCTGGATTTCCTAAAAGAGAATGGGATTCTCTCTCAGCTGACTCCTCCATATACACCACAGCACAACGGTGTATCAGAACGGAGGAACCGCACCCTATTAGATATGGTGCGCTCCATGATGAGCACGGCTGAGTTACCTATTTCCTTCTGGGGATATGCACTGGAAACAGCTGCAGACCTATTGAATATGGTTCCCACCAAAACCGTGTCAACCACTCCATATGAGATATGGAAAGGAAAGAGACCATGTCTTAATTATGTTAAGATATGGGGTTGTCCGGCATATGTAAAAACGCAAAATCCGGACAAACTCGCGGCAAGGTCCATTCTGTGTATGTTTATTGGATATCCCAAACATTCGCGCGGGTATATCTTCTACCACACCGAGGAACAAAAGGTGTTTGTTTCTCGACATGCCACCTTTTTAGAAAAGGAATTTCTTGATAAAGAGATTAGTGGCAAGGAGGTAGAACTGGAAGAGGTTCCAGTAATATAGACTACGACAGAAGAATTGGTTGAACCAGAGGATTCAGTAGTTCCTGATGAACCTCAGCCTCTCCGCCGATCTAGTAGGGTTCCTCGCCAACCTGTGAGATACTACGGTTTTCTCATGGATGGTGGAAGCGAGGATTGCATCATGGAGGATGATGACCCAACTAGCTTCGAGCAGGCCATCACGAGTGGGGACTCGGTAAAATGGCTGGATGCTATGCGGTCCGAGATGGAATCCATGTACACCAACAAAGTATGGACTTTGGAAGTTGCTCCTGAAGGGGTAAAATCCATTGGGAGCAAGTGGATCTTCAAAAAAAAAAAATTGGTGTAGATGGGAAAGTGGAGACTTTCAAAGCTAGACTTGTAGCAAAGGGTTTTCGTCAAAGGCTAGGTGTGGACTATGACGAAACCTTTTCTCCAGTGGCTATGCTTAAATCCATCCGGATCATGCTTGCCATCGCTGCATATCATGATTACGAAATCTGGCAAATGGATGTTAAGACCGCCTTTCTAAATGGTGATTTAGAAGAGTGCGTGTACATGACTCAGCCAGAGGGCTTCATAGACAGTGGGAGCAGCGGGAAGGTGTGCAAGCTGCTTAAATCCATTTATGGATTAAAGAAAGCATCGCGGAGTTGGAACATCTGCTTTGACGTCGTTATCAAAGAGTTTGATTTCGTCAAAAACCCAGATGAACCTTGTATTTACAAGAAGGTAGCAGAGAGTAAGGTTGTCTTCCTCGTACTGTACGTGGACGACATACTCTTGATAGGAAATGATATTCCTATGCTGCAATCGGTCAAGCTCTTCTTATCACAAAGATTCTCAATGAAAGATCTTGGTGATGCCTCCTGCATATTGGGGATCAGGATCTATAGAGATAGATCCAAACGGATACTGGGATTGTCCCAATCCAGGTACATTGACACCATACTAAAGAGGTTTAGTATGGAAGAATCCAAGCGTGGGAACTTGCCCACGATCTCTGGAGTCACTCTCTCCAAAGAGATGTCTCCCAAGACTGATTTGGAGAGAGCTCGCTTGCAAGGGATACCCTATGCTTCGGCTGTAGGCTCTATCATGTACGCGATGCTATGTACCAGACCCGATGTTGCATACTCACTAAGTGTAGTGAGCAGGTATCAAGCTGATCCTGGAGAGAGTCACTGGACAGCTGTGAAGAGCATTCTCAAGTACTTACGAAGGACTAAAGAGATGCTCTTGGTGTATGGTAACGGAGAACTCCAAGTGGAGTCCTTTACCGATTCGAGCTTCCAGAGTGATAAGGCCGACTCTAAGTCGCAGTCAGGCTTTGTCTTTACCCTTTACGGAGGGGCGGTTAGCTGGAAGAGTTCCAAGCAGGAAACCGTGACAGACTCGACGATGGAGGCTGAATACATCATTGCCAACGATGCTGCCAAAGAGGCTGTTTGGATCAAGAAGTTCAATACTGAACTTGGAGTGGTTCCATCCATTGAGCATCCAATACCTTTGTATTGCGATAACAATGGAGCGGTGGCTTTGGCCAAGGAACCCAGGTCCCATCAGCGATCCAGGCATATTCTGAGGCGGTATCACCTGATCCGGGAGATAGTTGATCGCCGGGAGATCGAGGTCAGGAGAGTTGACACGAGGAACAACACGGCGGATCCACTCACGAAGGCCATTCCCCAGATACAGTTTGAGAGACTCTTCGGGATGCTCGGTATGCGATACTACAGCAGCTGGCCCTAGTGCAAGTGGGAGATTGTTAGTTGTATGTATGCCCTAGAGGCCAGTATTGTACAGATGATGTATATTATATTGGATGCTTGGACATATATAGAGATGACTTTCTTGCTCGATATGATAGTATGCTATCTGGTTACTCTTTATCTTAACATGTACACTTGTCTCTTTAAACTGCCTTATAGTTACATGTTGGTAAAGCCCTTAGGATGTGTACTTGACTACCTGGACTATGATGCAGATCATACTAGTGGGGACATGGTAGTCCATAAGTACATCCTTCAAGGTCCCTAGTCGTGGGTATATCGAGACAGGGCATCGATATACCAGTGTAGACTAGCGTATACGCTTCTCGACCCATGAGATGGGCGATGGATGATCCCATATCCATTGGTGTTTGACATCAGAGATGGTGTACGGGTGCTCAGTGGAGACTGGGTACACTGGACGGACTCGCCGAGAACTCCCAGATGGTATTATACCTCACGTCAGATGGCAGTTCTCAGGTGACACTTGTGCAGGTTAGTCTGTAGACCCGAGATCGTCATAGAGTCTTGTGTGATTCCCACTGTGCTTTGATCTCCACCTTACCACGTCCATGAGGGCGTGCAAAACGGTGGTCTTTGGGTACAGTCCCGAGTCACATGGAGGCAATGAGCGATAGGAGGGGTTTCGTCTCTCCCGGTATTGGGGGTTGATGTTGCGCTGTGCTTGATTGGCCGTAACAGGGAAGTCACTGGCCAGGGCTGATCAGAGATTTGCTGGTAAGTGTTACCAGTAGTTTCTCGACCCGTTATGAGCCTCACATCGGCACGACTTATCGGTTATTGGGGTCTGACGTTTACCACCCTTAGACTTGATATGCGACATATCAGACGAACAGACCGGACTGTACGGTAAGTGTTACTGGTTGGATTCACAGGAGTGTGAGGGGGCTAGCTCGTCAATCTTCTGATCGCTCAATACCCGGATGGCCGTTACGTTTAGCAGACCGCTTGCGGCTTGTGGGTGCTTGATATGATCATCATCTGCTACCGGCGTATTGACGAGTCTTTAGAGTCCTACATAGATGTTTCCTGGCTCAAGCGAAACGAAATAGGAGCGCATATGAGATATGTGCGGGACCGAGAATAATGCGTGTATGTGATACCGTATTTCATTCTCGCGATGAATGTTTCGATTGGTTGTATGCGATATAACCTAGTTATCGAATCATTGATTCGATAAATCGATACATTGTATACTAGTCGGTTATGTGCGACATGACCGGATCATTGAATCAAGTGTTGATTTAATGATTTAATGTATAATTGTATATTTGATATATTAATTTGCATTAACTAGTATTGGTTCATTTTAAAAGGATTTTCTCACTTGAAGTGCACATTGTATATATGATATGCTTTTGTGTGCACTTGATTCTATCATGTTTGATGATACATACTTACTTGGGTTTGTGCAAAGAATTAAACCATGGTTATGATAATGGTTAGGGTTTTGTGTTATTCATCTATTTATTTATCCATTCTTTATTTATTTAAATAGATAAAAGAAAAGAAAATGATTTCTTTTTATCATGAAGCTTGTTGAAGCTTCATGAAGCTTTGACTAAAGAGACCATTTGTCTTCATGCTTAACCCTAACCATTCCCATTTACCATGGTCTATTCTCTACACTTAACCTTAGTTAGCTTATGATAAGTATTGCTTTATTTTCATTTTAAATCAACACTTATCATATTCTTTCTTCTTCTTCATCATCTTCTTCTTCAAGAAAAGCTTAAGCCCATCAATGGCAACTTGAGCTAAAGTGAGAGAAATCCAATTCTAAAGTGAACCCACCTCCTATTTCTTCACCCTCTACCTCTTGCCAAGTTGTTTTGGGTGTTTTCTTCACAAGTTTCACAACTTTGTGAAGTCGGAGCTTGAACTTGTGATGCCTCGACGTAGATCATCTTCGGCACGAAGCCGACGACCTAGTCCGCCCATCTCTCCCATCAAGCCGACGATTGAGTCCGGGATTCGAGATGGACAGCGAGAGGACGCCTACGTGGAGCCAAGGAAGTGGATATCCGGATCTACAAAGGTTGTAGCTTCTTATCATTAGTTAAGTTGTTAACTAGATTCATTTATCGCCTAAACTTCTAGTCAATGATCCGTATTAGGGTTTCTCGGCACCCGTAAAATTTGAAATTGGCATGGTTGATGCCTTGTGAGACCTCTTGAGAGTGCCTAGGAACCCTACATATGCAACAACAATATCCATGAACAGTCAATGTAGATAAATGCAATGTGTAGCTATAAAGCCCTATCAGCCCTGACGTAGAACGCCATGCGGGCGATATCCCCGTAGATGTTAAATCTACTCACCGAAGTCTCGCGCTAAGTGTAGCCGACGACTTGTTTCCCCTTCTTCGCAGCGTCCGTCTCACTCGCCTGCGAACCTAGATTTACACCATATAACACACATAAGCTCAAATCTACCATAAACGAAATATTAAGGTCAAACTAGAACCCCGCATTGCAAACCAAGCGCGCGTGCGCGCGATACGCTAAAATGTGTGATCACGCTCCTGAAGCTAACCTGACACGTCGCGATACGCAGCACAACTCAAACCCACACACGTATCACGTGTGTCGCGGAGATTTAAAATACGGAAAATAGGGTAATAGGTCCCAGATTTTGATACAGAAAGAGCGTTATAAAAATAAATATATCATGAAACCCCAAATATCAGCAGATACCAACCACCCAAACCCCAACCCAATACCCTCCCATCTGGCCGCAAATTGCGGCCAGAATGAGTTTTTCGACGGCCTGGGTAGGGGGGTGGGCTCCCGGGTTTGGTTTGTGCACTACATACATATTGTGTATATCCCAGTAATTACAATTTTATTCTGAAACACCCCGGATAGTAGCAGTTTCAACAGAACCCAATTTCAAGCTAAAAGTCACACTTTGCACTAAAATGATACTTTAGGGTATTTTTGTGAAATCTGAAAAAAAAACCAAGTCCAAAACCACACTAATATCACATTACCGAGCTAATCAAGCCATAAAAAGTTAATTTTTAGCACAACCTCACTAGATCCCTTAATAAAGCACAAAACATGCATGAAATGTGATATTTTGCTAGAAATACTTTAAGTTATGAAAAAGAGGTGCTAAGGGTGAGTTAATACCTTCAAAACACCTTATAAAACATCAAAAATCCCTGCTTTTTCCTCAAGTGTGCAGATCCACCACCAAACACCTCAAAAGCTCATTTTTTTCTATGGTTTGTGAAGGAAAAGTGTTGTTTTGAGTAGAGTTTGAATGGGGGTTTAATGAGGAATGAAAAGAGAAGAGAGAAATGGAGAAAATGGTGTTGTTGCTGCCTTTCTTCTGCTGGAGCTCAGAAGTGAGGGAAAGAGAGAGAAAAGAGAGAGAAGCAAAGGTCAAACAAGGTCAAATCCCATACCTAACCACCATACCTTCATTTCTATTTAAATTTGCATTATAAAAAGGGGTTTTGACTTGTTTAAATGGGTGGGATAAATAAAACCATGCTAGAAAAGAAAAAGGGTTAACATAATACACTTTTAACCAAAGTCACAAAAATGTGCTAAGTGTGCATGTGTACACTAACAAAATTTCTAATTAGGGTAAACACAACTAGAAATAATTAACAACCCTATAAATATATATATATATATATATCCATAAAAAGACTTCACAACACAAAACCCGCTAGCCAAGAAGGAAAATAAGATATCCATTTTCTACGAAAACACGCACACTAGCTAAATAACGAGAAAACATTCTAAACGAATTTTCAAGGTGTTACACATTTGCAGCAATGTACTCAGCTTCCATCGTAGAGTCTGCAATGGTATCTTGTTTGGAACTCTTCCAACTCACCGCCCCTCCATTGAGGGTAAATACAAACCCAGAGATAGATTTGCTGTCGTCCTTATCGCTCTGGAATCTTGAATCGGTAAAGGCCTCCATTTGGAGATCTTCATTACCATATACCAAGAACAATTCTTTAGTCCTTCGTAAGTACTTAAGAATGTTCTTCACAGCTATCCAGTGGTTCTCCCCTGGGTTGGATTGATACCTGCTTACAACACTAAGTGCATAAGCTACATCTGGGCGTGTACATAACATCGCATACATTATAGATCCTACTGCCGAAGCATAGGGTATAATGCTCATGCGAGCTCTCTCTTCATCGGTCTTTGGACAAGTGTCCTTGGAGAGAGTGACCCCATGGCAAGCGGGTAAGGCACCCCGCTTGGAGTCTTCCATACTAAACCTTTTTAGGATGGTGTCAATGTTCCTGGTTTGGGACAATCCCAATAACTTTTTGGATCTATCTCTATAGATCCTTATGCCCAGGATGTATGTGGCATCACCCAGGTCCTTCATGGAGAAACTTAGTGATAAGAAAGATTTGACCGGCTGTAGCATAGGAATATCATTTCCTATCAGAAGAATGTCATCCACGTACAATACGAGGAATGTGACAGCTCTTCCTACAGCCTTCTTATAAATACAATGTTCATCTGGATTTTTGATGAAATCAAACTCTTTGATAACATCATCGAAACAGATGTTCTAACTCCGAGATGCCTTCTTTAACCCATATATGGATTTAAGCAATCTACATGCTTTCCCGCTGCTTCCACTGTCAATGAAGCCCTCTGGCTGATCCATATAAACGCATTCTTCTAAATCTCCATTTAGAAATGCTGTTTTAACGTCCATCTGCCAGATTTCATAGTCGTAGTGAGCAGCAATAGCAAGAAGGATCCGAATGGATTTAAGCATGGCTACGGGCGAAAAAGTTTCGTCATAGTCCAAACCTGGTCTTTGACGAAAGCCTTTCGCCACAAGTCTTGCCTTATAGGTCTCTACCAGCCCATCTACACCAATTTTTCTTTTAAAGATCCATTTGCACCCCACAGGTTTTACCCCAGGGGGTACAACGTCCAAGGTCCATACTTTGTTGGTGTACATAGACTCCATTTCGGATCTCATGGCATCCAGCCACTTCACAGAGTCTCTACTCGTGATAGTATGCTGAAAACTGGTAGGATCATCATCATCCATGATACAGTCTTCTCTGTCACCATCAATGAGGAAACCGTAGTACCTCTACGGTGGGCGAGAAGTCCTACCAGACCTACGGAGTGGCCGAGGTTGTTCAGTTTCTGTTGCAACAGCCGGTTCAACCAAATCGTCATTTGTAGTTTGTTTCTTTAGAACCTCTTCTAGATCCACCACCTTGCCATCATCTTTATCTGTGAAAAACTCTTTTTCCAAGAATGTGGCATGTTGAGAAACAAACACTTTTTGTTCCTCTTTGTGGAAGAATAGATATCCATAAGAATTCTTTGGATATCCCACAAAGTTACACATGACTGACCGTGTCTCGAGTTTGTCCGGATTCTGCTTTTTAACATAGGCCGGGCAACCCCAAATCATAATTCTCTTAAGAGATGGTCTCTTCCCATGCCATATCTCATATGGCGTGGTAGATACGGTTTTGGTTGGAACCCTGTTTAGCAGAAATGCTGCAGTCTCCAATGCATGCCCCCAAAACGAGACGGGTATCTCAGCGTCACTCATCATGGACCGGACCATATCTAATAGGGTCCTATTCCGTCGTTCTTACACACCGTTGTGCTGTGGTGTGTAAGGGGGAGTGAGCTGAGAGAGAATCCCATTCTCTTTTAGGAAGTTTGCAAATTCTGTAATGAGATACTCACCACCTCGATCTGATCGAAGCATCTTGATACTCAAGCCGGTTTGTTTTTCTACTTCTTGTTTATATTCAATGAATTTCTCGAAAGCTTCGGACTTGTGCTTTAATAAAAATACATGACCGAATCTTGAGAAATTGTCAGTGAATGTAATGAAGTATGAAAAACCGCCTCTAGCCTGTGTAGACATTGGCCCACATACATCACTATGTATGAGGCCTAGGAGCTGAGTAGCTCTTTCTCCGGTTCCGGTAAACGGAGTTTTGGTCATTTTACCCTTGATACAAGACTAGCAAGTCGCATAAGATTTATATTCAAAAGAGTTTAAATATCTATCTTTGTGTAACTTGTTTAGTCTTGTTTCGTTAATATGACCAAGTCTACAGTGCTAAAGAAAAGCTTCATTAAATTCTGAAAGTTTTCTTTTATTAGTGTGTTGTATACTGAAAACTGTGTGTTGATTTAGGACATATATTCCGTTATTAAGCGTACCATACCCAACCAACATTTGATTCAGGTGAATGTTCATAACATTGTTCTGCAATACAAAATTATATCCTTCATTGTCCAACAAAGAAACGGATATTATATTACATAGCATACTTGGTACAAAATAACATGGATTCAAAACCAAAATACATCCAGATGGCAACCCCAAGTGATACTCTCCCACTGCGACTGTATGTACATTGGAACCATTTCCAACGCGGAGAGTATGGTCACCTGCCTTCAAAACCTTGCTATTTCTCAGCCCCTGCATAGAGTTGCAAATGTGAGAACCTGAACCGGTATCTAATACCCAGGAAGCAGAGTTTATTGAAAAACAGTTTTCTGTCACAAACGCACCTGAAGCAGAAGCATCCCCATGCTCCTTCTTGAGACTTAAGTACTCCGTGCAGTTGCGCTTCCAATGTCCTGTCTTGTGGCAATGAAAACATTCGCCCTTCCCCGAGTCTCCAGCCTTGGACTTTTCCTTTCCCTTCACCTTTTTAACTCCACCTTTAGTATTGGTGGGCTTCTTCTTTTTCTTTCCCTTGGCCTTAGCTTTCGAGAGAGAAGAAGAAGATTGTCCAACAGTCATAACGGGAGTTCTTGCTGACTTCATAGTGCTCTCTGCACTCCTTAACATGTTAAGGAGTTCAGGGAGTTCCTTCTCCATGCCATGCATGTTGAAGTTCACTATGTAAGTCCACGTTGCCGTCCTCGGTTCTTGCGGGGAGGCGGAAACGGTACAAAAAACAAATTTTTAGCGCAAAGGGCAACATGGACTATCAAAGTCGGGATCTTTTCTAAACTAAACTAGCTATCATGGTAAAGAGAGTTAGCTACTCGGATAAAAGGTTATACCTAACTTGAACTCCTTCTTCTTGAAACCTTTGTAGGGTTTGATGGTGCTTTCCTCGTCGCCTTCTTCCGTCAAAGATGGATCCACCTGAGGGTTCAACCTTCGGGCTCTTTTCTCGAACTTTGAGAGAACTAGGAACTTTGGCTTGCCAAACCTCTAACCCTTGAGTGAGTAGAGAGTGGCTTTGGGGTGTTTTTTATCTCAAGGAGAGGGATTCTCAACACATGAGAAGGGATCTCCTTGAACTAGAGGAGGAAGAAGAAGTGAGGAGAGAGAAGTGTTATGATAGAATGAATAATATCCTTCTCATTTTGCAACCATAACAAAATGAAAAGAATTATCAAATTAACAATAATAATAAAAATGAAATAGTTGATGGAAGGTTTGGAATGACCATTATCATTACATTCATTAATGGTTTTGCTAGAATCAAAGAGCATCTTTGATATGTAATGATGATGGTCAAACTTTCAACCATGGTCAACAAGTCAACCTTGGTCAACAAGTCAACAAAACCAACCACGACAAAATTTCATTTAATTAATATTATTAATTGATTTATCATAAATTCATTAGGGTTTGGAAAAGGACGACTGTCAACTGTGCATACGCATACGCACCCGTTCCGAAACCCTAATGAAAATCCTCTTCCTCCGCCTCAATCAACTGTGCATACACACCCGCATTCTTGTTCCGAGGAACATGAATACAATGAGATAAAATCAACCCCAAAACATATACCAGTATCTGGCTCAAACCAGAGCCAGCTAGTAATATCTGTCCGGACTCCAAACGTGCCCAAGTGCGCGGATGAGAACGAACCCTGTCGCAAAACCATGCGACCTCTACTCTGTTTTGCCCAGAGGCGAATAGCCCTCTGTATGGGACTCTAAAGACTCGACACTACGCTGGCAGTGGGTTTAACCACAGACCGCAAGAGGCACTAGCTGTGCGTAACGATCCCCAGGTAGATGTGGATAAGAAGACTGATGAGGTGAACCCCATCTGAACTCCCACTGAGTCTGAATGTGACAGTCTCCGTACAGTCCGGTCTGTTCGTCTGATACATCGCATGTCGGGCCTAGGGGGCGGTAAACGTCAGTCCCCTAATAGCGGTACAAGTCGTGTCGGAGTGAAGCCCAAAACACCCTAAGATAACACTGGAAGCCTACCAGTATATCTCGCTTGCCCTGGCCAGGGACTACTCGTGTAATGGCTCTCCTAGACACAGCGCGATGTCAATCCCCAATACCGGGAGAGACGAATCCTGTCTAACCGTCACTGCCTCCAAGGGCTTCGGGACTACACCCAACCACTACCTGTTTGCACGACTCCTTTGAGCCGTGGTAGGGTAGTGATCAAAGTGCAGTGGGAACACACTCAAGGCGAAGTGCCAGTGTCAAGTCAGCGGACTAAGCTGTACTCATGTCACCTGGGAACTGAAAACAGACGATAGGTATAATACCAACTTGTCAGTTCCCGACAAGTCCTGTCCAGTATACTCGTAACCTAACGAGCACCCGCATACTATCTCAAGTACGACGTACTGACGACTGTGGGACATACCGTCTCCCACACTGGGATGAGAAGCGCATGCGCTAGTCTACTCCGGAGTATCGATGCCCTGTCTCGATAGTCCTACGACTAGGGACCTGTATAAGGATGTGCTTATAGATTACCCAGCCCCCACTAGTGTGACTGCCATCACAACGCTGGTAATCAAGCAAAGATCCTAAGGGCTCCACTAATGCGTAAAAGTGATATGATAAAATAAACACATGTACACATTGAAGTAGAAACAAACCAAGTAGCATACTACTATTTTGAGCAAGATTGTATATACAAGGTGAATATCCCAAGCTTCCATTAAGTAATATACAAACCAGTATGATACAGTAATGGCCTCTAGGGCATATACACTAACAATCTCCCACTTGCACTAAGGCCATGTACTGGCGTATCGAAGACCTATCATCTCGATCAGCCGCTCGAACTGTGTCTGGGGTAGGGCCTTGGTGAATGGATCTGCAGTGTTTTCTTCTGAAGCAACCCTCCGAACCTCGATCTCCTTGCGATCCACGATCT
The DNA here is from genome assembly GCA_030015575.1 of Agapanthus africanus. Taxonomy (NCBI): domain Eukaryota; kingdom Viridiplantae; phylum Streptophyta; class Magnoliopsida; order Asparagales; family Amaryllidaceae; genus Agapanthus; species Agapanthus africanus. The sequence continues at coordinate 316,953,668 of CM057346.1, read as the reverse complement.
CTCTGATCAGGTGATACCTGTTCATAACAGAATACTGCATTTTATACCGCCCATTCTTACGCTCGGTTGTTTATAGGTAGGTGCTTTTAATCCGTGTTTGTTACATATTTACAGGATACAGGTTCTCGGTTCTAAAACGGTGAAATTCACGGAAAACACGACAAAATCCGGGTTCCTGCCAACCACTGAGAAAACACGGTCTCCGCTCGTCATCCGTATGTTGCCAGATACCAGTTTAGGAAGACAAAATGTCAAATCAATGTCACCTTCATGCACAAGGCTCAATGGCAACAACAAGTTCCAAGAAATCTACGCGGAGCTCGAAGCAATCATGACAAAAACATCCACAAAAAGTCCACCTTTCCTCAACAGAAATTCTGGAAGAATTGTGAAAGTATTTTCAGAAAATAGGTGTACCAGACAACAGGGGACTGCAGATCAGGGCCGTACAAGAAAACATAGCCCCTAATCCCACTATAGGGCCGCGGATCCGCGGCCAATAGGGGGTATTGGCCGCGGATCCGCGGCCATGTGGGGTCCTCACTTTGTCGTCTTTTGTGGGTATTTTGGGGACTTCATATAGTATCAGAATTTGCCTCTAGGGTTTCATTTCCCTGCCTATAAATACAGCAGACTTGAGCAAAGCCAAGGGTGATTCTTTTGTTCCTCTTTTGTAGTGTTTTTTGTATAGTTCTTCTTCTTCTTCTTCATTCTTTTTCCATTAAATTGTAGTGAGAGCTTTTGAGTGGGAGATCAATGAAGATGAGGGTTTTGTATCATTCTCTTGTGTTTCTTCTTCCCCTTGAGATTCTTGCTTTCTCTTGATCATTCAACCTCTTCATTGAGCTTGAATGGTTAAGGGTTAGTTATTAATCTCAAGAGTCGTATTTTCTCACGGGACTAGTTCTTCATTTCACATGCGTTCTCTACCCTTCCTTTGATCTTGCAACCTCTTGATTGAGCTTGCAAGTTTAAGGGTTGGCTATTGATCACATGCTTGTCTTGAGTTCTATGTTCTTGTAATTACTTTCTTGTTCTTTTTATTTGCTTTTTTATTACTTGCATTTTATTACCTTGTCTTTAATTACTTGCAATTTATTTCATGCACTTTAATTACTTGTAATCTTTTCTTTTCTTTGTTCTTTTCTTTTGCTCTCTTTTGTTCATTTTGTGAATGAATGTAATTATTATTGTTACGAAGAAATACGACATTATAAGTTAAAGATTTTCTTTTCTCTTTTCCTTTTCCCGTTATTTTCCATTGAACTCCGCCCAAACCATACGCAAGCGCTCCGTTAGGCACCCTACCCTAACAAGGTAACGGTGATTCCTAACCGCGACCGGTTGCGTTCGGTTTGGCCGGAGGCGAAAGCAAGAGACAAGAACGGAAGGACAAGGGTAAATAAGCCGGATTCCACGAATACCGCGCTTAAATCCCCTAATCCACGTTGTTGCCGATTGCTCTAGCTTCAATTGGTCAAGACTCGGCTCAAAGGTTTCGAGTACGGATTTCTTTAGCTTATAATCTCGTATCTTTTCTTAACAACTTTATACTTGCAAATAAACACATAGGTTAGAAACAAACATACACAAATTCTTTATTGACTCGTCTAAGATAAGAAGGTAAAATACCACCATCTCCCTGTGGACCGACCCGTGCTCAACCGGCTAGCTGCATAGCGACACCGTCTTGATCGCGGTTATACTTTAGAACTTTGAACATCCGACACGCCAAAAGCGTGCGATCAAATGGCGCCGTTGCCGGGGAGACGGTAGCGTATTTTCTTTCTTGTTATTCGGGTTAATATTCTTTTTGTATATAAAATATTATAAAAAAAAAATTCTTTTTTTCGTTTTTGATCATTTTTGTGGGCAAGAGTGCAGATTTTTGCAGATTTGCAAACTGCGATTGTGGGGAGCAAAGTGTACATTCAAGGCTAAGGTGATTGCAAAGTACAGTGCCAAAGATCCGGGTAGTTTGACCCGCGCAAGCGAACTTTTCAAGCTTACCGGATTTGATTCAACGGGGGTTTCCTAACCCAAAAACTTAACGGTACGTACTTTACTAACACCTTCTTCTCAAATCCGACGCGTCCAATATACTATTCTTTGCAGGATTCTTTGCAAGTTCGCTAACAAACGCCAAAAATTGACTAACCCGTATTTGTTGCAGCGCCGCGCTTAAACTAAAAAAACGATTGTTTTATTCTTTATAGAATTTTTATTGAATTGCGCATTGCATACATTAATACGGACTTAAGGGCAAGCGAACCCCACAACATACGGTAAAGGATTTCATCACCTTTTCCGTGGCCCACAAATCACGAACTTGAGCATAACGTTTACCCGCACAAAATTTAAAAGAAACTAGACTTTAAGCCTTAAGGACTTCGCGCTCACTAGGAGAAGTTAACTGTGTTTAGAATCTCGCTTAACGGTATATTGTTTACGGGGTGTCTAGGAAAGTGTTAACGGCGCAACCGCCAAAAGAGAAAGGGTTATTTAATTAAGGAACTTCGCGAAAGCGTTGGAAAACCTCCCCTTATCTCTGCACTTACCTGGCCTCGTGATCAGTGTATCTTGAGCCCGTTTCTCGACACAGTTTTACTTCGACAATCAAGTTCTGGAGCAGGTCTAGTTGACCTAGGTAAACCCTAGAACGATTAGGTGTGTGGTATTTTTGTGTCGTGATTGTTTTTGTCCATATTCTTTTTGTGTGTATATTTCATTCTTCTGTTAATATATAAAAAAAAAATATTTAAAAAAAAAAATCACATTCTTTTTCCCCTCCTTTTCTCTGCCTTTCTCTCTTTCTCTCTTCATATCATGGGTACTCCACCTCGCAAAACTCTTGCCGAACTTTGGTACCCACAACCAGACATTACTTCATACGGTTCTTGTTTTGGTCGAACTTCAAACGACCCCTCCATGCCCAAAATTTCTTTGAAAGATCGGATAGACGCGTCTAGGACGAACAACTGGACCCCGCAATCCACTTCGTACCAACCGTTTCAAACATTCACCCCTTCTTGCGTTGATACCCCTTTTGAAAGTCCAGTTGTAGCCACAAGACCTATGTCTCTAGCTGAACGTATTGAACAATCCCGTAGCCGATCTTTCACTCCTGTCACCACTTCAAATTCTTGGGATCAACAATTCCATTCACCTTCTTATCCCAATGTTGATCCCACTCCTGTCCAGCCATTCAATTCCTACCAATCCTACCCTACTTTTGCACCTTCCCTAGACATTGCTTCAGAACCGCCATTTGGGAGTTTTCAGTATCCCAACAACTTTGAATCTTTTACTGAAACCCCTTCACAACCTATGTCTAGTCTGGACCAGTCGTTGGAAGACTTTAGGGTAGCGTCGTACCAACAGATGATGGATTTGAATGCGTCCATGACCGCCCTCATACAACCTAGTGACCCGGTAGCTAGTTTTCAACTAGCTCCACATTTTCCAATGTATGAAGAGGCGGTCGGACAGGCTGTCAATTTGAGTGGAGAGAGTGAGATGTACCCCCTTCCAAATCAAACCTACCCGTCCCAAATTGAATCCCACAACTCCTGTTTTGAAAGTCTATTGAGTATCCCACATGATTTATCAATTGAAGATAGAATGATGAATGAGTTGTGCGACTTCGTAGTGTTTGATTTGCCCAATTATGAAGGGTCCCTTCCAAGTGAAACCATACCTAATCCTTTTGACCTCTACACCTATATCTTAGAACCAGAATCGATTAATATCCATGCTTTTGATGAGGTGTCAGAGAATTTTGATTTTCACTTGATTGAGGATATTGACGCTGGGGATATTTTGGATGATGAACCCGTAGATTTGGCTGAGTTTGTCTCTTCAAATCATCATCTCGAGTCATTAAATGTTTTTCCCGAACCCCATATGCGTCTGGACTTTGAAGAGAAGAGCATGGATGTGCTAAATTTTGAGGAGAATTCTGAGGATAGTTTTGAGGATGAACCAGTTATAATTGATGAGTCGGATTTTCCAATTCATCCTATCCCTTCCACTGACTGTGTACACCCTCCTGCACCTTCAACCGATAACCTTCCTCAACCACTTCCCTCCATCCTTTCCATCGTTCCGACCATGCAAGAAACCGTCTCCCTTTCATTTCGTATGTCTGGTTTACCGAGTTCGGCGTACCCATGGTTTCTCTCGAATCTTGAGGGATTTGACCCCATTTCTCGACGGGTAAATATATTAGCACAATCGCTTTTCACACATCGGTCATCACAAATTGTGCTAATCTATTTACTCTATTTGCACCCTCAAGATCGTATTCCACTTCTTTTTTCCTTCCGCCATTCTTCTTCCTCTCATATACCGAGACCATATCCCGCCTCTCTCCGCGTATGGTCTCGCGTATTCTCCATCTCTTTCCTCTACGCCTTCTTCCACCAACCGGTACATTATAGCGATAAAATCTTTGAATGGTTGGTGCTCACTTTTGGCCTGTGTAAGGCCTTGTATAGCTTGATACTGTTCTTTCCCCCCTAAATCCTGAATTTCAACGCGTAACAGTGGAAACACTGTTTTACTTAAGTTTGGGGGGGACACTTTTTTGTATATATTTTTGCTTTCCTTTTTGTTTTGTATATAATTTGTTTCTAGGGAGCGCCGGCAATTTTTTTTACCCTCTTGGTATAGCCTGACAGTGAGGGCACTGTCAAGTTTAAGTTTGGGGGTGTGCTCGGTAAGCTTTCTTCCTTCGCATTCATATGTATATTTTGCATCTGCATATTAAATCCATAAAATCCATAAAAATCTGAAAATTTTCTAAAAATATAAAATCTTTTTGTCAAGTTAGATTGTGGAAGAACTCTGATTCAACATTCGACGGTTTTTGTTTGAAAAAAATAGGAATAACTAAATCTTATGTTTAGATTTTGAAAACCTGAAAGATAACTCTCCTTTGAAGTTAACTATAGCTGATATACGTCTTTACATCACACTACACGTGTCGTGAATTTTGGGAATTAGATGACAAGTCTTTCATGTTTAAACTTTTAAACAGATAAATGATTTTCTGAGGATCAAATAGGTTTGTTCTGAAATAAGTAATATATCAAGAATAGTTTATGAAGTGAGTGAATATGAAGGAATGTTATTGATGCCTTAATTGGAACTAAGTCTGAAAAATAACCCATCTGAAACTTGATTGGAATGATTACACACCGAACCCACTAAACACGTCTTTTATCCAAAGAAAATAATTGAACTACCGGTTATATCTCCGTTCGTATTGAATCATCATGATTTTCACGCCAAACTGTCTTTTGTTTTTTTTGACCTAGGTAACTTGAGTAATTAAGTCCGCTGGGGTGTTTCTACACCTAATGCCCTAAAACCAACTGGTTTGGGTGCATTGGCCCAAAGCTCGCTAAGAAGCCTAGAAAGTCCAGATTAAAACAAAATCAAGCAAGTGTTCCCTCCGAGTTAAAATTCCTAACGGTTCTTTGTGTGAGAATAATCTTGATAAAAGACAGGCTTTCATAAAAAATTTAGCGGAGATATGAAGGTTTTACTCCATGATAAAGACTATTGCACGTTCACAGAGGTGTGTATGAAATGAAAACAAGAAAAAGGTGGAGTGAAAAATACGACTTAGTTTCCTGTTAAGGAAGATAGAAATTCTGAAGTTGAAACCTTACTGGAAAACGAAACTTGAACAATGCTTAACTCTTTATAAAACTTATGTGATCCTTTTAAAATTGTTATTTGGGCTTTTTTGTGCGACATGATGACTTTAATCGATCCTTCTGGAACTTAACGACACTATTTGCACTACACGTAAAGACATATAAAATCTGTAGTTAAATAAGAAGCGAGGTGTGAAAAATAAAGGTTCGATGGTCTAGACTTAGGATTATAGAATTGCTATTTTCTAAAACAAAACTTTAGGGTTTGAATCTTAGTTATTTTACAAAACCAACTTGACCGGATTTTGTGGGTAGTATCCGCTGAAAACCCTCAGGAGACAACACTCCTCCTACTAGGGACACCTAGAGGTTTAACGGCTTGTTGCACGCGCTCAGTGCAATCGCGTTCCCTGTGAAAGTGCGGTTATCATTTTATTTTTGTGAATAATTGGTTTTGCTCGGGACGAGCAAAAGTTAAGTTTGGGGTATTTGTTCATAACAGAATATTGCATTTTATACCGCCCATTCTTACGCTCGGTTGTTTATAGGTAGGTGCTTTTAATCCGTGTTTGTTACATATTTGCAGGATACAGGTTCTCGGTTCTAAACCGGTGAAATTCACGGAAAACACGACAAAATCCGGGTTCCTGCCAACCACTGAGAAAACACGGTCTCCGCTCGTCATCCGTATGTTGCCAGATACCAGTTTAGGAAGACAAAATGTCAAATCAATGTCACCTTCATACACAAGGCTCAATGGCAACAACAAGTTCCAAGAAATCTACGCGGAGCTCGAGGCAATCATGACAAAAACATCCACAAAAAGTCCACCTTTCCTCAACAGAAATTCTGGAAGAATTGTGAAAGTATTTTCAGAAAATAGTTGTACCAGACAACAGGGGACTGCAGATCAGGGCCGTACAAGAAAACATAGCCCCTAATCCCACTATAGGGCCGCGGATCCGCGGCCAATAGGGGGTATTGGCCGCGGATCCGCGGCCATGTGGGGTCCTCACTTTGTCGTCTTTTGTGGGTATTTTGGGGACTTCATATAGTATCAGAATTTGCCTCTAGGGTTTCATTTCCCTGCCTATAAATACAGCAGACTTGAGCAAAGCCAAGGGTGATTCTTTTGTTCCTCTTTTGTAGTGTTTTTTGTATAGTTCTTCTTCTTCTTCTTCATTCTTTTTCCATGAAATTGTAGTGAGAGCTTTTGAGTGGGAGATCAATGAAGATGAGGGTTTTGTATCATTCTCTTGTGTTTCTTCTTCCCCTTGAGATTCTTGCTTTCTCTTGATCATTCAACCTCTTCATTGAGCTTGAATGGTTAAGGGTTAGCTATTAATCTCAAGGGTCGTATTTTCTCACGGGACTAGTTCTTCATTTCACATGCGTTCTCTACCCTTCCTTTGATCTTGCAACCTCTTGATTGAGCTTGCAAGTTTAAGGGTTGGCTATTGATCACATGCTTGTCTTGAGTTCTATGTTCTTGTAATTACTTTCTTGTTCTTTTTATTTGCTTTTTTATTACTTGCATTTTATTACCTTGTCTTTAATTACTTGCAATTTATTTCATGCACTTTAATTACTTGTAATCTTTTCTTTTCTTTGTTCTTTTCTTTTGCTCTCTTTTGTTCATTTTGTGAATGAATGTAATTATTATTGTTACGAAGAAATACGACATTATAAGTTAAAGATTTTCTTTTCTCTTTTCCTTTTCCAGTTATTTTCCATTGAACTCCGCCCAAACCATACGCAAGCGCTCCGTTAGGCACCCTACCCTAACAAGGTAACGGTGATTCCTAACCGCGACCGGTTGCGTTCGGTTTGGCCGGAGGCGAAAGCAAGAGACAAGAACGGAAGGACAAGGGTAAATAAGCCGGATTCCACGAATACCGCGCTTAAATCCCCTAATCCACGTTGTTGCCGATTGCTCTAGCTTCAATTGGTCAAGACTCGGCTCAAAGGTTTCGAGTACGGATTTCTTTAGCTTATAATCTCGTATCTTTTCTTAACAACTTTATACTTGCAAATAAACACATAGGTTAGAAACAAACATACACAAATTCTTTATTGACTCGTCTAAGATAAGAAGGTAAAATACCACCATCTCCCTGTGGACCGACCCGTGCTCAACCGGCTAGCTGCATAGCGACACCGTCTTGATCGCGGTTATACTTTAGAACTTTGAACATCCGACACGCCAAAAGCGTGCGATCAATACCGCCTCAAGATGTGTCTGGATCTCTGATGGGACCTGGGTTCCTTCGCTAAAGCTATAGCCCCGTTGTTGTCGCAATACAGAGGTATTAGGTCAACAATGGACGGAACCACCAGAAGTTCTTTCAAGAACTTCCTCATCCAGACAGCTTCTTTTGCGGCATCAGATGCAGCGATGCATTCCGCTTCCATCGTCGAGTCTGCAACGGTTTCCTGTTTGGAACTCTTCCAACACACCACCCCTCCATTGAGGGTAAAGGCAAAACCCGACATGGACTTGGAATCATCCTTGTCACTCTGGAAGCTGGAGTCAGCAAAGGCCTCGATCTGGAGGTCTTTTCCGCCATACACCAAGAACATCTCCTTAGTCCTTCTCAGGTACTTGAGAATATTCTTTACTGCTATCCAGTGTTTCTCCCCAGGGTTTGACTGATACCGGCTTACCACACTTAGTGCATAAGCTACATCCGGTCTGGTATACAACATCGCATACATTATAGAGCCTACCGCAGAAGCGTAGGGTTTAATAGACATGCGATCCCTTTCTAAATCAGTCTTGGGAGACATCTCTTTAGAGAGGGTGATCCCATGACAAGCCGGTAGGTTACCGCGCTTGGAATCTTCCATACTGAATCTCCTCAGTATAGTGTCGATGTACCTGGACTGTGAAAGTCCTAATATCCTCTTGGATCTATCATGATGGATCCGGATCCCCAGGATGTATGAGGCATCACCCAGGTCTTTCATGGAGAACCTGTGTGACAAAAATCCCTTGACAGATTGTAGCATAGGAATGTCATTTCCTATTAAGAGAATGTCATCCACGTATAAAACGAGGAATACTACAGTTCTCGCTACAAATCTACTATAGATGCATGGTTCATCTGGATTTTTGATAAAGCCAAATTCCTTGACCGTCTCATCAAAACAGATGTTCCAACTCCGCGATGCCTGCTTTAGTCCATAAATGGACTTAAGCAACTTGCACACCTTTCCGCTGCTCCCACTCTGAATGAAACCCTCTAGCTGGTCCATATAGATACACTCCTCTAAATTTCCATTTAGAAAAGCGGTTTTTACGTCCATCTGCCAAATCTCATAATCGTGGAAGGCAGCAATGGCAAGAAGGATCCGAATGGATTTCACCATAGCCACTGGAGAAAAGGTTTCGTCATAGTCCAAACCAGGTCTTTGACGAAAACCCTTTGCAACAAGTCTAGCTTTATAGGTCTCAACCTGTCCATCTACACCAATCTTCCTTTTGAAGATCCACATGCATCCTATGGGTTTTACCCCGTCTGGAGCAATGTCCAACGTCCATACTTTGTTGGTGTACATGGACTCCATTTCGGTCCGCATTGCATCCAGCCATTTTACCGAGTCAACGCTCTGAATGGCCTGTTGGAAGCTAGTAGGCTCATCATAATCTATGATGCAATCCTCTCTATCCCCGTCTATGAGAAAACCGTAGTATCTCTCGGGCGGATGAGACTGCCTACTACTCCTGCGGAGCGGCATAGGAATGTCCTGTTCTTTTGAACCCTCTGGTTCCACTAAGCTTTCAGTAATAGTCTGTGGTTCTGGAATTTCTTCCAGTTCTACTGCGCTCCCACTAATTTCCTTTTCTAAGAACTGGTGTTCTAGAAAGTGGGCATTACGGGAAACAAGAACTTTTTGTTCCTCTGCGTAGTAGAAAAGATACCCCCTGGTGTTCTTTGGGTATCCCACAAACTTGCACAGTACTGAGCGTGCCTCGAGTTTGTCCGCATGCTGCTTTTTGACAAAAGCTGGACATCCTCAGATCTTCAGATATTGAAGATAGGGTTTCTTCCCACTCCATAGCTCATATGGTGTGGTAGGCACAGTCTTAGTGGGAACTCGGTTCAAAAGGTATGCGGCTGATTCTAGCGCATATCCCCAGAATGATCGCGGTAACTCAGCGTTACTCATCATGGACCGTACCATATCCAATAGGGTGCGGTTCCGTCTCTCCGATACACCGTTATGTTGCGGAGTGTATGGAGGAGTAAGCTGAGAGAGAATTCCATTCTCTTTTAAATAGTCCAGGAACTCGGCACTCAAGTATTCACCACCTCGATCCGATCTTAGAATCTTGATACTTTTGCCGGTTTGTTTTTCTACCTCATTCTTATATTCCTGGAATTTTCCAAAGGCTTCGGATTTATGTTTCATTAAGAAGACATGTCCGAACCTTGAAAAATCATCCGTAAAAGTAATGAAGTAAGAAAAACCGCTTCGCGCATGTGTAGACATTAGACCGCACACGTCGCTGTGTACGAGTCCCAAGAGCTCGCTCGCTCTTACTCCGTGTCCAGTGAACGGAGTCTTTGTCATCTTTCCTTTGAGACAGGATTGACAAGTGGCATACGATTGATATTCGAACGGATTCAAATATCCTTCTGTATGTAACTTAGTCAACCTTCTCTCATTGATGTGACCCAGTCTACAATGCCATAAGAAAGCCTGATTTATATCTGGAGACTTTCTTTTGTGTGTATTCTGGACATTGAAAATCTGTGGTTGGTTTAATACGTATATACCATTGCTTAGTGTACCTGACCCAATCAGAACTTGATTAAGGTGAATGTTTACAACATTACTTACAAACGCAAATTCATAACCTTCTTTAGAAACCAAAGATAGAGAAATGATATTACAAGTTGCGTTAGGTACAAAAAAGCAATTACGTAAAACCAAAACATGTCCGTCTGACATTCCCAGGTGATAGTCCCCCACGGCTTTAGCATCCATGCTAGCTCCGTTCGCAACTCTGAGGGTCATGTCACCTGCCTTCAAAACCCTACGGTTTCTCAATTCCTGCAAAAAATTACAGATATGAGATCCTGATCCGGTATCCAATACCCAGGAAGTAGAGTTTATTGAAAGACAGTTTTCAATAACATACACACCTGAAGCTGAAGCCGCAACCTGCTTCAGTTCCTGTGTCCTAGCCTTCCAAGCCCTGCAATCTTTCTTCCAGTGTCCACTCTTATGACAATAGAAGCATTCTTCTTTACCCACAAGCTTCCCCGCTATCTTTGTTGCCATTACCTTTCCCTTCGTATCCACTTTACTAACACCGCCCCTTGGTTTGGCGGGGGCTTTCTTCTTCTTTCCCTTGGCTTTCGCCTTGGACCTAGAAGAAGAAGATCCTCCTACAAACAAAGTGGGTGTTTCCCTACCTTTCTGTAGGGTGCCCTCTGCGCTCCTCGGCATGTTGAGGAGTTCTAAAAGTTCAACTTCTTTTTCTTGTAAGTTGAAGTTCAGTATAAACTGGGCGTAAGTGGAAGGAAGGGACTGGAGAATCAAGTCCGTATAGAGCTCACTCTCCAACGTGGTCCCAAGTTTTGCGAGCTCCTCAACGTAGCCAATCATCTTAAGCACGTGTTCCGCTACCGATGATCCGACGGCCAATCTGTTAGTTGTATGTATGCCCTAGAGGCCAGTATTGTACAGATGATGTATATTATATTGGATGCTTGGACATATATAGAGATGACTTTCTTGCTCGATATGATAGTATGCTATCTGGTTACTCTTTAACTTAACATGTACACTAGTCTCTTTAAATTGTCTTATAGTTACATGTTGATAAAGCCCTTAGGATGTGTACTTGACTACCTGGACTATGATGCAGATCATACTAGTGGGGACATGGTAGTCCATAAGTACATCCTTCAAGGTCCCTAGTCATGGGTGTATCGAGACAGGGCATCGATATACCAGTGTAGACTAGCATATACGCTTCTCGACCCATGAGATGGGCGATGGATGATCCCATATCCATTGGTGTTTGATATCAGAGATGGTGTACGGGTGCTCAGTGGAGACTGGGTACACTGGACGGACTCGCCGAGAACTCCCAGATGGTATTATACCTCACGTTAGATGGCAGTTCTCAGGTGACACTTGTGCAGGTTAGTCTGTAGACCCGAGATCGTCATAGAGTCTTGTGTGATTCCCACTGTGCTTTGATCTCCACCTTACCACGTCCATGAGGGCGTGCAAAACGGTGGTCTTTGGGTACAGTCCCGAGTAACATGGAGGCAATGAGCGATAGGAGGGGTTTCGTCCCTCCCGGTATTGGGGGTTGATGTTGCGCTGTGCTCAATTGGCCGTAACAGGGAAGTCCCTGGCCAGGGCTGATCAGAGATTTGCTGGTAAGTGTTACCAGTAGTTTCTCGACCCGTTATGAGCCTCACATCGGCACGACTTATCGGTTATTGGGGTCTGACGTATACCACCCCTAGACTTGATATGCGACATATCAGAAGAACAGACCGGACTGTACGGTAAGTGTTACTGGTTGGATTCACAGGAGTGTGAGCGGGCTAGCTCGTCGATCTTCTGATCGTTCAATACCCGGATGGCCGTTACGTTTAGCAGACCGCTTGCGGCTTGTGGATGCTTGATATGATCATCATCTGCTACCGGCGTATTGACGAGTCTTTAGAGTCCTACACAGAGGTTTCCTGGCTCAAGCGAAACGAAATAGGAGCGCATATGAGATATGTGCAGGACCGAGAACAATGCGTGTATGTGATACCGCATTTCATTCTCGCGATATATGTTTCGATTGGTTATATTCGATATGACCTAGTTATCGAATCATTGATTCGATAAGCCGATACATAGGATACTAGTCGGTTATATGCGATATGACCGGATCGTTAAGTCAAGTGTTGATTTAATGATTTAATGTATAATTATATATTTGATATATTACTTTGCATTAACTAGTATTGGTTCACTTTAAATGGATATTCTCACTTGATGTGCAAATTGTATATGCGATATACTTTTGTGCACATGTTTGTATCATGTTTGATGATGCATGCTCATTTGGTTAAGTGTATAGAATTAAACTTAGGTTAAGAAAGTGATTAGGGTTTTTATTTATCCATTCTTTTATTTATTCATTTTTGGAAAAAGAATGGGATAAGAATACAAAATGGTTGCTTTCATTCTTGAACATTGTTGAAGCTTCATGAAGCTTTGACTTTGTGACCATTTTGTCTTCACACTAAACTCTAACCATTCTTCTAACCTTAGTTAATTCTCTACACTTAACTATGGTTCACATTATGATAAGTATTGATTTATTTTTATTTTATCTCAACACTTATCATATTCTTTCTTCTTCTTCATCTTCATCTTCAAGAAAAAAGCATGATGCCATCAATGGCAACTTGAGCAAAAGTGAGAGAAATCCAATTCTAAAGTGAACCCACCTCCTATTTCTTCACCCTCTACCTCTTGCCAAGTTGTTTTTGGGTGTTTTCTTCACAAGTTTCACAACTTTGTGAAGTTGGAGCTTGAACTTGTGATGCCTCGACGTAGATCATCTTCGGCACGAAGCCGACGACCTAGTCCGCCCAAATCTCCGATGAAGCCGACGTATGAGTTCGGGATTCGAGATGGACAGCGAGAGGATGCCTACATGGAGCTAAGGAAGTGGATAACCGGATCTACAAAGGTTGTAGCATCTAACATTTAGTTAAGTAGTTAACTAGATTACTTTTTCGCCTAGAAATCTAGCCGACGATCCGTATTAGGGTTTCTCGGCACCCATAAAATTTTAAATTGGCATGATCGTTGCCTTGTGAGACCTCTATAGTGTGCCTAGGAACCCTACAATGGTATCAGAGCCTAGCTAGAGCCTTAGGCGAAGTCTAGACGGAGTTTGAAGTCCGAACGAACCGAAACCCTAACTCACAAAATGCTCTATGTACATTTTCTAAAATCTGGGATTTTTCCAAATTAAAAATATGCAGAAAAATCAGCAGGTGGTTCTAAGAGTTACTGTGAAATTCGACAGCCCAAATCCACCAAACTGCCGCGGTTCTGCGGCATGAGCATGGCTCATGCGGCGGTTCCGCGGCCGTACGGCCTCATTAAACAAAGTATTCTGCACAGTAATTCTTATTTTCCAGTGCTGGTTTTCCTTGGAATTTTTAAAATTTATTCAAGAGTTGCATTTTCTGGGGTTGTTTTGGAGCTTCGGTGTTTCGACCGGATTATCAAACTTCGTCTTTGTGTATTTCCGGATAATTTTTGAATTTGTTAAAAAGTTCGACCGGATATAAATACCCAACTTTTCCCCTGTCGGGAAATTTCCAAGTGTTGGATTTTTCCGTAGTTTAACGACGTTCTAAGTAGTGCAAGTAACGCGATGGACCCTCTAGAAGACAACAAACCTTAACTCGATTATGTGACCGTCTTGAACTGCCCTTTGAACCTTCGGGTTTGGGGCAGTTCGGCGTGCCACATGTGAGGCGTTGGCTTGACCCTTCTACGGCTGGACCGTTGGTACTGAGGCACGAACTGAATGTTGTTAGACTTATTTCATGTGTTGAGCTGTATCGGGAAAACTTGGGTATTCGACTGTTCGATCGGAAAGTTTAACATTTTCTGTTTATCTGGAATGTGATACAATAATTGGAATTCACAAACAGTTATGAGATAACTGGATGAATGTTATAAATCTAGCGATTTAGTCTCACTTCATATTGAAAAGAGTTTTCGATAATGGGACTAAAATGCGGGGTTTATAAGTGTTAGCCATGCAATGTCTAAAGAGGTTGCAGATTCCAACTGTTGTAGTTTTACACTTTCTTTTCTGTGACCGTAAGTGTAATATGTGATATCGCCGGTTTCGTTGCTATATGTCAACGACAATTGGGATGCGCATATTTACTTACGTTGATGACATGTGATGTTATGTGTTGCTGGATATGTTATATTGGATCGTCGTGTTTGAATAGCCGGGTTTTTTTTATGTGAGATGAGTGTTTTTCATTTTCATTCATGTAAAAACTTGTATGTAATATTCTGATTATTTGGGGCACTTCCAGGTTGCGGAAGTTGTCACCTTTTGTATATTATTTATTTTTTCGCATTAGGATAGACCCAAGGAGGGGAGCACAAGTAACCGGGTTCTGGGGTCCAGTGGGAGACCAACTCGAGGAGTCGAGTCCGGGTCTCCTAACCCTAGAATTGGTAGGGTTGCTTGCCGCTCTCGTAGGGGTCTAGGGGTGTGGGATTGGCTATTCATCACGACCGTGGAATCCGTGTTTTATACTGGCTCGTATTGAAAACACGGACGTCCTAGTATATCCAATATTTCATATGTTTCTTCTGCTGCGATATCTGTGATGTGATCATGTGATGTTCTGTGATAGATACTTTATATAGTATATATGATATATTATATAGACGTTACTTATGTTTTGCACCCGCACTAGCCCTGCCCTGCTCTGTCGTTAGTTACCTAACCTAACGGTGCACGAGGGGACATCGAGGCGAATGCGGATGGCATAAGTGTACGTCATATCTATCTGTGATGTTTAGGTATTTAAATGATGGGACTTCATTAATGTGATTAATGAAAGAAAAGAAACCTAAGATGTTGTAGAATCAAATTTTAAAACAAAACAGGTAGCTACAGTTCTTGCTTTGCATAGCGGTATATATGATATACCCTGCACCTTATTCGATGAGGAAAGGACCGAGATCCCTTCACCGGGAGTGACTCCTTTAGCAATAACTGGTAGATGCTACACACTCGGTTTGCTTTTGATTGTTTTTGAGTTTTGCTTTGCACAGTGATATATATGATATATCCCGCACCTCATTCGACGAGGAAAGGGCCGACGATCCCTTCACCGGGAGTGACCCCTTTAGCAAAACTAGAAAAGCTTCAAAATCACTCCATTTCAAAACTTCATTTGATTCTACAACGATATTAAGTTCATTACGCAATAGGTTTTCAGAAAAACCTGACGTAGCCCTCCGTCATTTCTGATAAATCCTACTTAGTATTCGTGCTACGTTTGTTGACCTCCGTCAAGGCGTAGTGTGCGGTAGCTAACTAGTATTTATCTGCTTATGCATATGATACAGATTGGATTGGGGTAGTCGTACGACCTTGTTGACCTCCGTCAAGGGTCGTGCGGGTGGGTTTGATTCAATCAAGAAATGACAGGTTGAACTTGACTTGCACCCTGTGGTTTATTGACCTCCGTCAAGGTCATAGGATGCTTGGGGCAAAATATTATCGGGAATTTCAAGTGTTGAAATTTGCAATGAGATTGCATACCTTCTATGAGATAGTTGGATCCCGATACCCACTGCGAGTAAGAGTTACTCCTGGGAGAGTTTTACACATTACAATTAGCCGATCAAGTAGGTGTCTAGAAAGGTGTTAACGAGGTTACGCCTCTGGGAAAACGAGGTTTACATTAATTAGGTTCGTGCGAAAGCACGGGGGACCTCCCTCAAAGTACCGACACTGGCCTGGCTGAAAGATTGGCGAACTTGTAGTGTGTAATTAATCCCGGCTAGTCTTTCCTTTTAGGGTTTGAAGGAAGATTTGATAAAAAGCAGTGGGAGCCATCCTGATTAGATAAGATAATAACCAATCTGATCTTGCACGAGCATACGCTAAAGTGTTTTCTTCTCTCTCTCTCTCCAGGTAGCGACCATTTCATGCCCTAATGAAGATAATAATATGGATGTATTGACCGAACCCGCATGTTATACTGTGCTGGGGAACGTTGGTTCCGTTCTTTCCTATAAGAGTTATAGGACTGAACAGGATATAGGGGAATACCAGGATTCCCTTGCCTCCCGAATGAAGAAAGTACATGTTGATGCATTTTCTTCGGGTGTGTTCATTACAGAGAACTGTTTCTCCATTTGCTCCACGTCCTGGGTATTAGATACCGGGTCAGGATCCCATATATGTAATCAGTTACATGGGCTTAGGAAAGGTAGAGAACTTGGAGAAGGTGATAAAGACATTAGAGTTGGAAATGGTGCAATTGTTGCAGCTAAGACTGTCGGGGAATATCACCTTGCATTACCAACTGGTAATACATTGGTTCTGAACGAATGCTATTACATGCCGAACCTGATATGCAACATTATATCGGTTTCTTTATTAAGTAAAGAGGGATATAATTTTGTATTACAGGATAATGTTATGAACATTTTCCGTAACCAAAAGTTGGTTGGATCAGGCACGTTGTGCAATGGCATTTATGTTCTAAACCAATCAACAGTTCTGAGCATAACAAACACACACAAGAGGAAGAGTTCAGAGCTGAACGAATCCTTCTTGTGGCATTGTAGACTGGGTCACATCAATGCGACACGACTAGCTAAGTTGCATAAAGATGGATATTTAAATCCGTTTGAATTTTCATCCTATGACACTTGCCAGTCATGTCTCAAAGGCAAGATGACCAAAACTCCGTTTACGGGACACGGAGAAAGAGTTACCGAACTCTTGGGACTGATACATAGTGATGTATGCGGTCCCATGTCTACACATGCCAGGGATGGTTCTTCGTACTTCATTACATTCACTGACGATCTCTCAAGATTCGGATATGTGTTCCTGATGAAACACAAATCAGAAGCTTTTGAGAAATTTAGAGAATATAAACAAGAAGTCGAGAACCAAACCGGAAAAAGTATTAAAGTCCTACGATCTGATCGAGGAGGTGAATACTTGAGCATTGAATTCCTGGACTTCCTAAAAGAGAATGGGATTCTCTCTCAGCTAACTCCTCCATATACACCACAGCACAACGGTGTATCTGAACGGAGGAACCGCACCCTATTAGATATGGTGCGCTCAATGATGAGTACAGCTGAGTTACCTGTTTCCTTCTAGGGATATGCACTGGAAACAGCAGCATACCTACTGAATAGGGTTCCCACCAAATCTGTGCCTACCACACCATATGAGATATGGGAAGGGAAGAGACCGTATCTTAATTTTATTAAGATATGGGGTTGCCCGGCCTATGTCAAAAGACAAAAACCGGACAAACTCGAGGCAAGGTCTGTTTTGTGTAAATTTGTTGGATATCCCAAACATTCGCGAGGGTATATCTTCTACCACAGTGAGGAACAAAGAGTATTTGTTGCTCAACATGCCACCTTTTTAGAAAAGGAATTTCTTGCAAAAGAGATTAGTGGCTCTGAGGTAGAACTGGAAGAGGTTCCAGCTGAACAAAACACAACAGAAGATTTAGTGGAACCAGAGGATTCAGTAGCTCCCAATGAACCTCAGCCACTCCACCGATCTAGTAGGGTTCCTCGCCAACCTGAGAGATACTACGGTTTTCTCATGGATGGAGGGAGCGAGGATTGCATCATGGAGGATGATGACCCAACTAGCTTCGAGCAGGCCATCACGAGTAGGGACTCTGTGAAATGGCTGGATGCTATGCGGTCCGAGATGGAATCCATGTACACCAACAAAGTGTGGACTTTGGAAGTTGCTCCTGAAGGGGTAAAACCCATCGGGAGCAAGTGGATCTTCAAGAAGAAAATTGGTGTAGATGGGAAAGTGGAGACTTTCAAAGCTAGACTTGTTGCAAAAGGTTTTCGTCAAAGACCAGTTGTGGACTATGACGAAACCTTTTCTCCAATGGCTATGCTTAAATCCATCCGGATCATGCTTGCCATCGCTGCATATCATGATTACGAAATCTGGCAAATGGATGTTAAGACCGCCTTTCTAAATGGTGATTTAGAAGAGTGCGTGTACATGACTCAGCCAGAGGGCTTCTTAGATAGTGGGAGCAGCGGGAAGGTGTGCAAGCTGCTTAAATCCATTTATGGATTAAAGCAAGCATCGCGGAGTTGGAACATCTGCTTTGACGTCGTTATCAAAGAGTTTGATTTCGTCAAAAATCCAGATGAACCTTGTATCTACAAGAAGGTGGCAGAGAGTAAGGTTGTCTTCCTCGTATTGTACGTGGACGACATACTCTTGATAGGAAATGATATTCCTATGCTGCAATCGGTCAAGCTCTTCTTATCACAAAGATTCTCAATGAAAGATCTTGGTGATGCCTCCTGCATATTGGGGATTAGGATCTATAGAGATAGATCCAAACGGATTTTGGGATTGTCCCAATCCAGGTACATTGACACCATACTAAAGAGGTTTAGTATGGAAGAATCCAAGCGTGGGAATTTGCCCACGATCTCTGGAGTCACTCTCTCCAAAGAGATGTCTCCCAAGACAGATTTGGAGAGAGCTCGCATGCAAGGGATACCCTATGCTTCGGCTGTAGGCTCTATCATGTATGCGATACTATGTACCAGACCCGATGTAGCATACTCACTAAGTGTAGTGAGCAGGTATCAAGCTGATCCTGGAGAGAGTCACTGGACAGCTGTGAAGAGCATTCTCAAGTACTTGCGAAGGACTAAAGAGATTCTCTTGGTGTATGGTAACGGAGAACTCCAAGTGGAGTCCTTTACCGATTCGAGCTTCCAGAGTGATAAGGACGACTCTAAGTCGCAGTCGGGTTTTGTCTTTACCCTTTACGGAGGGGCGGTTAGCTGGAAGAGTTCCAAGCAGGAAACCGTGGCAGACTCGACGATGGAGGCTGAATACATCGCTGCCAACGATGCTGCCAAAGAGGCTGTCTGGATCAAGAAGTTCATTACTGAACTTGGAGTGGTTCCATCCATTGAGCATCCAATACCTTTGTATTGCGATAACAATGGAGCGGTGGCTTTAGCCAAGGAACCCAGGTCCCATCAGCGATCCAGGCATATTCTGAGGCGGTATCACCTGATCCGGGAGATAGTTGATCGCCGGGAGATCGAGGTCAGGAGGTTTGACACGAAGAACAACACGACGGATCCACTCAAGAAGGCCATTCCCCAGATACAGTTTGAGAGACTCTTCGGGATGCTCGGTATGCGATACTACAGCAGCTGACCCTAGTGCAAGTGGGAGATTGTTAGTTGTATGTATGCCCTAGAGGCCAGTATTGTACAGATGATGTATATTATATTGGATGCTTGGACATATATAGAGATGACTTTCTTGCTCGATATGATAGTATGCTATCTGGTTACTCTTTATCTTAACATGTACACTAGTCTCTTTAAACTGTCTTATAGTTACATGTTGATAAAGCCCTTAGGATGTGTACTTGACTACCTGGACTATGATGCAGATCATATTAGTGGGGACATGGTAGTCCATAAGTACATCCTTCAAGGTCCCTAGTCGTGGGTGTATCGAGACAGGGCATCGATATACCAGTGTAGACTAGCGTATACGCTTCTCGACCCATGAGATGGGCGATGGATGATCCCATATCCATTGGTGTTTGACATCAGAGATGGTGTACGGGTGCTCAGTGGAGACTGGGTACACTGGACGGACTCGCCGAGAACTCCCAGATAGTATTATACCTCACGTCAGATGGCAGTTCTCAGGTGACACTTGTGCAGGTTAGTTTGTAGACCCGAGATCGTCATAGAGTCTTGTGTGATTCCCACTGTGCTTTGATCTCCACCTTACCACGTCCATGAGGGCGTGCAAAACGGTGGTCTTTGGGTACAGTCCCGAGTCACATGGAGGAAATGAGCGATAGGAGGGGTTTCGTCTCTCCCGGTATTGGGGGTTGATGTTGCGCTGTGCTCGATTGGCCGTAACAGGGAAGTCCCTGGCCAGGGCTGATCAGAGATTTGCTGGTAAGTGTTACCAGTAGTTTCTCGACCCGTTATGAGCCTCACATCGGCACGACTTATCGGTTATTGGGGTCTGACGTATACCACCCCTAGACTTGATATGCGACATATCAGACGAACAGACCGGACTGTACGGTAAGTGTTACTGGTTGGATTCACAGGAGTGTGAGCGGGCTAGCTCGTCGATCTTCTGATCGTTCAATACCCGGATGGCCGTTACGTTTAGCAGACCGCTTGCGGCTTGTGGATACTTGATATGATCATCATCTGCTACCGGCGTATTGACGAGTCTTTAGAGTCCTACACAGAGGTTTCCTGGCTCAAGCGAAACGAAATAGGAGCGCATATGAGATATGTGCAGGACCGAGAACAATGCGTGTATGTGATACCGCATTTCATTCTCGCGATATATGTTTCGATTGGTTATATTCGATATGACCTAGTTATCGAATCATTGATTCGATAAGCCGATACATAGGATACTAGTCGGTTATATGCGATATGACCGGATCGTTAAGTCAAGTGTTGATTTAATGATTTAATGTATAATTATATATTTGATATATTACTTTGCATTAACTAGTATTGGTTCACTTTAAATGGATATTCTCACTTGATGTGCAAATTGTATATGTGATATACTTTTGCGCACATGTTTGTATCATGTTTGATGATGCATGCTTATTTGGTTATGTGTATAGAATTAAACTTAGGTTAAGAAAGTGATTAGGGATTTTATTTATCCATTCTTTTATTTATTCATTTTTGGAAAAAGAATGGGATAAGAATACAAAATGGTTGCTTTCATTCTTGAACATTGTTGAAGCTTCATGAAGCTTTGACTTTGTGACCATTTTGTCTTCACACTAAACCCTAACCATTCTTCTAACCTTAGTTAATTCTCTACACTTAACTATGGTTCACATTATGATAAGTATTGATTTATTTTTATTTTATCTCAACACTTATCATATTCTTTCTTCTTCTTCATCTTCATCTTCAAGAAAAAAGCTTGATGCCATCAATGGCAACTTGAGCAAAAGTGAGAGAAATCCAATTCTAAAGTGAACCCACCTCCTATTTCTTCACCCTCTACCTCTTGCCAAGTTGTTTTGGGTGTTTTCTTCACAAGTTTCACAACTTTGTGAAGTTGGAGCTTGAACTTGTGATGCCTCGACGTAGATCATCTTCGGCACGAAGACGACGACCTAGTCCGCCTAAATCTCCGATGAAGCCGACGTATGAGTTCGGGATTCGAGATGGATAGCGAGAGGATGCCTACATGGAGCTAAGGAAGTGGATAACCGGATCTACAAAGGTTGTAGCATCTAACATTTAGTTAAGTAGTTAACTAGATTACTTTTTCGCCTAGAAATCTAGCCGACGATCCGTATTAGGGTTTCTCGGCACCCATAAAATTTTAAATTGGCAAAATCGATGCCTTGTGAGACCTCTAAAGTGTGCCTAGGAACCCTACACAATCTTGCCGAAAATAACTTTTTCGATATTTCGTATCTTGCGATACGAGACTGCTCTCCATACAGTTCTTTTGTATGGAGAAATATGGATTCCAGGTCTATATTCTCGTGCCTCCTCTGATGTTCGTTGTCCATAGAGGCAAGCACGAGGCACTTGGCCTTCGCGCAATCAATCTCCCAAGTCCTACGGATTTCCTTATCCGCGACGCTGGAGGTGGGACCTGGGACGGGGGGTGCTTTGGTGGTAAGAAGATACCCCAGCTTGTCGTAAGTGATTGCCATCTTGACATTCCTGAGCCAATCTTTGTAGTTTGGCCCTGTCAGTATGTTTTTATCTAGAAGTAACTTAAGTCCAGTCATGTTGATTGGTCGCTGCAATTAGGAGAGAGAGAAGAAACACTCAGCACGATGCTCTTGCAAGTTTAGAATGGTTTTTAATTTGTCAAAACAGGATGGCTCCCACTGTCTCTCGAATCCCTCCTCAAACCATAAAGGAAGAATTAGTCGGGATCAATCCCACCGCACAATACTTGCTTAACCGTTCAGCCAGGCCAGTGTCGGTACTTCGAGGGAGGTTTTTCAACGCTTTCGCGAAGTTCCTTAATTTAAGAACCTCTTTTCCCTGGTGGCGTAGCTCCGCTAACACCTTTCTAGACACCTACTAGGTTTATAGCATTGATCGTTTAGTGAAAAATTTCTCGAGGAGTAGCATATACTCACAGTAGGATCGGGATCCAAATATCATTGCGTGACGAAAATGAAGGAATCCTATCATAATCATCACACTCCAAATGGTATGCAAATCTAGCAAGTTTCAGTGCTTATGAAACTCCCGATGTGGATTTTTGTCCCATGCTCTTATGACCTTGGCGTGAGGTCAAAATGTCATAAGTCACATGTCAAGTTCTACCCATCATTATCCCTGTTGATTTGAACCCACCCGTATCTACCCTTGACGTAGGCCAAAATGGCAGTATGGCTGTCCCAAAACAACGCATTCTATCTATGCAACAGATAAATATCCGGTAGCTACCAATCACTATGCCTTGGCGTGAGGTCAAAATACATAGCTTGAATACTACCGAATATTTAGCTGAAATGATGGAGGGCTACGAATGGTTTTGGCTAAACCGTGAACGTAGTGAACTTGATATAATCGATGGAACGAGATAGCTTTTAAAAGGAATGGCTCAAGCTCCGCATTTAAAAGTTAGTTTTGAAAAGAACCGAGTGGTTTTTCGAAAGTGTTCCAACGACATTAGCTTGGTTTATTATCTTGCATTAGTTCTTTTAATGCGTGATATTCTTGCATTAGTTCTTTTAATGCGTCCCATCATTTAATCCTGCCATTGCAGAAAACAACCAAAATATGACGTACGCTTATGCCATTCGCATTCGCCATGGGGTCCCGTCATCACCCGTTAGGTTACTTAACTAACGACAGAGCGGGGGCTGGGCTAGCGCGGCTGTAAAACATAAGCAACGCCTAAATAGTTATAAATATATAGCAATGATAGACATTACAGATCACAGATGAATACATTGGATATACTAGGAATCCGCAATCCTTTCGAGCCTGCAATGAAAAGCGTATTACACGGTCGCGGTGAATAGCCAATACCCCACCCAAGACCCCTACGGGTGCAGCAAACTACCCGCCAAGTACCCGAAGTGGAGCAACCTCCCTCAACGCCGTGAGTAGGCCACTCGGCACTTCGAGATACCCGGTAGTTTGTGCACCCCTCCATAGGTCTATCCTAGGAGAAAAAACAGTAAAAAGAATGACGGCTACAACCCCGACCCGGTTGTGCGGCCATACAAATAATAATATTACATCAATTTACATTTTACATGAATGAAAGAAAAAGAAACACTCATCTCACATCCACCCCGGCTATTCACCCACGACAGTCCAACGCATTCATATACACAAACCATCATCAAACACAGATCACAGATATGTATAACACCGACTAATCGACATATAGCGATTAGCCGACGTTCAATACATATAAACATCACAGATATAACCAATATAGTCAAAGTGTAGTGAAGTTCGATAAAAATACGGATTTATAGGCCCCCAAAAACAAATTTCTTTTCTGGAAAACCTGGGCACAAATAAACCATCTGAAAAATCCCAAAACCATACCAGAAGAACACTGCACAAAACCCGATCACGAGAGGAGCCTAAACGGCGGCGGTTCCGCGGCACATGCATACCTATTGCCGTGGAACCGCGGCGGTTTGAGGGAATCAGGGGATCGTTTTTGGTGGGTGTTCTCACAAAACCCTGAGCCGATTTTAGGAGTAAAACATTTTAATTTTAGAGCACAAAAATTTTCAACAGAAAGTAAGGGTTTTGTTTTTCCGGTTTTTGCGATTTTTCCGTTCGAACTTCCATACACTTTACTACTAAGCTAGTTTAAGTTTAGTTAGGCTCTGATACCACTGTAAGTCCACGTTGCCGTACCCGGTTCTTGCGGGGTGGCGGAAACGGTATAAAAAACAAATTTTTAGCGCAAAGGGCAACATGGACTATCAAAGTCGGGATCTTTTCTAAACTAAACTAGCTATCATGCTAAAAAGAGTTAGCTACTCGGATAAAAGGTTATACCTAACTTGAACTCCTTCTTCTTGAAACCTTTGTAGGGTTTGATGGTGCTTTCCTCGTCGCCTTCTTCCGTCAAAGATGGATCCACCTGAGGGTTCAACCTTCGGGCTCTTTTCTCGAACTTTGAGAGAACTAGGATCTTTGGCTTGCCAAACCTCTAACCCTAGAGTGAGTAGAGAGTGGCTTTGGGGTGTTTTTTATCTCAAGGAGAGGGATTCTCAACACATGAGAAGGGATCTCCTTGAACTAGAGGAGGAAGAAGAAGTGAGGAGAGAGAAGTGTTATGATAGAATGAATAATATCCTTCTCATTTTGCAACCATAACAAAATGAAAAGAATTATCAAATTAACAATAATAATAAAAATGAAATAGTTGATGGAAGGTTTGGAATGACCATTATCATTACATTCATTAAATGGTTTTGCTAGAATCAAAGAGCATCTTTGATATGTAATGATGATGGTCAAACTTTCAACCATGGTCAACAAGTCAACCTTGGTCAACAAGTCAACAAAACCAATCATGACACAATTTCATTTAATTAATATTATTAATTGATATATCATAAATTCATTAGGGTTTGGAAAAAGACGACTGTCAACTGTGCATACGCACCCGTTCCGAAACCCTAATGAAAATCCTCTTCCTCCGCCTCAATCAACTGTGCATACATACCCGCATTCTTGTTCCGAGGAACATGAATACAATGAGATAAAATCAACCCCAAAACATATACCAGTATCTGGCTCAAACCAGAGCCAGCTAGTAATATCTGTCCGGACTCCAAACGTGCACAAGTGCGCGGATGAGAACGAACCCTGTCGCAAAACCATGCGACCTCTACTCTGTTTTGCCCAGAGGCAAATAGCCCTCTGTGTGGGACTCTAAAGACTCGACACAACGCTGGCAGTGGGTTTAAGCACAGACCGCAAGCGGCACTAGCTGTGCGTAACGATCCCCCGGTAGATGTCGATAAGAAGACTGATGAGGTGAACCCCATCTGAACTCCCACTGAGTCTGAATGTGACAGTCTCCGTACAGTCCGGTCTGTTCGTCTGATACATCGCATGTCGGGCCTAGGGGGCGGTAAACGTCAGTCCCCTAATAGCGGTACAAGTCGTGTCGGAGTGAAGCCCAAAACACCCTGAGATAACACTGGAAGCCTACCAGTATATCTCGATTGCCCTGGCCAGGGACTACTCGTGTAATGGCTCTCCTAGACACAGCGCGATGTCAACCCCCAATACCGGGAGAGATGAATCCTGTCTAACCGTCATTGCCTCCAAGTGCTTCGGGACTGCACCCAACCACTACCTGTTTGCACGACTCCTTTGAGCCGTGGTAGGGTAGTGATCAAAGTGCAATGGGAACACACTCGAGGCGAAGTTCCAGTGTCAAGTCAGCGGACTAAGCTGTACTCATGTCACCTGGGAACTGATAACTGACGATAGGTATAATACCAACTTGTCAGTTCCCGACGAGTCCTGTCCAGTGTACTCGTAACCTAACGAGCACCCGCATACTATCTCAAGTACGACGTACTGACGGCTGTGGGACATACCGTCTCCCACGCTGGGATGAGAAGCACATGCGCCAGTCTACTCCGGAGTATCGATGCCCTGTCTCGATAGTCCTGCGACTAGGGACCTGTATAAGGATGTGCTTATAGATTACCCAGCCCTCACTAGTGTGACTGCCATCACAACGCTGGTAATCAAGCAAAGATCCTAAGGGCTCCACTAATGCGTATAAGTGATATGATAAAATAAACACATGTACACATTGAAGTAGAAACAAACCAAGTAGCATACTACTATTTTGAGCAAGATTGTATATACAAGGTGAATATCCCAAGCTTCCATTAAGTAATATACAAACCAGTATGATACAGTAATGGCCTCTAGGGCATATACACTAACACATTATGAACTGAGCAAAGGTGGAGGGAAGGGACTGCAGAATAATATCTATATATTGTTCATTGTCCATCGTCCATCCAAGGTCCTCAAGCTCTTCTATAAGAGCTATCATCTTCAGAACATGGTCTCCTACTGGTGTGCCAGGGGCTATTCGCATCTGAAACAATTTCTTTGATGCTTCGTATCGTAATACGCGGGATTGCTCTCCATACAATTCCTTTGTATGGAGCAATATACCGTGAATGTCCATATCCTCGTGCTGCTTTTGATGTGTGTTATCCATCGATGCAAGCGCGAGGCATTTTGCCGTGGCACAGTCAGCGTCCCATGTCTTGCGGACTTCAATGTCCGCAACTGAGGATTTTGGACCTGGGACGGGCGGGGCTGAAGCCGTGAGGACATATGATACTTTATCATAAGTCAAGGCGATTTTCAGATTCCTCAGCCAGTCTTTATAGTTGGTCCCATTCAGTTTATTTTTATCTAGTAAAAGCTTGAGTCCAGTCATGGGTATCTGCCATTAAGAGAGTGAAAAGAATACACTCAGCGAAAGCTCTTGCATAGATCAGATTGGTTATCATCTTGTCTAATCGATATTTCCCACTGCTTTTATCGAATTTTTCTTTCAAACCTTAAATAGAAAAACTAGCCAGGATTAATTACAGTCTACAACTTCGCTAACCGTTCAGCCAGGCCAGTGTCGGTACTTGAGGGAGGTTCCCCGTGCTTTCGCACGGACCTAATTAAAGTAAACCTCATTTTCCCAGAGGCGGAGCCCCGTTAACACCTTTCTAGACACCTAATGAGTTAGCTAATTGTAAACTGTAAAACTCTCCTAGGAGCAACTGTTGCCCACAGTGGGATCGGGATCCAACCATCACATGGAAGGTATGCAATCTCATTGCAAATTTCAACTATTGAAATTCCCGATGTGGTTTTTACCCCTAATACTCGTGACCTTGGCTAAGATCAACAAATCACGAGTACTAGTCAAGCTCAACCCTTGGCTAAGGTCAACAAAGTCATATGCCCGTCCTAATTAATCTGCATCATATGCATTTGTAGGAAGACATCACTTAGCTACCGTACACTACGCCTTGCCTAAGGTCAACAAACGTAGCACGAATACTAAGTACTCTACTTCCTAAAATGACGGAGGGTTGCGGATGATTTTTAAGAAAATCTTTAACGCTTTGAGCTTGATATCGTTGTAGAATCAAATGGTTTTCAAAAGGAGTGGCATAAGCTCCGCAGTTTTGAAATATAGCTTTTTCATAAATAGCCGAGTGGTTTTTAAATCCGATTCTACAACATCTTTTTAGGTTTATTTTCTTTACATTAATCACATTAATGTAATCCCATCATTTAAGTCCTTAAGCCAATCACAGAAAAGAAACGAAAATAACACGTACGCTTATGCCATCCGCATTCGCCGTAATGTTCCGTTATGCACCGTTAGGTTACTTAACTAACGGCATACCGGGACGGGACTAGCGCGGGTGTAAAACATAAGCAACGTCTACTATATATCATATATATAATATGTCATTCATCTCAGATATCACAGAACACAGGCAGCAGAAACATAGATATAACGTGGGATATACTAGGACGTCCGTATTTAGTATTTAGCCAGAATAGAAAATACGGATTCCACAGTCGCGATGAATAGCCAAGCCCACACCCTGGACCCCTACGAGAGCGGCAAGTGACCCTGCCAATTCTAGAGTTTAGGAGACCCGGTCTCGACTCCTCGAGATGGCCTCCCACTGAACCCC
This sequence comes from Agapanthus africanus, assembly GCA_030015575.1. Lineage (NCBI taxonomy): Eukaryota > Viridiplantae > Streptophyta > Magnoliopsida > Asparagales > Amaryllidaceae > Agapanthus > Agapanthus africanus. Next base: position 316,925,464 of record CM057346.1, on the reverse strand, counting down.
AGAACCCGGTCACCTGTGCTCCCCTCCTTGGGTCCATCCTAATGCGGGAAAGTAAATAATATACAACACTGGTGACACAACCTCAACCCGGAAGTGCCCAAATAAAAGAATATTACATTACATTTGAATTTACATGAATGAAAATATAAAACTCTCATCTCACATAAAAAAAACCCGGCTATTCAATCGCGACAATCCTGCACATCATATCTCAGCAACACATAATATCTCATATCATCAACGTAAGTAAGTATGCATACCCCAATTGTCGTTGATGGATAGCAACGAAACCGGCGATATCGTACATACTACACTTACGGTCACAGAAAAGAAAGTGTAAAACTACAATATTTGGAATCCACATTCTCTTTAGACATCATAAATGCGAAATATCATATATTTCGTATTTCATGCCTAAACTATATGAATTCCACATATTGTATCACATTCCAGATAAACAGACAGTATTAAAGTTTTCGAACGAACGATCAAGTACCCAAGATTCATTAAAGCTCAACACTTGAGCACGGTTCAAAAATCCGGAGTGTGACACAGTAGTAGCGGTCCAGCCGTAGAAGGGTCAAGCCAACGCCTCACATAAGGCACGCCGTACTGCCCCAAACCCTAAGGTTCAAAGGGCAGTTCAAGACGGTCACATAATCGAGTTAAGGTTTGTTGTCTTCTAGAGGGTCCACCACAAAAAGACTTACACGTATCTCCAAAGTATTTAAACCCCGTGAATAGTGAGCAAATGACACTCGTTCAAACACTTCAATACTTTCTAATTTACCTGGATAAACAACGAAATGAAAATTCCGATCGAATCTACGCGTCCAAAACCATCTCCAGAAAATACAGTACTATATTCAGATTAAACATATCTAAAACACTGTACAAGTAGACATAAGAATTATAGTGTAATTTTCATGCAATGATACTACTGTACGGCCGCGGAGCCGCGGCCTAAGCAAGGAATTGCCGCGGTTCCACGGCCATTTGAACTGTTCATGGCATCGAATTTCACCATATTTCTTAGTTTTCTCTGCTGTATTTTTTAAGTATTTTTAATTCTGAAAAAAGTCAGATTTTAAAATTTGTCCAGAGAGGGTCTAAAAAAGGCGTATTTTTGTCCGATCGGGATTTTTACTTCGTAAAAGCGTCGCCTAATGTTCTAGGTCGGCTCTGATACAAATGAAAGGTTTGTTTAGCACCCTATAATGTGTTTTGAAGCATCACATGTCTCAAAGTTTGGATTTTGATGGTGCTAAACAAGCATGCAAAGGAATCGATCCTAGAAAATTAGGGTTACAAAACTTAAAGCTAATAAAATTAGGGTTTCGAGACTACAACCTTTGTAACTCCCTTTTGCTGGACTCCTTGGCCTCTTGGGTGTTGGAAGAAGGTCCTCTTGAAGTCCTCTCACGTCCACGACGATCCACCCGGAGTTCCCCGTCCAAGTTCGCAACTTCGAGAATCGAAGAGAACACTCTAAACAAGTTGGTTAAACTTGTGTAGAATGATGTTGTGGTTAAGATTCTCACTTCAAAAACCTTTATTTATGTGTATTTTACTCACTAGAAGAAACTAGAGAGCAAATATTGAAGGAGGAAGAAGATGGAGGCTTTCTTTTTAACAAGAGTTAGAATGATAACCATGAAAAGAAAATGAAATATATCTTTATATATTTTATTTCTTCTCACTTCAAAGAATGGTTAAACCTTTGAGTTATTATTTAATTAGGGTTTAAAACACATAAGGAAAGTTTAATCCAAGGTTAAGGGTAGGTGAGAATGGTTAGGTTAAAGAAGAGTGTAGAAACAACTCAAGAATTATCCTTTCCTTTTCTAATTTTGTTTTAAACAATAAATCAAATAATAATCCATATATTCAACCATGGTGTGAGTCTTATATTTCCACCATTTCCATGTGTAAACAACCATGATAGATGGGTGTATGTATGTATGTATGTATGCACATCCATATGTGCATGAAACTAGTAAGAAAGAAAGAAAGAAAAACATACATGCATGCACACATCCATCATCCAAGAAAAGGTTTTAAGTGAGAAAACTAATGGTTAAATGATAAATCAACACTTGATTTATCAATCCGGCCATATCACATATGACACTACTAAAAGCAAGCCGCCCGATCAATGTACGGTATCATATACACGCATTTTAATCGGGTCCATGCGCATATCGCATACACGCACCACAACGTTTCGCCTGAACTAGGTAACTCCTTTGTGGGACTCTAAGACCCGTCAATACGCCGGCAGAGGGTGATGATCATATCAAGCACCCCCAAGCCGTAAGCGGTCAGCTAAACGTAACGGCCACCCGGGTATTGAGCGATCAGAAGAAAACAAGCGAACCTGTTACAACTCCCGTCGAGCCAACCGGCACCACTACCGTACTGTTCGGTCTCTTCGTCAAATATGCTGCATATCAAGCCTAGGGATGGTCACGTCAACCCCAATAACTCAATAAGTCGTGCCGGTGAATGGTCTATAACAGATCGAGAAACTACTGATAACACTTATCAGCAAATCTCAGCAGCCCTGGCCAGGGACTTACTGATATAACCAGTCGGGCACAGCACAGCATCAACCCCCAATACCGGGAGAGACGAAACCCCTCCTATCGCTCATTGTCTTCGTGTGTCTCGGGACTGTACCCAACGGCCACCTGTTTGCACGACTCAGTAGTGCCGTGGTAGGGTGGCAATCAAAGTACAGTGGGAGAACACATAAGACTCTATGACGATCTCGGGTCTACAGTCTAACCTGTACCAGTGTTACCTGAGAACTGCTATCCGACGATAGATATAATTCTATATAGGAGTTCTCGGTGAGTCCGTCCAGTGTACCCAGTCACCACTGAGCACCCGTATATGATCTTGATGTCAAACATCAATGAATGTGGGAACATTCATCGCCCATCGTATGGGTCTAGTATCATATACGCTAGTCTACTCTGGTATATCAATGCCCCGTCTCGACATACCTACGACTAGGGACTTTCTAGGATATGCTTATAGACTACAGATGTCCTACTAGTATGATCTCCATCATAATCAGAGTAGTCAAGCCGATATCCTCAGGGCCTTATCAGCATGTATGAATGAATAAAAGCATGATCAAATCAACATGTCAGATAAAGAAGAACCAGATAGCATACTATCATGTCGAGCAAGAATGCATACTGAATATATATACATGTACAAATGCATCCACTATCATATAATGGCCTCTAGGGCATACATATATCCAACAGCTAGGCCCGCCATGCGATGCTTATAGACAAATGGACCGGACTGTACGGATATTGTCACTGACAGGATCAGTAGGGTGTCAGGATGAGTTCGCTCATCGACCTCCCATTTGGTCAATACCTGGTAGCTCTTTACGTATGGCTAATACCTCTGACGTGCTAGTGGTTAAATCCACAACCAAAGTATTGACGAGTCTTTAGAGTCCCCCACAGACAGTTTCTCAAGTTTCGGGCGAAACGTTGTAGAGGCCGTATGATATATGGCAGGGTTCGATCATATACGTGCGGTATTGCACGGATCATGATTGGACGGATCATACTAGTGGGCTTTGGTTAAAGCCTGATCCTAGTATTAGATTTGTTGGATTACTTTAGTCTCGTCGTATTCGCATTCAGTCGGAATACGGATGCACGTATGTATATACAGATGAGGGGTATCCTTGTGATCCATCAAGAGTTTACTTTAGATGTTGCCGGATTTTTCTTTGTTGGACCAAACATTTGGATTTATGTTTTGATGGTGGAAATAATAAGCTAGAATTTCATCATGAGATGCATTAATGTGATATGGACATAATATCATTACTCATAGTGTCTTTTTTCGCAAAAATGTCACATTAGTGGATTGATTTGTGTCTTGATTTGATGAGATGAGAGAGAGGGGCAGCCAATGGGAGGGTTAGCTCTCATATTTCTATGCTTGCACTCTCTCTCATTTTGATCATTCCAATATCACAAAAGAAAAGAAAGAGAAACATCTTCTTCTTCCTCTTTCTTCTCTAGCTATTTATCTCCCTCAATGGCAACACCTCTAACCTCCATCCAAGCCATGGATGCAAGAGACAAAGTGATCACAAACATTCTCTACAACACCTTGGACACGTCGGCTAGCACACTTCGTGCCTGAGTTGCTTCGGATGAAGCGGGAGCCCGTAAAAAGACTCGTAGATGTGGTGCCCTTTCCGACGAGGAGATCAAGACCGGAGATGTTGCGAGGAGCTTGGGATGGTGGCCGAAGACCGAAGGACACGGATCGATCGGTATAGCTTTCCAACCCTCTCTCTAGTTTGCTAGTTGTAGGTTAATGGTTCGATCCGGATTTTAAGCATACGATAGCACCGGTTTTCAAGTTAAGAAAAATTTTCGTTTCCGCATTTTGGCCTCGGAAAGACGGCCGGGGTGCTACCGTAGTCTTACATATGGGATCATCCATCGCCCATCATATGGGTCAAGATGCTTATACGCTTGTCTACTCTGGTGTATCGATGCCCTGTCTCGATACACCCTCGACTAGAAACAATTATAGGATGTACTCATTGACTACCCTGGCCCCACTAGTATGATCTCATCATAGTCCCAGTAGTCGGGTACATATCATAAGGGCTTTATCAACATGTGAGAGCAAGACATTAAACTAATAAAATTCAACATGTTAAGGCAAAGTGAAACCAAATAGCATACTATCATGTCGAGCAAGAAAGTCCCCTCTATATATATCCAAGCATCCACTATAATATACATCATATGTACAACAATGGCCTCTACGGCATATATATAACTAACAATCTCCCATTTGCACTAAGGCCAGCTGTTGTAGTATCTCATACCCAACATCCCGAAAATTCTCTCAAACTGTGTTTGGGGAATGGCCTTCATGAGTGGATCGGCAGTGTTGTCCTTTGTATCAACTCTCCTGACCTCGATCTCCCGGCGATCAACTATCTCCCGGATCAGGTGATACCGCCTCAGAATATGTCTGGACTTCTGATGGGACCTGGGTTCCTCGCCAAAGCCACAGCTCCATTGTTATCACAATACAAAGGTATTGGATGCTCAATGGACGGAACCACACCAAGTTGAGTGATGAACTTCTTCATCCAGAAAGCCTCTTTGGCAGCATCGTTGGCATCGATGTATTCAGCATCCATCGTCGAGTCTGCAATGGTTTCTTGTTTGGTACTCTTCCAACACACCGCCCCTCCATTGAGGGTAAAGACAAATCCCAAGTGCGACTTAGATTCGTCCTTATCACTTTGGAAGCTCGAATCGGTAAAGGACTCCACCTGGAGTTCTCCGTTACCATACACCAAGAATATCTTCTTAGTTCTTCTCAAGTTCTTGAGAATGTTCTTCACAGCTATCCAGTGACTCTTTCCAGGATCTGCTTGATACCTACTCACTACACTTAGTGAGTATGCTATATCGGGTCTGGTACATAGTATCGCGTACATGATAGAGCCTACTGCCGAAGCATGGGGTATCCCTTGCATGCGAGCTCTCTCCAAATCAGTCTTGTAAGACTTCTCTTTAGAGAGAGTGAGTCCAGAGATCGTGGGTTGGTTCCCACGCTTGAATTCTTCTGTACTAAACCTCTTTAGTATGGTGTCAATGTACCTGGATTGGGACAATCCCTTTATCCGTTTAGATCTATCTCTATAGATCTTTATTCCCAGTATGCATTAGGCATCACCTAGATCTTTCATTGAGAATCTTTTTTGATAAGAAGAGCTTGACCGAGTGCAGCATAGGGACATCATTTTCTATCAAGAGTATGTCATCCACGTATATACAAGGAAGACAACCTAACTCTCTGCAACCTTCTTGTATATACAAGGTTCATCTACGTTTTTGATGAAGTCAAACTCTTTGACTAAAAAATCAAAGCAGATGTTCCAACTCCGCGATGCCTGTTTTAACCCGTAGATGGATTTAAGCAGCTTGCACACCTTTCCACTGCTCCTACTATCTACGAAGCCCTCTGGCTGAGTCATGTACACGCACTCTTCTAAATCACCATTTAGAAAGGCGGTCTTAACATCCATCTGCCAGATTTCGTAGTCATGGTATGTAGCAGTTGCAAGTAGGATCCAGATGGACTTAAGCATAGCCACTGGAGAAAATGTTTCGTCATAATCCACACCTGGTCGTTGACGAAAACCCTTTGCAACAAGTCTAGCTTTGAAAGTCTCCACTTTTCCATCTACACCAAGTTTCTTCTTGAAGATCCATTTGCTCTCAATGGGTTTTACCCCTTCAGGAGCAACTTCCAAAGTCCATACTTTGTTGGTGTACATGGATTCCATCTCAGATCGCATTGCATCCAGCCACTTCACAGAGTCCCCACTCGTGATAGCCTGCTCGAATCTAGTTGGGTCATCATCTTCCATGATGCAATCCTCGCTCCCACCATCAACGAGAAAACCGTAGTATCTCTCAGGTGGATGAGAAACCATACTAGATCGGCGGAGAGGCTGGGTTTCGTTGGGAACTACTGAATCCTCTGGCTCTACTAAATCTTCAGTTGCAGTTTGTGTCGTTGGAACTTCTTCAAGTTCTACCTCATTGCCACTATCTTGTTTCATGAGAAAACCTTTTTCTAAGAAGGTGCCATGTCGAGAAACAAACACTTTTTGTTCCTCGGAGTGGTAGAAGATATACCCTTGCGAATGCTTGGGATATCCAATAAACTTGCACAGAACTGACCTTGCCTCGAGCTTGTCCAAATTTTGTGTTTTCACATATGCCGGACAACCCCATATCTTAATGTAACTAAGATGTGGTCTCTTTCCTTTCCATATCTCATATGGAGTAGTTGTCACAGATTTGGTGGGAACCCGATTCAATAGGTCTATGGCTGTCTCAAGCGCATACCTCCAGAAGTAAACAGGCAACTCAGCATTGCTTATCATAGAGCGCACCATATCTAATAGGGTGCATTCCTCCGCTCCGATACACCGTTGTGATGTGGTGTATAAGGAGGAGTAAGCTGAGAGAGAATCCCATTCTCTTTTAGATAGTTCAGGAACTCACTGCTCAAGTATTCTCCTCCTCGATCAGATCGAAGGATCTTAATACTTTTACCCGTTTGGTTCTCCACTTCGTCCTTATATTCTCTGAATTTCTCAAAAGCTTCAGACTTGTATTTCATCAAGAACACATGTCCGTATCTTGAGAGATCGTCAGTGAATGTAATGAAGTAGGATGAACCATTCCTATCATGTGTAGACATGGGACCACATACATCACTATGTATCTGTCCTAAGAGTTCTGTAACTCTTTCTCCGTGTCCACTAAACGGAGTTTTGGTCATCTTGCCTTTGAGACATGACTGGCAAGTATCATAAGATGAAAATTCGAACGGATTCAAATATCCATCCTTATGTAACTTAGCTAGTCGTGTCGTATTGATATGACCTAGTCTACAATGCCATAAGAATAATTCGTTCATTTCTGAACTTTTCCTCTTGTTTGTGTTCTGTACATTAAGAATTGTAGTTTGATTTAGAACGTACATGCCATTATTTAACGATCCTGATACTATCAACTTTTGATTCAGGAATATGTTCATAACATTATCTTGTATTACAAAATTATACCCTTCTTTATTCAATAATGAAACTGATATAATATTCCATATCATGGTCGGAATGTAATAGCACTCGTTCAGAACCAATGTATTACTATTTGGTAACACAAGGTGATATCCGCCAACTGCCTTGGCTGCAATATCTGCACCATTCCCTACTCTTACGGAATGATCAACCATTCCCAGTTCTCTACCATTATGTAGCCCACGTAACATATTACATATGTAGGATCCTGATCCGGTATCAAATACCCAGGACGTAGAGTGAACTGAGAAACAGTTCTCAATAACTAACACTCCCGAAAAAGATGCATCAGCATGCTTATTCTTCGTTTGGGCGGTGAGAGAATCCAGATATTCTCCAATTTCCTGCTCAGTCTTATAACACTTATAAGAAAGAACGGGAACAACGTTCCCCTGCTCAGTATAATAAGCGGGTTCAGTCAATACATCCATATTATTATCTTGATTAAGGCCTGACATGGTCGCTACCTGGAGAGAGAGAGAAGAAAACACTTTAGCATATGCTCTTGCAAAATTAGATTGGTTATGATCTTATCTAATCAGGATGGCTCCCACTGTTTTCATCAAATCTTCATTCAAACACTAAAAGGTAAGACTAGCCGGGATTAATTACACCTAACAAGTTCGACAATCTTTCAGCCAGGCCAGTGTTGGTACTTTGAGGTGTTGGATATATGTATGCCCTAGAGGCCATTATGTGATAGTGGATGTATCTATACATGTATATATATTCAGTTTGCATTCTTGCTCGACATGATAGTATGCTATCTGGTTCTTCTTTATCTGACATGTTGATTTGATCATGCTTTTATTCATTCATACATGCTGATAAAGCCCTGAGGAGATCGGCTTGACTACTCTGATTATGATAGAGATCATACTAGTGGGACATTTGTAGTCTATAAGCATATCCTGAAATGTCCCTAGTCGGAGGTGTATCGAGACGGGGCATCGATATACCAGAGTAGACTAGCGTATATGATACTAGACCCATGTGATGGGCGATGGATGTTCCCACATTCATCGATGTTTGACATCAAGATCATATACGGGTGCTCAGTGCTGACTGGGTACACTGGACGGACTCACCGAGAACTCCTATATGGAATTATATCTATCGTCGGATAGCAGTTCTCAGGTGACACTGGTACAGGTTAGTCTGTAGACCCGAGATCGTCATGGAGTCTTGTGTGTTCTCCCACTGTACTTTGATTGCCACCCTACCACGGCTCTACTGAGTCGTGCAAACAGGTGGCCGTTGGGTACAGTCCCGAGACACACGAAGGCAATGAGCGATAGGAGGGGTTTCGTCTCTCCCGGTATTGGGAGTTGATGCTGTGCTGTGCCCGACTGGTTATAACAGCAAGTCCCTGGCCAGGGCTGCTGAGATTTGCCGATAAGTGTTATCAGTAGTTTCTCGATCTGTTATAGACTATTCACCGGCACGACTTATTGAGTTATTGGGGTCGATGTGACCATCCCTAGGCTCGATATGAAGCATATCTGACGAAGAGACCGGACCGTACGGTAGTGTTGCCGGTTGGCTCGACGGGAGTTGTAGCAGGTTCGCTTGTTTTCTTCTAATCGCTCAATACCCGGGTGGCCGTTACGTTTAGCTGACCGCTTGCGGCTTGAGGGTACCTGATATGATCATCACCCTCTGCCGGCGTATTGACGAGTCTTAGAGTCCCACAAAGGAGTTACCCAGTCCAGGCGAAACGTTGTGGTGCGCGTATGCGATATGCGCATGCACCCGATTGAAATGTGCGTATATGATACCGAACATTGATCGGGCGGCTTGCTTTTGGTGGGGTCGTATGTGATACGGCCGGATTGATGAATTAAGTGTTGATTTATCATTTAACCATTAGTTTTCTCATTTGAAACCTTTCTAGTATGTGATGGATGTATGTAAGCATGCATGTGTTTCTTTCTTTCATTCTGGTTTCATGCACATGTGGATGTGCATACATGCATACATACATACACCCATCCATCATGGTTGTTAGCATATGGAAATGGTGGCAATATAAGACTCACACCATGGATTATATAATGGATTATTATTTGATTTTGGATTTAAAAGAAAATGAAAAGGAAAGGATAATCATTCTAGCTTCTACATTCTTCCTTTGACCTAACCATGCTCAACTGCCACTAACCTAGGGTTATCCATCTCTTTATCATTTAAAACCCAAGTTAAATTAACTATCCATCATTTAATCATGGTTGAAAGCAAGAAGGAATAAAATATAAAAGGTTATATTTCATTTCTTTGCAACTAAGGGTTATCTTTTCACCTCTTGTTAAAAATAGCCACCATCTTCATCCTCCTTCACCTTTTCCTCTCTAGTTTTTTTTCTAGTGGGTTAAACACAACTAAAGAAAGGTTTTTGAAGTGAGATCCTTAGCCACAACATCATTCTACTCAAGTCTAGCCAACTTGATTAGAGTGTTCTCTTTGCTTTTCCAAAATTGCAAGCTTGGACGGGAAACTTCGGGTGGATCGTCGTGGACGAAAGAAGAGTACAAGTGGACCTTCTTCCAACACCCTAGAGACTAAGGAGTCAAGCAAAAGGGGAGCTACAAAGGTTGTAGCCTTCAAACCCTAATTTTTATTAGCTTAAAGTTTCGAAACCCTAATCTTCTAGGATCGATTCCTTTGCATTTTCGTTTAGCACCATAAAAAATTAAACTTTGGGACATGTAATGCTTCAAAACTCATTATAGGGTGCTAGACAAACCTTTCACTGGTATCAGAGCCGACCTAGAACATTAGGCGACCTTTTTACGAAGTTAAAACTCCGATCGAACCGAAATACGGCTTTTTAGGGTGCTCTCTGGAAATTTTCTAAAATTTGATATTTTTCAGAATTAAAAATATCTAAAAAATTCAGCAGGTAAAAATAAGAATTACGATGCAAAAATTATCCAATGAGCAGTACTTTCTGCCGCGGAAACGCGGCCTAAGCTTTCTTGGGCCGCGGTTCCGCGGCCGTACACATTAATTAGTGGATAATTTTTTTATATTAATTCTGGAATCTGCTTGAATAAATTTTGGGGTATTTTTAATCTGTATTTAGTTTTGAAAAATTCTGGAGATGGTTTTGGACTCGTCAATTCGATCGGGATTTTCATTTTGTAGCTTTTCCGGGTAAATTAGAAAGTATTGAAGTGTTTGAACGAGTATCATTTGCTCACTATTCACGGGGTTTAAATACTTTGGAGATACGTGCAAGTCTTTTTGCGGTGGTCCCTCTAGAAGACAACAAACCTTAACTCGATTATGTGACCGTCTCGAACTGCCCTTTGAACCTTAGGGTTTGGAGCAGTACGGCGTGCCACATGTGAGGCGTTGGCTTGACCCTTCTACGGCTGGACCGCTACTACTGTGTCACACTCCAGGTGTTTGAACTCTGCTCAAGTGTTGGGCTTTAGTGAATCCTGGGTATTTGATCGTTCGTTCGAAAACTTCAATACTGTCTGTTTATCCGGAATTTGATACAATATGTAGAATTCATATACTTTAGACATGAAATACGAAATATGTGATATTTCGCATTTATGATGTCTAAAGAGAATGTGGATTCCAAATATTGTAGTTTTACACTTTCTTTTCTGTGACCGTAAGTGTAGTATGTCCGATATCGCCGGTTTCGTTGCTATACGTCAACGACAATTGGGGTATGCATACTTACTTACGTTGATGATATGAGATATTGTGTGTTGCTGAGATATGATGTGCAGGATTGTCGTGATCGAATAGCCGGGGGGTTTTTGTGAGATGAGAGTTTTATATTTTCATTCATGTAAATTCAAATGTAATGTAATATTCTTTTATTTGGGGCACTTCCGGGTTGAGGTTCTGTCACCAGTGTTGTATATTATTTACTTTTCCGCATTAGGATGGACCCAAGGAGGGGAGCACAGGTGACCGGGTTCTGGGGTTCAGTGGGAGGCCATCTCGAGGAGTCGAGACCGGGTCTCCTAAACTCCAAAGTTGGCAGGGTCACTTGCCGCTCTCGTAGGGGTCCAGGGTGTGGGCTTGGCTATTCATCGCGACAGTGGAATCCGTATTTTCTATTCTGGCTAAATACTAAATACGGACGTCCTAGGATATCCCACGTTATATCTATGTTTCTGCTGCCTGTGTTCTGTGATATCTGAGACGAATGACATATTATATATATGATATATAGTAGACGTTGCTTATGTTTTACACCCGCGCTAGTCCCGTTCCGGTATGCCGTTAGTTAAGTAACCTAACGGAGTATAACGGAACATTGCGGCGAATGCGGATGGCATAAGCTTACGTGTTATTTTCGTTTCTTTTCTGTGACTGGCTTAAGGACTTAAATGATGGGATTACATTAATATGATTAATGTAAAGAAAAATAAACCTAAAAAGATGTTGTAGAATTGGATTTGAAAACCATTCGGCTATTTATGAAAAAGCTATATTTCAAAACTGCGGAGCTTAAGCCACTCCTTTTGAAAACCATTTGATTCTACAACGATATCAAGTTCAAAGCATTAAAGATTTTCTTAAAAATCATTCGCAACCCTCCGTCATTTTAGGAAGTAGAGTACTTAGTATTCGTGCTACGTTTGTTGACTTTAGTTAAGGCGTAGTGAACGGTAGCTAAGTGATGTCTTCCTACATTGCATATGATGCAGATTAATTAGGACATTCATGCGACTTTGTTGACCATAGTTAAGGGTCATATCGGTGGGTCTAATTGATCAAGAAATGACGGGTAGAACTTGACTGGTACTTATGATTTGTTGACCATAGTTAAGGTCATAAGTGCTAGGGGTAAAAACCACATCGGGAATTTCAATAGTTGAAATTTGCAATGAGATTGCATACCTTCCATGTGATGGTTGGATCCCGATCCCACTGTGGGCAATAGTTGCTCCTAGGAGAGTTTTACAGTTTACAATTAGCTAACTCATTAGGTGTCTAGAAAGGTGTTAATGGGGCTCCGCCTCTGGGAAAACGAGGTTTACTCTAATTAGGTCCGTGCGAAAGCACGGGGAACCTCCCTCAAGTACCGACACTGGCCTGGCTGAACGGTTAGCGAAGTTGTAGACTGTAATTAATCCTGGCTAGTTTTTCTTTTTAAGGTTTGAAAGAAAGACTCGATAAAAGCAGTGGGAAACATCGATTAGACAAGATAATAACCAATCTGATCTATGCAAGAGCTTTCGCTGAGTGTATTCTTTTCTCTCTCTTAATGGCAGATACCCATGACTGGACTCAAGCTTTTACTAGATAAAAACAAACTGAATGGGACCAACTATAAAGACTGGCTGAGGAATCTGAAAATCGCCTTGACTTATGATAAAGTATCATATGTCCTCACGGCTTCAGCCCCGCTCGTCTCTGGTCCAAAATCCTCAGTTGCGGACATTGAAGTCCGCAAGACATGGGACGCTGACTGTGCCACGGCCACATGCCTCACGCTTGCATCGATGGATAACACACATCAAAAGCAGCACGAGGACATGGACATTCACGGTATATTGCTCCATACAAAGGAGTTGTATGGGGAGCAATCCCGCGTATTACGATACGAAGCATCAAAAAAATTGTTTCAGATGCGAATGGCCCCTGGCACACCAGTAGGAGACCATGTTCTGAAGATGATAGCTCTTATAGAAGAGCTTGAGGACCTTGGATGGACGATGGACAATGAACAATATATAGATATTATTCTGCAGTCCCTCCCCTCCACCTTTGCTCAGTTCATAGTGAACTTCAACATGCATGGCATGGAGGACCTTCCTGAACTCCTTAATATGTTAAGGAGTGCAGAGAGCACTATGAAGTTAGCAAAAACTCCCGTTATGACTATTGGACAGTCTTCCTCTTCTCGCCCGAAAGCCAAGGCCAAGGGAAAGAAAAAGAAGAAACCCACTAATCCTAAGGGCGGAGTTAAAGAGGTGAAGGGAAAGGGAAAGTCCAAGGCTGGAGACTCAGGGAAGGGCGAATGTTTCCACTGCCACAAGACAGGACATTGGAAGCGCAATTGCACGGAGTACTTAAGTCTCAAGAAGAAGGATGGTGATGCTTCTGCTTCAGGTGCGTTTGTGACTGAGAACTGTTTTTCTAAAAACACTGCTTCCTGGGTATTGGATACCGGTTCAGGTTCTCACATTTGCAATTCTATGCAGGGGCTGAGAAATAGCAAGGTTTTGAAGACAGGTGACCATACTCTCCGCGTTGGAAATGGTTCCAATATACATACAGTCGCAGTGGGAGAGTATCACTTGGGGTTGCCATCTGGATGTATTTTGATTTTGAATCCATGTTATTTTGTACCAAGTGTGCTATGTAATATAATATCCGTTTCTTTGTTGGACAATGAAGGATATAATTTTGTATTGCAAAACAATGTTATGAACATTCACCTGAATCAAATGTTGGTTGGGTATGGTACGCTTAATAACGGACTATATGTCCTAAATCAACACACAGTTTTCTGTATACAACACACTAATAAAAGAAAACTTTCAGAATTGAATGAAGCTTTTCTTTGGCACTGTAGACTTGGTCATATTAACGAAACAAGACTAAACAAGTTACACAAAGATGGATATTTAAATTCTTTTGAATATAAATCTTATGCGACTTGTCAGTCTTGTATCAAGGGTAAAATGACCAAAACTCCGTTTACCGGACACGGAGACAGAGCTACTCAGCTCCTGGGCCTCATACATAGTGATGTATGTGGGCCAATGTCTACACAGGCTAGAGGCGGTTTTTCATACTTCATTACATTCACTGACGATTTCTCAAGATTCGGTCATGTCTTTTTATTAAAATACAATTCCGAAGCTTTCGAGAAATTCATTGAATATAAACAAGAAGTAGAAAAACAAACCGGCTTGAGTATTAAGATGCTTCGATCAGATCGAGGTGGTGAGTATCTCAGTGCAGAATTTGCAAACTTCTTAAAAGAGAATGGGATTCTCTCTCAGCTCACTCCTCCTTATACACCACAGCACAATGGTGTGTCAGAACGATGGAATAGGACCCTATTAGATATGGTCCGATCCATGATGAGTGACGCTGAGTTACCAGTCTCGTTTTGGGGGCATGCATTGGAGACTGCAGCGTTTCTGCTAAACAGGGTTCCAACCAAAGCCGTGTCTACCACGCCATATGAGATATGGAATGGGAAGAGACCATCTCTTAAGAGAATTAAGATTTGGGGTTGCCCGGCCTATGTTAAAAAGCAGAATCTGGACAAACTCGAGACACGGTCAGTCATGTGTAACTTTGTAGGATATCCAAAGAATTCATATGGATATCTGTTCTACCACAAAGAGGAACAAAAAGTGTTTGTTTCTCAGTATGCCACATTCTTGGAAAAAGAGTTTTTCACAGATAAAGATGATGGCAAGGTGGTAGATCTAGAAGAGGTTCTGGAGACACAAACTACAAATGACGATTTGGTTGAACCGGCTGTTGCAACAGAAACTGAAGAACCTCGGCCACTCCGTAGGTCTGGTAGGACTTCTCGCCCACCGGAGAGGTACTACGGTTTCCTCATTGATGGTGACGGAGAAGATTGCATCATGGATGATGATGATCCTACCAGTTTTCAGCAAGCTATCACGAGTGGTGACTCTGTGAAGTGGCTGGATGCCATGAGATCCGAAATGGAGTCTATGTACACCAACAAAGTAAGGAATTTGGACGTTGTACCCCTTGGGGTAAAACCTGTAGGGTGCAAATGGATCTTTAAAAGAAAGATTGGTGTGGATGGGCAGGTAGAGACCTATAAGGCAAGACTTGTGGCGAAAGGTTTTCGTCAAAGACCAGGTTTGGACTATGACGAAACTTTTTCGCCCGTAGCCATGCTTAAATCCATTCGGATCCTACTTGCTATTGCTGCTCACTACGACTATGAAATCTGGCAGATGGACGTTAAAACAGCATTTCTAAATGGAGATTTAGAAGAATGCGTTTATATGGATCAGCCAGAGGGCTTCATTGACAGTGGGAGCAGCGAGAAAGCATGTAGATTGCTTAAATCCATATATGGGTTAAAGCAGGCATCTCGGAGTTGGAACATTTGTTTCGATGATGTTATCAAAGAGTTTGATTTCATCAAAAATCCAGATGAACCTTGTGTTTATAAGAAGGCTGTAGGAAGAGCTGTCACATTCCTCGTATTGTACGTAGATGACATTCTTCTGATAGGAAATGATATTCCTATGCTGCAGTCGGTCAAATCATTCTTATCACTAAGGTTCTCCATGAAGGACCTGGGTGATGCCACATACATCCGGGGCATAAGGATCTATAGGGATAGATCCAAAAAGTTATTGGGATTGTCCCAAACCAGGTACATCAACACCATCCTAAAAAGGTTTAGCATGGAAGACTCCAAGCGGGGTGCCTTACCCGCTTGCCATGGAGTCACTCTCTCCAAGGATTCTTGTCCAAAGACCGATGAAGAGAGAGCTCATATGAGCATTATACCTTATGCTTCGGCAGTAGGATCTATAATGTATGCGATGTTATGTACACGCCCAGATGTAGCTTATGCACTTAGTGTTGTAAGCAGGTATCAATCCAACCCAGGGGAGAACTACTGGACAGCTGTGAAGAACATTCTTAAGTACTTACGAAGGACTAAAGAATTGTTCTTGGTGTATGGTAATACAGATCTCCAAATGGAGGCCTTTACCGATTCGAGCTTCCAGAGCGATAAGGATGACAGCAAATCTATCTCAGGGTTTGTATTTACCCTCAATGGAGGGGCGGTAAGTTGGAAGAGTTCCAAACAGGATACCGTTGCGGACTCTACGATGGAGGCTGAGTACATTGCTGTAAATGATGCCGCCAAGGAAGCCGTCTGGATGAAGAAGTTCGTCTCGGAGCTAGGAGTAGTTCCAACCATTATTGATCCAATACCCTTGTATTGTGATAATTATGGGGCTATGGTGTTAGCCAAGGAGCCCAGATCCCATCAGCGGTCCAGACACATCCTGAGGCGCTTTCATTTGATCCGGGAGATTGTAGATCGCCGCGAGATCAAGATTAAGAGAGTAGACACAAAGAATAACGCCGCGGATCCACTCACCAAGGCCCTCCCACAGCCACAGCATGAGCGACTTTTTGAGATGTTGGGTATGAGATACGCCAATAACTGGCCTTAGTGCAAGTGGGAGATTGTTGGATATATGTATGCCCTAGAGGCCATTATGTGATAGTGGATGTATCTATACATGTATATATATTCAGTTTGCATTCTTGCTCGACATGATAGTATGCTATCTGGTTCTTCTTTATCTGACATGTTGATTTGATCATGCTTTTATTCATTCATACATGCTGATAAAGCCCTGAGGATATCGGCTTGACTACTCTGATTATGATAGAGATCATACTAGTGGGACATTTGTAGTCTATAAGCATATCCTGAAATGTCCTTAGTCGGAGGTGTATCGAGACGGGGCATCGATATACCAGAGTAGACTAGCGTATATGATACTAGACCCATGTGATGGGCGATGGATGTTCCCACATTCATCGATGTTTGACATCAAGATCATATACGGGTGCTCAGTGCTGACTGGGTACACTGGACGGACTCACCGAGAACTCCTTTATGGAATTATATCTATCGTCGGATAGCAGTTCTCAGGTGACACTGGTACAGGTTAGTCTGTAGACCCGAGATCGTCATGGTGTCTTGTGTGTTCTCCCACTGTACTTTGATTGCCATCCTACCACGGCTCTACTGAGTCGTGCAAACTGGTGGCCGTTGGGTACAGTCCCGAGACACACGAAGGCAATAAGCGATAGGAGGGGTTTCGTATCTTCCGGTATTGGGAGTTGATGCTGTGCTGTGCCCGACTGGTTATAACAGCAAGTCCCTGGCCAGGGCTGCTGAGATTTGCTGATAAGTGTTATCAGTAGTTTCTCGATCTGTTATAGACCATTCACCGGCATGACTTATTGAGTTATTGGGGTCGACGTGACCATCCCTAGGCTCGATATGCAGCATGTCTGACGAAGAGACCGGACCGTACGGTAGTGTTGCCGGTTGGCTCGACGGGAGTTGTAGCAGGTTCGCTTGTTTTCTTCTGATCGCTCAATACCCGGGTGGCCGTTACGTTTAGCTGACCGCTTGCGGCTTGAGGGTACCTGATATGATCATCACCATCTGCCGGCGTATTGACGAGTCTTAGAGTCCCACAAAGGAGTTACCCAGTCCAGGCGAAACGTTGTGGTGCGCGTATGCGATATGCGCATGCACCCGATTGAAATGTGCGTATATGATACTGAACATTGATCGGGCGGCTTGCTTTTGTAGAAACAAGTGATTTTGAAAAGGAGTATTTTTGAGGCTTTTCTAGTTTCGCTAAAGAGGTCACTCCCGGTGAAGGGATCTCAGCTCTTTCCTTATCGAATAATGTAAGCCCACGTTGCCCACCTCGGTGCTTGCTGGGAGGCGGAAAACGGAATAAAAATCGGATTTTTATCGAACTAGGCAACATGGACTAGCTTAAGGAGGATCTTTGCTAAACAAAAACTAACTAAAAGCTAACTAGATTTAGCTATATAGAAGAAAGGTTATACCTTGGGCTTTATGTCCTTCTCTCCTTGCTCCTTAGAGTGGAAGAAAGAGATCACCTTGTCGCCTTCTCTAGTCGAAGAAGGATCCACCCGAGAGTCTCAACCTTTGGCTTCAACTTCAAGCTAGAAGTAACTAAGGTGCTAGAAGTGCTAATCCTAGGACCTTAGATGAGAGTAGAGATTACTTTGGAGAGGTTTAACTCAAGCTCAAGTGTTTCTCAACACATGAGAGGGGAGAGCTTGAGAGAGAGGAAGAGGAGGAGAGAGAGAATCAATATGATAGAATGAGAGAATAAAGAACCATTCTCACATATATGTGTGAATTATTGTAAAAAGATAATTAGTAAGATAATTGTCATGGTTAAATCAAGACTTGACCATTATCATTTCATATTAAATGCAAATTGCAAGGATCAAAGAGCATCTTTTATATGGAATGATGATGGTCAAAGTGTCAACCTAGGTCAACAAGTCAAGATAGTCAAATGGTCAACAACCCTAACCATGCACAATTATATTTAACTAATATCAATTAATCATAATACACACATTAGCATTAGGGTTAATAAAATGACAATGGTCATTAACCCTAATCAAAGTCCTCTCCCTCTGTCTCAATCAACTGTGCATACGCACCCGTATTCATGATCCGAGGAACACGAATACAATGAGATAAAACTAATCCCATATCATATACTAGGATCTGGCTTAAACCAAAGCCCGGTAGTATAAGCTGTCCGGACAGCAAACGTGCACAAGTGCGCGGATGTGAACGAACCCTGTCGCAAAACCATGCGATCTCTACTCATTTTGCCTAAAGGCGAATAGCTCTCTGTGTGGGACTCTAAAGACTCGACACTACGCTGGCAGTGGGTTTAACCACAGACCGCAAGCGGCACTAGCTGTACGTAACGGTCCCCAGGTAGATGCCGATAAGAAGACTGACGAGGTGACCCCATCTGAACTCCTACTGAGCCTGTATGTGACAGTCTCCGTACAGTCCGGTCTGTTCGTCTGATACATAGCATGGAGGGCCTAGGGGGGCTGTGAATGTCAGTTCCCTAATAGCGGTACAAGTCGTGTCGGAGTGTAGCCCAGAACACCCTGAGATAACACTGGAAACCTACCAGTATATCTCGCTTGCCCTGGCCAGGGACTACTTGTGTAATGGCTCTCCTGGACACAGCGCGATGTCAACCCCCAATACCGGGAGAGACGAATCCTGTCTAACCGTCACTGCCTCCAAATGCTTCGGGACTGCACCCAAAAACTACCTGTTTGCACGACTCCTTTGAGCGTGGTAGGGTAGTAATCAAAGTGCAGTGGGAACACACTCGAGGTGAAGTGACAGTGTCAAGTCAGCGGACTAAGCTGTACTCATGTCACCTGGGAACTGATAACTGACGATAGGTATAATACCAACCAACAGTTCCCGACGAGTCCTGTCCAGTGTACTCGTAACCTAACGAGCACCCGAATACTATCTCAAGTACGACGTACTGACGGCTGTGGGACAGACCGTCTCCCACACTGGGATGAGAAGCGCATACGCTAGTCTACTCCGGAGTATCGATGCCCTGTCTCGATAGTCCAACGACTAGGGACCTGTATAAGGATGTGCTTATGGATTACCCAGCCCCCACGAGTGTGAGCGCCATCACAACGCTGGTAATCAAGGAAAGATCCTAAGGGCTCCACTAATGCGTATAGGTGATATAATAAAAGAAACACATGTACACATTAAAGCAGAGACAAACCAAGTAGCATACTACCATTTTGAGCAAGATTGTATATACAACTGTGAATATCCCAAGCTTCCATCAAGTAATATACATACTAGTATGATACAGTAATGGCCTCTAGGGCATATACACTAACAATCTCCCACTTGCACTAAGGCCATGTACTGGCGTATCGAAGACCTATCATCTCGATCAGCCGCTTGAACTGAGTCTGGGGTAAGGCCGTCGTGAATGGATCTGCAGTCCTATCTTCTGAAGCAACCCTCCGAACCTCGATCTCCTGGCGATCGACGATCTCCCTGATCAGGTGATACCGCCTCAAGATGTGTCTGGATTTCTGATGGGACCTGGGTTCCTTCGCTAAAGCTATAGCCCCGTTGTTGTCGCAATATAGAGGTTTTGGGTCAACAATGGACAGAACCACCTGAAGTTCTTTCAAGAACTTCATCATCCAGACAGCTTCTTTTGCGGCATCAGATGCAGCGATGTATTCCGCTTCCATAGTCGAGTCCGCAACGGTTTCCTGTTTGGAGCTCTTCCAACACACCGCCCCTCCATTGAGGGTAAAGACAAAACCCGACATGGACTTGGAATCATCCTTGTCACTCTGGAAGCTGGAGTCAGCAAAGGCCTCAATCTGGAGGTCTTTTCCGCCATACACCAAGAACATCTCCTTAGTCCTTCTCAGGTACTTGAGAATGTTCTTTACCGCTATCCAATGTTTCTCCCCAGGGTTTGACTGATACCTGCTTACCATACTCAGTGCATAAGCCACATCTGGTCTGGTACACAACATCGCATACATTATAGAGCCTACCGCAGAAGCGTAGGGTATAATGGACATGCGATCCCTCTCCAAATCAGTCTTGGGAGACATTTCTTTGGAGAGGGTGATCCCGTGACAAGCCGGTAGATTACCGCGCTTGGAATCTTCCATACTGAATCTTTTCAGTATGGTGTCGATGTACCTGGACTGTGAGAGTCCTAAAATCCTCTTGGATCTGTCACGGTAGATCTGGATCCCCAGAATGTATGAGGCATCACCCAGGTCTTTCATGGAGAACCTTTGTGACAAGAACCCCTTGACAGATTGTAGCATAGAAATGTCATTTCCTATTAAGAGAATGTCATCCACGTATAAAACGAGGAATACTACAGTTCTCGCTACAAATCTACAATAGATGCATGGTTCATCTGGATTTTTGATAAAGCCAAATTCCTTGACCGTCTCATCAAAACAGATGTTCCAACTCCGCAATGCCTGCTTTAGTCCATAAATGGACTTAAGCAACTTGCACACCTTCTGCTGCTCCCACTCTTAACGAAACCCTCTGGCTGGTCCATATAGACACACTCCTCTAAATGTCCATTCAGAAAAGCAGTCTTTACGTCCATCTGCCAAATTTCATAATCGTGGAAGGCAGCAATGGCAAGAAGGATCCGAATGGATTTCAGCATAGCAACTGGAGAAAAGGTTTCGTCATAGTCCAAACCAGGTCGCTGACGAAAACCCTTTGCAACCAGTCTAGCTTTATAGGTCTCAACCTGTCCATCTACACCAATCTTCCTTTTGAAGATCCACTTGCATCCTACGGGTTTTACCCCATCTGGAGCAATGTCCAACGTCCATACTTTGTTGGTGTAGATGGACTCCATTTCGGTCCGCATTGCATCCAGCCATTTTACCGAGTCGACGCTCTGAATGGCTTGCTGGAAGCTAGTAGGCTCATCACAATCTATGATGCAATCCTCTCTATCCCCATCAATGAGAAAACCGTAGTATCTCTCGGGCGGATGAGACTGCCTACTACTCCTGCGGAGTGGCGTGGGAATGTCCTGATCTTTCGAACACTCGGGTTCTACTAAGCTTTCAGTAATAGCTCGTGGTTCTGGAATTTCTTCCAGTTCTATTGCGCTCCTACTTATTTCTTTTTCTATGAACTGGTGTTCTAGAAAGTGGGCATGGCGAGAAACAAAAACCTTTTGTTCCTCTTCGCAATAGAAGAAATATCCCTTGGAGTTCTTTGGATATCCCACAAACTTGCACTGTACTGAGCGTGCCTCGAGCTTGTCCGCATGCTGCTTTTTGACAAAAGCTGGACATCCCCATGTCTTAATGTGATTAAGATAGGGTCTCTTCCCACACGACATCTGATATGGTGTAGTAGGCACAGTCTAAGTAGGAACTCGGTTCAAAAGGTATGCAGCTGATTCTAGCGCATATCCCTAGAACGATCGCGGCAACTCAGCGTTACTCATCATGGACCGTACCATATCCAATAGGGTTCGGTTCCGTCTCTCCGATACACCGTTATGTTGCGGAGTGTATGGAGGAGTAAGCTGAGAGAGAATTCCATTCTCTTTTAAGTAACCCAGGAACTCGGCACTCAAGTATTCACCACCTCGATCAGATCTCACTACCTTGATACTTTTGCCTGTTTGTTTTTCTACTTCATTCTTGTATTCCTGGAATTTTTCAAAAGCCTCGGATTTATGTTTCATTAAGAAGACATAACCGTACCTTGAAAAGTCATCCGTAAAAGTAATGAAATAAGAATAACCGCTTCGTGCATGCGTAGACATTGGACCGCACACGTCGCTGTGTACGAGTCCCAAGAGCTCGCTCGCTCTTACTCCGTGTCCAGTGAACGGAGTCTTTGTCATCTTTCCTTTGTGACAGGATTAACAAGTTGCATATGACTGATATTCGAACGGATCCAAATATCCTTCTGTATGTAACTTAGTCAACCTTCTCTCGTTGATATGACCCAGTCTACAATGCCATAAGAAAGTTTTATTAATTTCTGAAGACTTTCTTTTGTGTGTATTCTGGACATTGAAAATCTGTGGTTGGTTTAATACGTGTATACCGTTGTTTAATGTACCTGACCCAATCAAAACTTGATTAAGGTGAATGTTCACTACATTACTTACAAATGCAAATTCATAACCTTCTTTAGATAATAAAGATACAAAATGATATTACAGGTTGCATTTGGTACAAAATAACAACTACGCAAAACCAAAAAGTGTCCATCTGACATTCCCAGGTGATAGTCCCCCACGGCCTCAGCATCCATGCTAGCTCCGTTTGCAACTCTGAGGGTCATGTCACCTGCTTTCAAAAACCTACGCTTTCTCAACACCTGCAAAGAATTACAGATATGAGATCCTGATTCGGTATCCAATATCCAGGAAGTAGAGTTTATTGATAGACAGTTTTCAATAACATACACACCTGAAGCTGAAGCAGCAACTCGCTTCAAATCCTGGGTTCTGGCCTTCCAAGCCTTGCAATCCTGTTTCCAGTGTCCACTTTTGTGATAGTAAAAGCACTCTTCTTTCCCCACAAGCTTTCCCGCTACCTTTGTTGCTTTTGCTTTTCCCTTCGTATCCACTTTACTAACACCGCCCCTTGGTTTGGCGGGGGCTTTCTTCTTCTTTCCCTTGGCTTTCGCCCTGGACTTAGAAGAGGAAGATCCTCTTACAAACAAAGTAGATGTTTCCCTACCTTTCTGTAGGGTGCCCTCTGCACTCATCAGCATGTTGAGGAGCTCTGAAAGTTCAACTTCCTTTTCCTGTAAGTTGAAGTTCAGGATGAACTGGGTGTAAGTGGAAGGAAAGGACTGGAGAATCAAGTCCGTATAGAGCTCATTCTCCAACGTGGTCCCATGTTCCGCGAGCTCCTCTATGTAGCCAATCATCTTAAGCACGTGTTCCGCTACCGATGATCCGACGGCCAACCTTGCCGAAAACAACTTCTTCGACACTTCGTATCTGGCGATACGAGACTGCTCTCCATACAGTTCTTTTGTATGAAGAAATATGGACTCTAGGTCCATATTCTCGTGCCTCCTCTGATGTTCGTTGTCCATCGAGGAAAGCACGAGGCATTTGGCCTTCGCGCAATCTATTTCCCAGGTCTTATAGATTTCCCATTCTACGACACTGGTTTTGGGACCTGGGACAGGGGGAGCTTTGGTGGTAAGGAGATACCCCAACTTGTCGTAAGTGATTGCCATCTTGACATTCCTGAGCCAGTCTGTGTAGTTTGGCCCTGTCAGTATGTTTTTATCTAGTAATAACTTAAGTTCGGTCATGTTAAATGGTCGCTGCAATTAGGAGAGAGAAAAGAAACACTTTAGCTTGATGCTCTTGCAAGTTTAGAGTGGTTTTTAGTTTGTCTAAACAGGATGGCTCCCACTGTCTCTCGAATCCCTCCTCAAACCATAAAGGAAGAATTAGTCAGGATCAATCTCACCGTACAATACTTGCTTAACCGTTTGCCAGGCCAGTGTCGGTACTTCGAGGGAGGTTTTCCAACGCTTTCGCGAAGTTCCTTAATTAAGTAACCTCTTTTCCCTATGGGCGTAGCCCCGCTAACACCTTTCTAGACACCTACTAGGTTTATAGCATTGATCGTTAAGTGAGAGTTTTTCCGAGGAGTAGCATATACTCACAGTAGGATCGGGATCCAAATATCATCGCGTGATAAAACCGAAGGAATCCTACCAGAATCATCACACTCCAAATGGTATGCAGCGCTAGCAAGTTTCAGTACTTATGAAACTCCCGATGTAGATTTTTGCCCCACGCTCTTATGACCTTGACTTTGGCCGAAATATCATAAGTCACATGTCAAGTTCTACCCGTCATTCTCCTGGTTAATTTGGACCCACCCGTACCTACCCTTGACTTTGGCCAAAATGGCAGCACGACTGTCCCAAACCAACGCATCTACCTATGCTGCACATGAATACCCAATAGCTACCAATCACTATGCCTTGACTTTGGCCAAAATACATAGCTTGAATACTTTTTGATCATTCATGTGGAATGACGGAGGGCTACGAATGGTTTTGGCGAAACCGTGAACGTAGTGAACTTGATATAATCGATGGAACGAGATAGCTTTTAAAAGGAGTGGTTCAAGCTCCGCATTTAAAAGTTTGGTTTTGAAAAGAACCGAATGGTTTTCAAAGTGTTCCAATCGACTTTTACTTGGTTTATTTTCTTGCATTAGTTCTTTTAATGCGTCCCATCATTTAATCCTACCATTGCAGAAAACAACCAAATTATGGTGTACGGTTATGCCATCCGCATTCGCCACGGGGTCCCATCATCACCCGTTAGGTTACTTAACTAACGACAGAGCGGGGGCTGGACTAGCGCGGATGCAAAACATAAGCAACACCTAAATAGTTATCATATATATATGTATAGCAATGATAGACATTACAGATCACAGATGAATACATTGGATATACTAGGAATTTGCAATCCGTTCAAGCCTGCAACGAAAAGCGGATTACACGGTCGCGGTGAATAGCCAATACCCCACCCAAGACCCCTACGGGTGCGGCAAACAACCCGCCACGTATCCGAAGCGAAGCAACCTTCCTCAACACCGTGAGTAGGCCACTCGGCACTTCGAGATACCCGGTAGTTTTTGCACCCCCTCCATGGGTCTATCATAGGAGCAAAAACAATAAAAAGAATTATACAATGACGGCTACAACTCCGACCCGGCTGTGCGGCCATACAAATAATATTACATCAATTTACTTGTTACATGAATTGAAAGAAAAGAAAACTCTCATCTCACAAAACCCCCCGGCTATTCACCCGCGACAATCCAACGCATTCATATACACATACCATCAACAAACACAGATCACAGATATGTATAACCCCTACTAATCGACGTATAGCGATTAGCAGACGTTCAATACATATAAACATCACAGATATAACCCATTAGTCAAAGTGTAGTGAAGTTCGATCAAAAAATATGGATTTATAGGTGCCCCAAATACAAATTTCTTTTCTGGAAAATCTGGGCAGAAATAAACCATCTTAAAAATCACAAAACCTTAACAGAGGAATACTGCACCAAACTCGGTCCAGAACGGAGTCAAAACGGACGCGGTTCCGCGGCAATAGGCATGCTTTTGCCGCGGAACCGCCGCTCTTTGAACCATTCACTGGACCGTTTTTGGTGTGCTTCTTGACAAAACCCTGAGCCGATTTTTGAAGTATGATTTTTTATTTTTAGAGCAGAAAAAAAAACAACAGAAACTTAGGGTTTTGATGTTTTAGTTTTACGGTTTTTCCGATCGAACTTCCATACACATTACTAACTAGCTAGTTTATGTTTAGTTAGGCTCTGATATCACTGTAAGTCCAGGTTGCCCACCCCGGTGCTTGCGGGGAGGCGAAAAACGGAATAAAAATCGGATTTTTATCGAACTAGGCAACATGGACTAGCTTAAAGAGGATCTTTGCTAAACAAAAACTAACTAAAAGCTAACTAGATTTAGCTATCTAGAAGAAAGGTTATACCTTGGGCTTTATGTCCTTCTCTCCTTGCTCCTTGGAGTGGAAGAAAGAGATCACCTTGTCGCCTTCTCTAGTCGAAGAAGGATCCACCCGAGAGCCTCAACCTTTGGCTTCAACTTCAAGCTAGAAGTAACTAAAGTGCTAGAAGTGCTAATCCTAGGACCTTAGATGAGAGTAGAGATTACTTTGGAGAGGTTTAACTCAAGCTCAAGTGTTTCTCAACACATGAGAGGGGAGAGCTTGAGAGAGAGGAAGAGGAGGAGAGAGAGAATCAATATGATAGAATGAGAGAATAAAGAACCATTCTCACATATATGTGTGAATTATTGTAAAAAGACAATTAGTAAGATAATTGTCATGGTTTAATCAAGACTTGACCATTATCATTTCATATTAAATGCAAATTGCAAGGATCAAAGAGCATCTTTTATATGGAATGATGATGGTCAAAGTGTCAACCTTGGTCAACAAGTCAAGATAGTCAAATGGTCAACAACCCTAACCATGCACAATTATATTTAACTAATATCAATTAATCATAATACACACATTAGCATTAAGGTTAATAAAATAACAATGGTCATTAACCCTAATCAAAGTCCTCTCCCTCTGTCTCAATCAACTGTGCATACGCACCCGTATTCATGATCCGAGGAACACGAATACAAAGAGATAAAACCAATCCCAAATCATATACTAGGATCTGGCTTAAACCAAAGCCCGCTAGTATAAGCTGTCCGGACAGCAAACGTGCACAAGTGCGAGGATGTGAACGAACCCAGTCGCAAAATAATGGGACCTCTACTCATTTTGCCTAAATGCGAATAGCTCTCTGTGTGGGACTCTAATGACTTGACACTACGCTGGCAGTGGGTTTAACCACAGACCGCAAGCGGCACTAGCTGTACGTAACGGTCCCCAGGTAGATGCCGATAAGAAGACTGATGAGGTGACCCCATCTGAACTCCTACTGAGCTTGTATGTGACAGTCTCCGTACAGTCCGGTCTGTTCGTCTGATACATCGCATGGCGGGCCTAGGGGGCGGTGA
This sequence comes from Agapanthus africanus, assembly GCA_030015575.1. Taxonomy (NCBI): domain Eukaryota; kingdom Viridiplantae; phylum Streptophyta; class Magnoliopsida; order Asparagales; family Amaryllidaceae; genus Agapanthus; species Agapanthus africanus. The sequence goes on along the minus strand of CM057346.1, from coordinate 316,898,072 downwards.
ACGTCAGTCCCCTAATAGCGGTACAAGTCGTGTCGGAGTGTAGCCCAGAACACCCTGAGATAACACTGGAAACCTACCAGTATATCTCGCTTGCCCTGGCCAGGGACTACTTGTGTAATGGCTCTCCTGGACACAACGCGATGTCAACCCCCAATACCGGGAGAGACGAATCCTGTCTAACCGTCACTGCCTCCAAGTGCTTCGGGACTGCACCCAAAAACTACCTATTTTCACGACTCCTTTGAGCCGTGGTAGGGTAGTAATCAAAGTGCAGTAGGAACACACTCGAGGCGAAGTGACAGTGTCAAGTCAGCGGACTAAGCTGTACTCATGTCACCTGGGAACTGATAACTGACGATAGGTATAATACCAACCAACAGTTCCCGACGAGTCCTGTCCAGTGTACTCGTAACCTAACGAGCACCCGCATACTATCTCAAGTACGACGTACTGACGGCTGTGGGACAGACCATCTCCCACGCAGGGATGAGAAGCGCATACGCTAGTCTACTCCGGAGTATCGATGCCCTGTCTCGATAGTCCAACGACTAGGGACCTGTATAAGGATGTGCTTATGGATTACCCAGCCCCCACGAGTGTGAGCGCCATCACAACGCTGGTAATCAAGCAAAGATTCTAAGGGCTCCACTAATGCGTATAGGTGATATAATAAAAGAAACACATGTACACATTATAGCAGAGACAAACCAAGTAGCATACTACCATTTTGAGCAAGATTGTATATACAACTGTGAATATCCCAAGCTTCCATCAAGTAATATACATACTAGTATGATACAGTAATGGCCTCTAGGGCATATACACTAACAAATAAGGTGCGGGATATTTCACAAATACCGCTGTGCAAAGCAAAACTATAGAAGCAATCAAAAACTAAACAGCGAGTTTGTAGCAACTGCCACTTTTGCTAAAGAGGTTACCCCCGGTGAAGGGATCTCGGCTCTTTCTTCATCGAATAAGGTGCAGGGTATATCATATATACCGATATGCAAAGCAAAAACTGTAGCTACCCTTTTTGAAAATTTGATTCTACAACATCTTTTAGGTTTCTTTTCTTTTATTAATCTCATTAATAAATCCCATCAGTTATGCTTCCTAAGAATCACAGAAGAAACGAAAGCAGTAATATTTATATATCATATATATATAGTATAAGCATTCGTCTCAGGCAGTAATATGATCTCATCACAGAACATTGGAGCAGAAGATAACATATGAAATATTGGACATACTAGGACGTCCGTGTATTATATCGAGCCTGTATAAAATACAGATTCCACGGTCGCGATGAATAGCCAAACCCACATCCTAGACCCCTACGAGAGCGGCAAGTAACACTGCCAATTCTAGGGTTAGGAGACCCGGTCTCGACTCCTCGAGATGACCTCCCACTGGACCCTAGAACCCGGTTACTTGTGCTCCCCTCCTTGGGTCTTCCTAAAGCGGAAAAGTAAATAATATACAATGGTGACATCATCCTCAAGCCGGAAGGGCCCCAATAAAAGAATATTACATACAAATGAATTTTACATGAATGAAAATTAAAACTCTCATCTCACATAAAACCCCCAGCTATTCAGAACACGACGATCCAATATAATATATCATAGTAACACATAATATCTCATATCATCAACATAAGCAAGTATGCGTATCCCGATTGTCGTTGATGTATAGCAACGAAGCCGGCGATACACCACATAATACGCTTACGGTCACAGAAAAGAAAGTGTAAAACTACAACATTTGGAATCCATAAATACTTTAGACATCTTAAATCCGAAATATCACATACTTCGCATTTCATGCCTAACTATATGAATTCCACTTATTGTATCACATTCCAGATAAATAGACAATGTTAAACTTTCCGATCGAATAAACAAACACCCAAGATTTCCCAAATAGCTCAACACTTGAGCGAAGTTCAAAAAGTCCCAGAACATGTCACAGCCCCAATGAACCAGCCGTAGAAGGGTCAAACTAACGCCTCACATGTGGCAACGCTAAACTACCACAAACCCTAGGGTTCATCGGCAGTTTTCACGGTCACATAATCGAGTTAAGGTTACGTTCTTCTAGAGGGTCCACAGATTCGTTAGCATGATTTCCCGAAAGCATTAAACGCAGGAAAAATCCAACACTTGAATGTTTTCCGACAGGGGAAAAATTGTGTTATTGATATCCGTTCGAACCTTTTAACACGTTCTAAATTATCCGAAAAACTAAACAATGTTAAACTTTCCGATCGAATCAACGAATTCCTAAGATCTCCAGAAAACTCAACACTTGATTAATATTAAAAATTCCCAGAAGTATGTAGTAATACCTACGGATGTTACCCAGAAACATCTATCCCTGATACCCAAGTACGGCCGTGGAACCGCCGCGAAAAGCCTGGTATGGCCGCGATTCCGCGGCGACTTTAAGGAATTAGGGGTTCGTCTTTCACAGTTATCTATAGAATCACCTGGTTAATTTTCTGAGTATTTTTAATATGGAAAAAACCACCTTTTAAAAAAATTTCCAGAGATGGTGTCAAATAATGAAGTTTCGGGGTGCGATCGGACTTTTAACTTCGTCTACACGTCGCCTAATGCTCTAGCTTGGTTCTGATACCACTGTATGGTTTAGAGGCACTGTCACAAGGCTCTATAAGGCATCAACCATGCCGAATTTAAAAATTTCAAGTGCCAAACAACCTAAAGCGAGGATCTTTGCTAGAGTTTTAGGGTTAACATAGCATGTAAACAACTTTACATCTAAGAGAAAGGGATTACAACCTTTGTAGTCCGTTCCTTCGCTTCATAAGCTCCGAGTAGTAGTCCCTTCGCCGCGATCCATGAACTTCCGGACTGTAGAGAGGCTCCACAAGGCGAATGATCCATGCATGCTTGAATTCTTCCTTTTCGAAGATGATCTACCTTGAAAAATCTTTAGCTCAAGCTCTCACTTCTCTAATCAAGAATTAGTGAAGTGAACACCCTAATATAAGTGGCTAGAATAGATAAGGATGATGAAGTAGGAATTTAGCTCTCTTTTTCTTTCGGTTTCTCACACTTATTCATCACTAACCCAAAAGCTAGAAAGCTTTTCAAAAGGAAGAAGAAGAAGAAAAGTATTTGTGATGAATAATGAATTATTGTGTTGTGATTACAAATCCAACCTTGAGTTAAGAATGAAGGGCTTAACTCATGTAGAGAATAAACCTAAGGTAAAGGGTTTGGGTTGGGTTAAGAAATATTTATACAAAATATCATAACAAAATATCTTAGCTTAAAACAAAATAAAGCTTCTAGAAGCTTCATGAAAAAGCTAACCTAAATGCTAACCCAAATCAAACCCTAAATTGTTTAATCTCCACAAATCATGTTGTATTTGTAATCATAACTTGTTACAATATTATATATCACATATATAATATATTTTTGTAACAAAAGAAAATAATACAATTAACATATATTACATATATATCAATGTATTATCCAGTGAGAAAACGAATCAATAAAGAGAGCTTATATTAGTTAACGTAATGTAATATATCACATATATAATCATACATTAAATTATCGAATCAACACTTGATCTGACAATCCGGCTATATCGCATATAACCGACTAATATAACATGTACCGATTCATCGAATCAACACTTGATCCGATGACCCGGCCATATCACATATACCCGGCCGATATCATATATCGCGAGAATAGAATACGGTATCTCTTATCGCATTATTCTCGGTCCCACACATATCACATATATGCTCCTACTCCATTTTGCCTGAGCCAAGAAACCTCTATTTAGGACTCTAAAGAATCGTCAATACGCCGGCAGTGGGTGATGATCATATCAAACACCGACAAACTGCAAGCGGTTAGCTAAACGTAACAGCCACCCAGGTATTGAGCGATCAGAAGATCAACAAGCAAGCCTGTACATTCTCCTGTGAATCCAATCAGTAACAGTACCGTAGAGTCCGGTCTTTTCGTTTGATATGTTGCATATCTAGTTTAGGGGTGGTAAACGTCAGACCCTAGTAACCGATAAGTCGTGTCGATGTGAGGCTCATAACAGGTCGAGAAACTACTGATAACTCTTAACAGCAGCAGTCCATATCAGCCCTGGCCAGGGACTTCCGGTTATAGCCAATCGAACACAACACAACATTAACTCCCTATACCGGGAGAGACGAAACCCCTCCTATCGCTCATTGCCTCTATGTGATTCGGGACTGTACCCAAAATCCACCGTTTTGCACGCCCTCTTGGACGTGGTAAGGTGGAAATCAAAGCACAGTGGGAATCACACAAGACTCTATGACGATCTCGGGTCTACAGACTAACCTGTACTAGTGTCACCGGAGAACTGCTATCTGACGATAGGTATATTACCATCTAGGAGTTCTCGGCGAGTCCGTTCAGTGTACCCATTCTCCACTGAGCGCCCGTACACCATCTTTGATGTTAAACACCGATGGATATGGGATCATCCATCGACCATCATATGGGTCAAGATCGTATACGCTAGTCTACTCTGGTGTATCGATGCCCTGTCTCGATACACCCTCGACTAGGAACAATTATAGGATGTACTCATTGACTACCATGGCCCCACTAGTATGATCTCATCATAGTCCCAGTAGTCGAGTACAAATCCTAAGGGCTTTATCAACTAGTGAGAGCAAGACAGTAAACTAATACAAGTCAACATGTTAAGTCAAAGTGAAACCAAATAGCACACTATCATGTCGAGCAAGAAAGTCCTCTCTATATATATCAAAGCATCCACTATAATATACATCATATGTACAACAATGGCCTCTAAGGCATATATATAACTAACAACATCCATGTCCTTCTCGTATCAGGGGACCCGCAAAGGTATCAACAATCTCATATCGACTTGAAACCATAAATGACATATCACACTAAATCATCATATCACATCGTATACTCGTTCATCACATTAATATCTTGCTTCACATTATATAAATGTCACACTTGTTCTCTTTCAATTCGTACCCAACATGATTCGCTTAACATTTCATATTCTCTTATGTCAATATGTTCATTAGCATCAACTTCAATCATATTATCATTTGTAAATCTTACAATCATGTCCGTCGCATATCATTTATCAAGATAAAATAATCAAACGATATTCCATATCAATGTTTGTGGGGGTGCTATACGCCATCCACCCGACTTCCCCCGTGGATATAAATCTACTCACCTGCTAAACTCCTCGCTTAGTCGTAGTCGATGTGCTTCTTCGTCTCGAAATCCACGCGAAGGTACCTACAATCAATATGAATTCGCAAAGCTATAAACATCAAATTCCGAAATCCAAATATGGCACGCGGTGCGCTCATAGGTTAGAACCTATAGCCTACGCATGCAAAACAACCAAACAACCCTCGTCGTTGACGTACAAACGTCCAATGACCAAATACAATATCGAGTCGCAAAACTAAGAAATCCAAAAACTGGAAAACATAGCCAAAACCCTAACTAGGGTCGCTATATATGAAAACTGCCATGCCAAAAAACCAATCGTACCAATACTCATTCACAACAAAATAATTATCGTTGATAATAATATATACGTCATCTGTCACGCCCCGCATCTAAAAATATCGAATACAAAGGGTTGACAAGGCCAGCCATGCTCCTACGGTCGAGGAAATATCCTTCCGTAGTCACACTTCGGCTTCTAGCTTTACGTGGTAATCAGTAATCAACGCACAGGTAATGAGAAATGCAGTCACAAAATCAAAACAAATACAAAAGAACTAACCAGATGGAGATCAAGAGAGTATAGCTCTGGGTAGCTGATCTAGGTGTCCGCGATGTCCTCGAGGTACGTCAGGTCCTGGTCCAAGCTAGATCCACTTCTCACTCTGAGCATGCATACTCAGGTCGTCAGAGCGACACGATAGCAATATATATATAGATACCAAGGGGAACTCATGTAATAATAATGAATATGAAACAGTAATCATGGGATAATTACGTGAACATGGAGTAGCCAATGCAGGTAGCTAATAGAGCGGGTAAACAGTAAAGCAGTAAACAGTATGGCAGGTATGTTGAATCAGTAAGCAATGCATATCAATGTCATTAACCCTATCAGTCTCTGAGTCTCACTGTACAGATCACTAAGTCTATCGTCAGTCCAAGTGTGAGAGTCAACCACTCGTGAGTATCCCCCACCCAAGGGTAGGACCCAAGGAAAAGAGAACACGGGCCCGAATCGCTCGCTAATAATCAGTAATATCCTCATATATCTCCAGAATCGCTGTATGTGCCGGCATGGGACTCCCGAGATTCTGTTGAACTCACACTCAAATTACCCCACACCCCGTGGTCTACATCAAACGCCAAACATAAACTCAAATACCAGTCGGTCTATGACAAGTCTACACGAGAACTGAAGACAGGGTCTCCATCAAGCATGTCTCGACTGATACCCAAGATAATAGACAGTGTTTGGTGCCTTACCTGTGACACCCATACAAGTGCTTCCATAATCGTCCCATACCAATTATAGTCACACTTATACATGCCCCACAGACGTCTACAATGCAATAAATCAATAGAGTCCACTGATTGTGTACAAGTACGTGTCACTTTCACTTATCCATTCATGCTTAACACTAACGTACTTGCCACAATCAAACACTAATACTTAACACTGGGTAATGCATATGATCACTAGCTTATCAATGCAATGACATTTATATAATGTGATGAGAATACGATAATTAAGGCATGATTAAGATATCATCAGTCGGTGTCCTACCACTTGCATAATTTATCATAAATCATACATGCAAAATTTAGCCAAACAATAAAAGGGGGTAAGCAGTATGTTGAATTATCTATCCATCAAAATTAGTTTCACGTTAATCGGGTTTCAGGATTGCTAGATATGGCCATTTCAATTTAAGTGTTCGCTGCTGGAAATCCGGTTTCAGAATCGGATGTCCGTTTCGTAACACATCGTAATCCCCGTTGGGTTCGTAACTAGGTGACGCTATAGTTGAACAATATTTAGGGTTATCAGTTAGGTTTCCACCTCAATTGGCGGATCAGTAAAATACTATGGCGACCGGGAGTAATGGACAGTTTATGTTCGATGTGTAAAATCTGCCTCTGCAGAAATCAGCAAGACGTATCGACATTGTAAAATGAGTTAAAAATATCAAACGGTTGAGGAATCCAATGAGACCAGAGGAGTAATAAAGATAACTCGATTTTCTATGTAACGATATAGGGTTCTACACATTCTCATATTTGAACAGGAATATACAGGGATTTAAAACAGTGGTTAACTGGGATTTCCGTTCTGGACTGCAGTCCAGAATGTTAATCCTCTACAATTATCTCTATCACAATTAGTTAGAATTCAGTGGACAACTATAGGATACTATAGGTTAAACAGTTAGCTTCGATACGAGCCATCGAACTCTATAATCCGGTTTGTACAGAATTTATTATAAATTTCATGGTTTAGCATGTACGAAGGTTTTCAGGTTTTACGACAGAAATCGGGACATCATTTTACGTGAGCAAATGACATCGTATTGTAACCAAAGTCTTAAGGGACATTCATTATAACTCGGGCCATCACATGTTATCTGTTGTCATTAATTTAACAGGGTATCCCATTCTGGTTTTGCATCGAACACTTGAATTTTAATGATTCACACGAAAGTATAAGCGGAAATGAGTGGTAACATGAATTGTAATATATAAAAGTAGCATGAAGCAAGTATTAAACTTGCCTGAAGACGTGTCAACGACGGTACGGTAGCGGTAATGGCACAATCGCGTCATGAACGCAGCACAGGTTTAGCCTTGTCGGATCTTGCTTCTTGGACTCGATGGCTCGGTGGGTGCGATGGGTGTGCGCTGGTGTTGCAATGAATGGCGTGTTGACGATGGTGACGACTTAAGGGGTCGAGGCCACCGATTTGATGGCGACGTCGGTGATCAAAGAAATGGCAACTGAGATCTGTGTAAGTGTTCAACGAAATGCCGGGGCTCGACTGCGGTTGCTAGGGATGCAGTGAGGGGGTGTCGGTGGTGGGTGTCGCTGGTGTTGTCGAGGTCGGTGGAGAGGGGCGCGGACACGACGGGGTCGAAGCTACGGCGAAGTGATCGGCATGAGTGCAGAGGCGTGGTCGGGGTAGGGTTCTCTTTTTTTTTTCTCCAAGAAGGGATGAGAGAGAGATGCTTGGTGTGTGTGTGTGTGTGTGTGTGTGAGAGAGAGAGAGAGAGAGAAAGAAAGGCATTGCTGTGGGAGAGAGGGGGGATGTTGCTGAGCGAGCGAGAGAGGTGTTGCTGAGGAAGAGAGGGGAAAATAAATGTTGTGAGAGAGAGAGAGGGGGCTGAGAGATTGCTGGGGGAGAGAGAGGGAAGGAGATGTTCCCTATGAGAGAGAGAGAGCTTGGTAGTGACGACGTGCGACCGACGGAGGCGCCGGCGAGGGGGTGTGCTCGGGTCTGCAGCCGTTGTGGGTTGGAGCTGCAGTGGTGGTGCTGGGACGAAGGAGGAGGTAAGGGAGTTTGCTGATGGCTCTAGGGTGCTTGGTGCAGGCGAGAAGGAGAAGTCGACGGTGATAGTTGTCGCACGGAGGCGAGGGCGACGGTGATGGAGGAGGCAAGGCGGGGTTCTTTGGTTGCGGATGCAGGGGGTGTGAAGGGAGAGAGAGTAACGAGGTCGATGGGGAGGGGGAGTGAGAATGCGCGCGCGGTCGTGGGTAAGGAAGCGGAGACATGGTCGCGGCGAGGCGGGGAAACGTTGGCGACGTTGGCACGTAGGGGACGCGCGGGAAAGAAAGCGAACTGGGGAAGAAGGAGTGCTAACTGGTCGGGTAGAGGGGATGGGCCGGGCTCGGGTTAGAAGTAGGAAAAGAATTAGGGGGGTTTTGGCCAGGGCTGGAAAATAAATAATAATAAAAAAAGGGATACGGAGGAGTGGGCCGGCCTAGGAATTAGCAATAGGAAAGGGAAAAGAAGTGAGTAAATAGGATTTTAGTTTAAATTAGGTTTAGGGTTTTAAAATAAAACAAAATAATTATAAATATAAATAATTAAATTTTGTAAGTTGCATTTTATAAAAATACGGATATTGGTGCGCAAAAGAACTGGGTATTACATCATACCACCCTCACAAAAATTTCATCCTCGAAATTTAAAATAAACGATAAGCTATACAAAATAATATGCGAAAAGCTACGACATCGAACACTAACATATAGTGATTTACTAAAAAAAACATCTAGGTAAAAATCGAAGGTCTATATATGTATAAGAATGACGCAACTAAAATGATAAGTCTAACTAAGTACAGGGCATACCCATCTATAAGTCTAACTAAGTACAAGGGGATAAAATAGCAATACCAATCAATAGTGAAGGGTTTGCCGATAGGCCAAGGTATTTTATAACAAATGTATCGATAAAACAATTTTAAAATAACTTAGAAACCCACATGGTGAAAATAAAAAACATAGAACAAAAGGATATGCGCGATATATTTTTGCGCTGTTGAACATATGAAGAATAGTAACGCATTTAAAACGGGTAAAACGGAAGTACTTAATAACACATAATTTTTTGTATACACAAGGTAGTGGAAGCTAAATTTCGAATACGATGTCACTGAATGTAATTATGGTAAAAGGAGGTGGCACAAAAAAATATATAGGGGCTAGCCACGGTGAGGATTACAATGGCGTATGGCCCACTCAAAAGGTCGGATTGTAGTGCTTCAAACTGAATGTCGGAGAGACTGGGGTTGGGTCAGCACAGGGTGTAAGGGTGAACATTCATGAATCTCAGGAGGGAAAAAAATGTATTGGGAAGGGAGAACAGTCCAAGCATCATGCGAACCAAAAAAATCAAAAGATTAGGGAACTTAGAAATTTTATTATCATTCCAGAAAATTCCAAACAAGGCATTCTCGAAAGATAAAAGATGGCCCTAAACTATACATCGATTTTTTTGGCCAGAGCAGACAGAAGATAAATCACGTCAGTCGTGGTCGTGGAAGTTCAGCAGGTTACGGTAGGCTCGCGTGCTCAGATAGGGGCGTCCATTTCCATAGCACCTCGCAGGGATTGCCACTGGAGGTTCTTCTGCTGCAGGGTCTTCTTCCTCTGGTCCTTCTGCCCCGACTGAAGCTTCTTCATCAGGGTATGCTTCCACGTGATTCGCCTCTTCTGGATCTTCTTCCACTGGATTTCCTTCCACTGGATTCTCCTCAAGGTTTGCCTCTCCTGGATTTTCTTCCATCGGGTCCTCCTCAGAATCTTCCTCTATCGGGTCCTCTTCGGGGTCCTCCTCTATTGGGTCTTCTTCGGGGTCCTCTTCTTCATCGTCAGAGTCGCTGATCATGTCGGCTCCTGGGGCTACGACTCCTTCGTCCTCGTAATCGCTGTTTCCGAAAATAACCTGTGGACCGTTGATCTCGTCATCTGAACTTACTAGTATGCAGTCCAAGGAAACGCACGACCGCATGTCCTCATCTAGAGGCGGCGCTGCTCCAGGGTGGGCTATGGCCTAAAAGGAAAGAGTCATGATTAGCCAGTGGAACACACCAAGAAAATAACTAAGGATATGGAGCACAAGAAAAATATTCGATAGGTAAGAACTGAAAAATCAAACATTAGAGTACTGATGCAATAAATAGTATAAGTAAAGTGAGAGGCAAGGGAACGATACATATATCATAACTCAGAATTTTATTGCATTCAACTAAAAGTTCAGCGGATACAAGATCTTAAACGAAAGGAAATATTTACAAAGAGTGGCAATATTTTTATTGAAACAAGAAAGGTGATAATTCTTCTTTGATTTCTAGACCGCTGCATTCTCGTCACGCGAGTTGAATCCTGCGCTGGGTCCGCACTATCCTCGAGGCTCGAACTGCGAAATAACCGTCACTTAGCAGGAGTGGAGAGTGTGGACTAACCACCTCCTTGTAGCTCCTTCCTTTTAGGGCAACTATTGACAAGATGTTCGCTGGATCCGCAAATCAGGCACTGCCCTTTGGTGCTGCAACAGTCTCTCTGAAGGTGTCCCGGCTTCTTGCAGTATCTACAACGTTGAGCCTTTCGCTGCCTCCATTGCTGGGGAACAAGTGGGCGCTTCATCTTCACCTCTTTTTCTTGTTTAACGGGTATTCCCTTGCGATTGGAGGCTCCCGCGGGTGCCTGAATCATCCGCCTTCTTAATCCTTCAGCTAACAGGTCATTCGTTCGCTCCTGGGCTTCCTTCAGACCTTGCCGTACATTCAAAATCTCGATGGTCTGGTCCTGGGGGGTGGAGATAGAAGAAGAGTCGTTGGAAGACATGGTCATGAGACAACAATTTTGAGGATGATATAAGGCACAAGCTATAAGAATTAAAATATAATATGGATTAGGCAAGGAATCAATAATATCGGGTGTGGTGAAATTCAAACAAGTGGAAGTCAACTGTAGAACTCCAAGTCAGTCAAACAGAGTACAGTATTGTAACTATGCTGCAGTTCACAATTAAAACCACCTAACCAAACTAAGTCACCCAAAACTCTAGCGGATGGATTAAAATGTATAGCAGAACATCCTATGTGAATCAAGATCAAGAATAACAAGTTTACAATCTAGACCGAAGGATGTCTTAGATTGCCAAGCACTACACGGAAACTGCAATCCAAATCGAAGCAAAACCTGTCTCTGATACCAACAAAACCATGTCACGCCCCGCTTCCCAAAATATGGAATACAAGGGGTTGACAAGACCAGCCATGCTCCTACGGTCGAGGAAATATCCTTCCGTAGTCACACTTCGGCTTCTAGCTTTACGTGGTAATCAGTAATCAATGCATAGGAAATGAGAAATGCAGTCACAAAATCAAAACAACTAAAAAAGAACTAACCAGATGGAGATCAAGAGAGTAAAGCTCTGGGTAGCTGATCAAGGTGTCCGCGATGTCCTCGAGGTACGTCAGGTCCTGGTCCAAGCTAAATCCACTTCTCACTCTGAGCATGCATACTCAGGTCGTCAGAGCGACACGATAGAAATATATATATAGATACCAAGGGTAACTCGTGCAATAATAATGGATATGAAACAGTAATCATAGGATAATGACGTGAACATGGAGTAGCTAGTGCAGGTAGCTAATAGAGCGGGTAAATAGTAAAGCAGTAAACAGTATTGCAGGTATGTTGAATCAGTAAGCAATGCATATCAATGTCACTAACCCTATCAGTCTCTAAGTCTCACTGTACAGATCACTAAGCCTATCGTCAGTCCAAGTGTGAGAGTCAATCACTCGTGAGTATCCCCCACCCATGGGTAGAACCCAAGGACACGGGAATACGGGCCCGAGTTGCTCGCTAAAATCAGTAATATCCCCATATATCTCCAGAATCGCTGTATGTGCCGGCATGGGACTCCCGAGATTCTGTTGTACTCACACTCAAACTACCCCACACCCCGTGGTCTACACCAAACGCCAACCATAAACTCAAATACCAGTCGGTCTATGACAACTCTACGCGAGAACTGAAGACAGGGTCTCCATCAAGTATGTATCGACTGATACCCAAGATAGTGGACAGTGTTTGGAGCCTTACCTGTGACACCCATACAAGTGCTTCAATAATCGTCCCATACCAATTATAGTCACACTTATACACGCCCCACAGACGTCCACAATGCAATAAATCAATAGGGTCCACTGATTGTGTACAAGTACGTGTCACTTTCACTTATCCATTCTTGCTTAACACTAACGTACTTGCCACAATCAAACACTAATACCAAACACTGGGTAATGGATATGATCACTAGGTTGCCAATGCAATGACATCTATATAATGTGATGAGAATACGATAATTAAGGCATGATTAAGATATCATCAGTCGGTGTCCTACCACTTGCATAATTTATCATAAATCATACATGCAAAATTTAGCGAAACAATGAAAAGGGGGTAAGCAGTATGTTGAATTATCTATCCATCAAAATTTGTTTCATGTTAATCGTGTTTCATGATTGCTAGATATGGCCATTTCAATTTAAGTGTTCGCTGCTGGAAATCCGGTTTCAGAATCGGATGTCCGTTTCGTAACACATTTTAATCCCTGTTGGGATCGTAATTAGGTGATACTATAGTTGAACAATATTTAGGGGTATCAGTTAGGTTTCCACTGCAATTGGCGGATCAGTAAAATACTATGGCCACAGCGAGTTATGGACAGGTTATGTTCGATGTGTAAAATCTGCCTCTGCAGAAATCAGCAAGACGTATCGACATTGTAAAATGAGTTAAAAATATCAAACAGTTGACGAATCCAGTGAGAACAGAGGAGTAAGAAAGATAACTCGATTTTATACGTAACGATATAGGGTTCCACACATTCTCATGTTTGAACAGGAATATACAGGGATTTAAAACAGGGGTTAACTGGGATTTCCGTTCTGGACTGCAGTCCAGAATCTTAATCCTCCACAATTATCCTTATCACAATTAGTTAGAATTCACTGACCAACTATAGGATACTGTAGGATAAACAGTTAGCTTCGATACAAGCCATCGAACGCTAAAATCCGGTTTGTACACAATTTATTATAAATTTCACGATTTAGCATGTACGAATGTTTTCAGGTTTTACGACAGAAATCGGGACATCATTTTACGTGAGCAAATGACATCGTATTGTAACCAAAGTCTTAAGGGACATTCATTATAACTCAGGCCATCACATGTTATCTGTTTTCGTCAATTTAACGGGGTATCCCATTCGGGTTTTTGATCGAACTCTTGAATTTTAATGATTCACATGAAAGTATAAGCGGAAATGAGTGGTAACATGAATTGTAATATATAAAAGTAGCATGAAGCAAATATTAAACTTGCCTGAAGATGTGTCAACGACGGTACGGCAGCGGCAACGGCACGATCGCGTCACGAACGCAGCACAGTTTTAGCCTTGTCGGATCTTGCTTCTTGGACTCGATGGCTCGGTGGGTGCGACGGGTGTGCGCTGGCGTTGCGATGAATGGCATGTTGACGATGATGATAACTTAAGGGGTCGAGGCCATAGATTTGATGGCGACGTCGGTGATCAGAGAAATGGCAACTGCGATTTGTGTAAGTGTTCGACGAAATGCCGGGGTCAACTGCGGCGGCTAGGGATGCAGTAGGGGGTGTCGGTGGTGGGTGTCGCTGGTGTTGTCGAGGTCGGTGGAGAGGGGTGCGGAGACGACGGGGTCGAAGCTCTGGCAAAGTGATCGGCGTGAGTGCAGAGGCGTGGTCGGGCTAGGGTTCTCTCTTTTTTTTCTCCAAGTAGGGCTGAGAGAGAGAGAGATGCTTGGTGTAAGAGAGAGAGAGAGAGAGGCATTGCTGTGGGGGAGAGAGGGGGATGTTGCTGAGGGGGAGAAAGAGAGGTGTTGCTGAGGAAGAGAGGGGGAAAGAGATGTTGTGAGAGAGAGAGAGAGAGAGGGCTGAGAGATTGCTGAGGGAGAGAGAGGGAATGAGATGTTGCCTGAGAGAGAGAGAGCTCGGTGGTGACGTCGTGAGGTCGACGGAGGCACCGGCGAGGTGGCCTGCAGAGGGGGTGCGCTCGGGTCTGCAGCCGTTGTGGGTTGGAGCTGCAGTGGTGGTGCTGCGATGAAGGAGGAGGTAGGGGAGTTTGGTGATGGGTATAGGGTAGTGCAGGCGAGAAGGAGAAGTCGACGGTGATGGTTGTCGCGCGGAGGTGAGGGCGATGGTGATCGAGGAGGCAAGGCGGGGTTCTTCGGTTGCGGGTGCAGGGGGTGTGAAGGGAGAGAGAGTGATGTGGTCGATGGGGAGGGGGAGTGAGAATGCGCGCGCGGTCGTGGGTAAGGAAGTGGAGACGTGGTCGTGACGAAGCGGGGAAACGTTGGCGACGTGGGCACATAGGGGACGCGCGGGAAAGATAGCAAAGTGGGGAAGAAGGAGTGCTAACGGGTCGGGTAGAGGGGATGGGCAGGGCTCGGGTTAGAAGTAGGAAAAGAATTAGGGGGGTTTGGGCCGAGGCTGGAAAATAAATAAGAATAGAAAAAAGGATACGGAGGAGTGGGCCGGCCTGGGAATTAGCAATAAGAAAGGGAAAATATGTGAGTAAATAGGATTTTAGTTTAAATTAGGGTTAGGGTTTTAAAATAAAACAAAATAATTATAAATATAGATAATTAAATTTTGTAAGTAGCATTTTATAAAAATACGGATATTAGTACGCAAAAGAACTGGGTATTACATCATCTCTACGACAATTAAAACCCACGTTTAATTTTACCGAAAAGCTAGTAAGTGTCTTAAAACAATTTTTGCACAAAGCTAGATGTTTAAACATTTCAAGTGATCACAATCATCACAAAGCTGCTTAATTGAGTCACCCAAACCCTTACTACCATTTTAAATCTCACCCAAATAGGATTTAGAAAAACTTAGTTTGCTAATAGACTCAATTAGACAAATTAGGAATTTAACAAATATCATTCTAACAATTTGATTAAGCTTTCCCAAGTCTACATTTATCACTTAACCAAATCAACAAATAAAACCCCTAACTTGATTTTCTTAACCTTTTCATGAAAAATTTCCAAACATGCAATTAAAGCTATATTAACACCTAATAAGCAAGTTTCAAAGAATTAAACAACCATTTAAAGATTAGGGTTAGAATTTATATCTCACAAACTAGATCATAAATAGCAGCTAAACCAAAACTTTTAGCCTACAAAATGATGTCTTTAGTAAAGATCCAAGCTTGTTAAGACTAAAGGAATAATGGGTAATGATTTCTTTATGAGTTTGTGGATTTATTTAAGGATTTGTCAAGGATTATTTGAGCTTGGAGATGAAGAAAATGAGAAAGGAACCAAGAAGGGGCGGAATTGGGGAGGCTCGGCCAAGGTGCAAAGGTGAGGGGGTTTTGTGAAAGTGTGGAAATACTAGTGCAAAATATTAATAAATGCTAATAAATGCAATAATATCTCAAGACACCTCATTTCTTTTCTTTAAAATTTCTTTTTAATCACAAATATCTAGATATTTTTCTATCGATGGATTAAGCTTAATCTAGTGATTAGATTTGCATAGATCCACATTAGAAGTAATTAACCAAATCCAAAATTGTAATTACCACTAATTAAGTGCATAATTAATAACTTCAAATAATAATATAATAATGGAAAATATCAAGGTGAACCAAAACATCCAAATGACCACTAAAACCCGCAAACTAGCACTATTCTAGTTAAGCTAGGTGTAGTCAAGTCTATACTGAAATTTGATGACATTCCGGGTTTTACGGAAAACACTGACTATTTTACCCTAAAAACAGAAAATTCGCATAACGATTTTCTAAAACGTTACATGTGTGTTGTGATAACAATGGAGCTTTGGCTTTGGCCAAGGAACCTCGGTCCCATCAGAGATCCAGACATATTCTTAGGCAGTATCACCTGATCAGGGAGATAGTAGATCGCCGGGAGATCGAGGACAGGAGAGTTATCACAAAGGATAACACAGCGGGTCCACTCACGAAAGCCCACCCCCAGATGTTATTCAAGAGACTTTTTGGCATGTTGTGTATGAAATACTACAACAACTGGCCTTAGAGCAAGTGGGAAATTGTTAGTGATATGTATGCCCTAGAGGCCATTATTGTATGATATAGCTGATCCATGGACATATGTATAGAGGACTTTCTTGCTTGACATGATAGTATGCTATCTGGTTGCCTTTATCTTAACATGGTCACTGGTATTATTATACTGTCTCTCATATACTTGTTAATAAAGCCATTAGGATGTTGGCTTGACTAACAGGACTATGATGCGGATCATACTACTGGGACCTGGGTAGTCTAGAAGCACATCCTTCATTTGTTCTTAGTTGAGGAAATATCGAGATAGGGCATCGATATTCTAGAGTAGACTAGTGTGTACGTTTCTTGACCATGTATGGGGTGATAGTTGATCCCATATCCATTGGTGTTTGACATCAAAGATTGTACACAGGTGCTCATTAGAGAATGGCAACACCGAAAAGGACTTGCCAAGAACTCTTAGATGGTACCATACCTATCGTCAGATAGGAGGGGTTTCGTCTCTCTCGGTATTGGGAGTTGATATTGCGCTATGCTCGATTGGCTATAACAGTAAGTTCTTAGCTATGGCTGATAAGATTTACTAGTAAGATTTATCAGTAGTTTCTCGAGCAGTTATGAGCCATACATCGGAATGACTTATCAAGTTACTGGGGTCTGGCGATTCCACCCCTAGACTTGATATGCGACATATCAAACGAAGAGACCGGTCGGTACGATAAGTGTTACTTATGGGCTTCATGGGAGTTTGGACATGCTTGCATGTTGATCTTCTATTCGCTCAATACCTGTGTAGCCGTTACGTCCAGCTAGTACCGCTGATGGCTTGTGGGTAACTTATGTGATCATTACCTACTGCTGGCATATTGATGAGGTTTTAGAGTCCCACACAGAAGTTTCCTAGTTTAAGCGAAACGAAGTAGGGCACATATGCTGATATGTGCGGGGGGCTGATTAAATATGAGTATGTGATACCGTATTCTAATCTGGCGGTAATCTGATATCAATTAGGTTATATGTGATATAACCAGATTATTGAATCAAGTGTTGATTTGATAATGTGATACACTGATAAATGATATCAGTCGGTTATATATGATATAAACGGATTATTGAATCATGTGTTGATTTAATAATATGATATATATTTATATTGGATATAATTATATATTAACTAATATAATTGCTCACTACTTACTACTTATTTTATATATATATATATATATATATATATATATATATATATGTAATGAAGTATGGTTGAAATTCTATTTTGTGAAAATAGAATGTTGAGGTAGAAATTGAGGAATGGGGAAGCATGGCTTTTATCAATTGTTTTATTACTCTTCACTCACTATTGAAGTATGGTTCTATATTTTATTTGTGGAAATTGGATCCTTCAATGAGTGAGAGATATTTGATGAGCCATTCTACTTTCTTCACTACACTTGTGATTTTTATTCACTTGAGCTCTTGCTCTCTAGCACTCTTCATCTTCTTCCCCACATCCTCCAAGCTCAATCCCTCACATTAGTTGTGAATCTTTGGGCTTGTGAGAACCCTAGTGACCAAACAAAACCCCTACTTCACCATCCTACACTTGATTAGCAATTAAGTGTAGTGTGTTCCTTCACTAAAGAGTTTGGTGAAGAGGTAACTTGGATTAGCGGAGCTTTGGGTGGATCATCATTGACATGAAGATTGCAAAGGAAGCTTGATCCAACATCAAGTGGAGCCTACTGGAATCGCGTGGACTACTACACGGAGCTTGAGTAGAGAAGGGCATGGTCTACAGAGATTGTTGCCTCCTTCTCTTAGCTATTTTAGTTTATATCAAACCATAAACCCTAATCATTCTAGTTAGATTATAGGTTAGTGTTGATTAGCATCACGAAATTTTTTTAAATTGGCATGCTTGAGGCTAGTATAACACAGTGGTGATCCTGATAAACCCTTTCATAGTATCAGTGAAAGTTGTTAGTGTGATATGCTCTAGAGGCCATTATTGTATAGTCCTAGTTTTGTATATTACATTTTAGACGCTTAGGATATATACACGGATATATGACAGTCTTGCTAGATATAGTAGTATGCTACTCAGTTTGTATCTCTCTTAATATGTGTATATGTTTCTTTTAACGTATCGCTAATACATATTGATAGAGCCCTTAGGATCTTTGCTTCACTACTTGTGTTGTGTTGGCAGTAACATTAGTGGGGGTTGGGTAGTCTACAAGCACGTCCTTACACAGGTCCTTAGTCGCAGGATTATCGAAACAGCGCATCGATACTCCAAAGTAGACTAATATATATGCTTCTCTTCCTAGCAGGGGAGATGGTTTGTCCCACAGCTATCAGTACGTCGTACTGGAGATAGTATGCTGGTGCTCATTGGGTTATGAGTTACACTGGACGGACTCGTAGGGAACTACTGGTTGGTATTATATCTATCGTCATGTAGTAGTTCCTAGGTGACATGAGTACAGCTTATTCCGCCGACTTGACACTGCTATTTCGCCTCAAGTGTGTTCCCATTGTTCTTAGATTACTACCCTACCACAGCTCTTCTGAGTCATGCAAACAGGTAGTAGTTGGTTGCAGCCCCGAAGAACTTGGAGGCAGTGGCAGTTAGATAGGATTCGTCTCTCCCAGTATTGGGGGTTGATGTCGCGCTCTGTTCGGAAAGCCTTTACACAAAATACCTGGCCAGGGCAAGCGAGATATGCTAGTAGGGATTCCAGTAGCATCTTAGGGTGTTTTTGGCCGCACTCTGACATGACTTATTGCATTATTAGGGGTATGATGCTTGCCGCCCTCCTAGGACTGATATGCGACACTCTTAGACGAACAGACCGGACTATACAGAGATTGCCACAGACAGACTTAGTAAGGGTACGGATGGGTTTCCTCATCGACCTTCTTGTCGACAGATACCTGGGTAGCCGTTACGTACAGCTAGTATCACTGATGTGCTTATGGTTAACCCCACTGCCAGAGTACTGTCGATTCTTTAGAGTCCCACACAGAGGGTTTCCCAGGTTCTGGCGAAACGTGTAGAGGTCGTATGGTTTTACTACAGGGTTCGATCACAAACGTGTACTTGTACGCATATGATGTTCGTGCGGACAATACTAGTGGGCTTTGGTTAATCCAGATCCTAGTATTTGGTTATTGGATTAATTATGTCACATTATATTCGTGTTTCTCGGAAAACGGATGCGGGTATGTATATACGGTTGCGAGGGGCATTTTTGTAATTGTTCAAGTTTTCTTTAAGATGATTAAACCTCATTATTTGTTTTAGCATTTTAGGTTAAATTCATAATGAGGTGGATAATTGAGAGGAGGGAAACTTCATTGTATTTTAGTGAAATTGGGTATAGATATTATGTTGACTATTTTGGATTCTTGTGAGAGGAGAAGACTTAGATTTTTTTTGTGATATTTATGAGAGTTATTTTTATCTTTCATTAGAGTTAAAATAGATGCCATGCTTAATATTATTATCATTATCAAAAATATATTCTCTCTCTTCTCAAACCTCACTCTCTTCATCTTCCTCAAGAAAACCATAATTGTCTCATGTGTTGAGAATCCTATGGTTTGAGACATAACTAAATCCTTTAACACTCTTTACACATCCTATGCTACTTAGTTTAGCACACCAAGTGTCCTAGTTGCCTCAAGTTAGAGCTTAAAGCTCAAGGTTGGAACTCTCGGGTGGATTGTCATGACCCAAAATGGCATGTGATAGGCATTTGAATCATGTGAAGTTTATAGGACCCCACCTAATTCAAGTAAGCCAAAAGCCCAGATATCTAAACCATTTTTAGAAAAGAATGAAGGAAAACTTGTTTTAAAACATATGGTTTTAACAAAATAAGTGGTATTAAACATTTTAAAAGCAACATCATATTTTTCCGAAAATTTCGGCAGAGTCTCCTTTCTAAATACTGGCCCCCAAATGGATACAACACATGAAATACATAATAATGAATAAAGGCATCCCCGAGCGGGAGCTAGCTCTTCGGCAATTGGCGGAAACAACCACGCAAGCAATACAATATACAACGCCGAAGGGTGAGGATCAAATCTCTGAAAGAAAACCAACATCCTCAAGAAAATAAGAGAAGAACCATAATAATACAAGCGCGCGACTCTACGGTCGAAAGAATATACAACTGGTCTTCTAAGTCTATCAAATATACAAGTCTGGTTGATGGAGTTTAATAGATACAACTGAAATTAATAAAAGTACTACGGTGGTCACGATGCAAGTGAACCCACCTACCAAAGCAATCACCCGGAAGGAGCAGTGTGCAAGCAAGATGCAATGAAACCTGTACGGCCAAACCTGCAAGAAACTGTGGCACAACGGGGGTGATTTGCCAATTCGTAAGTAGAAAACATCACCGAGAAGAAATCGCATGTATGACTCTCTCCTAAGTCATACAAAAAATATACAATACTACAATAAGGGTGACAGTATATCATAAGTGTGATATCAAAGTACTCGTGTTCGTGTTATGAGTAATAATATATCGATGCATGACATGTACTAATGCATCATCCAACATGTGTCCAGCAACGACACACAAATCCTGATAAAACCCGAGTGCCCAGCATCGCCACTGAAAACATTTCAGAATTCATGTCTGGCAGCGATATATAATACTCAAATCTCAGGCTCCGTTAGTCTGGATTGGCCCATATATCCATCTCTCTCATAACTCCGAACGGTATCCTCCGGATATTCATCGATTTTCTATAAAATCACAGGTAGGTAGTGCTCCCCTGCCAGGTCTTCTCCGATGAAAACGGGAGACCGGGACGTTGGGACGTCAGGGACTGAATTTCGGGGGCAGATACTAATTGGTGCTATCCGTCCACCTCTCCGAAGATACCAAGTTGATTTATGACACCATGTATCGAAGGATTAAACGGATGTGGCCGATATAGCAGACTTCGTCAGATTCCCCCTCGTTTAGGGGTTTTTGATTGTGGGGACGCTCTTCCCTGCAGACGCAAACCCCTGCAGTTAATTACGCTATTGCATCACGGTAACCACTTTCTCCTTCCCTAGATGGTCACTTCGTGTCATGGGTGTTTGTTTTGTTTTTGGTTGCCCGTGGATTGTATACGGAGACTAATTTATGTGGTCGCCCGTTGGGCGTGGATTGGTCCAAATCCGTATTTTCTTAGATTTGGGTTTGGGGTTGGGTTTAAGGATGCGTTAGTCTCATTTCAGACTAAGATCAACTTGAACGTTTCTTAAGGATACGTTAGTTTAATTTTAGACCAAGATCAACTTAACGATTTGTTAAGGATACGTTAGTCTAATTTTTAGACTAAGATCAACTTAACCGGATCATTTAGATCCAACAAAAGAGCATTTGAGCACTATTGTTTAGTTTAGGGACATTGCAGTCCATAACTACTTTATGGACATTACGGTCCAAGGTTAAGGACATCATAGTCCATGGGTTTAAGGACCCCACAGTTCAAGGTTAAGGACATCATAGTCCATGTGTTTAAGGACCCCAAAGTCCAAGGTTAAGGACATCACAGTCCATGGGTTTAAGGACCCCACAGTCCAGTTTAAAGACATCATAGTCTATGGAATGTATGGTTGCCGGGACCCGTCACCTCTCTGAAGACGTTGAAGGATTACAACGACAAATATCATAGGAGTGAACCCTTGTACCAATTTTGGTTGGGAGATCTGTAGTCCAATTGGGACTAAGATCTGAGATTTATGAGCATATAGGCTCAGTTAATCTGAATGAGGGGTTTATGGCCAACTTGGGCTCGGCCCACTCAGTTAAAATGTTAAACATTTGACAATTCTGAGCATTGATTTGAATTCTGATAATATTTTTGTCTATTATTGAATGCTGAGCATTCATCATAGCTCTAGGGCTTTATTTTAAAGAACAGTTTATGTTCTATTAGCGCACACGTAAGAAACACGTGGCGCGCTTGGCGCTAGCGCCAATCAATGAGCGCAGTGCGCTATATTTGGAGCGCTGAGGCGCTGCAGCACTTTGCGCTAGATGTAGAGCGCTGAGGCATTTCTGGTAAGTAGCATACACGTGAGGAGCACGTGGCATGCTTGGCGCTGATCGCCAGTCTATGAGCACAATACGCTATATTTAGAGCGCTAAGGCTCTTTAAAATTAAGAGCGCCAAGGCTCTGCAGCGCTTTGCGCTAGATTTGGAGCACTGAATTTCTTTTAAATTAAGAGCGCTTTGCGCTAGATGTGGAGCGCTGAAACTGTTTTAAATTAGGAGGGCTAAGTCTCTTCTTTTATTCAACTTATATCAGTTTTGCGCCCTAAGAACAGTATAGATCCGACGATGCTCTGATTTACAGGGAACAATATTTTTGTTTGGAAAGAGTTTGAGGAATCTTTCCTAAACAGAATTTTCTTCTGATCAATTGATGATTTTTAATCATGTTCATTGGATCTTTGATCCAATGCTTGGGAACGTTTAGTTCCAGCGCTGGCGCTCCCATGTATTGCACGTGGTGCGCTGCTTAGAATGCAGCGCACATAGCGCTAGCGCTTACGTGCTTTACATGTAGTGCACTGCACCGCACATAGCGCTAGCGCTTATGGGCTTTGTACCTAGTGCGCTGGTTAGAGTGCAGCGCTTTTGGCGCTAGCGCTTACGTGCTTTGCACGTAGTGCGCTGCTTAGAGTGCAGCGCTCTTAGGGCAAGCGCCCATGTGCTTTGCACGTGGGCGCTGCCTCAGAGTCTTTGACTCTCTCAGCGCTGGCGCTGCTATGAAGCGCTGCTTCATTTCAAAATTTGAATTTTTGAACAAAGCTTTGCTCTGATTGGGGGAAACAAATGCCCTCCACCGTTGCGCTTACGTGGCCCACATATGAGTGCAGCGGTGGCAGCATCTGCGCCCTTGGATCAACTCAGAAGTTGAAACGGCTCTCAGCGCCTATGAATAGGACCGTTGGCCCTTGAGATGATTTCTGTTCATCTTATTTCTTGTTTTCTGAGAATCTTTATTCTCCTTCAGTGCATAGCTCTTTGTCTTAAGAACTTCTTTTAAGGACAGAACTCTGTCAAAATTTATGTAAGGATTAAATCTTTTAAAGCATTATTTAAGAATCTAGGGTTTCACCCATTAACAGAGCTTTTCTCTTCATAGATCTTCGATCTAAAGAAAACCCTTTTTAGGGTTTTATTAACAGAGCTTTGCTCTCTTGAAATCATAGATCTAAAGAGATCTTTCTTTCGGTTTCTTAACCCATTAACAGAGCTTTGCTCTTCTTTTCAAATCATATAGATTTGTTAATCTTTCATAAAGAACACTTAAGAGTTTGTTCATGGATCTTGAAGATCATGGAGTTTTAATTCATTAAAACATTACTTTAAGTTTTCTAATGGGTTATTCCAACATTCTTAAAGAGCAAGGCTCTGGAAGAATTTTTATTCCGATCATCATTAGAGTTGACAGATGTCACTTTATCACGGAGCGCTACTCTCAAGGGGAGATTTACTCCTCGGCCCGAGGGGTTCTCATTGAATGAGAATCCTACTTTGGGGATTCCCTCATTTAATGACAGTCTCATCAAATGATGAGACTGTTTTGTTAATGATGAACTTTCATCTAGATTTTGTGGGTCCCTTTTGGTCCCTTTTCACTGCATTGCAGTGTGGTACGGATTTAAAGTACCAAGTACCGAACTTGACTTATAGCATTGACGACTAACTTTGTTCTTTTCCGCGCAGGTACTCTGTCTCTCGATACTTCATTTCCCATTGTCCGTTCAGAAGGAGGATTCCCTAAAGCGCCAGTGGATAGGGAAGTCTTCGTATTGATAAACGATCATGACCCAGAGCACAAGAATCTTCATCTATGGGGTAGATGATATGATCATATTATCAGAGGCCGAAGGAGCTTTTCTTGTGCGACGCCCTCGGAGCCTATCTCGGCGATCCCTTATGCAGATGCACCCCCGATAAACTATACTGTGGAGGAGGTGAATTAGACTTCAGAAGGTCTCCTTCGGCTTTCTATGGCCGCAATACCCGTGCAGCCGCCGGTAGCTTTGGACACTCTAGGGCGGCGCATATGTCAGGGCGAATCACGCCTTTAGGGACAGCCATACAACATAGGACTAACTCTCCGTCACCCAACCGGATATCTGCAGTGGGCCTGATACATCTTATCGGTGAAGAAGTCACAGCTGCTAACGCTCGGATTGTACCCTGCGATCTATGCTTCTTTGTTCCAGTATTTCGCACCTCCTACATGGTGAGTCGAGGCATTTCTAGAGCAATGGAACATTCCGACCCACACTTTCCTCTTATTGGATCGAGAAGTCTCCATTTCTTTGGAAGAATTTGTCGAGGTCACTGGTTTACCCGTTAGGGGAGAACATTATGAGGAGCTGCTTCCACCGGATGAGTATATTTTTGCCACCAAATCAATGGTAATGGGTCTTCCCCCGGAAAACGTTATTCAACACCAATTTCCGAGTTTGATAAAGGTGCTGAATATCTATGAGAACCTTTTTCTCGGATCCAAAGGTCGTGGGGGTCAGTTTTACGGATTTTATCGCTCGTTTTCTCCGTATGGAAATACTGTCGAAGGAAGCTGCAAAGTTCGCAAAACCTGATAATCCTTTTGGCTTAGGTTTGGGCAACCTGCCGACGGCGGAGGCCGATCGGAAGAATTTCTTTCTCCCCGACACCCCGGTCGTCCCTTTTGCAGTGCTGGCAGCTCCTGGGATCGACGAAGAAACGTTCTTTTTGGGGTTTCTCGGGTTATGGCTGAGATGGTTTGCGCTTCCGATGCACATTCTCCGTATGAGGTCGTCCGTCTTCTACCCACCGCATCGAATAGTTGCTGGGATACAAGTGGCCATCAGGATCGCTGGGTTAGCCCACTTGTATCATGGCCTCAGCTTGGCGGCGGATACTACTGAGCCAGGGGTACAGCCTGCCAACTTCTCAATGCATTATTTCACTTCGTGGCTCGAGTTACACGTGCTTGGCGTCTTCGGTATCCACAGAAGGCCTTCCTTTTATGACAAATGTAAGTTCCTTCGGATCATGCGGCTAGTCGACGCATCCATCGTAAATCCGACACCGCGGGAAGCTAGGGGTTTGCTCCTTCATCCCCTCACGGTTGGAGATGGTATGTCCTTCACCAATAAAATTTTGACAGTCGGCTAGGAATCCGCTAAAACGGTGCTGCCATTGCAGGACATTTTTAAAGACGGGGCCTCTGTCTTGGAAGCTCGGGAGATTCTTCATCTATACTCTATCAGGCCGGGCTTTCTCGTATTTAGGCAGGATGATGCGGCGTTGTCCATGAGATACAACCCGCATCATTTCGCCCAGTAGTTAAGCTAGAATCTGGGCGTCCCGCTTGAGGCTTTCTTGGCAAAACCCGCTGCTAGCGAAGAGGGTATCCGAAGCGCGCTGCATCATTTTATGCGCCTAAACATAGGGTCTAACTTCTTCATCAGTAAACCGAGCTGCGTTCCCGAGGCCCTGAATGTGTATGTGGCATGGTATCAACATTCGATGGGCACCGTCATTAGAGAGGAAAAAAGATTGCTGCTTGATCGCAAGGGTGCAGCGCCAGCTGGTAATCCAAATGTTCCTCTGAAGCAACAGACCATTGTCCGTCCTCCCTTGAGAGAAGCTGTTGCGGTTGTAGTTCCGCGTGATATGGCTGAGCTACCCCTACCCCGTGCTCCCGTTGAAGTGGCAGCTGTGGCATCTCTTAAGTCTGGCGTGGGTTCAAATATCGGGACTCGTCGTCCAAAGGTGCCTACTAAGCGTAAGCTTGTGCTAGCGGCTACGGGCACTCGCTCGTAGAAGAAGAAGAAGAAGAAGTCGATTGTTTCTGCAGATGTTGTATTTGGCCAGGAGCCCCATGCTCCTTATAGAGAAGGCTTAAGCGAATACGGGACCAACGAGGGTCTATTCATGGCGCCAGATGATACTGATCTGGAGGCCGCTATTGCGGCATCCGATCAACTAGCTAGCCACAAAGCAGGACTGGTCATCCTTGCGCAGTCAAGTAAACTTTAGTCGTAACTTTTGGCTGTTATTTTTATTATTATCATGTTTTGGCTGACACATCTTATTCCACAGGCATCTCCACTGAAGAGGCCCTAGCAGCTTCTCTCATGACTTTTGAGGAGGAGGAAAGGCTTCATGCTTCTTTAGGCATCGGTATATTTCAGCTCACCGCACATCCATTCCTGTTTTTATAGGTTAACTAAATCTTCTTTTCCCATCTTATTGTTGGGACTAGCTCTACTCAGGTTATCCCAAGTGCAGTACTCACTTCGCACGGCAGTGAGGAGACGCTTCCAAGGCCAGCTACCGAAGTCCCAGCTTCGCCAGTATTGCCGAAAGAGGCTTCACTTAAGCGACCGATGACGGACGCCACAACGGCCCCAGAGGTAGCTCCTGGCACGGACGACGACGAGAAGATTTCGGAGGTAGCTGGGATCACCATTTGCCCATAGTAAAGTTCTCCTACAACAACAGCTTCAAGGAGACCATTCAGATGGCACCATTCGAGGCTCTATATGGGAGGAGATGCAGAGCGCCCGTCTGTTGGACAGAGCTCAGCGAGAGCAGTATTTTGGGGCCGCATATTGTTGAGGAGATGACCGCGAAGATCCAGTTGATTCGCGATAGGATGAGAGCAGCCTAGAGCAGGCAGAGATTTTATACGGACCGTCGGCGGCGCAGGCTTGAGTTTTCTGTTGGCGATCATGTTTTCTTGAGGGTCTCCCCAATGAAGGGTGTGATGAGATTTTGGAAGAAGGGAAAGCTTATTCCCAGATACGTGGGCCCCTTCGATATCCTCGAGCGTGTTGGTGCAGTTGCGTATCGGTTAGCTCTTCCGCCCAGTTTTCCAGATGTTCACCCCGTCTTCCACGTTTCGATGCTCCGCAAGTATCTTCATGATCCTTCGCATGCGATTCAGCACCCAACGATCTAGCTGGAGCACGACCTTTCTTTTGCAAAGCAGCCGGTGGTCATCGTGGATCGGCAGGTGAAGAAATTGAGATCGAAGGTTATACCATCCGTCAAGGTCCTTTGGCGTGGCCCAAGCAGCGAGGAGGTCACCTGGGAGAACGAGGGCAAGATGAGGAAGAAATATCCCCATCTCTTTGAACGTACGCGTAACTAGATTTTAAATTCGGGGAGCGAATTTCTTTAAGGGGGGAAGATTGTAACTCTCTGAAATTCGTTAGATTAATTTTCTCGTTAATTAGTGGTAATGCGTGTTTTTCATAAATCTCGTAAATTTTAAATTTCCACTTAAACTAAAATAAGTCATTTTGAATTGTGATAAGGGTGTGTTTTTAGATATAAGTGGGTTTTATTAATTATAAATTAGCTTAGTGTTAACTTAATTAGCAAATTCTTTTAACTAATTTTCCAAAGCCAAATTTAGTTAGCATGCGCAACCCTAATCACCCAGGTTAAGTGATAACTTGTATTTATTTTCTTTTTCCCTCTTGCATGGTTCATATATCCCCACAAAAATTTAGTCAAACCTTTTTTTGAAATGAAATTTAAAGAATGGGAGGCATGGTTGAGGTTAGGTGAAGATTGGCTTGACCTTAGACCATACTCCCTCACTCATTTCACTCACTCCCTCTCTTTTTTCTGCACACAGCAGAGGCAACAATAGCAACAGCAGCATATTCATCATCATCTTCTTCTTCTTCTTCTCCTTGCATTCAACAACAATCCCTACTCAAAAAAACTCACCTTTTCTTCATAAAGGCTTTGAAAAATGCCTCTTTTGTGGGTCTTGGTGGCAAATCCTTGCCTTTGAAGGCAAATGTTGCAAGTTAGGTTCCCCTAAGATTATTTGGAGGTATTAATCGCACCCTAATCACTCTATTGCGTAACTTATGGTTTAATTAGCTTAAAGTAGTGTTTTTGTGAATATTAGTGTTAATCTTGTGGTTTAAGTGAAGTTTAGGGTTAGTTAGGGTTTTTAGGGCTTGATTAACTTATTTAGGTGTTATATGTGCTGTGTAAACCTAGTTGTATCACTGGATTTTGTTAAAACACCTTAACATCTAAAATTTGAGTTTTTAATACGGTTTTTATCTAGTTTTGTGATACGAGTGACCTGCTATGTCTGTGAGCATTTTATTATTTGGCAAACATATACAGAATAGTGTACAGGGTAGCTAGGGTTTTGGGATGAAGTTCGAGCCCGTTTCACCCGATAAAATCCGAAGACCTCCCTTGCAATTCCGTCGTCGCCGGCCCCCCTGTGCTCTGGGTGTTGGTGTTTTGCAGGGTGGTGTCTGTGTTGGTTTTACAGTGTTTGGTTTTGTTTTCTTTTTGGGTTTTCTTCCAGATAAAAATCTGGGACCAGTTTCCCCTAATTAGAGTTTTTGGGTTTAGCGCGACACATACGCTTCGAGATGGCCTGGTAGGTTCTGTGCATCACAGCGCATCGGGGTAGTTCTGGGTTTAGCACATGCACGTTTTAGTGTATTGAGTTCACACGTTTAGCTTGCGACGCTACTTTTTTCGTATTACCTTAGTATCGCGTTTTTGTAGGATTTTAGCTTATGTGTATTCTTTGTGTAAATTCTAAGTTCGCAGGCTGGTACGTCGGACGCCACAAAGAAAGGGAAGCAAGTAGTCGGCTACACTTAGCACGAGACCACCGTGAGTAGATTTAACATCTACGGGGAAATCGCCCGTATGGCATTAAGCGTCAGGGCTTGATAGGATATTATAGTCGCGTATATATATTTATATGTATATTGCTTGTGCATACGTACTATTGTAGTGTACCAATCCCTTGTTGCATATAGAAACAGTAGTTATGTAACACCGCACTTTCACTAACGGTTCAAGCTGCACGAGCACTATTTATATATTACACTCACACCGTTTGTGGTTGCCATGACACTCGCATTATAGCATTGCTACGAACCCTACATCATTTTTATTACCGCATCATTGATGATTAGACAATATTCTGTCGCATATTAGCACATATACATACTGTACACTCATGCTTGCACATATACATATTGTATACCCATATTGGTGCACACATACATTGATGTATCCATACTTGCGTATATGTCGACTTGCACATCTATGCCTACATACATACATACTCTCATACATACTCTTGCACATACATAGATGATACTGACTTTGATTTGAAAATTGGGGACCGCATGAAATGTTTTCAACTAGATCCTTTTTAAAGAGCGGTTTTCCCCTTTTAGTCATAGTACGATTTTATACGGCATAGGTCACATTGCATGGATTTACGCATTGAGTTTTGGATTCATGTGATTTCTGGATTTGAGAACCGTGGTATTATTTTATGAAAATATGCACTGTTTTGAAAACCCGGTTTCTTTTGATATGATATTTCAGTGTGTTCACCATGCGTTTTCTCGGTTTTGAGACATGTGACATGTGAACCCAAATCGAGGAGCTGGATGAAGCCGATTGCGGGTACATGGTGGACCCGGTATGGTACCCCGGGGTGAGAACGGATTGTTGTGCTGTAGACAATGAGCCTGGCATAGGGACTACTACCTACCGGTGATTGGTTGGACCTGGCGGTTATCCGGAGGATACAGACCAAAGTCGGGAGATGGATACGGGACGACCCTTACTGCCGGGGCCGATGGCTGATTACTCAGACGGAGCCCGTGGGCCGATCCGGACTGACGGAGCCTGATATATGAGGATTTGCGTGTCGATGCTGTACATGAGTATTTCATGATGTTTTCGGGTGTCGATATTGGGCACCCCGCTTCTGTGAGATTTACAGGATTGAGGGCCGGGTAGAGTGACGGCGCCTGAGTTATTGGGATTGTGGGGTGTTTTTGGTAGACACCGGGGTTTTTCCGCGATGATGATTCGTGTAGATCATATTTTACTCCATGCTCAGTATTTATTGTTATGCATCTCATCATGTAGTCGTAGTACCTAATAGAGTACTTCGGCATGATTATTGCATACCCTGCTCATCATTTAGATGCTATCTGATTGCTCCTGTTAGAGTATCGCAGTACGTGCATACTCGCGATTACCTTTATATGTTATCTACTTTTCACGAGTTGGAAACTAACCCCCGTTGTGCCACAGTGTTTGCAGGTCGACCCTCAGAGTAGTTGCGGCAGGGCTATCTCTTGTATCTTTTTGGCTACTGTTACCACTGCAGTTGGCGCGTGAGTTGTTTGCTGCCAGGTGGGTTTGTGGCATCCGGTTATTTTCCATTTGTACACACTATTGTATCTTGTACTCTTCATCTACTATTTCATGTATTCACTTAGAGACCAGTTGTGAGGACGTTGTTGTATATTATTTTGTACTCTGGTGTCGAACTCGTGTGTGCCGACCTTATTTATGCAGTTTTATCTTTTATGATGTTTTTCACTTATATTGCTCATTTCTTCGCTACGGCGGCGTATATTATTCCTGTGGTGATTGTTTCCTCCGTTGGGCATGATTGCTCCCGTTTGGGGATGCTATATTCTTGTTATCTGTCATTTTACTTATATCATGTTTTGTACCCGTCTTCGGGGCTAGTTTTTACTAAGGAGGCGCTGCCAAAATTTTTAAGAAAATAACTTAAACTTTAAAGATTTTTACTCAATTACTCATGGTTTTGTAAATGTTTTAAACTAATGTTTTTCTTCACTCACTATTTTCATGGTTTTGATTTCTGGGTTTCGGCATACTTGATCGCGTTGCGCCTGTAGACGTTAAGTGTTTAAGTGCCGGTCATGGGCCGAACTTTGGGTCGTGACAAAGTTGGTATCAGAGCGTATGTTTTACCTTTCAGAGTGTAGGATGACCTTGGTATGATGGAATAGGTAGCTGAAGAAGAGTGGCGTAGCGTGTGTTTGTTCTGCGGCATACACACGACACCGTACTCACCTAAGTGACCTTAGGACATATTGATTGAAATTCTTTCATGATTATATACATTCTTGTGATTCGATTTCCGTATCCTTATCTAATCGTATTTTCTTTTCAGCCATTATGCCGCCAAAGACTACGAGGGCGCAGAGAGCAGCCGTAAGAGCCGAGATTAGAGTTGACTCGTCTGAGACGAGGACTGACCCGGGCAGTACACCCGTTGTACCAGAGCAGACTGTTCCTCTTTCGACAGACCAGATCGTTGGGACCGGTATGCAGGAGATGTGCCAGATGATAGGGTCGTTAGTTGAGGCACTTCGAGCACAGGGACACGAGGTAGTTCCATCCGTTACGGGGACCGTGATGGTACCTACAGTTCAGGCAGTTGCACTGGCAGCTACAGAGGTTATCACAGTATCGCTATCCGAATTTATAAGGCTGAAGCCTTCGGTCTTCACAGGCACTGATACTGCCGAGGACCCACAATCATTTATTGATAAGATGGCCCGGATATGTCGTTCACTCAGATGCTCAGATGCGATATGGGTGGAGTTCGCGAGCTTTCGCCTGGAAAGTCTTGCGCAGAAGTAGTGTGAGTCGGTAGAGAAGGGCATAGTAGCAGGTCTTCCTCCTATGACCTGGACTAAGTTCGTGACGGTGTTCCTTGCTCGCTTCCTTCCATAGAGTGTCAGAGATTCTAGAGCACGCAGGTTCGAGTCCTTACGTCAGACTCCGGAGATGACAGTGGCAGAGTACGACATACTGTTCACCAAGCTATCTGTTTATGCCCCATATTTAGTGGCTACTGAGGAGATGCGGGTCAAGAGCTTTGTTCGAGGATTGCTTACCCCGTTGTTTCTTGCCATCAGCACACAACATTGCGAGACCTATGCAGCAGTTGTAGATGCAGCCCTATTAGTCGAGGAGCGCCTTGCTGAGACTTCGGTAATTCCAAAGCCGAAGAGAGTTCGTACTGATACACCAGCACAGAGACGGCCGTTTAGACGCTGTGAGACACTTCATGCAGGTTGTAAAGACTTGGGGTGAGGCCGATTGTTTAGCTCTTATCCCCGGGGGGGTCCGCAGCAGACACCATCTAGATGTTTCCGGTGCGGGAGTACTTATCATCGTGTGCGAGATTTTCCTGAGCCACGTGAGGACGAGACCGCCGTACCACACGTCACTTTACCACCTTAACCAGCCCAGAGGGCGTTGCCTCTTGTACCTGCTGTTGCTCCGCGTCAGACTCATGCACAGAGAGGGCGTGGTCACGGAGGGTTTGCTCAGAGAGGACAAGGTGGACGAGGAAGAGGACAGCCCGTTGCTCGTAGGGGACCGCCAGTCGCAGGTAGGGGACAGGCACGGGTTTTCGCTTTGACGCATCAGGACGCATAGGCATCCAATGCAGTGGTCTCAGGTACCCTTTCAGTATGTTCTGTTGACACACGCGTGTTTTTTGATCCAGGATCTACGCACTCTTACGTTTCCACACACTTCGTGCCGATTTTGGGTAGAGAGTCTGGTTTGCTTGATCAGCCGCTTACTGTGACCACTCCTGTGGGTGACTCGTTTATTGCTAGACATGTGTTCCGATCGTGTATTTTCCGTATTGGCAAGAGAGAGTTGCCTGTCGAATTGATCCTTCTTGAGATGTTGGACTTCGACGTTCTTCTGGGCATAGACTGGTTAGACACGTGCTATGCGTCTGTGGACTGCCGCGAGAAGACAGTATAGGTTTTGTTTTCCCGTCTAGTCGGCTTTTGTTGTGCAGGGGGACCGTGGTGACGCCCCTCACAGTTTGATTTTGTCTCTTCGCGCTGGACAGCTTTTGAGGAAGGGATGTCAGGGATTTCTCGCCTATGTTTGCGATACAAGAGCTACAGAGGTTCTGTTGGACCAGGTTCCAATTGTTAGTGAGTTCCCTGAAATTTTCCCATACGAGCTTCCTGGGCTACCACCTGAGCGCGGTACTGTTTTCTGCATTGACTTGATGTTGGATATAGTGCACTCAGAGTCAATTTTTGGATCACAGGCACGTGATTGCAATGATTGAGGGGGGACCAATGCCGGTAGGACAGTCTTACTCAAGATGATAGTATGCTATCTGGTTTATCTTTATCATCGTGTACAGCTTTAGGTGACCTTACAGGTCACTTTTACACATTGATAGAGCCCTTAGGATTCTTGCTTGACGACCAGCAATATGATGGCGATCATATACGTGGGAGCTGGGGTCTATAAGCACATCCTTAAAGTGGTCCCTAGTCGTGGGAGTTTCGAGACTGGGCATCGATACTCCATTAGTAGACTAGTGTATACTGTCGAGACCCCGACGAGAGGCGGTGGCCAGTCTCACAAGCCATTGGTGTCAGTTGGTTCACCTAAGATGTATACAGGTGCTCATTGGGTTATGAGTACATCGGACAGGACTCGCCGGAACATGCTAGTTGGTATTATACCTAGCGTCAGATAGCAGTTCCCTGGTGACATGTGTATAGGTTAGTTCATCGATCTGAGATCGTCATTTGTCTCGTGTGAGTTCCCACTGTACTTTGATTACTAACCTACCACGGCTCAAAGTAGTCGTGCAAACAGGTTTTAGTTGGGTACAGTCCCGAGCCACATAGAGACAGTGAGCGGATCGGAAGGGGTTCGTCTATCCTGGTATTGGGTGTGAGATCGCGCTGTGTCTGGGAGAGCCATTACACAAAGTCCTTGGCCAAGGAAGGAGATTTACTGGTAGGTATTCCAATAGTATCTCAAGGTGTTCTGGGCTACACTCCGAGACGACTTGTACCGCTTTTAGGGGTCTGACTTTTACCAACCCCCTAGGCCAGCCATGTGATGCTCATAGACGAACGGACCAGACTGTACGGATATTTTCATTGACAGACTCAGTAGGGTGTCAAGATGAGTTCGCTCATCGACCTCCCTTTGGGTCAATACCTGGTAGCCCGTTACGTATAGTTAATACCTCTGACGTGCTAGTGGTTAAATCCACAGCCAAAGTATTGACGAGTCTTTAGAGTCCTCCACAGACAGTTTCTCAAGTTTCGGGCGAAAAGCTGTTGAGGTCGTATGGATTTATGGCAAGATTCGAATATACGCGTGCACTTGTGCACGTGTCATGCTTCGGACGGATAATACTAGCGGGCTTTGGTTTAAGCCGGATCCTAGTATTATACAGTGTAGATTTTGTCTCATTGTATTTGTATTCGGTCGGAATACAAATGCGGGTATGTATATACAGTCGCGGGGTTATCCTGTAATTTGTTACCGGATCGTTTTTTGAAGTTTCCAGCTTGCTTTCCCTTTTCAGCTATTTTCCTTTCTTTTTTTCCTTGGCTGAATTTTCCATGGAGGGGCTTATTTGCAAATGTGCAAATTAGCTAAGTGGAGGATGTTTTTTGTGGTGGAGGGCTCATGATGGTTCTTGCATCTTTTGATGCATTACTTGTGCTTTGATTCCTTTTGGTTCATCATGGTTTGCATTAAATGGAGATGGGATTGTGATGGTATTTGGTGTGACCATTTTTCCTTGTGATCACACAATTTTCCCTCTTGTATTGTTCTCTCACCTCCCTCCTCTCATTTTTGAGGCCGGCCACTACTAGAGTAGAAGTATTTTTTGTGTGAAAAAATTCATTCTCATATGCTTGCATCAAAAATTCCATAGCCCTATTTCAAAGTTCATCTCCAAAGGTTTTTTCCTCCACCTGCATTGTGGCAACCTCATTAACCCCTTGAGACAAACCGTTCTACACTCTGTCTACAGCAATCTTGGACACGTCGACTAGCCAACTTCGTGTCCGATTTGCCTCGGTTCAGAGGTGGGAGCCCGTAAAAAGACTTCTCGATATGGTGCCCTTTCGACGAGGAGACCGAAGATCAGTGATGCCGCGAGGAGCTTGGGATGGTGGCCGAAGACCGAAGGGCACGGATCGTTCGGTATAGCTCTCTACCCTATCTCTAGTTTGCTAGTAAAAGGATAATAGTCTGATCCGGGTTTATAGTCCGCGGTAGCGCCGTTTTCTAATTTGAAAAAGTTTTCGTTTCCGCATTTTGGCCTCAGACAAACGGCCAGGGTGCTACCGTAGACTTACATGGTATCAGAGCCACGTCATTAACCTTTTCTAGCTTGCTATAACTTGTTTAGAACTCGATCGAACAAAATTTCCAAAAGCCACAATTTCAAAAGCATCAGTTTCTGTCGATTCTGTTTTGTTTTCAAAAAATTATTTGGTATGTTGCAGAAATATGTGCAGGCTTTTCTAAGAAAACTGAGAAAAATTGGTGGGCTGATTTTACTATAGCGCGGCGGATCCGCTGCAAAAACCACGTTTTGGCCGTGTATCCTCCGCCATACTATAGCCACAGTGCACCAAATTTCTTCAGTAGGTCTTTTACTTTGAATTGGGGTTTATGGTATATTCTGTTTGGGCCCAGATTTATTTTGAGTATTGGGTATTGTGCTTGGGGCCCACTTCGGGAAATTTTGTTTATCGAAAATTTTAAACATGTTAGTTCATATTATTACATTATATCTGGGACCGTGAATGTCATTTGATCGGTAAATCCTGTCTAATTGCTATAGCCCTTTTAGACGGATTTGCGAACGTGACATTCACGTTGATGTTCTGTGTTGTGCTGTGATATTACGGATTTGTCGTGGTGGATAGCCTGGATGCAATGGTAGTACTGTTTGGTTGTATAAATACATTTGATATTGCGGAGCGAGCGTCCGACATGTGTACTGTCGTCACTGCCCATTTGTATATTATTCATTTGGGGCACGACCGGGCTGAGGTCGATATACCCGTTGTATATATTATTTTACTTTCTGTACTAGGATTACCCCGCGGAGGGGTGCACGGGTAGCCGGGTTCTAGAGGGCAACGAGCCCACATCTCATGGCGTTGAGAAGGAGGGGGCTTCACTCTAGAATTGGCGGGCTATTCGCCGCACTCGTAGGGGGTACAGGTTGACCGAAGGAAGGGCCGTCAAGTTACCAGATTCCCTGTAGTGCTGGGTGGTCCATTCACGTTGTTGAAGGGGCTGCCTCGCTTCAGGTTTTGGCGGGTAACTTGCCGCGTCCGTAGGGCTCTAAGATTTCATTGCACAGGCTATCCACACGACCAGGGGAACGTCGGGTTTCAGTAGCGGCTCTTTAAAACCCGGGAATCCCAGATTATCTGTGTTGTTCTGTGATGCTTATTACACTCTGTGATGTTGCATTTTATCACGCCTTGAGCGAATATTATATATCGATATATATACTAGTAGATGTTGTATATGTTTTGCACCCGCGCTAGTCCAGTCCCCGCTCTGTCGTTAGTTAAGTAACCTAACGGGTGATGAAGGGACCCAGTGGCGAATGCGGGTAGCATATACGTACATATTATTGTCGTTCTTTATTGGTGTGATTAATTGATGGGACTGCGTTGATTAGGATCAATGCAAGTTAAACAAACCTGTTTGACGTTGTTCGAACAATTTTTCAAAAAGCTGTTATTGCAAGGACGTTCTCTTTTGCTTTGCACAGTGGTATTCGGTTATGAATATCCAGTACCTCAGTCGACGAGGCAAGGGCCGAGATCCCTTCCCCGGGAGTGACCCCTTGGACAGAAGTTTGCGTCAGGGTAATAACTTCACCATAGACGATTGTCTTTTGCTTTGCATCGTGGTATTCAGTTGGAATATCCTGCACCTCATTCTACGGGGAAAGAGCTGAGATCCCTTCACCGGGAGTGACCTCTTTAGCAAAGGTTTTCGTCACTATATTTTTATAAAAAGCTATCCGGTCCTTCAATGATATCAAGTTCATTAGGTTTTTCGCCAAAAACCATTCGTAGCCCTCCGTTATTTCAGACGGGTGGCACTTAGTATTCATGCTATGTTTGTTGGCCAAAGTCAAGGCATAGTGTAAGGTAGCTATTTATTACTTTTCTATTCCATAGATAGATGCGTTGGTTTGGGACAGTCGTACTGCCTTGTTGGCCAAAGTCAAGGGTAGGTACGTGTGGGTTCAAATTAACCTGGATAATGACGGATAGAACTTGACATGTGACTTATGATTTGTTGGCCAATGTCAAGGTCATAAGAGCATGGGGTAAAAATCACATCGGGAGTTTCTAAAGAAACTGAAACTTGCCAGATATGCGGATACCTTCTGGAGTGTGATAATGTTAGTGGATTCCATCACATTATCATGCGATGATAGTTGGATCCCGATTCCCACTGATGAGTTGGTTTACACCTCGGGTGATCCCGATTAATTCTTCTTTCAGGTTTGGGGGAGAATTTGAGGTTACAGTTGGAGGTTTCCTGATTAGATAAAGTGATAACCATTCTGATCTAAGTTAGAGTGCACGCTGAGTGTTTCTTTTCTCTCTCTCTCTCTTTGGCAGCGACCATGGCCCGACCATTGACTAGGACTCAGTGACCAAGTCAACCGAACCTTCTTATAACACTGGCTTTTAGATTGTCAGAGTTGCGTACCACATTTCCAATCCTACTTTTACCCTTTTCTCCAGTGTTAGGTTTGCCTAGCATCCTATGTATAGTTTTGAAGCATCACATGTCACAAAGTTTAAATTTTTATGGTGCTAAGCAAGCATACAAAGGAATCGATCCTAGAAAATTAGGGTTTCGAAAGTTAAAGCCAATAAAAACTAGTGTTTCGAGACTACAACCTTTGTAGCTCCCTTTCGCTAGACTCTTTGTCCTCTTGGGTGTTGGAAGAAGGTCCTCTTGAAGTCTTCTCGCGTCCATGACGATCCACCCGGAGTTCCTCGTCCAAGCTCGCAACTTCGATTATCAAGATGAGAAACGAAGAGAACACTCTAAACAAGTTGGCTAAACTTGTGTAGAATGATGTTGTAGTTATGATTCTCACTTCAAAAACCTTTCTTGATGTGTGTTTTACTCACTAGAAAAACTAGAGAGCAAAAGGATGAAGGAGGAGGAAGATGATGGCTTTTTTGTTTTTAACAGGAGTAGAAAATGATAACCTTTTTAAAAGAAATGAAATATATCTATATATATTTTATTTCTTCTCACTTCAAACCATGGTTAAATCTTTGAGTTATTATTTAATTAGGGTTTAAAACATATAAGGAAAGTTTAATCCAAGGTTAAGGGTAGGTGAGAATGGTTAGGTTAAAGAAGAATGTAGAAGCAACTCAAGAATTATCCTTTTCTTTTCTATTTTGTTTTAAACATAAAATCAAATAATAATCCATATATTTATCCATGGTGTGAGTCTTATATTGCCACCATTTCCATGTGTAATCAACCATGATATATGGTGTTACGTATGTATGTATGTATGTATGTATGCACATCCATATGTGCATGAAACTAGAAAGAAAGAAAGAAAAACATACATGCATGCATACATCCATCATATACAAGAAAGGTTTTAAGTGAGAAAACTAATGGTTAAATGATAAATCAACACTTGATTTATCAATCCGGGCATATCACATATGAACCCACCAAAAGCAAGCCGCCCGATCAATGTTCGATATCCCATACGCGCATTTTAATCAGGTCCATGCGCATATCGCATACGCGCACCACAACGTTTCGCCTAGACTAAGTTACTCCTTTGTGGGACTCTAAGACTCGTCAATACGCCGGCAGTGGGTGATGATCATATCAAGCACCCCAAGCCGTAAGCGGTCAGCTAAACGTAACGGCCACCCGGGTATTGAGCGATCAGAAGTAAACAAGCGAACCTGCTACAACTCCCGTCGAGCCAACCGACAACACTACCATACAGTCCGGTCTCTTCGTCAGATATGCTGCATATCGAGCCTAGGGATGGTCACGTCGACCCTAATAACTCAATAAGTCGTGCTGGTGAATGGTCTATAACAGATCGAGAAACTACTGATAACACTTATCAGCAAATCTCAGCAGCCCTGGCCAGGGACTTACTGATATAACCAGTCGGGCACAGCACAGCATCAACTCCCAATACCGGGAGAGACGAAACCCCTCCTATCGCTCATCGCCTTCGTGTGTCTCGGGACTGTACCCAACGGCCACCTGTTTGCACGACTCAGTAGAGCCGTGGTTGGGTGGCAATCAAAGTACAGTGGGAGAACACACAAGACTCTATGACGATCTCGGTTCTACAGACTAACCTGTACCAGTGTCACCTGAGAACTGCTATCCGACGATAGATATAATTCCATATAGGAGTTCTCGGTGAGTCCGTCCAGTGTACCCAGTAACCACTGAGCACCCGTATGTTATCTTGATGTCAAACATCGATGAATGTGGTAACATTCATCGCCCATCGTATGGGTCTAGTATCATATACGCTAGTCTACTCTGGTATATCAATGCCCCGTCTCGATATACCTACGACTAGGGACATTCCAGGATATGCTTATGGACTACAGATGTCCCACTAGTATGATCTCTATCATAATCAGAGTAGTCAAGCCGATATCCTCAGGGCTTTATCAGCATGTATGAATGAATAAAAGCATGATCAAATCAATATGTCAGATAAAGAAGAACCAGATAGCATACTATCAAGTCGAGCAAGAATGCATACTGAATATATATATACATGTACAGATACATCCACTATCATATAATGGCCTCTAGGGCATATATATATCCAACAATCTCCCACTTGCACTAAGGCCAGTTATTGGCGTATCTCATACCCAACATCTCAAAAAGTCGCTCATGCTACGGCTGAGGGAGGGCCTTGGTGAATGGATCCGCGGCGTTATTCTTTGTGTCTACTCTCTTAATCTCGATCTCACGGCGTTCTACAATCTCCCGGATCAAATGAAAGCGCCTCAGGATGTGTCTGGACCGCTGATGGGATCTGGGCTTCTTGGCTAACGCCATAGCCCCATTATTATCACAATACAAAGATATTGGATCAATAATGGTTGGAACTACTCCTAGCTCCAAGACGAACTTCTTCATCCAGACGGCTTCCTTGGCGGCATCATTTGCAGCAACGTACTCAGCTTCCATCGTAGAGTCTGCAACGGTATCCTATTTGGAACTCTTCCAACTTACCGCCCCTCCATTGAGGGTAAATACAAACCCAGAGATAGATTTGCCGTCGTCCTTATCGCTCTGGAAGCTCGAATCGGTAAAGGCCTTCATTTAGAGATCTCCATTACCATACACCAAGAACAATTCTTTAGTCCTTCACAAGTACTTAAGAATGTTCTTCACAGCTGTCCAGTGATTCTCCCCTGGGTTAGATTGATACCTGTTTACAACACTAAGTGCGTAAGCTACATCTGGGCCTGTACATAACATCGCATACATTATAGATCCTACTGCCGAAGCATAGGGTATAACACTCATACGAGCTCTCTCTTCATCGGTCTTTGGACAAGAATCCTTGGAGAGAGTGACCCCATGGCAAGCGGGTAAGGCACCCCGCTTGGAGTCTTCCATACTAAACCTTTTTAGGATGGTGTCAATGTACCTGGTTTGGGACAATCCCAATAACCTTTTGGATCTATCCCTATAGATCCTTATACCCAGAATGTATGTGGCATCACCCAGGTCCTTCATGGAGAACCTTAGTGATAAGAAAGATTTGACCGACTATATCATAGGAATATCATTTCCTATCAGAAGAATGTCGTCCACGTATAATACGAGGAATGTGACAGCTCTCCCTACAGCCTTCTTATAAACACAAGGTTCATATGGATTTTTGATGAAATCAAACTCTTTGATGACATCATCGAAACAGATGTTCCAACTCCGTGATGCCTGCTTTAACCCATATATGGATTTAAGCAATTTACATGTTTTCTCGCTGCTCCCACTGTCAATGAAGCCCTCTGGCTGATCCATATAAATGCATTCTTCTAAATTTCCATTTAGAAATGTTGTTTTAACGTCCATCTGCCAGATTTCATAGTCGTAGTGAGCAGCAATAGCAAGTAGGATCTAAATGGATTTAAGCATGGCTACGGGAGAAAAAGTCTCGTCATAGTCCAAACCTGGTCTTTGACGAAAACCCTTTGCCACAAGTCTTGCCTTATAGGTCACCACCTGCCCATCTACACCAATCTTTCTTCTAAAGATCCATTTGCAGCCCACAGGTTTTACCCCAGGGGGTACAACGTCCAAATTCCATACTTTGTTGGTGTATATAGACTCCATTTCGGATCTCATGGCATCCAGCCACTTCACAGAGTCTCTACTCGTGATAGCTTGCTGAAAACTGGTAGGATCATCATCATCCATGATGCAGTCTTCTCCGTCACCATCAATGAGGAAACTGTAGTACCTCTCCAGTGGGCGAGAAGTCCTACCAGACCTACGGAGTGGCCGAGATTCTTCAGTTTCTGTTGCAGCAGCCGGTTCAACCAAATCGTCAATTGTAGTTTGTGTCTCTAGAACCTCTTCTAGATCCACTACCTTGCCATCATCGTTATCTGTGAAAAACTCTTTTTCCAAGAATGTGGCATGTTGAGAAACAAACACTTTTTGTTCCTCTTTGTGCTAGAATAGATATCCATAAGAATTCTTTGGATATCCTACAAAGTTACACAAAACTGACCGTGTCTCGAGTTTGTCCGGATTCTGCTTTTTAACATAGGCCGGGCAACCCCAAATCTTAATTCTCTTAAGAGATGGTCTCTTCCCACGCCATATCTCATATGGCGTGGTAGACACGATTTTGGTTGGAACCCTGTTTAGCAGAAACGCTGCAGTCTCCAATGCATGTCCCCAAAACGAGACTGGTAACTCAGCGTCACTCATCATGGACCGGACCATATCTAATAGGGTCCTATTCCGTCGTTCTGACACACCATTGTGCTGTGGTGTGTAAGGAGGAGTGAGCTGAAAGACAATCCCATTCTCTTTTAGGAAGTTTGCAAATTCTGTACTGAGATACTCACCACCTCGATCTGATCGAAGCATTTTGATACTCAAGCCGGTTTGTTTTTCTACTTCTTGTTTATATTCAATGAATTTCTCGAAAGCTTCGGACTTGTGCTTTAATAAAAATACATGACCGAATCTTGAGAAATCGTCAGTGAATGTAACGAAGTATGAAAACCCGCCTCTAGCCTGTGTAGACATTGGCCCGCATACATCACTATGTATGAGGCCTAGGAGCTCAGTAGCTCTTTCTCCGTGTCCGGTAAACGGTGTTTTGGTCATTTTACCCTTGATACAAGACTGGCAAGTCGCATAAGATTTATATTCAAAAGAGTTTAAATATCCATCTTTGTGTAACTTATTTAGTCTTGTTTCATTAATATGACCAAGTCTACAGTGCCAAAGAAAAGCTTCATTTAATTCTGAAAGTTTTCTTTTATTAGTGTTTTGTATACTGAAAACTCTGTGTTGAATTAGGACATATATTCCGTTATTAAGCGTACCATACCCAACCAACATTTGATTCAGGTGAATGTTCATAACATTGTTCTGCAATACAAAATTATATCCTTCATTGTCTAACAAAGAAACAGATATTATATTACAAAGCATACTTGGTACAAAATAACATGGATTCAAAACCAAAATACATCCAGATGGCAACCCCAAGTGATACTCTCCCACTGCGACTGTATGTACATTGGAACCATTTCCAACGCGGAGAGTATGGTCACCTGTCTTCAAAACTTTGCTATTTCTCAGCCCCTGCATAGAATTGCAAATGTGAGAACCTGAACCGGTATCCAATACCAGGAAGCAGAGTTTATTGAAAAACAGTTTTCTGTGACAAGCGCACCTGAAGCAGTAGCATCACCATGCTTCTTCTTGAGACTTAAGTACTCCGTGCAGTTTCGCTTCCAATGTCCTGTCTTGTGGCAATGAAAACATTCGCCTTTCCCCGAGTCTCCAGCTTTGGACTTTTCCTTTCCCTTCACCTTTTTAACTCCACCCTTAGGATTAGTGGGCTTCTTCTTTTTCTTGGCCTTGGCCTTAGCTTTCGGGCGAGAAGAGGAAGACTGTCCAATAGTCATAACGGGAGTTTTTGCTGACTTCATAGTGCTCTCTGCACTCCTTAACATATTAAGGAGTTCAGGGAGTTCCTTCTCCATGCCGTGCATGTTGAAGTTCACTATGAATTGAGCAAAGGTGGAGGGGAGGGACTGCAGAATAATATCTATATATTGTTCATTGTCCATCGTCCATCCAAGGACCTCAAGCTCTTCTATAAGAGCTATCATCTTCAGAACATGGTCTCCTACTGGTGTGCCAGGGGCCATTCGCATCTGAAACAATTTCTTTGATGCTTCGTATCGCAATACGCGGGATTGCTCTCCATACAACTCCTTTGTATGGAGCAATATGGTTTGTATGTCCATATTCTCGTGCTGCTTTTGATGTGTATTGTCCATCGATGCAAGCGCGAGGCATTTGGCCATGGCACAATCAGCGTCCCATGTCTTACGGACTTCTTTGTCCGCAACTGAGGATTTTGGACCTGGGACGGGCGGGGCTGAAGTCGTGAGGACATATGATACTTTATCATAAGTCAAGGCGATTTTCAGATTCCTCAGCCAGTCTTTATAATTGGTCCCATTCAGTTTGTTTTTATCTAGTAGAAGCTTGAGTCCAGTCATGGGTATCTGCCATTAAGAGAGAGAAAAAAATACACTCAGC
The DNA here is from genome assembly GCA_030015575.1 of Agapanthus africanus. Classification (NCBI taxonomy): domain Eukaryota; kingdom Viridiplantae; phylum Streptophyta; class Magnoliopsida; order Asparagales; family Amaryllidaceae; genus Agapanthus; species Agapanthus africanus. The sequence goes on along the minus strand of CM057346.1, from coordinate 316,853,872 downwards.
GAAAGCTCTTGCATAGATCAGATTGGTTATTATCTTGTCTAATCGATGTTTCCCACTGCTTTTATCGAGTTTTTCTTTCAAACCTTAAAAAGAAAAACTAGCCAGGATTAATTACAGTCTACAACTTCGTTAACCGTTCAGCGAGGCCAGTGTCGGTACTTGAGGGAGATTCCCCGTGCTTTCACACGGACCTAATTAGAGTAAACCTCGTTTTCCCAGAGGCGGAGCCTCGTTAACACCTTTCTAGACACCTAATGAGTTAGCTAATTGTAAATTGTAAAACTCTTCTAGGGGCAACTATTGCCCACAGTGGGATCGTGATCCAACCATCACATGGAAGGTATGCAATCTCATTGCAAATTTCAACTATTGAAATTCCCGATGTGGTTTTTACCCCTAATACTCGTGACCTTGGCTAAGGTCAACAAATCACGAGTACTAGTCAAGTTCAACCCATCATTTCTTGATTAATTAGACCCGTTCACATGACCCTTGGCTAAGGTCAACAAAGTCATATGCCCGTCCTAATTAATCAGCATCATATGCATTTGTAGGAAGACATCACTTAGCTACCGTACACTACGCCTTGGCTAAGGACAACAAACGTAGCACGAATACTAAGTACTCTACTTCCTAAAATGACGGAGGGTTGCGGATGATTTTTAAGAAAATCTTTAACGCTTTGAGCTTGATATCGTTGTAGAATCAAATGGTTTTCAAATAGGAGTGGCTTAAGCTCCGCAGTTTTGAAATATAGCTTTTTCATAAATAGCCGAGTGGTTTTCAAATCCGATTCTACAACATCTTTTTAGGTTTATTTTCTTTACATTAATCACATTAATGTAATCCTATCATTTAAGTCCTTAAGCCAATCACAGAAAAGAAACAAAAATAACACGTACGCTTATGCCATCCGCATTCACCGCAATGTTCCGTTATGCACCGTTAGGTTACTTAACTAATGGCATACCGGGACGGGACTAGCGCGGGTGTAAAACATAAGCAACGTCTACTATATATCATATATATAATATGTCATTCGTCTCAGATATCACAGAACACAGGCAGCAGAAACATAGATATAATGTGGGATATACTAGGACGTCCGTATTTAGTATTTTAGCCAGAATAGAAAATACGGATTCCATAGTCACGATGAATAGCCAAGCCCACACCCTGGACCCCTACGAGAGCGGCAAGCGACCCTACCAATTCTGGAGTTTAGGAGACCCGGTCTCGACTCCTCGAGATGGCCTCCTACTGAACCCCCAGAACCCGGTCACCTGTGCTCCCCTCCTTGGGTCCAACCTAATGCGGAAAAGTAAATAATATATAACACTGGTGACACAACCTCAACCCGGAAGTGCCCCGAATAAAAGATTATTACATTACATTTGAATTTACATGAATGAAAATATAAAACTCTCATCTCACATAAAAACCCCCGGCTATTCAATCGCGACAATCCCGCACATCATATCTCAGCAACACATAATATCTCATATCATCAACGTAAGTAAGTATGCGTACCCCGATTGTCGTTGATGTATAGCAACGAAACCGGTGATATCGAACATACTACACTTACGGTCACAGAAAAGAAAGTGTAAAACTACAATATTTGGAATCGACATTTTCTTTAGACATCATAAATGCGAAATATCACATACTTCGTATTTCATGCCTAAACTATATGAATTCCACATATTGTATCACATTTCGGATAAACAGACAGTATTAAAGTTTTCGAACGAACGATCAAATTCCCAAGATTCACTAAAGCTCAACACTTGAGCAGAGTTCAAAAACCCGGAGTGTGACAAAGTAGTAGCGGTCCAGCCGTAGAAGGGTCAAGCCAACGCCTCATATGTGGCACGCCGTACTGCCCCAAACCCCAAGGTTCAAAGGGCAGTTCAAGACGGTCACATAATCGAGTTAAGGTTTGTTGTCTTCTAGAGGGACCACCACAAAAAGACTTGCATGTATCTCCAAAGTATTTAAACCCCGTGAATAGTGAGCAAATGATACTCGTTCAAACACTTCAATACTTTCTAATTTACCCGGAAAAGCAATGAAATGAAAATTCCGATCGAATCTACGCGTCCAAAACCATCTCCAGAAAATACAGTACTTTTTTTAGATTAAACATACCCAAAACACTGTACAAGAAGAGATAAGAATTACAGTCCAAATTTAAAGCAGTGATACCTCTGTACGGCCGCGGAGCCGCGGCGCAAGCAACGAATTGCCGCGGTTCCGCGGCAGTTTATAGGGTTCAGGGCTTCGAATTTAACTGTTATTCTTAAAATTTCCTGCTGTATTTTTTAAGTATTTTTAATTCTGAAAAATGTCAGATTTTAAAATTTGTCCAGAGAGGGTCTAAAAAAATCGTATTTTTGTCCGATCGGGATTTTTACATCGTAAAAGCGTCGCCTAATGTTCTAAGTCGGCTCTGATACCAATGTTAGGTTTACCTAGCACCCTATGTATAGTTTTGAAGCATCACATGTCACAAAGTTTAAATTTTTATGGTGCTAAGCAAGCATACAAAAGAATCGATCCTAGAAAATTAGGGTTTCGAAAGTTAAAGCCAATAAAAACTAGGGTTTCGAGACTACAACCTTTGTATCTCCCTATCGCTAGACTCTTTGGCCTCTTGGGTGTTGGAAGAAGTTCCTCTTGAAGTCTTCTCGCGTCCACGACGATCCACCCGAAGTTCCTCATCCAAGCTCGCAACTTCGATTATCAAGATGAGAAACGAAGAGAACACTCTAAACAAGTTGGCTAAACTTGTGTAGAATGATGTTGTGGTTATGATTCTCACTTCAAAAACCTTTCTTGATGTGTGTTTTACTCACTAGAAAAACTAGAGAGCAAAAGGAAGAAGGAGGAGGAAGAAGATGGCTTTTTTGTTTTTAACAAGAGTAGAAAATGATAACCTTTTTAAAAGAAATGAAATATATCTATATATATTTTATTTCTTCTTACTTCAAACCATGGTTAAATCTTTGAGTTATTATTTAATTAGGGGTTAAAACATATAAGGAATGTTTAATCCAAGGTTAAGGGTAGGTGAGAATGGTTAGGTTAAAGAAGAATGTAGAAGAAACTCAAGAATTATCCTTTCCTTTTCTATTTTGTTTTAAACATAAAATCAAATAATAATCCATATATTTATCCATGGTGTGAGTCTTATATTGCCACCATTTCCATGTGTAATCAACCATGATATATGGTGTTATGTATGTATGTATGTATGCACATCCATATGTGCATGAAACTAGAAAGAAAGAAAGAAAAACATACATGCATGCATGCATACATAATATACAAGAAAGGTTTTAAGTGAGAATACTAATGGTTAAATGATAAATCAACACTTAATTTATCAATCCGGCCATATCACATATGACCCCACTAAAAGCAAGCCGCCCGATCAATGTTCGGTATCCCATACGCGCATTTTAATCGGGTCCATGCGCATATCGCATACGCGCACCACAACGTTTCGCCTAGACTAGGTAACTCCTTTGTGGGACTCTAAGACTCGTCAATACGCCGGCAGTGGGTGATGATCTTATCAAGCACCCCCAAGCCGCAAGCGGTCAGCTAAACATAACGGCCACCCGGGTATTGAGCGATCAGAAGAAAACAAGCGAACCTGCTACAACTCCCATCGAGCCAACCGACAACACTACCGTACAGTCCGGTCTCTTCGTCAGATATGCTGCATATCAAGCCTCGGGATGGTCACGTCGACCCCAATAACTCAATAAGTCGTGCCGATGAATGGTCTATAACAGATCGAGAAACTACCGATAACACTTATCAGCAAATCTCAGCAGCCCTGGCCAGGGACTTACTGATATAACCAGTCGGGCACAACACATCATCAACTCCCAATACCGGGAGAGACGAAACCCCTCCTATCGCTCATCGCCTTCGTGTGTCTCAGGACTGTACCCAACGACCATCTTTTTGCACGACTCAGTAGAGCCGTGGTAGGGTGGCAATCAAAGTACAGTGGGAGAACACACAAGACTCTATGAAGATCTCGGGTCTACAGACTAACCTGTACCAGTGTCACCAGAGAATTGCTATCCGATGATAGATATAATTCCATATAGGAGTTCTCGGTGAGTCCGTCCAGTGTACCCAGTCACCACTGACCACCCGTATGTGATCATGATGTCAAACATCGATGAATGTGGGAACATTCATCGCCCATCGTATGGGTCTAGTATCATATACGCTAGTCTACTCTGGTATATCAATGCCCCGTCTCGATATACCTATGACTAGGGACATTCCATGATATACTTATGGACTACAGATGTCCCACTAGTATGATCTCCATCATAATCAGAGTAGTCAAGCCGATATCCTCAGGGCTTTATCAGCATGTATGAATGAATAAAAGCATGATCAAATCAACATGTCAGATAAAGAAGAACCAGATAGTATACTATCATGTCGAGCAAGAATGCATACTGAATATATATATACATGTACACATACATCCACTATCATATAATGGCCTCTAGGGCATACATATATCCAACATCCAGAACACCCCGTATTACTACGAACGTCCACATCCATTGGATAAAACCATCGTATGGTTATATACGAACTCGAAGGAACTTATTCGAGGAAGGTTTCCGGTTCTGGAGAAAACGAATAGGATTATTCAGTTGTCTTTTCCTTTTATCTTCTCTCAGGTTGCGAGTGCTCCTTAGATTAGGACAGTACACCTATTACGCTAATTGGATAGTCTTCTTCCAAACCATAGGCAGGTGCCGAATGGTGGGGAATGAAGAAAACCAATTAGCCTAACGATGGTGTACAGAAGGTAATAAGTTAAGACAAATAAAGGGATTAGTAAGATGGTAGAGTAAATTGCGACTGCTATTCACGACCAAACCAAATATTTGTTCGCCAATCCTACATCACCTTTGTATTTCTCCAGAACACTCCGTATCACTACGAAGATCCACAGTTTATCGGATACTCCATCGTATGGTTATATACGAACTCGAAGGGACTTGTTCCGGTTCGGGGATGGATTCTGGTTCAGGAGAAATAGGAATAAGGTTTTATTCAGTTGTCTTTTATCTTTACCTTCTCTTGGTTTGCGAGTGCTCCTAGGATTAGGACAGTACACCTATTATGCTTATTGGATAGTCTTCTTCCAAACCATAGGCAGGTGCCGAACATTTGGGAAGGAAGAAAACCATTTAGCCTAAAGGGGTGTACAGAAGGTAATGACTAAAGACTTATAAAGGAATTTTGGGAGATGGCAAAGAAATATACGGTTACAGTAATGAATCTGGATAATGGAAGAGGCAATACTAGGAATACCCGGATACCCCTCCGAATCATTTACATGTTTCAGTTTCACTATGTATTGTTAAAAGAAAACTGATTTCCTAATTAGCCCTTGCTCCAGGGTAGGTATTTAGCAGGTTTGATTCTCACATCTGTATGGTTTTACAGATGATGAGGGGAGTAAGTTATTGGGAATTGGGTGATCATCCTCATTATATCGGGATTCGTTGTAATTGGTGATATTTGAAGAAATCGCCTGGGTTGTTTACCGGACGACAAATATTTTGTTTAAAATATCCGTTGTTATGCACTAATTTCAAATTGATATATCTGTACGTTTATTTTAATAAAGTGAGATATAACCTTTTGAAATTATGTCTTTGACATTTACCTATATCAGTGGATGGTTAGGTAAGGAGCATTAAACAGCGGTGTAATTCTTCTTAACCATAAGTACAGTTTTCACCCTACGACACATAGGGAATGAGTTATTAGACTTAGGGGACATATACAGAGTATTGTATTTTGTACAGTGTCCATTAGGACAGAGGGGTTGGTATTCGTACTATTCTCTGTTTACTTGTGACTTCTCTAGTTCTTAGACATGTGTTTCGTAGAAATGCAAGGTCTAAGTTTTGAGAAGTTATAGGTATATGAATAAAGTAGAGAACCAGGTATTGCAAGTATCAGGATTCTTCAAGGTGATCGAAGATGTAGATACTTTTGTATGGTATTCAGTTGATAGTAATGATTAAGAGAACTTGCTTCTCTTTCAGGTTACTCATAATTGGAAGCAATCCTATGTTGAGTAATGCTGATCGGCCTCTCTCCATTTAGTTGACATGCACTGGAGACAGCTGCATGATTTGAATCTGGTTCCAATTAAATCTGTGCCTCTGTTTCTATATTGGATATAGAATAGTTCATATCTTAACATTGTTAAGGTACGGGGAGTTGTCTGGCCTATGCTTAAAACCAGACTCTGGATAACTCAAGGCACGTTTCTGTAATGGCTGTTTGTGGGCTGACCCGGGCTATGACGAGGGTTGACTTTCTACCATCTGGAAGATCAATAGTGATATTGTTCTTGACTCGCCACAGTTTTTAATAAAAATATATTTTTTCAGAAAGCAGTATTGGGAGTATGGTAGAACAGGAAGTGATTCCAGAACCGCAAACGATTACTGAAAATTTGATAAGAACCTAAAGATTCAATCTGATTTGACATTCCATTTGCCACTCCGCAGATAAGGTGGGTAACCTCAGGCACTCGAGAGGTACTTCGGTATGCTCAAAGATGGTGACAGGGAGGTTCTTGTTTGCCCAGACTTGCCATTGCTATTGTTCCAGACTGTGAGACCCGGCAAGAGGATGAGTATAGCATCGTTCTGAATTGGCTTTAGAAGAATACGTGTATATGACTCTGCCAGAGGGTTGTCGTAGTCAGTGAGAGCAGCGGAAGCATAGTGGACAAGTAGCTTATTTCTATTTATGGACTAAAGCAGTTATAGCGGAGATAGATCATCTATTTCTGAAGTGACAGTCATAGGTTTGACTTCATCAGAATAGGGGATGGATCTGTTAAGAAGGTAGTAGGGTGTGATGTCCTGGTATTTGGATAACATACACAGAGTAGGAAGTGAAATTCCTATACTACGATCGGTTATACTTTGGTAGTCACACAGTGGTTTCTCCACATAGGACTTGGATATTATATCAGACATTCTGGTTACTAGATCTATGGTTTTAGATCTAGATTTGGGAAGTGTCCCAATCAGGGTACTTAGATAGCATTCTAAAGGTATTTAGAATGGACGACTCCTGGCACAGTAGTGTACCTGCAGCTGATGGAGTCACCCTCTCTAAAGGCGTCTTACAGACTAAAGGGGAGAGGGATATGCAAGATTGGCAGATCACTCGCTTAGACAATTGAGTCAATCATGAAATGTCATGTACCACACCAGATATTGTTTTTGCACATGATGCAGTAAGTTGATATTAATCCCATCATGGAGAGACATTCGGAAGTAGTTTTAGAACATAAGTGGATGTTCTAGGGATATGATAATGACAGCCTCATTCGGGAGACAGTTATCATTCCAGGCTTCCAAGGTGACCTGGATGACAGAGTGACTGTCAGAGTTATAATTTTTCCCTCTGACGAGGGGAAGAATTTTGGACAGGTGGTCCAAGCGGATACTAAGGGAGCCATGGCGCAGGATACTGATTGGTTTCAGTTGACGATACAGTCTAAGAAGTTTGGATTTGGAGTTCATTTATGAACTAGGTCCCATCAGATATCCAGACATATTCTAAGACAGGTATTGCTCATTTTGGGAGATAGATTTCTCCGCGAATTTCAGATAAAGAGAGACATAGAAAGAAACATCAGGACGGATCCACTCACTGAGGCTATTCCTCGAATGCAATAGTTTCGCAAACGGGCTTTGTGAGACAGATTAGTAGAGGAGTTGGGTGTTCGGTATCACACGGGCTGTGAGTATGCGACATCGCAATAATTAGCCGTGAGTGCAAGTGGGAGATTGTTTAATATACTGCCCTCAGAGTCAATTATTGGATCACATGCACGTGATCGCAATGATTGAGGGAGGACCTATGCCGGTAGGACAATCTTACTCAAGATGATAGTATGCTATCTGGTTTATCTTTATCATCGTATACTGCTTTAGGTGACCTTACAGGTCACTATGACACATTGATAGAGCCCTTAGGATTCTTGCTTCACGACCAGAAGTATGATGGCGATCATATACGTGGGAGCTGGGGTCTATAAGCACATCCTTAAAGTAGTCCCTAGTCGTGGGAGTTTTGAGACTGGGCATCGATACTCCATTAGTAGACTAGTGTATACAGTCGAGACCCCGGCGAGGGGCGGTGGCCGGTCACATAAGCCATTGGTGTCGGTTGGTTCACCTAAGATGTATACAGGTGCTCATTGGGTTATGAGAACACCGGACAGGACTCGCTGGGAGCCTGCTAGTTGGTATTATACTTGACGTCATATAGCAGTTCCCTGGTGACATGTGTACAGGTTAGTTCATTGACCTGAGATCGTCATTTGTCTCGTGTGAGTTCCCACTGTACTTTGATTATTACCGTACCACGGCTCAAAGGAGTCGTACAAACAGGTTTTAGTTGGGTACAGTCCCGAGCCACATGGAGGCAGTGAGCGGATCGGCAGGGGTTCGTCTCTCCCGGTATTGGGCGTGAGATCGCGCTGTGTCTGGGAGAGCCATTACACAAAGTCCTTGGCCAAGGAAGGAGATTTACTGGTAGGTATTCCAGTAGTATCTCAGGGTGTTCTGGGCTACACTCCGACACCACTTGTACCGCTTTTGGGGGTCTAAATTTTACCAACCCCCTAGGCCAGCCATGCGATGCTTATAGACGAACGGACCGGACTGTACGGATATTATCATTGACAGACTCAGTAGGGTGTCAGGATGAGTTCGCTCATCGACCTCCCTTTTGGTCAATACCTGGTAGCCCGTTACGTATGGTTAATACCTCTGACGTGCTAGCGGTTAAATCCACAACCAAAGTATTGACGAGTCTTTAGAGTCCCCCAAAGACAGTTTCTCATATTTCGGGCGAAACGCTGTATAAGCCGTATGGATTTATGGCAGGAATCGAACGTACGCGTGCACTTATGCACGTGTCATGGTTCGGACGGATAATACTAGCGGGCTTTGGTTTAAGCCGGATCCTAGTATTATACAGTGTAAATTTTGTCTTTTTGTATTTGTATTCGGTCGGAATACAAATGCGGGTATATATATACAGTCGTGGGGTTATCCTGTAATTTGTTACCGGATCGTTTTTTGAAGTTGCCAGCTTGCTTTCCCTTTTCAGCCATTTTCCTTTCTTTCTTTCCTTGGCTGAATTTTCCATGGAGGGGCTTATTTGCAAATGTGCAAATTAGCTAAGGGAAGGGTGTTTTTTGTGGTGCAGGGTTCATGATGGTTCTTGCATCTTTTAATGCATTACTTGAGCTTTGATTCCTTTTGGTTCATCATGGTTTGCATTAAATGGAGATGGGATTGTGATGGTATTTGGTGTGACCATTTTTCCTTGTGATCACACAATTTTCCCTCTTGTATTGTTCTCTCACCTCCCTCTTCTCATTTTTGAGGCCGGCCACTACTAGAGTAGTATTTTTTTTTGTGTGAAAAATTCATTCTCATATGCTTGCATCAAAAATTCCATAGCCCCATTTCAAAGTTCATCTCCAAAGGTTTTTTCCTCCACCTCCATTGTGGTAACCTCATTAACCCCTTGAGACAAACCGTTCTACACTCTGTCTACAGCAATCTTGGACACGTCTGCTAGCCAACTTCGTGTCCGATTTGCCTCGGTTCAGAGGTGGGAGCCCGTAAAAAGACTTCTCGATGTGGTGTCATTCCGACGAGGAGACCGGAGATCAGTGATGTCGCGAGGAGCTTGGGATGGTGGCCGAAGACCGAAGGACACGGATCGTTCGGTATAGCTCTCTACCCTCTCTCTAGTTTGCTAGTAGTAGGTTAATGGTCCGATCCGGGTTTATAGTCCGCGGTAGCGCCGTTTTCTAATTTGAAAATGATTTCGTTTCCGCATTTTGGCCTCGGACAGACGGCCGGGGCGCTACCGTAGACTTACATGGTATCAGAGCCACGCCATTAACCTTTTCTAGCTTGCTCAAATTTATTTAGAACTCGATCGAACGAAATTTCCAAATACCACAATTTCAAAAGCATCAGTTACTGTCGATTCTGTTTTGTTGTCAAAAAATTATTTGGTATGTTGCAGAAATATGTGCAGGCTTTTCTAAGAAAACTGAGAAAATTTGGTGCGCTGATTTTACTATAGCGCGGCGGATCCGCGGCCAAAACCACATTTTGGCCGCGTATCCGCCGCCGTACTATAGCCACAGTGCACCAAATTTCTTCAGTAGGTCTCTTACTTTGAATTGGGGTTTATGGTATATTCTGTTTGGGCCCAGATTTATTTTGAGTATTGGGTATTGTGCTTGGGGCCCAATTCGGGAAATTTTGTCGATCGAAAATTTTAAACATGTTAGTTTACAGTATTTTCATTATATCTGTGACCGTGAATGTCATTTAATCGGTAAATCCTGTCTAATTGCTATATCCCTTTTAGACGGATTTGCGAACGTGACATTCACGTTGATGTTCTGTGTTGTGCTGTGATGTTGCGGATTTGTCGTGGTGGATAGCCTGGATGCAATGGTAGTACAGTTTGGTTGTATATGTGCATTTGATATTACGAGGCGAGCGTCCGACATGTGGACTGCCGTCACTGCCCGTTTGTATATTATTCTTTTGGGGCACGACCGGGCTGAGGTCGATGTACCCGTTGTATATATTATTTTACTTTCTGTATTAGGATTACCCCGCGGAGGGGTGCACGGGTAGCCGGGTTCTAGAGGGCAACTGGCCCACATCTCATGGCGTTGAGACGGAGGAGGCTTCACTCTAGAATTGGCGGGCTATTCGCCGCACTCGTAGGGGGTACAGGTTGACCCAAGGAAGGGTGCTCAAGTTACCGGATTCCGTGAAGTGCTGGGTGGTCCATTCACGTTGTTGAAGGGGGCTGCCTCGCTTCAGGTTTTGGCGGGTAACTTGCCGCGCCCGCAGGGGTCTAGGATTTCATTGCACAGGCTATCCACACGACCAGGGGAACGTCGGGTTTCAGTAGCGGCTCTATGAAACCCGGGAATCCCAGATTATCTGTATTGTTCTGTGATACTTATTACTCTCTGTGATGTTGCATTTTATCATGCCTTGAGCGAATATTATATATTGATATATATACTAGTAGATGTTGTATATGTTTTGCACCCGCGCTAGTCCAGTCCCCGCTCTATCGTTAGTTAAGTAACCTAACGGGTGATGACAGGACCCAGTGGCGAATGCGGGTGGCATATACGTACATATTATTTTCGTTCTTTATTGGTGTGATTAATTGATGGGACTGCGTTGATTCGGATCAATGCAAGCTAAACAAACCTGTTTAATGTTGTTGGAACAATTTTTCAAAAAGCTGTTATTACAAGGACGTTCTCTTTTGCTTTGCACAGTGGTATTCGGTTATGAATATCCAGCACCTCAGTCGACGAGGCAAGGGCCGAGATCCCTTCACCGGGAGTGACCCCTTGGACAGAAGTTTGCGTCAGGGTAATAACTTCACTATAGCCGATTGCCTTTTTCTTTGCATCGTGGTATTCAGTTGGAATATCCTGCACCTCATTCTACGGGGAAAGACCCTAGATCCCTTCACCGGGAGTGACCTCTTTAGCAATGGTTTTCGTCACTATATTTTTATAAAAAGCTATCCGGTTCCTTCAACGATATCAAGTTCATTACGTTAAAGTTTTTTCGCCAAAAACCATTCGTAGCCCTCCGTTATTTCAGACGGGTAGCACTTAGTATTCATGCTATGTTTGTTGGCCAAAGTCAAGGCATAGTGTATGGAAGCTATTTGTTACTTTTCTATTTCATAGATAGATGCGTTGATTTGGGACAGTCGTACTGCCTTGTTGGCCAAAGTAAAGGGTATGTACGGGTGGGTTCAAATTAACCTGGATAATGACGGGTAGAACTTGACATGTGACTTATGATTTGTTGGCCAAAGTCAAGGTCATAAGAGCATGGGGTAAAAATCACATCGGGAGTTTCTAAAGAAACTGAAACTTGCCAGATATGCGGATACCTTCTGGAGTGTGATAATGTGAGTGGATTCCATCACATTATCATGCGATGATAGTTGGATCCCGATTCCCACTGATGAGTTGGTTTACTCCTCGGGTGATCCCGGTTAATTCTTCTTTCAGGTTTGGAGGAGAATTTGAGGTTACAGTGGGAGATTTCCTGATTAGATAAAGTAATAACCATTCTGATTTAGGTTAGAGTGCACGCTGAGTGTTTCTTTTCTCTTTCTCTTTGGCAGCGACCATGGCCCAACCATTGACTATGACTCGGTGACCAAGTCAACCGAACCTTCTTATAACACTGGCTTTTGGATTGTCAGAGTTGCATACCTCATTTCCAATCCTACTTTTACCATTTTCTCCAGAACACCCCGTATTACTATGAACGTCCACTTCCATTGGATAAAACCATCGTATGGTTATATACGAACTCGAAGGAACTTATTCGAGGATGGTTTCTGGTTCTGGAGAAAACGAATAGGATTATTCAGTTGTCTTTTCTTTTTATCTTCTCTCAGGTTGCGAGTGCTCCTTAGATTAGGACAGTACACCTATTACGCTAATTGGATAGTCTTCTTCCAAACCATAGGCAGGTGCTGAACGGTGGAGAATGAAGAAAACCAATAAGCCTAATGATGGTGTACAGAAGGTAATAAGTTAAGACAAATAAAGGGATTATTAAGATGGCAGAGTAAATTGCGACTGCTATTCACGACCAAACAAAATATTTGTTCGCCAATCCTACATCACCTTTGTGTTTCTCCAGAACACTCCGTATCACTACGAAGATCCACAGTTTATTGGATACTCCATCGTATGGTTATATACGAACTCGAAGGGACTTGTTCCGGTTCGGGGATGGATTCTGGTTCAGGAGAAATAGGAATAAGGTTTTATTCAGTTCTCTTTTATCTTTACCTTCTCTTGGTTTGCGAGTGCTCCTAGAATTAGGACAGTATACCTATTATGCTTATTGGATAGTCTTCTTCCAAACCATAGGCCGGTGCCGAACGGTAGGGAAGGAAGAAAACCATTTGGCCTAAAGGGGTGTACAGAAGGTAATGACTAAAGACATATAAAGGGATTGGGGGAGATGGCAAAGAAATATACGGTTACAGTCATGAATCTGGATAATGGAAGAGGCATTACTAGGAATACCCGGATACCCCTCCGTAACATTTACATGTTTCAGTTTCACTATGTATTGTTAAAAGAAAACTGATTTCCCAATTAGCCCTTGCTCCACGGTATGTATTTACCAGGTTTGATTCTCACATCTGTATGGTTTTACAGATGATGATGGGAGTAAGTTATTGGGAATTGGGTGATCATCCTCATTATATCGTGATTCGTTGTAATTGGTGATATTTGAGGAAATCGCCTGGGTTGTTTGTCGGACGGCAAATATTTGGTTTTAAATATCCGTTGTTATGCACCAATTTCAAATTGATATATCTGTACGTTTATTTTTATAAAGTGAGATATAACCTTTTGAAATTATGTCTATGACATTTACCTATATCAGTGGATGGTTAGGTAAGGAGCATTAAACAACGGTGTAATTCTTCTTAACCATAAGTACAGTTTTCAACCTACGACACATAGGGAATGAGTTATTAGACTCAGGGGACTTATACAGAGTATTGTATTTTGTCCAGTGTCCATTAGGACAGAGGGGTTGGTACTCGTACTATATTTTGTTTACTTGTGACTTCTCTAGTTCTTAGACATGTATTTCGTAGAAATGCAAGGTCTAAGTTTTGAGAAGTTATAGGTATATGAATAAAGTAGAGAACCAGGTATTGCAAGTATCAGGATTCTTCAAAGTGATCGAAGATGTAGATACTTGTGTATGGTATTCAGTTGATAGTAATGATTAAGAGAACTTGCTTCTCTTTCAGGTTACTCATAATTGGAAGCAATCCTATGTTGAGTAATGCTGATCGGCCACTCTCCATTTAGTTGACATGCACTGGAGACAGCTGCATGATTTGAATCTGGTTCTAATTAAATCTGTGCCTCTATTTCTATATTGGATATAGAATAGTTCATATCTTAACATTGTTACGGTACGGGGAGTTGTCTGGCTTATGCTTAAAACCAGACTCTGGATAACTCAAAGCATGTTTCTGTAATGGCTGTTTGTGGGTTGACCCGGGCTATGACGAGGGTTGACTTTCTACCATCTGGAAGATCAATAGTGATATTGTTCTTGACTCACCATAGTTTTTAATAAAAATCGATTTTTTTAGAAAACAGTAGAGGGAGTATGGTAGAGCAGGAAGTGATTGCAGAACCGCAAACGATTACTGAAAATTTGATAAGAACCTAAAGATTCAATCTGATTTGACATTCCATTTGCCACTCCGCAGATAAGGTGGGTAACCTCTGGCACTCGAGTGGTACTTCGGTATGCTCAAAGATTGTGACATGGAGGTTCTTGTTTGCCCAGACTTGCCATTGCTATTGTTCCAGACTGTGAGACCTGGCAAGAGGATGAGTATAGCGTCATTCTGAATTGGCTTTAGACGCATAGGTGTATATGACTCTGCCAGAGGGTTGTCGTAGTCAGTGAGAGCAGCGGAAGCATAGTGGACAAGTAGCTTATGTCTATTTATGGACTAAGCAGTTATAGCGGAGATAGATCATCTATTTCGGATGTGACAGTCATAGGTTTGACTTCATCAGAATAGGGGATGGATCTTTTAAGAAGGTTGTAGAGTGTGATATCCTGGTATTTGGATGACATACACAAAGTAGGAAGTGAAATTCCTATACTACGATCAGTTATACTTTGGTTGTCACACAGTGATTTCTCCACATAGGACTTGGATATTATATCAGACATTCTGGTTACTAGATCTATGGTTTTAGATCTTGATTTGGGAAGTGTCGCAATCAGGGTACTTAGATAGCATTCGAAAGGTATTTAGAATGGACGACTCCTGGCACAGTAGTGTACCTGCAGCTGATGGAGTCACCCTCTCTAAAGGTGTCTTACAGACTAAAGGGGAGAGGGATGTGCATGATTGGCAGATCACTCGCTTAGACAATTGAGTCAATCATGAGATGTCATGTACCACACCAGATATTGTTATTGCATAAGATGCAGTAAGTTGATATTAATCCCATCATGGAGAGACATTCGGAAGCAGTTTTAGAACATAAGTGGATGTTCTAGGGATATGATAACGACAGTCTCATTCGGGAGACAGTTATCATTCCAGGCTTCCAAGGTGACCTGGATGACAGAGTGACTGTCAGAGTTATAATTTTTCCCTATGACGAGGGGCAGAATTTTGGACAGGTGGTCCAAGTGGATACTGAGGGAGGCATGGCGCAGGATACTGATTGGTTTCAGTTGACGATACAGTCTAAGAAGTTTGGATTTGGAGTTCATTTATGAACTAGGTCCCATCAGATATCCGGACATATTCTAAGACAGGTATTGCTCATTTCGGGAGATGGCTTTCTCCGTGAATTTGAGATAAAGAGAGACATAGAAAGAAACATCAGCGCGGATCCACTCACTGAGGCTATTCCACGAATGCAATAGTTTCGCAAACGGGCTTTGTGAGACTGATTAGTAGAGAAGTTGGATGATCATTATCACACGGGCTGTGAGTATGCAACATCGCAATAATTAGCCGTGAGTGCAAGTGGGAGATTGTTGGATATACTGCCTCAGAGTCAATTATTGGATCACAGGCACGTGATTGCAATGATTGAAGGAGGACCTATGCCGGTAGGACAGTCTTACTCAAGATGATAGTATTGTAAGTCTACGGTAGCGCCCCGGCCGTCTACAGACGCCAAATGCGGAACAAAACTTTTTAACTGGCGCTATCGTATACTATAACCCGGATCTGCCATTATTGCTAAACTAACAAACTGTAAAGAGTGTAGAAAGGTTATACCGAACGATCCGAGTCCTTCGTTCTTTAACCATCATCCCACGCTCCGTTGCGGCTGCTCCGATCTCGTCGATCTCCGATCTGCTCGTCCAGGTGGCACCACGTCAACGATTCTTTAAACGGGCTCCCGCCTCTGACTCGAGGCAACTCGGTCGTCAAGTTTGTGTAAGTCCACGTTGCGACCCCCGGTGCTTACGGGGAGGCGGAAACGGTATAAAAAACAAATTTTTATCGCAAGGGGCAACATGGACTAAACAATGTCGGGATCGTGTCTAAACTAAACTAGCAAGCATACAAAGGAGCGTTAGCTACTCGGATGAAGAGTTATACCTAACTTGAACTCCTTCTTCTTGAATCCTTGTAGAGGTTGATGGTTCTTTCCTCGTTGCCTTCTTCCGTCGAAGATGGATCCACCTGAGGGTTCAACCTTCGGGCTCTTTCTCGAACTTTGAGAGAACTAGAATCTCCGGCTTGCTATACCTTGATCCTAGAGTGAGTAGAGAGTGTCTTTTGGGGTTTTATCTTTTCAAGGAGAGGGATTCTCAACACATGAGAAGGGTTCTCCTTTTGCTAGAGGAAGAAGAAGATGAAGTGAGGAGAGAGAAGCCAAATGAAAGAATGAGCTCTTTTCTTTTTGCAACCATAACATAAAGCAAAAAGAATTATCAAATTAATAATAATAATGAAAATGGAATAGTTGATGGAAGGTTTAGGAATGACCATTATCATTTCAAACATTAAATGAATTTGATAAAATCAAAGAGCATCTTTCTTTTGTAATGATGATGGTCAAAACTTCAACCATGGTCAACAAGTCAACCATGGTCAACAAGTCAACAAAAAACCAACCATGACACAATTTCATTTTATTATATTATTAATTGATATATCATAATTCCATTAGGGTTTGGAAAAAGACGACTGTCAACAGTGCATACGCACCCGTTCCGAAACCCTAATGAAAGTCCTCTTCCTCCTCCTCAAATAACTGTGCATACACACCTGCATTCTTGTTCCGAGGAACATGAATACCAAGATATAAAAGCAACCCCAAAACATATACCGGTATCTGACTCAAACCAGAGCCAGCCAGTAATATCCGTCCGGACTCCAAACGTGCACAAGTGCGCGGATGAGAACGAACCCTGTAGCAAAACCATGCGACCTCTACTCTGTTTTGCCCAGAAGCGAATACCCTCTGTATGGGACTCTAAAGACTCGACACTACGCTGGCAGTGGGTTTAACCACAGACCGCAAGCGGCACTAGCTGTGCGTAACGGTCCCCAGGTAGATGCCGATAAGAAGGCTGACGAGGTGAACCCCATCGGAACTCCTACTGAGTCGGAATGTGACAGTCTCCGTACAGTCCGGTCTGTTCGTCTAATACATCGCATGTCGGGCCTAGGGGGCGGTAAAACGTCAGTCCCCTAATAGCGGTACAAGTCGTGTCGGAGTGAAGCCCAAAACACCCTGAGACAACACTGGAAGCCTACCAGTATATCTCGCTTGCCCTGGCCAGGGACTACTCGTGTAATGGCTCTCCTAGACACAGCGCGATGTCAACCCCCAATACCGGGAGAGACGAATCCTGTCTAACCGTCACTTCCTCCAAGTGCTTCGGGACTGCACCCAACCATCACCTGTTTGCACGACTCCTTTGAGCCGTGGTAGGGTAGTGATCAAAGTGCAGTGGGAACACACTCGAGGCGAAGTGCCAGTGTCAAGTCAGCGGACTAAGCTGTACTCATGTCATCTGGGAACTGATAACTGACGATAGGTATAATACCAACCTGTCAGTTCCCGACGAGTCCTGTCCAGTGTACTCGTAACCCAACGAGCACCCGTATACTATCTCCAGTACGACGTACTGATGGCTGTGGGACAGACCATCTCCCACACTGGGATGAGAAGCGCATACGCTAGTCTACTCCGGAGTATCGATGCCCTGTCTCGATAGTCCTGCGACTAGGGACCTGTATAAGGATGTGCTTATAGATTACCCAGCCCCCACTAGTGTGACTGCCATCACAACGCTGGTAATCAAGCAAAGATCCTAAGGGCTCCACTAATGCGTAAAAGTGATATACTGAAATAAACACAAGTACACATTGAAGTAGAAACAAACCAAGTAGCATACTACTATATTGAGCAAGATCGTTTATACAAGGTGAATATCCCAAGCTTCCATCAAGTAATATACAAACTATTATGATACAGTAATGGCCTCTAGGGCATATACACTAACAGTTTGCTAAAAGAGACGACCAAGATTGATGTAGAGAATGAGTAGAAGACTTTGTCTCGTTCCGTCCAAAGCTATGGACGAACGGTTAATGAGGTTGCCACTCGAATCGGGTGATGGAATGAAATGAGCTGTGAAATTCCATACACCCCAAAATCTATCTTAATCTTTTTACCAGATTAAAAACTCGAGTCACAGAGAGAGAGGAGGGGGCCGGCCATATATAGGGAGGTGGGGGGTGAGTGTAGGAGGAGGGAGGTGACCACAAGAAAATATCATGTGTGAACACAAACAAATATCTAGTGTGAACACAAAAAATATCTAGTGCGAACACACAGTGTGAACACAAAGAAAGCAACCAATGAAACAATAACACCTCACTGCTTATAGAACCTTCTAGAAGCATCCACACTCATCTCAAGAAAAGATAAACCCGTCTTTAACCGAATGTTAAAAGACGGGCGATAGAAAACTGGAAACTGGCAACTTCCAAAAGTGATCCCGAAACGAATTTCAGGATAACCCCGTAACTGTATAAATATACCCGCATTTGTATTACGACCGAATACAAATGCAACTGAGACAAAGATATTATATCTACTCAATATAATACTCGGATCCGGCTTAAACCAAAGCTGACCAGTATCATCTGCCCGAAAACTAACACGTGCGTAAACGCACGTTCATTTTCCGAACCCTGCCATAAAACCATACGGCCTCTACAACGTTTCGCCCGAACTTGGGAAACTGTCTGTGGAGGACTTTAATAACTCGTCAGTACCCTGGCAGTGGGTTTAACCACAAACCGTCAGCATCACTAGCAATGCGTAACGGCTGCCCATGGACTGACCTCAAGGGAGGCTGGTGAGCGAACTCATCCGGAAACCCTACTGAGCCTAACAGTGACAATGTATATACTGTCTGGTCCGTTCGTCTATGAGTATCGCATATCTGCTTAGCGGGCTAGTAACGTCAGACCCCCAATAGCAGTATAAGTCGTGTCGGAGTGTAGCCCAATAACACCCTGAGATACTACTGGAGTACCTACCAGTAAATCTCCTGCCACGGCGTGGGCTATGTGTAATGGCTCTCCTAGACACAGCACGATCTCGCCCTCAATACCGGGAGAGACGAATCCCCTGCCGATCTGCTCACGTGCCTCCATATGGCTCAGGACTGTACCCAAAAACTACCTGTTTGCACGACTCCTTTAAGCCGTGGTAGGGTAGAAATCAAAGCATAGTGGGAACTCACACGAGACAAATGACGACCTCAGGTCGATGAACTAACCTGTACACATGTCACCAGGGAACTGCTATCTGACGATATGTATAATATCAACTAGCAGATTCCCGGTGAGTCCTGTCCGGTGTACTCATAACCCAATGAGCACCTGTATACATCTTAGGTGATCCAACTGACACCAGTGGCTTGTGAGACCGGCCACCGCCCCTTGTCGGGGTCTCGACTGTATACACTAGTCTACTCCGGAGTATCGATGCCCTATCTCGAAACTCCCACGACTAGGGACCACAATTAAGGATATGCGTATAAACCACCCAACTTTCACGTATATGATCGCCACCATACTGTTGGCAGTAAAGCAAGATCCTAAGGGCTCTATCAAAGTGTAACATGTAATCAGTCACCTGAACATGTACACGGCTGATAAAGGCAAACCAGATAGCATACTATCATCTCGAGTAAGACTGTCCTACCGGTATAGGTCCTCCGCAATCATTGCAATCACGTACCTGTGATCCAATAATTGACTATGAGGGCACTATCTCCAACAAGTATGCTATCTGGTTTATCTTTATCATCGTATACTGCTTTAGGTGACCTTACAGGTCACTATTACACATTGATAGAGCTCTTAGGATTCTTGCTTGACGACCAGCAGTATGATGGCGATCATAAACGTGGGAGCTGGGGTCTATAAGCACATCCTTAAAGTTGTCCCTAGTCATGGGAGTTTCGAGACTGGGCATCGATACTCCATTAGTAGACTAGTGTATACAGTCGAGACCCCGGCGAGGGGCGGTGGCCGGTCACACAAGCCATTGGTGTCAGTTGGTTCACCTAAGATGTATACAGGTGCTCATTGGGTTATGAGAACACCGGACAGGACTCGCCGGGAACATGCTAGTTGGTATTATACCTAGCGTCAGATAGCAGTTCCTAGGTGACATGTGTACAGGTTAGTTCATCGACCTGAGATCGTCATTTTTCTCGTGCGAGTTCCCATTGTACTTTGATTACTACCATACCACGGCTCAAAGGAGTCGCGCAAACAGGTTTTAGTTGGGTACAGTCCCGAGCCACATGGAGGCAGTGAGCGGATTGGCAGGGGTTTGTCTCTCCGGGTATTGGGGGATCGCGCTGTGTCTGGGAGAGCCATTACACATAGTCCTTGGCCAAGGCAGGATATTTACTGGTGGGTATTCCAGTAGTATCTCAGGGTGTTTTGGGCTACACTCCAACATGACTTGTACCGCTTTTGGGGGTCTGACTTTTACCAACCCCCTAGGCCCGCCATGCGATGCTCATAGACGAACGGACCGGACTGTACGGATATTGTCACTGACAGGCTCAGTAGGGTGTCCGGATGAGTTCGCTCATCGACCTCCCTTTTGTTCAATACCTGGTAGCCCGTTACGTACGACTAATACCTCTAACTTGCTAGTGGTTAAATCCACAACCAAAGTATTGACGAGTCTTTAGAGTCCCCCACAGACAGTTTCTCAAGTTTCGGGTGAAACGCTGTAGAGGTCGTACGGATTATGGCAGGGTTCGAACGTACGCATGCACTTGTGCACGTGTCATGGTTCGGACGGATAATATTAGCGGGCTTTGGTTTAAGCCGGATCCTAGTATTATATAGTGTAGATTTTGTCTCATTGTATTTGTATTCGGTCGGAATACAAATGCGGACATGTATATACAGTTGCGGGGTTATCCTGTAATTTGTTACCGGATCGTTTTTTGAAGTTCCCAGCTTGCTTTCCCTTTTCAGCCATTTTCCTTTTTTTCTTTCCTTGGCTGAATTTTCCATGGAGGGGCTTATTTGCATATGTGCAAATTAGCTAAGTGGAGGGTGTTTTTTGTGGTGGAGGGTTCATGATGGTTCTTGCATCTTTTGATGCATTACTTGTGCTTTGATTCCTTTTGGTTCATCATGGTTTGCATTAAATGGAGATGGGATTGTGATGGTATTAGGTGTGACCATTTTTCCTTGTGATCACACAATTTTCCCTCTTGTATTGTTCTCTCACCTCCCTCATCTCATTTTTGTGGCCGGCCACTACTAGTGTGGAAGTATTTTTTGTGTGAAAAAATTCATTCTCATATGCTTGCATCAAAAATTCCATAGCCCCATTTCAAGGTTCATCTCCAAAGGTTTTTTCCTCCACCTCCATTGTGGCAACTTCATTAACCCCTTGAGACAAACCGTTCTACACTCAGTCTACAGCAATCTTGGACACGTCGGCTAGCCAACTTCGCGTCCGAGTTGCCTCGGTTCAGAGGTGGGAGCCCGTAAAAAGACTTCTCGATGTGGTGCCCTTCCGACGAGGAGACCGGAGATCAGTGATGCCGCGAGGAGCTTGGGATGGCGGCCGAAGACCGAAGGACACGGATTGCTCGGTATAGCTCTCTACCCTCTCTCTAGTTTGCTATTAGTAGGTTAATGGTCCGATCCGGGTTTATAGTCCGCGGTAGCGCCGTTTTCTAGTTTGAAAAAGTTTTCGTTTCAGTATTTTGGCCTCGGACAGACGGCCAGGGCGCTACCGTAGACTTACACTTGATTCCCGGCACGGGGCCTATTTCCATACTGCCTTATTGGATAGCCCCGGCGGAGCTTAGAGAGTTGAAAGGGTAGTTGCAAGATTTGCTGGATAAAGTCTTATTCGGCTTAGTGTGTCTCCTTGGGGTGCTCCAGTCCTGTTTGTCAAGAAGAAGGACGGTAGTTTGCGCTTGTGTATTGATTACCGCCTGCTGAACAGGGTTACCGTACGGAAAAGATATCCTCTACCACGCATCGACGACTTGTTCGACCGGCTTCAGGGTGCAGGATACTTTTCGAGAATCGACTTACGATCAGGCTACCATCAGTTGCGGGTTCAGCAGGAGGATATTCCGATGACGGCTTTTCGCACGAGTTACGGTCACTATGAGTTTTTGGTTATGTCGTTCGGACTCACTAACTCCCCAGCAGCGTTTATGGACTTGATGAACCGTATTTTCAGGCCGTATCTTGATTTGTTCATCATCGTATTCTGACGACATTTTGGTGTATTCCCGGAGCCTAAAGGAGCACGAGCGGCACCTGCGGATCACATTGCAGACTTTGAGGGAGCACAAGCTGTTCGCAAAATTCTCCAAGTGCACGTTCTGGCTTGATAGCATAGATTTCTTAGGTCACGTGATTACGCGAGATGGTATATGTGTGGACCCGAAGAAGATCGAGGCTGTTCAGCATTGGCCCAGAACAGCATCAGTTACTGAGATCCGCAGCTTTCTAGGACTGGCCTGCTACTACAGACGATTTGTATAGGACTTCTCTCGTATTGCTGCACCGTTGACCGGGTTAACCCGGATGTGAGTTCCTTTTGATTGGACGGAGGAGTGCGAGCATAGCTTTTAGCAGTTGCAGATTTGTTTGACTACGGCGCCGGTGTTATCATTGCTTTCGAGATCAGGCAGATTTGTGGTCTATTGTGATGCTTCTCAAGTGGGGATAGGGTGCGTATTGATGCAGCACGACAGGGTGATCACGTATGCTTCTTGGCAGCTGAAGAAACACGAACAGAACTACCCCTCTCACGTTTTGGAGATGTCTGCAGTGGTCTTTGCACTCATGATCTGGCGACATTACCTATATGGCGAGTCGTGCCAGATATTCACGGATCACAAGAGCTTGAAGTATATATTTCAACAGCGAGACCTAAATCTTAGACAGCGCCGTTTCATGGAGTTAGTGAAGGACTACGATTGTTAGATCCTTTACCACTCGGGCAAGGCAAATGTAGTGGCGTATGCTTTGAGTAGGAGGCCCGGGGGTACCCTGTCTTGTTTGAGCACAGTGCAGAGGCAGTTGTCGCCATATTGGCAGATTTTATGCGATAGCCGAGTGCAGTTCGAGTTCACTCCGATCGGGGGACAGCTTGCGCATGTCCGTGCACGTCCACAGCCCTGTGACGACAGTCTTTCAGAGATCAAGGAGCAGATTAGACAGGGCAGAGACTCCGAGTTCGTGATCGATGATCAGGGGATACTGCGATTTGGGACTTGACTATGTGTACAAGATTCTGAGGGACTGAGGCGTGAGATTCTCGAGGAGGCGCATCGATCGGTGTACAGCGTTCATCCAGGTTCCACCAAGATGTACCATGATCTAAGAAATGTTTACTGGGTGAAGGGATGAAGAAGGACATCACAGACTTCGTGTCGAGATGCCTGACTTGTTAGCAAGCCAAGGCCGAATACCAGAGGCCCGCGGGAGAGCTACAGCCGTTGCCCATTCCGTAATGGAAATGGGAGCAGATTTCTATGGACTTCATTGTGGGTCTACCCAGGACTAGTTGAGGGTATGACTCCATTTGGTTGATCGTGGATCGATTGATGAAAGAGGCTCACTTCCTGCCGGTGAAGACCACTTTTGGATTTGCTCAGTATGCCCAGATATATATCGACGAGATCGTACGACTGCATGGAGTTCCGACATGTATCATGTCCGACCGAGGCACCCAGTTTACCAGCTGAATATGGTAGAGGCTTCAGGAGTCTTTGGGCACCCGCTTGAGTTTCAGCACAGCATTTCATCCGCAGAACGACGGCCAGTCAGAGCGGACTATTCAGACTCTAGAGGACATGCTCCGAGCGTGCGTTTTAGATTTCGGAGGTAGCTGGGATCAACATTTGCCCTTAGTAGAG
The DNA here is from genome assembly GCA_030015575.1 of Agapanthus africanus. Classification (NCBI taxonomy): domain Eukaryota; kingdom Viridiplantae; phylum Streptophyta; class Magnoliopsida; order Asparagales; family Amaryllidaceae; genus Agapanthus; species Agapanthus africanus. Next base: position 316,829,726 of record CM057346.1, on the reverse strand, counting down.
TTCTCCTACAACAACAGCTTCCAGGAGACCATATAGATCGCACCATTCGAGGCTCTATTTGGGAGGAGATGCAGATCGCCCGTCTGTTGGACAGAGCTCAGCGAGAGCAGTATTTTGGGCCGCAGATTGTTGAGGAGACGACCGCGAAGATCCAGTTGATTCGCGATAGGATGAGAGCAACCCAGAGCACGCAGAGATCTTATGTGGACCGTCGTCGGCGCAGGCTTGAGTTTTCTGTTGGCGATCATGTTTTCTTAAGGGTCTCCCCAATGAAGGGTGTGATGAGATTTGGGAAGAAGGGGAAGCTTAGACCCAGATACGTGGGCCTCTTCGAGATCCTCGAGCGTGTTGGTGCAGTTGCGTATCGGTTAGCTCTTCCGCCCAGTTTTTCAGATGTTCACTACGTCATCCATGTTTCGATGCTCCGCAAGTATCTTTATGATCCTTCGCATGCGATTCAGCACCCGACGATCCAGTTGGAGCGCGAACTTTCTTTTGCAGAGCAGCCGGTGGTCATCCTGGATCGGCAGGTGAAGAAATTAAGATCGAAGGTTATACCGTCCGTCAAGCTCCTTTTGCGTGGCCCGAGCAGCGAGGAGGTTACCTGGGAGACCGAGTGCGAGATGAGGAAGAAATAGCCCCATCTCTTTGAAGGTACGCGTAGCTAGATTTTAAATTCGGGGACCGAATTTCTTTAAGGGGGGAAGAATGTAACTCTTTGAAATTCGTTAGATTAATTTTCACGTTAATTAGCTGCAATGCGTGTTTTTCATAAATATCGTAAATTTTAAATTTCCACTTAAACTAAAATAAATCAGTTTTAATTGTGATAAGGGTGTGTTTTTAGATATAAATAGGTTTTATTAATTATAAATTAGCATAGTGTTGACTTAATTAGAAAATTCTCTTAACTAATTTTCCTAAGCCAAATTTAGTTAGCATGCACAACCCTAATCACCCGGGTTAAGTGATAACTTGTATTTATTTTCTTTTTCCCTCTTAGATGGTTCATATATCTCCATAAAAATTTAGTCAAACCTTTTTTTTAAATGAAATTTAAAGAATGGGAGGCATGTTTGAGGTTAGGTGAAGATTGGCTTGACCTTGGACAATACTCCCTCACTCATTTCTCTCTCTCTCCCTCTCTTTTTTCGGAACACAGCAGAGGCAGCATCAGCAATAACAGCATATTCATCATCATCTTCTTCTTCTTCTTCTCCTTGCATTAAAAAACAATCCCTACACAAAAAAACTCACCTTTTCTACATAAAAGCTTTGAAAAATGCCTCTTTTGTGGGTCTTGGTGGCAAATTCTTGCCTTTGAAGGCAAGTGCTGCAAGTTAGGTTCCCCTAAGATCATTTGGGGTTATTAATTGCACCCTAATCACTCTATTGCTAACTTGCGGTTTAATTAGTTTAAAGTAGTGTTTTTGTGAATATTAGTGTTAATCTTGTGGTTTAAGTGAAGTTTAGGGTAAGTTAGGGTTTTTAGGGCATGATTAACTTATTTAGGTGTTATATGTGCTGTGTAAAACTAGTTAAATCACTGGATTTTGCTAAAACGCCTTAACATCCTAAATTTGAGTTTTAAATACGGTTTTTATCTAGTTTTGTGATACGAGTGACCTGCTATGTCTGTGAGCATTTTATTGTTTGGCAAACATATACAAAATAGTGTACAGGGTAGCTAGGGTTTTGGGATGAAGTTCGAGCCCGTTCCACCCCATAAAATCCGACGACCTCCCTTGCAATTCTGGCGTCGCCGGCCCCCCCTGTGCTTTGGATGTTGGTGTTTTGCAGGGTGGTGTCTGTGTTGGTTTTACCGTGTTTGGTTTTGTTTGCTTTTTAGGTTTTCTTCCAGATAAAAATCTGGGACCAGTTTCCCCTGATTAGAGTTTTTGTGTTTAGCGCGACACGTACGCTTCGAGATGGTCTGGTAGGTTCTGTGCATCACAGCGCATCGGGGTAGTTCTGGGTTTAGCACACGCACGTTTTAGTGTATTGAGTTCACGCGTTTAGCTTGCGACGCTACTATTTTCGTATTGCCTTAGTATCGCGTTTTTGTAGGATTTTAGCTTATGTGTATTCTTTGTGTAAATTCTAGGTTGGCAGGCGGGTACGTCGGACGCCGCAAAACTGGGGAAGTAAGTAGTCGGCTACACTTAGCACGAGACCAGTGTGAGTAGATTTAACATCTACGGGGAAATCACCCGTATGGTGTTAAGTGTCAGGCCTTGATAGGATATTGTAGTGGCGTATATATATTTATATGTATATTGCTTTTGCTTACGTACTATTGTAGTGTACCCATCCCTTGTTGCATATAGAAACAGTAGTTATGTAACACCGCACTGTCATTAATGGTTCAAGCTGCACGAGCACTATTTTTATGTTACACTCACACCGTTAGTGATTGGCATGACACTCGCACTATAGGATTGCTACGAACCCTACATCATTTTGATTACCGCATCATTGATGATTAGACATGATTCTGTCGCATATTGGCACATATACATACTGTACACTCATGCTTGCACATATACAAATTGTATACCCATATTGGTGCACACATACATTGATGTATCCATACTTGCGTATATGTTCACTTGCACATCCATGCCTACATACATACATACTCTTGCACATACGTAGATGATGCTGACTTTGATTTGAAAATTGGGGACCGCATGAAATGTTTTCAACTGGATCCTTTTAAAAGAGCGGTTTTCCCCTTTTACTCATAGTATGATTTTATACGGCATACGACACATTGCAATTATTTACGCATTGAGTTTTGGATTCGTGTGATTTCTGGATTTGAGAACCGTGGTATTATTTTAAGAAAATATGCACTATTTTGTAAACCCGGTTTCTTTTGATCTGATATTTCAGTCCATCCACCATGCGTTTTCTCGGTTCTGAGATGTGTGACATGTGACCTGAATCGAGGAGCTGGATGAGGCCAATTGTGGGTACATGGTGGACCTGGTATGGTACCCCGCGGCGAGAACGGATTGTTGTGCTTTAGACGATGAGCCTGGTAGAGGGACTACTACCTACTGGTGCTTGGTTGGACCTGGCGGTTATCCGGAGGATACTGACCCGAGTCGGGAGATGGATACGGGACGACCCGTACTGCCGGGGCCGAGGGCCGATTCCGCAGACAAAGCCCGTGTGCCAATCCGGACCGACGGAGCCCGATATATGAGGATTTCCGTGTCGATACTGCACACGAGTATTTCATGATGTTTTCGGGTGCCGATGTTGGGCACCCCGCTTCTGTGAGATTTACAGGATTTAGGGCCGGATAGAGTAACGGCGCCTGAGTTATTGGGATTTTGGGGTGTTTTTGGTAGACACCGGAGTTTTTCCGCGATGATGATTCGTGTAGATCATATTTTTTTCCATGCTCAGTATTTATTGTTATGCAACACATCATGTAGTCATAGTACCTGATAGAGTACTTCGGCATGATTATTGCATACCCTGCTTATCATTTAGATGCTATCTGATTGCACATGTTGGAGTATCGCAGTACGTGCATACTCGCGATTACCTTTATATGTTATCTACTATTCACGAGTTGGCAACTCACCCCCATTGTGCCACAGTGTTTGCAGGTCGACCCTCAGAGTAGTTACGGCAGAGCTATCTCTTGTATCTTTTTGGCTATGGTTACTACTGTAGTTGGCGCGTGAGCTGTTTGCTGCTAGGTGGGTTTGTGGTATCCGGTTATTTTCCATTTGTTCACACTATTGTATCTAGTACTCTCCATCTACTATTTCACGTATTGACTTAGAGACCAGTTGTGAGGACGATGTTGTATATTATTTTGTACTCTGGTGTCGAGCTCGTGTAAGCCGACTTTATTAATGCAGTTTTATGTTTTATGATGTTTTTCACTTATATTGATCATTTCTTCGCTACGGCGTCGTATATTATTCTTGTGGTGATTGTTTCCGCCGTTGGGCTTGATTGAGCCCATTTGGGGATGTTATATTTTTGTTATCAGTCATTTTACTTATATCATGTTTTGTACCCGTCTTCGGGGCTAGTTTTTACAAAGGAGGCGCTGCCGAAATTTTTAAGAAAAAAACTTAAACTTTAAAGATTTTCACTCAATTACTCAAGGTTTTCTAAATGTTTTAAACTAATGATTTTCTTCACTCACTATTTTCATGGTTTTGATTTCTGGGTTTTGGCTTACTTGATCGCGTAGCGCCTGTAGACGTTACGTGGTTTAGTGCCGGTCACGGGCCGAACTTTTGGTCGTGACACCAAGGTTGATTGTCGTGTCTGAATCCTGCTGGAATGAGGAGGAACGCTGTTATTGATCTCTAAGCTGTCTGCGAACCGTCAAGACTTGGCTATCTTTCGGATGGAGCGTGGTGGGAAGGTATGGTTCTCTTTTTGTTTGTGCTCCTAGATTGTATACAGGGATCAATGTGATCTCACCGGTAGGGCAAAAAGTTTCAATTTATATATTTTTTTCTTTCCGCGATACTCTATCATTTCAGCTTTTATATCGCGAAAGTCGCGATTGCCCAATCATTTCGCCTATTTTTCGCGGCGCCCAATCATTTCGGCTATTTTTTTTACTCGCTGCTTTTTATTGCGAGTTTCCTAACCATTTCGGCTATTTTGTATGCATATATTTTACTTGCTGATTTTGTTGCATGTTGCCCTATCATTTCGGCTATTTCATAAGCATTTTTTGGCTCGCTGGCTTTTTGCTGCGAGTTTGGGATTTGATACCGATTTAGGCATCACCATCGCAGCAACTGGGATATTGCCAGGAGCGAATCATCATTTGCCTTTGTCAATGTCGAACAAAGGTGGCTTAGAGAATAGGGTTAGGATCCTGTTGACCAAGGCTTTTTGACTTTACGAGCAGTAAGGGTCTCTTAAAGGTATTTCTCCTTACGATTCGTGAGGATCTCGTAGATGAGTTTTCTCCTTAAGAATCGTAAGGAGTCTTAAGCGTATGGCCTCTTATAAGTCATAAGGATCTTATAAGAGTGTTTTCTCTTTATAAGTCGAGAGGACTTACAAGGGCTGTCCACTGTATAAACATATCCCTAGTCGCGGGTGGGACTTTGTTAGGGAAAATGTTTATTCGCGCCCGTTGATTGTATACAAGGGTCAGCATTGAACCCCTTGTAGGGCAAAATAAGGGTGTATGACTGCTTAAGAACAGGTTCAGATCCCTGTAGCTTAAGACTTTTGAATCTTATGAGCCGTAAGGGTCTCATAAGAGGGTTATCCTTACGAGTCGAGAGGATCGCGCAAGTGTAATTTCTCCTTAGGAATCGTGGGGATCCCTAAGTGTGTTTCTCATTTGTTAGTCGTAAGGATCTCACGCAGGTGGTTTCTCCTTACAGGATCGAGAGGACCTTGCAAGTGTCTTTTAACGAGATTGCGCCCTTTCGGGTTTTCACAAAACTCGCCGGTAGTCTTGTTGTTTTTACTCACGGAGCCCTTTCGGGTTATCATCCATGCCCATCTCGCTTATGGACATACCGTTTTTTTTCAGCCTTGGGATGCTGCGGTCCATAGTAGTTTATAGACGTCTCGGTCAACAGCCAGTTTTAGGACATAGTGGTCTATCGATAGTTTAAAGACGTTTCGGTCCGTATCTCCGGCTACCACTTATAGAGTTCGGGCTTAGGAAGATAGCGAGTGGACATAGGCGTCGTCATTTATCGTTGACCTATGCCGTAACTCGTCAGGCGTTCTAATTTTTTAGGAAGCGACCATTTATTGGCCTGAAAGGTCTTTCACCATGCATGTCCATGAGTAGATAGGCTCCACCCTGGTAAACTTTATCTATGATGTACGGGCCTTCATAGTTCGGCTCGAATTTCCCCTGCTTGGCACGATTGGGGATCATAGGTCTTTTGAAAACTAGCAAAAGCTCGCCTTGGCGGAATGTTCTTAGCCTAGTCAATCTTTTATATGAGCGTGTCAACTTTTCTTTGTACGCTTCCAAGTTTTGCTGCGCTATGAGCCAAGTTTCGTCGAGGGCATCAAGCTCCTCAAGCCGGAGATGAGCATTCTCTTCGCCCGTTAGCTCATAATGAACTGCCACTCGCAGGGAGGGTAACTCTATCTCCAAAGGGAGTAATGCTTCAGTGCCGAATACCAATGCATAGGGCGTTGTGTTTGTGGCTGTTTTGAACGTAGTTCGATACGCCCAGAGAGCTTCATGCAGTCTCTCATGCCAGTCCTTCATACTTTTGCCACCATCTTCTTAACGATCTTGTTGAAAGCCTCAGCTAGACCGTTAGCTCGGGGATTGTAGACCGAAGAGTATCTCCAGTCTATATTATGCTGTTATGCGAAGCAGCTGATCTTGTGGCTTCTGTAGGCCGGCCCGTTATCGGAGATAATCTGTCGCGGAGTGCCGAACCGATAGATGACGTATGTCTTGAAGAAATGGAGTATATTCTCCATCTTCACTTCTCTTAGTGGTATTGCTACTGCCCACTTGGAGAAGTAATCAGCTGTCGCGAGAATAAACCGTTGTCCTCTGGACGACACTGGTTCGATTGGCCCGATTATAGCAGTTCCCCACATTTCGAACGACCAGCTAGCCACCGTTGTATATAGCGGATTTGGATGCTGATGGATAAAGTCCCCGTGAATCTTGAATGAGTGGCACTGCTTCGTGTATTCGAAGCAGTCTTGGATCTTTGTGGGCCAATATTAGCTCATCCTTTTAATCTTCAGCTTCATCTTCGGCCCGGCTTGGTGAGAACCGCATAGTCCGTCGTGAGTTTCTTGGACGACTCTCTTTGCCTATTCAAGTCCCAGGAATCTTAGGCACAGGGAGTCAAACGATATCTTATACAGAATATCATTGACAAAGGCGAAGGATAGATCTCGTTTCATGAGCTGATGTCTTGAGGACACGTCTTCAGGTGTTCGACGGGATTTGAAGTAGTCTCTAAAGACTTCTCTCCAATCCATAGCCTTTTCCTGGTCTTTTCTTGTAAGGTTTCTTTCTCTATCGTTCCCTTTTCTTTGGACGACTCTGGAGATATTTCTGCCGATGCAAGAACCCGACGGTTTTGCACAACGATCCTCATGTCATCGAGGTTCTCGTCGGCCATTTCTTCAGCGAGCTTGGCGAATGCATCCGCCTTGCTATTTTCCACGTGCGGTATGCTTTCCAGGGCACAGGTAGAGATTTGAGTCAGCAATTGTGATACCCTTTCGCCGTATTTTACCAACTCTGGTTTGCACGTTTGATACTCGCCATTCACTTGGCTAACGACCAGCTGGGAGTCTCCGTATATGAGGAGGTTTTCAATTCACATGTCGACAGCGATCTCAAGACCTCTTATCAAAGCTTCATATTCGGCTTAATTATTTGTCTTCAGCTCTGTTAAGTGTTAGTTATATGTATGCCCTAGAGGCCATTACTGTACATGAGATGTCTATTGTAGTGGATGCTGGGACATATATAGTTAGGACTTTCTTGCTCGACATGATAGTATGCTATCTGGTTGCTTTTTATCTTAACATGTATACTTACTGTCTCTCTGTTACATGTTGATAAAGCCCTTAGGATGTGTACTCGACTTGCAGGACTATGATGCAGATCATACTAGTGAGGCCTGGGTAGTCCATGAGTACATCCTTCAATGTTCCTAGTCGTGGGAATATCGAGACGGGGCATCGATATTCCAAAGTAGACTAGCGTATATCTTCTCGACCCATGTGATGGGCGATGGATGATCCCATATCCATTGGTGTTTGACATCAGAGATGGTATGCGGGTGCTCAGTGGAGACTGGGTACACTGAATGGACTCGCCGAGAACTCCCAGATGGTATTATACCTCACGTCAGATGGCAGTTCTCTGGTGACACTGGTACAGCTTAGTCTGTTGACCTGAGATCGTCATAGAGTCTTGTGTGTCTCCCACTGTGCTTTGATTTCCACCCTACCATGGCTCTACTGAGTCGTGCAAATAGGTGGTTTTTGGGTACAGTCCCGATTCACATGGAGGCAATGAGCGATAGGAGGGGATTCGTCTCTCCCGGTATTAGGGGTTGATGTTGCGCTATGCTCGACTGGCCATAACTGGAAATCCCTGGCCAGGGTTGCACTGATTTACTGGTAAGTGTCAGTAGTTTCATGCTTGTTATGGACCTTACATCGGCATGACTTATCAAGCTACTGGGGTCTGACGTTTACCACCCCTAGGCGAGATATGCGACATATCAGACGAACAGACCGGACTCTGCGGTAAGTGTTACTGATTGGATTCACAGGAGTGTGAGCAGGCTTGCTCGTTGATCTTCTGATCGCTCAATACCCGGGTGGCCGTTACGTTTAGCAGACCGCTTGCGGCTTATGGGTGATTGATATGATCACCACCTACTGCCGGCATATTGACGAGTCTTTAGAGTCCCACACAGAGGTTTCCTGTCTCAAGCGAAACGAAATAGGAGCGCATATGAGATATGTGTGGGACCGAGAATAGTACCAGTATGTGATACTGAATTCTATTCTCGCGATTTGTATCATCGAATGGTTATATGAGATATAGCCGGATTACCGAATCAAATGTTGATTCGATATATTGATACACGTGATATTAGTCGGTTATATGCGGCATGACCGGATCATTAAATCAAGTATTGATTTAATGATTTAATGTATAATTATATATTTGATATATTACTTTATATTAACTAGTATTTGTTCACTTAAAATTGATATTCTCACTTGATGTGCACAAATTGTATATGTGATATATGTTTGTGCACTAGTTTGTATCATGATTGATGATACATGCAAACTTCGGTGTGTGTATGACTTACACCATGTTTAGGTTAACGGTTTAGGTTTTTATTTATTTTGGTAAAATAAAAAGGTGGTTTTCTTTGTCTTTGCTTGAAGCTTCATGAAGCTTTCAAGCATCTTTGACAAAGTTTAACCATTTTGTTTTGCATGAGATTTTCATTAACCTAACCATTAACTCAAACTAGGGTTTAATATCTACAAAGGTTAACTCACCCATGGTTGCATCATGATAGACTTCACTTGATTATTCCTTTTAATTAATTCGTATTCTTTTCTTTCTTCTTCTTCTTCTTCAAGAAGAAGAAAAGCATGCTAGAAAAAATTTCAAGTGAAGAAAAAGAGTGAGAAATCCAAATCTAAAGTGAACCCACTTCCAATTTCATCAACCTCTACTACTTGCCATTTAGTTTAGGGTGTTCTCTTCATAAAGTTCATGACCTAGTGAAGATGGAGCTTGAGTTTGAGTCTCCTCGACGTAGATCATCTTCGGCCTCGAAGTCAACGACCTAGCCAGCTCATTTCTCTGAGGAAACCATCACTAGAGTCCGGGATCGTGATGATCGCAGCGAAGGGACGTCAACACGGAGCTTTAGAAGTGAAGGACCGGATCTACAAAGGCTGTAATCCCTTTCACTTAATGTTAAAGTTGTTTTCTTGCATTTAGTTTCGCCTAATCTCTAGTATACGATCTTGCATAGGGTTGTTCGGCACATAAAAATTTGATTTTGGCATGGTAAATGCCTTGTAGATCCTTCTTAGTGTGCCCAGGAACCCTACATTAAGGAGAAGGCAAAGCGCATTATCCCTTCTTGTGGAGTCACGAAGATGTGGCCCACCCCGGATTTGATTATAAGGGTGCTTTGTTTGCACTTCTTCATGGAAGATGCTCCATCGAAATAGAGTTCCCATCGGGTATCATTCTCTCTTCTCTTCCCGTCGATCGTATTAAACACGTGCTCGTCAAGCAATTCACAGTTCATAGGAGAGTCATAAGGTATAGGATGTTCGGCAAGGAAGTCGGCGATGGCTTGGCCTTTCACTGCCTTGAGAGGACGATATGTTATCGAGAATTCCATCAAGAGCAGGGCCCATTTTGCGAGTCGTCCGGTTAATATGTCTCTTTATATCAAATACTTGAGAGGATCCACTTTCGATATGAGATGGACCTCATGTGCCAATGCATAGTGCCTAAGCTTCGTTATCGCGAAGATCAACGCTAGGCAGTGTTTTTCAATGGGAGACTAATTGTTTTCTGCCCCCAGAAGAACTCGACTCAAATAGTAAAGGGCTCTCTCCTTCCTTTGGTCATTTTCTTGTGCCCATAATGCGCCTAGAGAACCCTCAAGGGCGGTTGTATACTAATGAGAGGCTTTCCCTTGACCAGAGCGGTCAGCACCGACAGATTCAGCAAGTATTGCTTGATTTCGTCCAGTGCGCTTTGGCATTTGCGATCCTAAACGAACGGGGTTCTCTTCTTCATTATGTGACTCTAAGGACGGCACTTGCCGGAAAGATTAGCTATAAATCGCCGGATATATGCGAGCTTTTCTTGGAGTGACCGCAGCTACTTGAGTGTTCTTGGCGGAGGCATTTCCACGATCGCCTTGATCTTCGACGGGTCTATCTCGATGCCCCGGTGTCGTACAATGAATCACAGGAAATTTCCTGAGGAATCACCGAATGCACATTTGAGAGGGTTTATCATCCGGTTGTATTCCCGCAGACGTTGGAACATGATCTTCAGATGCTCCCATTGCTCCTCGTGCGATTTTCTTTTCACCACACGGTCGTCAATATAGCATTCGATTATTTCAGGTATTAGGTCATCGAAAATCTTCATCATGGCCATCTGATAGGTGGCACCGGCGTTCTTTAGACCGAAAGGCATCACCTTGTAGCAGAATATGTCCAAAGGGGTCCGGAAAGCGGTATGCTTCTGATCCTTGGGATGCATCTGTAAGTCCATATTGCGACCCCCGGTGCTTACGGGGAGGCGGAAACGGTATAAAAAACGAATTTTTATCGCAAGAGGCAACATGGACTAAACATGGTCGGGATCGTTGTCTAAACTAAAACTAGTATTCTAGCTAAAGAGAGTTAGCTACTATGGAAGATGGTTATACCTAAACTTGAACTCCTTCTTCTTCAAACCTTGTAGAGGTTGATGGTTCTCTTTACGTCGCCTTCTCCCGTCGAAGATGGATCCACCTCGAAGGTTCGACTTTGGGCTCTTCCTCGATCTTTGAGTGAACTAGGGTTTCCGGCTTGCTAAACCTTCATCCTAGAATGAGTAGAGAGAGATTAGGGTTTGCTTTTCTTTCTAAAGAGAATGATTCTCAACACATGAGAAGGTTTCTCTTTTCAAGAGGAAGAAGAAGATGAAATGAGGAGAGAGAGAGGTTATGATAGAATGAGCTCAATTATTTCTTTCTTGCAACCATATTGCAAAAGAAATGAATTATCTAAATGATAATAATTGAAATAAGAATAGTTGATGGTAATTTTGGAATGACCACTATCATGCCTCTTTAAATGAAGTGTAAGCATGAATCAAGGAAGACTTTCAAGGCATGAAAGTGGTCAATGGTCAACAAGTCAACCAAGGTCAACAAGTCAACAAAAAACAACCATAACATAATTCTCATTTAATTACTATTATTAATAGATAATATATAAATCCATTAGGGTTTGGAAAATGAAGACTGTCAACTGTGCATACGCACCCGTTCCGAAACCCTAATGAAAAACCTCATTCTCCGCCTCAAGCAACTGTGCATACACACCTGCATTCTCGTTCCGAAAAACAAGAATACCAAGATATAAAAGCAACCCCAAAAACATATACCAGTATCTGGCTCAAACCAGAGCCTGCCAGTGTAATCCGTCCGGACTCCAAACGTGCATAAGTGCGCGGATGAGAACGAACCCTGTCGCAAAACCATGCGACCTCTACTCTGTTTTGCCCAGAGGCGAATACCCTCTGTGTGGGACTCTAAAGACTCGACACTACGCTGGCAGTGGGTTTAACCACAGACCGCAAGCGGCACTAGCTGTGCGTAACGGTCCCCAGGTAGATGCCGACAAGAAGGCTGACGAGGTGAAACCCCATCTGAACTCCTACTGAGTCTGAATGTGACATTCTCCGTACAGTCCGGTCTGTTCGTCTGATACATCGCATGGCGGGCCTAGGGGGCGGTAAAACGTCAGTCCCCCAATAGCGGTACAAGTCGTGTCGGAGTGAAGCCCAAAACACCCTGGGATAACACTGGAAACCTACCAGTATATCTCGCTTGCCCTGGCCAGGGACTACTCGTGTAATGGCTCTCCTAGACACAGCGCGATGTCAACCCCCAATACCGGGAGAGACGAATCATGTCTAACCGTCACTGCCTCCAAGTGCTTCGGGACTGCACCCAACCACCACCTGTTTGCACGACTCTTTTGAGCCGTGGTAGGGTAGTGATCAAAGTGCAGTGGGAACACACTCGAGGCGAAGTGTCAGTGTCAAGTCAGCGGACTAAGCTGTACTCATGTCACCTGGGAACTGATAACTGACGATAGGTATAATACCAACCTGTCAGTTCCCGACGAGTCCTGTCCAGTGTACTCGTAACCCAACGAGCACCCGTATACTATCTCCAGTACGACGTACTGATGGCTGTGGGACAGACCATCTCCCACACTGGGATGAGAAGCGCATACGCTAGTCTACTCCGGAGTATCGATGCCCTGTCTCGATAGTCCTACGACTAGGGACCTGTATAAGGATGTGCCTATAGATTACCCAGCCCCCACTAGTGTGACTGCCATCACAACGCTGGTAATCAAGCAAAGATCCTAAGGGCTCCACTAATGCGTATAAGTGATATACTGAAATAAACACAAGTACACATTGAAGTAGAAACAAACCAAGTAGCATACTACTATATTGAGCAAGATTGTTTATACAAGGTGAATATCCCAAGCTTCCATCAAGTAATATACAGACTAGTATGATACAGTAATGGCCTCTAGGGCATATACACTAACAATCTCCCACTTGCACTAAGGCCATGTACTGGCGTATCGAAGACCTATCATCTCGATCAGCCGCTCGAACTGAGTCTGGGGTAGGGCCTTGGTGAATAGATCTGCAGTGTTCTCTTCTGAAGCAACCCTCCGAACCTCGATCTTCTTGCGATCCACGATCTCCCTGATCAGGTGATACCGCCTCAAGATGTGCCTGGATCTCTGATGGGACCTGGGTTCCTTTGCTAAAGCTATAGCCCCGTTGTTGTCGCAATACAGAGGTACTGGGTCAATAATGGACGGAACCACCTGAAGTTCTTTTAAGAACTTCCTTATCCAGACAGCTTCTTTTGCGGCATCAGATGCAGCGATGTATTCTGCTTCCATAGTCGAGTCTGCAACGGTTTCCTGTTTGGAACTCTTCCAACACACCGCCCCTCCATTGAGGGTAAAGACAAAACCCGACATGGACTTGGAATCATCCTTGTCACTCTGGAAGCTGGAGTCAGCAAAGGCCTCAATCTGGAGGTCTTTTCCGCCATACACCAAGAACATCTCCTTAGTCCTCCTCAGGTACTTGAGAATGTTCTTTACCGCTATCCAATGTTTCTCCCCTGGGTTTGACTGATACCGGCTTACTACACTCAGTGCATAAGCTACATCCGGTCTGGTACACAACATCGCATACATTATAGAGCCTACCGCAGAAGCGTAGGGTATAATAGACATGCGATCCCTCTCCAAATCAGTCTTGGGAGACATCTCTTTAGAGAGGGTGATCCCGTGACAAGCCGGTAAGTTACCGCGCTTGGAATCTTCCATACTGAATCTTTTCAGTACGGTGTCGATGTACCTGGACTGTGAAAGTCCTAATATCCTCTTAGATCTATCACGATGGATCCGGATCCCCAGGATGTAAGAGGCATCACCCAGGTCTTTCATGGAGAACCTGTGTGACAAGAAACCCTTGACAGATTGTAGCATAGGAATGTCATTTCCTATTAAGAGAATGTCATCCACGTATAAAACAAGGAATACCACAGTTCTCGCTACAAATCTACTATAGATGCATGGTTCATCTGGATTTTTGATAAAGTCAAATTCCTTGACCGTCTCATCAAAACAGATGTTCCAACTCCGCGATGCCTGCTTTAGTCCATAGATGGACTTAAGCAACTTGCACACCTTTCCGCTGCTCCCACTCTGAATGAAACCCTCTGGCTGATCCATATAGACACACTCCTCTAAATTTCCATTTAGAAAAGCGGTTTTTACGTCCATCTGCCAAATCTCATAATCGTGGAAGGCAGCAATGGCAAGAAGGATCCGAATGGATTTCAGCATAGCCACTGGAGAAAAGGTTTCGTCGTAGTCCAAGCCAGGTCTTTGACGGAAACCCTTTGCTACAAGTCTAGCTTTATAGGTCTCAACCTGTCCATCTACACCAATCTTCCTTTTGAAGATCCACTTGCATCCTACGGGTTTTACCCCGTCTGGAGCAATGTCCAACGTCCATACTTTGTTGGTGTACATGGACTCCATTTCGGTCCGCATTGCATCCAGCCATTTTACCGAGTCAATGCTCTGAACGGCCTGCTGGAAGCTAGTAGGCTCATCATAGTCTATGATGCAATCCTCTCTATCCCCGTCTATGAGAAAACCGTAGTATCTCTCGGGCGGATGAGACTGCCTACTACTTCTGCGGAGCGGCATAGGAATGTCCTGTTCATTTGAACCTTCTGGTTCCACTAAGCTTTCAGTAATAGTCCGTGGTTCTGTAATTTCTTCCAGTTCTACTGTGCTCCCACTTATCTGGTTTTCCAAAAACTCAGTTTCCAAGAAGTAGGCATGACGAGAAACAAGGACTTTTTGTTCCTCTTCACAGTAGAAGAAATATCCCTTGGAGTTCTTTGGATATCCCACGAACTTACACTGTACTGAACGCGCCTCGAGCTTGTCCGCATGCTGCTTTTTAACAAAAGCTGGACATCCCCAAGTCTTGATGTGACTGAGATGGGGTCTCTTCCCACACCACATCTCATATGGTGTAGTAGGCACAGTCTTAGTAGGAACTCGGTTCAAAAGGTACGCAGCTGATTCTAGTGCATACCCCCAGAATGATCGCGGTAACTCAGCGTTACTCATCATGGACCGAACCATATCCAATAGGGTCCGGTTCCGTCTCTCCGATACACCGTTATGTTGCGGGGTGTATGGAGGAGTAAGCTGAGAGAGAATCCCATTCTCTTTTAAATAATTCAGGAACTCGGCACTTAAGTATTCTCCACCTCGATCCGATCTTAGAATCTTGATACTTTTGCCGGTCTGTTTTTCTACTTCATTCTTAAATTCCTGGAATTTTTCAAAAGCTTCGGACTTATGTTTCATTAAGAAGACATAACCGTATCTTGAAAAATCATCCGTAAAAGTAATGAAGTAAGAATAGCCGCTTCGCGCATGTGTAGACATTGGACCGCACACGTCGCTGTGTACGAGTCCCAAGAGCTCGCTCGCTCTTACTCCGTGTCCAGTGAACGGAGTCTTTGTCATCTTTCCTTTGAGACAGGATTGACAAGTGGCATACGATTGATATTCGAACGGATCCAAATATCCTTCTGTATGTAACTTAGTCAACCTTCTCTCATTGATGTGACCCAGTCTACAATGCCATAAGAAAGTCTGATTAATATCTGGTGACTTTCTTTTGTGTGTATTCTGGACATTGAAAATCTGTGGTTGGTTTAATACGTATATACCATTGCTCAGTGTACCTGACCCAATCAGAACTTGATTAAGGTGAATGTTTACAACATTACTTACAAACGCAAATTCATAACCTTCTTTAGAAATCAAAGATACAGAAATGATATTACAAGTTGCGTTGGGTACAAAAAAGCAATTACGCAAAACCAAAATATGTCCATCTGACATTCCTAGGTGATAGTCCCCCACGGCTTTAGCATCCATGCTAGCTCCGTTCGCAACTCTGAGGGTCATGTCACCTTCCTTCAAAAACCTACGGTTTCTCAACGCCTGCAAAGAATTACAGATATGAGATCCTGATCCGGTATCCAATACCCAGGAAGTAGAGTTTATAGAAAGACAGTTTTCAATAACATACACACCTGAAGCTGAAGCCGCAACCTGCTTCAGTTCCTGTGTCCTGGCTTTCCAAGCCCTGCAATCTTTCTTCCAGTGTCCACTCTTGTGACAATAGAAGCATTCCTCTTTACCAACAAGCTTCCCCGCTATCTTTGTTGCCTTTTCCTTTCCCTTCGCACCCACTTTACTAACACCGCCCCTTGGTTTGGCAGGGGCTTTCCTCTTCTTTCCCTTGGCTTTCGCTTTGGACCTAGAAGAAGAAGATCCTCCTACAAACAAAGTGGATGTATCCCTACCCTTCTGTAGGGTGCCCTCTGCGCTCCTCAGCAGGTTGAGGAGTTCTGAAAGTTCAACTTCCTTTTCTTGCAAGTTGAAATTCAGTATGAACTGGGCGTAAGTGGATGGAAGGGACTGGAGAATTATATCCGTGTAGAGTTCACTATCCAACGTGGTCCCAAGTTCCGTGAGCTCCTCAGTGTAGCCAATCATCTTAAGCACGTGGTCCGCTACCGATGATCCGACGGCCAACTTAGTCGAAAATAACTTCTTCGACACTTCGTATCTTGCGATACGAGACTGCTCTCCATACAGTTCTTTTGTATGAAGAAATATGGATTCCAAATCCATATTCTCGTGCCTCCTCTGATGGTCGTTGTCCATCGAGGCAAGTACGAGGCATCTGGCCTTCGCGCTGTCTATCTCCCAAGTCTTACGGATTTCCTTATCCGCGACGCTGGAGGTGGGACCTGGGACGGGGGGAGCTTTGGTGGTAAGAAGATACCCCAGCTTGTCGTAAGAGATTGCCAATTTGACATTCCTGAGCCAATCTTTGTAGTTTGGCCCTGTCAATATGTTTTTATCTAGAAGTAACTTAAGTCCAGTCATTTCGATTTGGTCGCTGCAGGGGGAGAGAAGAAACACTTAGCACGATGCTCTTGCAAGTTTAGAATGGTTTTTAATTTGTCTAAACAGGATGGCTCCCACTGTCTCTCGAATCCCTCCTCAAACCACAAAGGAAGAATTAGCCGGGATCAATCCCACCGTACAATACTTGCTTAACCGTTCAGCCAGGCCAGTGTCGGTACTTCGAGGGAGGTTTTCCAACGCTTTCGCGAAGTTCCTTAATTTAAGAACCTCTTTTCCCTGGGGGCGTAGCCCCGCTAACACCTTTCTAGTCACCTACTAGGTTTATAGCATTGATCGTTTAGTGAGAAATTTCCCGAGGAGTAGCATATACTCACAGTAGGATCGGGATCCAAATATCATCGCGTGACGAAAATGAAGGAATCCTACCATAATCATCACACTCCAAATGGTATGCAAATCTAGCAAGTTTCAGTACTTATGAAACTCCCGATGTGGATTTTTGCCCCATGCTCTTATGACCTTGACTTTGGCCAACAAATCATAAGTCACATGTCAAGTTTTCCCGTCGTTCTCCAGGTTAATTTGAATCCACCCGTACATACCCTTGACTTTGGCCAACAAGGCAGTACGACTGTTCCAAATCAACGCATCTATCTATGCTGCACATGAATATCCAATAGCTACCAATCACTATGCCTTGACTTTGGCCAACAAACACAGCTTGAATACTATTGACTATTTATGTGAAACGACGGAGGGCTACGAATGGTTTTGGTAAAACCGTGAACGTAGTGAACTTGATATAATCGATGGAACGAGATAGCTTTTAGAAGGAGTGGCTCAAGCTCCGCATTTAAAAGTTAGTTTTGAAAAGAACCGAGTGGTTTTTCGAAAGTGTTCCATCGACTTAAACTTGGTTTATTATCTTGCATTAGTTCTTTTAATGCGTGATATTCTTGCATTAGTTCTTTTAATGCGTCCCATCATTTAATTCCTACCATTGCAGAAAACAACCAAAATATGACGTACGCTTATGCCATTCGCATTCGCCACGGGGTCCCGTCATCACTCGTTAGGTTACTTAACTAACGACAGAGCGGGGGCTGGGCTAGCGCGGCTGTAAAACATAAGCAACGCCTAAATAGAAAGCAATGATAGACATTACAGATCACAGATGAATACATTGGATATACTAGCAATCCGCATTTCTTTCGAGCCTGAAACGAAAAGCGGATAACACGGTCGCGGTGAATAGCAAATACCCCACCCAAGACCCCTACGGATGCGGCAAACTACCCGCCAAGATCCCGGTAGTTTGTGCACCCCACCATGGGTCTATCCTAGGAGCAAAAAACAGTAAAAAGAATTATACAATGACGGCTACAACCCCGACCCGGTTGTGCGGCCAAACAAATAATATAATTACATCAATTTACATTTACAATGAATGAAAGAAAAACAAAAGCTCATCTCACATCCACCCCGGCTATTCACCCGCGACAGTCCAACACATTCATATACACATTCCAGCACATTACAGATCATGTATAACCCCGACTAATCGACTTATAGCGATTAGCCGACGTTCAATACATGCAAACATCACAGATATAACCAACATAGCCAAAGTGCAGTGAAGTTTGGAAAAAAAATACGGAATTATAGGACCCCAAAAGTGAATTTCAGTTCTGGAAAATCTGGGTACATATAATATATCTGAAAAATCCCAAAACCAACACAGAAGAACACTGCACGAAAAACGATGCAAAGATGACTACAACCTGCGGCGGTTCCGCGGCCATATGAGTAGGTGAGGCCGCGGAAGGGCGGCGGTTTGGAGGAAACATGCTATCGTTTTTCTTGTGTGTTCTTAGAAAACCCTGAGACGAATTTACAAGTATAAAGTTTTTCATTTTGAGCAGAAAAAATTTCAACAGAAAGTTAGGGTTTTGATTTTCCGGTTTTGCGATTTTTCGGTTCCGAACTTCGTTACACTTCACTACCAAGCTAGTTTAAGTTTAGTTAGGCTCTGATACCACTGTAAGTCCATATTGCGACCCCCGGTGCTTACGGGGAGGCGGAAACGGTATAAAAAACGAATTTTTATCGCAAGAGGCAACATGGACTAAACATGGTCGGGATCGTTGTCTAAACTAAAACTAGTATTCTAGCTAAAGAGAGTTAGCTACTATGGAAGATGGTTATACCTAAACTTGAACTCCTTCTTCTTCAAACCTTGTAGAGGTTGATGGTTCTCTTTACGTCGCCTTCTCCCGTCGAAGATGGATCCACCTCGAAGGTTCGACTTTGGGCTCTTCCTCGATCTTTGAGTGAACTAGGGTTTCCGGCTTGCTAAACCTTCATCCTAGAATGAGTAGAGAGAGATTAGGGTTTGCTTTTCTTTCTAAAGAGAATGATTCTCAACACATGAGAAGGTTTCTCTTTTCAAGAGGAAGAAGAAGATGAAATGAGGAGAGAGAGAGGTTATGATAGAATGAGCTCAATTATTTCTTTCTTGCAACCATATTGCAAAAGAAATGAATTATCTAAATGATAATAATTGAAATAAGAATAGTTGATGGTAATTTTGGAATGACCACTATCATGCCTCTTTAAATGAAGTGTAAGCATGAATCAAGGAAGACTTTCAAGGCATGAAAGTGGTCAATGGTCAACAAGTCAACCAAGGTCAACAAGTCAACAAAAAACAACCATAACATAATTCTCATTTAATTACTATTATTAATAGATAATATATAAATCCATTAGGGTTTGGAAAATGAAGACTGTCAACTGTGCATACGCACCCGTTCCGAAACCCTAATGAAAAACCTCATTCTCCGCCTCAAGCAACTGTGCATACACACCTGCATTCTCGTTCCGAAAAACAAGAATACCAAGATATAAAAGCAACCCCAAAAACATATACCAGTATCTGGCTCAAACCAGAGCCTGCCAGTGTAATCCGTCCGGACTCCAAACGTGCATAAGTGCGCGGATGAGAACGAACCCTGTCGCAAAACCATGCGACCTCTACTCTGTTTTGCCCAGAGGCGAATACCCTCTGTGTGGGACTCTAAAGACTCGACACTACGCTGGCAGTGGGTTTAACCACAGACCGCAAGCGGCACTAGCTGTGCGTAACGGTCCCCAGGTAGATGCCGACAAGAAGGCTGACGAGGTGAAACCCCATCTGAACTCCTACTGAGTCTGAATGTGACATTCTCCGTACAGTCCGGTCTGTTCGTCTGATACATCGCATGGCGGGCCTAGGGGGCGGTAAAACGTCAGTCCCCCAATAGCGGTACAAGTCGTGTCGGAGTGAAGCCCAAAACACCCTGAGATAACACTGGAAACCTACCAGTATATCTCGCTTGCCCTGGCCAGGGACTACTCGTGTAATGGCTCTCCTAGACACAGCGCGATGTCAACCCCCAATACCGGGAGAGACGAATCCTGTCTAACCGTCACTGCCTCCAAGTGCTTCGGGACTGCACCCAACCACCACCTGTTTGCACGACTCCTTTGAGCCGTGGTAGGGTAGTGATCAAAGTGCAGTGGGAACACACTCGAGGCGAAGTGTCAGTGTCAAGTCAGCGGACTAAGCTGTACTCATGTCACCTGGGAACTGATAACTGACGATAGGTATAATACCAACCTGTCAGTTCCCGACGAGTCCTGTCCAGTGTACTCGTAACCCAACGAGCACCCGTATACTATCTCCAGTACGACGTACTGATGGCTGTGGGACAGACCATCTCCCACACTGGGATGAGAAGCGCATACGCTAGTCTACTCCGGAGTATCGATGCCCTGTCTCGATAGTCCTACGACTAGGGACCTGTATAAGGATGTGCCTATAGATTACCCAGCCCCCACTAGTGTGACTGCCATCACAACGCTGGTAATCAAGCAAAGATCCTAAGGGCTCCACTAATGCGTATAAGTGATATACTGAAATAAACACAAGTACACATTGAAGTAGAAACAAACCAAGTAGCATACTACTATATTGAGCAAGATTGTTTATACAAGGTGAATATCCCAAGCTTCCATCAAGTAATATACAGACTAGTATGATACAGTAATGGCCTCTAGGGCATATACAATAACAGCATCTTTATCTTATTGTATCCCAATGAGCCGTACATGAAGGAGAAAACTTCATGAGTGGACGTATTATCAATCATCAGCTCAGTGATCGGTACTGGAACTGTAGGGTTCCTAGGCACCCTAATGAGGTCTCACAAGGTATCAACCATGCCAATTTCTAATTTTAACGGTGCCGAGAAACCCGACTACGGATCGTTGGCTAGAAAACTAGGCGAAACGAAACTAGTTAACAACTTAACTAAGGTTTATACGGAAATACAACATTTGTAGATCCGGTGCTCCACCTCCATAGCTCCGCAACGAAGTCCCCTTGCTGTCCAGATGAATTCCCGGGCTCTAGCGTCGGCTTCGTCGGAGAAATGGCGAGCTAGGTCGTCGATGTCCATGCCGAAGATGATCTACGTCGAGGCATCACTAGATCAAGCTCCAACATCACCAAGTCAAGAAACTTGTGAAGAAAACACACTCTACTACTTGGCAAGAGGTA
Source organism: Agapanthus africanus (assembly GCA_030015575.1). Lineage (NCBI taxonomy): Eukaryota > Viridiplantae > Streptophyta > Magnoliopsida > Asparagales > Amaryllidaceae > Agapanthus > Agapanthus africanus. Next base: position 316,808,332 of record CM057346.1, on the reverse strand, counting down.
GAGGATGAAGAAATAGGAAGTGGGTAGACTTTAGAATTGGATTTCTCACTCATTTTCATCAATCACCATTGATGAAGTGAAGGTTTCTTCATTGAAGAAGATGAAGAAGAAGATGATGATGATTATGATAAGATATTAAAAATAGAAAAGAAATATAATACTTATCATAACTTTAACCATGGTAAAGTATAGAGAATTAACTTTAGTTAGGTGGAATGGTTAGGGTTAGAGAAGAAGACAAGAATGGTTGCTTTGGTCAAAGTTGCATGAAGCTTGAAGAAGCTTCTAAGAAAGCAACCATTTGTTTTCTTTTCTCATTCTTTTCATCCAAAAAGAAATAGATAAATGAATGAATAAATAAATAAGCAAATAATAAACCCTAACCATTTCATTAACCAAGGTTTAATTCTTTATACTTAACCAATTTTTACATGCACCATCAAACATGATACAAGCATGTGCACAAAATCATATCACATATATAATGCGCACATCCGAGCGAGAAAATCCATTTAAAGTGAACCGGTACTAGTTAATGCAAAGTAATATATCAAGTATATAATTATGCATTAAATCATTAAATCAACACTTGATTTAACGATCCGGTCATACCGCATATAACCGACTAATATCCAATGTATCGATTTATCGAATCAATCTTCGATTCGATAACTAGGTTATATCGCATACAACCATTCGACACATTGTTCGCGAGAATGAAATACGGTATCACATACACACATTATTCTCGGTCCCGCACATATCTCATATGCGCTCCTATTTCGTTTCGCTTGAGCCCGGAAACCTCTGTGTAGGACTCTAAAGACTCGTCAATACGCCGGCAGCAGGTGATGATCATATCAATCACCCACAAGCCGCAAGCGGTCTGCTAAACGTAACGGCCACCCGGGTATTGAGCGATCTGAAGATCGACGAGCAAGCCCGCTCACACTCCAGTGAATCCAACCAGTAACACTACCGTACAGTCCGGTCTGATCGTCTGATATGTCGCATATCTCGCCTAGGGGTGGTAAACGTCAGACCCCAATAGCTCGATAAGTCGTGTTGATATGAGGTCTATAACAATTCGAGAAACTACTGGTAACACTTACCAGTAAATCTCAGCAACCCTGGCCAGGGATTTCCTGTTATAGCCAATCGAACACAGCGCAACATCAACCCCCTATACCGGGAGAGACGAATCCCCTCCTATCGCTCATTGCCTCCATGTGACTCGGGACTGTACCCAAAAACCACCGTTTTGCACGCCCTCTTGGACGTGGTAAGATGGAAATCAAAGCACAGTGGGAACCACACAAGACTCTATGACGATCTCGGGTCAACAGACTACTCTGTACCAGTGTCACCAGAGAACTGCCATCTGACGTGAGGTATAATACCATCTGGGAGTTCTCGGCGAGTCCGTCCAGTGTACCCAGTCTCTACTGAGCACCCGTATATCATATCTGTTGTCAAACACCAATGGATATGGGATCATCCATCGCCCATCTGTATCGGTCGAGAAGGTACACGCTAGTCTACTCTGGTATATCGATGCCCCGTCTCGATACACCCTCGACTGGGGACTTTGAAGGATGTACTTATGGACTACCATGTCCCCACTAGTATGATCCGCATCATAGTCCAGGTAGTTAAGTACACATCCTAAGGGCTTTACCAACATGTAATAGAGAGACAATCAGTGTACACGTTAAGGTAAAGTTCAACCAGATAGCATACTATCATGTCGAGCAAGAAAGTCCTCACTATATATGTCCCATCATCCACTACAATATACATCCTATGTATAGTAATGGCCTCTAGGGCATACATATAACTAACAATCTCCCACTTGCACTAGGGCCATCTGTAGCAGTGGTTTGAAGTATCTCATACTCAACCATCCCATAAAAGTCTCTCTCTGGGAACATGCCTTTGTGAGTGGATCCGCTGTGTTGTCCTCTGAGTCTACTCTCCTGACCTCGATCCCCTGGAGATCAACCATCTCCATGATCAGGTGATACTGCCTTAGAATATGTCTGGATCACTGATGGGACCGGCGTTCCTCGGCATAAGCCACAACTCCATTGTCTCACAATGGTAGGAACGTAGTTCATCTCATGAACCAATATACACCCAAACAGCCTCTTCGGTAGCATCATAAGTAGCGATGTATCCTGCCTTTATCGTCTAGTATGTCACAGTATCTAGCTTGGAACTCTTCCAACATACCGTCCCTCGATTGAGGGTAAAGACAATGCCTGTGACTGACACTCAGTCGTTCTTATCACTCTGGAACACTTCCAGCGATTCTCCCCAGGATCAATTGATATCATCTCACTACAACTAGTGAGTATTCTAACATCCATTTAGATCTATCTTATAGATCCAAAACCCAGGATTTAGGAGGTATCATCTTGATCCTATGTGGAGAATCATTGTGATAAGAGGAGATTGATCGAGCGTAGCATAGGAAACTCCTTCCCTATCAAGAGTATGTCATCCACGTACTCTACGAGGATCGTCACCATACTCCCTACTACCTTTTTGTTTATACAAGGTTCATCTACCATTTTGATGATGTCAACTTCTTTGACTAATCCATCAAAACAGATGTTCCAACTCCGCGATGCCTGCTTTATCCTATAAAGCATCTTGCACTCGTTTCCGCTGCTCCCACTGTCTACGAGGCACTCTGGCTGTGTACTTATAGACGTTCTCTTCTAAAACATCATTTAGAAAAGCAGTCATGGCACCCAACCGCCAGATAAGCATAGCCACTTAGAAAAGGTTTCGTCATGATCCATATCTGGTCAATGATGCAAACCTTTAACAAGTCTAGCTTTGAAAGTCTCAACTTTTCTATGTACACCAAGTAATCTTCTCAAGATATACTTGCTCCTGATGGGGATTTAACCCTTCAGATATAGCAACCAAAGTCCATACTTTGTTGGTGTATAAGGATTCCATCTCAGATCGCTAAGCATCCAGCCATTCTTACAGAGTCCCACTCCTGATGGCCAGCTGGACACTAGTTGGGTCATCATCTTATGATGCAATTCTCGCTCCCACTGTCATAGAGAAACAGAAGTATCTCTCAGGTGGGTGAGGAACCCTACTAGATCGGCGGAGAGGCTGAGGTTCGTTGGAATCTACTGAATCCTTTGGTTCTACCAAATCATTTGCTGTAGTTTGTATAGCTGGAACATTTCCAGTTCTACATAACAGATCTTGCCTCGAGCTTGTCCGGATTTTGCTTTTCAGACATAGGCTGGACAACCCCAAATCTTAACCATCTTAAGATATGGGCTCTTCCCTTTCCATATCACATATGAAGCGGTAGGCAACTGATTTGATTGGAACCCTATTCAATAGGTATGCAGCTTCTCAAGTGCATAACCCCCAAAAGGAAATAGGTAACTCAGTAATACTCATCATAGAGCACACCATATCATATAGGGTGTGATTGCTCCGCCCCGATATACCATCGTGCTATGGTGTATACGGAGGAGTAATACTGAGAGAGAATCTCATTCTCCTTTAGAATAATCCAGGAATTCCATGCTCAAGTATTCTCCTCCTTGATCACATCAAAGGACATAATACTTATACCCGTATTTCGGTTCTCTACTTCTAACTTATATTCTGTGAATATCTCAAAAGGTTCGGACTTGTGTTTCAACAGGAACATAGGTCTGAATCTTGAAAGATTATCAGAGAATGTAATGAAGTATAAAGAACCAGTCTTGGCATGTGTAGACAGGGGACCTACATACATCATCATGTATCAGTCCCAAGAGTTCACTAACTCTTTCTCTGTTTCCAATAAACAGAGCCGGTGTCATTATATCTTTGTGATATGACTTGCAAGTTTCAAAAGATGTAAATTCAAACTGATTTAAATATGCATCTATATGTAACTTCAGCCAGTCAGGTCGCATTGATATGACCTAGTCTACAATACCTCAAGAAGAATTCGTTCATTTCTGAACTCTTCCTCTTGTGTGTGATCCGTATACTAAGAACTGTAGTTTGGATTTAGAACATCAATGCTTTTAGATAACGTGCCTGAACCGATCAACTTTTGATATAGGAAATGTTCAAAACATTATCCATCAATACAAAATTATATCCTTTCTTTTCTAACAAAGAGAGTGATATGATTTTGTATATCAGGTTCGGTATCTAATAACATTCGTTCAGAATCAATGTATCGTTAATACAGGGTGACAGTGACCAACAGACTTGGCTGCAACTCTTGCCCCGTTTTCTGTCTCATGAAACTTATCACCCGTTCTCAGTTTTTCTACCCTTTTGTAGCCCTATGTAACAGATTACATATCTGGGATCCTGATCCGGTATCGAATACCCAGGATGCAGAGGATACTGAGAAACAGTTCTTTATAATGAACACACCCGAAGATGATGCATCAGCATGCACTCTCTTCGTTTGGGCGGCACGGGAATTCTGGTATTCCCCAATTTCTTGCTCTGTCTTATAACAATTATAAGTTGGAGCGGGACCAACGTTCCCCAGCTCAGTATAACAAGCGGGTTCGGTCAATAATCCGTATTATTATCTTGATTAAGGCGTGATATGGTCGCTACCTGGAGAGAGAGAGAAGAAAACACTCAGCGTGCGCTCTTGCAAGAATAGATTGGTTATTATTTTATCTAATCAGGATGGCTCCCACTGCTTTTTATCAAATCTTCCTTCAAACCCTAAAAGGAAAGACTAGCCGGGATTAATTACACACTACAAGTTCGCCAATCTTTCAGCCAGGCCAGTGTCGGTACTTTGAGGGAGGTCCCCCGTGCTTTCGCACGAACCTAATTAATGTAAACCTCGTTTTCCCAGAGGCGTAACCTCGTTAACACCTTTCTAGACACCTACTTGATCGGCTAATTGTAATGTGTAAAACTCTCCCAGGAGTAACTCTTACTCGCAGCGGGTATCGGGATCCAACTATCTCATAGAAGGTATGCAATCTCATTGCAAATTTCAACACTTGAAATTCCCGATAATATTTTGCCCCAAGCGATCTATGACCTTGACTGAGTCAACAAATCATAGACCACAACTAAAGTTCAACCCGTCATTTCTCGATTGAATTAAACCCACCCGCACGACCCTTGACTGAGTCAACAAGGTCGCACGACTACCCTAATCCAATCGCATCATATGCTTTGCAGATAAGCACTAATCAGCTACCGCACACTACGCCTTGACTGAGTCAACAAACGCAGCACGAATACTAACTAGGACTTATCTGAAATAACGGAGGGCTACGTCAGGTTTTTAAGAAAACCTTTTGCGTAATGAACTTTATATCGTTGTAGAATCAAATGATTTTAAAAAATGGAGTGCTTTTGAGGCTTTTCTAGTTTTGCTAAAGGAGTCACTCCCGGTGAAGGGATCGTCGGTCCTTTCCTCGTCGAATGAGGTGCGGGATATATCATATATATCACTGTGCAAAGCAAAAACTCTTAAAAGCAATCAAAAGACAAACCGAGTGTGTAGCATCTGCCAGTTATTGCTAAAGGAGTCATTCCCGGTGAAGGGATCTCGGTCCTTTCCTCATCGAATAAGGTGCAGGATATATCGCATATACCGCTGTGCAAAGCAAGAACTGTAGCTACCCTTTTTATTTTGAAATTCGATTCTGCAACATCTTAGGTTTCTTTTATTTCATTAATCACATTAATGAAGTCCCATCATTTTATCACCTAAACATCACAGATAAATACGACGTACACTTATGCCATCCGCATTCGCCTCGATGTCCCCTCGTGCACCGTTAGGTTAGGTAACTAACGGCAGAGCAGGGCAGGGCTAGCGCGGGTGTAAAACATAAGTAACGTCTATATAATATATCATATATACTATATACTGTATCTATCACAGAACATCATATGATCACATCACAGATATCGCAGCAGAAGAAACATATGAAATATTGGATATACTAGGGCGTCCGTGTTTTCAATACGAGCCAGTATAAAACACGGATTCCACGGTCGTGATGAATAGTCAAACCCACACCCCTAGACCCCTACGAGAGCGGCAAGCAACCCTACCAATTCTGGAGTTAGGAGACCCGGACTCGACTCCTCGAGTTGGTCTCCTACTGGACTCCAGAACCCGGTTACTTGTGCTCCCCTCCTTGGGTCTATCCTAGTGCGGAAAAGTAAATAATATACAAAGGGTGACAACATCCGCAACCTGGAAGTGCCCCAATAAAAGAATATTACATACAAGTTTTTACATGAATGAAAATGAAAAACACTCATCTCACATAAAAACCCCCGGCTATTCAAACACGACGATCCAATATAACATATCCAGCAACACATAACATCACATGTCATCAACGTAAGTAAATATGCGCATCCCAATTGTCGTTGACATATAGCAACGAAACCGGCGATATCACATATTACACTTACGGTCACAGAAAAGAAAGTGTAAAACTACAACAGTTGGAATCCGCAACCACCTAAGACATCGCATGCCTGACCAAATGAATTACTTAGACATCGCATGCCTAACAATTATAAACCCCGCATTTTAGTCTCATTATCGAAAACACTTTTCAATATCAAGTTGGGCAATTCAACAAGATTCCCGAAAAACTGATCGAATGCTCGTCGCAAACTTTAGTAGGCGGCCGCACCCCTGATACCGTCGACGAAGTGCACCAAGGCGGAACACCGCTACCGCGAGCACCCGAACGGATGCTTTTGGCGACGGGGTTCTCCTACAGTCACTTGGTCGGGGTTATGGAGTGAGGCTGTCTATTAAGTTTACCCGGCGAGTATCCGCGTACACTACGTGATTGCGACGGACTTTTGATCACATCAAAATTCCGTGGCAACCGATCAAGTGAGACTAAACTGCTATGTTTATAACATTCATTTAGTTATCTCATAACTCTTTGTGAATTCCAATTATTGTATCACATTCCAGATAATTAGAAAATGTTAAACTTTCCGATCGAACAATCGAACACCCAAGTTTTCCCGATATAGATCAACACATGAAATAAGTCTAACAACATTCAGTTCGTGCCTCAGTACCAACGGTCCAGCCGTAGAAGGGTCAAGCCAACGCCTCACATGTGGCACGCCGTACTGTCCCAAACCCGAAGGTTCAAAGGGCAGTTCAAGACGGTCACATAATCGAGTTAAGGTTTGTTGTCTTCTAGAGGGTCCATCGAGTTACTTGCACTACTTAGAACGTCTTTAAACCACGGAAAAACCCAACACTTGGAAATTTCCCGACAGGGGAAAAATTGGGTATTTATATCCGGTCGAACATTTTAACATATTCTGAAATTTATCCGGAAAGCCACACAGACAAAAATTGATAATCCGATCGAACATACGAATCCCCAAAACAACCCTGAAAATTAAAACTATGGAAAAATTATTAAAAATACCCAGGAAAACCAGAACTGATAACTAAGAATTAAGGTGCAAAATTCGATGCACAATAGGACAAATTGGCCGCGGAACCGCCGCATGAGCTTGCTCATGCCGCGGATCCGCGGCGATATTATGGAATTACGACCTCGAATTTTGCAGTAACCCTTATATCTTCCTGCTTATTTTTATGAATATTTTTAATCTGGAAAAAACCACGATTTTAGAAAATGTCCAGAGAGCTATTTTGGGGTTAGGTTTTCGGTTTGTCCGGCTTTCAAATTCCATCTAGACTTCGCCTAAGGCTCTAGCTAGGCTTTGATATCACTGTAGGGTTCCTAGGCACCCTAATGAGGTCTCACAAGGCATCAACCATGCCAATTTCTAATTTTAACGGTGCCGAGAAACCCGACTACGGATCGTTGGCTAGAAAACTAGGCGAAACGAAACTAGTTAACAACTTAACTAAGGCTTATACGGAAATACAACCTTTGTAGATCCGGTGCTCCACCTCCATAGCTCCGCAACGAAGTCCCCTTGCTGTCCAGATGAATTCCCGGGCTCTAGCGTCGGCTTCGTCGGAGAAATGGCGAGCTAGGTCGTCGATGTCCATGCCGAAGATGATCTACGTCGAAGCATCACTAGATCAAGCTCCAACTTCACCAAGTCAAGAAACTTATGAAGAAAACACACTCTACTACTTGGCAAGAGGTAGAGGATGAAGAAATAGGAAGTGGGTAGACTTTAGAATTGGATTTCTCACTCATTTTCATCAATCACCATTGATGAAGTGAAGGTTTCTTCATTGAAGAAGATGAAGAAGAAGATGATGATGATTATGATAAGATATTAAAAATAGAAAAGAAATATAATACTTATCAGAACTTTAACCATGGTAAAGTGTAGAGAATTAACTTTAGTTAGGTGGAATGGTTAGGGTTAGAGAAGAAGACAAGAATGGTTGCTTTGGTCAAAGTTGCATGAAGCTTGAAGAAGCTTCTAAGAAAGCAACCATTTGTTTTCTTTTCTCATTCTTTTCATCCAAAAAGAAATAGATAAATGAATGAATAAATAAATAAGCAAATAATAAACCCTAACCATTTCATTAACCAAGGTTTAATTCTTTATACTTAACCAATTTTTACATGCACCATCAAACATGATACAAGCATGTGCACAAAATCATATCACATATATAATGCGCACATCCGAGCGAGAAAATCCATTTAAAGTGAACCGATACTAGTTAATGCAAAGTAATATATCAAGTATATAATTATGCATTAAATCATTAAATCAACACTTGATTTAACGATCCGGTCATATCGCATATAACCGACTAATATCCAATGTATCGATTTATCGAATCAATCTTCGATTCGATAACTAGGTTATATCGCATACAACCATTCGACACATTGTTCGCGAGAATGAAATACTGTATCACATACACGCATTATTCTCGGTCCCGCACATATCTCATATGCGCTCCTATTTCGTTTCGCTTGAGCCAGGAAACCTCTGTGTAGGACTCTAAAGACTCGTCAATACGCCGGCAGCAGGTGATGATCATATCAATCACCCACAAGCCGCAAGCGGTCTGCTAAACGTAACGGCCACCCGGGTATTGAGCGATCTGAAGATCGACGAGCAATCCCGCTCACACTCCAGTGAATCCAACCAGTAACACTACCGTACAGTCCGGTCTGATCGTCTGATATGTCGCATATCTCGCCTAGGGGTGGTAAACGTCAGACCCCAATAGCTCGATAAGTCGTGTTGATATGAGGTCTATAACAATTCGAGAAACTACTGGTAACACTTACCAGTAAATCTCAGCAACCCTGGCCAGGGATTTCCTGTTATAGCCAATCGAACACAGCGCAACATCAACCCCCTATACCGGGAGAGACGAATCCCCTCCTATCGCTCATTGCCTCCATGTGACTCGGGACTATACCCAAAAACCACCGTTTTGCACGCCCTCTTGGACGTGGTAAGATGGAAATCAAAGCACAGTGGGAACCACACAAGACTCTATGACGATCTCGGGTCAACAGACTACTCTGTACCAGTGTCACCAGAGAACTGCCATCTGACGTGAGGTATAATACCATCTGGGAGTTCTCGGCGAGTCCGTCCAGTGTACCCAGTCTCTACTGAGCACCCGTATATCATCTCTGATGTCAAACACCAATGGATATGGGATCATCCATCGCCTATCTGTATGGGTCGAGAAGGTACACGCTAGTCTACTCTGGTATATCGATGCCCCGTCTCGATACACCCTCGACTAGGGACTTTGAAGGATGTACTTATGGACTACCATGTCCCCACTAGTATGATCCGCATCATAGTCCAGGTAGTTAAGTACACATCCTAAGGGCTTTACCAACATGTAATAGAGAGACAATCAGTGTACACGTTAAGGTAAAGTTCAACCAGATAGCATACTATCATGTCGAGCAAGAAAGTCCTCACTATATATGTCCCAGCATCCACTACAATATACATCCTATGTATAGTAATGGCCTCTAGGGCATACATATAACTAACAGGAAAGTCGTCCTTCGGGCAAGCTGTGTTGAGATCCCGGAAGTCTACGCATATGCGCACCGTCCCATTTTTTTCATCACTGGGATGATGTTAGCGATCGAGTCAGGATACTAAACCTCCTGGATGAAGCCAGAGTCGATTAGCTTCTTGACTTCGGCATTGATGCACATCTCAAGCTCGAGCCACATTCTTCTCGGTGCTTGTTTGATCGGTTTGACGTCCGGAGATATCGCCAATTTGTGCACAGCAATCTCTTGATCTAGTCCCGGCATCTCGGAATAGTTCTATACGAAGCAGTCTTTATACTTTATGAGCAAGTCATTAAGCGTAACCACCCTTTCTTCAGACAACAGCTCACTGACGAATGTCGGCCGCGGGTCACTTGCCATCTTCCAGCTCTTTTAGCGCCGATGGAAACTCTGAGATCACCGCATCATCATCGTTTTCGAAGCACCAGGGGAGGTCATCCATATTCTCAGGTTCTTCTTCTGACAGCGTTATTACGTGACAAGTACGAGCTCGCTTCCAAGACCGATGTCAATCTGGTTCTATTCTCGCCGCATACGTGGCTTTCGGTTCATGCTTCTGTGGTGGAGTTACCTTCCAAATGCTGGATAGAGAGAACCTGCCTTACTGATACCGGTCTTCAACCCAGTCTTTGAATGTAAAGCAGTCTTCGAGAGGAAGTCCTATCGCTCGGTGATAGGAGCAATAGTCCGGATGATGAACTTCACCTGCTTGTTCGGGGTGCTTGGACTCAGGACTTGTCATCATCTGATGTTTTATAACAAGATCGAATATCTTCTTTGTCTTGTCTTGGGGAAAAGAATATGCTCGACCCATCTTCTTTATAAGAGACGGATCTCTGCTGCTCAATTCTCGATCGCGTGGCTTCTTGGACCCGCTTTGCCGCTGTCGAACTTCTTTTCCGTTCTTTAGCTTGTTTTTACCTCTGCGTCGAGTCTTCTTTATGACGGGTTGACAACGAAGGGCATCGTCATTCTCCGTATCCAGCTGAAGGATGCGCTGTGTCCAGGCTTTCTCGTAGATGGCCATTTCGCGGCTATGATCATCCCGGACCTTTTGACCCGCTGACCTTATTAGTTTGTCCATCTGTTCATCGAACGACGGACTTGGCATTTTCACGGCGGGACCTCGTTTTGGTTGAGGGTTAGCATCTTCCCACAGAGCATTTCCTTCTTCATCGAAGTCATGTATGACGCAGCAGCTATGGAATCGCTCCCGTTTCTTTGATTAAACATATCCAAGCCCGATCATTTCTATTCTCCCGTTGGGCAATTTTAGCTGAGTTCCGAGGACGTTCCAGATCCTGTTGTAGAACTGGGCTTGTCGAGCAGTCTGTTTAAAGGATATGCCTTAGTACCTCAACAGCCTTTTTAATCCTTCAGTGTAGTATCTGAGCAGACGGATGGGCTGGAGCCTGTCAAGCGTAGAATTGACACCATGGCAAATTTCTTTCTCCACTTTGGTTTTTGTGGATCGATAAAAGAGGATTGCCTTTTCTTCTTTTCGCCTGGGAGGGACGTAGAACATCTGTAGTTCCTGCACACTATAGGTATCAAGTGTGTCGATCTCTTTGTAGTGCTCTTGCGGGACCATGGCGATTTACAAACTCCGATCATCGTCAGCGAAGGCTTGTATCGATGGCCGAATAGAAAATAAGGCATTGACCTCATCTTCCGAGTCGCTGCCGAAAACCAGAATAGAGGTGGACGGTCCCGGCTTGTTGCATTAAGGTGGCCCTGAATAAACTATTTCTTCTTCCTCCTCCGTATCACTCCCGAAGAACGGAATGGTGGTGATAGCTTTGTTTTTCGATTTGTGACATCTTTCCGTGTCTTCTAAATCTAGAAAGAAGTATTTTGCATCTTCGTACTTTCAGACTTCATTTATGGAGAATGGGTTCAGCTCCCCTTTCATGGTATACTCGAGACCATCCTTGAAATACCACATACACTAATGTTGTGTAGAAGGGATGATGTTGTACTCGTGTAACCAAGGCCTGCCGAGCAAACCATTGTAACATGTCTTGGCGTCAATGACGTGAAATTTGATGTTCGTGATGAGCAACCTAAAGCGCAACGTCAGTATCACAGACCCGAGCGTCCGCGATGACTGGGAGTCAAACCCGGAGATGGTGATTTTATCACGAGCGAGATGTTGAACGCTCATGCAGATTTCCTTCAACACTCTTACATTGAGGAGGTTGACAGAGGACCCATTGTCAACCAGGATTTTGCCTATCTTGATATCATGACAGTATCCGGAGACATAAAGGGGACGGTTATGTTCGCATGTCCCGAGGTAGAAATCTTCATCGCCGAAGGTGATATCGGTTGTCTGCACTTCTTCCAGCTTGTCCTTCATCTTTTCTTCGGCGAGTAACGCCTGGAACTGTTCAGGGTCTTGTAGTGCCTTGATTAGGGAATCTCTCGCCTCTTTAGATAGCAGAAGGGCGTCGTGAATACTTAGCTGTGAGGGTAGCTTCCTCAGGTGCGCCAGAACATTGTAATCCACCTTGTTTTTCTTGGGTGGGTCCTTGGCTGCCAGCTCTTCGATGACTCGATCATCGAGGGCGATATCCTCAGGGATCTTTTCTTTCCCCTTATCCTTTTTATTCAATCCTTTGTTTGCAGGTCCGAGACTCTTTTTAGGTAGCGTGCGATTGCGCGGCTGAATGTTCTCACTGCACTTCAGTTCCTCCTCTTCTTTTGAGGTGGATTCTTTGAAGAGAGGTCCGAGACTCATATCTTCTTCAGAATCTCTCCCGAAGGTGAGAACTTTCAATTCCCTGCTATCAACCATGTGACAGTTGCCGTCAGCTCTTCCTCGTTCGTCTGTCGCATTTTTCTGCCGTCGACGAGCTTCACGCTTCATCCTCTTGAAGTGTTGCCTGTGAGTGACATACCCTTGCCACCAATCTTCAAAGGCGTTGCATTCTTCAGTAGGGTGTGAAATCTTCTGATGATATAAGCAGAAGTTAGGATGTACGTCCGCTTCACCGAGATGTATACCGCCACGAGAATTTCCTTTGAACGAGGGCAGCTTCATTCCCATCGATTTGGCTTTGGCGAACCTTTTCCTTTTCTTGAACCTGCTTTTATTTGCGGCGGATGTACTTTGATCTGGTGGGCGTGTTTCAACCCTTTCGTCCAGTCGCCGGCGTTTGGCCTTTTCAAATATGGCTATCTCACGCTCCCGACCAGCTTTGCTTTTCAGAAGAGCTTCGTTCAGGAATGCATCAATCATTTCGTCTGATGGTCCTAGAAGTTCCGTCTTAGGATCTGCCCTTAGTTTCTCTATATCTAGAGCATCTTCACCGTTCATTAACGAGTGAGAGATCACATGTAACTTTGCTACATAATCCTCAGGTTCATCCGACGAGTCTTCTCCTTTTTCATCATCTCCATCCTCAAGGGCGTGGCTGAGAAATTCATGGAGTGTGGCTGGGGTCCGCGCCTTCTAATTATATTTTTTCACCGCGTCAAAATGTTTTTGCAGGTCCGTGCGCTTGTCATTAGGCTTCACGGGCTTTTTGGTCTTTTTCTTCTTCTTCGAAGACTTTGACGGCTGGGTGTGGGCGCTTTGACTATCACCACTAATTTTTCGAGTTGGGCGCGGCTTCAGTATTCCCTTGATGACTTCGGGTTCCAACGGACTATTCCATTTGATCGCCGGGCATGTTTGGAGATCCTTCAGCATTCTTTTGGTTTTGGCTGAAAGAGCGATCACCCTTGGTGCTTCTTCGACAAAAGAGCACGATGCCCCCGGTGTGTCCCCCTTTTTAAGAGCATGCGGTTGAAACGAGCATACTTTCCAATTCTTAGACAGTGCGAATTTGCCCTGTTGGTATTGGTCTTCAATCCAGCCTTTAAAAATGAAGCAATCTTCAATTGGATAGCCTAACCCTTGGTGATATGGGCAATAATTGGGATTATTAGCCTCACCGGGTTGCAATGGGCATTTTGGATTCGGCAAATTAATGAGCCTGTTGCGCACCGCTAGTTCAAACAATGTCCTCATTTTATCCCGGGGAAACGAATAAGGGCGCTTCATTTTCTCATTAAAGAATCGGCGTTTCTCATCTTGGCGATTAGTTAGTTTCGGACCACTGGGCTGCTGTTGAGCATTGGCGATGAAGGCCGCTTTCACATTCCCTTTTTCATTTCGAGATTCCAGCTTCGAAGGAGATGATCTATGACCCATCTGATCCATTTGGGCTAGCTTATCAATCAAGGTCTGGAAGGTGGTCGGCTTGAAGAACATCATGAATTAAGATATGCTCGCCTCAGGGTCGAGAGTACCCACGAACATGCCTACCGCAGGAGCCTCATCGATGCATTGTTCGCACTTCGACCATAGATTCCGCCACCGTATCGCGTACTGGACCCATGTTTCGCAAGGCTTCACCCTGGCATTGATCAGTTCCGTGATTGGGGTACGTTCGCTAGCTCTCACAAAATGCTGGGTGAATAGCAGCTCCATCTCTGCAAACATCTTAACGGAGTCATTCGAGAGCACGGAATACCACTCAAATGCCGTCTCTGACAAGCTGCCAACGAATTGGCAAAGCAGTAGATTATCATCACCTCCGGTGTTTCCGCACAGATCCCTAAATTGAGCAACGTGATGGTGTAGATTTCCCGACCCCTTATATATGTGGAATTTGGGGATCGTGTATCTCGACGGGTACTTTATCTGGTCGTACCAACCCGGATAGGGTCGTCCAGTTTTAACAATTTGCCCAGCCGCTTCATTTGCTTAATGAACGCGTATCTGCTGAGCGATGTAATTGTAGGGCTACTAGGCACTGTCATAGGGGTCTATAAGTCATCAACCATGCCGTATTTAAATTTTTTAAGTGCCGAACAACCTAAATCGAGGATCTTTGCTAGATAATTAGGGTAAACAAAGCATGTAAACATCTTTATATCTAAGACAGAGGGATTACAACCTTTGTAGTCCATTCCTTCGCTTTATAAGCTCTGAGTAGAAGTCCCTTCGCCGCGATCCATGATCTCCCGGACTCAAGAGAGGCTCCACAAGTCGAATGATCCATTCTTGCTTGAAGTCTTCCTTTTCGAAGACGATCTACCTTGAAGAATCTTTAACTCAAGCTCTCACTTCTTTAATCAAGTATTAATGAAGCGAACACCCTAATCTAAGTAGCTAGAATAGATTAGGATGATGAAGTTGGAATTTAGCTCTCCTTTATTATCAATTTCTCACACTAATTCATCACTTTACAAAAGGCTAGCAAGCTTTTCAAGGAGGAACAAGAAGATGAAGTCTTTTGTGATGAATAATGAAAAAATTGCTAGGGTTACAATTGCAACCCTTGGTTAAGAAAGAAATATTTAACCATTGTAGAGAATTAACTAAGGTAAAGGGTTTGGGTTGGGTTAATAAATATCTCCACAAAATATCAACACAAAATATCTATGCTTAAAACAAAAATAAAGCTTCTAGAAGCTTCATGAAAAAGCTAACCCAAATCAAACCCTAACCATGTTTAGTCTCCACAAAACATGTTGCATTTGTAATCATAACTTGTTACAATATTATATATCACATATATAATATATATTTGTAACAAAAGAAATTTATACAATTAACATATATCGCATATATATCAATGTATTATC
This sequence comes from Agapanthus africanus, assembly GCA_030015575.1. NCBI lineage: Eukaryota > Viridiplantae > Streptophyta > Magnoliopsida > Asparagales > Amaryllidaceae > Agapanthus > Agapanthus africanus. The sequence continues at coordinate 316,792,688 of CM057346.1, read as the reverse complement.
CGGTGAGAAAATTAATCAATAAAGCGATCTTATATTAGATAATGTAATGTAATATATCACATATATAATTATATATTAAATCATCGAATCAACACTTGATCCGAAAATCCGGCTATATCGCATATAACCGACTAATATAATATGTACTGATTCATCGAATCAACACTCGATCCGATGACCCGGCTATATCACATATACCCGGCCGATATCATATATCACGAGAATAGAATACGGTATCTCATATCATATTATCCTCGGTCCCGCACATATCACATATGTGCTCCTACTCCGTTTTGCCTAAGTTAGGAAACCTCTGTGTAGGACTCTAAAGAATCGCCAGTACGCCGGCAGTAGGTGATGATCATATCAAACACCAAAAGCTGCAAGCGGTCAGCTAAACGTAACAGCCACCCAGGTATTGAGCGATCAGAAGATCAACAAGCAAGCCTGTACATTCTCCTACGAATCCAACCAGTAACACTACCGTACAGTCTGGTCTTTTCGTCTGATATGTTGCATATCTAGTCTAAGGGTGGTAAACGTCAGACCCCGGTAACCGATAAGTCGTGTCGATGTGAGGCTCATAATAGGTCAAGAACCTACTGTGGCCTCTACTGAGCTAAATTACCCATCACCACTCTCAATTCCCATTAACCCTAACTAGGTTTTTCCTAAGTTCTCAAAACCACTCTATATCGGTTCAAATCTAACATGGCGGTAAAAGTAAAAGAAATACTAAGCTTATGGTTCAGAAATTACCTTATTTTGCAACTCAAGAAAATTCTTGAGTTTCCCCAAGTGGCCAAAATCCTTTCTTTCTTGGTCCAATGTGTTTCCCTTGAGCTTGTGCATCTTTTTTGTGAAAAGGAGATAGGGTTTTGAGTTGGTTTCCATGGTGTTTGAGAGGGTTGAAGAGAAGGAGGGGGGCGAGGGCAGCAGCAGCAGCAGCAACAAGGTGAGGAGAGAGGAGAGGAAATGAGGAAAAATGATGGAGGAATGGCTCATAGGTCAAAGATGAACCCTCACCTTTCTCTCTTTTCACCATACCTGAATATAATACTCTTTTCCTTTTCTTTTCTTTTCTCTTCTTTTCCCTTTCTAATAAATCATCAACCATGATAAAAACATGTAGGAAAACCATGAAAAAATGTGTGACAAGTGTAAAAATGTAATGGTGCATGTTTTACACAAAACCCGCTTAAAATCCGATTAGCGATTTTTAATCGCGATTAGCGCTATATTAGCATATAATTAATCTTAAAAACTTAAAAATGACATAATTCACATAAAACACCCTCTTTTAGTAATTTCTATAATTTTTCAAAATTTTCCCCATTTATCGGTATTTAATTATACCGAAATATTAAAATATTCATTATAATTAATATTAAATTATAAAAATTCCCAAAGATAATATTTTATTTTTTTGAAATGTTACAATCTTCCCCCCTTAAAGAAATTCGGTCCCCGAATTTAAATTTAAACCCCAAATTCTTAAAACGTTTCAATAAAAAGTCCAAATCGACGGGGCTCCGAAATCATCAATACATAAAAACACATCATAGCGCAATGCATGAGCAAGAACAATGAGCAGATCACTCAAAAACAAAACTCCGTCAATCATCCCGCAATCATCGGAGTTATGGTACAGACATGCTGTCAAATCCAAAACAAAACCAATATGACATAATTCAGAACTATACATGTAAATATCTGAACAAAATGCATGAAAGGTATATCAAGGCACTGTCCTCTGACTAGTCCTGCTCAGTACGAAAACAAATAGTAATATCATAAAAATGTACTGGTCCATAAGGAATAAATCCCAAAAATGTATATAAGAATATCCTGTGCGTCTGGTGCGCACGGAAATCAAAGTATATGTGCCATACATGTGCACAGAAACATCATCTAGGTGCAACGGGTGTGCACGAAACATCTGCCAAGGGCAACGGGCGTGCCTGACAGCAAAAATCAGGTGCATCTGACATGCACGAAGAATCCCGATTTAGTGCATCTGGTGTGCACCAAAATCGTATCTCAAAACATGTACTCAACACGCGCGAAAATCCAAATCGAATGCATGGAGTGCAATAAATCAACATCAATATCAGAATCATGATCGACGGTATACAATACGGTTCAATCAAAAGCAGGTATACCGCGGTGTATAAGCTCACAACCATGTGCATCAGCGCGCACAAATCAAATCAAAACACTAAAAGTGTATGAAAACTATGCTGGAAGCGTAAATCAAATCACCGGCCTAAAATAGGCATGAAATCACAATCAGTACCTCAACCGTAATAACTATGCGCAAAATATAAATACCCAGCAGGTGCAACCATGGTGCAAGAAAACAAATATCATGAAGCTCAGCTATCAAGACTAAATCATGAGAATAGATCGCCCAAAATACCAAAATCCAAGGTGACGGATACGTGATAATCGAATCACAAAATCACCAATCATAAATACCATCGTCGATATATCCTTCTTCAAAGTCGAGAAGGTGTCGGTGCATCCAATGCTAGCAGCGCATGATATCTACTTACCTCTTGCTCGCGGTCTGGCGTCCTCTGCCTTTGGGTCCTTATCTTCTCTGCGGATTACCTATCTTGCAATCAATCGACTCATCGGCCCTGTTAGGTGTCCTAACGGGGACGATTCCGTTCTGGTACTTCTCTGGTCAATCTGCGTCCTCAGCACAGCATTTCCTCGGAAACTGGTCGCATCCCAACGCCTCTGTAGGCATACCCGACCTTTAACCTTAACGGGGAGTAACAACAGCTCGCCAGCATCACTGATGTCAGCGGAGTGGAACGTCATCTCGTCGAAATCTCGTACGAACTCTTTACTTCACTCTGCTCTAATTTCGACTGATTCGGACTCTTCTTCTCATGGCTGCATGGACTGCGCTCCAACGGCTATACTCATATCTGGAGTCTCCCAAGCAGTGTATCCCATCACATGATATCCGAAAGATGTCGAACCATCCGATCGATTTGTCAAAACCTCATAATCCCCCAAGAGCTCAACATCTTGGGTACAGTTTAATAGTATCGAGTGCAAACCACAGCGTCGGCGGTCCAGCCATAGAAGGGCAAACCGAAGCCTCACTAATGGCGCCGCGGAACTGCCGCAAAACCTAAGGTTCAAAGGCTTTCACACGGTCATTATGTCGAGTTAGGATTTCATTCTTCTAGAGGGTCCATAGAATCGCTTGCATGTCTTTCCGAATACTTTAAACTTGGAATATGGGTTTCTGACATTCGATCACTTTCATCGACTACCAACAAACCTGCGTGAAGTCGTCTCTAGCTGGAATCAATCAATCTGATGACCTGGCATCAGGGTAAGCGAACGAACCACATGTCCTAGTCATTCATCATCGAGCGACTAGCGACCTTCTATCATATCTCTATGTACAACTCGTACTGCAATAGTTTCAATATCTGGGGCGATATCTCGTCGTTCGCAGCAACAACTGGCTCATTCGTCTGTACGCTGAACAACGACTCAATCATCAATGGTCATCACCTTCTGGCTGGCCTCTAGCAGTAGCCTGATCCTCTGGTGCCGATCAGCACATCCGGGAAATCTCATAAAAGCGATCTGTCAAACGCTCATGGCGCGAAAACACAATAAGACGACGCCTCTATATGCAATCGTATGTCCCTGGAATCACGCCCTGGTTAGTCCTCGTCCGTGACGAGCTCAAGCTGACGCAACTCTAGCCGTAGCTCTCTCTGCCCGTATAATCGTGGCTGCAAAATCATAACCAACATCGATGAGGATAGATCATGGGAATGAATATAATACTATGCAAGGAAATGTACATCCTAAGGTTTCTTAAGCGGAGTAGCGTATCGTAAATATGCCGCGGAATATACGTACGGTACGTCACTCTACTCAAGCTACCTACTCTGTCAACCAAAGGTCATCCTACGCGACGAAAGTTCGGGTATATTACCCCCTCGACTAAGTCTAAGTTCCTTAAGGTCAAGCCTAAGTTCCGTATATATATAAACGCTCTAGGCTCCACATAGTCAAATTTAGACTCGAACCAAGATTAACCTAGCGCTCTGATACCAACTTTGTCATCACCCGAAAGCATGTGACTGGCACTTGAATCTTATGAAGTTTATAAGACCCCATCTAATTCAAGTAAGCCAAAAGCCCAGAAATCTAAAACCATTTTAAGGAGTAAATAAATAAACTAGTTTTAAGAAGTAAGAAAAACATGTTTTGGAAAATAAGGTTTTTAAATAAATAAGCCGAATATGCGTTTTTAAAATCTCTAGTCTTTTCTGAAAATTTCGGCAGAGTTTCCTTTGTAAATACTGGCCCCGAATAGGGTACAACAAAAATAATATATGTACAATGATAAATGGCATCCCCAAGCGGGAGCTAGCTCATCGTCAATCGACGGTCACAACCACGCAAGCAATATAATATACAACGCCAAACGGCGAGGATCAAAACTCAAAGGAAAACTTAAAATCAGTAAGAAAAACCATAATACTTCAACGCGCGACTCTAAGATCGAATAACACATAACTGGTTTTCTAAGTCTGGAACAATATACAAGTTTTGGTTGATGGAATTACTAGATACAACTAAATAAAATAAATACAAGGGTGGTCACGATGCGAGTGAACCCGCCTACCAATGCAATTACCCAGAAAAGAAGCATTGTGCCAGAAAAGCCACAATGGAATCTGTACGGCAAAACCTGCAAGAAACTGTAGCACAACGGGGTTGTGTTGCCAACTCGTGAATAGGAAACATCACAGAGCAGAAATCGTATGCATGACATAATCCTAGGTCAATACGATCGGATATATATATAAACCTCAAAGAATAAGTCTGAAGCACGATAAGGTAGCAATATATCATCTATACATGAGTGCAGTGCCAAGTGCTCGTGCCAGTGCCTCAGGTAGTAATATATCATGAATATGAAGTATGATCAATGTGATCAATGTCAACTATATCAGGAAATCTATGAGTATGTGAATATCATCCAACTATGTGGTCAATGTCATCAATGTCAATATATGTATGTGGAAATCGTCCATGTGTCACCCAATGACAATAAGTATCATGCACGTAAATATCATAAACATATGCATGGAAGTATGAGGATGTAAATCAACATGTGTCGCTCGCGACATATCAAAATCATGGAACCTGAGTGTCAAGCATCGACACTCGAAAACATCATGAAACCTGTGCCTTGCATCGGCATGTAAATTCTCATATATCGGGCTCCATCAGTCTGGATCGGTCCATATCATCTCTCAACTCCGGTCGGTAACCTCCGGATATCCGCCGAGCTCAAATACAATCACCGGTAGGTAGTAGTCCATCTGCCAGGTTCACCGTCTAGCTACACAGCAGATCCGTTCTCGCCCCGGGGTACCACACTAGGCCCACCATGTACCCGCAATCGGCCTCATCCGCTTCTCGAATCGGGTTTCACATGTCGCTCTCATCACCGAGAAAACACATGGTGGACGCACTGAAATAACATATCAATGGTAACCGGGTTTTTAAAACAATTACATACTCTCTTTGGAAAAATCCACGGTTCCCAAATCCAAAAATATCATGGAAACAACATATCTCAATGCGTATAATCAAAAGCATGATGTATGCGACATGTAAAAGAAATGTAAGCATATCAGTATATCATGCAATATGGAATAGTAATATGCATATATTAAGAGAGACCGCTCTTTTAAAATGACTCGGTTTTAAAGAGTAACTTGCGGTTCCCAAATCTCTAATCAAGCCAGAATCATCTATGTATGTGCAAATACTTATGTATGTAAGTATGGGTGTACAAAGGGTATGTACACAAATATGCCGTACAAGAGATCATACCTTGAATGCAACAATACTACAGTGTAGGGACATAGCAATTATCGATGATGAAGTGTGTGAGCCGGCAAACAGGTGTACGTGGAACATATGCATCATCGATAATGGTGCTGGTGTCTAACAGCATAAGTTTAATATAACAATAACCATTTGCACATGCAATGCGATGGGAATAACAAGAATATGAAGGAATCAACTAATAAATGCAACAGTAACGCATCGGCATCAATAAAAAAAAGTCCTACAGTTTGCCTTTTGAAATAAGACGAATCGGGGACTTTAGTAAAATAAGGGCTATGGTGTTTTCAAGAAAAGATGCGTCTTTTGAAAATATCTGTAGTATCCATGTGCCTATTCTTGAAATACTCCCGATTCGTTGGTTTTGAAATAGGTATGATATCAGCCTAGCCTAACATCTACTAGCAAAACTACAGCTCTAACTAACAAGTCAACCAGGAGGGGTATATAAACCGCCTAAATCTGAGTCGATATATATATATATATATATATATATAATAGTCGGCGATCCCGCCTCAAAGTTACCGCGTACGATACAATATCATATGACATCCTTGAGTCATGAGTGCGGATCTATCATCAATATAAAGCTCGTACGGTAAATCATCGTACGGCATCCCAAAAGCTGAGTACGGGTCAACATCACATTCCTCTCAACAATTATCAGGTATCCTAATCATCATATCTCATGATCTGGGGTACTGGTCTAAGTTTAGTATAAATCGATACCGTCTATATAAATATAAATGCGTGTGTGGAAAACACGTCCAAAGGCCCACTAAACTCTCATGTCGTATCCCAAATACGAATCACAATATATCACCGATCTCATGGCACTATGCCCAATCTCATCGACTCATCTCCAAAAATCATCCACTATTCTGGTCATCTAGGTATATGTATAACGAATATCCATGTGTGTGCGTATGGGTGTAAGTCTATTCTAGGGTTCGCAACTAGGAACTATATTAATTTACTTCTACGCCCTAATCTAGCCATGGTACACCTAATCTCATCTCAAAAATCCAGGATGCAAAATAAGCTATCATAAGTAGTGTATATATATACTATACTAAATATCGGACTGCGGGGGTGCTACACGCCATACACCCGACTTCTCCCGTAAATATAATCTACTCACCTTGTATCCTGCGTGTCGGTGTCGATGTCGCCTTCGTCTTCTTCATCGTATGGAATCCACATGATGGTACTTACATAGAAAACACAATCGCAATTGCATATTAAAATCAGATCGGAAAACAAAAAACGACACGCTAAGGCCTATAGGTTAGAACCTTTAGACTACGCTTTCAAAACCATCAAACAATCCTCGATATCGTTATACAAACGTCAAGTAATCGAGGTAAAACGCAAATATACCAATCCAGAATTTAAAATATGAGAAATGAAACATGAATCCAAAATAGCAACAACAGAAAAGGGTCCCAGATTTCACCCTATGTCAAATCAGAGAATTTTGCATATACCAAGGGTCTATTGTACATTAAATAAGGCTACAGAACCAACACGAGGCCAAATGGCCTAGGTATGGCCACAATTTGCGGCCAGGCAGAATAAATCTACGGCCAAGGAAGGGAACTAGGGGCTGCGGTATTGGGGTTAGCTTCCTGGGTGCCTACACATCTCGATGTGTTCACAAAATAATTTTTAGAGTCTCGGGGAGAAAGCAGATTCCATTTAACCCTCACAGACTCCACAATTCTTCCGATATCGGTTTCTAAATCCGTATTCCGAGTTTCTAGTCTCTGGTTTGAGTCTTAATTCTAGCGCTAGGGGGTTTGTGTGGCCTCTACTATGCTTAATTAACCATCACCACTCTCAATTCCCATTAACCCTAACTAGGTTTTTCCTAAGTCCACAAAACCACTCGATATCGGTTCAAATCTAACATGGGGGTAAAAGTAAAGGAAAAACTAAGCTTATGGTTCAGAAATTACCTTATATGGCAACTCAAGAAAATTCTTGAGTTGCCCAAAGTGGCCAAAATCCTTGCTTTCTTTGTCCAATGTGCTTCCCTTGTGCTTGTGCATCTTTTTTGTGAAAAGGAGATAGGGTTTTGAGTTGGTTTTCATGGTGTTTGAGAGGGTTGAAGAGAAGGAGGGGGGCTAGGGCAGCAACAAGGTGAGGAGAGAGGAGAGGAAATAAGGAAAAATGATAGAGGAATGGCCTATAGGTCAAAGATGAACCCTCACCTTTCTCTGTCTTCACCATACCTCAATATAATACTCTTTTCCTTTTCTTTTCTTTTCTCTTCTTTTCCCTTTCCAATAAATCATCAGCCATGATAAAAACATGTAGGAAAACCATGGAAAAATGTGTGACAAGTGTAAAAATGGAAATGTGCATGTTTTGTACAAAACCCGCTTAAAATCCGATTAGCGATTTTTAATCGCGATTAGCGCTATATTAGCATATAATTAATCATAAAAATTTAAAAATGACATAATTCACATAAAACATGCTCTTTTAGTAATTTCTATAATTTTTCCAAATTTTTCCCCATTTATCGGTATTTAATTATACCAAAATATTAAAATATTCATTAAAATTAATATTAAATTATAAAAATTCCCAAAAATAATATTTTATTTTTTTGAAATGTTATACATGCTTTGTTGACCCCCTCACCCTCTCTCTCTCTCATGTCCATCCCTCATGCAATCATTGTGTCGCTTTTGACTTTTCTTTTTCCTTTTCTTTTCTTTGTTCTCTTTTCTATTTATAAAGCCATGCATGATAACCATAAGAAAAAAGACATGATAGAAAAATGTAACAAGTGTGAAAAATGTGACATGTGCATGTCATGTACACAAAACACGCTTAATGCGTGATTAGCGATATCTAATCGCGATTAGCGTTAAAAGTGTATATAAATAATCATAAAAATTCATAATTTACATAAATCACATAAAACACCCTCTTTTCAGTAATTTCCATTATTTTTCGAATTTTTCCCAATTTATCGGTATTTAGTTATACCGCCTTATTAAAATTTTCAATATTTTATTATTAAATTATAAAAATTCCAAAAATAATATTTTATTTTTCTGAAATGTTACAGCACTGGATAGAGGTAAAGAACATTCAGAAGTACCTGAGAAGGACTAAGGATATGTTTTTGGTTTACAGCGGACAAGACCTCCAGATCGAGGCTTTTGCTGACTCCGGCTTCCAGAGTGACAAGGATGACTCCAAATCCATGTCGGGTTATGTCTTTACCCTCAATGGAGGGACGGTCTGTTGGAAGGGTTTAAAACAGGAAACCGTTGCTGACTCGACGATGGAAGCGGAGTATATCGCAGCTTCTAATGCCGCAAAAGAAGCAGTCTGGATGAGGAAGTTCTTAACAGAACTTCAGGTGGTTCCGTCCATTGTAGATCCAATGCCTCTGTATTGTGAAAACAACGGGGCCATAGCTTTAGTGATGGAACCCAGGTCCTATCAGAAGTCCAGACACATCTTGAGGCGGTATCACCTGATCAGGGAGATCGTGGATCGCTGGGAGATCGAGGTTCGGAGGGTTGCTACAGAAGATAACACTGCAAATCCATTCACAAAGGCCATTCCTCAGACGCAATTCGAGAGGCTATTCGAGATTATAGGTCTGCGGTATATCAGCACATGGCCTTAGTGCAAGTGGGAGATTGTTAGTGTGATATGCTCTAGAGGCCATTATTGTATAGTACTAGTTTGTATATTACATTTTGGAAGCTTGGGATATATACACAGTATTATGACAGTCTTGCTCGATATGGTAGTATGCAACTTGGTTTGTAACTATCTTAATATGTGTATATGTTTCTTTTGACGTATCACTAATACATATTGATAGAGCCCTTAGGATCTTTGCTTGACAATGAGCGTTGTGATGCCAGTCACACTTGTGGGGGTTGGGTAGTCTACAAGAGCATCCTTATACAGGTCCCTAGTCGTAGGATTATCGAGACAGGGCATTGATACTCCAGAGTAGACTAGTGTGTACGCTTCTCATCCCAGAAAGGGAGATGGTCTGTCCCATAACCATCAGTACGTCGTGCTGGAGATAGTATCCAGGTGCTCATTAGGTTATGAGTACACTGGACAGGACTCGTCTGGAACTGTTGGTTGGTACTATATACCTATCGTCAGTTATTAGTTCTCAGGTGACATGAGTACAGCTTTGTCCGTTGACTTGACAATGTCACTACGCCTCGAGTGTGTTCCTACTGTTCTTAGATTACTACCCTACCACGGCTCTATTGAGTCATGCAAACAGGTAGTAGTTCGGTGCAATCCCGAAGCACTTGGAGGCAGTGACGGTTAGACAGGATTCGTCTCTCCCGGTATTGGGGGTTGATATCGCGCTGTGTCTAGGAGAGCCATTACACAAAGTCTCTGGCCAGGGCAAGCGAGATTTACTGGTAGTGTTTCCAGTAGTTTCTCTGGGTGCTCTGGGCTACACTCCGACACGACTTGTACCAATATTAGGGGTCTGACGTTTACCGCCCCCTAGGCCCGACATGCGATACTCTCAGACGAACAGACCAGACTGTACGGAGATTGTCACATTCAGGCTGAGTAGAAGTTCGGATGGGTTCACCTCATCAGTCTTCTTATCGGCATCTACCTAGGGACCGTTACATACAGCTGGTACCGCTTGCGGCCTATGGTTAAAACCACTGCCAGCGTAGTGTCGATTCTTTATGGTCCCACACAGAGGGTTGTTCACCATTGGGCGATATGAATAGATGTCCTATGGTTTTACGACAGGTTTCGTTCACATACGTGCACTTGTGCGTGTTCAGTGTTCGGGCAGTAGATACTAGTGGGCTTTGGTTTAATCCAGATCCTAGTATTGCATTTTGGATTGGTTTAGTCTCATGGTATTCATGTTTCTCGAAACACGAATACGGGTATTTACATACGGTTGACAGAGGCTGGGGAGGAGACACCTCATTAGGGTTTTAACCATTGACTTGATCAAAACCATAATGAGAAGGAGGAAATTAATTAATAGTTTTAATTAGAGTTAATTGTGTCATGTCTAATGTTGGTTTGACCATTTGACCAAGTTGAACCATGTTGACTTAGATATTTTTTTGTTAAGCTTGAGATATTTTTTTGAGCATGCTCAGCATTAAATGTGATATGATAATGGTCAAATCAACACACTATCACAACTATCTTAATTAATATTATTATTATCATATTTCCTCATATGAGAGTTTAAGCTCTCATTCTCATGTAACCATTCTCTCTCTTGCTAGCTCTCTCCTCTTCCTCTCTCAAGGCTCTCTTGTTTCATGAGTTGAAAATCAAGAGTTTTGTGAGATCAAACCACCAAAACAATTTTCTACTCAATCTAGGGTTCTTAGTCTATCACACCAAGCACCTTAGTTACTTCAAGATAGTGGTTAGAGCTCAAGATAGAGGCCTTCGGGTGGATTTTTCTTTGGCAAAGAGAAGAGGTGAGGAAGAGCCATCTACACCACTCCAAGGAGCTCATAACAAAGGGAAGCAACATAAGAAAAGAAGGAGTTCAAGATTTTGGTATAATCTCTTAACCTAGTAGTTAAAGCTCCATGTTTGTTTGTTAATTTTTTTAGCGAAGATCCTTCATGGTTAGTCTAAGTTTACTTCAAAGAAAATTTCTATTTTTACCTATTCCGCCTCCCCGAAAGTATCGAGGTCGGTAACATAGACTTACATAGACACCATACTAAAGTGGTTTAGTATGGAAGCGTGGTAATTTACCCGCTTGTTCAGGAATCACTCTCTCCAAAGAGATGTCTCCCAAGATTGATTTGGAGAGGACTCGCATATAAGGGATACCCTATGCTTCTGCAGTTGGGTCAATCATGTATGAGATGTTATGTACCAGACCGGATGTAGCTTACTCACTAGGTGTAGTTAGTAGGTATCAATCAGATCCTGGGGAGAAATACTGGACAGCTGTGAAGAATATTCTTAAGTACTTGAGAAGGACTAAAGAAATGTTCTTGGTGTATGGTAACGGTGAACTCCAGGTGGAGTCCTTTACCGATTTTAGCTTCCAGAGTGATAAGGACGACAGTAAGTTAGTCTCGCGTTTTGTCTTCACCCTCATTGAAGGGGTGATTGTTGGAGGAGTTCCAAGCAAGATACCGTAGCAGACTCGACGATGAACGCTGAATACATCGCTGGAAACGATGCTTCCAAAGAGGCTGTCTGGATGAAGAAGTTCATAGCTGAACTTGGTATGGTCCCATCAGTGATCAAGACATGTTCTTAGGCGGTATCACCTGATCAGGGAGATAGTAGATTGCCGGTAGATCGAGGTCAGGACAGATGACACAAAGGATAACACAGCGGATCCACTCACAAAGGCCCTCCCCCAGATGCAATACGAGAGACTTTTTGGGATGTTCGCTATGAGATACTACAACAACTGGCCTTAATGCAAGTGGGAGATTGTTAGGGATATGTATGCCCTAGAGTCTATTATTGTATGATATAGTGGATGCTTGGACATATATATAGAGGGCTTTCTTGCTCTACATGATAGTATGCTATCTTGTTGCCTTTATCTTAACATGTATACTGTTATTAATCTACTGCCTCTCATATACATATTGATAAAGCCCTTAGGATGTTGGCTTGACTACCAGGACAATGATGAGGATCATACTACTGGGACTTGGGTAGTTCACAAGCACATCCTTCAATTATTCCTAATCGAGGGGATATCGAGACAGGACATCGATATTCCAGAGTAGACTAGTGTGTACGTATTTTGACCCTATATGGGGCGATGGTTGATCCAATATCCATTGGTGTTTGACATCAAAAATTGTACACAGGTTCTCATTAGAGAATGGGTACACCGAACAGGATTCGCCGAGAACTCCGATGGTAATATACCTATCGTTAGATAGTAACACTGGTACAAGTTAGTTTATGGACCCGAGATCGTTATAGAGTCTAGTGTGGTTGCCACTGTGCTTTGATTTCCTCCCTACCAAAGCTCAAAGGTGTCATGCAAATAGGTGGATTTTTGGTATAGTCCCGAGTCACATGGAAGCAATGAGCGATAAGAGGGGTTTCGTTTCTCCCAGTATAGGGAGTTGATGTTGCGCTATGCTCGATTGGCTATAACAAGAAGTTCCTAGACAGGGCTGTTGATGAGATTTACTAGTAAGTGTTATCAGTAGTTTCTCATACCGTATAGGCCACACATCGGCATGACTTATCAAGTTATTGGGGTCTGACGATTCCACCCCCAGACTCAATATGCATCATATTAGACGAAGAGACCGGACTGTACGATAAGTGTTATTTATAGGCTTCATGGGAGTTTGGACAAACTTGCTTGTTGATCTTCTATTCTCTCAATACCGGGATAGCCGTTACGTCTAACAAGTATCGCTGACGGCTTGTGGGTAACTGATGTGATCATTACCTACTGTTGGCGTATTGACGAGTCTTTAGAGTCCCACACAGAAGTTTCTTGGTTCAAGCGAAACGAAGTAGGGAACATATGCTGATATGTGCGGGGGCCTGATTAAATACGAATATGTGATACCATATTCTAATCTGGTGTTTATTTGTTATCGGTCAAGTTATATGTGATATAACCGGATTATCGAATCAAGTGTTGATTTGATAATATGATATAAGGATAAATGATATTGGTCGGTTATATGTGATATAACCAGATTATTGAATCAAGTGGTGAAGCATGGCTTTACTTTATATTATAATGGTTTGGATCTACTGTTGATGTATGGTTCAATTTTAAATTGAATTGAATTCTATGCTTCAATAATAGAGTAGATATTTGTGAATCCATCCTACACTTGATACTACACAATGGTTCATTTTTTAACTTGGCCATTTTGGAGAAGCTTTTTGCTCTCTAGCTCTCTCCATCTTCTTCACCTCCACCTCCAAGCTCAATCCCACACATGAGTTGTGAACCCTTGAGCTTATGAGAACCCTAGTGAGCAAACAACACCCCAAATTCACCATCCTACACTAGATTAGCACTTTGGTGTAGTGTGTTTCCTTCACTAAAGAGTTTAGTGGAAAGGTACCTTTGATTAGTGGAGATTCGGGTGGATCATCTTCGGTACAAAGCTCATAAAGGAAGCTCGATCCAATTTCAAGTGGAGCCTAGTGGAGTGGCGTGGACTACTACACAGAGCTTGAGAAAAGAAGGATACGTTCTACAAAGGTTGTACACTCCAATCTCTTAGTATCGTTTTGGTTATATCATTGTTAAACCCTAATAAACTAGTTTCGATTCTTGTTTAGTATAAATTAGCACCCCGAAAATTTTTAAATTGCAAAACTTGATGCTAGGAAAACCTAGTGGTGGTGCTAACAAACACTTTCAGTTCGCTTAACTTCCAGGACTTTGATGCAGATCATACTACTAGGACTTGTGTAGTCTACAAGCACATCCTTTAATTGTTCCTAGTCGAGGGAGTATCGAGACAGGGCATCGATATTCCAGAGTAGACTAGTGTGTACGTTTCTTGACCCTGTATGGGGCGATGGTTGATCCCATAACCATTGGTGTTTGACATCAATGATTGTACACATGAGCTCATTAGAGAATGGGTACACTGAACTGGACTCACCGAGAACTCCTAGATTGTACTTGTAAGTGCACGGCGGCGCCCCGGCCGTCAATCCGACGGCCAAATGCGGAAGCGGTGATAAACTTTAATTTTTCTTGAACCGGCACCACCGCGCACTAAAACCCGGATCGAACCATTAACTAGTCCTAGCTAACTACAAGATGGGTTAGAGATATACCGACTGATCCGAGTCCTCCGGTCTTCTCGTCGTCGTCCCGATCTCCTGCGGAAACTCCGGTCGTCGCCTCCATGCCGGAAGGGCACCACATCGTTTGCATCTTTTACGGGCTCCCACCTCAATACCGAGGCAACTCGGGCACGAAGCTGGCTAGTCGACGTGCCCAAGGTTTGCTATAGAATGTGGTGTAGAACTTGTGTCTCATTTAGGGTTCATGGAAGTGCCATTTTGGTGGAGGGATGATACAAGAACTATGTAGAGGGACTTGGAGATTTTTGGAGCATCAAAAGAACAACAAATCCCACACCCAAAAATTTGGACAGCCCACCCCAATGTGGCCGGCCATGGCATGAGCAACAGCAAGAGAGGAGAGTGTGTATCAAAAAACAAAAGAGAGACCCTCATAATGCAAGAGAGAGAGAGAGAGAAAAGGTGTGATGATGATCAAGAATCATCACAACCAAAATCATACTCCACCATCATAATCCATCACCATCACCATGACAAAAGATAAGCAATCATGAACCATCATGATCCTAGAAGTCAATGGAGGCTAAGTCATCATGATACAACAAAATGCAAAGACCCCCTCCACAAAAGCTTATTTGCACAATTGCAAATAAGCCCTCCTCCACCAATCTTCGGCCAAAGAAGGATACAAATGAAATTGGCCAAAATGGAAAGCAAACTGGCAACTCCAGAAAACTTGTCCCGTAATAAATTACAGGAAAACCCCGCTACTGTGCATACACACCCGCATTTGTATTCCGACCGAAATACAAATGCAATGAGACAAAAAACTACACTGTACTATACTAGGATCCGGCTTAAACCAAAGTCGGCCAGTATAATCCGTTCGATCCTGATCCGTGCAATACCGCACGTATCTGATCGAACCCTGCCATATCTCCATACGGCCTGTAGTACAAACTGTCCGATCCTGATCCGTGCAATACCGCACGTATCTGATCGGACCTTGCCATATCTCCATACGGCCTCTATAGCTTTTCGCCCGAAAGCTTGAGTAACTGAATGTGGGGGACTCTAAAGACTCGTCAATACCTTGGTTGTGGATTTAACCACTAGCACGTCAGAGGTATAAGCCAATACGTAACGGGCTACCAGGTATTGACCAAAAGGGACGTCGATGAGCGAACTCATCCTGACACCCTACTGAGCCTGTCAGTGACAATATCCGTACAGCCCGGTCCGTTCGTCTATGAGCATCGCATGGCAGGCCTAGGGGGTTGGTAAAAGTCAGACCCCCAAAAGCGGTACAAGTCGTGTCGGAGTGTAGCCCAGAACACCCTGAGATACTACTGGAATACCTACCAGTAAATCTCCTGCCTCGACCGAGGGCTTTATGTAGTGGCTCTCCTAGACACAGCGCGACCTCACCCCCAATACCGAGAGAGACGAACCCCTGAAGATACGCTCACTGCCTCCATGTGGCTCGGGACTGTACCCAACTAAAACCTGTTTGCACGTCTCCTTTGAGCATGGTAGGGTAGTAATCAAAGTACAGTGGGAACTCACACGAGACAAATGACGATCCTCCGGTCGATGAACTAACCTGTACACATGTCACCTGGGAACTGCTATCTGACGTCTGATATAAGACCAACTAGCATGTTCCCGGCGAGTCCTGTCCGGTGTACTCATAACCCAATGAGCACTTGTATACATCTTAGGTGATCCAACTGACACCAGTAGCTTGTGAGACCGGCCACCGCCCCTCGTCGGGGTCTCGACTGTATACACTAGTCTACTCTGGAGTATCGATGCCCTGTCTCGAAACTCGCACGACTAGGGACCTTTTAAGGATGTGCTTATAGACCCCAGCTCCCACTTATATGATCGCCCTCATACTGCTGGTGGTCAAGCAAGAATCCTAGGGGCTCTATCAACGTGTAATAGCGACCTGTCAGGTCACCTAAGCAGTACACGATGATAAAGATAAACCAGATAGCATACTATCATCTCGAGTAAGACTGTCCTACCGGGACAGGTCCTCCCTCAATCATTGCAATCACGTGCCTGTGATCCAATAATTGACTCTGAGGGCACTATCTCCAACAATCTCCCACTTGCACTCAAGGCTAATTATTGCGATGTCGCATACTCACAGCCTGTGTGATACCGAACACCCAACTCCTCTACTTGTCAGTCTCACAAAGCTCGTTTGCGAAACTATTGCGTTCGAGGAATAGCCTCAGTGAGTGGATCCGCTATGATGTTTCTTTCTATGTCTCTCTATATCTCAAGTTCGCGGAGAAAACCATCTCCCGAAATGAGCAACACCTGTCTTAGAATATGTCTGGATGTCTGATGGGACCTAGCTCATAAATGAACTCCAAATCCAAACTTCTTAGACTGTATCGTCAACTGAACTTAATCAGTATCCTGCGCCATGCCTCCCTCAGTATTGCCTTGGACCACCTGTCCAAAATACTGCCTCTCGTCAGAAGGAAAACTATAACTCTGACGACCACCCTGTCGTCCAAGTCACCTTGGAAGCCTGGAATGATAACTGTCTCCCGAATGAGGCTGTCGTTATCATATCCCTAGAACATCCACTTATGTTCTTAAGCTGCTTTCGATTGTTTCTCCAGGATTGGATCAATAACAACTTATTGCATCTACTGCAAGAACAACATCTGGTGTGGTACTTGACATCTCACGATTGACTCAATTGCCTAAGCAAGTGATCTGCCAATCATGCACATCCCTCTCTACTTTAGTCTGTAAGACACCTTTAGAGAGGGCGACTCCATTTCCTGCAGGTAAACTACCGTGCCAGGAGTCATCCATTCTAAATACTCTTAGAATGCTGTCTAAGTACCCTGATTGGGAAACCGCCCAAATCTAGGTCTAAAACCATAGATCTAGTAACCAGTATGTTTGATACAATATCCAAGTCCTGTGTGGAGAAACCACTGTGTGACGACCAAAGTATAACCGATCGTAGTATAGGAATATCACTTCCTACTCTGTGTATGTCATCCAAATACCATAACAACACACCCTACTACCTTCTCAACAGATCCATCCCCTATTCTGATGAAGTCAAACCTATGACTGTCACATCAGAAATAGATGATCTATCTCCGCTAAATCTGCTTTAGCTTATAAATAGACATAAGCCACCTGTTCACCAATGCTTCCGCTGCTCCCACTGACTACGGCAACCCTCTTGCAGAGTCATATACACGTACACTTTTGAAGCCAGTTCAGAACGACGCTATACTCATCCTCCCGCCGGGTCTCGTAGCCTGGAACAACAGCAATGTCAAGTGTGGGTAAACAAGAACTTCCCTGTCACCGTCCTTGAGGCTACCGGAGTACCTCTCGGGTGCCTGAAGTTACCCACCGTATCTGCGGAGTGGCCAATGGAATGTCAAACCAGATTGAATCTTTTGGTTCCTATCAAATCTTCAGTAATCGTCTGTGGTTCTGGAATCACTTCTAGTTCTACCATACTCCCACTACTGTTTTCTGAAAAATACATTTTATTTAAAACTGTGGCGAGTTCAGAACAATATCACTATTGATCTTCCAGATGGTAGAAAATCAACCCTCGTCAAAGCCTGGGTCAACCCACAAACAACCATTACAGAAACATGCCTTGAGTTGTCCAGTGTCTGGTTCTAATCATAAGCCGGACAACTCCCCGTACCTTAACATCGTTAAGATACGAACTGTTCTATATCCAATATAGGACCAGAGGCACTGATTTAATTGAACCAGATTCAAATCATGCAGCTGTCTCCAGCGCATGTCAACTAAATGGAAAGAGGCCGATCAGCGTTACTCAACTTAGGAATACTTCCAATTATGAGTAACCTGAAAGAGAAGCAAGTTCTCTTAACCATTACTATCAACTGAATACCATATACAAGCGTCTACATCTTCGATCACTTTGAAGAATCCCGATACTTGCTACACCTGGTTCTCAACTCTATTCAAATACCCATAACTTCTCAAAATTCGGACCGTGTGTTTCCACGAAACACCTGTCTAAAAACTAGAGAAGTCATAAGTAAACCGAATATAGTGCGAGGACCAACCCCTCTGTCCTGATGGACCCTGGGCAACATACAATACTCTGTATAAGTCCCTTGAGTCTAAAAACTCACTCCCTGTGTGTTGTAGGTTGAAAACTGTACCTTTGGTTATGAAGAATTACACCGCTTTTTAATGCTCCTTACCTAACCATCCACTGATATAGGTAAATGTCATAGACATAATTTCAAAAAGATATATCTCACTCTATGAAAATAGACGTACAGATATATCAATTTGAAATTGGTGCATAACAGCGGATATTCAAAACCAAATATTTGCCGACCGGCAAACAACCGAGGTGACTTCCTCAAATATCACCGATTACAACGAATCGCGATATAATGAGGATGATCACCCAATTCCCAATAACTCACTCCCACTCATCATTGGTAAAACCATACAGATGTGAGAATCAAACTTGGAAAATACATACCCTGGAGTAAGTATCTAATCGGGAAATCAGTTTTCATTAACAGTACACAGCGAAGCTGAAACATTGAAATGTTTCGATGGGGTATCCCGGTATTCCTAGTAATGCCTCTTCCAGATTCACGATTGCAACCGTATAATTCTTTGCCACCTCTCCAAATCCCTTTATATGTCTTTAGTCATTACCTTCTGCACACACCTTTAGGCCAAATGGTTTTCTTCCTTCCCTACCGTTCGGCACCAGCCTATGGTTTGGAAGAAGACTATCCAATAAGCATAATGGGTGTACTGTCCCAGTCCTAGGAGCACTCGCAATGCGAGAGAAGGTGAAGATAAAAGACAACCGAATGAACTTTATTCCTATTTCTCCTGAACCAGGATCCATCCCCGAACTGGAACAAGTTCCTTTCGAGTTCGTATATAACCATACGATGGATTATCCAATAAACTTGGGATCTTCGTAGTGATACGGAGTGTCCTGGAGAAATACAAAGGTGATTTAGGATTGGCGAAGAAATACTTGGTTTGGTCGTAAATAGCAGTCACAATTTACTTTGCCCTCTTACTAATCCCTTGATATGTCTTTACTTAATACCTTCTGTATACCACTATTAGGCTAATTGGTTTTCTTCATTCCCTACCGGTCGGCACCTGCCTTGTAGGGTTCCTAGGCACCCAAATAAGGTCACACAAGGCATCGAACATGCCAAATTAAAATTTTAACGGTGCCGAGAGACCCGACTACGGATCGTTTGCTAGATGTTTAGGCGAAAAAGCTAACTAGTTAACACTTAACTAATGAGAAACGGAAATACAACCTTTGTAGATCCGGTCCTCCACCTCCACGGCTCCGAGATGAGGTCCTCTCCGCTGTCCAAATCAAATCTGGGCTCTAGCGTCGACTACATCGGAGAACGAGCGAGCTAGGTCGTCGATGTCCATGCCGAAGATGATCTACGTCGAGGTATCGCTAAATCAAGCTCCGACTTCATCAAGTCAAGAAACTTGTGAAGTAAACACACTCTACTACTTGGCAAGAGGTAGAGGATGAAGAAATAGGAGTTGGGTTCAATTTAGAATTGGATTTCTCACTCTTTATCATCAATCACCATTGATGACCTAAGCTTTTCTTCTTGAGTTCAAAGAAGAAGAAGAAGAAAAGATATGATAAGATGAATAAATATTGAAAAAGAAAATCAATACTTATCATAACATGAACCATGGTCAAGTGTAGAGATTAAACTAGGGTTAGTGGAGTGGTTAGGGTTAAGCATGAGACAAAATGGTTACTTAGGTCAAAGCTTCATGAAGCTTCAACTAGAATCCAAAACAAGCCACCATTTTCCTTTATGCTATTCATTTTTCCAAAAAGAATAAATGAACAAATAAATGAATAAGAAAATGTAAACCCTAACCATTACATAACCATGGTTTAAACTTTACACAAAACACAAGTAAACATGTATCATCAAACATGATACAATCAAGTGCACAAAATCATATCGCATATGCAATGCGCACACCCGAGTGAGAAAATCCATTTTAAAGTGAACCGATACTAGTTGATGCAAAGTAATATATCAAATATATAATTATGCATTAAATCATTAAACCAACACTTGATTTAACGATCCGGTCATGACGCACATAACCGACTGGTATCATTAGTAACATCTTATCGAATCAACACTTGATCCGATAACCCGGCTATATCGCATATAACCGATCAATGTCACATCACGAGAATCGAATACAGTATCACATACTGGTATTATTCTCGGTCCCGCACATATCTCATATGCGCTCCTATTTCGTTTCGCTTGAGCCAGGAAACCTCTGTGTAGGACTCTAAAGACTCGTCAATACGCCGGCAGCGGATGATGATCATATCAAACATCCACAAGCCGCAAGCGGTCTGCTAAACGTAACGGCCACCCGGGTATTGAGCGATCTGAAGATCGACGAGCAAGCCCGCTCACACTCCAGTGAATCCAACCAGTAACACTACCGTACAGTCCGGTCTGATCGTCTGATATGTCGCATATCTTGCCTAGGGGTGGTAAACGTCAGACCCCAATAGCTCGATAAGTCGTGTCGATATGAGGCTCATAACGGGTCGAGAAACTACTGGTAACACTTACCAGCAATTCTCTGATCATCCCTAGCCAGGGACTTCCTGTTATAGCCAATCGAACACAGCGCAACATCAACCCCCTATACCGGGAGAGACGAATCCCCTCCTATCGCTCATTGCCTCCATGTGACTCGGGACTGTACCCAAAAACCACCGTTTTGCACGCCCTCTTGGACGTGGTAAGATGGAAATCAAAGCACAGTGGGAACCACACAAGACTCTATGACGATCTCGGGTCAACAGACTACTCTGTACCAGTGTCACCAGAGAACTGCCATCTGACGTGAGGTATAATACCATCTAGGAGTTCTCGGCGAGTCCGTCCAGTGTACCCAGTCTCTACTGAGCACCCGTATATCATCTCTGATGTCAAACACCAATGGATATGGGATCATCCATCGCCCATCTGTATGGGTTGAGAAGGTATACGCTAGTCTACTCTGGTATATCGATGCCCCGTCTCGATACACCCTCGACTAGGGACTTTGAAGGATGTACTTATGGACTACCATGTCCCCACTAGTATGATCCGCATCATAGTCCAGGTAGTTAAGTACACATCCTAAGGGCTTTACCAACATGTACCAGAGAGACAATCAGTATACACGTTAAGGTAAAGTTCAACCAGATAGCATACTATCATGTCGAGCAAGAAAGTCCTCCCTATATACGTCCCAGCATCCACTACAACATACATCCTATGTACAGTAATGGCCTCTAGGGCATACATATAACTAACAATCTCCCACTTGCACTAGGGCCATCTGATAGCAGTGGTTGCAGTATCTCATACTCAACCATCCCATAAAAGTCTCTCTCTGGGAACAGGCCTTTGTGAGTGGATCCGCTGTGTTGTCCTCTGAGTCTACTCTCCTAACCTCGATCACCCTGGAGATCAACCATCTCCATGATCAGGTGATGCGGCCTCAGAATACGCCTGGGTCACTGATGGGACGGGTGTTTCTTGGCATAAGCCACAACTCCATTGTCTCACAATGGTAGGAACGAAGTTCATCTCATGAACTATTATACACCCAGACTGCCTCTATGGTAGCATCTTAAGTAGCGATGTATTCAGCCTTTATCGTCTAGTATGCCACGGTATCTAGCTTGGAACTCTTCCAACATACCGTCCCTTTACTGAGGGTAAAGACAATGCCTGTGACTGACACTCAGTCGTCATTATCACCCTGGAACCATTCCAGTGATTCTCCCCAGGATCGGTTGATACCGTCTCACTACATCTAGTGAGAATTCTAACATCCATTTAGATCTATCTCATAGATCCAAAACCCAGGATTTAGTAGGTATCATTTTGATCCTATTGGAGAATCCTTGTGATAAGCGGAGATCGACCGAGCGTAGCATAGGAAACTCCTTCCCTATCAAGAGTATGTCATCCACGTACTCTACGAGGATCGTCACCATACTCCCTACTACCTTTTTGTTTATACAAGGTTCATCTACCATTTTGATGATGTCAAACTCTTTGACTAACACATCAAAACAAATGTTCCAACTCCGCGATGCCTGCTTTAATCCTATAAAGCATCTTGCACACGTTTCCGCTGCTCCCACTGTCTACGAGGCCCTCTGGCTGTGTACTTATAGACGCTCTCTTCTAAATCATCATTTAGAAAAGCAGTCAAGACACCCAACCGCCAGATATCGTAGTCATGGTATGTAGCCGTGGCAAGTAGGATCTGGATGGACTTAAGCATAGTCACTTGAAAAGGTTTCATCATGATCCACGCCTGGTCGATGACGAAAAGCTTTAACAAGTCTAGCTTTGAAAGTCTCAACTTTTCCATCTACACCAAGTAATCTTCTCAAGATATACTTGCTCCTGATGGGGATTTAACCCTTCAGATATAGCAGCTAAAGTCCATACTTTGCTGGTGTATAAGGATTCCATCTCAGATCACTAAGCATCCAGCCATTCTTACAGAGTCTTACTCCTGATGGCCAGCTCGAAGCTAGTTGGGTCATCATCTCAAGATGCAATCCTCGCTCCCACTGTCATAGAGAAACAGAAGTATCTCTCAGGTGGGTGAGGAACCCTACTAGATCGGCGGAGAGGCTGAGGTTCGTTGGTAACTATTGAATCCTTTGGTTCCATCAAATCATCGGCTGTAGATTGTATAGCTGGAACCTTTCCAGTTCTACATAACTAACCTTGCCTCGAGCTTGTCCGGATTTTGCTTTTAGACAAAGGCCGGACAACCCCAAATCTTAACTAGCTTAAGACATGGGCTCTTCCCTTTCCATATCACATATGAAGTGGTAGGCAACTGATTTGATTGGAACCCTATTCAATAGGTATGCAACTTCTCAAGTGCATAACACCCAAAAGGAAACAGGTAACTCAGTAGTACTCATCATAGAGCACACCATATCATATAGGGTGTGATTGCTCCGCCCCGATATACCATCGTGCTATGGTGTATACGGAGGAGTAATGCTGAGAGAGAATCTCATTCTCCTTTAGAATGGTCTAGGAATTCAGTGCTCAAGTATTCTCCTCCTTGATCTCATCAAAGGACATAAAACTTATACCCGTATTTGGTTCTCTACTTCTAACTTATATTCTGTGAATATCTCAAAAGGTTCGGACTTGTGTTTCAACAGGAACATATGTCTGAATCTCGAGAGATTATCAGAGAATGTAATGAAGTACAAAGAACCGGTATTGGCATGTGTAGACTGGGGACCTACATACATCAACATGTATCATCCCATGAGTTCACTAACTCTTTCTCTGTTTCCAATAAACGGAGCTATGGTCATCTTATCTTTGTGACATGACTGGCAAGTTTCATAAGATGTAGATTCAAACTGTTTTAATTATGCATCTATGTGGAACTTAGCTAGTCGGGTCGCATTGATATGACCTAGTCTACAATACCTTAAGAAGGATTTGTTCATTTCTGAACTCTTCCTCTTGTGTGTGTTCTGTATACTAAGAACTATAGTTTGATTTAGAACATCAATGCTTTTAGATAACGTGCCTGAACCGATCAACTTTTGATATAGGAAATGTTCAAAACATTATCCAACAATACAAAATTTTATCATTTCTTTATTAATAAAGAGACTGATATGATTTTGTATATCAGGTTCGGTATCTAATAACATTCGTTCAGAATCAATGTATTGTAATACAGGGTGACAGTGACCAACAGACTTGGCTGCAACTCTTGCCCCGTTTTCTGCCTCATGAAACTTATCACCCGTTCTCAGTTCTCTACCTTTCTGTAGCCCTATGTAACAGATTACATATCTGGGATCCTGATCTGGTATCACATACCCAGGACGTAAAGGATACTGAGAAACAGTTCTGTATAATGAACACACCCGAAGATGATGCATCATCATGCACTCTCTTCGTTTGGGCGGCACGGGAAATCTGGTATTCCCCAAATTCCTGCTCTGTCTTATAACAATTATAAGTTGGAGCGGGACCAACGTTCCCCAGCTCAGTATAACAAGCGGGTTCGGTCAATAATCCGTATTATTATCTTGATTAAGGCGTGATATGGTCGCTACCTGGAGAGAGAGAGAAGAAAACACTCAGCGTGCGCTCTGTCAAGAATAGATTGGTTATTATTTTATCTAATCAGGATGGCTCCCACTGCTTTTTATCAAATCTTCCTTCAAACCCTAAAAGGAAAGACTAGCCGGGATTAATTACACACTACAAGTTCGCCAATCTTTCAGCCAGGCCAGTGTCGGTACTTTGAGGGAGGTCCCCCGTGCTTTCGCACGAACCTAATTAATGTAAACCTCGTTTTCCCAGAGGCGTAACCTCGTTAACACCTTTCTAGACACCTACTTGATCGGCTAATTGTAATATGTAAAACTCTCCCAGGAGTAACTCTTACTCGCAGCGGGTATCGGGATCCAACTATCTCATAGAAGGTATGCAATCTCATTGCAAATTTCAACACTTGAAATTCCCGATAATATTTTGCCCCTAGCGTCCTATGACCTTGACGCAGGCCAACAAACCATAGTCCGTTAGTCAAGTTCAACCCGTCATTTCCTGATTGAATTAAACCCACCCGCACGACCCTTGACGCAGGCCAACAAAGTCGCACGACTACCCTAATCCAATCACATCATATGCTTATGCAGATAAGCACCAGTTAGCTACCGCACACTACGCCTTGACGCAGGCCAACAAACGTAGCACGAATACTAACTACTACTTATCTGAAATGACGGAGGGCTACGACAGGTTTTTCTGAAAACCTATTGCGTAATGAACTTGATATCGTCGTAGAATCAAATGAATTTTAAAAATGGAGTGCTTTTGAGGCTTTTCTAGTTTTGCTAAAGGAGTCACTCCCGGTGAAGGGATCGTCGGTCCTTTCCTCGTCGAATGAGGTGCGGGATATATCATATATATCACTGTGCAAAGCAAAAACTCTTAAAAGCAATCAAAAGACAAACCGAGGGCGTAGCATCGACCAGTTATTGCTAAAGGAGTCACTCCCGGTGAAGGGATCTCGGTCCTTTCCTCATCGAATAAGGTGCAGGATATATCACATATACCGCTATGCAAAGCAAGAACTGTAGCTACCTGTTTTATTTTGAAATTCGATTCTACAACATCTTAGGTTTCTTTTTATTTCATTAATCACATTAATGAAGTCCCATCATTTATATACCTAAACATCACAGATAGATATGACGTACACTTATGCCATCCGCATTCGCCTCGATGTCCCCTCGTGCACCGTTAGGTTAGGTAACTAACGACAGAGCATGTGCAGGGCTAGCGCGGGTGTAAAACATAAGTAACGTCTATATAATATATCACATATACTATATACTATATCTATCACAGAACATCACATGATCACATCACAGATATCGCAGCAGAAGAATCATATGAAATATTGGATATACTAGGACGTCCGTGTTTTCAATACGAGCCAGTATAAAACACGGATTCCACGGTCGCGATGAATAGCCAAACCCACACCCCTAGACCCCTACGAGAGCGGCAAGCAACCCTACCAATTCTGGAGTTAGGAAACCCGGACTCGACTCCTCGAGTTGGTCTCCCACTGGACTCCAGAACCCGGTTACTTGTGCCCTCCTCCTTGGGTCTATCCTAGTGCAGAAAAGTAAATAATATACAAATGGTGACAACTTCCGCAACCTGGAAGCGCCCCAATAAAAGAATATTACATACAAGTTTTTACATGAATGAAAATGAAAAACACTCATCTCACATAAAACCCCCCGGCTATTCAAACACGACGATCCAATATAACATATCCAGCAACACATAACATCACATGTCATCAACGTAAGTAAATATGCGCATCCCAATTGTCGTTGACATATAGCAACGAAACCGACGATATCACATATTACACTTACGGTCACAGAAAAGAAAGTGTAAAACTACAACAGTTGGAATCCGCAACCACCTCAGACATCGCATGCCTGACCAAATGAATTACTTAGACATCGCATGCCTAACAATTATAAACCCCGCATTTTAGTCTCATTATCGAAAACTCTTTTCAATATCAAGTCGGGCAATTCAACAAGATTCCCGACATCCTGATCGAATGCTCGTCGCAAACTTTAGTAGGCGGCCGCACCCCCGATGCCGTCGACGAAGTGCACCAAGGCGGAACACCGCTACCGCGAGCACCCGGATGGATGCTTTCGGCGACGGGGTTCTCCTACAGTCACTTGGTCGGGGCTATGGAGTGAGGCTGTCTATTAAGTTTACCGGCGAGTATCCGCGTACGCTACGTGATTGCGACGGACTTTTGATCACATCAAAATTCCGTGGCAACCGATCAAGTGAGACTAAACTGCTATGTTTATAACATTCATTCAGTTATCTCATAACTTGTTGTGAATTCCAATTATTGTATCCCATTCCAGATAAATCGAAAATGTTAAACTTTCCGATCGAACAATCGAACACCCAAGTTTTCCCAATACAGATCAACACATGAAATAAGTCTAACAACATTCCGTTCGTGCCTCAGTACCAACGGTCCAGCCGTAAAAGGGTCAAGCCAACGCCTCACATGTGGCACGCCGTACTGCCCCAAACCCGAAGGTTCAAAGGGCAGTTCAAGACGGTCACATAATCGAGTTAAGGTTTGTTGTCTTCTAGAGGGACCATCGCGTTACTTGCACTACTTAGAACATCGTTAAACTACGGAAAAATCCAACACTTGGAAATTTCCCGACAGGGGAAAAATTGGGTATTTATATCCGGTCGAACTTTTTAACATATTCTAGAATTTATCCGGAAAGCCACACAGACAAAATTTGATACCCCGATCGAAACACCGAATCCTCAAAACAACTGCAGAAAATTCAACTCTTGAATAAATATTAAAAATTCCCAGAAAACTCAGCTCTTTGAACTAGGAATTACTGTGCAAAGGAACAGGGCTGACGTCATCAAGGGGCCGCTGATCCGCCGCAGAAGCTATGCTTCTGCCGCGGATCCGCCGCGAAATTTACTGTTCACCAGAAACTTTTTGCACCGTAATTCTTATTTTTCCCTGCTGAATTTTTTAGCAATTTTTAATCTGGAAAAACTCACTGTTTTCAAAAAAGTACAGAGAGCAAGATTGATTTGGTGTTTCGGGTTCGATCGGGTTTCAAATTCCGTCTAGACTTCGCCTAAGGCTCTAGCTAGGCTCTGATACCACTGTAGGGCTCCTAGGCACCCTAATGAGGTCACACAAGGCATCGAACATGCCAAATTAAAATTTTAACGGTGCCGAGAGACCCGACTACGGATCGTTTGCTAGATGTTTAGGCGAAAAAGCTAACTAGTTAACACTTAACTAATGAGAAACGGAAATACAACCTTTGTAGATCCGGTCCTCCACCTCCACGGCTCCGAGATGAGGTCCTCTCCGCTGTCCAAATCAAATCCGGGCTCTAGCATCGACTTCATCGGAGAACGAGCGAGCTAGGTCGTCGATGTCCATGCCGAAGATGATCTACGTCGAGGTATCGCTAAATCAAGCTCCGACTTCATCAAGTCAAGAAACTTGTGAAGTAAACACACTCTACTACTTGGCAAGAGGTAGAGGATGAAGAAATAGGAGTTGGGTTCAATTTAGAATTGGATTTCTCACTCTTTATCATCAATCACCATTGATGACCTAAGCTTTTCTTCTTGAGTTCAAGGAAGAAGAAGAAGAAAAGATATGATAAGATGAATAAATATTGATAAAGAAAATCAATACTTATCATAACATGAACCATGGTCAAGTGTAGAGATTAAACTAGGGTTAGTGGAGTGGTTAGGGTTAAGCATGAGACAAAATGGTTACTTAGGTCAAAGCTTCATGAAGCTTCAACTAGAATCCAAAACAAGCCACCATTTTCCTTTATGCTATTCATTTTTCCAAAAAGAATAAATGAACAGATAAATGAATAAGAAAATGTAAACCCTAACCATTACATAACCATGGTTTAAACTTTACACAAAACACAAGTAAACATGTATCATCAAACATGATACAATCATGTGCACAAAATCATATCGCATATGCAATGCGCACACCCGAGTGAGAAAATCCATTTTAAAGTGAACCGATACTAGTTGATGCAAAGTAATATATCAAATATATAATTATGCATTAAATCATTAAATTAACACTTGATTTAACGATCCGGTCATGACGCACATAACCGACTGGTATCATTAGTAACATCTTATCGAATCAACACTTGATCCGATAACCCGGCTATATCGCATATAACCGATCAATGTCACATCGCGAGAATCGAATACAGTATCACATACTGGTATTATTCTCGGTCCCGCACATATCTCATATGCGCTCCTATTTCGTTTCGCTTGAGCCAGGAAACCTCTGTGTAGGACTCTAAAGACTCGTCAATACGCCGGCAGCGGATGATGATCATATCAAACATCCACATGCCGCAAGCGGTCTGCTAAACGTAACGGCCACCCAGGTATTGTGCGATCTGAAGATCGACGAGCAAGCCCGCTCACACTCCAGTGAATCCAACCAGTAACACTACCGTACAGTCCGGTCTGATCGTCTGATATGTCGCATATCTTGCCTAGGGGTGGTAAACGTCAGACCCCAATAGCTCGATAAGTCGTGTCGATATGAGGCTCATAACGGGTCGAGAAACTACTGTTAACACTTACCAGCAATTCTCTGATCAGCCCTGGCCAGGGACTTCCTGTTATAGCCAATCGAACACAGCGCAACATCAACCCCCTATACCGGGAGAGACGAATCCCCTCCTATCGCTCATTGCCTCCATGTGACTCGGGACTGTACCCAAAAACCACCGTTTTGCACGCCCTCTTGGACATGGTAAGATGGAAATCAAAGCACAGTGGGAACCACACAAGACTCTATGACGATCTCGGGTCAACAGACTACTCTGTACCAGTGTCACCAGAGAACTGCCATCTGACGTGAGGTATAATACCATCTGGGAGTTCTCGGCGAGTCCGTCCAGTGTACCCAGTCTCTACTGAGCACCCGTATATCATCTCTGATGTCAAACACCAATGGATATGGGATCATCCATCGCCCATCAGTATGGGTTGAGAAGGTATACGCTAGTCTACTCTGGTATATCGATGCCCCATCTCGATACACCCTCGACTAGGGACTTTGAAGGATGTACTTATGGACTACCATGTCCCCACTAGTATAATCCGCATCATAGTCCAGGTAGTTAAGTACACATCCTAAGGGCTTTACCAACATCTAACAGAGAGACAATCAGTATACACGTTAAGGTAAAGTTCAACCAGATAGCATACTATCATGTCGAGCAAGAAAGTCCTCCCTATATACGTCCCAGCATCCACTACAACATACATCCTATGTACAGTAATGGCCTCTAGGGCATACATATAACTAACATGCCTATGGTTTGGAAGAAGACTATCTAATAAGCATAATAGGTGTACTATCTCCTAAACCAAGGAGTACTCGCAACCTGAGAGAAGGTAAAAGGAAAAAGACAACAGAATAGTCCTATCCGTTTTCTCCAGAACCTGAAACCATCCTCGAATAAATCCCTTCGAGTTCGTATATAACCATATGATGGTTTTGTCCAATGGAAGTGGACGTTTGTAGTAATACGGGGTGTCCTGGAGAAAAGGGTAAAAGTAGGAGTGGCAATGAGGTCTGCAACTCTGAGAATCCAAAAGCCAATGTTTAAGAAGGTTCGGTTAATTTTGGTCTCTGAGTCATAGTCTTAGGGTCGGGTCAATGGTCGCTGCCAAAGAGAGAGAGAAAAGAAACACTCATTGTGCACTCTAACCTAGATCAGAATGGTTACCAATTTATCTAATCTGGAAACCTCCCACTGTACCGTCAAATTCTCCTCCAAACCTGAAAGAAGAATTAGTCGGGGTCACCCGAGGAGTAAACTAACTCATCAGTGGGAATCGGGATCCAACTATCATCGCATGATAACGTGACGGAATTCTCTCATGCTATCACACTCCAGAAGGTATGCGCATATCTGGCAAGTTTCAGTTCTTTTGAAACTCCCGATGTGATTTTTGCCCCATGCTCTTATGACCTTGGCGTGAGGTCAAAATATCATAAGTCACATGTCAAGTCCTACCCATCATTGTCCAGGTTAATTTGAATCCACCCGTACATACCCTTGACGTAGGCCAAAATAGTAGTACGACTGTCCCAAACCAACGCATCTATCTATGCAACAGATAAATACCCGGCAGCTACCAAACACTATGCCTTGGCGTGAGGTCAAAATACATAGCTTGAATACTACCGAATATTTAGCTGAAATGATGGAGGGCTACGAATGGTTTCTGGCGAAAACCTTTAACGTAATGAACTTGATATCATTGAAGAAACGGATAGCTTTTTGAAAATATAGTAACGAAAACCATTGCTAAAGAGGTCATTCCCGGTGAAGGGATCTCGGCTCTTTCCCCGTAGAATGAGGTGCAGGATATTCCAACTGAATACCACGGTGCAAAGCAAAAGTAATTGGCCATAGTGAAGTTATTGCCCTGACGCAAACTTTTGTCCAAGGGGTCACTCCCGGTGAAGGGATCTCGGCCCTTGCCTCGTCGACTGAGGAGCAGGATATTCCAACTGAATACCACGATGCTAAAAAAAAGAGAGCGCCTTTGCAATAACAGCTTTTTGAAAAGTGTTCCAACAACATCAGATTAGGTTTGTTTTTAACTTGCATTGATCCGAATCAACGTAGTCCCATCAATTGATCACACCACAAAGAACGATAATAATATGACGTACGTATATGCCATCCGCATTCGCCACTGGGTCCCGTCATTACTCGTTAGGTTAGCTAACTAATGACAGAGCGGGGAATGGACTAGCGCGGATGCAAAACATATACAACATCTACTAATATATATACCAATATATTATATTTCGCTCAAGGCGTGATAAAAAGCAACATCACAGAAATGTACAGCATCACAGAACAATACAGATATCTGGGATACCCGGGTTTCAAAGAGCCGCTGAAACCCGACGTTCCCCTGGTCATGTGGATAGCCTGTGCAATGAAATCCTAAACCCCTACGGGCGCGGCAAGTTACCTGCCAAAACCTGAAGCCAGGCAGCCTCCTTCAGCAACGTGAATGGACCACCCAGCACTTCACGGAATCCGGTAACTTGGGCACCCCTCCTGGGTCAACCTGTACCCCCTACGAGTGCGGCGAATAGCCCGCCAATTCTAGAGTGAAGCCCCCTCCGTCTCAATGTCATGAGATGCGGGCTCGTTGCCCTCTAGAACCCGGCTATCCGTGCACCCCTCCGCGGGGCAATCCTAGTACAGAAAGTAAAATATACATACAACGGGTACATCGACCGCAACCTGGCCGTGCCCCAAAATAAAAATACAAACAGGCAGTGACGGCAGCCCACATGTCGGACGCTCGCCTCGCAAAATCAAATGTACATAATACAACAAAAACTGTACTAGCATTGCATCCAGGCTATCGCCCACGACCAATCCGCAACATCACAGAACATCAACGTGAAAGTCACGTTCGCAAATCCGTCTAACCGGGCTATAGCAGTTAGACAGGATTTACCGATCAAGTGACATTCACGGTCGCAGATATAACGTAAATACTGTGAACTAATGTGTTTAAAATATCCGATCGATCAAATTTTAACAAGTGGGCCCCCAAGTACTACTGTAGCACATCAAAAAAAAATTATGGGCCCAAAATTAATAATATTCCAAAAACCCTAAAATCAACCCAGAGAGCAACTGCAGAAATTTGATGCAGTGATCTCAACAGAGTGCGGCGGAACCGCGGCCCAAAGGGGTGTTTGGCCGCAGTTCCGCGCTCCCACTGTGGAGTCACTGTATCGAATTTCTACAGTGTTCTTGTAAGTGCACGGCGGCGCCCCGACCGTCAAACCGACGGCCAAATGCGGAAGCGGGGATAAACTTTAATTTTGCGAACTTAGCAAACCGGCACCACCGCGCACTAAACCCCGAATCGGGCCATTAAACTTGTCCTAGCTAACTAACAAGATAGGGAAGAGATATACCGAGTGATCCGAGTCCTCCGGTCTTCTCGTCGTCGTCCCGATTTCACGCGGAAAGTCTGGTCTCCATCTCCTCGCCGGAAGGGCACCACGTCGCCTGTTTCTTTTACGGGCTCCCGCCTCTATACCGAGACAACTCGGGCATGAAGCTGGCAAGTCGACATGCCTAAGAATTGCTGTAGAATGTGTAGGGTTGTGTCTCATTTGGGGTTTTGTTGCCTTTGAAGATGATGGAGGAATCAAGATAAGAAAAATGGTGCTTGCATTTTTCTAACATAAAATGACATCAAGAATGCCACACTCTCAAAAATGAAACTCTCTCATTCTCACTCAAAGAAGTGGCCGGCCATGTTCAAATGTGAGAATGGTGGAGTGGATAATACAAGGGAGGTGATGGTAGTATAAAGCAAGAGGTGACCATAGCCAAACATCATCATAACAAATTCACATCAAACCCATATCCTTTCAAATCTCATAAATGCACCATCATGGATGAAAAAGCAAAAGATGCTTATCCTATCATAATGAATACATTTGCAAGAAACCCCCTCCACAAATGTTATTTGCACAATTGCAAATAACCCCCTCCATCGGAAAAGTCCGGCCGGGAAAGAACAAAGGAAAACCGGCCGGAACGGAATGCAAAATGGCAACTCCAGAAAACTGGTCCCGTAATAAATTACAGGAAAACCCCGATACTGTGCATACACACCCGCATCTGTATTCCGACCGGATACAAATGCAATGAGACAAAATCTACACTGTAGTATACTAGGATCCGGCTTAAACCAAAGCCGGCTAGTAAAATCCGTTCGATCCTGATCCGTGCAATACCGCACGTATCTGATCGAACCGTGCCATATAACGATACGGCCTCTAGTACTAACCGTCCGATCCTGATCCGTGCAATACCGCACGTATCTGATCGGACCCTGCCATATCTCCATACGGCCTCTACAGCGTTTCGCCCGAAAGCTGAGTAACTGATGTGTGGTGGACTCTAAAGACTCGTCAATACTATGGCTGTGGATTTAACCACTAGCACGTCAGAGGTATAAGCCAATACGTAACGGGCCACCAGCTATTGACCAAAAGGGACGTCGATGAGCGAACTCATCCTGACACCCTACTGAGCCTGTCAGTGACAATATCCGTACAGTCCGGTCCTTTCGTCTATGAGCATCGCATGTCGGGCCTAGGGGGTTGGTAAAAGTCAGACCCCCCAAAAGCGGTACAAGTCGTGTCGGAGTGTAGCCCAGAACACCCTGAGATACTACTGGAATACCTACCAGTAAATCTCCTGCCTTGGCCAAGGACTTCGTGTAATGGCTCTCCTAGACACAGCGTGACCTCACCCCCAATACCGGGAGAGACGAACCCCTGAAGATCCGCTCACTGCCTCCATGTGGCTCGGGACTGTACCCAACTAAAACCTGTTTGCACGACTCCTTTGAGCCGTGGTAGGGTAGTAATCAAGGCACAGTGGGAACTCACACGAGACAAATGACGATCCCCAGGTCGAAGAACTAACCTGTACACATGTCACCTGGGAACTGCTATCTGACGTCAGGTATAAGACCAACTAGCATGTTCCCGGCGAGTCCTGTCCGGTGTACTCATAACCCAATGAGCACCTGTATACATCTTAGGTGAACCAACTGACACCAGTGGCCTGTGAGACCGGCCACCGCCCTTCGTCGGGGTCTCGACTGTATACACTAGTCTACTCTGGAGAATCGATGCCCTGTCTCGAAACTCCCACGACTACGGACCATTTAAGGATGTGCTTATAGACTACCAGCTCCCACGTATATGATCGCCCTCATACTTCTGGCAGTCAAGCAAGAATCCTAGGGGCTCTATCAACGTGTAATAGCGACCTGTAAGGTCACCTGAAACAGTACACGATGATAAAGGTAAACCAGATAGCAAACTATCATCTCGAGTAAGACTGTCCTACCGGGATAGGTCCTCCCTCAATCATTGTAATCACGTGCCTGTGATCGAATAATTGACTCTGAGGGCACTATCTCCAACAATCTCCCACTTGCACTCGAGGCTAATTATTGCGATGTCGCATACTCACAGCCCGTGTGATACCGAACACCCAACTCCTCTACTAGTCAGTCTCACAAAGCTCGTTTGCGAGACTATTGCGTTCGAGGAATAGCCTCAGCGAGTGGATCCGCTCTGATGTTTCTTTCTATGTCTCTCTATATCTCAAGTTCGCGGAGAATGCCATCTCCCGGAATGAGCAATACCTGTCTTAGAATGTC
This sequence comes from Agapanthus africanus, assembly GCA_030015575.1. Lineage (NCBI taxonomy): Eukaryota > Viridiplantae > Streptophyta > Magnoliopsida > Asparagales > Amaryllidaceae > Agapanthus > Agapanthus africanus. Next base: position 316,757,520 of record CM057346.1, on the reverse strand, counting down.
TGGATGTCTGATAGGACTTAGCTCATAAACGAACTCCAAATCCAAACTTAGACTGTATCGTCAACTGAACTTAATCAGTATCCTGCGCCATGCCTCCCTCAGTATTGCCTTGGATCACCTGTCCAAAATACTGCCCCTCGTCAGAGGGAAAACTATAACTCTGACAACCTCCTTGTCGTCCATGTCACCTTGGAAGCCTGGAATGATAACTGTCTCCCAAATGAGGCTGTCGTTATCATATCCCTAGAACATCCACTTATGTTCTAAAACTGCTTCCGACTGTTTCTCCAGGATTGGATCAATGTCAACTTATTGCATCTAGTGCAAGAACAACATCTGGTGTGGTACTTGACATCTCAAGATTGACTCAATTGCCTAAGCAAGTGATCTGCCAATCATGCACATCTCTCTCTACTTTAGTCTATAAGACACCTTTAGAGAGGGTGACTCCATCATCTGCAGGTACACTACCGTGCCAGGAGTCGTCCATTCTAAATACTCTTAGAATGCTGTCAAAGTACCCTGATTGGGAAACCACCCAAATCTAGATCTAAAACCATAGATCTAGTAACCAGTATGTCTGATACAAAATCCATTTCCTTTGTGAAGAAACCACTGTGTGACGACCAAAATATAACCGATCGTAGTATAGGAATATCACTTCCTACTTTGTGTATATCATCCAAAACCCGGATATCACACCCTACTACCTACTCAACAGATCCATCCCCTATTCTGATGAAGTCAAACCTATGACTGTCGCATCAGAAATAGATGATCTATCTCCGCTACATCTGCTTTAGTCTATAAATAGACATAAGCCTGATGTCCACCAATGCTTCCGCTGCTCCCACTGACTAAGACAACCCTCTGGCAGAGTCATATAGATGTGCACTTCTAAAGCTAGTTTAGAACGACGCTATACTCATCCTCCTGCCGGGTCTCGCAGCCTGGAACAACAACAATGGCAAGTGTGGGTAAACAAGAACTTCCCTGTCACCGTCCTTAAGGATACTGGAGTACCTCTCGGGTGCCTGAAGTTACCCACCTTATCTGCGGAGTGGCCAATGGAATGTCAAAACAGATTGAATCTTTAGGTTCCTTATCAAATCTTCAGTAATCGTTTGCAGTTCTGGAATCACTTCCAGTTCTACCATACTCCCACTACTGCTTTTGAAAAAAAAATCCATTTTATTAAAACTGTGGCGAGTCCAGAATAATATTACTATTGATCTCCCAGATGGTAGAAAGTCAACCCTCGTCATAGCCTGGGTCAACCCACAAACAACCATTACAGAAACGTGCCTTGAGTTATCCAGAGTCTGGTTTTAATCATAAGCCGGACAACTCCCCGTACCTTAACAATGTTAAGATATGAACTGTACTATATCCAATATAGAACCAGAGTCACTGATTTAATTGAACCAGATTCAAATCATGCAGCTATCTCCAGTGCATGTCAACTAAATGGAGAGAGGCCGATCAGCGTTACTCAACTTAGGAATGCTTCCAATTATGAGTAACTTGAAAGAGAAGCAAGTTCTCTTTATCATTACTATCAACTGAATACCATACACAAGTATCTACATCTTCGATCAATTTGAAGAATCCCGATACTTGCTACACCTGGTTCTCTACTCTATTCAAATACCTATAACTCCTCAAAACTTAGACCCTGTGTTTCTACGAAACACATGTCTAAGAACTAGAGAAGTTAAAAGTAAACAGAATATAGTGTGAGGACCAACCCCTCTGTCCTAATGGACACTGGACAACATACAATACTCTGTATAAGTCCGCTGAGTCTAACAACTCTTTCACTGTGTGTCGTAGGTTGAAAACTGTACTTATGGTTAAGAAGAATTACACCGCTGTTTAATGCTCCTTGCCTAACCATCCACTGATATAGGTAAATGTCATCGACATAATATCAAAAGGTATATCTCACTCTATAAAAATAGACGTACAGATATATCAATTTGAAATTGGTGCACAACAGCGGATATTCAAGACCAAAAATTTGCCGACCGGCAAACAGCCCAGGTGATCTCCTCAAATATCACCGATTACAACGAATCCCGATATAATGAGGATGATCACCCTATTCCCAATAACTTACTCCCACTCATCATCTGTAAAACCATACAGATGTGAGAATCAAACCTGGTAAATACATACCCTGGAGCAAGTGTCCAATCGGGAAATCAGTTTTCTTTTAACAGTACACAGTTGAACTGAAACATTGAAATGTTTCGATGGGGTATCCTGGTATTCCTAGTAATGCCTCTACCATTATCCAGATTCACAACTATAACCGTATAATCCTTTGCCACCTCTCCAAATCCCTTTATATGTTTTTAGTCATTATCTTCTGCACACCCCTTTATGCCAAATGGTTTTCTTCCTTCCCTACCGTTCGGCACCAGCCTATGGTTTGGAAGAAGACTATCCAATAAGCATAATGGGTGTACTGTCCTAATCCTAGGAGCACTCGCAATGCGAGAGAAGCTGAAGATAAAAGACAACTGAATAAATCTTATTCCTATTTCTCCTGAACCAGAATCCATCCCCGAACTGGAACAAGTTCCTTTCGAGTTCGTATATAACCATACGATGGAATATCCAAATAACTGTGGATCTTCGTAGTGATACGGAGTGTCCTGGAGAAATACAAAGGTGATGTGGGAGTGGTAATGAAATACTTGGTTTTGTCGTGAATATCAGTCGCAATTTACTTTGCCCTCCTTCTAATCCCTTTCTTTGTCTTAACTTAATACCTTCTGTACACCATCGTTAGGCTAATTGGTTTTCTTCATTCCCCACCGTTCGGCACCAGCCTAAGGTTTGGAAGAAGACTATCCAATAAGCGTAATAGGTGTACTATCTCCTAAACCAAGGAGTACTCGCAACCTGAGAGAAGGTAAAAGGAAAAGACAACTGAATAGTCCTATTCGTTTTCTCCAGAACCAGAAACCATCCTCGAATTCCTTCGAGTTCGTATATAACCATACGATGGTTTTGTCCAATGGAAGTGGACGTTTGTAGTAATACGGGGTGTCCTGGAAAAAAGGGTAAAAGTAGGAGTGGCAATGAGGTCTGCAACTCTGACAATCCAAATGCCAGTGTTTTAAGAAGGTTCGGTCAACTTGGTCACTGAGTCATAGTCTTGGGTCGGGTTAATGGTCGCTGCCAGAGAGAGAGAGAAAAGAAACACTCAGCGTGCACTCTACTCTAGATCAGAATGGTTACCAATTTATCTAATCTGGAAACCTCCCACTGTACCTCAAATTCTCCTCCAAACCTGAAAGAAGAATTAGTCGGGGTCACCCGAGGAGTAAACTAACTCATCAGTGGGAATCGGGATCCAGCTATCATCGCATGATAACGTGACGGAATCTGCTCACGCTATCACACTCCAGAAGGTATGCACATATCTGGCAAGTTTCAGTTCTTTTGAAACTCCCGATGTGGTTTTTACCCCATGCTCTTATGACCTTGACTTTGGCCAACAAATCAAAAGTCACATGTCAAGTTCTACCCGTCATTCTCCAGGTTAATTTGAATCCACCCGTACCTACCCTTGACTTTGGCCAACAAGGCAGTACGACTGTTCCAAACCAACACATCTATCTATGCTGCATATGAATAATCAACAGCTACCAAACACTGTGCCTTGACTTTGGCCAACAAACACAGCTTGAATACTATTGACTATTCATATGAAACGACGGAGGGCTACGAATGGTTTCTGGCGAAAACCTTTAACGTAATGAACTTGATATCGTTGAAGGAACTGATAGCTTTATAAAAATATAGTGACGAAAACCTTTGCTAAAGAGGTCACTCCCGGTGAAGGGATCTCGGCTCTTTCCCCGTAGAATGAGGTGCAGGATATTCCAACTGAATACCACGATGCAAAGCAAAAGTAATCGGCTATAGTGAAGTTATTGCCCTGACGCAAACTTTTGTCCAAGGGGTCACTCCCGGTGAAGGGATCTCGTCCCTTGCCTCGTCGACTGAGGAGCAGGATATTCCAACTGAATACCACGATGCAAAACAAAAGTGAACGTTCTTGCAATAACAACTTTTTGAAAAGTGTTCCAACAACATCAGATTAGGTTTGTTTTTAACTTGCATTGATCCGAATCAACGCAGTCCCATCAATTGATCACACCACAAAGAACGAAAATATATTGATGTACGTATATGCCATCCGCATTCGCCATTGGGTCCCGTCATTACCCGTTAGGTTAGCTAACCAATGACAGAGCGGGGACTGGACTAGCGCGGATGTAAAACATATACAACATCTACTAATATATATACCAATATATTATATTCGCTCAAGGCATGATAAAAAATGCAACATCACAGAAAAGTACAGCATCACAGAACAATACAGATATCTGGGATCCCCGGGTTTCACAGAGCCACTACTGAAACCCGACGTTCCCCTGGTCATGTGGATAGCCTGTGCAATGAAAACCTAGACCCCTACTGGCGCGGCAAGTTACCCGCCAAAACCTGAAGCGAGGCAGCCCCCTTCAGTGCCGTGAATGGACCACCCAGCACTTCACGGAATCCGGTAACTTGGGCACCCCTCCTGGGTCAACCTGTACCCCCTACGAGTGCGGCGAATAGCCCGCCAATTCTAGAGCGAAGCCCCCTCCGTCCCAATGCCATGAGATGCGGGCTTGTTGCCCTCCAGAACCCGGCTATCCGTGCACCCCCACCGCGGGGCAATCCTAGTACAGAAAATAAAATATACATACAACGGGTACATCGACCGCAACCAGGTCGTGCCCCAAAAGAATAATACAAACAGGCAGTGACGGCAGTCCACATGTCGGACGCTCGCCCCGCAACATCAAAAGTACATAATACAACAACACTGAACTAGCATTGCATCCAGGCTATCCCCCACGACCGATCCGCAACATCACAGCAAAATCACAGAACATCAACGTGAAAGTCACGTTCGCAAATCCGTCTAACCGGGCTATAGCAGTTAGACAGGATTTACCGATCAAGTTACATTCACGGTCGCAGATATAATGTAAATACTGTGAAATAATGTGTTTAAAATATCCGATCGATAAAAAATTAACAAGTGGGCCCCCAAGCAATACTGTAGCACTCACAGAAATTCTGGGCCCAATTTTAATATTCCAAAACCCCTAAAATCAGCCCAGAAGCCCACTGGAAAATTTCAACCCATTGATCCCTCAAACCTGCGGCGGAACCGCGGCAACAAGGGGGGTTTTGCCGCGGTTCAGCGCTCTACCTGAGAGATCAATGTCTCGAATTTTCCCAGAACTCTTAGAACTTCTTGTACATCAGTTTTATACAACCTGAAAAAATTTTAGAGCCAGAAAAAAATCGACAGAAAATTGATGTGAGGAAAATGTGGTTTTTTGGGAATTTTGGTCGATCGGAAATGCAAACACATCAAACAAAGCTAGACGAAGTTAATGGCGAGTCTCTGATACCACTGTAAGTGCACGGCGGCGCCCCGGCCGTCAAACCGACGGCCAAATGCGGAAGCGGTGATAAACTTTAATTTTGCGAACTTAGCAAACCGGCACCACCGCGCACTAAACCCCGGATCGGGCCATTAAACTTGTCCTAGCTAACTAACAAGATAGGGAAGAGATATACCGAGTGATCCGAGTCCTCCGGTCTTCTCGTCGTCGTCCCGATCTCACGCGGAAAGTCCGGTCTCCATCTCCTCGCCGGAAGGGCACCACGTCGCCTGTTTCTTTTACGGGCTCCCGCCTCTATACCGAGGCAACTCGGGCATGAAGCTGGCAAGTCGACATGCCCAAGAATTTCTGTAGAATGTGTAGGGTTGTGTCTTATTTGGGGTTTTGTTGCCTTTGAAGATGATGGAGGAATCAAGATAAGAAAAATGGTGCTTGCATTTTTCTAGCATAAAATGACATCAAGAATGCCACACTCTCAAAAATGAAACTCTCTCATTCTCACTCAAAGAAGTGGCCGGCCATGTTCAAATGTGAGAATGGTGGAGTGGATAATACAAGGGAGGTGATGGTAGTATAAAGCAAGAGGTGACCATAGCCAAACATCATCATAACAAATTCACATCAAACCCATATCCTTTCAAATCTCATAAATGCACCATCATAGATGAAAAAGCAAAAGATGCTTATCCTATCATAGTGAATACATTTGCAAGAAACCCCCTCCACAAATGTTATTTGCACAATTGCAAATAACCCCCTCCATCGGAAAAGTCCGGCCGGGAAAGAACAAAGGAAAACCGGCCGGAACGGAATGCAAAATGGCAACTCCAGAAAACTGGTCCCGTAATAAATTACAGGAAAACCCCGATACTGTGCATACACACCCGCATCTGTATTCCGACCGGATACAAATGCAATGAGACAAAATCTACACTGTACTATACTAGGATCCGGCTTAAACCAAAGCCGGCTAATAAAATCCGTTCGATCCTGATCCGTGCAATACCGCACGTATCTGATCGAACCGTGTTATATAACTATACGGCCTCTAGTACTAACCGTCCGATCCTGATTCGTGCAATACCGCACGTATCTGATCGGACCCTGCCATATCTCCATACGGCCTCTACAGCGTTTCGCCCGAAAGATGAGTAACTGATGTGTGGTGGAATCTAAAGACTCGTCAATACTATGGCTGTGGATTTAACCACTAGCACGTCAGAGGTATAAGCCAATACATAACGGGCCACCAGCTATTGACCAAAAGGGACGTCGATGAGCGAACTCATCCTGACACCCTACTGAGCCTGTCAGTGACAATATCCGTACAGTCCGGTCCGTTCGTCTATGAGCATCGCATGTCGGTCCTAGGGGGTTGGTAAAAGTCAGACCCCCAAAAGCGGTACAAGTCGTGTCGGAGTGTAGCCCAGAACACCCTGAGATACTACTGGAATACCTACCAGTAAATCTCCTGCCTTGGCCAAGGACTTCGTGTAATGGCTCTCCTAGACACAGCGCGACCTCACCCCCAATACCGGGAGAGACGAACCCCTGAAGATCCGCTCACTGCCTCCATGTGGCTCGGGACTGTACCCAACTAAAACCTGTTTGCACGACTCCTTTGAGCCGTGGTAGGGTAGTAATCAAAGCACAGTGGGAACTCACACGAGACAAATGACGATCCCCAGGTCGAAGAACTAACCTGTACACATGTCACCTGGGAACTGCTATCTGACGTCAGGTATAAGACCAACTAGCATGTTCCCAGCGAGTCCTGTCCGGTGTACTCATAACCCAATGAGCACCTGTATACATCTTAGGTGAACCAACTGACACCAGTGGCCTGTGAGACCGGCCACCGCCCCTCGTCGGGGTCTCGACTGTATACACTAGTCTACTCTGGAGAATCGATGCCCTGTCTCGAAACTCCCACGACTAGGGACCATTTAAGGATGTGCTTATAGACTACCAGCTCCCACGTATATGATCGCCCTCATACTGCTGGCAGTCAAGCAAGAATCCTAGGGGCTCTATCAACGTGTAATAGCGACCTGTAAGGTCACCTGAAACAGTACACGATGATAAAGGTAAACCAGATAGCAAACTATCATCTCGAGTAAGACTGTCCTACCGGGATAGGTCCTCCCTCAATCATTGTAATCACGTGCCTGTGATCCAATAATTGACTCTGAGGGCACTATCTCCAACAGTTCTTATAATTTCCAGTACATCACTTTTCTGCAACCTGAAAAAATTTTCGAGCAAGAAAAAATTCAACGGAAAACTGATGTGAAGAAAACGCGGATTTTGGAATTTTGAACGATCGGAAATGTAAACACATTAAACAAAGCTAGACTAAGTTAATGGCGAGGCTCTGATACCACTATAAGTGCACGGCGGCGCCCCGGCCGTCAATCCGACGGCCAAATGCGGAAGCGGTGATAAACTTTAATTTTTCTTGAACCGGCACCACCGCGCACAAAAACCCGGATCGAACCATTAACTAATCCTAGCTAACTACAAGATGGGTTAGAGATATACCGACTGATCCGAGTCCTCCGGTTTTCTCGTCGTCGTCCCGATCTCCTGCGGAAACTCCGGTCGTCGCCTCCCTGCCGGAAGGGCACCACATCGTCTGCATCTTTTACGGGCTCCCACCTCAATACCGAGGTAACTCGGGCACGAAGCTGGCTAGTCGACGTGCCCAAGGTTTGCTGTAGAATGTGGTGTAGAACTTGTGTCTCATTTGGGGTTCATGGAAGTGCCATTTTGGTGGAGGGATGATACAAGAACTATGTAGAGGGACTTGGGGATTTTTGGAGCATCAAAAGAACAACAAATCCCACACCCAAAAATTTAGACAGCCCACCCCAATGTGGCCGGCCATGGCATGAGCAAGAGCAAGCAAGGAGAGTGTGTATCCAAAAACAAAAGAGAGACCCTCATAATGCAAGAGAGAGAGAGAGAGAAAATGTGTGATGATGATCAAGAATCATCACAACCAAAATCATACTCCACCATCATAATCCATCACCATCACCATGACAAAAGATAAGCAATCATGAACCATCATGATCCTAGAAGTCAATGGAGGCTAAGTCATCATGGTACAACAAAATGCAAAGACCCCCACCACAAAAGCTTATTTGCACAATTGCAAATAAGCCCTCCTCCACCAATCTTCGGCCAAAGAAGGATACAAATGAAATTGGCCGAAACGGAAAGCAAACTGGCAACTCCAGAAAACTGGTCCCGTAATAAATTACAGGAAAACCCCGCTACTGTGCATACACACCCGCATTTGTATTCCGACCGAAATACAAATGCAATGAGACAAAAAACTACACTGTACTATACTAGGATCCGGCTTAAACCAAAGTCGGCCAGTATAATCCGTTCGATCATGATCCGTACAATACCGCACGTATCTGATCGAACCCTGCCATATCTCCATACGGCCTGTAGTACAAACTGTCCGATCCTGATCCGTGCAATACCGCACGTATCTGATCGGACCTTGCCATATCTCCATACGGCCTCTACAGCTTTTCGCCCGAAAGCTTGAGTAACTGAATGTGGGGGACTCTAAAGACTCGTCAACACCTTGGTTGTGAATTTAACCACTAGCACGTCAGAGGTATAAGCCAATACGTAACGGGCTACCAGGTATTGACCAAAAGGGACGTCGATGAGCGAACTCATCCTGACACCCTACTGAGCCTGTCAGTGACAATATCCGTACAGTCCGGTCCGTTCGCCTATGAGCATCGCATGGCGGGCCTAGGGGGTTGGTAAAAGTCAGACCCCCAAAAGCGGTACAAGTCGTGTCGGAGTGTAGCCCAGAACACCCTGAGATACTACTGGAATACCTACCAGTAAATCTCCTGCCTCGGCCGAGGGCTTTGCGTAGTGGCTCTCCTAGACACAGCGTGACCTCACCCCCAATACCGGGAGAGACGAACCCCTGAAGATACGCTCACTGCCTCCATGTGGCTCGGGACTGTACCCAACTAAAACCTGTTTGCATGTCTCCTTTGAGCGTGGTAGGGTAGTAATCAAAGTACAATGGGAACTCACATGAGACAAATGACGATCCTCAGGTCGATGAACTAACCTGTACACATGTCACCTAGGAACTGCTATCTGACGTCTGGTATAAGACCAACTAGCATGTTCCCGGCGAGTCCTGTCCGGTGTACTCATAACCCAATGAGCACCTGTATACATCTTAGGTGATCCAACTGACACCAGTGGCTTGTGAGACCGGCCACCACCCCTCGTCGGGGTCTCGACTGTATACACTAGTCTACTCTGGAGTATCGATGCCCTGTCTCGAAACTCGCACGACTAGGGACCTTTTAAGGATGTGCTTATAGACCCCAGCTCCCACTTATATGATCACCCTCATACTGTTGGTGGTCAAGCAAGAATCCTAGGGGCTCTATCAACGTGCAATAGAGACCTGTCAGGTCACCTAAGCAGTACACGATGATAAAGATAAACCAGATAGCATACTATCATCTCGAGTAAGACTGTCCTACCGGGACAGGTCCTCCCTCAATCTTTGCAATCACGTGCCTGTGATCCAATAATTGACTCTGAGGGCACTATCTCCAACAGTACTATACCTATCGTTAGATAGTAGTTCTCTGGCTGCACTGGTACAGGTTAGTTTGTAGACCCGGTATCGTCATAGTGTCTTATGTGGTTCCCACTGTGCTTTGTTTTCCTCCCTACCATTGCTCAAAAGATTCGTGCAAACAGGTGGATTTTGGGTATAGTCCCGAGTCACATAGACGTAATGAGCGAAAGGAGGGGTTTCGTCTCTCCCGGTATTGGGAGTTGATGTTGTGCTATGCTTGATTGGATATAACAGTAAGTCCTTGGCCATGGCTGATGAGATTTACTGGTAAGAGTTATTAGTAGTTACTCGAACAGTTATGAGCCATACATCGGCATGACTTATCAATTTACTAGGGTCTGACGATTCCACCACTAGACTTGATATGCAACATATCAGACGAAGAGACCGGACTGTACAGTAAGTGTTCTAAGGTTACGGCAGCGCCCCATCCATCAATCCGTGGCCAAATGCGAAACAAAAACTTTTAGAAACCGGCGCTAACGGAACCCCAATCGACGGATCGTATCATTATCTGTGTACTAGTTATATGAAAAGAGTTTAGAGAGGTTATACCGATCGACCCGTGTCCTTCGGTCTTCAACCACTGTCCCAAGCTCCTCACGGCGTCCTCGATCAAGTTCGATCTCCGGTCTCCCTTGTCGAAGACGATCCACGTCGAGGATTAGTAATACGGGCTCCCGCCTAAAAACCGAAGCAACTCGGGTATCTAGTTTGCTGGCCTAGATAGCCAAGATGAAGTAGAGACAGTGTGTGAATACTTTGTCTCAAAACTCCCAAGGATTCTCAACTCATGAGAGGGATTGGGTAGAGGTTGAAGAAGTGTCCAAGTGAAGAAAAATGTGAGCTCAAGAATTTTGGCCAAGTGAAGAAAAAGTCTCTGTTCTTTTTTCGAGTTGAGTAGTGAGGTATTATGTTAGCTCAACTAAAGAAAACCCACTGCACAAAATATCTCCCACCCTCCCCTCACAAATATCTCACCACCCACCACAAGAAATCATCAATGCACCATGACACACCATGAGTCACCAAGAGTTAATGCTCACCAATGGCTCATACCCATCATCATGAATTTCCCTTGCCACAAAGATTTAGCCAAAATTCCATGACTCATGCTTTCAACAATAAACATTAAACTAAATGTTTAAAGTAAGAAAAGAAATGGCAACCCTAAAATTATCTTGTAACGAATTACAAGAATACCCATCATCCGTATATACATACCCGCATCTGTATTCCGACTGAACACGATTACAGCGAGACAAAAATAATCCAACAATATAATTTTAGGATCAGGCTTAAACCAAAGCCCACTAGTATTATCCGTCTGATCAAGATCCGTGCATAAGTGCATGTATATGATTGAACCCTGCCATAAAACCATATGGCCTCAACAACGTTTCGTCCGAACCAGGAAAACCCTCTGTGTGGGACTCTAAAGACTCGTCAATATACTGGCAGTGAGTTTAACCACAAGCACATCAGTGGCACTAGCTATACGTAACGGCTGCCCAGGTATTGAGCGAAAGGGAGGCCGACGAGCAAACTCATCCCGAAACACCTACTTAGCCTAACAGTGACAATATACATACAGTCCGGTCCGTTCCTCTATGAGTATCGCATATCGAGTCTAGTGAGGTGGATAAAGTCAGACGCCTAATAACCTGACATTTAGTGTCGGAATGAACCTATCAACAACTGATAAACTACTGATCCTAGATCGGTAATTCTCAACTACCCCGGCCGAGGATTTATGGTTATGGCCACCCGTGCACACCGCGACATCAACCCCCAATACCGGGAGAGACGAATCCATTGACGGTCCGCTCACTACATCCATGTGGCTCGAGACTGTATACAACTAAAACCTGTTTGCACGACTCTTTTGAGCCATAGTAGGGTAGTAATCAAAGCACAGTGGCAACTCATACGAGAAAAATGACAATCTCAGGTCGATAGACTAACATGTACACATGTCACTTGGGAACTACTATCTGACTATAGGTATAATACCAACTAGCATGTTCCCGGCGAATCCGTCCGGTGTACTCATAACCCATTGAGCACATGTATACATCTTAGGTGAACCAACTAACACCAATGGCTTGTGAGACTGGCCACCGCCCCTAGTCGGGGTATCGATCCGTATACACTAATCTCTTATTGGAGTATCGATGCCCAGTCTCGAAACTCCAACGAATAGGGACACTTTAAGGATGTGCTTATAGACCACCCAACTCTCACGTATGATCGCCCTCATACTGCTAGTAGTCAAGCAAGAATCCTATGGGCTCTATCAACATGTAATAATGATCTGTAATGTCACCTGAAGCTTATACATGATTATAGAAAAAAACCATATAGCATACTATCATCTCGAGTAAGACCATTCTACCGGTATAGGCCCTCCCTCAATCATTGCAATCACATGCGTGCGAACCAATAATTGACTTGAGGGCACTATAGCCAACAATCTCCCACTTGCACTTAAAGCTAACTATTACAGTGTCGCATAGTCATAGCCCATGTGATACAGAGTACACAACTTCTCTACTAATCAGTTTCATAAATCTCGTTTGTAAAACTATTATGTTCGAGAAATAACCTCAGTGAGTGGATCCTCTCTAATGTTTCTTTCAATGTCTCTCTTTATCTCAAGTTCGCGGAGAAAACCATCTCTCGAAAAGAGCAATACCTGTCTTAGAATATGTTTGGATATCTGATAGGACCCAGTTCATAAATGAACTCCAAATCCAATAAACTTCTTAGACTGTATCTTCAACAGAATTTAATCAGTATCCTATGCCATGCCTACCTCAGTATCCGCTTGGACCACCTGTCCAAACTACTACCCCTCAAAAGAGTGAAAACTATAAATCTGACAGTCATCCTGTCATCCAGTCACCTTGGAAGCCTGGAATGATAACCGTCTCCCGAAGGACTCTGCCATTACATATCCCTAGAACATCCACTTATGTTCATAAACTGCTTCCGAACGTTTCTTCAGGATTGGATTAATATATCAACTTATTCTAACTAGTGCAAAAATAACATCTGATGTGGTACTTGACATCTCATGATTGAATCAAATGCCTAAGCAAGTGATATGCCAACCATGCACATCCCTCTCCCCTTTAGTCTGTAAGACAACTTTAGAGAGGGTGACTCCATCACCTGTAGGTACATTACCATGCCAGGAGTCGACTATTCTAAAACACCTTTAGAATACTGTCTAAGTATCCAGATTGGGAAACTACCCAAATCTAGATCTAAAACCATAGATCTAGTAACCAGAATGCTAGATATAATATCAATATCCTATGTGGAGAAATCACTGTGTGACAACCACAGTATAACCGATCGTAGTGTAGGAATTTCACTTCCTATAAAGTGCATGTCATCCAAATACCAGGACATCACACCCTACTACCTTCATAACAGATCCATCTCCTATTCTGATGAAGTCAAAACCTATGACTGTCACATCAAAAATATATGATCTATCTCCACTATACTTGCTTTAATATAATCCACTGTGCTTCCGCTACTCCCACTGACTACTACAACCCTCTGGAAGAGTCATATACATGTGCGCTTCTAAAACTAGTTTAGAACGACGCTAGATTCATCCTCTTGCCGGGTCTCATAGTCTAGAACAGCAGTAATGGCAAGTCTGGGTAAACAAGAACCTCACTGTCACTGTCTTTGAGGATACCGAAGTACCTCTCGAACGCCTGAGATTACCCACCATATCTGCTGAGTGGCTAATAGAATGTAAAACCATGAATAAATCTTTAGGTTCTATTAAATTTTCAGTAATCGTTTGTGGTTCTGGAATCACTTCCAGTTCTACCATACTCTCACTACTGTTTTCTGAAAAAATCTATTTTGCTAAAACTGTAGCGAGTCAAGAACAATATCCCAATTGATCTTCCAGATGGTAGAAAGTTAACCCTCGTCATAGCCCGGGATAACCCACAAACTGCCATTACAGGAACGTGCCTTGAGTTATCCAGAGTCTGCTTTTAAGCATAAGTCGGACAACTTCATATACCTTAACATCGTTAGGATATGAACCATTCTATATACAATATAGAAACCGATGCACTGATTTAATTAGAACCAGATTAAAATCATGAAGCTGTCTCCAGTGCATGTCAACTAAATAGAGAGAGGCCGATTAGGATTACTCAACTAGGAGTGCATCCAAATATGAGTAACCTGTAAGAGAAGAAAGTTCTCAAAACCATTACTATCAACTAAATACCAAACACAAGTATCTATATCTTCGATCACCTTGAAGAATCTCGATACTTGTAACACATGGTTCTCTACATTATTCTTATACCTATAACTTCTCAAAACTTGGACCTTGTATTTCTACGAAATACTTGTCTAAAACTGGAGAAGTCACAAGTAAACAGAATATACAACGAGTACCAACCCCTCTGTCCTAATTGACACTGGAAAACATACAATACTTAGTATAAGTCCCCTGAGTTGAACAAATCAAATCCTGTATGTCGTGGGTTGAAAACTGTACTATGGTTAAGATGAATTACACCGCTGTTTAATGCTCCTTACCCAATCATCAACCGATATAGGTAAATGTCATGGACATAATTTCAAAAAGTTATAACTCACTTTATAAAATAAACATATAGATATATCATTTTGAAATTGGTGTATAACAACGGATATTCAAAACCAAATATTTGCCATCAGGCAAAACCCCAGGTGATTTTCTCAAATATCACCAGTTACCACGAATTCCGATATAATGAGGATATGAGCACCTAATTCCCAATAACTTACTCCCACTCATCATCTGTAAAACATACAGATGTGAGAATCAAACCTGATAAATACATACCCTGGAGTAAGGATCAAATTGGGAAATCAGTTTTCAATTAACGCATAGTGAACTGAAACATGAAAATGTTTTGAAGGGATATCCTAGTATTCCTAGTAATGTCACATCCATTATCCATATTCCGGACTGTAACCGTATATTTCTTTGCCATCTCTCTAAATCCCTTTATTTGTCTTTACTCATTACCATCTGTACACCACCCTTAGGCTAAATGGTATTCTTCCTTTCCTACCGTTCGGCACCAGCCTATGGTTTGGAAGAAGACTATCTAATAAGCGTAATAGGTGTACTCTCCTAACCTAGGAGCACTCACAATCTAAGAGAAGGTAAAGATAAAAGACAACTGAATAAACCTTATTCTATTTCTCCTGAACCAGAATCCATCCTCAAACTGGAACAAGTTCTTTCGAGTTCGTATATAACTATACGATGGATTATCCAATAAATGTGGATCTTCATAGTGATACGAGATTTTCTGGAGAAATTCAAAGGTGAAGTAGGAGTGGCGATGAAATACATGGTTTCGTCATTAATGATAGCAATCGCAATTTAATTTGCCCTCTTTCTAATCCCTTTATTTGTCTTTACTTATTAACTTCTATACACCACAGTTAGGCTAATTGGTTTTCTTCCTTCCCCACCTTTCAGCATCTGCCTATATTTTGGAAGAAGACTATCCAATAAGCGCAATAGGTGTACCCTCTCCTAATCCTAAGAGCCCTCACAACCTGAGAGAAGGTAAAATGAAAAGACAACAGAATAGTCCTATTCAATTTCACCAGAACCGAAAACCATTCTCGAATTTGAAACATGTTTCTTTGAGTTTGAAGGGTTATGGGAGCGCCCCGGCCTTCGAACCATGGCCAAATGCGGAACATAAATTTTCTAAAACCCGGCACTACCATTTCCCGATAAACAAGATCGAAACCATTAACCCTAAAACTAGCAAGCCAAACACAAAGATGTAGAAATGGTTATAGCTAATGATCCAAGTCCTTCGGGTCTTCAACCATCTCCAAGCTCCTAGTAATGCGGATCGACTTTGGTCACCGGTCTTCCTTTATCTCCACTGATCCACCCGAGGGAAACGGCACAAGCTCCCGGTTTGCCAAGCGGACCAACCGAATCTCTAGGATTGCTAGTCGTAGAGAGTGGGGAGTGTAGAATAGTCTCACTATAATTCTTTCTCTCATTCATAAGCTCAAGTGAGCAACAACTGAAGATGAAGAAGGTGATGATGGCAAGGCCTTGAAAATGGCTAAGTATTTTGTGTGAGCATGAGAGTGAGAGAGCACCATCTCTAAAAATCACCAAATGAGCAAATCAAATCCGCTTCCAAGAAGTGGCCGCCCTCCTTCTCATGCCCACTCAAAAAATATCAATTCCATTTTTACAATAAATAAATACACCATACAACCCGAGCCGTGAAAACCCTCTCTATGGGACTCTAAAGACTCGTCAATACGCTGGCAGTGGCTTTAACCACAAGCACGTCAGCGGCACTAGCTGTACATAACGGCTACCAAGGTATTGAGCGAAAGGAAGGCCGACGAGCAAACTCATCCAAACCCCTACTGTGCCTGTCAGTGACAATATCCGTACAGTCCGGTCTGTTCGTCTAAGAGTATCGCATATCGGGTCTACGGGGGTGGATAAAGTCAGACCCCTAACAACGCGATAATTCGTGTCGGTATGAAACCCATCACTACCTGAGAAACTATCGATCCTGGATCGGTAATTCTAACATACCCCGACCGAGGATTTCTAGTGATGGACACCCTGCACTGCGCGACATCAACCCCCAATACCGGGAGAGACGAATCCCCGATGATCGCTCACTGCCTCCATGTGGCTCGGGACTGTACCCAACTAAAACCTGTTTGCACGACTCCTTTGAGCCGTGGTAGGGTAGTAATCAAAGCACAGTGGGAACTCACATGAGACAAATGGCGATCTCAGGTCGACAGACTAACCTGTACACATGTCACCATGGAACTGCTATCTGACTATAGGTATAATACCAACTAGCATGTTCCCGGCATGTCCGTCCGGTGTACTCATAACCCAATGAGCACCTGTATACTATCTTAGGTGAACAACTGACACCAATGGCTTGTGAGATCGGCCATCGCCCCTCGTCAGGGTCTAGATAAGTATACACCAGTCTACACTGGAGTATCGATGCCCAGTCTAGATACTCCCACGACTAGGGACATTTAAGGATGTGTTTATAGACCCCCATCTCCCACGTATGTGATCGCCATCACAATGCTGGCAGTCAAGCAAGAATCATATGGGCTTTATCAACATAAGATGATAAAGACAAACTAGATAGCATACTATCATCTCGAGTAAGACTGTTTTATCGGTATAGGTCCCCGCTCAATCATCATGATCACATACCTGCGACTATGATAATTGCCTTAGGGCACTATAGCCAACAATATCCCACTTGCACTTAAGGCTAATTATTACGATGTCGCATACTCACAGCCCGTGTGATACCAAACACCCAACTCCTCTACTAATCAGTTTCACAAACCTCGTTTGTAAAACTATTACGTTCGAGAAATAGCCTTAGTGAGTGGATCCGCTCCAGTATTTCTTTCTATGTCTCTCTTTATCTCAACTTCGAGGAGAAAAACAATCTCCCGAAATGAGCAATACCCGTCTTAGAATATGTCTGGATATCTGATAGGACCCAGTTCACAAAAGAACTCCAAATCCAGCAAACTTCTTAGACTGTATCGTCTACTGAACTCAATCAGTACACTGCGCCATACCATACTCAGTATCCGCTTGGACCACCTGTCCAAACTACTGCCCCTCGTCAGAGGAAAAACTATAACTCTGACAGTCACTCTGTCATACAGGTCACATTGGAAGCATGGAATGATCACCGTCTCTCAAAGGAGGCCGCCGTTATCAAATCCCTAGAACATCCACTTATGTTCATAAACTGCTTCCATGCGTTTTTCTCCAGGATTGGATAAATATATCAACTTATTGCATCTAGTGGAAAAACAACATCCGGTGTGGTACTTGACATGTCATGATTGACTCAATTGCCTAAGCATGTGATATGCCAATTATGCACATCCCTCTCCCCTTTAGTCTGTAAGACATCTTTAGAAAGGGTGACTCCATCACTTGCAGGTTCACCACCATGCCAGGAGCCGTCCATTCTAAAATGTTTTTAGAATACTGTCTAAGTAGCCATATTAGGACACTTCCTAAATCTAGATCTAAAACCATAGATCTAGTAACAAGAATGCCAGATATAATATCCATATCCTATGTGGAGAAAACACTGTGTGACAACCGTAGTATAACCGATCGTAGTATAGAAATTTATTTCCTACTCTGTGTATGTTATCCCAAATACCAGGACACACACCCTACTATCTTCTTAATAGATCCATCCCCTGTTCTGATGAAGTCAAAACCCAGGACTGTCACATCATAAATAGATGATGTATCTCCGATATATCCGCTTTAGTCTATAAATAGACATAAGCTACTTGCCCACTACGCTTCCGCTGATCCCACTGATTACGGCAACCCTCTGGCAGAGTCATATATAAGTGCACTTCTAAAGCTAGTTTAAAATGACGCTGTACTCATCCTCCTGCCGGGTGTCATAGTCTGGAACAACAGTAGTGTCATGTCTGGGTAAACAAGAACCTCCCTGTCACCGTCCTTGAGGCTACCGAAGTACCTCTTGTGTGCCTGAGGTAACCCTCCATATCTATGGAGTGGCTAATGGAATGTCAATCCTGATTGAATCTGTTGGATATAGTGCCCTCAAAGTCAATTATTGAATCGTAGGTACATGATTGCAATGATTGAGGGAGGACCTATACCGGTAGGACAGTCTTACTCGAGATGATAGTATGCTATCTGGTTTGCCTTTATCATCGTGTACAGTTTTAGGTGACTGTTCACTATTACACGTTGATAGAGCCCCTAGGATCCTGCTTGACTACCAACAGTATGATGGCGATCATATACGTGAGAGTTGGGTAGTCTATAAGCACATCCTTAATAGTAGTCACTAGTCGTGGGAGTTTCGAGACAGGGCATCGATACTCCGGAGTAGACTAGTGTATATAGTCGAGACCCCGACGAGGGGCGGTGGCCGGTCTCACAAGCCACTGGTGTCAGTTGGATCACCTAAGATGTATACAGGTACTCATTAGGTTATGAGTACACCGGACAGGACTCGCCGGGAACCTGCTAGTTGGTATTATACCAAGCGTCAGATAGCAGTTCCCTGGTGACATGTGTACAGGTTAGTTCATCGACCTGAGGTCGTTATTTGTCTCGTGTAAGTTCCCATCATGCTTTGATTTCTACCCTACCACGGCTCAAAGGAGTCGTGAAAACAGGTCTTTTTTGGGTATAGCCCCGAGCCACATGGAGGCAAGTGAGCGGATCGGCAGGGGATTCGTCTCTCCCGGTATTAGGGGTGAGATCGTGCTGTGTCTAGGAGAGCCATTATACCAAGTCCTTGGCCAAGGCAGGTGAGAATTACTGGTAAGTATTCCAGTAGTTTCTCAGGGTGTTCAGGGCTTCTCTCCGACACGACTTATACCGCTATTGGGGGTCTGACGTTACCATCCCCCTAGGCCCGATATGTGATACTTATAGATGAACGGACCGGAATGTATGTATATTGTTACTGTTATGCTCAGTAGGGTTCCAGGATGAGTTCGCTCATCGGCTTCCCTTGAGGTCAATATATGGGCAGCCGTTACGCACTTCTAGTACCGCTGACGTGCTTGTTGTTAAACCCACTGCCAGGGTACTGATGAGTCGTTAGAGTCCCCCACAGATAGTTTCCCAAGTTTGGGCGAAACGTTGTAGAGGCCGTATGGTTTTATGGCAGGGTTCGGAAAATGCACGTGCGTTTACGCACGTGTCATATTTCAGACAGATAATACTGGTAAGCTTTGGTTTAAGCCGGATCCTAGTATTATACTGTGTAGATATAATATCTTTGTCTCAGTTGTATTTGTATTCGGTCGTAATACAAATGCGAGTATCTATGTACAGTTACGGGGTTATCTTGAAATTCATTTCGGGATCGTTTTTCGAAGTTGGCAGTTTTCTATCACCCGTCTTAAACATTCGATTTAATGCGGAATTATCTTTTCTTCATCTGTTTTGGATGTAGGTGGGTCATGAGGGTGAGTCATGAGGGAGCTTCTAGAATTGATGAATAGGTTTTATGACTCATTGTTTGCATTAATGCCTTTTGTAATGCTTAGGATATTTTAGTTGTGATATTTTGTGATAAGCATTACATATAGTCACCACTTGCTCCTACACTCACCACCCCACTCAATTTCAGCCCCATGTATGGCCGAGCCCCTTTCTGGGTGAAAAGAGGTTGATTGATTAAAAAAGATATAGCTCATTTTTCATTACTTGATTAAGGCAACTTCATTAACCGTTTATCCATGGTTTTGGATGAAACGAGACAAAGTATTCTAATCTATATCTACATCAATCTTGGACATGTCGGCTAGCAAACTTCATGTCCGAGTTGCCTCGGTTCAGAGGCGGGAGCCCGTATAAAGATCCGTTGACGTGGTGCCACCTGGACGAGGAGACCAGAGATCGAGCGAGATCGCAGATGCCGCGAGGAGCGTGGGAAGATGGCTAAAGACCGAAGGACTTGGATCGTTCGGTATAGCCTTTCTACCTCTTTACAGTTTGTTAGTTTAGCGTTAATGGCAAGATCCGGGTTATAGTATGCGATAGCGCCAGTTATAAAAGTTTTTGTTCCACGTTTGGTGTCAGATTGACGGCTGGGGCGCTACCGTAGACTTACATGGTATCAAAGCCACGCTATTAACCTTTACTAACTTGTTCTAACGTGTTTAAAAAAACGATCGAACAAAATTTCCAAAACCGCATTTTTCAGGCTAAAGTTTCTGTTGAATTTTTAAACAGGTCTAAAAATCATTTTGAGCATCTCAGAAAATCGTGCAGGATTTTTTAAGAATACTGTAAAAATTTTGTAGATTGAAGCTTCCAAAGCGCCACGGAACCGCCGCACAGACCCTGGTTTGGCCGCGGTTCCGCCGCCATTTTGGAGCAACAGTAAACCATTTTTCTACAGTAGGGTCTTCATGTAAAATTGTGGTTTCTGGAATACTTTTTTGGGCCCAGATTTTGTTTGTGTACTGCAGATGTATGTAGGGCCCACTTCGGGAAGTTTTGTCGATCGAAATTTTGAACTTGTTAGTTTACAGTACCTACATTATATCTCCGACCGTGAATGTCATTCGAGCGGTAAATTGCGTTTAATTGCTGTAGTTCTTTTAGACGGGTTTGTGAACGTGACATCCGCGTTGATGTTCTGTGTTGTGCTGTGATGTTAAGTATTTGTAGTGGTGGATAGCAGTGTGCAATGGTAGTGCAGTTTGAATTTATTTGTACATTTGATTTTGTGGGCGAGCGTCCAACATGTGGACTGTCGTCACTGCCTATTTGTATAATATTCTTTTGGGGCACGACCGGGCTAAGGTCGATGTACCCGTTGTACATATTTCTCATTTCTGTACTAGGTTTTACCCTGCGACGGAGTACACGGATAGCCGGGTTCTGGAGGGCAACGGGTCCGCATCTCATGGCTTTGAGAGGCAGAGGTGCCTCACTCTAGAATTGGCAGACTATTCGTCGCACTCGTAGGGGTATAGGTTGACCCAAGGAGGGGTGCTCAAGTTACCAGATTCCGTGAAGTGCAGGGTGGTCCATTCACTTTGCTGGAGGGGGCTGCCTCGCTTTAGGTTTTCACGGGTAACTTGCCGCACTCGTAGGGGTCTATGTTTCATTGCACAGGCTATCCACACGACCAGGGGAATGTCGGGTTTCAGCAGCGGCTCTGTGAAACCCGGGTATCCCAGATTATCTGTATTGTTCTGTGATGCTTATTACTTTTCTGTAATGTTGCATATTATCACGCTTGGAGCGATTATTGTATATTAGTATATATACTAGTAGATGTTGTATATGTTTTGCACCCGTGCTAGTCCAGTCCCCGCTCTGTCGTTAGTTAAGTAACCTAACGGGTAATGACGGGACCCAGTGGCGAAAGCGGATGGCATATACGTACATTTTATTTTCGTTCTTTCCTGGTGTGATTAATTGATGGGACTGCATTGATTCTGATCAATGCAAAGGAAAACAAACCTGTTTGGATGTTATTGGAACAGTTTTAAAAAGTGTTATTACAAAGACGTTTTCTTTTGTTTTGCATAGTGGTATTCAGTTGGAATATCTTGCACCTCATTCGACGAGGCAAGGGCCGAGATCCCTTCACCGGGAGTGACCCCTTGGACAGAAGTTTGCATCAGGGTAATAACTGTTAGTTGTATGTATGCCCTAGAGGCCAGTATTGTACAGATTATGTATATTATATTGGATGCTTGGACATATATAGAGATGACTTTCTTGCTCGACATGATAGTATGCTATCTGGTTGCTATTTATCTTAACATGTACACTAGTCTCTTTATACTGTCTTATAGTTACATGTTGGTAAAGCCCTTAGGATTTGTACTTGACTACCTGGACTATGATGCAGATCATACTAGTGGGGACATGGTAGTCCATAAGTACATCCTTCAAGGTCCCTAGTCGTAGGTGTATCGAGACGGGGCATCGATATACCAGAGTAGACTAGCGTATATGCTTCTCGACCCATGTGATGGGCGATGGATGATCCCATATCCATTGGTGTTTGACATCAGAGATGGTATACGGGTGCTCAGTGTAGACTGGGTACACTGGACGGACTCGCCGAGAACTCCCAGATGGTATTATACCTCACGTCAGATGGCAGTTCTCAGGTGACACTTGTACAGGTTAGTCTGTAGACCCGAGATCGTCATAGAGTCTTGTGTGATTCCCACTGTGCTTTGATCTCCACCTTACCACGTCCATGAGGGCGTGCAAAACGGTGGTCTTTGGGTACAGTCCCGAGTCACATAGAGGCAATGAGCGATATGAGGGGTTTCGTCTCTCCCGGTATTGGGAGTTGATGTTGCGCTGTGCTCGATTGGCCGTAGCAGGGAAGTCCCTGGCCAGGGCTGATCAGAGATTTACTGGTAAGTGTTACCAGTAGTTTCTCGACCCGTTACGAGCCTCACATCGGCACGACTTATCGGGTTATTGGGGTCTGACGTATACCACCCCTAGACTTGATATGCGACGTATCTGACGAAGAGACTTGACTGTATGGTAAGTGTTACAGGTCGGATTCGCAGGAGTGTGAGCGGGCTAGCTCGTCGATCTTCTGATCGCTCAATACCCGGGTGGCCGTTACGTTTAGCAGACCGCTTGCGGCTTGTGGGTGCTTGATATGATCATCATCTGCTACCGGCGTATTGACGAGTCTTTAGAGTCCTACACAGAGGTTTCCTGGCTCAAGCGAAACGAAATAGGAGCGCATATGAGATATGTGCAGGACCGAGAATAATGCGTGTATGTGATACTGCATTTCATTCTCGCGATATATGTTTCGAATGGTTATATTCGATATGACCTAGTTATCGAATCATTGATTCGATAAATCGATACATTGGATTCTAGTCGGTTATGTGCGACATGACCGGATCATTGAATCAAATGTTGATTTAATGATTTAATTGATAATTATATATTTGATATATTGCATTGCATTAACTAGTATTGGTTCACTTTAAACGGATTTTTCTCACTTGATTTGCACATTGTATATGTGATATACTATTGTGCACTTTTATGTATCATGTTTGATGATACTTGACCATATTGTTAAGTGTATGGAATTAAACCATAGTTAACTTGAGATTAGGGTTTTATTTATGCCTTTATTCATTTAATTGTTTATTCATTTATTTGGATAAAGATTTAGAGGAGAATGGTGGCATTTCTTGTTTTATGTTGAAGCTTCAAGAAGCTTTGACTTTGCTAACCATCCTTATCTTCATGCTTAACCCTAACCCTCTAAAGTGACCATGGTTTATTCTCTACACTTAACCCTAGTTTAGTTATGATAAGTATTTGATTTTCTATTTTCTTTTTAATATACTTATCATAACTAGCTCATTTTTTTCTTCTTCTTCTTCAAGTGAGCAACCTTGATGCCATCAATGGCAACTTATGATCTAGTGAGCAAAATCCAAATCTAAAGTGAACCCACCTCCTATTTCTTCACCCTCTACCTCTTGCCAAGTTGTTTTGGGTGTTTACTTCACAAGTTTCACAAGTTTGTGAAGTCGGAGCTTGAGTTTGTGCAACCTCGACGTAGATCGTCTTTGACACAAAGCCGACGACCTATTCCGCACGTTTCTCCGATGAAGCCGTCACGAGAGTCCAAGCTTCAAGATGGACAGCGAGAAGACTTCGTTGCGGAGCCGTGGAGGTGGATATCCGGATCTACAAAGGTTGTAATTTCCGTATCCTAGTAGTTAAGTGTTAACTAGCTTTTAGTTTCGCCTAGAATTCTAGCAAACGATCCGTAGTCGGGTCTCTCGGCACCGTTAAAATTTTAATATGGCATGTTCGATGCCTTGTGTGACCTCATTAGGGTGCCTAGGAACCCTACAGTGGTATCAGAGCCTAGCTAGAGCCTTAGGCGAAGTCTAGACGCAGTTTGAAGTCCGGACGAACCCGAAACCCAAATACTTTAGAGCTCTCTGGACATTTTCATAAATCTGGGATTTTTTGATATTAAAAATGCTTAAAAAATTCAGTAAAGAATTATAAGAATTACGGTGCATTTATTTTTCCATGAACAGTTCCTTTAGCCGCGGAAGCGCGGCAGAAGCATGGCTTCTGCCGCGGTTCCGCGGCCATATAGTGACGTCAGCCCTATTTAAATGCACAGTAATACCTGATAAATTCCACTGAGTTTTCTGGGAATTTTTAAATTGATTTAAAGGTTGAGTGCTCTGGGGTAATATTGGGAATCGATGAATTCGATCGGAATATCAAACTTTGTTTAAGTGTTTTTCCAGATAACTGTAGAATATGTTAAAGAGTTCGACCGGATATAAATACCCTGGTTTTCCCCTGCCGGAAAAATTCCAAGTGTTGGATTTTTCTGTGGTTAAAAGACGTTCGAAGTAGTGCAAGTAACGCGATGGTCCCTCTAGAAGACACAAACCTTAACTCGATTATGTGACCGTCTTGAACTGCCCTTTGAACCTTCGGGTTTGGGGCAGTACGGCGTGCCACATGTGAGGCGTTGGCTTGACCCTTCTACGGCTGGACCGTTGGTACTGAGGTATGAAGTGAATGTCTTTGAACCTATTTCATGTGTTGATCGGTGTCGGGAAAACTTGGGTGTTCGAATGTTCAATCGGAAAGTTTAATATATTCTATTTATCCGGAATTGGATACAATAATTGGAATTCACAAACAGTTATGAGATAACTGGATGAATGTTATAGATCTAGCAGTTTAGTTTCACAAGATATCGAAAAGAGTTTTCGATGATGGGACTAAAATGCGGGGTTTATAACTGTTAGGCATGTGATGTCTAAAGAGGTTGCGGATTCCAATTGTTGTAGTTTTACACTTTCTTTTCTGTGACCGTAAGTGTAGTATGTTCATATCGCCGGTTTCGTTGCTATACGTCAACGACAATTGGGGTATGCATACTTACTTACGTTGATGACATGTGATGTTATGTGTTGCTGGATATGTTATATTGGATCGTCGTGTTTGAATAGCCGGGGGTTTTTATGTGAGATGAGTGTTTTTCATTTTCATTCATATAAAAACTTGTATGTAATATTCTTTTATTTGGGGCACTTCCAGGTAGCGGAAGTTGTCACCCTTTGTATATTATTTACTTTTCCGCATTAGGATAGACCCAAGGAGGGGAGCACAAGTAACCGGGTTCTGGGGTCCAGTGGGAGACCAACTCGAGGAGTCGAGTCCGGGTCTCCTAACCATAGAATTGGCAGGGTTGCTTGCCGCTCTCGTAGGGGTCTAGGGGTGTGGGATTGGCTATTCATCACGACCGTGGAATCCGTGTTTTATACTGGCTTGTATTGAAAACATGGACGTCCTAGTATATCCAATATTTCATATGTTTATTCTGCTGCGATATCTGTGATGTGATTCTGTGATGGATATAGTATATAGTATATATGATATATTATATAGACGTTACTTATGTTTTACACCCGCGCTAGCCCTGCCCTGCTCTGTCGTTAGTTACCTAACCTAACGGTGCACGAGGGGACATCGAGGCGAATGCGGATGGCATAAGTGTACGTCATATCTATCTGTGATGTTTAGGTATTTAAATGATGGGACTTCATTAATGTGATTAATGAAAGATAAGAAACCTAAGATGTTGTAGAATCGAATTTTAAAATAAAACAGGTAGCTACAGTTCTTGCTTTGCACAGCGGTATATATGATATACCCCGCACCTTATTCAATGAGGAAAGGACCGAGATCCCTTCACCGGGAGTGACTCCTTTAGCAATAACTGGCAGATGCTACACACTCGGTTTGGCTTTGATTGCTTTTAAGAGTTTTTGCTTTGCACAGTGATATATATGATATATCCCGCACCTCATTCGACGAGGAAAGGGCCGACGATCCCTTCACCGGGAGTGACCCCTTTAGCAAAACTAGAAAAGCCTCAAAATCACTCCATTTCAAAACTTTATTTGATTCTACAACGATATCAAGTTCATTACGCTCATGGTTTTTATGAAAAACCTGCGTAGCCCTCCGTCATTTCAGATAAGTCCTGTTTAGTATTCGTGCTGCGTTTGTTGACCTTGTCAAGGCGCAGTGTGCGGTAGCTAACCAGTATTTATCTGCTTATGCATATGATGCAGATTGAGTTAGGGTAGTCGTACGGCCTTGTTGACCTTGTCAAGGGTCGTGCGGGTGGGTTTGATTCAATCAAGAAATGACGGGTTGAACTTGACTTGCGGTCTATGGTTTGTTGACCTTGTTAAGGTCATAGATCGTTCGGGGCAAAATATTATCGGGAATTTCAAGTGTTGAAATTTGCAATGAGATTGCATACCTTCTATGAGATAGTTGGATCCCGATACCCGCTGCGAGTAAGAGTTACTCCTGGGAGAGTTTTACACATTACAATTAGCCGGTCAAGTAGGTGTCTAGAAAGGTGTTAACGAGGTTACGCCTCTGGGAAAACGAGGTTTACAGTAATTAGGTTCGTGCGAAAGCACGGGGGACCTCCCTCAAAGTACCGACACTGGCCTGGCTGAAAGATTGGCGAACTTGTAGTATGTAATTAATCCCGGCTAGTTTTTCCTTTTAGGGTTTGGAGGAAGATTTGATAAAAAGCAGTGGGAGCCATCCTGATTAGATAAGATAATAATCAATCTGATCTTGCACGAGCATACGCTAAAGTGTTTTCTTCTCTCTCTCTCCAGGTAGCGACCATTTCATGCCTTAATAAAGATAATAATATGGATGTATTGACCGAACCCGCATGTTATACTGTGCTGGGGAACGTTGGTTCCGTTCTTTCTTATAAGAGTTATAGGAATGAACAGGATATAGGGGAATGCCAGGATTCCCATGCCACCCAAATGAAGAAAGTACATGTTGATGCATTTTCTTCGGGTGTGTTCGTTACTGAGAACTGTTTCTCCATTTGCTCTACGTCCTGGGTATTAGATACCGGGTCAGGATCCCATATATGTAATCAGTTACATGGGCTTAGGAATGGTAGAGAACTTGGAGAAGGTGATAAAGACATTAGAGTTGGAAATGGTGCAATTGTTGCAGCTAAGACTGTCGGGGAATATCACCTTGTATTACCAACTGGTAATACATTGGTTCTGAACGAATGCTATTACATGCCGAACCTGATATGCAACATTATATCGGTTTCTTTATTAAGCAAAGAAGGATATAATTTTGTATTACAGAACAATGTTATGAACATTTTCCGTAACCAAAAGTTGGTTGGATCAGGCACGTTGTGCAATGGCATTTATGTTCTAAATCAATCAACAGTTCTGAGCATAACAAACACACACAAGAGGAAGAGTTCTGAACTCAACGAATCCTTCTTGTGGCATTGTAGACTGGGTCACATCAATGCGACACGACTGGCTAAGTTGCATAAGGATGGATATTTAAATCCGTTTGAATTTTCATCCTATGACACTTGCCAGTCATGTCTCAAAGGCAAGATGACCAAGACTCCGTTTACGGGACACGGAGAAAGAGTTACCGAACTCTTAGGACTGATACATAGTGATGTATGCGGTCCCATGTCTACACATGCCAGGGATGGTTCTTCATACTTCATTACATTCACTGACGATCTCTCTAGATTCGGATATGTGTTCCTAATGAAACACAAATCAGAAGCTTTTGAGAAATTTAGAGAATATAAACAAGAAGTCGAAAACCAAACCGGAAAGAGTATTAAAATCCTTCGATCTGATCGAGGAGGTGAATACTTGAGCAATGAATTCCTGGACTTCCTAAAAGAGAATGGGATTCTCTCTCAGCTGACTCCTCCATATACACCACAGCACAACGGTGTATCTGAACGGAGGAACCGCACCCTATTAGATATGGTGCGCTCTATGATGAGCACAGCTGAGTTACCTATTTCCTTCTGGGGATATGCGCTGGAGACAGCAGCATATCTATTGAATCAAGTTCCATCTAAATCTGTACCTACCACACCATATGAGATATGGAGTGGGAAGAGACCATATTTTAAACGAGTTAAGATATGGGGTTGTCCGGCCTATGTCAAAAGACAAAATCCGGACAAGCTCGAGGCACGATCAGTTCTCTGCAAGTTTGTGGGATATCCAAAGAATTCTTATGGGTATTTTTTCTACCACAGTGAGGAACAAAAAGTGTTTGTTGCTCAACATGCCACCTTTTTAGAAAAGGAATTTCTTGAAAAAGAAATTAGTGGCAAAGTGGTAGAGCTGGAAGAGGTTCCAGATACACAAACAGTAACTGAAGATTTAGTGGAACCAGAAGATTCAGTAGCTCCCAATGAACCTCAGCCTCTCCGCCGATCTAGTAGGGTTCCTCGCCAGCCTGAGAGATACTACGGTTTTCTCATGGATGGTGGGAGCGAGGATTGCATCATGTAGGATGATGACCCAACTAGCTTCGAGCAGGCCATCACTAGTGGGGACTCAGTGAAATGGCTGGATGCTATGCGGTCCGAGATGGATTCCATGTACACCAACAAAGTATGGACTTTGGAAGTTGCTCCTGAAGGGGTAAAACCCATTGGGAGCAAGTGGATCTTCAAGAAGAAACTTGGTGTAGATGGGAAAGTGGAGACTTTCAAAGCTAGACTTGTAGCAAAGGGTTTTCGTCAAAGACCAGGTGTGGACTATGACGAGACCTTTTCTCCAGTGGCTATGCTTAAATCCATCCGAATCATGCTTGCCATTGCTGCTTTTCATGACTAAGAAATCTGGCAAATGGATGTTAAGACCGCCTTTCTAAATGGTGATTTAGAAGAGTGCGTGTACATGACTCAGCCAGAGGGCTTCGTAGACAGTGGGAGCAGCGGGAAGGTGTGCAAGCTGCTTAAATCCATTTATGGATTAAAGCAAGCATCGCGGAGTTGGAACATCTGCTTTGATGTCGTTATCAAAGAGTTTGATTTCGTCAAAAATCCAGATGAACCTTGTATCTACAAGAAGGTGGCAGAGAGTAAGGTTGTCTTCCTCGTATTGTACGTGGACGACATACTCTTGATAGGAAATGATATTCCTATGCTGCAATCGGTCAAGCTCTTCTTATCACAAAGATTCTCAATGAAAGATCTTGGTGATGCCTCCTGCATATTGGGAATTAGGATCTATAGAGATAGATCCAAACGGATTTTGGGATTGTCCCAATCCAGGTACATTGACACCATACTAAAGAGGTTTAGTATGGAAGAGTCCAAGCGTGGGAATATGCCCACGATCTCTGGAGTCACTCTCTCCAAAGAGATGTCTCCCAAGACTGATTTGGAGAGAGCTCGCATGCAAGGGATACCCTATGCTTCGGCAGTAGGCTCTATCATGTATGCGATGCTATGTACCAGACCCGATGTAGCATACTCACTAAGTGTAGTGAGCAGGTATCAAGCTGATCCTGGAGAGAATCACTGGACAGCTGTGAAGAGCATTCTCAAGTACTTGCGAAGGACTAGAGATATGTTCTTGGTGTATGGTAACGGAGAACTCCAAGTGGAGTCCTTTACCGATTCGAGCTTCCAGAGTGATAAGGACGACTCTAAGTCGCAGTCGGGCTTTTTCTTTACCCTTTACGGAGGGGCGGTTAGCTGGAAGAGTTCCAAGCAGGAAACCGTGGCAGACTCGACGATGGAGGCTGAATACATCGCTGCCAACGATGCTGCTAAAGAAGCTGTCTGGGTCAAGAAGTTCATTACTGAACTTGGAGTGGTTCCATCCATTGAGCATCCAACACCTTTGTATTGCGATAACAATGGAGCGGTGGCTTTGGCCAAGGAACCCAGGTCCCATCAGCGATCCAGGCATATTCTGAGGCGGTATCACCTGATCCGGGAGATAGTTGATCGCCGGGAGATCGAGGTCAGGAGAGTTGACACGAAGAACAACACGGCGGATCCACTCACGAAGGCCATTCCCCAGATACAGTTTGAGAGACTCTTCGGGATGCTCGGTATGAGATACTACAGCAGCTGGCCCTAGTGCAAGTGGGAGATTGTTAGTTGTATGTATGCCCTAGAGGCCAGTATTGTACAGATTATGTATATTATATTGGATGCTTGGACATATATAGAGATGACTTTCTTGCTCGACATGATAGTATGCTATCTGGTTGCTATTTATCTTAACATGTACACTAGTCTCTTTATACTGTCTTATAGTTACATGTTGGTAAAGCCCTTAGGATTTGTACTTGACTACCTGGACTATGATGCAGATCATACTAGTGGGGACATGGTAGTCCATAAGTACATCCTTCAAGGTCCCTAGTCGTGGGTGTATCGAGACGGGGCATCGATATACCAGAGTAGACTAGCGTATATGCTTCTCGACCCATGTGATGGGCGATGGATGATCCCATATCCATTGGTGTTTGACATCAGAGATGGTATACGGGTGCTCAGTGTAGACTGGGTACACTGGACGGACTCGCCGAGAACTCCCAGATGGTATTATACCTCACGTCAGATGGCAGTTCTCAGGTGACACTTGTACAGGTTAGTCTGTAGACCCGAGATCGTCATAGAGTCTTGTGTGATTCCCACTGTGCTTTGATCTCCACCTTACCACGTCCATGAGGGCGTGCAAAACGGTGGTCTTTGGGTACAGTCCCGAGTCACATGGAGGCAATGAGCGATATGAGGGGTTTCGTCTCTCCCGGTATTGGGAGTTGATGTTGCGCTGTGCTCGATTGGCCGTAGCAGGGAAGTCCCTGGCCAGGGCTGATCAGAGATTTACTGGTAAGTGTTACCAGTAGTTTCTCGACCCGTTACGAGCCTCACATCGGCACGACTTATCGGGTTATTGGGGTCTGACGTATACCACCCCTAGACTTGATATGCGACGTATCTGACGAAGAGACTTGACTGTATAGTAAGTGTTACTGGTCGGATTCGCAGGAGTGTGAGCGGGCTAGCTCGTCGATCTTCTGATCGCTCAATACCCGGGTGGCCGTTACGTTTAGCAGACCGCTTGCGGCTTGTGGGTGCTTGATATGATCATCATCTGCTACCGGCGTATTGACGAGTCTTTAGAGTCCTACACAGAGGTTTCCTGGCTCAAGCGAAACGAAATAGGAGCGCATATGAGATATGTGCAGGACCGAGAATAATGCGTGTATGTGATACCGCATTTCATTCTCGCGATATATGTTTCGAATGGTTATATTCGATATGACCTAGTTATCGAATCATTGATTCGATAAATCGATACATTGGATTCTAGTCGGTTATGTGCGACATGACCGGATCATTGAATCAAATGTTGATTTAATGATTTAATTGATAATTATATATTTGATATATTGCATTGCATTAACTAGTATTGGTTCACTTTAAACGGATTTTTCTCACTTGATTTGCACATTGTATATGTGATATACTATTGTGCACTTTTATGTATCATGTTTGATGATACTTGACCATATTGTTAAGTGTATGGAATTAAACCATAGTTAACTTGAGATTAGGGTTTTATTTATGCCTTTATTCATTTAATTGTTTATTCATTTATTTGGATAAAGATTTAGAGGAGAATGGTGGCATTTCTTGTTTTATGTTGAAGCTTCAAGAAGCTTTGACTTTGCTAACCATCCTTATCTTCATGCTTAACCCTAACCCTCTAAAGTGACCATGGTTTATTCTCTACACTTAACCCTAGTTTAGTTATGATAAGTATTTGATTTTCTATTTTCTTTTTAATATACTTATCATAACTAGCTCATTTTTTTCTTCTTCTTCTTCAAGTGAGCAACCTTGATGCCATCAATGGCAACTTGTGATCTAGTGAGCAAAATCCAAATCTAAAGTGAACCCACCTCCTATTTCTTCACCCTCTACCTCTTGCCAAGTTGTTTTGGGTGTTTACTTCACAAGTTTCACAAGTTTGTGAAGTCGGAGCTTGAGTTTGTGCAACCTCGACGTAGATCGTCTTTGACACAAAGCCGACGACCTATTCCGCACGTTTCTCCGATGAAGCCGTCACGAGAGTCCAAGCTTCAAGATGGACAGCGAGAAGACTTCGTTGCGGAGCCGTGGAGGTGGATATCCGGATCTACAAAGGTTGTAATTTCCGTATCCTAGTAGTTAAGTGTTAACTAGCTTTTAGTTTCGCCTAGAATTCTAGCAAACGATCCGTAGTCGGGTCTCTCGGCACCGTTAAAATTTTAATATGGCATGTTCGATGCCTTGTGTGACCTCATTAGGGTGCTTAGGAACCCTACAATAACTTCACTATAGTCGATTACATGTTGCTTTACATCACGGTATTCTGTTGGAATATCCTGCACCTCATTCCATGAGGAAAGAGCCGAGATCACTTCACCGGGAGTGACCTCTTTAGCAAAGGTTTTCGCCACTATATTTTCTAAAAAGCTATCAGGTTCCTTCAGCGATATCAAGTTCGTTATGTTAAAGGTTTTTCGCCAAAAACCAGCCGTAGTCCCTCCGTTATTTCATTTGGGTATTCAGTAGTATTCAAGCTATGTATTTTGACCAACGCCAAGGCATAGTGTTTGGTAGCTGCTGGGTATTCATCTGTTGCATAGATAGATGAGTTAGTTTGGGGCAGTAGTTCTGCCATTTGGCCAACGTCAGGGGCGTGTGCGGATGGGTTCAAATTGACAAGATAATGATGGGTAGAACCTGGCATGTGACTTATGGCATTTTGGCCAACATCAAGGTCATAAGAGCATGGGGCAAAAATCATATCGGGAGTTTCTAAAGAAACTGAAACTTGCCAAGTATGCGCATACCTTCTGGAGTGTGATAACATGAGTGGATACCTTCACGTTATCATGCAATGAGAGTTGGATCCCGATTCCCACTGATGAGTTGGTTTACTCTTCGGGTGATCCCGATTGATTTTTCTTTCAGGTTTAGAGGAGAATTTGACAGTACAGTGGGAGGTTTCCTGATTAGATAAAGTGATAACCATTCTGATCAAGGTTAGAGTGCACGCAGAGTGTTTCTTTTCTCTCTCTCTTTTGCTGCGACCATTGACTGACCCTAGACTATGACTCAGTGACCAAGTTGACCGAACCTTCTTAAAATACTGGCTTTTGGATTATCTAAGTTGCATAATTCATTGTCGCTCCTTCTTTTACCCTTTGCATTTCTCAGAACACCTCGTATCACTACGAACATCCACTTCCATTGGATAGATCCATCATATGGTTATATACGAACTCGAAAGGACTTCTTCGGGGATGGATCTTGGTTCAGGAGAAATTGAATTGGTTTATTCAGTTGTCTTTTATCATCACCTTCTCTCAGCTTGCGAGGGCTCCTTGGTTTAGGAGAGTACACCTATTACGCTTATTGAATAGTCTTCTTCCAAACCATAGGCAGGTGCTGAAAAGTAGGGAATGAAGAAAACCAATTAGCCTAAGTTAGGTGTACAGAAGGTAATAAGTAAAGACAAAATAAAGAGATTAGAAAGAGGTCAAAGTAAATTGCGACTGCTATCATTCACGACCAAACCGCGTACTTTATCGCCACTCCTATTTCACCTTTGCTTTTTTCCCCAGTTCGGGAGAAATAGAATAATGTATTATTCTGTTGTCTTTTATCATCACCTTTTCTCAGGTTGCGAGTACTCCTTGGTTTAGGAGAGTACACCTATTATGCTTACTGGATAGTCTTCTTCCAAACCATAGGCTGGTGCCGAATGGTAGGGAAGGAAGAAAACCACTTAGCCTAAAGAGGTGTACAGATGGTAATGAATAAAGGCAAATAAAGGGATTTGGAGAGATGGCAAAGAAATATACTGTTAAAGTCATGAATTGGTTTACGGAAGAGGCATTACTAGGAATACCAGGATACCCCTTCGAAACAATTTTATGTTTCAGTTTCACTGTGCATTGTTAAAGGAAAACTGATTTCCCGATTAGATACTTACTCCAGGGTATGTATTTACCAGGTATGATTCTCACATCTGTTTGGTTTTACAGATGATGAGTGGGAGTAAGTTATTGGGAATAAGGTGATCATCCTCATTATATCGGAATTCGTTGTAATTGGTGATATTTGAGGAAATCGCCTGGGTTTTTGCCAGACGGCATGTATTTGGTTTTAAGTATCCATTGTTATGCACCAATTTCAAAATGATATATTTGTACGTTTATTTTATAAAGTGAGATATAACTTTTTGAAATTATGTGTGTGACATTTACCTATATCAGTTGACGATTGGATAAGGCGCATTGAATAATGGAGTAGTTCTTAAACCATAAGTACAGTTTTCGACCTACGATGCACAGGTTTCGAGTTATTCAACTAGCGGACTTATATAGAGTATTGTATGTTGTCCAGTGTCCATCAGAACAAAGAGGTTGGTCCTCATACTATGTTCTGTTTACTTGTGACTTCTTTAGTTTTTAGACAAGTGTTTTGTAGAAATACAATGTCTAAGTTTTGAGAAGTTATAGGTATAAGAATAAAGTAGAGAACCAAGTGTCGCAAGTATTAAGATTCTTCAAAGAGATCGAAGATGTAGATTCATGTGATTGGTATTCAGTTGATAATAAATGTTTTGAGAAACTTGTTTCTCTTTCAGGTTACTCATAATTGGATGGACTCCTAAGTTGAGTAATGCTGATTAGCCTCTCTCCATTAAGTTGATATGCACTGCAGACAGCTGCATGATTAGAATCTGGTTCCAATTAAATAAAGTGCCAAAGTTTCTATATTGGATATATAATGGTTCATATCTTAATGATGTTAAGGTACGGGAAGTTGTCCGGCTTATTCTTAAAACCAGACTCTGGATAACTCAAGGCACGTTTCTGTAATTGCAGTTTGCGGGTTGGCCCTGGCTATGACGAGGGTTGACTTTCAACCATCTGAAAGATCAATAGTGATATTGTTCTTGACTCGCCATAGTTTTAGTAAAATGGATTTTTTCAGAAAACAGTAGTGGGAGTATGGTAGAACTGGAAGTGATTCCAGAACCGCAAACGATTACGGAAAATTTAATAGGACCTAAAGATTCAATCAGGTTTGACATTCTATTAGCCACTCCGCAGATATGGTGGGTAAGCTCAGGCACCCAAGAGGTACTCCGGTAGCCTCAAGGACGGTGACAGGGAGATTCTTGTTTACCCAGACTTGACACTACTGTTGTTCCAGACTATGAGACCCGGCAGGAGGTTAAGTATAGCGTCGTTCTAAACTAGCTTTAGAAGTGCACGTATATATTATTCTGCCAGAGGGTTGTTGTGGTCGGTGGGAGTAGCGGAAGCATAGTGGGAAAGTAGCTTATGTCTATTTACAGACTTGAGCAGACATAGCGGAGAAAGATCATCTAATTTTGATGTGACGGTCATGGGTTTGACTTCATCATTATAGGGGATGGATCTGTTAAGAAGGTAGTAGGGTGTGATGTCCTGCTATTTAGATGACATACAAAGAGTAGGAAGTAAAATTCCTATACTACGATCGGTTATACTGTGGTCGTCACACAGTTGTTTCTCCACACAGGATATGGATATAGTATCAGACATTCTGGTTACTAGATCTATAGTTTTAGATCTAGATTTGGGTAGTTTCCCAATGTGGGTACTTTGAAAGTATTCTAATAGTATTTTAGAATAGATGACTCGTGGCATGGTGGTGTACCTGCAGATGATGGAGTCACCCTCTCTAAAGGTGTCTTACAGACTAAAGATGAGAGGGATGTGTATGATTGGCATATCACTTGCTTAGGCAATTGAGTTAATCGTGAGATGTCAAGTACCACACCAGATGTTGTTTTTGCACTAGATGCAATAAGTTTATATTAATCCAATCCTGGAGAAACATACGGAAGCAGTTTTAGAACATAAGTGAATGTTCTACGGATTTGATGACGGCAGCCTCCTTCGTGAGGCGGTTATCATTCCAGGCTTCAAAGGTGATATGGATGACATAGTGATTGTCAAAGTTATAGTTTTCCCTCTGATGAGGGACAGTATTATGGACAGGTGGTCCAAGAGGATACTGTGGGAGGTATGGTGCAGGATACTGATTAGGTTCAGTTGATGATACAGTCTAAGAAGTTTTGATTTGGAGTTCATTTATGAACTAGGTCGCATCAGATATCCAGACATATTCTAAGATAAGTATTACTCAATTCGGGAGATGGCTTTCTCCGTGAACTTGAGATTAAGAGAGACATAGGAAGAAACATCAGGGCGGATCCACTCACTGAGGCTATTTCTCGAACACAAGAATTTTACAAACAGGCTTTGTGAAACTGATTAGTAGAGGAGTTGGATGTTCGGTATCACACGAGCTGTGAGCATGCGACATAGCAATAATTAGCCTTAAGTGCAAGTGGGAGATTGTAGGATATAGTGCCCTCAATGTCAATTATTGGATCGCAGGTACGTGATTGCAATGATTGAGGGAGGACCTATATCGGTAGGACAGTCTTACTCGAGATGATAGTATGCTATCTGGTTTGCCTTTATCATCGTGTACAGCTTTAGGTGACTGTTCACTATTACACGTTGATAGAGCCCCTAGGATCCTGCTTGACTACCAACAGTATGATGGCGATCATATACGTGAGAGTTGGGTAGTCTATAAGCACATCCCTTATAGTGGTCCCTAGTCCTGGGAGTTTCGAGACAGGGCATCGATACTCCGGAGTAGACTAGTGTATACAGTCGAGACCCCGACGAGGGGCGGTGTCCGGTCTCACAAGCCACTGGTGTCAGTTGGATCACCTAAGATGTATACAGGTGCTCATTGGGTTATGAGTACACCGGACAGGACAAGCCGGGAACCTACTAGTTGGTATTATACCTAACGTCAAATAGCAGTTCCCTGGTGACATGTGTACAGGTTAGTTCATCGACCTGAGTTCGTTATTTGTCTCGTGTGAGTTCCCACTGTGCTTTGATCCTGCTGTTTCTAGAAGAACCATTACACCAAGTCCTTAGCCAAGGCAGGTGAGAATTACTGGTAAGTATTCCAGTAGTTTCTCAGGATGTTCAGGACTTCTCTCCGACACGACTTATACCGCTATTGGGTGTCTGACATTACCAGCCCCCTAGGCCCAATATGTGATACTCATAGACGAACGGACCGGACTGTATGTATATTGTCACTGTTAGGCTCAGTAGGGTTCCAGGATGAGTTCGTTCATCGGCTTCGCTTGAGGTCATTACATGGGCGGCCGTTACGCACTGCTAGTGCCGCTGACGTGCTTGTGGTTAAACCCACTGCCAGGGTACTGATGAGTCGTTAGAGTCCTCCACAGATAGTTTCCCAAGTTCGGCCGAAACGTTGTAGAGGTCGTATGGTTTTATGGCTGGGTTCGGAAAATGCACGTGCATTTACGCACGTGTAATATTTCGGAAAGATAATACTGGTGGGCTTTGGTTTAAGCCGGATCCTACTATTATACTGTGTAGATATAATATCTTTGTCTTAGTTGTATTTGTATTCGGTCGTAATACAAATGCGGGTATGTATGTACAGTTATAGGGTTATCCTGAAATTCGTTTCGGGATAGCTTTTCGAAGTTGCCAGTTTTCTATCACCCGTCTTAAACATTTGGTTTAATGCGGAATTATCTTTTCTTCATTTGTTTTGGATGTGGCTGAGTCATGAGGGTGAGTCATGAGGGAGCTTCTAGAATTGATGACTAGGTTATATGACTCATTGTTTGCATTAATGTCTTTTGTAATGCTTAGGATATTTTAGTTGTGATATTTTGTGATAAGCATTACATATAGTCACCACTTACTCCTACACTCACCACCCCACTCAATTTCAGCCCCATATATGGCTGAGCCCCATTTTGGGTGAAAAGTGGTTGATTGATTAAGAAAGATATAGCTCATTTTTCATTATTTGATTAAGGCAACTTCATTAACCTTTCATCCATGGTTTTGGATGAAACGAGACAAAGTATTCTACTCTATCTTTACATTAATCTTGGACATGTCGACTAGAAAACTTCATGTCCGAGTTGCCTCGGTTCAGAGACGGGAGCCCGTATAAAGATCCGTTAACGTGGTGCCACCTGGACGAGGAGACCGGAGATCGAGAAAGATCGCTGATGCCGCGAGGAGTGTGGGATGATGGCAAAAGACCGAAGGACTCGGATTGTTCGGTATAGCCTTTCTACCACTTTACAGTTTGTTAGTTTAGAGTTAATGTCAAGATCCGGGTTATAGTATGCGATAGCGCCAGTTATAAAAGTTTTTATTCCGCGTTTGGCGTCTGATTGACGGCTGGGGCGCTACCGTAGACTTACAGAATCTTTAGGTCATATTAAATTTTCCGTAATCGTTTGTGGTTCTGGAATCACGTCCAGTTCTACCATGCTCCCACTTCCTTTTCATTTTACTAAAACTGTGGCGAGTCAAGAACAATATAAATATTGATCTTCCTGATGGTAGAAAGTTAACCCTCGTCAAAGCTCGGGATAACCCACAAACAGCGATTACTGAAACGTGCCCTGAGTTTATCCGGATTCTGGTTTTAAGCATCAGCCGGACGACTCACTGTACCATAACATCGTTAAGATATAAATTGATTCTATATATATCTAATATAGAAACAAAGGCACTAATTTAATT
The DNA here is from genome assembly GCA_030015575.1 of Agapanthus africanus. Taxonomy (NCBI): domain Eukaryota; kingdom Viridiplantae; phylum Streptophyta; class Magnoliopsida; order Asparagales; family Amaryllidaceae; genus Agapanthus; species Agapanthus africanus. The sequence continues at coordinate 316,718,231 of CM057346.1, read as the reverse complement.
GGAACCAGATTCAAATCATGCAGTTGTTTCCAGTGCATGTCAACTAAATAGTGAGAGGCCGATCAACATTACTCAACTTAGGTGTGCGTCCACTTATGAGTAACCTGAAAGAGAAACAAGTGTCTCAAAACCATTACTATCAAATGAATGCCTCATACAAGTATCTATATCTTCGATCACCTTGAAGAATCCCGATACTTGCGACACCTGGTTCTCTACTTTATTCTTATACCTATAACTTCTCAAACTTGGACCTTATATTTCTATGAAACACTTATCCAAAACTTGAGAAGTCATAAGTAAACAGAATATAGTACGAGGACCAACCACTTTGTCCTAATAGACACTGGACAACATACAATACTTTGTATAAGTCAGCTGAGTTGAATAACTCAAATCCTGTGCGTCGTAGGTTGAAAACTGTACCCAGGTGATTTCCTCAAATATCACAATTACAACGAATTACAATATAATGAGGATGATCTCCTAATTCCCAATAACTTACTCCCACTCATAATCTGTAAAACCATACCGATGTGAGAATCATACCTGGTAAATACATACCATGGAGTGAGGGTCTAATTGGGAAACCAGTTTTTCGATTAATAATGCACAGTGAAACTGAAATATGAAAATGTTTCAAAAGTGGGATCCGGGTATTCCTAGTAATGCCTCTTCCACTATCCAGATTCATTACTGTAACCGTATATTTCCTTACCATCTCTCCAAATCCCTTTATTTGTCTTTAGTCGTTACCTTCTGTACACTTTTGTTAGGCTTAAATGGTTTTCTCCCTTCCCTACCTTTCGGCACTTGCCTATGGTTTGGAAGAAGACTATCCAATGAGCATAATAGGTGTACCGTCTCCTAATCCTAGGAGCCCTCACAACATGAGAGAAGGTAAAAGGAAAAGTCAACTGAATAATCCTATTCATTTTCTCCAGAACCGGAAACCATCCTCGAAAATGTTCCTTCGAGTTCGTATATAACCATACGATGGTTTTATCCAATGGAAGTGGATACACGTAGCGATACGGGGTGTTCTTAGAGAAAAGCAAAGGGTACAAGAAGGAGTGGCAATGATGTATGCAACTTGGACAATCCAAAAGTCCGTGTTTTAAGAAGGTGCGGTTAATTTGGTCACTGAGTTATAGTCTAGGGTCGGGTCATGGTCGCAGTCAAAGAGAGAGAGAGAAGAAATACTCAGCGTGCACTCTAACCTAGATCAGAATGGATAATCACTTTATCTAATCTTGAAACCTCCCATTATATTCTCAAATTCTCCTACAAACTTGAAAGAAGAATTAGTCGGGATCACCCAAGAAGTAAACCAACTCATCAGTGGGAATCGGGATCCAACTATCATAGCATGATAACGTGATGGAAGCCACTCACGTCATCACACTCTAGAAGGTATGCGCAAGCCTGGAAAGTTTTCTGTATGTTTGAAACTCCCGATGTGTGTTTTTACCCCAAGCGGCTTATGACCTTGACTAGGTCAACATATCATAAGTCGCAAGTCAAGTTCAACCCGTCATTATCCTGGATTAATTAGACCCACCCGTACGAGCCCTTGACTAGGTCAACATGACCGTATGGCTGTCCTAAGCAATCGCATATCCATGCAGCAGAAAAGTACTACAGAGCTACCGAACACTACGCCTTGACTAGGTCAACATACGCAGCACGAATACTAAGCAATACTCGTTTGAAACGATGGAGGGCTACTGCTGGTTTTTGGCGAAAAAACTTTAACATAATGAACTTAATATCGTTGAAGGAATCCAAGTGGTTTTATTAAATATATAGTGGTGAAAACTTTTGCTAAAGAGATCACTCCCGGTGAAGGGATCTCGGCTGTTTCCTCGTCGAATGAGGTGCAGGATATTCCAGACTGAATACCATGATGCAAAGCAAAAAGTAATCGACTATAGTAAAGTTATTACGTTGACGCAAACTTTTACTCAAGGGGTCATTCCCGATGAAGGGATCTCGGCCCTTGCCTTATCGAATGAGGTGCTGGATATTCATAACCGAATACCACTTTGAAAAGCAAAAGCGTACGTCTGTAATGTCAGTTTTTTTTTAAAAATCTTGGTTCCAACATCCTATATATAGGTTTGTTTTCCTTGCAATGATAAGAATCAACACATTCCCATCAATTAATCACACCAGAAAAGAACGAAAATAAAATGTACGTATATGCCATCCGCATTCGCCACTGGGTCCCGTTTGGTTAACTAACGACAGAGCGGGGACTGGACTAGCGCGGGTGCAAAACATAAACAACATCTACTAGTATATATAAATATATATAACAATCTTCCCATGCATGATAATTGTAACATCACAGAAAAGTAATAAGCATCACAGAAAAATACAGATAATTTGGGAGCCCCGGGTTTTCTTTGAGCCACAACTGAAAACCCGACGTTCCCCTCGTCGTGTTGATGGCATATGCAATGAACGCCTAGACCCCTACGAGCGCGGCAAGTTACCCGCCAAAACTTGAAGCGAGGCAACCCTATTCAGCAGAGTGAATGGACTACCCAGCACTTCACGGAATCCGGTAACTTGAGCACCTCTCCTTGGGTCAACCTTTACCCCCTACGAGTTCGGCGAATAGCCCGCCAATTCTATAGTGAATCCCCCTCTGTCTCAACGCTATGAGATGCGGGCCCGTTGCTTTCTAGAACCTTGCTATCCGTGCACCCCACCGCGGGGTAATCCTAGTACAGAAAAGAAAATAATATACAACGGGTACATCGACCTCAACCCATTCGTGCCCCAAAAGAATAATATACAAATAGGCAGTGACGGCAGTCCACATGTCGGACGCTCGCCCCGCAATATCAAATGTATAAATAAATCCAAACTGCACTACCATTGTACGCAAGCTATCCACCACGACAAATCCGCAATATCACAGCACAACACAGAACATCAACGTGAATGTCACGTTCGCAAACCCGTCTAAAAGGCCATATAGCAATTAGACGGGTTTACCAATCGAGTGACATTCATGGTCGCCGATGCTAAACTAAGTATTGATAATTACACAGTTAAAATTCCGATCGATTATGTAACGTTTTGAAAATCGTTTCGGTGAAATTTCGAAAAAACGGTAAAATAAGGGGGGTTTCGGTAAAAAGTCAAAATACAAATATCTTTATTATAAAATTAAATATACATATTCTAGCTATGTAATTGCTAGTATTTGGTGTTTATTGACCCACTGGTGAAATTTCAAATTTTCTGAAAAATTTTCCGAAATTAATTATTTTAATATTATTTTAAGCCGTCACTAATATATTTAATTAGGGAAAATTACAAATTGGAATGAGTTGAAAAAAATTTTGTGCATCATAAAACATTAAATAAAATTTTATCACATGGTTTTTGAAACGAAATCGTTTGCCAAAACGGTTTAGAAAATATCGAAGAAAAAGGCTTTTTCGGTGAAATTAGTGTTAATGGGAATTGGGGTAATACATTATCATTTTCTTCCCCTCACCCACACTCATCCACACCCTCTCTCCCCTCTCCAAATCAGCAGCCCCAAGTGCCCCCTCATTCTCCCACTTGAATGGCTAAAAGAAAAGAAATGAAAAGAAATGAGAAGAAAAGAGTAAATATATATAAGTATTGGCTGGGTTGACTTGGACTTTCTTTGACTTGGACTTTTCTCCCCACACCTCACACTCTCCCACACCTCCCACACCTGCACTTGGCCGAGCCCCCCCTTTTCTTCAGCCCCCTTCATTTCTTCACCTCTTTTCTCATCAAAAATCCACCATTTTTGCCTCAAAATCCCTACAAAAAAATCCCAAAATCTAAATCAAGCCCCTACCCATTTTTCCTTAGCCCCTATAGCATGGATCTTGGTGCAAAGATTTCAATTTGGAGGTCATGTTCTATGTTTGATCCATGGTTCTTGAGGTATAATAAATCTTGGGTTTTTGCTAAATTGTTTGATTATTTCTTCAAATTAAGTTAATGAGTAGTTTAAATTAGGTTTTATTGCAAGTTTGGAAAATTCAAGAGTATGGTTTGAATTAAAAAGTAAGGGTTTGTGATTTGTAATTAGGGTTCTTATCATGTAATCATGGTTGCAAAGTGGAGATTATCATCTTAAGGAAATGAAAACTTAATATTTTTGATAATATGTAAATTGTTGGATGTAAATTGTCCAAATTAAGGTTTTTTATCTAAACTAGGTTTTCAGAAATTATTGAAAATGTGAAATTTAAAATCTAGTTAGGGTTTTTATAAATTGATTATGGTTTTAATATGGAGATTAACATGTTAATGGAATGCTAAAACTAATTTAGTTGCTAGTTTACAAATCGTTGCTTTTAAAGTGTTAAAATTGGGTAAAATTGTAAACTAGAATTTCGGGTTAATGAAAGTTAGTGAGATTAAAAATCTACTTAGGGTTTTTATGACTTATTTAAGATATTTAGTGAATATTGTGGCCGCTAGATTCGTTCATACATCGAGTTTTGTAATAAAACGGTGATTTGTGCTTGCTAGATTTTCGGAAAAATAACTTTTTAAGTGAAATTGGGGTTTTTGTGAGTTTTAACCTATTTTATATTAAAATTAGTGTTCGTGAATGTGAAAATGAGTGTATTTGGGTTTTTCTCGATGGTCTGGCGTTTGTACGCCGATGTCGAGGGTTTTTGGGTTGATTTGGGAAAGCAAAGCATAGGTTTTGACCTATGTGGGATTCGTGTGTCATTTTGGTCATGAGTCGGATTTTAATGCGATACGGTGCGTTATGATATGCAGGTACCCCATGTGGACTTCGAGACGACAAGCAAGCGCGTGGCGACGTCGGCACCGGCAAGCGAGGACCAGGTGAGTAGATTTATATCTACGGGGAGAAGTCGGGTGGATGGCGTATAGCACCCCCGCAGTTCGTAGTGATGTATACGAATACGTATACACACATATATATATTTTTTATATATTGTTTCAGTATATTGATGATAATATGGATATTTGGTGTCCTTGGATGATTTAGTGTCCCGAAACCCTAGAGTAGTGGTCGCACTACACATGCACACACCAACCCATACTTGCATACTTTCTTCTTTCATTTGTGCTTATACGGGAATATATAGTTATGTGTTCACATGGGTATGGGACTATGTGTTCACATACGGATTTGAGGCTTGGGTTTGAGATGAGTCGATGAGATTTGTATTGAGGTTGTGACTTCGGTGATATGGCAGGATTCGTATTTGAGATACGACATGACGTTGTAGCGGGTCCTTGACGTAGTGTTTCACACACGTGCCTGCATACTTAGGCGGTATCAGTATTGTACTAGACGTAGATCAGTACCCCGATCATGATATTTGATAAAGAGGATATCAGGTGAATAGTATGATGAATGTGATATTGACCCATACCCAGATTTGGGGATGCCGTACGACGGATTTACGTACGAGCTATATTTTGATGATTGATCCGCACTCTTGACTTGGGATGTCTGGTTATGGATATGATATTATTGAGGCGGGATCACCGACTATACATATACAGGTATGTATATGTATCGACTCAGATGATAGGCGGTTTCCTTACCTGTAGTCCAGCTTGTTAGCGTAGCCCTTTAGTTTAGTTTAGTTGTTAGATTAGATTCGATTCTTACCTATTTCAAAACTAACGAATCTTCGGTATTTTAAAAGACAGCCCAAGGGATCCTACGGATATTTCAAAAGACGTATCTTTTCATAAAAACACCGTGGCCCCTATTTTCAAAACCCCATGATTCGTGTTATTTCAAAAGGCACCATTTGTAGGACTTATATTAGATTAATGCAGATTAGTTATAGTTGCGTCTAGTATTCAGCTCCCGCTCATTATTGTGGTTCGCTTCGCATCGCATGCTTATATTATGTTTCATACTCCATTATTGATATCATGCTGTTAGAACACCAGCACCATTACCGATGATGCGTATGTACCACGTACACTTACTTACCGGCTCACACACATCTTCATCGGTAATTGCCATGTCACGTACACCTTAGAAAATATTATTGCTTGACATAGCATGTTAGCTAATAGTTTAGACATGATATTAGCGTACTTGCCTTATATGTTAGTTTAGACATTGTAGTTATTATCTGCTACTTCATGCATACTGTTATTCATTGTTATGCCGCATTCATGGATTCTCATGCATATATTCACTATTTTACGTGTTATTGAGGTTTCGGATTCGGATTTCCATGAGATTTTCTGGATTTGGAGGAAAACCGCAAAAACATAAATAAACCTTTTCTCTCTTTTAAAATAAAAAGTGCGGTTTTCCCAGGATGTATGAGTCGTCCACCATGAGTTTGCTGATGGATTTCGCGACCCGATTCGAGGAGACGGATGAACCGTTTCGGGTACATGGTGGACCCGGTAAGGTACCCCGGGGCAAGAAGAGCGTGATGATGACGATGTGAGCCTGGCAGGGGAGCACTACCTACCGGTGATATTACCCAACGAATCGGATATCCGGAGGATACCGTCGTGGTCTTGAGATGGATGGTAATGGATGGTAGGGGCCGGTCTGGACTGACGGCGCCCTAGATATTGTGATTGAGACTTGAGATACATAGATTGTGACACAGAGATATCGAGGTATTTGGACACTTGTTTTGTGTCGATGCTGGGCACTATTTTATGCTGATTTCATATATGATACCTCATTTCTTTTAAAATACAGAAATCTCACTGATTTATGAAACCAGTTTTATTCAGTACATGCATTCTGTTTCATGCATTCATACATCATCCATATGATATATTGCTACCTGAGGCACTGACACGGGCACATGAGATCACACTCGGTTAGACATTACCCTAGACATTGTTATAGGCTGCATGTTATACATATTTTTGAGGATATATTATGATCATTAACCCAGGTTGCGTTATTTATGCGATTTCTTTCCGTAGATGTTTTTCTATTCACGAGTTGGCAACTCACCCCCGTTGTGCCCCAGTTTCTTGCAGGTTTGCCGTACAGGTTTCTTTACGGATTTGCGGGCATAGTTTCCTTCGGGTGATTTGCTAGTAGGTGGGTTTACTTGTATCGTACCCCCATTATATATCTTGTATATCATTATTCTGTTGTATCTAGAAGTTCCATCAACCAAACATGTATTTATTTTTGAGATAGAGACCAGTGATGTTATTTTTTCGACCTTAGAGTCACGCGTTTTATTTCTTGTGGTTTTGAGTTTCCTTTTGAGTTTTGATCCTCGCCCTTGGCGTCGTATATTATATTGGTTGTGTGGTTGTGTCCGTCGATTGACGAAGAGCTAGCTCCCGCTTAGGGATGCCTTTTTTTGATTTCGTATACTATTCATATTGTATCCCGTTTGGGGGCCAGTATTTACAAAGGAGACTCTGCCGAAATTTTCAGAAAATACTTGATGTTTTTTTTAAAACGCATAATTCAGCTTATGCTATTAAAACTACTTGCTTTTAGTTTGTTTTCCTTCACTCTACTGCTTCTTTGGTTTTGATTTCTGGGTTTTCGGTTTATTTAGATTACGTACGCCTCGAGACGTTTCGTAGTCTAAGTGCCGGTCAGGTTCCGTACTTTCGGGCCGTGACAGATTAAAATTTCTGTCTAGCACTTAGTGCAAACCAGTACTCAAATGAATCTGGGCCAAAACTATATATCACAAAAATCATTTTTCCACTAACTAGAGCTCTAGAAAAAAATTTGGTCACTGTAGCCCAAAAAGGGCTGCAGAAGTGCCGCCAAATATGACATTTCGCGGCTGTTCCACGGTGGAATTTTGGAGTTAGGTCACCAAATATTTTCTGTAGCTTTAGTTTTGCCTGCACGGATTTTTAAGCTATACAGAAACATTTTAGGAGCACTTTCAGAAATCGACAGAAAATAGGCAAATTGGAAAATTGATTCGGAAATTTTGATCGATCGAGATTTTAAGTTTGTGCAAACTAGCTAGTGGGGTTTAATGGGTGTCTCTAATACCATGAAGGTTATGGGAGCGCTCCGGCCATCGAACCGTGGCCAAATGCGGAATTTTTTTTTTCTAAAACCCGGCGCTACCATTACCCGATAAACAAGATCGAAACCATTAACCCTAAAACTAGCAAGCCAAACACAAACATATAGAAATGGTTATACCTAATGATCCATGTCCTTCGGGTCTTCAACCATCTCTAAGCTCCTAGGGATGCGGATCAACTTTAGTCGCCGGTCTTCCTTTATCTCCGATGATCCACCCGAGGGAAACGACACAAGCTCCAGGTTCGCCAAGCGGACCAACCGACTCTCTAGGATTTCTAGTCGTAGTGAGTGGGGAGTGTAGAATAGTCTCACTATAATTCTTTCTCTCATTCATAAGCTCAAGTGAGCAACAAGTGAAGATGAAGAAGGTGATGATGGCAAGGCCTTGAAAATGGCTAAGTATTTTGTGTGAGCATGAGAGGGAGAGTACACCATCTCCAAAAATTACCAAATGAGCAAATCATATCCACATCCAAGAAGTGGCCCCCCCTTTCATGCCCACTCAAAAAATATCAATTCCATTTATACAATAAATAAATACACCAGACCGCCTGAGCCGTGAAAACCCTCTGTGTGGGACTCTAAAGACTCGTCAATACGCTGGCAGTGGGTTTAACCACAAGCACGTCAGCGGCACTAGCTGTACGTAACGGCTACCCAGGTATTGAGCGAAAGGAAGGCCGATGAGCAAACTCATCCAAACCCCTACTGAGCCTGTCAGTGACAATATCCGTACAGTCCGGTCTGTTCATCTAAGAGTATCGCATATCGAGTCTAGGGGGTGGATAAAGTAAGACCCCTAACAACGCGATAATTCGTGTCGGTATGAAACCCATCACTACCTGAGAAACTATCGATCCTGGATCGGTAATTCTTATATACCCCGGCCGAGGATTTCTAGTGATGGACACCCATGCACTACGCGACATCAACCTCCAATACGGGGAGAGACGAATCCCTGACGATCCGCTCACTGCCTTCATGTGGCTCGAGACTGTACCCAACTAAAACCTGTTAGCACGACTCCTTTGAGCCGTGGTAGGGTAGTAATCAAAGCACCGTGGGAACTCACACGAGACAAATGACGATCTCAGGTCGACAGACTAACCTGTACACTTGTCATCAGGGAACTGCTATCTGACTATAGGTATAATACCAACTAGCATGTTCCCGGCGAGTCCGTCCAGTATACTCATAACCCAATGAGCACCTGTATACTATCTTAGGTGAACAACTGACACCAATGGCTTGTGAGACCGGCCACCGCCCCTTGTCTGGGTCTAGATAAGTATACACCAGTCTACAGTGGAGTATCGATGCCCAGTCTCGATACTTCCACGACTAGGGACATTTAAGGATGTGTTTTTAGACCCCCCAGCTCCCACGTATGTGATCGCCATAACAACGCTGGCAGTCAAGCAAGAATCCTATGGACTTTATCAACATATGATGATAAAGACAAACCGGTTAGCATACTATCATCTCGAGTAAGACTGTTTTATAGGTATAGGTCCTCGCTCAATCATCATGAACACATACCTGCGACTATGATAATTGCCTTGAGGGCACTATAGCCAACAGAGTTCTTATGTAACTATACGATGGTCATATACAATAAATGTGGATCTTCGTAGTAATATAGAATGTTCGGGAGAAAAGCAAAGGGTAAAAGTAGGAATGGCAATGAAGTATGCAACTCTGACAATCCATAAGACAGTGTGTTTTAAGAAGGTTCGGCTAACTTGGCTTATGAGTTCTAGTCTAAGGACGGGACATGGTCGCTGCCAAAGAGAGAGAGAAAAGAAACACCCAGTGTCCACTCTAATCGAGATCAGAATAGTCAATCGCTTTATCTAATTAGGATGTCTCCGGTGTATCCTATAATTCTCCTCCAAAGCTAAAAGAAGAATTAGTTGGGATCATCTAAAATCACCCGAGGAGTAAACCAACTCATCAGTGGGAATCGGGATCCAACTATCATCGCATGATAACCTGATGGAATCTACTCAAGTTATTACACTCCAGAAGGTATGCGCATGTCTGGCATGTTTCCTGTATGTTTGAAACTCCCGATGTGATTTCTACCCCATGCTCTTATGACCTTGACGAAGGCCAACATATCATAAGTCACATGTCAAGTTTTACCCGTCAATGTGCAGGTTAATTTGAACCCACCCGTACATATCCTTGACGAAGGCCAACATAGTAGTACGACTGCCCCAAACTAACGCATCTATCTATGCAACAAAAATTAAGAAACAACTACCACACACTATGCCATGACGAAGGCTATCAAACATAGCATGAATACTAATTTCTACCCGTCTGAAATGACGGAGGGCTATGAATGGTTTTAGGTGAAAAACCATTAACGTAATGAACATGATATCGTTGAAGGAATTGGATAGCTTTTTACAAATATATAGTTGCGAAAACCTTTATTAAAGAAGCCACTCCTGGTGAAGGGATCTCGGCTCTTTCCTCGTGGAATGAGGTGCAGATATTCCAACTGAAGACCACGACGCGTTGAAAAAAAGTAATCGACTATAGTAAAGTTATTACCCTGACGCAAACTTCTGCCCAAGAGGTCACTTCCAGTGAGGGATCTCGGCTCTTGCCTCGTCGAATGAGGTGCTGGATATTCATAACCGAAAACCGCTGTGCAAAATAAAAGAAAACTTCTTTATAAAAATAGCTTTTTTAAAATTGTTCCAACAACATCAATTAGGTCTGTTTTCCTTGCATTGATCTAAATCAACGCAGTCCTATCAATTAATCACACCACAAAAGAATGAAAATTGTTAGTTATATGTATGCCCTAGTGGCCATTACTGTACATACGATGTATATTGTAATGGATGCTTCGACATATATAGGGAGGACTTTCTTGCTCGACATGATACTACGCTATCTGGTTGCTCTTTATCTTAACATGTACTCTGATTGTCTCTATGTTACAAGTTGATAAAGCCCTTAGGATGAGTACTTAATTACGAGGACTATGATGCGGATCATACTAGTGGGGACAGTGTAGTTGCCAAGTACATCCTTCAAATGTTCCTATTCATGGGAGTACCGAGATAGGGCATCGATACCCCAGAGTAGACTAGCGTATGCGCTTCTTGACCCATATGATGGGCGATGGATGATCCCATATCCATTGGTGTTTGACATCAGAGATGGTATACGGGTGCTCAATGGAGACTAGGTACACTGGACGAACTCGCCGAGAACTCCCAGATGGTATTATACCTCACGTCAGATGGCAGTTCTCTGGTGACACTGGTACAGGTTAGTCTGCAGACCCGAGATCATCATAGAGTCTTGTGTGATTCCCACTGTGCTTTGATTTCCATCATACCACGTCTAAGAGGGCATGCAAAAAGGTGGCTTTTGGTTACAGTCCCGAATCATATGGAGGCAATGAGCGATAGGAGGAGTTTCGTCTCTCCCGGTATAGGGAGTTGATGTTGCGCTGTGTTCGATTGGCTATAACTGGAAATCCCTGGCCAGGGTTGCTGAGATTTACTGGTAAGCGATATCAGTAGTTTCTCGAACTGTTATGGAACTCATATCGACACGACTTATCAAGCAACTGGGGTCTGACGTTTACCACCCCTAGGCGAGATATGCGACATATCAGATGAAGAGACCGGACTGTACGTGAGTGTTACTGATTGGATTCATGGGAGAAAGTACAGGCTTGCTTGTTGATCTTCTGATCGCTCAATACCTGGGTGGCTGTTACGTTTAGCTAACCGCTTGCAGTTTGTCGGTGTTTGATATGATCATCACCTACTGCCGGCGTATTGACGATTCTTTAGAGTCCTACACAGAGGTTTCATGGCTCGGGCAAAACGGAGTAAGAGCACATATATGATATGTGCGGGACCGAGAACAATACGTGTATGTGATACAGTACTAGATTCTCGCGATATGTGATATCGGCCGGGTATATGTGATATAACCGGGTCATCGGATCAAGTGTTGATTCGATGAACTGATACAAATTATATTAGTCTGTTATTTGTGAAATAACCGGACTATCGGATCAAGTGTTGATTCGATAATTTAATGTATAATTATATATTTGATATATTATATTATATTAACTAATATAAGCTCACTAAAAGATTCTTTTTCTCACTCAAGTAATAAATTGATATATATGTGATATATGTTAATTGTATTATTTTATTTTGTTACAAAATATATTATATATGTGATATATAATATTGTAACAAGTTAAGGTTACAAATGCAACATGTTTTGTGGAGTTTAAACATGGTTAGGGTTTGGATTAGGGTTAAACCTTCTTGAAGCTTCTAGAAGCTTTGCTTTTGTTTTTAACTAAAAATATTTTCTAAAGATATTTTATTTGATATTTGTTAACCCAATCCAACCTTTCACCATGGTTAAGTCTCTACATGGGTTAAGTTATCATACTTAACCCATGGTTGCATTTCTAACCTCACTACTTTTCATTATTCATCACAAATGGTTTTCATCTTCTTCTTCCTCTTGATAAAGCTTTCTTGCTTTTTGGTATGTGATGAAAATGAGTGAGAAATAGAAAATAAATGAGGGCTAAATTCCTACTTCATCATCCTCATCTATTCTAGCCGTTTAGATTAGGATGTTTGCTTTGCTAATACTTGATTAGCAAAGCAAGAGCTTGGGTTTGAGTTTCTTCAAGGTAGATCATCTTTGTTATCGAAGATCGGAAGCAAGCTTGCATCTTTCTCTTCATGGAGCCTCTCTAGAGTCCGGATACACGATGATCGCAGCGAAGGGACCTCAATACGGAGCTTTTGAAGTGAAGGACCAGACTACAAAGGTTGTAATCCCAAATTCTTAGATGTAAAGTTGTTCACATGCTTTGTTTCGCCTAATCTCTAGTCTAAGATCTTGGTTAGGGTTGTTCGGCACGTCTAAAATTGAAATCGGGCCTGGTTGATGCCTTGTAGAACCTTGTGAGAGTGCCTAGTAACCCTACAGTGGTATCAGAGCCAAGCTAGAGTTTTAGGAGAAGTCTAGACGAAATTTAAAGTCCGGTCGAACCACGAAACGTCGCGATTTACCCCTTCTCTGGAAATTTTTTAAAATGTTGATTTTTTCATATTAAAAATACTCAGAAAAATAAGCAGGGAATTCTAAGAATTACTGTGAAGTACGAAGCCCCAACTCCATCATGGAAGCATGGAACCGCGGCCAAACCATGAGTTTGGCGGCGGTTCCGCGGCCATCATAAGGAGTCAGGGGCTCGTACTTCTAGGTATGATTCTTGGTTATTTTTTAATGCTTCTGGGAATTTTTAATTTTACTCAAGTGTTGAGTTTTCTGGAGATCATTTCTATTCGTTGATTCGATCGGAAAGTTTAACTTCATTTAAGTTTTTCTGGATAATTTAGAACGTGTTAAAAAGTTCGACCGGATATCAATAACTCACTTTTTCCCCTATCGGAAAATTTTCAAGCGTTGGATTTTTTCCTCGAGTTTGAAACTTCCGGAAAATCATGCAAGTAATGCGTTGACCCTCTACAAGAACACAAACCTTAACTCGATTATGTGACTGTCTGAACTGCCTCTAAATCTTAGGGTTTGGGGCAGTACGGCGTTGCCACATGTGAGGCGTTGGTTTGACCCTTCTACGGCTGGACCATTGGTACCGTGGCATGTGATGGATGCTTTTAAACACCGCTCAAGTGTTGAGCTATTTGGGAAATCTTGGGTGTTTGTTTATTCGATCAGAAAGTTTAACATTATCTATTTATCTGGAATGTGATACAATATTTGGAATCCACAAGTAGTTATGAGATAACTAATTTGAATGTTATAAATCTAGCAGTTTAGTCTCATTTGATCGATTGCCATGGGATTTTGATGTGATCAAAAGTCCGTCGCAATCACGTAGCGTACGCGGATACTCGCCGGGTAAACTTAATAGATAGCCACGCCCCATAGCCCCGACCAAGTGACTATAGGAGAACCCCGTCGCCAAAAGCATCAGTTCGGGTGCTCGCGGCAGCGGTGTTCCGCCTCAGTGCACTTCGTCAACGACATCGGGGGTGCGGCCGTCAACTAAAGTTTCCGACGAGCATTCGATAAGGATGTCGGGAATCTTGTTGAATTGCCCGACTTGATATTGAAAAGTGTTTTCGATAATGAGAATAAAATGCAGGGTTTATAATTGTTAGGCATGCGATGTCTAAGGAATTCATTTTGTTAGGCATGAGATGTCTAAGAAGGTTGCGGATTCCAACTGTTGTAGTTTTACATTTTCTTTTTTGCGACCGTAAGTGTAATATGTTGTGTATCGCCATTTTCGTTGCTATACATCAACGACAACCGGGATACGCATATTTACTTACGTTGATGATATATGATATTATGTGTTGCTGTGATATGTTATATATTTGATCATCGTGTTTTGAATAGCCGGGGGTTTTATGTGAGATGAGAGTTTTTCTTTTTCATTCATGTAAAATTCAATTGTATGTAATATTCTTTTATTGGGGCACTTCCGGGATGAAGATGATGTCACCATTGTATATTATTTACTTTTCCGCATTAGGTAGACCCAAAGCGGGGAGCACAAGTAACCGGGTTCTAGGGTCCAGTGGGAGACCATCTCGAGGAGTCGAGACCGGGTCTCCTAACCCTAGAATTGGCAGTGTTGCTTGCTGCTCTCTAGGGGTCTAGGGATGTGGGTTTGGCTATTCATCGCGACCGTGGAATCCGTGTTTTATACAGGCTCATATTAAAACACGGACATCCTAGTATATCTAATATTTCATATATGTTCTTCTGCTGCAATTTTCTGTGATGAGATCATATTACTGCCTGAGACGATTGTTTATATTATATATATAAGATATATGTTATATTGCAGATTTCGTTTCAAATGTGATACTTATGAAGCATAATAAAATGGGACTTCATTAATGAGATTAATGAAATAAAAGAAACCTAAAGATGTTGTAGAAACTTGTTTAAAAACTGGTAGCTCTAGTTCTTGATTTGCATAGAGGTGTTCGTTGTAGAACATCCAGCACCTTATTCGATAAGGAAAGTGCCGAGATCCCTTCACCGGGAGTGACCTCTTTAGCGAAACTAGCAGATGCTACACACTCGGTTTGTCTTTCGATTGCTTCTATAGTATTTGCTTTGCATAGTGGTATTTGCGAAATATCCTGCACCTTATTCGATAAGGAAAGAGCCGAGATCCCTTCACCGGGAGTGACCTCTTTAGCAAAACTAGAAAAGCCTAAAAAACACTCCATTCAAAATCACTCGATTCTACAACGATATCAAGTTCATTACGCAATGGATTTTCTTAAAAACCTGTCGTGGCCCTCCATCATTTCAGATAAGTACTACTTAGTATACGTGCTACTTTTGTTGACCTTAGCCAAGGTGTAGTGTCCGGTAGCTAATTAATGCTTATCTGTATAAGCATATGATGCGATTGAGCAAGGGTAGTCGTGCGACTTTGTTGACCTTAGCCAAGGGTCGTGCAGGTAGGTTTAAATCAATCGGGAAATGACGGGTTGAACTTGGCTAGCGCTTATGATTTGTTGACCTTAGCCAAGGTCATAAGTTGCTAGGGGCAAAATATTATTGGGAATTTCAAGAGTTTAAATTTGCAATGAGATTGCATACCTTCTATGATATAGTTGGATCCCGATACCCGCTGCGAGTAAGTGTTGCTCCTGAGAGAGTTTTACACATTACAATTAGCCAATCAAGTAGGTGTCTAGAAAGGTGTTAACGGGGTTACGCCCCTGGAAAAACGAGGTTTACTTTAATTAGGTTCGTGCGAAAGCACGGGGAACCTCCCTCAAAGTACCGGCACTGGCCTGGCTGAAAGATTGACGAACTTATAGGGTGTAATTAATCCCGGCTAGTCTTTCCTTTTAGGGTTTGAAGGAAGATTTGACTAGAACAGTAGGAGACATCCTGATTAGATTTATTAATAACCAATCTAATCTTGCAAGAGCATATGCTGAGTGTTTTCTTCTCTCTCTCTCCTGGTTGCGACTATGTCACACCTTAATCAAGATAATAATACGGATATATTGACCGAACCCGATTGTTATACTGCGCTAGGGAACGTTGGTCCCGCTCCAACTTATGATTGTTATAAGACCGAGCAGGAAATAGGGGATTACCAGAATTCCCGTGCCGCCCAAACAAGAAAGTGCATTTTGATACATCATCTTCGGGTATGTTGATTACCGAGAACTGTTTCTCAATATCCTTTACGACCTGGGTATGAGATACCGGATCAGAATCCCGCAAATGTAATTTGTTACATGGGCTACAAATAGGTAGAAAACTGAGAACGGGTGATAAGTTTCATTAGATAGAAACGGTGCAAGTGTTGCAGCCAAGACTGTTGGTAGTTATCACCCTGTATTAACAAATACATTGATTCTGAACGAATGTTATTAGATACCGAACTTGATATACAACATCATATCAGTCTCTTTATTAGTAAAGAAGGACATAATTTTGTATTGTTGGATAATGTTTTGAACATTTCCTATATCAAGAGTTGATCGGTTCAGGCACGTTATCTAAAAGCATTGACGTTCTAAATCAAACCACAGTTCTTAGTATACAAAACACACACAAGAGGAAGAGTTCAGAAATGAACAAATCCTTCTTGAGGTATTGTAGACTAGGTCGTATCAATGTGACCTGACTAGCTGAAGTTACATTTAGATGCATAATTAAATCTGTTTAAATTTACATCTTGTGTAACTTGCCGATCATGTCATAAAAATAAGATGACCAAAGCTCTGTTTATTGGAAACAGAGAAAGAGTTAGTGAACTCTTGGGATTGATACATGATGATGTATGTAAGTTCCCTGTCTACCCATGCCAGGACCGGTTCTTCGTACTTCATTACATTCACTGATGATCTCTCAAGATTCAGACATATGTTCCTGATGAAACACAAGTCCGAAGCTTTTGAGATATTCATTGAATATAAGTTAGAAGTAGAGAACCAAAAACAGGTATAAGTATTATGTCCTTTGATGAGATCAAGGAGGAGAATACTTGAGCACGGAATTCCTGGACTTTTCTAAAGGAGAATGAGATTCTCTCTCAGCATCACTCCTCCGTATACACCACAGCACGTTGGTGTATCAGGGCGGAGCAATCACACCCTATTAGATATGGTGCGCTCTATGATGAGTACTACTGAGTTTCCTATTTCCTTTTGGGAGTTATGCACTTGAGAAGCTACATACCTATTGAATAGGGTTCCAATCAAATCAGTTGCCTACCACTCCATATATGATATGGTATGGGAAGAGCCCATCTCTTAAAGATGTTAAGATTTGGGGTTGTCCGGCCTATGTCAAAAGAAAAATACGGACAAGCTTGAGGTAAGGTCAGATCTGTAGAAGTTTGTTGGATATCCCAAACATTCGCAAATGAATATCTTCTACCAAACCGAGGAACAAAAGATGTTTTATTTCTCAGCATGCCACCTTTGTGAATGGGAATTTCTTATGAAGAAATTAGTGGTCATGAAGTAGAACTGGAAAGAGTTCCAGCTATACAAACTGCAGCTGATGATTTGGTAGAACCAAAGGATTCAATAGTTTTCAATGAACCTCAGCCTCTTCGCCGATCTAGTAGGGTTCCTCATCCACCTGAGAGATACTTCGGTTTCTCTATGACGGTGGGAGTGAGAATTGCATCATGAGATGATGACCCAACTAGTTTCGAGCAGGTCATCAGGAGTGGGACTCTGTAAGAATGGCAGGATACTTAGTGATCTGTGATGGAATCCTTATACACCAACAAAGTATAGACTTTGGTTGCTTTATCTGAAGGGTTAAATCCCCATCAGGAGCAAGTATATCTTGAGAAGATTACTTTGTGTACATGGAAAAGTTGAGACTTTCAAAGCTATGCTTAAGTCCATCCAGATCCTACTTGCCACGGCTGCATACCATGACTACGATATCTGGCGGTTGGGTGTCATGACTGTTTTTCTAAATGATGATTTCGAAGATAAGTACACAGCCAGAGGGATTCGTAGACAGTGGGAGCAGCGGAAACGTGAGCATGATGTTTGAAGGGATAAATCAGGCATCGCGGAGTTGGAACGTCTGCTTTGATGTGGTAGTCAAAGAGTTTGACTTCATCAAAATGGTAGATGAACCAATTATATAACAAAAGGTAGTAGGGAGTATGGCGATGATCCTCGTATAGTACGTGGATGACATACTCTTGATAGGGAAGGATTTTCCTATGCTACGCTCGGTCAATCTCCTCTTATCACAAAGATTCTCTATAGGATCAAGGTGATACCTCCTAAATCCTGGGTTATGGATCTATAAGATATATCTAATTGGATGTTAGGATTCTTACTAGTTGTAGTGAGATGGTATCAATCGATCCTGGGAAGAATCACTGGAAAGGTTCCAGGGTGATAAGGACGACTGAATGTCAGTCGCAGGCATTGTCTTTACCCTCAGTGGAGGGACGGTATGTTGGAAGAGTTCCAAGTTAGATATCGTGACATACTAGACGATTAAAGGCAAGATACATCATTACCAAGGATGCTACCAAAGAGGCTGTCTGGATATATCTAAGTTCATGAGATGAACTTCGTTCCTACCATTGTGTATCAATGGAGTTGTGGCTTTTGCCCAAGGAACCCCTGTCCCATCAGAAATCCAGATATAATTCTTAGGCAGTATCACCTGATCATGGAGATGGTTGATCTTCTAGGAGATCGAGGTTAGGAGAGTAGACACAGAGGACAACAAAGCGGATCCACTCACAAAGGCCTCTTTCCCAGTAGAGACTTTTATGAGATGGTTGAGAATGAGATACTTCAACCACAGCTGATTGTTGGGTATGCGATATCACAAAAGATGGCCCTAGTGCAAGTGGGAGATTGTTAGTTATATGTATGCCCTAGAGGCCATTACTGTACATACGATGTATATTGTAGTGGATGCTTGGACATATATAGGGAGGACTTTCTTTCTCGACATGATAGTACGCTATCTGGTTGCTCTTTATCTTAACATGTACTCTGATTGTCTCTATGTTACATGTTTATAAAGCCCTTAGGATGAGTACTTGACTACCAGGACTATGATGCGGATCATACTAACGAGGACAGTGTAGTCGCCAAGTACATCCTTCAAATGTTCCTAGTCATGGGAGTACCGAGACAGGGCATCGATACTCCAGAGAGTAGACTAGCGAATGCGCTTCTTGACCCATATGATGAGCGATGGATGATCCCATATCCATTGGTGTTTGACTTCAGAGAAGGTATACGGGTGCTCAGTAGAGACTGGGTACACTGGACGGACTCGCCGAGAACTCCCAGATGGTATTATACCTCATGTCAGATGGCAGTTCTCTGGTGACACTGGTACAGGTTAGTCTGTAGACCCGAGATCGTCATAGAGTCTTGTGTGATTCCCACTGTGCTTTGATTTCCATAATACCACGTCCAAGAGGGCGTGCAAAAAGGTGGCTTTTGGGTACAGTCCCGAATCACAGAGAGGCAATGAGAGATAGGAGGGGTTTCGTCTCTCCCGGTATAGGGAGCTGATGTTGCGCTGTGTTCGATTAGCTATAACTGGATATCCCTGGCCAGGGTTGCTGTGATTTACTGGTAAGTGTTATCAGTAGTTTCTCGAACTGTTATGGAACTCATATCGACACGACTTATCAAGCTACTGGAGTCTGACGTTTACCACCCCTAGGCGAGAAATGCGACATATCAGACGAAGAGACCGGACTGTACGAGACATTTACTGATTGGATTCATGGGAGAAAGTAAAGGCTTGCTTGTTGATCTTCTGATCGCTCAATACCTGGGTGGCTGTTACGTTTAGCTGACCGCTTGCAGCTTGTGGGTGTTTGATATGATCATCACCTACTGCCGGCGTTTTGACGATTCTTTAGAGTCCTACACAGTGGTTTCCTGGCTCGGGCAAAACAGAGTAGGAGCACATATATGATATGTGCGGGCCCGAGAACAATACGTGTATGTGATACTGTATTAGATTCTCGCGATATGTGATATCGGCCGGGTATATATGATATAGCCGGGTCATCGGATCAAGTGTTGATTCGATGAACTGATACAAATTATATTAGTCGGTTATTTGTGAAATAGTCGGATTATCGGATAAAGTGTTGATTCGATAATTTAATGTATAATTATATATTTGATATATTATATTACATTAAATAATATAAGCTCACTAAAAGATTCTTTTTCTCACTCTGGTAATACATTGATATATATATGATATATGTTAATTGTATTATTTTATTTTGTTACAAAATATATTATATATGTGATATATAATATTGTAACAATTTAAGGTTACAAATGCAACATATTTTGTGGAGTTTAAACATGGTTAGGGTTTGGATTAGGGTTAAACCTTCTTGAAACTTCTAGAAGCTTTGCTTTTGTTTTTAACTAAAGATATTTTCTAAAGATATTTTAGTTGATATTTGTTAATCCAACCCAACCCTTCACCATGGTTAAGTCTCTACATGGGTTAATTTATCATACTTAACCCATGGTTGCATTTCTAACCTCACTACTTTTCATTATTCATCACAAATGGTTTTCATCTTCTTCTTCCTCTTGATAAAGCTTTCTAGCTTTTTGGTATGTGATGAAAATGAGTGAGAAATAGAAAATAAATGAGGGCTAAATTCCTACTTCATCATCCTCATCTATTCTAGCCGTTTAGATTAGGATGTTTTCTTTGCTAATACTTGATTAGCAAAGCAAGAGCTTGGGTTTGAGTTTCTTCAAGGTAGATAATCTTTGTTATCGAAGATCGGAAGCAAGCTTGCCTCTTTCTCTTCATGGAGCCTCTCTAGAGTCTGGGTACTCGATGATCGCAGCGAAGGGACCTCAACACGGAGCTTTTGAAGTGAAGGACCGGACTACAAAGGTTGTAATCCCAAACTCTTAGATGTAAAGTTGTTTACATGCTTTGTTTCGCCTAATCTCTAGTCTGAGATCTTGGTTAGGGTTGTTCGGCATGTCTAAAATTTAAATCGGGTATGGTTGATGCCTTGTAGAACCTTGTGAGAGTGCTTACTAACCCTACAAAAATATGATGTATGTATATGCCATCCACATTCGCCACTGGGCCCCATCATCACCCGTTAAGTTACTTAACTAACAACAGAGCAGGGTCTGGCTAGCGCGGGTGTAAAACATATACAACATCTACTAGTATATATATATAGTAATATATAATAATCGCTCCAGGTATGATAAATGCAACATCACAAATAAACGATAAGCATCACAGAGCAATACAGATAGTCTGGGAGACCCGAGTTTCTTTTGAGCCGCAAGTGAAACCCGACGTTTCCCCGGTCGTGTGAACAGCCTGTGCAATGAAAACCTAGACCCCTACGAGCGCGGCAAGTCACCCGCCAAAATTAGAAGAGAGGCAGCCCCCTTCATCAAAGTGAATGAGCCGCCCATCACTTCACGGAATCCGGTTTGAGCACCCCTCTTTGGGTCAACCTGTATCCCCTACAAGTGCGGCGAATAGCCCGCCAATTGTAGAGTGAGGCCCCTTCCTTCTCAACGCCATGAGATGTGGACCCGTTGCCCTCCAGAACCCGGCTATCTGTGCACTCCATCACGGGGTAAACCTAGTAAAAAAAAGAAAAATATGTACAACGTTGACATTGACCTCAACCCGGTCATGCCCCAAACAAATAATATACAAACAGGAAGTGACGGCAGTCCACATATCGGACGCTCGACCCACGATATCAAATGTACAAATAAAACTTAACTGTACTATCGTTCCACCCAAGCTATCCACCACGACAATTCCGCAACAACCACAGCACAACACAGAACATCAACGTAAATGCCACGTTCATAAACCCGTCTAAAAGAACTATAGCAATTAGACAAGTTGTACCATTCTAATGACATTTACGGTCACATATAGTAATGCATGTACTGTAAAAATTTTAAACAGTTTTAGAAATATCGAGTTCGAAATAACACCGAATAGCCCCAAACTACTAGATGAAACCATATCCAAACTGCGCTAAACTGGCAATACCACTAAACCAATATTCCAGAGACTAGACCACACCCAAAACACGAGGTCCTAACTCATGTAATAAACCGGCCAGACGGAATATTTTGGCCATGTGGCCGGTCCAATAAGGGTGGAATGGGTTCATATTTGGGGAGTGTTCTAGTGGTCATCATAGTAGACTTCTGCAGTTGCTTAAATATTTTTTGAAGACTCGGAAAAAATGACAGAAACTGAAATACATCGAGTGATGTTTCGGAGTTGTTTCGGTTCCAATACTTTAATATCGTCTAAACCAACTAGTATACGGTTAATGGGTTGGCTTTAATACCATGTAGGGTTACGGCAGCGCCCCGGCCATTAATCTTTAACCAAATGCAGAAAAAAAATTTAGAAACCGGCTCTAACGGAACCCTAATCGACGGATCGTACCATTAACCCTATACTAGTTTGCATGAAAAGAGTTTAGAGAGGTTATACCGATCGATCCGTGTCATTCGGTCTTCAACCTTTGTCCCAAGCTCCTCGCGGCTTCCTCAATCAAGTTCTATCTCCGGTCTCCCTCGTCGAAGACGATCCACGTCGAGGATTAGTAATACGGGCTCCCGCATCAAAACCGAAGCAACTCGGTTATCTAGTTTGCTAGCCTAGATAGCCAAGATGAAGTAGAGAGAGTGTATGAATACTTTGTCTCAAAACACCCAAAGATTCTCAACTCATGAGAGGGATTGGGTGGAGCTTGAAGAAGTGTCCAAGTGATGAAAAATGTGAGCTCAAGAATTTTGGCCAAGTGAAGAAAAAGTCTCTGTTCTTTTCTTGAGTTGAGTAGTGACGTATTATGTTAGCTCAACGAAAGAAAACCCTATGCACACAATATGTGCCACCCTCCCCTCACAAATATCTCACCACCCACCATAAGAAATCATCAATGCACCATGACACACCATAAGTCACTAAGAGTTAATGCTCACCAATAACTCATACCCATGAGTCACGAATTGCCCATGCCATAAAGATTTAGCCAAAATTCCATGACTCCCACTTTCAACAATAAACATTAAACTAAATGTTTAATGTAAGAAAAGAAATGGCAACCCTAATGTTATCTTGTAACGAATTACAAGAATATCCATAATCCGTATATATATACCCGCATCCGTATTCCGACTGAATACAAATACAACGAGACGAAAATAATCCAACAATATAATATTAAGATCTGGCTTAAACCAAAGCCTACTAGTATTATCCGTCCGATCATGATCTGTTCATAAGTGCACGTATATTATCGAACCCTGCCATAAAACCATAAGGCCTCTACAACATTTCGCCCGAACCAGGAAAACCCTCTGTGTAGGATTCTAAAGACTCGTCAATACGCTGGCAGTGGGATTAACCACAAGCACGTCAGTGGCACTAGCTGTACATAATGGCTGCCCAGGTACTGAACGAAAGGGAGGCAGACAAGCAAACTCATCCTGAAACCCCTACTGAGCCTGACAGTGATAATATACGTACAGTCCGGTCTGTTCATCTATGAGTATCGCATATCGAGTCTAGGGGGTGGATAAAGTCAGACCCCTAATAACTTGACATTTAGTGTCGGCATGAAACCTATCACCAACTGAGAAACTACCGATAGATCGGTAATTCTCGTCTAACCCGGCCGAGGATTTCTGGTGATGGCCACCCGTGCACACCACGACATCAACCCCCAATATCGGGAGAGACGAATCCCCTGACGATCCGCTCACTGCCTCCTTGTGGCTCGGGACTGTACCCAACTAAAGCCTGTTTGCATGACTCCTTTGAGCCATGGTAGGATAGTAATCAAAGCACAGTGGGAACTCACAGGAGACAAATGACGATCTCAGGTCGATAGACTAACCTGTACACATGACACCTGGGAACTGCTATCTGACTATAGGTATAATACCAACTAGCATGTTCCCGGCGAGTCCGTCCGGTGTACTCATAGCCCAATGAGCACCTGTATACATCTTAGGTGAACCAACGAATACCAATGGCTTGTGAGACCGGCCACCGCCCCTCGTCGGGGTCTCGATCTGTATACAAAAGTCTACTCTTAGAGTATCGATTCCCAGTCTCGAAACTCCCACGACTAGGAACACTTTAAGTATATGCTTATAGACCACCCAACTCTCATGTATATGATCGCCATCATATTGCTGGTAGTCAAGCAAGAATCATATGGTCTCTATCAACATGTAATAGTGATCTGTAATGTCACATGAAGTATGAACACGATGATAAAGACAAACCAGATAGCATACTATCATCTCGAGTAAGACTGTTCTACCGATATAGGTTTTCCCTCAATCATTGCAATCGCGTGCCTGCGATCCAATAATTGACTTGAGGGCACTATAGCCAACAAGTGTTACTTATAGGCTTCATGAGAGTTTGGACAAGCTTGCATGTTGATCTTCTTTTCACTAAATACCTGGGTAACCGTTACGTCCAGCTAGTACCGCTGACGGCTTGTTGATAACTGATGTGATCATTACCTACTTCTGGCGTATTGACGAGATTTTAGAGTCCCATCCAGAAGTTTCCTAGTTCAAGCGAAACGAAGTAGGGCACATATGCTGATATATGCGGGGGGGCTGATTAAATATCAGTATTTGATACCGTATTCTAATCAGACGGTAATCTTATATCAATTAGGTTATATATGATATAACCAGATTATTGAATCAAGTGTTGATTTGATAATGTGATACACAGATAAATGATATTAGTCGGTTATATGTGATATTACCGAATTATTGAATCAAGTGTTGATTTAATAATATGATATATATTTATATTTGATATAATTATATATTAACTAATATAATTGCTCACTAATTATTAACTATTTTCTTTATATATATATATATATATATAATGAAGCATGATTGAAATTCTATTTTGTGAAAATAGAATGTTGAGGTGGAAAATGTAAAATGGGGAAGCATGGCTTTTATCAATAATTTTATTACTCTTGACTCATTATTGAAGCATGGTTCTATATTTTATTTGTAGAAATTAGATGCTTCAATGAGTGAAAGATATTTGATGATCCATTCTTCTTTCTTCACTACACTTGTGATTTTTCTTCACATGAGCTCTTGCTCTCTAGCTCTCTTCATCTTCTTCCTCATCCCCTCCATGCTCTATCACTCATATGAGTTGTGAAGCCTTGAGCTTGTGAAAATCCTACTGAGCAAACAAAACCCCTACTTCACCATCCTACACTTGATTAGCAATTAAGTGTAGTGTGTTTCCTTCACTAAAGAGTTTAATGAAAAGATAGCTTGGATTAACGGAGCTTCGGGTGGATCATCTTCGGCATGAAGATCGCAAAGGAAGCTCGATCCAATTTCAAGTGGAGCCTAGTGGAGTCGTGTGGACTACTACACAGAGCTTGAGAAGCGAAGGACACGGTCTACAAAAGTTGTTGCCTCCTTCTCTTAACTAGTTTAGTTTATATCAAACCATAAACCCTAATCATTCTAGTTAGATTTTAGGTTAGTGTTGATTAGCATCCCGAAATTTTTTTAAATTGGCATGCTTGATGCTAGTATAACACAGTTGTGGTACTGATAAACACTTTCAGACTTAACAATTTCAAAGCGGGATCTCGCTCCGATTTGACGTCGTGGCTACTTGGAAGAGTGGATTCCACTTCACTTGGGATGTTTATGATGTGGCAACTATAAACTTGCTCCCGTTTCTTGGACCAAACATATCCCAGCCCAGTTGTCTCCATCTTCCTGTTGGGCTTCTTTCGCCGAGTCCCGGGAGTTCCCAAATCTTTTTGTAGAATTGGGCTTGTCGAACAGTTTGTTCAAGGGGTACACCTTAGCGTCTTAATAGCTTTTCAATCCTTCCGAGTAATATCTTGGCAGACGGATGGGTTTAGACCGGTCAAGCGCAAAATCAGCACCGTGCCAAATTTCTTTCTCTATTTTCGTCTCCGTAGATTTATAGAAGAGGATCGTCTTTTCATCTCTTCGCCTTGGAGGTACGTAGAAAGTTTGCAATTCATGTACACTATATGTATCGAGCGCATCAAGTTCCTTATAATGTCGAGGCGTAGCCATAGTAACTTGTAGACTTTAATCCGCTCCAGTGAGAGCCTGTATTGACGCGCAAAGGGTGAACACAGCATTTATTTCGTCCTCGGAGTCGCTGCCAAAAACCAGGATCGGGGTAGATGGTCGGGGCATATTGTTTTCATTTTGGGGTTGCCCCGAGTAGATTATTTCTTCATCTTCCTCGGTATCGCTCCCAAAGATAGGGATAGTGGCGACAGATTTTTATTTACTCTCCGGCTTGTGACACCTTCCAGTATCCTGGAAGTCGGGCAGAAAGTACTTCGCATCTTCATACATCCGTACTTTATTCACCGAGAATGGATTTAGCTCTCCCGTGACGGTGTACACTGTGCCATCCTTGAAATACTTCTGTAACGTTTTGAAAATCGTTTAGGTGAAAATTCAGATAATCGCTAAAATAACTGGTGTTTTCCGCAAAAACCAAGATATGATTACCTTTCAACATAAAAATTAATTATACATTTTCTAGCTATGTAATTGCTAGTAATTGGTATTTAATGGGCCACTTTTAAAATTTGTAGTTTACTAAAATATTTTCCGTAATTAATTATTTTAACGATTTTTTTAAGCCTTCACTAAAACATTTAATTAGTGATAATTACAAATTTGAAATGGGTTAATACAAGTTTTGTACATCATGACACATTAAACCAAGATGAAACATATTGTTTTTGAAATGAAAAGAAGACGTCAAGATGGTTTTAGAAAATATAAAAGAAAAATGCATAATTTGTGAAAATAAATTAAGTAGAAATGAGGTTTGGGCTTGTGACTTGAGGAATGAGGGTTTTCTTGACTTGGGAAATGTTACACACACCCACACCCACTATTCTCTATGGCTGGCTGAGCCATTGGCTGCCCCCTCCCCAATTTTCCCCACTTGAAAAGTCTTGAAAGAAAAAAAAAAGAAAACAATAAAGGAAAGTTGTATGGTTTTAACTTTGAGGTAAGGGCCTTGTGTTGACTTGGCATTCCCTCACCTCATTCTCTCACCTCTCCCTCCTCTAGTGGCCGACCCCAATCTGCAGCAGCCTTCTTCTCTAATTCTTCTTCTCTTCTTGTGAAAAACTTTACAAAATTGCCTGAAAATTCCATATAAAACCTCATTGATCTCCTAATTTAAATCTTACCCATTTTTCCTTGGCCAATCTTGCATGGATCTTGAAGCAAGGAAGTCACTTTGGGGGCCAAGAAGTGGCATGTTGATATCAAAATTGTGAGGTATAGAATCATAACAGAATGGTTAAATTGTTAGTTAGTATTTCAATCTAACTTAATTTGGTGTTTAATTATGGTTTTAATTGAAAGTTTGAAATTTAAAGTAAAGGTTAGGGTTTTATCAATAAATCAAGTTAGATAAGTGTTGATTAATATCTAATGTCTTGCAAAAATCTAGTCTAATTGTCAATTTACTAATTGTTGTTTTAAAATTGTCCTAATCAAGCTAATTTGATAACTATATTTTTGTGATTAAGATAAAGAGGTGAGTTTAAAATATAATTAATATTGGTGTGACCTAATTAAGATATTAAGTGAATCTGTGGCCACTAAAATTGTTAAAGCATTTAGATTTATGCTAAAACGGGAAATTGAGGCTTACTAGGTTTTTGGAATTAAATCGATTTGATTTATTTTGGGGTTTTGATGAGTTACAACTTATTTCTTATAATATTTAGTGAGTTATGAAACCACGATTGGTAAGTTTGGGTTTTAAGTTTGGGCATTTTCACGTATAGTGACCCTCGTTGTAGTTTGTGGCGTTGTCACGGCGCGTTTCGTACACCAAGTGTCTGCGTGTCGAGTTAATGCGCGCGGTTGATTTGTATTGTTTGTGTCCGAGACTATTTATATTTATTCTCTTGTTTTCCTTGTGTACATTCCTAGAATCGGGTGCAGAGGCGTCGGGCGTGGCGCGGGAATGACAGAGCTGAAATCGGATCACATGAACCGAGGCGTCCAGATGATTAGATATATATCTACGGAGGAAGTCAGGTGGATGGCGTATACCAACCCGCAGTTTCGTAGTGTAGCACGCGAATGCGTTATGATATATATATATATATATATATATATATATATATATATATATATATATACTTATGTGTTTTATGAGATGTGTATACTTAGCAAGAAATGCTTAGGTGACTTTGGGTTAGTTTTAGCGTAATTGTAAGAAAATACTTTTAGTTTAGTTTCTTAGTCGCGAAACCCTCCAGTAATGCTTTGCACACACGCACACATTTGATTTTCTTCTCCGTATATGGGGGGAGATATATATATATATATACATATAAATATGTGTGTGTGTGTGTACGTATACACGTTTGATGAGGATAGTATATGATACTTGGAGATGAGTCGATGTGATTGGGCATGATGCCATGAGATCGATGATGTGATTTGGGTCATGTGATGAGACACGACATGATATTATAGCGGATTGTTGGGCGATATGATTTCATACACATGCGGATATATATATATATATATATGTATGTGTGTGTGTGTTGATAGTATCGGAATGTACTAGACATTAGATCAGTACCCCTAATTCAGAATATGATGATAATGATACCAGATAAGTAATATTTTATATGTGATATTGACCAGTACCCCGATTTGGGATGCCGTACGATGGATTTTACCATACGATGTATAAATATGATGATTGATCCGCACTCTCGACTCGAGGATGTCGTATTATATATTTTATTATACATGATGCTATTGAGGCGGGATCACCGACTACTAGATATATCGATTCGGACTTAGGTGGATTTCCTTACACCTTTGGCTAATCTCTTAGCTTGTTCTGTAGTTTACTTAGTAGATATTAGATCTTGGCTCGAGTCCTACTTATTTTCAAACTAACGAATCGTGAGTATTTTCCAAGAGACAACCCGAGGGATATTACGGATTTGTCAAATGATATACTTTTTCTTAAAAATACTGTTGGCCTTGCTTACTAAAAACCACGATTCGTGCTTTTCCAAATGCCAAAACTATATAACCCGTATTTATATAAATGTTCATTCTTATATGTTGCGTTTACTATTCATTTTCCGTATATTCTTGCTGTTCGCATCGCATTGCATACTAAAATGCGTTTTCGTTAGTTATTATGAACCCATGCTGTCCGGACACCAGCACCATTACCGATGATGCGTATGCTCCACGTACACTTGCTTGCCGGCTCACACACATCATCATCGGTAATTGCCATGACACGTACACATTAGATAATATTATTTCATTGTCATAGCTTGCTAGCTGATAGTTCCATTATGCTATTGCTTTCGTATGCTTGTTTAATTATTGCATTCCTTGCTTGATATTAGATGCATTCATATATTCATTTGTCATGCAATATTATGGAACTTTATGCCGGTAATTCACTGTTATTTACTCTTGAGATTGGGATTTCGAATTTCCATGAGTTTCTGGATTTGGAGAAACCGCAAAGATTTTATAAACTTATTATCATTTTAAAGATGGAAAAATTGCGGTTTTCTCATGATATGATGTGAGATATGTCCACCATGAGTTTTCTCGGCTCTTGAGCAGTATCATACACCCGATTCGAGGAGGAGGATAAACCGTCTGTGGATGAGTCGTGGACCTGGTGCGGTATCCCTGTGCACGATGGTCGGAGATGATGGTGATTGAAAGAGTTTAAAGTTAACCTCAATCAAGACGGTGTCGCTTTGCAGCTAGCCGGTTAAGCACGGGTCGATCTACAGGGAGGTGGAGCATTTTAAGTTCTTTTTCTTACGAGTTAATGCGCGTGGGCGGAAAGTTCTTATCTACCCTATGTGTTATATGCAAGTATAAAACTTGTTAGGAAACGATAGGATAATATATGTTAATGGATTCCGTATTCAAGTCCTTTGAGCTGAACTTAACGATTGAAGCTAGAGCAATCGGCAACAATGTGGATTAGGGTATTTAAGTACGGTATTCGTAGAATCCGACTTATTGACCCTTATCCTTCCGTTCTTGTCTCTTGCTTTCTCCCCTGGCCAAACCGAACGCAAACGGTCGCGGTTAGGAATCACCGTTACCTTGGTAGGGTAGGGTGCCTAACGGAGCGCTTGCGTAAGGTTTGGACGGAGTTTCAAATGGAAAATACGGGAAAAGGATATGAGAAATGAAACCTTAACTTACAATATCATTCTCTTTCCTAACAACAATATTCACAACATCTCACAATAACAAACCAAAAAGAGAGAGAACAAAAGAGATGATAAACAAAGAAAAGGAAAGCATTACAAGAATATAAATGACATAGAATTTAAATTGCAAGAATGTAAAGCATGAATGTAAAAGACATGAATGTAAAGCAAGTAATAAAAAGCAAGTTGAAATAACTAGGAATCAAAGTGCAAGTGACAATCCATGGATTCAATAGCCCAATTGTAAACTTGCAAGCTCAATGAAAAGGTTGTAAGATCAAGAGAAAACTAAGAACCTAAGGGAAATGAAGGTACAAAAGAAAGAACTTAATTAATCTTCAAGAAGATACAACCCTTGAGATCAAATACCAACACTTAAACCTTCAAGCTCAATGAAAAAATTGAAAGATCAAGAAAAGGCAAGGATCTCAAGGGGAAGCTATGTATAAGAACTAAAAAGAAAACAAAAGATTTACAAAGTGTAAAATGAAAGATACAATGCAAGAACCATGAACCCTTGCACACTGCCTGCTATATATAAGCACAAAAGAAAAGAAAATAAACAATAAAAATAGGGCTACATGGCAGTAAGGAATGGACTGTGAGAGAATGGGGCCCACAGGACGCAGTACGGCGGGCGACCTTGGCTTTGAAGGCATTGTGCTCGGTTGGACTCCGAGCACTGGTGCTCGTACTTGCAGTTGTTGGGTCCCGGCAGCGTCCCGGCCATCGAAACGCGGCCAAAACGCAGAACAAAAATTTCTAAGCCGGCGCTACCGCTACCCGAATCCCGGATCGACCTTAAATCATAAACTAGCAAACTAACTAAGAGTTAGAATCGTTATACCGAGTTGATCCGTGTCCTTCGGTCTTCATTCCAAGCTCCTAGCGGCTCCTTGATATGGTTTGGTTGCCGGTCTTCCTTCGTCTCCGATGATCCACCCGAGGGAAACTGCCCAAGCTCCAACCTCGACAAACGAGGTAACCGACGCTCCAAATTCGCTAGCGATAGAGAGTGGAGGTGTATGAAAGTATCACTACAATTTTCTCTCTTTTCTTGTGCTCAAGGAAGCAACCATAGAAGAAGAATGGATTGAGGAAAACTATGGCATGAAGAACAAAGAAAATGGCTAAGTCTTTTTGGAGCATGAGAGTGAGAGAGTGAGCTAGCATGTAATCAATCAAATGAAAAATGAACCCCACCAAAAATATGGCTGACCCCCTCTCTCTCTCCAATCAACAAAATCTCAATTTTCTTTTTACAATAAAATAACATCAACCATACTTTGTTCCATGCCCAAGACCATGCCTTTGCCACCTCACACCCTCCACCTCATTTGTTAAACAAATGAATTTCCATAAATAGAAATTCATACAAATGATGTGGCACCTTCTAGAAGCTATTCCGTAGAAAATACGGAATACTTCCTGGTATATGTACCGAAATACATATACGCGTATTCGTACAAAAATACGAATAGCCTAGAGAGAAAATGAATAGTGAACAGTAATACTAGAATACGTATATACAAATACATATATAAATTTTTAAATTAAAACCCGATTTAATAATCCGGCTTAATCCTAAGCCGCTAGTATTATCAATCGTCGAATTAATGTCTGCGCAGCAAGTGCACATATTTAATCGAACATCTGTATGTATCAACATACCTCATGTACACCATATCGCCTGAACCGTGAAAACCCTCTGTATGGGACTCTAAAGACTCGTCAATACGCTAGCAGTGGGTTTAACCACAAGCACGCCAGCGGCACTAGCTGTACGTAACGGCTACCCAGGTATTGAGCGAAAGGGAGGCCGACGAGCAAACTCATCCCGAACCCCTACTGAGCCTGTCAGTGACAATATCCGCACAGTCCTGTCTGTTCGTCTAAGAGTATCGCATATTGAGTCTAGAGGGGTGGATAAAGTCAGACCCCCAACAATGCGACATTTAGTGTTGGTACGAAACCCATCACCACCTAAGAAACTATCGATCCTGGATCGATAATTCTCATCCACCGTGACCACGGATTTATGGTGATGGCCATCCGTACACAACGCAACATTAACCCCCAATACCGGGAGAGACGAATCCCCGACGATCCGATCATTTCCTCCATGCGGCTCGGGACTGTACCCAACTAAAACCTGTTTGCACGACTCATTTGAGCCGTGGTAGGATAGTAATCAAAGCACAGTGGGAACTCACACGAGACAAATGACGATCTTAGGTCGATAAACTGACCTGTACACATGTCACTTGGGAACTGCTATCTAACAATAGGTATAATACCAACTAGCAGGTTCCTGGTGAGTCTATCCAGTGAACCCATAACCCAATGAGCACCTGTATACTATATTAGGTGAACATACTAACACAAATGGCTTGTGAGTCCTAGCCACTGCCCCTCGTCGGGGTCTCGATCAGTATACACTAGTCTACACAGAAGTATCGATGCCCGGTCTCGATACTCCCACAACTAGGGACATTTAAGGATGTGCTTATAGAACCCCAGCTCCCACGTATGTGATCGCCATCACAATGCTGGCAGTCAAGCAAAAATCCTATGGGCTCTATCAACATGTATATGATGATAATGACAAACCAGAGAGCATACTATCATCTTGAGTAAGACTGTTTCATCGGTATAGGTCATGCCTCAATCATCATAATCACAAGTCCGCTACTATGATAATTTCCTTGAGGGCACTATAGCTAACATCAGTGTAGGCTGGTGTGCACTCCAATATGACTCTGGTGTTGTTTATTTTCTCAAATTAGGCTTGGCCTGCACCCAGGTTTTGGAAAGAAACAAGAAGATACAAATCACATCACACCTTTATTGTAATAAATGCACATCACTTCTCATGCCCACTTGCCATGAGCTATCATGCCATGGTTCCCCCTAGGTCCATGGTCCAAGCCACAAGAGTTAGTGTGTACAAATGCTATGTGTTGGACCAAAATATTGTACACAGACTATTTGCAAGATAACTCTTGGGATATCGGTCGGTGTCCAGTTCTGGCTGCAGTGTCAGCTCACAAATGATATATCCGTGATTCTGGATGTATTTCTAGTGTTTTGTCACGGATACCTGCAATCTGTATTACTGAGCAAACGCCGATTAATAGTACCGATATATACAAAAAATAGATAATGAATGGGTGGTAATAAAATGCAATATTCTGGTATGAACAAATACCCCCAAACTTATCTTTTGCTCGTCCCGAGCAAAACAAAATCCTAGCCTAACTTTCGTAGGGAACGCGATTGCACCGAGTGTGTGCAACAAGCCATTAAACCTCTAGATGTCCGTAGTAGGAGGAGTGTTGTCTCTTGAGGGTTTTCAGCGGATACTACCCACAAAATCCCGTCAAGTTAGTTTCATAAGTTAACGTTGATTCTACTCCTATAGTTTAGTATCTAGGTTAGAAACTCTATCATCCTAAGTTAAAAATCACCAACCCTTATGTTTCAAGCCTCTAATCTATTTAACCACAGATCCTATATGTTCCAAAAAAGTTTAGATAGATGTTGGTATCTCATGAGTTTTCCTTCTAAAGTGCAGTCTTAAATTAGGGATTTTTATCAACTTTACAGAAAACATAAGTCTTATTCTTCATTTCTATCTTTTATCCAAATATCGATTGTATACCCCCCACGTGTGTGTAAATTTTCACCCCTACACTCAAGAATTCAATTCAAGCTATAGTACCCTTGCCCTAATACCTAATACTATTTCTTTTCATTAATGATGGGCGTTGATGCTCACACACCTTTCATGCGACTATTAATGCTTCTTGAGACACTAACGGCCGATTACTGAATGTGTGAGCATAAAGCGTAAATAGCAAATTTCAGGTCTTGACTTTATTTATTTATTTTTCTTTTCTTTATTTTTCTTTTTCAAGACCGGATATATTTTTCAATGTTGCTCTTTTGGTGTTCAGTTTTAAATACCGTTTTTTCCTTCATACTAGGTATTCAAGCAAGAGTATTTCTAGGTATCCTCTACTATCATAAGTTTCAAGGTGCGTGTATGTGCAGTTTGTAGGGTATATACTTTCTAAATTTGGACTTAAGAGTAGAAACTATTTTTGAGACTTATCCTTCAGTAAAGCATCAATACTTTCCCTTCATTTCGACTTAACTCAAGAACTGAACTCGAGATTACCTATTTCTCAAAAAAAACTGTACGGACGTATATTTACCTAGTTTAAACAGAAGGAGGGTTATTTTTAAGGTTTTCAATTCCTAAGCCTAGGATTTAGTCATTTCTAACGTATCAACTTAACTTTTGGGAAAAAATTCTAAGTTACCCTATTAGTTAATTTGACGACAAATTTTTTATATTTTTGTAAAAAATTTGATATTTGTGGGTTTTTAAATAGGTTTGCAAATGCAAAATATACACATAAATGCGAAGGTAGAAAGCATACCGAGCACACCCCCAAACTTAAATTTGACAGTGCCCTCTCTGTCAAGCTACACCAAGAGGGTCAAAATTGTCGGCGCTCCCCAAAAACAAATTATATAAAAAAACAAAAAAGAAAACCAAAAAAATATACACAAAAAGGGTCCTCCCCCAAACTTAAGTAAAACAGTGTTTCCACTACTAAGCGTTGAAGTTCAGGATTAGAGGGGATAGAACAATATTAATCTATACAAGGCCTTACACAGGCCAAAAGTTAACACCGACCATTCAAAAATTTTATCGTTATAATGGTGTGGTTCGTGAAAGAATGGAGTGTAGAGAAAAGAATTGAGAAACACGCGAGACCATATGAGGATAGAAGTGGGATACGGTGTCGATGTTGAAGAAAAAGAATGGCGGAAGGGAAAAAGAAACGGAGTACGAACTTAAGGGTGAAAATAGAGTGAATAAATTAGCACAATTGGTAATGACCGATGTGTACAAAGCGATTGTGCTAATCTATCAACCCGTTGAGAAATTGGGTCAAATCCCTCAACATTCGTAAGAAATTATTGGTACGCCGAACTTGGTAAACCAGACATAGTAAATGAAAGTGATACGGTGTCTTGCAAGGTCTGAACGATGGAAAGGAAGGAGGGAACTGATTAAGAAAGGGTCAAGGTTAATGGTTCCGGAGGGTGTACACAGTCAATGAAAGGGATAGGATGAATTGGAAAATCCGACTCATTAATTAAAACCGGTTCATCCTCAAAGCTATCCTCAAAAGTCTCCTCAAAAATAATCCCATCCATGCATTTTTCATCAATATCAAGACGCATATGAAGTTCGGGAAAAACAGTTAATGACTCGGGATGACGAATTGGAGAGAAAAACTCATCCAAAACTGCGGGTTCATCATCCAAAATATTCCCAGCGTCAATATCCTCAATCAAGTGAAAATCAAATTTCTCAGACACCTCATCAACAACATGGATTTCAATCAATTCAGGTTCTACGATGGAGGTGTAGATGTCAAAAGGTTTGGGTGTGGTTTCACTCGAAAGGGACCCTTCACAATCGGGTAAATCAAACACTACAAAGTCGCACATCTCAATAAACGTTCTATCTTCAATTGGTAAATCATTTGGGACACTTGATAGACATTCAAAATCGAAGTTGTGGGATTCAATTTGGGACGGATAGTTTTGATTTGGAAGGGTGTACAACTCACTCTCATCACTCAAATTCTCAGCCTGTCCTACCACCTCTTCATACATTGGACAATGTGGAGATAGTTGGAAACTAGCTACCGGGTCAGTAGGTTGTATGAAGGCGGCCATGGACGCATTCAAATCCATCATCTGTTGGTACGACACTACCCTTAAGTCATCCAACGACTGTTCTAGACTAGACATGGGTTGTGAAGAGGTTTCAGTAAAAGATTGAAAGTTTGTTGGATACTAGAAACTCCCAAAAGGCTGTTCAGAAGCAATGTCTAGGGAAGGTGCAACAATTGGGTAGATTGGATAGGAATTGAATGGATGGACAGGAGTAGGATCAACATTTGGATAAGAAGATGAATGGAATTGATGATCCCAAGAATTTGAAGAGGTGAAAGGAGTGAAAGATCGGCTACGAGATTGTTCAATATGTTCAGCAATAGACATGGGTCTTGGAGTTACAACAGGACTCGAAAAAGGGGTATCAGCGTAAGAAGGCGGTAAAGGTTGAAACGGTTGATACAAAGTGGATTGGGGAGTCCAATAGTTTGTCCTAGACACGTCTATTCGATCTTTCAAAGAAATTTTTGGCATGGTGGGATCGTTCGAAGTTCGGCCAAAGCAAGAACCGTAGGAAGTAATGTCTGGTTGTTTGTACCAAAGTTCGGCAAGATTTTTTCGAAGTGGGGTACCTATGATATGAAGAGAGAAAGAAAGAAAGGAAGAGAAAAGGAGGGGAAAAAGAATGTGATTTTTTTAATTCTAGTTTTTAGTTAGTTATGAACAAAAGAATGAAATATACATAGAAAAAGAATCTGGAGAAAAACAATCCCGACACAAAAATACCACGCACCTAATTGGTCTAGGGTTCACCTAGGTCAACTAGATCTGCTCCAGAACTTGATTGTCGAAGTAAAACTGTGTCGAGAAACGGGCTCAAGATATACTGATCACGAGGCCAGGTAAGTGCAGAGATAAGGGGAGGTTTTCCGACGCTTTCGCGAAGGTCCTTAATTAAATAACCCTTTCTCTTTTGGCGGTTTCGCCATTAACACTTTCCTAGACACCCCGTAAACGATATACCGTTAAGCGGTGTTCTAAACACAGTTAACCTCTCCTAGTGAGCGTGAAGTCCTTGAGGCTTAAAATCTAGTTTCTTTTAAAAATTTGTGTGGGTATACGTTATTCTCAATTCGTGATTTGATATATACAAAAAATAGATAATGAATGGGTGGTAATAAAATGTAATATTCTGGTATGAACATATGGCATTGAGCCTGGCAGGGGATCACTACCGACCGGTTATTTGTGACATGGCGGATATCCGGAGGATGCCGACGTAGTCGTGAGATATGATGATTTGGGCCAGTCCGGATTGCCGGAGCCCAAGATATTGAGATATTAGGATATATATTTTGTGTCGATGCTTGACACAAATTCCTTGTTGATTTTATTGATGATACTTCAATTTTTATGCAGATATCTCACTGAGATAAGAAAAAAGTTTTCTCATTTAGATGTATTCTGTTTTCATGCATTCATACATCATATATATGATATATTTTTACCTGAGGCACTGACACGAGCACTTGGTATTACACTTATGTATAGATATTTACCCTTGCTATTATTATTATGCTTTAGGCTTTATTATTTTGATGATATTACTATCGTATGACCCAGGATAGAGTCATACGTGCGATTTCATCTCGGTGATGTTTTCGACTCACGAGTTGGCAACTCACCCCCGCTGTGCCACAGCTTCTTGCTGGTTTTGCCGTACAGGTTTCATTGCGGCTTGCTGGCACACTTCTTCCTTCCGGGTGATTGCTTTGGTAGGTGGGTTCACTTGCATCGTGAACACTGTAGTAATTTTATTTATTCAGTTGTATCTAGAAAACTCTATCAACCAGACTTGTATTATTTGATAGACTTAGAAAACCAGTTGTCATTCTTTCGACCTTAGAGTCGTGCGCTGTATTATTATGGTTTTTCTCTGGTTTTCTTGAGGATATTGCTTTTCTTGGTGAGTTTTGATCCTCGCCCTTCGGGGTTGTTTATTATATTGCATTGCGTAGTTGTGTCCACCAATTGGCGAAGAGCTAGCTCCCGCTTGGGGATGCCTTTATTCATAATGTATATTATGCATGTTTATACCCTATTGGGGCCAGTATTTATAAAGGAGATTCTGCCGAAATTTTCGGGAAATTATGATGTTGCTTTAACATGTTTAATGCCGCTTATTTTATTAAAACCACTTGCATCAAAACAAGTTTTTCTTCAATTTCTCTATAAAATGGTTTAGATTTCTGGGCTTTTGGCTTACTTGAATTAGATGGAGTCCTATAGACTTCATATAATTCAAGTGCCAGTCACTTGCCATTTCGGGATATGACAAAGTTGGTATCAGAGCACTGGGTTTAACCTTGGTTTGAGTCTATGTTTGATTATGCGGAGTCTAAGGCGTTTATATATATTCGGAACCTAGGCTTGACCTTACGGAACATAGACTTGGTCGAGGGGGTATTAGACCCGAACTTTCGTCGCATAGGTTGACCTTGGTTGATGGAGCAGGTGACTTAAGTAGAGTGACGTACCGTGTGTATGTTCCGCGGCATACTTACGATACGCTACTTCGCTTAAGAAGTCTTAGGATGTACATTTCTTTGCATAGTATTCTATTCGTTCATTGATCTATCCTCATCGATATCGGATGGTCATTTTGTTACCATAATTGCATAGGCGGAGAGAGCTGCGGCTAGTGTTGCGGTCAGCGTGAGCTCGTCTTGGACAAGGACTGACCAGGGCATAATTCCAGTGACACACGATTGCATAGATGTGTTGTTTTATTGTGTTTTTCGTGCCATGAGCATTTGACGGATTGCTTTTACTAAAATTTCTCGAACATGCAGATCAGCACCAGAGGATTGGGCCATTGCTAGAGGCCGGCTAGAATGTGATGACCGTTAATGCACCGTTTATTCTTGACGATTGAGGCACTATTTAGCGTGTGGACGAATGGGCCAGTTGTTGCTACGATTGACAAGATATCGCTCCAGATGTTTGAAGCTAATGCAACACGAGTTGTAATTAGAGATATGATAGAAGATCGCTAGCCACCCATGGATGAATGATTAGGACATATGGTTCATTTGCATACCCCGATGCGAGGTCATCAGATTGATTGATTCCAGCTAGAGAAGAATTCATGCAGGTACGTTGAGAGTCGATAGAAACGAACGATTGTCAGAAACCCATTTTTCCAAGTTTAATGTATTCGGAAAAACATGCAAGTAATTCTGTGGACCCTCTAGAAGAATGAATCCCTAACTCGACATAATGACAATGAGAACGCTTTTGAACCTTAGGGTTTGCAGCAGTTTTGCGGTGCCATTAATGAGGCTTGGGTTTGCCCTTCTACGGTTGGTCCATATATACTGTGGCATGTACAGGATAT
Source organism: Agapanthus africanus (assembly GCA_030015575.1). Classification (NCBI taxonomy): domain Eukaryota; kingdom Viridiplantae; phylum Streptophyta; class Magnoliopsida; order Asparagales; family Amaryllidaceae; genus Agapanthus; species Agapanthus africanus. The sequence goes on along the minus strand of CM057346.1, from coordinate 316,678,703 downwards.
TATTAAACTATGCTCAAGTGCTGAGCTCTCAGGGAATTAAGGGACTTTGATGAATCGATCGAAAAGTTCGACGTCGTCCAGATATCTTATGATGGGATACTGCATGAGGATACTTGGACCCGGGATCGGTCATATTACGCACACCCAATAGGCCAGAGTTCGGCCTCATTGACGAGATATGTTATGAGTGACCATGATAGTAGGCCAGAGGTCTTTAGAAGATGTGCCAGAGGGGAACTATTTTCGTCATCATTTCCATATTGGGTCGTTGAGCCGAGGAGCTATGTAAGGAGCAATATGCAGTGAGAGACGAGAGCCTAAGGGCACAAGGCGCCAGACCTTGACAAAGAGGCAAGTAGATATCTTGCTCTGCTAGCTCTGATTATACCGACACCTTCTCGATTTTGAAGGAAGGACATATCGACGACAGTATTGATGATTTGCGATCTGGCGATTCGAATATCATGTGTCCGTAATTTTGGATTTCGGTATTTTGGGCGATTTATATGCATGATTGAGATTTTGTGCACCACAGTTGCACTCGACTTCGATTTGATGTCATTCAAGATGTTTGATTTTGATTTCATGCCTATGGTATGTATGTGATTTGACTTATGCCTTCGGTGTAGTTTCAATGCACATTTAGTATTTTGATTCGATTTGTGCACGCTGATGCACATGGTTGTGAAATTATATACCACGGTATACCTTATTTGGATTGAGGTTTGTTACATACCGTCGATTTCGATTGTGATATTCGATATTATTTCCGTGCACCTTGTGCACTTGATTTGGATTCTTGCGTATACTTGACGCGCTTGATGCGATTTTGGTGCACGCCAGATGCACTAAATCGGGATTTTTCGTGCATATCAGATCCACCGGATTTTGTTGTCAGGCACACCCGTTGCCTTTGACAGGTGTTTTCGTGCACACCCGTTGCACTTAGATTTTGGTTTCTGTGCACATGTATGGAACATTCATTGATTTTGATTTCTGTGCGCACCAGACCCACATGGCATTCTTATATACATTTTAGGATTGATTTCCTTTGAGCAGTATGTTTTTATGATATTTACTATTTGGTATAATAGCAGAGCACGAGTAGTCAGAGGACGGTACTTGAATATGTTTTTGCATTCATCGATAGTTATCCAAGGGATTTCCAAAAAGGAGCTACAGTCTAAGTATTTTTCCTACGTGTCCGGGATGACACGAAACATTTTATAAAGCAAACCCTTCTAAATTATTTTAAAACAGCGGGACGTGTGTGATAAACAAGGGTTATATATATGTATATATATATATAGTTATTTTTCTACAATAAACGTCCGCTACTTGTGTTTTGATACGCGCATCGCACAGCGACTTGAAAATGGTTTGGCATGCATTTCTTCCAGATGTTTTGACGAGTTTACAACGATGCGTACTATGTACATGTTATTGTTTTGATCTATGTCATATTGGTTTTCGTTTTGAACTTTGACATTGGTTTCTTCACCATGACTCCGATGATTGCGTGATGCTTCACGGAGTTTTGACTTTGAGTTATATACTCGTTTTTCATGCGCATATATGGCGCTGACATGTGTTTTAAGTATTGATGATTTTGGAGCCCCGACGACTTTATTGTCTTGCTGAAATGTTTTAGAATTTGGAGGAGTTTTAATTTAAATTCAGTGACCGAATTTCTTTAAGGGGGAAGATTGTAACGTTTTAAAAATCGTTCAGGTGAAATTTCGGATAATCGGTAAAATAACTGGCATTTTCCGTAAAAACCAAGATATGATTATCTTTCAACATAAAAATTAATTATACTTATTCTAGCTATGTAATTGCTAGTATTTGGTATTTAATGGGCCACTTATAAAATTTCTAGTTTACAAAAATATTTTCCGTAATTAATTATTTTAATGAATTTTTTAAGTCTTCACTAATACATTTAATTAGTGATAATTACAAATTTGAAATGGGTTAATACAAGTTTTGTGCATTATGACACATTAAACCAAGATGAAACATGTTGTTTTTGAAATGAAAAGAAGTTGTCAAGATGGTTTTAGAAAATATAAAAGAAAAAGGCTTAATTTGTGAAAATAAATTAAGTAGAAATGGGGTTTGGACTTGTGACTTGAGGAATGGGGGTTTTCATGGCTTGGGAAATGTTACACACACCCACACCCACCATTCTCCTTGGCTGGCCGAGCCATTGGCTGCCCCTACCCAATTTTGCTCACTTGAAAAGTCTTGAAAGAAAAGAAAAAAAAAGAAAACAATAAAGAAAAGAGGTAAGGACTTAACTTTGAGGTATGGGCCTTGTGTTGACTTGGCATTCCCTCACCTCACTCTCTCACCTTTCCCTCCCCTAGTGGTCGACCCCAATCTGCAGCAGCCCCATTCTCAAATTCTTCTTCTTTTCTTGTGAAAAATCATACAAAAATGCCTCAAAAATCTATATAAAACCTTATTAATCTCCTAAATTAAATCTTACCCAATTTTCCTTGGCCAATCTTGCATGGATCTTGGAGTAAGGAAGTCACTTTGAAGGCCTAGAAGTTGCATGTTAATATCAAAATTGTAAGGTATAGAATCGTAACCCAATGGTTAAATTGTTAGTTAGTATTTCAATCTAACTTAATTAGGTGTTTAATTAGGGTTTTAATTGAAAGTTTGAAATTTAAAGAAAAGGGTTTGGTTAAAGGTTAGTGTTTTTATCAATAAATCAAGTTAGCTAAGTGTTGATTAATATCTAAAGTCTTGCAAAAATCTAGTCTAATTGTCAATTTACTAATCGTTGTTTTAAAATTGTCCTGATCAAGCTAATTTGATAACTAGATTTTCGTGATTAAGGAAAAGAGGTGAGTTTAAAATATAATGAATATTGGTGTGACCTAATTAAGATATTAAGTGAATCTTGTGGCCACTAAAATTGTTAAAGCATTTAGATTTGTGCTAAAACGGGAAATTGAGGCTTACTAGGTTTTTGGAAATAAATCGATTTGATTTATTTTGGGGTTTTGATGAGTTACAACTTATTTCATATAAAATTTAGTGAGTTGTGAAAGCATGATTGGTACGTTTGGATTTTAAGTTTGGAGATTTTCACGTATAGTGACCCTCGTTGTAGTTTGTTGCGCAGTCGCGACGCGTTTCGTGCACGAAGTGCGTGCGCGTCGAGTTAATGCACGTGGTTGACTTGTATTGTTTGTGTTTGCGACTATTTATATTTATACTCTTTTTTAACTTGTGTACATTCCTAGGATCGGGTGCAGAGGTGTCGGACATGGCGCGGGAATGACAGAGCTGAAATCGAATCAGATGAGCCAAGGCGTCCAGGTGAGTAGATATATATATCTACGGGGGAAATCGGGTTGATGGCGTATAGCACCCGCAAAGTTTCGTAGTGTAGCACACGAATGCGTTATGATATATATATATATATACTTATGTGTTTTATGAGATTTGTATACTTAGCAAGAAATGCTTAGATGACTTTGGTTTAGTTTTAGCGTAATTGTAGGAAAATGCTTTTAGTTTAGTTTCTTAGTCGTGAAACCCTACAGTAATGCTTTGCACACACGCACACATTTGATTTTCTTCTGCGTATATGGGGATATATATATACATATATGTATGTGAGTATGTATATATATATATATGTATACGTGTACACATTTGATGAGGATAGTATATGATACTTGGAGATGAGTCGATATGATTGGGCATGATGCCATAAGATCGGTGATGTGATTTGGGTCGTGTGATGAGACACGACATGATATTATAGCAGATCGTTGGGCGAAGTGATTTCATACACACGCGGATATATATATATATATATATATATATATATATGTTCATAGTATCGGAATGTACTAGACTTTAGATCAGTACCCCTAATTCAGAATATGATGATAATGATACCAGATAAGTAATGTGTTATATGTGATATTGACCCGTAACCCGATTTGGGATGCCGTACGATGGATTTTACCGTACGATGTATAAATATGATGATTGATCCGCACTCTCGACTCGAGGATGTCGTATTATATATTTTATTGTACGTGACGCTATTGAGGCGGGATCACCGACTACTAGATATATCGACTTGGACTTAGGTGGATTTCCTTACTTCTTTGGTTAGTCTCTTAGCATGTCCTGTAGTTTATGCTCGAGTCATACTTTTTTTCAAACTAACGAATCGTGGGTATTTTCCAAGAGACAACCCGAGGGAAATTCGAATTTTTCAAAGGATGTACTTTTTCTTTAAAATACCATAGCCCTGCTTACTAAAAACCACGATTCATACTTTTCCAAATGCCAAAACTGTATGACTCGTATTTATATAAATGTTCATTCTTATTTGTTGCGTTTACTATTCATTTTCCGTATATTCTTGCCGTTCACATCGCATTACATGCTTAAATGTGTTTTCGTTAGTTATTATGAACCCATGCTGTCAGGACACCAGCACCATTACCGATGATGCGTATGCTCCATGTACACTTGCTTGCCGGCTTACACAGACCATCATCGGTAATTGCCATGACACGTAAACATTAGATAATATTATTTCACTGACATAACTTGCTAGCTGATAGTTCCAACATGCTATTTCTTTCGTATGCTCGTTTAATTATTGCATTCCTTGCTTGATATCAGATACATTCATATATTCATTTGTCATGCAATATTATGGAACTTTATGCTGGTAATTCACTGTTATTTACCCTTGACATTGAGATTTCGGATTTCCATGAGATTTCTGGATTTGGAGAAACCGCGAAGATTTTATAAACTTATTATCATTTTAAAGATGGAAAAATTGCGGTTTTCTCGTGATATGATGTGAGATATGTCCGCCATGAGTTTTCTCGGGTTTTGAGCAGTATTATACACCAGATTCGAGGAGGAGGATGAACCGTCTGCGGGTGCATGGTGGACCTGGTGCGGTACCCCCGGGACAAGATGGTCGTAGATGATGGTGTTGAGCCTGGCAGGGGAGCACTACCGACCGGTTATTTATGACGCGGCGGATATCCGGAGGATACCGACGTAGTCATGAGATATGATGATTTGGGCCAGTCCGGAATTCCAGAGCCCGAGATATTGAGACATTGAGATTTTATGATATGGGCCAGTCCGGATTGCCGGAGCCCGAGATATTGAGATATTGGGATATATATATTGTGTCGATGCTTGACACGGATTCCTTGTTGATTTCATTGATGATACTTCGATTTTTATGCAGATATCTCACTGAGATAAGAAAACAGTTTTCTCATTTAGATGTTTTCTGTTTTCATGCATTCATACATCATATATATGATATGTTATTACCTGAGGCACTGACACGAGCACTTGGTATTACACTTATGTATTGATGTTTACCCATGCCATTATTATTATGCTTCAGGCTTTATTATTTTGAGGATATTACTATCGTATGACCTAGGATAGAGTCATACATGCGATTTCTTCTCGGTGATGTTTTCTACTCATGAGTTGGCAACTCACCCCCGATGTGCTACAGTTTCTTACAGGTTTTGCAGTATAGGTTTCGTTGCGGCTTGCTGGCACACTGCTTCCTTCCGGGTGATTACTTTGGTAGGTGGGTTCACTTGCATTGTGACCACCGTAGTTCTTTTATGTATTCAGTTGTATCTAGAAAACTCCATCAACCAGAGTTATATTATTTGATAGACATAGAAAACCAGTTGTTATTCTTTCGACCTTAGAGTTGCGCGCTGTATTATTATGGTTTTTCTTTGGTTTTCTTGAGGATATTGCTTTTCTTAGTGAGTTTTGATCCTCTCCCTTCGACGTTGTATATTATATTGCATTGCGTAGTTGTGTCCGCTAATTGGCTAAGAGGTAGCTCCCGCTTGGGGATGCCTTTATTCATAATGTATATTATGCATGTTTGTACCCGTTTGGGGCCAGTATTTACAGAGACTCTGCCGAAATTTTCGGAAATTATGATGTTTCTTTAAAATGTTTAATGCTGCTTATTTTATTAAAACCACTTGCTTCAAAACAAGTTTTCCTTCACTTTCTCTTTTAAATGGTTAAGATTTCTGAGCTTTTGGCTTACTTGAATTAGATGGAGTTCTATAAACTTCATATGATTCAAGTGCCAGTCACGTGCCATTTCGGGTCGTGACAACTTCCTACACTGATATTATGTAGAAAGAACGATGTTGTTGTAAGTGCACGGCGGCGCCCCGGCCGTCAATCCGACGGCCAAATGCGGAAACAGTGATAAACTTTAATTTTGCGAACTTAGCAAAACGGCGCCACCGCGCACTAAACCCCGGATCGGGCCATTAAACTAGATCTAGCTAACTACAAGATGGGAAGTGATATACCGAGTGATCCGAGTCCTCCGGTCTTCTCGTCGTCGTCCCGATCTCACGCGGAAACTCCGGTCGTCGCATCCTTGCCGGAAGGGCACCATATTGTTTGTATCTTTTACGGGCTCCCGCCTCTATACCGAGGCAACTCGGGCACGAAGTTGGCTGGCCGACGCGTCCAAGATTTGCTATAGAATGTGGTGTAGATCATGCTAGTCTCATTTGGGGTTTGTAGTTACCTTGATGGAGGAATGGAATTTTCAAGTGGAGCTAGAATGTGTGTAGCAAAGAAAAATGAGATGCACCAAATTATCCTCATCAAAATGAAACCCTCTCATTTTTCTCCTCCCCTCCAAATTGTGGCCGGCCATCCAATGTGATGGAAAATGGTGGAGGGCAAAACAAATACAAGAGGGAGGTAAGTGTAGGAGATAGAAATGGTGACCATATCATAAAGCAAAGAAACAACAACCATACTTATCACTCCATACCCTTTCAAATCACATTAATGCAAAAACTATCATGAAAAAGCAAGGATGCTTATCCTATCATAATGAAAACATTTGCAAGAAACCCCCTTCACAAATGTTATTTGCACAATTGCAAATAACCCCCTCCATCGGAAAAGTCCGGCCGGGAAAGAACAAAGGAAAACCGGCCGGAACGGAATGCAAACTGGCAACTCCAGAAAACTGGTCCCGTAATAAATTACAGGAAAACCCCGATACTGTGCATACACACCCGCATCTGTATTCCGACCGGATACAAATGCAATGAGACAAAATCTACACTGTACTAAACTAGGATCCGGATTAAACCAAAGTCGGCTAGAAATATCCGTTCGATCCTGATCCGTGCAATACCGCACGTATCCGATCGAACCTTGCCATATACCTATACGGCCTCTAGTACTAACCGTCCGATCCTGATCCGTGCAATACCGCACGTATCTGATCGGACCCTGCCATATCTCCATACGGCCTCTACAGCGTTTTGCCCGAAAGCTTGAGTAACTGAATGTGTGGTGGACTCTAAAGACTCGTCAATACAATGGCTGTGGATTTAACCACTAGCACGCCAGAGGTATAAGCCAATACGTAACGGGCCACCAGCTATTGACCAAAAGGGACGTCGATGAGCGAACTCATCCTGACACCCTACTGAGCCTGTCAGTGACAATATCCGTACAGTCCGGTCCGTTCGTCTAGGAGCATCGCATGTCGGGCCTAGGGGGTGGGTAAAAGTCAGACCCCCAAAAGCGGTACAAGTCGTGTCGGAGTGTAGCCCAGAACACCCTGAGATACTACTGGAATACCTACCAGTAAATCTCCTGCCTTGGCCAAGGACTTCGTGTAATGGCTCTCCTAGACACAGCGCGACCTCACCCCCAATACCGGGAGAGACGAACCCCTGAAGATCCGCTCACTGCCTCCATGTGGCTCGGGACTGTACCCAACTAAAACCTGTTTGCACGACTCCTTTGAGCCGTGGTAGGGTAGTAATCAAAGCACAGTGGGAACTCACACGAGAAAAATGACGATCTCAGGTCGATGAACTAACCTGTACACATGTCATCAGGGAACTGCTATCTGACGTCAGGTATGAGACCAACTAGCAGGTTCCCGGCGAGTCCTGTCCGGTGTACTCATAACCCAATGAGCACCTGTATACATCTTAGGTGAACCAACTGACACCAGTGGCTTGTGAGACCGGCCACCGCCCCTCGTCGGGGTCTCGACTGTATACACTAGTCTACTCTGGAGAATCGATGCCCTGTCTCGAAACTCCCACGACTAGGGACCTTTTAAGGATATGCTTGTAAACCCCAGCTCTCACGTATATGATCGCCCTCATACTGCTGGTCGTCAAGCAAGAATCCTATGGGCTCTATCAACGTGCAATAGTGACCTGTCAGGTCACCTAAAGCAGTACACGATGATAAAGGTAAACCAGATAGCATACTATCATCTCGAGTAAGACTGTCGTACCGGGATAGGTCCTCCCTCAATCATTGCAATCACGTGCCTATGATCCAATAATTGACTCTGAGGGCACTCTCTCCAACAATCTCCCACTTGCACTCAAGGCTAATTATTGCGATGTCGCATACTCACATCCCGTGTGATACCGAACACCCAACTCCTCTACTAGTCAGTCTCACAAAGCCTGTTTGGAAGACTATTGCGTTCGAGGAATAGCCTCAGTGAGTGGATCCGTCTTGAAGTTTCTTTCTATGTCTCTCTATATCTCAAGTTCGCGGAGAAAGCCATCTCCCGAAATGAGCAATACCTGTCTTAGAGTGTCTGGATGTCTGATGGGACCGAGCTCATAAATGAACTCTAAATCCAAACTTCTTAGACTGTATCGTCAACTGAACTTAATCAGTATCCTACGCCATGCCTCCCTCAGTATTGCCTTGGATCACCTGTCCAGAATACTGCCCCTCGTCAGAAGGAAAACTATAACTCTGACAACCTCCTTGTCGTCCATGTCACCTTGGAAGCCTGGAATGATAACTGTCTCCCAAATGAGGCTGTCGTTATCATATCCGTAAAACATCCACTTATGTTCTAAAACTGCTTCCGACTGTTTCTCCAGGATTGGATCAATGTCAACTTATTGCATCTAGTGCAAGAACAACATCTGGTGTGGTACTTGACATCTCATGATTGACTCAATTGCCTAAGCAAGTGATCTGCCAATCATGCACATCCCTCTCTACTTTAGTCTATAAGACACCTTTAGAGAGGGTGACTCCATCACCTGCAGGTACACTACCGTGCCAGGAGTCGTCCATTCTAAATACTCTTAGAATGCTTTCAAAGTACCCTGATTGGGAAACCACCCAAATCCAGATCTAAAACCATAGATCTAGTAACCAGTATGTCTGTTATAATGTCCAAGTCCCATGTGGAAAAACCACTGTATGACGACCAAAGTATAACCGATCGTAGTATAGGAATATCACTTCCTACTTTGTATATGTCATCCAAAACCCGGATATCACACCCTACTACCTTCTCAACAGATCCATCCCCTATCCTGATGACGTCAAACCTATGACTGTCACATCAGAAATGGATGATCTATCTCCGCTATATCTGCTTAAGTCTATAAATAGACATAAGCCTGATGTCCACCAATGCTTCCGCTGCTCCCACTGACTACGACAACCCTCTGGCAGAGTCATATAGACGTGTACTTCTAAAGCTAGTTTAGAACGACGCTATACTCATCCTCCTGCCGGGTCTCGCAGCCTGGAACAACAACAATAGCAAGTGTGGGTAAACAAGAACTTCCCTGTCACCGTCCTTGAGGCTACCGGAGTACCTCTCGGGTGCCTGAAGTTACCCACCTTATCTGCGGAGTGGCCAATGGAATGTCAAACCAGATTGAATCTTTAGGTTCCTTATCAAATCTTCAGTAATCGTTTGCGGTTCTGGAATCATTTCCAGTTCTACCATACTCCCACTACTGTTTTTGAAAAAATCCATTTTTAATAAAACTGTGGCGAGTCCAGAACAATATTTCTATTGATCTGCCAGATGGTAGAAAGTCAACCCTCGTCATAGCCTGGGTCAACCCACAAACAACCATTACAGAAACGTGCCTTGAGTTGTCGAGTGTCTGGTTTTAATCATAAGCCGGACAACTCCCCGTACCTTAACAATGTTAAGATATGAACTGTACTATATCCAATATAGAACCAGAGGCACTGATTTAATTGAACCAGATTCAAATCATGCAGCTATCTCCAGTGCATGTCAACTAAATGGAAGGAGGCCGATCAGCGTTACTCAACTTAGGAATGCTTCCAATTATGAGTAACCTGAAAGAGAAGCAATTTCTCTTTATCATTACTATCAACTGAATACTATACACAAGTATCTACATCTTCGATCACTTTGAAGAATCTCGATACTTGCTACACCTGGTTCTCTACTCTATTCAAATACCTATAACTCCTCAAAACTTAGACCCTGTGTTTCTACGAAACACATGTCTAAGAACTAGAGAAGTTAAAAGTAAACAGAATATAGTATGAGGACCAACCCCTCCTTCCTAATAGACACTGGACAACATACAATACTTTGTATAAGTCCGGTGAGTCTAACAACTCTTTCACTGTGTGTCGTAGGTTGAAAACTGTACTTATGGTTAGGAAGAATTACACCGCTGTTTAATGCTCCCTACCTAACCATCCACTGATATAGGTAAATGTCGTAGACATAATTTCAGAAAGGTATATCTCACTCTATGAAAATAGACGTACAGATATATCAATTTGAAATTGGTGCATAAAAGCGGATATTCAAAACCAAATATTTGTCGACCGGCAAACAGCCCAGGTGATCTCCTCAAATATCACCGATTACAACGAATCCCGATATAATGAGGATGATCACCCAATTCCCAATAACTTACTCCCACTCATCATCTGTAAAACCATACAGATGTGAGAATCATACCTGGTAAATACATACCCTGGAGTAAGTATCTAATCGGGAAATCAGTTTTCTTTTAACATTACACAGTGAACTGAAACATTGAAATGTTTCGATGGGGTATCCTGGTATTCCTAGTAATGCCTCTACCATTATCCAGATTCACAACTATAACCGTATAATTTTTTTGCCACCTCTCCAAATTCCTTTATATGTCTTTAGTCATTACCTTCTGCATACCCCTTAGGCCAAATGGTTTTCTTCCTTCCCTACCGTTCGGCACCAGCCTATGGTTTGGAAGAAGACTATCCAGTAAGCATAATGGGTGTACTGTCCTAATCCTAGGAGCACTCGCAATGCGAGAGAAGGTGAGGATAAAAGACACCTGAATAAACCTTATTTCTATTTCTCCTGAACCAGAATCCATCCCCGAACTGGAACAAGTTCCTTTCGAGTTCGTATATAACCATACGATGGATTATCCAATAAACTGTGGATCTTCATAGTGATACGGAGTGTCCTGCAGAAATACAAAGGTGATTTAGGATTGGCGAAGAAATACTTGGTTTGGTCGTGAATATCAGTCGCAATTTACTTTGCCCTTTTACTAATCCCTTGCTTTGTCTTAATCTTAATACCTTCTGCATACCGTTTAGGCTAATTGGTTTTCTTCATTCCCTACTATTCGGCACCAGCCTAAGGTTTGGAAGAAGACTATCCAATTTGCGTAATAGGTGTACTATCTCCTAAACCAAGGAGTACTCGCAATGTGAGAGAAGGTAAAAGGAAAAGACAACTGAATAGTCCTATTCATTTTCTCCAGAACCGGAAACCATCCTCGAATTCCTTCGAGTTCGTATCTAACCATACGATGGTTTTGTCCAATGGAAGTGGACGTTCGTAGTAATACGGGGTGTCCTGAAGAAAAGGGTAAAAGTAGGAGTGGCAATGAGGTCTGCAACTCTAACAATCCAAAAGCCAGTGTTTTAAGAAGGTTCGGTTAACTTGGTCTCTGAGTCATAGTCTTAGGGTCGGGGCAATGGTCGCTGCCAAAGAGAGAGAGAAAAGAAACACTCAGCGTGCACTTTACCCTAGATCAGAATGGTTACCAATTTATCTAATCAGGAAACCTCCCACTGTACCTCAAATTCTCCTCCAAACCTGAAAGAAGAATTAGTCGGGGTCACCCGAGGAGTAAACCAACTCATCAGTGGGAATCGGGATCCAACTCTCATCGCATGATAACGTGACGGAATCCGCTCACGGTATCACACTCCAGAAGGTATGCGCATATCTGGCAAGTTTCAGTTCTTTTGAAACTCCCGATGTGATTTCTGCCCCATGCTCTTATGACCTTGACTTTGGCCAACAAATCATAAGTCACATGTTAAGTTCTGCCCGTCATTCTCCAGGTTAATTTGAGCCCACCCGTACAAGCCCTTGACTTTGGCCAACAAGGCTATACGACTGCCCCAAAACAACGCATCTATCTATGCTGCATATGAATAACCAACAGCTACCAAATACTGTGCCTTGACTTTGGCCAACAAACACAGCTTGAATACTATTGACTACCCATATGAAACGACGGAGGGCTACGAATGGTTTCTGGCGAAAACCTTTAACGTAATGAACTTGATATCGTTGAAGGAACTGATAGCTTTTTAGAAAATATAGTGACGAAAACCTTTACTAAAGAGGTCACTCCCGGTGAAGGGATCTCGGCTCTTTCCCCGTAGAATGGGGTGCAAGATATTCCAAATGAATACCACGATGCAAAGCAAAAGTAATCGGCTATAGTGAAGTTAATGCCCTGACGCAAACTTCTGTCCAAGGGGTCACTCCCGGTGAAGGGATCTCGGCCCTTGCCTCGTCGACTGAGGAACAGGATATTCCCAATGAATACCACGATACAAAACAAAAGTGAACGTCCTTGCAATAACAGCTTTTTGAAAAGTGTTCCAACAACATCAGAATAGGTTTGTTTAACTTGCATTGATCCGAATCAACGCAGTCCCATCAAATGATCACACCACAAAGAACGAAAATATACTGACGTACGTATATGCCATCCGCATTCGCCACTGGGTCCCGTCATCACCCGTTAGGTTAGCTAACTAACGGCAGAGCGGGGACTGGACTAGCGCGGATGAAAAACATATACAACATCTACTAATATATATACCAATATATTATATTTCGCTCAAGGCGTGAATAAAATGCAACATCACAGAAATGTACAGCATCACAGAACAATGCAGATATCTGGGATCCCCGGGTTTCACAGAGCCACTACTGAAACCCGACGTTCCCCTGGTCGTGTGGATAGCCTGTGCAATGAAATCCTAGACCCCTACGGGTGCGGCAAGTTACCCGCCAAAACCTGAAGCGAGGCAGCCCCCTTCAGCACCGTGAATGGACCACCCAGCACTTCACGGAATCCGGCAACTTGGGCACCCCTCCTGGGTCAACCTGTACCCCCTACGAGTGCGGCGAATAGCCCGCCAATCCTAGAGTGAAGCCCCCTCCGTCTCAATGCCATGAGATGCGGGCTTGTTGCCCTCTAGAACCCGGCTATCCGTGCACCCCACCGCGGGGCAATCCTAGTACAGAAAGTAAAATATACATACAATGGGTACATCGACCGCAACCAGGTCGTGCCCCAAAATAAAAATACAAACAGGCAGTGATGGCAGTCCACATATCGGACGCTCGCCCCGCAATATCAAATGTACATAATACAACAAAACTGTACTAGCATTGCATCCAGGCTATCCCCCACGACCGATCCGCAACATCACAGCAAAACACAGAACATCAACGTGAAAGTCACGTTCGCAAATCCGTCTAAGCGGGCTATAGCAGTTAGACCGGATTTACCGATCGAGTGACATTCACGGTCGCAGATATAATGTAAATACTGTGAAATAATATGTTTAAAATATCTGATCGATCAAAAATTAACAAGTGGGCCCCCAAGCAATACTGTAGCACTCACAGAAATTCTGGGCCCAATTTTAATATTCCAAAACCCCTAAACACAGCCCAGAAGCCCACTGGAAAAAAATGATGCAGTGACGACACCAATGTGCGGCGGAACCGCGGCCCAAGAGGGGGTTTGGCCGCGGTTCCGCGCTTCAGTGGTCGACTGACTGTGTCGAATTTTTCCAGTAGTCTTAGAATTTCCAGTACATTAGTTTTTTACAACCTGAAAAATTTTTGGAGTTCAAAAAATTTCGACAGAAAATTGATGTGAGGAAAAACGCGAGTTTTTGGAATTTTGGTCGATCGGAAATGCAAACACATCAAACAAAGCTAGACGAAGTTAATGGCGAGGCTCTGATACCATTGTAAGTGCACGGCGGCGCCCCGGCCGTCAATCCGACGGCCAAATGCGGAAACGGTGATAAACTTTAATTTTGCGAACTTAGCAAAACGGCGCCACCGCGCACTAAACCCCGGATCGGGCCATTAAACTAGATCTAGCTAACTACAAGATGGGAAGAGATATACCGAGTGATCCGAGTCCTCCGGTCTTCTCGTCGTCGTCCCGATCTCACGCGGAAACTCCGGTCGTCGCATCCTTGCCGGAAGGGCACCACATTGTCTGTATCTTTTACGGGCTCCCGCCACTATACCGAGGCAACTCGGGCGCGAAGTTGGCTGGCCGACGCGTCCAAGATTTGCTATAGAATGTGGTGTAGATCATGCTAGTCTCATTTGGGGTTTGTAGTTGCCTTGATGGAGGAATGGAATTTTCAAGTGGAGCTAGAATGTGTGTAGCAAAGAAAAATGAGATGAACCAAATTATCCTCATCAAAATGAAACCCTCTCATTTTTCTCCTCCCCTCCAAATTGTGGCCGGCCATCCAATGTGATGGAATATGGTGGAGGGCAAAACAAATACAAGAGGGAGGTAAGTGTAGGAGATAGAAATGGTGACCATATCATAAAGCAAAGAAACAACAACCATACTTATCACTCCATACCCTTTCAAATCACATTAATGCAAAAACCGCCATGAAAAAGAAAGGATGCTTATCCTATCATAATGAAAACATTTGCAAGAAACCCCCTTCACAAATGTTATTTGCACAATTGCAAATAACCCCCTCCATCGAAAAAGTCCGGCCGGGAAAGAACAAAGGAAAACCGGCCGGAACAGAATGCAAACTGGCAACTCCAGAAAACTGGTCCCGTAATAAATTACAGGAAAACCCCGATACTGTGCATACACACCCGCATCTGTATTCCGACCGGATACAAATGCAATGAGACAAAATCTACACTGTACTAAACTAGGATCCGGCTTAAACCAAAACCGGCTAGTAATATCCGTTCGATCCTGATCCGTGGAATACCGCACGTATCCGATCGAACCTTGCCATATACCTATACGGCCTCTAGTACTAACCGTCCGATCCTGATCCGTGCAATACCGCACGTATCTGATCGGACCCTGCCATATCTCCATACGGCCTCTACAGCGTTTCGCCCGAAAGCTTGAGTAACTGAATGTGTGGTGGACTCTAAAGACTCGTCAATACAATGGCTGTGGATTTAACCACTAGCACGTCAGAGGTATAAGCCAATACGTAACGGGCCACCAGCTATTGACCAAAAGGGACGTCGATGAGCGAACTCATCCTGACACCCTACTGAGCCTGTCAGTGACAATATCCGTACAGTCCGGTCCGTTTGTCTAGGAGCATCGCATGTCGGGCCTAGGGGGTGAGTAAAAGTCAGACCCCCAAAAGCGGTACAAGTCGTGTCGGAGTGTAGCCCAGAACATCCTGAGATACTACTGGAATACCTACCAGTAAATCTCCTGCCTTGGCCAAGGACTTCGTGTAATGGCTCTCCTAGACACAGCGCGACCTCACCCCCAATACCGGGAGAGACGAACCCCTGAAGATCCGCTCACTGCCTCCATGTGGCTCGGGACTGTACCCAACTAAAACCTGTTTGCACGACTCCTTTGAGCCGTGGTAGGGTAGTAATCAAAGCACAGTGGGAACTCACACAAGACAAATGACGATCTCAGGTCGATGAACTAACATGTACACATGTCACCAGGGAACTGCTATCTGACGTCAGGTATAAGACCAACTAGCAGGTTCCCGGCGAGTCCTGTCCGGTGTACTCATAACTCAATGAGCACCTGTATACATCTTAGGTGAACCAACTGACACCAGTGGCTTGTGAGACCGGCCACCGCCTCTCGTCGGGGTCTCGACTGTATACACTAGTCTACTCTGGAGAATCGATGCCCTGTCTCGAAACTCCCACGACTAGGGACCTTTTAAGGATATGCTTGTAGACCCCAGCTCTCACGTATATGATCGCCCTCATACTGCTGGTCATCAAGCAAGAATCCTAGGGGCTCTATCAACGTGCAATAGCGACCTGTCAGGTCACCTAAAGCAGTACACGATGATAAAGGTAAACCAGATAGCATACTATCATCTCGAGTAAGACTGTCGTACCGGGATAGGTCCTCCCTCAATCATTGCAATCACGTGCCTGTGATCCAATAATTGACTCTGAGGGCACTATCTCCAACAGTTGTACTCATGTAAACAAGGTCTGCGGAGCAAAGCGTTATAGCAATTCATGGCGTCAATGATATGAAATTTGATGTCAGTGATAAGCAGCCCGAAGAGTAGCGTCAGTATTACGGAGCCAAGCATCCATGATGTCTATGAGTCAAACCCGGATATGGTAATTTTATCTCGAGCAAGGTGCTGAACTTTCATGCAAATTTCCTTCAACCTTCTTATGTTGAGAAGGTTAATGGAGGATCCGTTGTCGAAAAGGATTTTCTCTATCTTGATGTTGTGGCAGTACCCGGTGACATATAACTGGCAATTATATTTTCATGTACTGAGGAGTAGATCTTCATCGCTGAATGTAATATCAGTCGTATGGAGCTCTGCCAGTTCATCTTTCATCTTCTCTTCAGCAAGGAAAGCTTGGAACTGATCGAGCACTTGTAATGCCTTAATCAGGGAATCTCGTGCCTCCTTGGACAGGGGGAGAGCATCCAATATGGTTAGCTCTGAGGTTATTTTCCTCAAATGTGCTAAGACATTGTAATTCACCTTGGTTTTCTTAGGCAGGTCCTTTGTGGCGAGCTCTTTGACTTCTTCTTCATCGAGAGCGATTTCTTCGGGCATTTTCCCTTTTCCCTTTGTCCTCTTTGTTCGAACCTTTGTTTTCAAGTCCGAAGTCCTTCTAAGGTAGCATACGGTTACGCAGCTGAATATTTTCACGGTTCTTCTCCTCCACTTTTTTTTCAAGGTGGAGTCTTTGAAGAGAGGGTTAAGGGGCGTTTCATCCTCGAAATCACTCCCGAAGGTGAGAATTGGAGGTTTTTCTCCTTCCGAAATGGTACCAACCACATGACAGCTGCCAGTTGCTTCTTCATGAGCGTTTATCTCACTGTTCCTATATTGATGAGCGTGAGCTTCACGTTTCCCCTTCTTGAACTGTTTTCGATGGGCAACATATCCTTACAACCACTTTTTGAAGGCACCTCATTCCTTGATAGGGTGGACGACCCTTCGATAATATAGGCAGTATTTTGGATATGAGTCTCCTTCGTCGGAGTATAAGACTCCAGGAGTGTACTTCATGAGAGGTAGCTACTTCATCCCCATTGACGGGCTTTGGCGAACCGCTTCTCAGTTTTAATCCTGCTCTTATTTGTTGCAGGTATGCTTTGGTTTGGTCGGAGCACTTTATGACTTTTCCTCACCGTAGATTCTTTATTAAGACGTTGATGCTTAGACTTTTCATATATGGCTATTTCGCATTCTCGGTCATCTTCGGTCTTTTGAAAGGCTTCGTTTAGCAACCTCTCAATTGGCTCTTCTTCTGGCAGTTTTGGGGATTTTAGTGCTGATTCTGCATCCAGTTCCTCTATGTCGTTTTCTAACGCTGAGGGAGCTTCTTCGCCATATATCGACGAATGGAAGATCATATGGCAACTTGCTACATGTTGGATATAGTACCCTCAAGAAATTATCAAGGTCACAGGTAGGTGATTATGATGATTGAGGGAGGACCTATACCGGTAGAACAGACTTACCCGAGATGATAGTATGCTATCTGGTTTGTCTTTATCATCATGTATAGCATTAGGTGTAATTACAGATCACTATTATAGTTTGATAGAGCCCATAGGATTCTTTCTTGACTACGAGAAGTATGATGATGATCATATACGTGGGAGATGGGTGGTCTATAAGCACATACTTAAATGTCCCAGTAGAGGGAGTTTCGAGACTGGGCATCGATACTCCAGAGTAGACTAATGTATACTGATCGAGACCCTGACGAGGGGCGGTGGCTGGTCTCACAAGCTATTGGTGTTAGTTTGTTCACCTAAGATGTATACAGGTGCTCATTGGGTTATGAGTACACTGGACGGACTCGCCGGGAACATGCTAGTTTGTATTATACCTATTGTCAGATAGCTGTTGCCTGATGACATGTGTACAGATTAGTCTATCGACCTGAGATCGTCATTTTTCTCGTGTGAGTTCCCACTGTGATTTGATTACGACCCTACCATGGCTTAAAGGAGTAGTGCAAACAGGTTTTAGTTGGGTACAGTCCCGAGCCACAAGGAGGCAGTGAGCGGATCGTCGGTGGATTCGTCTCTCCCGGTATTGGAGGTTGAGGTTGAGGTTGTGCACGGGTGGCCATCACAATAAATCCTTGGCCAAGGTAGTCGAGAATTACTGATCTAGGATCGACTGTTTCTCAGGTGGTGATGAGCTTCATACCGACACTAAATGTCGTGTTATTAGGGGTCTGACTTTATCTACCCTCTAGACTCGATATGCGATACTCATAGACGAACGAACCGAACTGTACGGATATTGTCACTGTCAGGCTTGGTAGGGGTTTTAGGATGAGTTTGCTCGTCGGCCTCCCTTTCGCTCATTACCTGGGTGGCCGTTACGTAAAGCTAGTGCCGCTACGTAAAGCTAGTGCCGCTGACGTGCTTCTGGTTAAACCCAATGCCAGCGTATTGACGAGTCTTTAGAGCAACACAGAGGGTCTCCCTGCTTTAGGCAAAACGATGTAGAGGCCGTATGGTTTTACGGCAAGGTTCGATCACATACGTGTACTTGTGCACGGATGATGTTCGAACGGATAATACTAGTGGGCTTTGGTTTAAGCCAGATCCTAGTAGTATATTTGATGGATTATTTTCGTCTCTTTGTATTCGTATTCTTCGGAATACGGATGTGGGTATGTATATACGGTTGAGGGGTATTCTTGTAATTTATTACAAGATTACTTTTAGAAGATTACACCTCATCATGGTTTAGACCTTTTTGGATTAAAAGGTTATTGAGTTGTAGGATGAGGTGTTTATTGCATTTTTGGTGGCATGGCTAATTAATGACCCATGGTTACAATTTTTTCATGCTTAGGGTTTTGTTTGTTATGTGATTATGTTGACTTGAGATATTTTTGTTGACTCTAGATATTTTGGAGACTTGACATATTTATTATGATGGCTCCATTATTTCTAATCAACCTTCACAACACACAATAATCAAGCAAGCCATTTATTCATTCTCTTTCTCTTTCTTGAGTTGCTCTCAACACCTCATTCTCATGGCTTCTTCTTCTTCTTTTAGCTCTACCCAAACCCACTCATGATTTGTGAATCCTTGGGTGTCTTGAGACAAATAAATCCTTCATCACTCTCTATTTCATCTACAGTATCTACAGTAGCGATCTAGGTGCCCTAGTTGCCTCGGATATGAGGTTGGAGCTCATTGCATAGACTCTCGGGTGGATCATCTTCGATAGAGGGAGACCGGAGATCAAGCTTGATCAAGGAAGCCCCTAGGTTCTTGGGATGCTGGCTGAAGACCGAAGGACACGTATCTATTCGGTATAACCATTCTATCTCCTTTGCATGTTTTGTTATATAGGGCTTATGGGTAGATCCAGGTAATTGGTTGTGGTAGCGCAAAATTTTATAAATTTTTGTTCTGCATTTGGTCATGGATTGATTGCCGGGGTGCCGCCGTAACCCAACATGGTATCAGAGCCACGCCATAAGCCTTAATTAACTCTTTGCGACATTAGAAATCCTCCGTTTTTGTCGTGTAAAAACTGCTGACAAAACAGTTCCAAAAACTAAAAAATTTAGATTTTTGCACACCCCGCGGGCTCACGGTTTGAACTGAGAAGAAGCGGAGTGGTGCATGGGCAACCCAGGGAACCCCAGGGGGACCGAACGGCTGGGCCCACTCCCCAATACCAAAACAAGGTGGTCATGACTGTAGGGACCCGAAACTGCCCCACCTTGGGCAGTTTCGGGTCTGCCTCACCCCCTGGCCACCTCGTGGTGGCCTCGGGGGTGGGGTACCCCCTCTAGGCCTCCAACTCAAATTTAATTTCATGCCCTAACTCCCTGCGAAGGTTCGGGCGTGTTTCATTTTGATTCGGACTTCCGAATTTACTTTAAACAGTCGGTTTTTGGAACTTTAGCTCACTGTTTTTTCATGGTTTTGGAAATTGGTTTAGTTTGCTAATTGCGCGAGGAATTCTAATGTCGTAGTTTACAGTACATACATTAAAGTGGTATAACTTGTCTAATTGCTATATGTCTTTTAGACGGGTTTGCGAACGTGACATTCACATTGATGTTCTGTGTTATGCTGTGGTTGTGGCGGAATCGTCGTGGTGGATAGGTTGAATGCAATGATAGTACATTTTGGGTTTATTTGTACATTTGATATCGCAGGGCGAGCTTCCGACATGTGTACTGCCGTCACTTCTTGCTTGTATATTATTTATTTCGGGCACGACCGGGTTGAGATCGATGTCACCGTTGTACATCTTTTTCTTTTCTGTACTAGGATTACCCCGCGGTAGAGTGCACAGATGGTCGGGTTCTAGAGGGCAAAGGGCCTGCATCTCATGGCGTTGAGACAGAGGGGGCCTCACTCTAGAATTAGCGGGCTATTCGCCACACTCGTAAAGGGTACAGGTTGACTCAAGGAGGGGTGCTCAAGTTACCGGATTCCGTGATGTGCCGGGTAGCCCATTCATGTTGTTCCTTGGGGTTGCCTTACTTCTGGGATTGGCGGGTAACTTGCCACGCTCATATGGGTATAGATTTTTATTGCACAGGCTATCCACATGATCAGGAAACGTCAGGTTTCACTTGCGGCACAAAGAAAACCCGGGGCTCCCAGATTATCCGTTTGTTTTGTGATGCTTATCGCTATTCTGTGATGTTGCATATATCATGCCTGGGACGATTGTTATATATATATATATATATATATATATATATACTAGTTGATGTTGTATATGTTTTGCATCCGTGCTAGTCCAGCCCTCGCTCTGTCATTAGTTAAGTAACCTAACGGGTGATGACGGGGGACAGTGGAGAATGCGGATGGCATATACATACATTATATTTTCGTTCTTTTCTGGTGTGATTAATTGATGGGACTCCGTTGATTCTGATCAATGCAAGGATAAAACAAACCTATTTGATGCTGTTGGAACAATTTTCAAAATCTGTTATTATAAAGACGTTTTCTTTTGTTTTGCACAGCAGTATTCGGTTAGGAATATCCAGCATCTCATTCGACAAGGCAAGAGCCGAGACCCCTTCATCAGGAGTGACCTCTTGGGCAGAAGTTTGCGTCAGGGTAATAACTGAAGGGTTACCGGAGCGCCCCGGCCATCCAACTGTGGCCAAATGCGGAACAAAAATTTTCTAAAACCCGGCGCTACCATTACCCGATTTCCAAGATCAAAACCATTAACCCTAATAAATAGCATGCTAAGAAAGGAGATAGAATGGTTATACCTAATGAACCATGCCCTTCGGGTTTTCAACCATTTCCAAGCTCCTAGTGATGCGGATTGATTTTGGTCGCCGATCATCCTTCATCTCGGATGATCCACCCGAGGGAAACGACACAAGCTCCAGGTTCGCCAAGCGGACCAACCGACCCTACAAGATTGCTTATAGTGGAGAGTGGGGGATGTAGGATAGTGTCACTATGATTCTCTCTCTCATCCATGAGCTCAAGTGAGCAACTCAAGAAGAAGATGAAGGAGATGATGAAAGCAAGAGGGGCATGAGCTAAAATGGCTAAGTATTTTTATGTGAGCATGAGAGTGAGAGAGTGTGTAGAGCACCAAGTTAATCACCAAAAATGAGAAAGAAAAATCCTACCTCATCAAGTGGCCGGCCCCTCTCTCATGCCCACTCAAAAATAATGCACAGCAAAAACACTATTTCATATAGCAATAAACAAATACAACCATACCATTCACTACATGCCTAAGAACCATGCTTTGACCCAAATCACCTTTCCACCTCATTATGAAACAAATGATTTTCTAAAGAAAATCAATAATGAGGTGGCATCATCTAAAAGCCATTCCGTATAAATACGGAATACCTTCCAGTATATGTATCGAAATACACATACGCGTATTCGTACGAAAATACGAATAGCCAAAGAGAGAAAATGAATAGTGAGCAATAATACTAGAATACATATATATAAATACATGTGTAAATTATTAAATCGAAACTTGATTTAACAATCTGGCTTAATCCTAAGCCGCTAGTATTATCAACCGTCCGATTAAAGTTTGTGCAGTCCGTGCACAAATTTAATCGGACACCTGTATGTATCAACATACATCACCTACACCATATCGCTTGAACCGTGAAAACCGTCTGTGTGGGACTCTAAAGACTCGTCAATACGCTGGCAGTGGGTTTAACCACAAGTACGTCAGCGGCACTAGCTGTACGTAACAGCTACCTAGGTATTGAGCGAAAGAGAGGCCGACGAGCAAACTCATCCTGATCCCCTACTGAGCCTGTCAGTGACAATATCCATGCAGTCCGGTTTGTTCGTCTAAGAGTATCGCTTATCGAGTCTAAGGGGTTGATAAAGTCAGGTCCCTAACAACGCGATAATTTGTGTCGGCATGAAACCCATCACTACCTGAGAAGCTATCGATCCTGGATCGGTAATTCTCACATACCCCGGCCGAGAATTTATAGTGATGGACACCCGTGCACTGCGCGACATCAACCCCCGATACCGGGAAAAACGAATCCCTGACGATCCGCTCACTGCCTCCATGTGGCTCAGGACTGTACCCAACTAAAACCTGTTTACACGACTCCTTTGAGCCGTGGTAGGGTAGTAATCAAAGTATAGTGGGAACTCACATGAGACAAATGACGATCTCAGGTCGACAGACTAACCTGTACACATGTCACCAGGGAACTGCTATCTGACTATAGGTATAATACCAACTAGCATGTTCCCGGCGAGTCCGTCCAGTGTACTCATAATCCAATGAGCACCTGTATACTATCTTAGGTGAACAACTAACACCAATGGCTTGTGAGACCGGACACCTCCCCTAGTCAAGGTCTAGATAAGTATGCATCAGTCTACACTGGAGTATCGATGCCCAGTCTGGATACTCCCATGACCAGGGACATTTAAGGATGTGCTTATAGACCCCTAGCACCTACGTATGTGATCGCCATCATAATGCTGGTAGTCAAGAAAGAATCCTATGGGCTTTATCAAAATGATAATAAAGACAAACCAGATAGCATACTATCATATCGAGTAAGACTGTTTTATCGGTATAGGTCATCCCTCAATCATCATGATCACTTGCCTGCGACTATGATAATTGCCTTGAGGGCACTATAGCCAACAATCTCCCACTTGCACTTAAGGCTAATTATTGCGATGTCGCATACTCACAGCCCGTGTGATACCGAACACCCAACTCCTCTACTAATCAGTTTCACAAACCTTGTTTGTAAAAATATTGCGTTCGAGAAATAGCTTCGGTGAGTGGATCCGCTCCAGTGTTTTTTTCTGCATCTCTCTGTATCTCATCTTTGCGGAGAATGCTAACTCCCGAAATGACCAATACCTGTCTTGGAATATATCTGGATATCTGATGGGACCCAGTTCACAAATGAACTCCAAATCTAGCAAACTTCCTAGACTGTATCGTCTACTGAACTCAATCAGTATACTGCGCCATGCCTTCCTCAATATCAACTTGGACCACCTGTCCAAACTACTGCCCCTTGTCAGAGAGAAAACTATAACTCTGACAGTCACTCTGTCATCCAGGTCACCTTGGAAGCCTAAAATGATAACCATCTCCAGAAGGAGGTTGCCGTAATCAAATCCCTAGAACATCCACTTATGTTCATAAACTGCTTCCAATCGTTTTCTTCCAGGATTGGATATGTCAACTTATTGCTTCTAGTGCGAAAACAACATCTTGTATGGTACTTGACATGTCATGATTGACTCAATTGCCTAAGCAAGTGATATGTTAATCATGCACATCCCTCTCCCTTTAGTCTGTAAGACACCTTTAGAGAGGGTGACTCCTTTACCTACAAGTTCACCACCATGCCAGGAGCCGTCCATTCTAAAATACTTTTAGAATACTGTCTAAGTACCCAGATTTGGACACTTCCCAAATCTAGATCTAAAACAATAGATCTAGTAACCAGAAGTCTGATATAATATCCATATCCTATGTGGAGAAACTACTGTGTAACAACCAAAGTATAACCGATCGTAGTATAGGAATTTCACTTCCTACTCTATGTATGTCATCCAAATACCAGGACATCACACCTTAATACCTTCTTAATAGATCCATCCCCTATTCTGATGATGTCAAAACCCATGACTGTCACATCATAAATAGATGATCTATCTCTGCTATACCCGCTTTAGTCTATAAATAGACACAAGCTACTTGTCCACTACGCTTCCGCTGCTCCCACTGATTACGACAACCCTCTGGCAGAACCATATACACGTGCACTTCTAAAACTAGTTTAGAATGATGTTATACTTATCCTCCTGCCGGGTCTCATAGTCTGGAACAATAGTAGTGTCAAGTCTGGGTAAACAAGAACCTCCCTGTCACCGTTCTTGAGGCTATCGAAGTACCTCTCGGGTGCCTGAGGTAAGCCACCATATCTGCGGAGTGGCCAATGGAATGTCAAATCTGATTGAACCTTTAGGTTCTTATATAATTTTCAGTAATCGTTTGGGGTTCTGGATTCACTTCCAGTTCTACCATACTCCCACTTTTGTTTTCTTAGAAAGTTCATTTTACTAAAACGGTGGCGAGTCAAGAACAATATCACTATTGATCTTCCAGATGGTAGAAAGTTAACCCTCATCAAAAGCTAGGGTTAACCCACAAACTGCCATTACAGTAACGTGCCTTGAATTATCCAGGATCTATTTTTAAGCATAAGATGGACAACTGCTGTAACACTTTGAAATCGTTTAGGTAGTTTTTCGATAATCGGTAAAATAACCAGTATTTTCTGTAAAATGTCAAAATAATTATTTTTCAATATAGGCTTAATTATACAAAATTTAGATAAGAAATTGTTGGGAATTGGTTAATTAGTTGTCACTTAAAAATTTCTAGTCATTTAAAATTTTTTCCTTAATTAATTATTTTTATTATTATTTTAAGCTTTTAAATATACATTAAATTAATGATAAATATAAATTTGAATGGGTAAATTACATACTTAGGATCCATTATATACTAAAATCTAGTGTTAACAAAAATTTTATCAACACTTTCCAAGAGTTGTTGTTTTATGGTTTAAAAATAAATTAAAATGAAATTAAAATGAAAATTTAATAAGAAAATGATGAGATATGCATTAAATGAACTTAAAAGATACTTTATACATAAAAATTTCTACACGACTCTCTCTTATTCTTCCCCTCCTACCTCAGGCCGAGAGCCATTCCTGCTGCCTCCCCCATTTTCCCCCAATTCTTTTTCTTCAAAATTCATCAAAAAAATCCATTAAAATCCACAAAATTCAAAACAAATCCCTATTCTACCTCTTCTCAAACCCAAATTAGTTTAAAATATGGAGAAAGGAGCAATCTTTGGAGGCTAGTGCAAGCTAGGGTTCAAACTTGTGAGGTAAAAATTCTAATCTAATTGTTAAATTGTAGTTTAAATATGCTAATTTAGAATTTAAAAGTGTGAAATTTTGTTATAATTGCTTGTTTAGGAAATTCAAGAAAAGGGTTTGATTTAAAATTAGGGGTTGAAGCATTGGAAATGGGTTAAATTTAGTGTAGTGGCCATCTAGTGGTATAGTTGGGATGATTGTGTTAGATTGTGATCACTTTATCGCTAATCTACGATGGTTACGCTTATTCGCAATTTTGGGAGCTTACTAGGTTTTCGATATAATTAGGAGGTGAGTTAGTTTTGAAATCTTGATTATATCATTAGCATCTCCTACAACATTTATGTTGTGTGTGAATGCGAAATTGGTTGGATCGGGTTTTAGTTTTGACGGTTGTTCCGAACGGCGATTTTAGTTAAGGTTATAGTGATTTTCGTGTGTTTTCCGCGCACCTAGTGCATGTTGTGCCTAACTTGTGAGGGTTGATCTTTTCATTTTGTGACTTTGCGTCGTTTTAGGAATATGTAATCTTATTTTTTGTGTTGTGCAAGTTTAGGATCGGTTGCGGAAATATCGGACGCGGCGCGCAAGGGAAAAGCGGTGGTTGGATCAGATTAGCGAGGCGTCCGGGTGAGTAGATGTATATATCTACGGGGAAATCGTCTGGATGGCGCGTGGCGCCCCATAGTTAGGATCACTTTATTACTTGCAAACTATATGCATAGTTATTTAGTTAACCATCTTATTCATATGCATATCTTTCTAGTTATTCGTCTGCTGGCATTGCATGGTTATCTATATACCTATGTGTGATATCACCTCTTAGGACACGTACACCATTACCATTGGCTCTTGTTGCACGCGCACTATTCATATGAACACACACGCCTTGGTAATTGCCATGCCACGAGCACTTTAGAACCTGCTTAGTTCAGTATCAAACACTTGCATCATACATGATACATTGAATTGCAAAGCATGCATATACCTCACTTCATTATCATGATTATATAGATTCCTCGTCATAAACTACATTGCATAATATTGATATCATATCATCTATCATTTACAACAAGTGAGATATTATGATTTCTTGAGGATTTCGGTATTGATGAGATTTCTGGATTTTGGGGAAAACCGCAAGAATTTTCCAAACTCATTATGTTTTAAAAAGGCAAGTTGCGGTTTTCTCATGACGTATGTGTCGTCCACCATGAGTTTTCATGTTTTCTGTTGGATTTCAAGACCCGATTCGAGGAGTGGATGAACCGTCTCGGGTACATGGTGGGCCCGGTATGGTACCCCGGGGCAAGAAGCTCGAGTTGTAAACTATGAGCCTGGCAGGGGAAGACTACCTACCGGTGATATCTGGCATGGCGGATATCCGGAGTATACCGACCGTTGTCATGTGATTTGATGATATTGGCCGATCCGGAGTGACGGAGCCTGAGGTATTGAGATATTGACATAGTGAGACATTGAGAAAGATAAATTTCCATATTTGGTGTCGATGCTTGACACGGTTTTCGGATTATTTCATTGATGGTATCTTAGCTATTGTACAGATATTTTTCTAAGTTAAGATAGTAGAGATCATCATATTTAAACACTTAAAGATTTAGTATTGATTTTGCATTCATGTGCATACATACTAGTGGCATTACATCATATCTAGATATACAAGTTGTGACGCATTTGCGTGCATTCTTACGATAGCCTTATTAGACGTTACTTGCTACTCACGAGCTGGCAACTCACCCCCATTATGCCACAGTGTCTTGCAGGTCGTACTCGTCAGCCTTGCGGCGGCGGGCGTATCTTTTCATTGGCTTCTATTGCTCGGACTCGCGACATTGCTCTTAGGTGGGTTGCCAGGACACTTTTGTCTCTTTTTGTACTATCATTGTATCTAGTATTCTCCATCTAACACTTCTTATTTTGTATATGCGACCTAGTGATGAGACTGAGAGATTTGTGTATATGTGGTTCCTCTAGGGTCGAGCTCACTTGAGCCGACGTTGTGTTTTTCTTATTTTTGTGTTTCTTTATGCTTATTAGCTTGATATTACATATATATTGCGTGTGGCTGTGATCCTCCTTGGGCGAAGAGCTAGCTCCCGCTTGGGGATGCCATTATATCATTACAGGTTTATATATCTTGTTGTACCCGTTTTGGGGTCAGTATTTACAAAGGAGACTCTGCCGAAATTTTCGGAAAATTTTGATGTTTTTAAAAAGGGATTAATATAACTTAATTGGTTTATAATCGTTTTCATAAAAGTTTTTCCTTCACACTTATTGTTTATGGTTTAGATTTTCTGGGCTTTGGCTGACTTAGGTTACGTTACGCCTTGAGACGTCTCGTAATCTAAGTGCCAGTCACGTTCCGTACCTTCGGGTCATGACAAAGTTGGTATCAGAGCGATAGGTTTTACCTTTCTGAGTGTAGGATGACACTTGGTAGATGGAGTATGTGACTTAAGCAGAGTGGCGTAGCGTGGGTATGTTCCGCAACAAACTTACGATACGGTACTCCGCCTAAGTGACCTTAGGACATAATTGCTTGTATTTCCCCTCTTAATTCCATGCATTCCTTGATTCAATTGCATTGTTCTTATCGCTCCTGTTTCTTATTCCAGCTTCGATGCTGCTAAAGACTACGAGAGCTCAGCGGGCTGCCGTTAGGGATGTGCTTCGAGCGGGCTCGTCTGAGGCGAGGATCGAGCGGGATGATACGCCTACCCCTCAGGGTCAGATTGATCCGCCTTCTCCCAACCGTATTGCCATATTAGAAGCCGGTATGCAGGAGTTGAGACAGATGATGGGATCGTTAGTTGAGTCCAGTCGGGCTCAGAGATCCGAGGACGTTCCGTCCACCACACAGACCCCGATTGTACCTACTGCCCAGACGGTTGCTCCTGCTACTACTGCGACTATCCCCGTATCACTACAGGAGTTTATGAGGCTGAGACCTCCAGTTTTTACTGGCACGGATGCGACAGAGGACCTGCAGGCATTTCTTGATAGGATGGCTAGGATTTTCCGTTCGTTGAGGTGTTCTGATGATAGATGGGTGGAGATCGCGAGTTTTCATCTGGAGGGCCTTGCCCAGACATGGTACGATTCAGTAGAGAGAGGCCGAGCTGCAGGTCTGCCTCCTATGACTTGGGACGAGTTCACAGCTACATTTCTTGCCCGTTTTCTTCCGGAGAGTGTCCGAGATGCTCGAGCCCGTAGTTTTGAGTCTTTGCGCAAGACTCCTGGGATGACAGTATCCGTGTATGATATACAGTTTACCCAGTTGTCCCGATATGCTCCGTACCTAGTAGAAACTGAAGAGAAGGGGATAAAGTGGTTTGTACAATCACTCGACACACAGTTATTCCTTGCCATCGGCACCCAGCACTTTGACACATACGCAGCCTCGATGGATGCAGCCTTACTTTTGGAAGAGCGCATTTCTGAGACTCCGGTCGTTTCTGGGCCGAAGCGGATTCGTACTGATACGCCTGCCCAGCGGCAGATCGGTAGACACCGTGATAGATTCTTTCCGGGAGATGGTGGTGGCAGAGGGCTGAGACGGGGTCAGTTATTTGGTTCTTATCCGCAGACCCAGCAGTCATCGCCAGGATGTTTTCGATGCGGGAGTCAATACCATCGTATCAGAGACTGTACCATGGGGCGCCAGGGCATGACAACAGTGCCACATGTGACCTTACCACCTTCAGCACCTCCTTGGAGAGCTCTACTTTCTACCCCTGATGATGCTCCATGCCAGGCAGATGCTCCTAGAGGTCGCGGGCGTGGCGGTCCTGTTCAGAGAGGACGAGGAGACAGAGGCAGAGGTAGAGGACAGCCAGCTATTAGTGGTGGACAGGCCCGAGTATTCGCTTTGACTCCACAGGATGCGCAGGCATCCAATGCCGTTGTGACAGGTACTCTGCCAGTATGTTCTTTTGATGCACGGGTATTATTTGATCCAGGCTCCACACATTCTTATGTATCCACATAATTTGGACCGAGGTTGGGCCGAGAGTCTTCTTCGTTAGATCAGCCGCTTGTCATTATTACTCCGGTAGGCGAGTCGTTTGTTTCTCGTTTTGTGTACCGATCATGTCCCATTCATATCGGGGAGAGAGATTCTTCAGTTGATTTGATTCTCCTCGATATGCTAGACTTCAACATTCTTCTTGGTATGGACTGGCTAGCCACCTGATATGCATCTGTGGACTGCCGTGAGAAGGTAGTCAGATTCAGTTTTCCTGGAAAGCCGGTTCTTGTTATTCAGGGAGATCGTAGCGCTACCCTTCCCAGCTTGATTTCTGTAGGGTTCCTAGGCACTCTTGTGAAGGTTCATAAGGCATTAAACATGCCCGGATAAAATTTTAGACGTGCCGAACAACCCAAAGCCGGGATCTTTGCTAGATTATTAGGGTTTAACATGCAAGATGATAACTTTTATCTAAGTGTGAGGGATTACAACCTTTGTAGTCTGCTCCTTCACTTCACAAGCTCCGAGTAGAAGTCCCTTTGCCACGATCCACGATCTCCCGGACTCATGAGAGGCTCCACGACTCGAACGATCCATGCTAGCTCGAAGTATTCCAAATCTCCGATGATCTACCTCGAAGTTGCAAAGACTCAAGCTTTCTCACTCAAAAGAGATGAACACACTAATCCCATGGGCTAGATGAGATGAGGATGAGAGAGTAGTAATTTTGCTTTCTTTTTATATCATTTTCTCATATTTATTCATCACTTAAGGATTTTCTAGCAAGCTTTTCAAGAGAGAAGAAGATGATAATGGAAAAGATAATGATAAATCCTTTTGTGATGAATAGAAATAAAAGTATATGATTGAAGTATTAACCATGGTCAAGGATGAGTGGCTAATAATGTGTAGAGAAACAACTAGAGTTAGGGTTTGGTTGGGTTAAAATGTGTCATCACAAAATATCTTAACCATGACAAAAGAAGTTGCTTCTAGAAGGTGCATGAAGCAACTAACCCTAATCAAACCCTAACCTCAATTAATCATCCTTAAACATGTTTAACAATTAATCATATCATGTCACAATAATATATATCACATATATATTATATATTTGCAACAAAAGAAAATAATACAATTAACATATATCGCATATATATCAATGTATCATCCACTGAGAAAATGAATAATAAAGCGAGCCAATATTAGATAATGTAATAATATATCATATATATTATTATACACTAAATCATCGAATCAACACTTGATCCGACGATCCGGCTATATCGAATATTACCGACTAATATATCATGTACCGATTCATCGAATCAACACTTGATCCGATGACCCGGTTCATATCTAAATATCGCAAGAATATAATACGGTATCCCATATCGCATTATCCTCGTTCCTGCACATATCACATATGTGCCTCTACTCCGTTTCGCCTGAGCCAAGAAACCTCTGTGTATGACTCTAATGAATCGTCAATACGCCGGTAGCAGGTGATGATCATATCAAACACCCACAAGCTGCAAGCGGTCAGCTAAACGTAACAGCCACCCAGGTATTGAGCGATCAGAAGATCAACAAGCTAGCCTGTGCGTTCTCCTGTGAATCCAACCAGTAACACTCCCGTACAGTCCGGTCTGTTCGTCTGATATGTCGCATATCAAGTCTAGGGGTGGTATACGTCAGACCCCAGTAACCGATAAGTCGTGTCGATGTGTGGCTCATAACGGGTCGAGAAACTACTAGTAACACTTACCAGTAAATCTCTATATCAGCCCTGGCCAGGGACTTCCAATTATAGCCAATCGAACACAGCACAACATCAACTCCCTATACCGGGAGAGACGAATCCCCTCCTATCGCTCATTGCCTCCATGTGATTCGGGACTGTACCCAAAAGCCACCGTTTTGCACGCCCTCTTGGACGTGGTAAGGTGGAAATCAAAGCACAGTGGGAATCACACAAGACTCCATGACGATCTCGGGTCTACAGACTACCCTGTACCAGTGTCACCGGAGAACTGCCATCTGACGTGTGGTATATCACCATCTGGGAGTTCTCGGCGAGTCCGTCCAGTGTACCCAGTCTCCACTGAGCACCCGTACACCATCTCTGATGTCTAACACCGATGGATATGGGATCATCCATCGCCCATCATATGGGTCAAGATGCGTATACGCTAGTCTACTCTGGTGTATCGATGCCCTGTCTCGATATACCCTCGACTAGGAACAGTTATAGGATGTACTCATCGACTACCGCGGCCCCACTAGTATGATCTCATCATAGTCCCAGTAGTCGAGTATAGATCCTAAGGGCTTTATCAACATGTGAGAGTTGAACAGTAAACCAATACAAGTCAACATGTTAAGATAAAGTGAAACCAAATAGCATACTATCATGACGAGCAAGAAAGTCATCTCTATATATATCGAAGCATCCATTATAATATACATCATATGTACAACAATGGCCTCTAGGGCATATACATAACTAACAATCTCCCACTTGCACTAAGGCCAGCTGCTGTAGTATCTCATACCTAGCATCCCGAATAATCTCTCAAACTGTATCTGGGGAATAGCCTTCGTGAATGGATCCGCAGTGTTGTCCTTCGTATCTACTCTCCTGACCTCGATCTCCCGGCGATCAACTATCTCCCTGATCAGGTGATATCGCCTCAGAATATGTCTGGACTTTTGATGGGACCTTGGTTCCTTGGCTAAAGCCACAGCTCCATTGTTATCACAATACAGAGGTATTGGATGCTCAATGGATGGAACCACACCAAGTTCACTAATGAACTTCTTTATCCAGACAGCCTCCTTGGCAGCATCGTTGGCAGCGATGTATTCAGCCTCCATCGTCGAGTCTGCAACGGTATCCTGTTTGGAACTCTTCCAACATACCGCCCCTCCATTGAGGGTAAAGACAAAACCCAAATGCGACATAGAGTCGTCCTTATCACTTTGGAAGCTGGAATCGGTAAAGGACTCCACCTGGAGTTCTCCGTTACCATACACCAAGAACATCTCCTTAGTCCTTCGTAAGTACTTGAGAATGTTCTTCACAGCTGTCCAATGACTCTCTCCAGGATCTGCTTGATACCGACTCACTACACTTAGTGAGTATGCTACATCGGGTCTGGTACATAGCATCGCATACATGATAGAGCCTACTGCCGAAGCATAGGGTATCCCTTGCATGCGAGCTCTCTCCAAATCAGTCTTGGAAGACATCTCTTTGGAGAGAGTGAGTCCAGAGATCGTGGGTTGGTTCCCACGCTTGGATTCTTCCATACTAAACCTCTTTAGTATGGTGTCAATGTATCTGGATTGGGACAATCCCAGTATCCGTTTAGATCTATCTCTATAGATCATGATTCCCAATATGCAGGAGGCATCACCTAGATCTTTCATTGAGAATCTCTGTGATAAGAAGAGCTTGACTGATTGCAGCATAGGAATATCATTTCCTATCAAGAGTATGTCATCCACGTACAATACGAGGAAGACAACCTTACCCTCTGCTACCTTCTTATAGATACAAGGTTCATCTATATTTTTAATGAAGTCAAACTCTTTGACTACAACATCAAAACAGATGTTCCAACTCCGCGATGCTTGCTTTAACCCATAAATGGATTTAAGCAGCTTGCACACCTTTCCGCTGCTCCCACTATCTACGAAGCCCTCTGGCTGAGTCATGTACACGCTCTCTTCTAAATCACCGTTTAGAAAGGCGGTCTTAACATCCATTTGCCAGATTTCGTAGTCATGGTATGCAGCAATGGCAAGTAAGATCCGGATGGACTTAAGCATAGCCACTGGAGAAAAGGTTTCGTCATAATCCACACCTGGTCGTTGACGAAAACCCTTTGCTACAAGTCTAGCTTTGAAAGTCTCAACTTTTCCATCTACACCAAATTTCTTTTTAAAAATCCACTTGCTCCCAATGGGTTTTACCCTTTCAGGAGCATTTTCCAAAATCCATACTTTATTGGTGTACATGGATTCCATCTCAGATAGCATTGCATCCAGCCATTTCACAGAGTCACCACTCGTGATGGCCTGTTCGAAACTAGTCGGGTCATCATCATCCATGATGCAATCCTCGCTTCCACCATCAATGAGAAAACCGTAGTATCTCTCAGGTGGACGAGAAACCCTACTAGATCGGCGGAGAGGCTGGGGTTCGTCGGGTACTACTGAATCCTCTGGTTCCACTAAATCATCTGTTGTAGTTTGTTCTGCTGGAACTTCTTCCAGTTCTACCTCAGAGCCACTAATCTCTTTAGCAAGAAATTCATTTTCTAAAAAGGTGGCGTGTTGAGCAACAAACACCCTTTGTTCCTCACTGTGGTAGAAAATATACCCTCGCGAATGCTTGGGATATCCAATAAACTTACATAAAACAGATCTTGCCTCGAGTTTGTCCGGGTTTCGTCTTTTGACATAAGCCGGGCAACCCCATATCTTAATAAAATTAAGATATGGTCTCTTCCCTTCCCATATCTCATATGGGGTGGTAGGCACAGATTTGGTAAGAACTTTATTCAGTATGTATGCCGCTGTCTCAAGCGCATACCCCCAGAAGGAAATAGGTAACTCAGCTGTACTCATCATAGAGCGCACCATATCTAATAGGGTGCGATTCCTTCGCTCCGATACACCGTTGTGCTGTGGTGTATAAGGAGGAGTAAGCTGAGAGAGAATCCCATTCTCTTTTAGATAATCTAGGAACTCACTGCTCAAGTATTCTCCTCCTCGATCAGATCGAAGGATCTTAATACTTTTGCCCGTTTGGTTCTCTACTTCGTGCTTATATTCTCTGAATTTCTCAAAAGCTTCAGACTTGTGTTTCAACAGGAACACATGTCCGTATCTGGAGAGATCGTCAGTGAATGTAATGAAGTAGGAAGAACCGTTCCTGGCATGCGTAGACATGGGACCGCATACATCACTATGTATCAGTCCTAAGAGTTCAGTAACTCTTTCTCCGTGTCCACTAAACGGAGCTTTGGTCATTTTTCCTTTGAGACATGAATGGCAAGTATCATAAGATGATAATTCGAACGGATTCAAATAACCATCTTTATGTAATTTAGCCAGTCGTGTCGCATTGATATGACCAAGTCTACAATGCCACAAGTAGGATTCGTTTATCTCCGAACTTTTCCTCTTGTGTGTGTTTTGTATATTCAGGACTGTATTCTGATTTAGAATGAATATGCCATTATGTAACGAGCCTGATGCAATCAACTTTTGATCTAGGAATATGTTCATAACATTATCCTGTACTACAAAATTATATCCTTCTTTACTTAATAAGGAGACTGATATAATGTTGCACATCATGTTCGGTATATAATAGCACTCATTTAGAATCAGTGTATCACGACTCGGCAATACTAGGTGATATTCGCCAACTGCTTTGGCTACAATACTTGCACCGTTCCCTACTTGAACGGAATGATCACCTTTTCCCAGTTCTCTACCTTTCCGTAGCCCATGTAACTGTTTATATATGTGGGATCCTGATCCGGTATCTAATACCCAGGATGTAGGGTGAACTGAGAAACAGTTCTCAATAACTAACACACCCGAAGAAGATGCATCAACATGCATGTTCTTTTGGGCGGCGTGAGAATCTAGATATTCTCCTGTTTCCTGTTCAGTCTTATAACTCTTATAAGAAAAAACGGATCCAACATTCCCTATCTCAGTACAATAATTGGGTTCAGTCAATACATCCATATTATTATCTTGATTATGGCATGACATGGTCGCTACCTGGAGAGAGAGAGAAGAAAACACTTTAGCGTATGCTCTTGCAAGATTAGATTGGTTATTATCTTATCTAATCAGGATGTCTCCCACTGTTTTTATCAAATCTACCTTAAAACCCTAAAAGGTAAGATTAGCCGGGATTAATTACACCCTACAATTTCGTCAATCTTTCAGCCAGATCAGTGTCGGTACTTTGAGGGAGGTTCCCCGTGCTATCGCACGGACCTAATTAAAGTAAACCTCGTTTTCCCAGAGGCGTAACCCCGTTAACACTTTTCTAGACACCTACTTGAATGACTAATTGTCCTGTGTAAAACTCTCCCAGGAGTAACTCTTACTCGCAGTGGGTATCGGGATCCAACTATCTCATAGGAGGTATGCAATCTCATTGCAAATTTCAACACTTAAAATTCCCAATAATATTTTTGCCCCTAGTGTCCTATGACCTTGACGGAGGTCAACAAACCATAGGCTACTAGTCAAGTTCAACCTGTCATTTCTTGATTGAATTAAACCCACCCGCACGACCCTTGACGGAGGTCAACAAGGCCATACGACTGCCCTAATCCAATCCGCATCAAATGCATAAGCAGATAAAAAAAAACTAGTCAGCTACCGTACACTACGCCTTGACGGAGGTCAACAAACGTAGCACGAATACTAAATAGGACTTATCTGAAATAACGGAGGGCTACGTCAGGTTTTTCAGAAAACCCTGAGCGTAATGAACTTGATATCGTCGTAGAATCGAGTGAAGTTTTGAAAAGGAGTGTTTTTGAGGCTTTTCTTAGTTTCGCTAAAGGGGTCACTCCCGGTGAAGGGATCGTCGGCCCTTTCCTCATCGAATAAGGTGCAGGATATATCATATATACCGCTGTGCAAAGCAAAACTCTAAAAGCAATCAAAAGACAAACCGCATTTTGTAGCATCTGCCAGTTTTGCTAAAGGAGTCACTCCCGGTGAAGGGATCTCGGTCCTTTCCTCATCGAATAAGGTGCAGGACATATCATATATATCACTGTGCAAAGCAGAACTGTAGCTACCCCTTTTATAAAGTTTTGATTCTACAACATCTTTAGGTTTCTTTTCTCTTTATTAATCTCATTAATAAAATCCCATCAGCTTATGCTTCCTAAGCATCACAGAAGAAACGAAAGCAGTAATATTTATATATCAGCATATATATATATGTAATATAAGCATTCGTCTCAGGCAGTAATATGATCTCATCACAGAACATTGCAGCAGAAGAACATATATGAAATATTGGATATACTAGGACGTCCGTGTTTTCAATACGAGCCTGTATAAAACACGGATTCCACGGTCGCGACGAATAGCCAAACCCACATCCCAAGACCCCTACGAGAGCGGCAAGTAACACTGCCAATTCTAGGGTTAGAAGACCCGGTCTCGACTCCTCGAGATGGCCTCCCACTGGACCCTAGAACCCGGTTACTTGTGCTCCCCTCCTTGGGTCTACCTAATGCGGAAAAGTAAATAATATACACTGGTGACATCAACCGCAACATGGAAGTGTCCTAAATAAAAGAATATTACATTACAAATGAATTTTACATGAATGAAAATAAAAACCCTCATCTCACATAAAACCCCCGGCTATTCTGAACGCGACGATCCAATATAACATATCACAGCAACACATAATATCTCATATCATCAACGTAAGTAAATATGTGCATCCCAATTGTCGTTGACATATAACAACGAAAACGGCGATATCACATATTACACTTACGGTCACAGAAAAGAAAGTGTAAAACTACAACATTTGGAATCCACAATCACTTTAGACATCGTAAATCCGAAATATCACATACTTCGCATTTCATGCCTAACTCTATGAATTCCACATATTGTATCACATTCCAGATAAATAGACAGTATTAAACTTTCCGAACAGATAATCAAATACCCAAAATTTCCCAAAGTGCTCAACTCTTGAGCGGAGTTCAAATAATCCCAGAATATGTCACAGTACCGGTGATCCAGCCGTAGAAGGGTCAAGCCAACGCCTCACATGTGGCACGCCGTACTGCCCCAAACCCGAAGGTTCAAAAGGCAGTTCAAGACGGTCACATAATCGAGTTAAGGTTTGTTGTCTTCTAGAGGGTCCACCGCTTAACTTGTACAATTTTTCCGAAAGATTTAAACCCGATAAAAATTCAACACTTGAAAGTTTTACGTGCCGGGAAACAGTAAGTTAATGATATCCGTTCAAATAGTTTAACAGTTTCTAAATATCTGGAAAGAAATACGAATTTAAAATTTCCGATCGAGTCTACTATTACAAAACAAACCCCAGAATTTTCAACACCTGAAACAGATTAAAAATACCCAGAAGCATCAACAAGCACCTACGGACATTACCATAAAAGCCACGTGTCACAATCCTATCAATCCGCCGCGGAACCGCCGCGTAAGGAATGCTTGCGCCGCGGTTTCGCCGCCGTTTGATCGAATTGGGGGCTCGGGTTTTATGGTAATTCTTAGAATTCCCTGCTGATTTTTTTACATATTTTTAATTCAGAAATTCCCAAAATTTAGAAAATTTCCAGAGAGGGGTCCAATTTTGTCGTTTCGGGTTCGATCGGAGTTTTAACTTCGTAAACACATCGCCTAATGCTCTAGCTAGGCTCTGATACCACTGTAGGGTTCCTAGGCACTCTTGTGAAGGTTCATAAGGCATCAAACATGCCTGGATAAAATTTTAGACGTGCCGAACAACCCAAAGCCGGGATCTTTGCTAGATTATTAGGGTTTAACATGCAAGATGATAACTTTTATCTAAGTGTGAGGGATTAAAACCTTTGTAGTCCGCTCCTTCACTTCACAAGCTCCGAGTAGAAGTCCCTTTGCCGCGATCCACGATCTCCCAGACTCATGAGAGGCTCCACGACTCGAACGATCCATGCTAGCTCGAAGTATTCCAAATCTCCGATGATCTACCTCGAAGTTGCAAAGACTCAAGCTTTCTCACTCAAAAGAGATGAACACACTAATCCCATGGGCTAGATGAGATGAGGATGAGAGAGTAGTAATTTTGTTTTCTTTTTATATCATTTTCTCATATTTATTCATCACTTAAGGATTTTCTAGCAAGCTATTAAAGAGAGAAGAAGATGATAATGGAAAAGATAATGATAAATCCTTTTGTGATGAATAGAAATAAAAGTATATGATTGAAGTATTAACCATGGTCAAGGATGAGTGGCTAATAATGTGTAGAGAAGCAACTAGAGTTAGGGTTTGGTTGGGTTAAAATGTGTCATCACAAAATATCTTAACCATGACAAAAGAAGTTGCTTCTAGAAGGTGCATGAAGCAACTAACCCTAATCAAACCCTAACCTCAATTAATCATCCTTAAACATATTTAACAATTAATCATATCATGTCACAATAATATATATCACATATATATTATATATTTGCAACAAAAGAAAATAATACAATTAACATATATCGCATATATATCAATGTATCATCCACTGAGAAAATGAAATAATAAAGCGAGCCAATATTAGATAATGTAATAACATATCATATATATTATTATACACTAAATCATCGAATCAACACTTGATCCGACGATCCGGCTATATCGAATATTACCGACTAATATATCATGTACCGATTCATCGAATCAACACTTGATCCGATGACCCGGTTCATATCTAAATATCGCAAGAATATAATACGGTATCCCATATCGCATTATCCTCGTTCCTGCACATATCACATATGTGCCTCTACTCCGTTTCGCCTGAGCCAAGAAACCCCTGTGTAGGACTCTAAAGAATCGTCAATACGCCGGTAGCAGGTGGTGATCATATCAAACACCCACAAGCTGCAAGCGGTCAGCTAAACGTAACAGCCACCCAGGTATTGAGCGATCAAAAGATCAACAAGCTAGCCTGTGCGTTCTCCTGTGAATCCAACCAGTAACACTCCCGTACAGTCCGGTCTGTTCGTCTGATATGTCGCATATCAAGTCTAGGGGTGGTATACGTCAGACCCCAGCAACCGATAAGTCGTGTCGATGTATGGCTCATAACGGGTCGAGAAACTACTAGTAACACTTACCAGTAAATCTCTATATCAGCCCTGGCCAGGGACTTCCAGTTATAGCCAATCGAACACAGCACAACATCAACTCCCTATACCGGGAGAGACGAATCCCCTCCTATCGCTCATTGCCTCCATGTGATTCGGGACTGTACCCAAAAGCCACCGTTTTGCACGCCCTCTTGGACGTGGTAAGGTGGAAATCAAAGCACAGTGGGAATCACACAAGACTCCATGACGATCTCGGGTCTACAGACTACCCTGTACCAGTGTCACCGGAGAACTGCCATCTGACGTGTGGTATATCACCATCTGGGAGTTCTCGGCGAGTCCGTCCAGTGTACCCAGTCTCCACTGAGCACCCGTACACCATCTCTGATGTCTAACACCGATGGATATGGGATCATCCATCGCCCATCATATGGGTCAAGATGCGTATACGCTAGTCTACTCTGGTGTATCGATGCCCTATCTCGATATACCCTCGACTAGGAACAGTTATAGGATGTACTCATCGACTACCGCGGCCCCACTAGTATGATCTCATCATAGTCCCAGTAGTCGAGTATAGATCCTAAGGGCTTTATCAACATGTGAGAGTTGAACAGTAAACCAATACAAGTCAACATGTTAAGATAAAGTGAAACCAAATAGCATACTATCATGACGAGCAAGAAAGTCATCTCTATATATATCGAAGCATCCATTATAATATACATCATATATACAACAATGGCCTCTAGGGCATATACATAACTAACAATTTCTTCTCTTCGCACTGTCAGCTCTTTCGGAAAGGGTGTCAGGGATTCTTAGCCTATGTTTGTGATACTAGCGCCACAGAGGTTCCATTGGAACAGGTCCCTGTTGTGAGAGAGTTTCCTGATGTATTCCCTGACGAGCTGCCTGGTCTGCCGCCAAAGCGCGAGATTGAGTTCTGCATTGACTTGATCCCGGCACGGGGCCTATTTCTATACCGCCTTATCGGATGGCCCCGGCGGAGCTTCGAGAGCTGAAGGATCAGTTGCAGGACTTGCTGGATAAAGAGCTTATCCGACCGTGTGTGTCACATTGGGGTGATCCCGTCCTGTTCGTTAAGAAGAAGGACGACAGTATGCGCTTATGCATTGATTATCGTCAGCTGAATCGGGTTACTGTGCGGAACATATATCCCCTACCCCGCATTGATGAATTATTCGATCAGCTCCAGGGTGCAGGGTATTTCTCGAAGGTTGATTTACGGTCAGGTTATCACCAGTTGCGGGTTCGGAAGGAGGATATTCCGAAGACCGCTTTCCGTACACGATATGGTCATTATGAGTTCTTGGTTATGTCGTTCGGGCTCACCAATGCCCCAGCAGCATTTATGGACTTGATCAGTTCATCATTGTTTTTATTGACGACATCTTGGTATATTCTCGGAGCCGGGAAGATCATGAGCAGCACTTGCGTATCACATTGCAGACTTTGAGGGAGCATCTGCTGTTCGCCAAATTTTCTAAGTGCGCATTCTAGCTAGACAGTGTCGACTTCTTGGGTTACGTGGTGACGAGAGATGGTATTTTTGTGGACCAGAAGAAGATCGATGCAGTTCAGCATTGGCCCAGACCGGTATCAGTTATAGAGGTTCGCAGCTTTTTAGGTCTGGCCGGCTATTATCGACGTTTTGTCCAGGATTTCTCCCGTATTGCTGCACCATTGACCGGGTTGACCCGGAAGGGGGGTTCATTTTGATTGGACCGAGGCATGTGAGGATAGCTTCCAGCAGTTGAAGACTCGTC
Source organism: Agapanthus africanus (assembly GCA_030015575.1). Classification (NCBI taxonomy): domain Eukaryota; kingdom Viridiplantae; phylum Streptophyta; class Magnoliopsida; order Asparagales; family Amaryllidaceae; genus Agapanthus; species Agapanthus africanus. Next base: position 316,637,221 of record CM057346.1, on the reverse strand, counting down.
TAACTACAGCACCAGTGTTATCATTGCCTTCAGGATCGGGCGGTTTCGTGGTATATTGTGATTCTTCTCTAGTGGGGCTGGGCTGTATATTGATGCAGCACGACAGGGTTATCGCGTATGCTTCTCGGCGGTTGAGGAAGCATGAGCATAACTACCCCCACTCATGATTTAGAGATGGCTGTAGTGGTGTTTGCTATCAAGATATGGAGACATTACCTATACGGCGAGCGTGCCATATATTCACAGACCACAAGAACTTGAAGTATATCTTTCAGCAGCGAGATCTGAATCTGAGACAGCGCCGTTGGATGGAGTTGGTGAAAGACTATGATGATCACCACTGAAAACTGCATTTTAATACCGCTCATCCGTTATCTCTTTTGTTATATATCGGTGCTATTAATCAGTGTCTGCTCTGTAATTACAGTTTACAGGTATTCATGATAAAACACCGGAAACACATTCAAAATCACGGATGTATCGTCTGTGAGCCGACACTGCAAGCAGACCAGAAAACCGACCGATATCCCAAGACCTTTTGTAAAATAAATGTGTGCACACACTTTTTGGTCCAACACAATGCATGTTGCACACAACTCTTGGGCAAAGACCATGTGGGGCAGCATGGCATGATAGGTTATGCAAGTGCGCATGTGTTGGTGTGATGTGCGTTAATGGGCATTGAATGCATAAAGATATGATGTGATTTGAAGCATCTAATTTCCCTCCAATTCTCTGCATACAAACCAGGTGAAATAAGACCACGCAAACAGCATCAGAGACTTATTGGAGTGCACACAAACCCACACACCCAATACGAGCCCCACTGCTCGGATTTGACCCGGCTACTAACCCTAAAAATCCGGCGAGGCCGGCCCCACCTCCTCCTGTGGACCCCATCTTTCTTCTGTGCCTCCGTTGCTGCCACGTAGGATTATTTTTATTGTTTATTTATTTCTCTTTTGAGCCTATAAATACAGATCAGTGGGCAAGGGAAGGAGGCTACCATGTATATACCACTTCTCTTGTTTCATTGCTGTTTTGTTTTTGGTTGAGCTTGAGGGGAATGAACTTCAGTTGGTTTCTTCTTCTTCTTTCCTCTTGAAGCTCTCTTTGGAAAGCTTCATTAAGGAGGTTGAACAAGTTACCAAACATTGTATCTATTTCTCAAGTGATTAATACATTGTTGTTTCTTTTATTTACTTGCTCTCTTTTCTTGCTTTATTTTTATTACCATGCTTAACTAATCTTCATTTTGGTTGTGGTGTGTGTGAGGAAGTGAGAAGAAAGGCTTTGCTTCCTCCACCTCTCGATTATGTTTAATGTGCTTAAATTCCATTTGGTGTTAAGTTTGCTAAGCTAGGATATGGTATGTTGTGATAAAAAGCTTGACAAACTCTTTGTTTCATATACTATATACCTTCACAAACCCTTAGCAAACTCAACACCAATACCTTTTGCTCTCACTAACCTCTTTGTGTTTTCATTGTTGCGGTATGCTTGCAAAACCTCGTGTTTTGTGTTGATATCCCAAGCACGGACATACAAACGGTAAGTGAACAAAACGGACTCGTTTCGTGCTTTGCGGCGAATGTTGGACCTTGACGGTTTGTGCTCCGCAACCGCGTTGACAAGTCGTGTTTCATGCCGGAATCAAGGTAAAGCCGGACAACTCATAACCAAGGGAGCGTAGAGGTAAACGTCGCGATTCAAGCTTCTGAACCATGCCACAACCATTCCTTCGTTATTCTTGTTTTCTAGCTTTTCTTATTTTCGTATTGTTCTTATTATTTTTGTGAAAAACCAACCAATTCGTTAATTTGTTAACCTTAAACAACGATACCTAATACTCAATTCCCTGTGGATCGAACCGTGCATGCCGGCTCGCTACAACGCGCCGTGCACTTGCGGTTATAAATATTTAAAACGAGAACGATCTCGTCCGCGCATTCCGTTTTCCACCAAAACGCATCCATTTCCAAAATATACACGTTTGCGCGCACGGGAGGATTCCCAACAAGTTTTTGGCGCTGTTGCCGGGAAAATGTAGTTATTAGTTATTCTTATTCCTGTTCTACTAACTAAACTAACTTCTAATTCATTTTTTTTTCAAAAACTAACAAAATACGATTTTTTGTGACTTCTTTCAATTGTTCTCTGTTTTTAAGACCTGCAATCACTCTGCAATTCAATTTAAAAATCTAGTAAGACCATTGGGACACTAATATAGCTTAAAGAACCCACATAAAAATTCACCCCATCTTCTCGGAATTTGGCCGGCGATGCACCCTCCTTTTCCGGCGACCTCGGCTAAGTTTTGGGATTTTTGATTTTTTGTTTTTGTGTGATCTTTAGTTCTGTGTTTGTACTCTTTTGGTCTTGTTTGATTTTTGTAATTTTAAGTATGTAGGAATTAGGGCACACATATCGCTTTCGACACTAAATATCATATTTTCCGACATTTTAGGTTTTTCAAGGAATTACGACCAGCGATCGTGCGGAGCGAGGTTCAATTGCAATTTCAAGACGTTGGGGAAGATTAGTGCCAAAGATTCGGGTAGTTTGACCCGAGCAAGCGAACATTCAACGACTCGGATCACTTTCAAAGGGGTTTTTCTAAAACCCAATCCATTTGGTACGTATTTCCTAACACCTCCTCTCGAATCTGACGCAATCCAATTCTCTATCTTTTGCAGGATTCTTTGCACAATTTTGCCGCCAATTGTAAAGAGAACTAACCCGTATTTGTTGCAGCGCTTAAAACTTAACCGAAAAAGAAATATTTGAATTTCATGATTTCTTGAATTCATTGATTTGATTGCGCATTGCATCTTAATACGGAATTAAGGGCACAAATAACCAAACAAGATACGGTAAAGGATTTCATCACCTTTTCTCCGTGGCCCACAAATCACAAAACTACATTCCTGAATACCCCCAGTAATTTAAAATCAATTAGAATTTGACTCTAAGTACTTCGCGCTCATTAGGAGAAGTTAACTGTATTTAGAACTTTGCTTAACGCTATATTGTTCACGGGGTGTCTAGGCAAGCGTTCAAGAGAAAGAGTTATTTAATTAAGGAACTTCGCGAAGGCGTTATAAAACCTCCCCTTCTCTCTTGCACTTACCTGGCTTCGTGATCTGTTTATCTTGAGCCTATTTCTCGACACAGTTTTACTTCATCAATCAGGTTCTTGAGCAGGTCTAGTTGACTTAGAATAACATAGACTGCTAGGGGTGTGATACTCTTTGTTTTTATGATTTTTGTGAATTCTTATTAAAATGGGTGACACACAATTCAATTCAATTTTTCACGATTCATATTCTTTTGTTTATACTCAATCCTAAATTATTTGTTCAAATTGCCAAATTTCTTCCCATATTCATGATGATTGTCCTTTCCTAGGGGGTGACCAACCGTTCCAGATTCTTAACGGTCACCTACTTAACACTCCTGAACCCAGTCCCACTTCAACCATTGACCAACTGATTGAAAACATACAGAAAGTGGTCGACAGAATGGCTGCTGTAGCATCACCACCATCACAACCCCTCCAACCCGAAAACGTTGAACCATCTATAGGGTATGATAGTGAGATGGATGCTAGGTTGACCTGTCTAGAAAAGGGTATTGAAGTAATGACTGCGGTCAAGAATCAAACAGCTTCTACGTGAGCCATGTTCATACATCAGTCTGAGCAATTATTTCTTGCTCAGGCACAATCTTTGGCTAACATAGAGGAACAAGTGAAACATTTAGCTGAGAGGATTCTAGGAAGTGAGCACAGTCAAGCAGAACCCGATAATGTTAATGTCTATCATCTAGGGAGTCACCCAAGTGACGTAAATGATCAATCAAATTTTGATGATTTCTTAGATAATGATACGATTGAATTGACTGAGTGCTACCAGGACACACAAGAAAACCCTCTAAGTCAGTCCACCACTAGCCTTCAAGTATCCACTGAACCTCTTGTCACTTTAGAGATTGATTTAACTGAAATAATACTTGATGAGGAAATTCTTGAACCGACTGATTTTTTCTTTCCAATTTTAGAGGAGGAACCTTGTGAATTTGTCGGGTATGGTTGGGATAGGTTAGAAGAGATCAACGATCGAGAACCAACAATTTTTGTATCACATGTTGATATTGTTTCGGAAGAAATATTACGGTGGGAACCTACTTTTTAAGATGATATGAACCTACCCAGTTATGAATGTGATAAGGGAAAAATTGTTTTTGGAGAGAGTGTGAATAATGTGAGTAAGATAGTGAAAAATAATCGGGAGGAAGACAGTTCTAATAAATATTCTTTTATACTGAGTTTTGAGGAAATTTTTGCTCATGAGATTGAAATTTTAGGTGGGTTGGAGTCAGAACCATTTTGGGATCATCCTTTGAACCTTCCTTTTCCCGAACTTTTTGCGGATGAACTCCAGTTTTTGAACGAACTTGACTTCAGTACTTCACTTACGCTTATTAAACATACAATTCATTCAGAAAACAATTCGTTAACATCCTCAAAATTTCATCTTCATCTTCAGCGTCTTCTTATCCCCAATTTTACACGCCCATGCCCTTCACTAACAACTAACATATACAAGTTCTTTTTCTTTTTCTTCTTTTTATACACATTCTTTTACCAGCCCCTACCTTATATAGACAAAATCTTTTTGTGGCTGGTATTAATTTCTGCACTAACCCAGTCTTTTAACTTGTAAATGTTGTAATTAATCTTAGGTTTTTTTCCTTTTTTCTTGAATAAAATTCTCACCCTAGTGTCTAAGTCTAGCTACCGGACACGGGGCAATGATGAGGACATCGTAAAACTCAGGTTTGGGGGTGAGCACTGCATCATGTGTATATTCTGCATTGCATATATATTAAAAAAAACCCATAAAAATTGACAAAAATCCGAAAAATATAAAAGCTTCTTCGTCAAGTTAGCTAATAGGGTAACATAGATTTTATTCAGAAAGTTTAGTTGATACGTTAGATGTAACTAAAGCCTAGGCTTAGGAATTGAAAACCCAAAAAATAACCCTCATTCTGTTTAAACTTGGTAATTATACGTCCTTACAGTTTTTTTTTGAGAAATAGGTAATCTTGAGTTCAGTTCTTTAGTTAAGTCAAGATGAAGGCAGAGTATTGAGGCTTTACTGAAAGATAAGTCTGAAAAATAGTTTCTGTTCTTAAGGCCAAATTTAGAAAATATATACCATACAAATTGCACATACACGCACCTTGAAACTTGTGATAGTAGAGGATACCTAGAAATACTCTTGCCTGAAATCCTAGTATGAAAGAAAAATCGGTATTTAAAGCTAAACACCAAAAAAGAGCATCATTGAAAAATATATCCGGTCTTGAAAAGAAAAAAAAATAAAAATAAAAATAAAAGAAAAAATAAATAAAGTTAAGACCTGGAGACTGCTATTTACGCTTTAATGCTCATACATTCAGTAATCGACTGTTGGTGCCTCTTGAAGTATTAATGGTCGCATGAAAGATGCATGAGCAACACCGTCCATCAATTAATGAAAAGAAATAGTATTAGATATTAAGGCAAGGGTACTATAGCTTGAATTGAATTCTTAAGCGTAGGGGTGCAAATTTACACACACGTAGGGGTATACAATCGATATTTGGAGGAAAGATAAAAACGAAGAATAAGACTTACGTTTCTGTAAAGTTGATAAAAATTCCTGACTTGAGACCGCACTTTTAGAAGGGAAACTCAGGAGATAACTATATCTTTCTAAACTGTAAATACGCATATGATCTGAGATTAAATAGATAAGAGGCGTGAAATATAAGGGTTGAATATTTCTAATTTAGGAAAATAGAATTTCTAATTTAGATAATAAAATGTAGGAGTAGAATCGACGTTAACTTATTGTAAGTGCACGGCAGCGCCCCGGCCGTCTTTCCGAGGCCAAAATGCGGAATCAAAAACTTTTCTATAAATTAGAACGGCGCTACCGCGGACTTTTGGACCCGGATCGGGCCATTAACCTACTCCTAGAAAACTAAAGAACGGGTAGAGAGATATAACGAGCGATCCGTGTCCTTCGGTCTTCTCGTCGGCATCCCGATCTCCCCACGGAATCTTCTATCTTATCTCCTCGTCGGAAGGACACCACATCGCCGGGTTCTTTTACGGGCTCCCACCTCTGGACCGAGGCAACTCGAGCACGAAGTTGGCGAGTCGACGTGCCCAAGGATGCTGTAGGCTAGTGTAGAGTGGTTTGTCTCTATTGGGGTTGAAGTTGCCATGGTTTTTTGTGGAGGAATGAGATGGAATTTTGTGATGAACTAGAGAACATTTTTTAAGCCAAATGAGAGCCAAAAATCTCCTACCAAATATTGGCAGCTCCCTCCCGGTTGTGGCCGGCTAAGACTTCTACCAAATGAGCGAGGAGAGAGAGAGTGCATCAATCATGTAAGAAAGAATGATGAGTGATGATGAGAGAATAAAATGATCACACCAAAAAGTCCAACTCTTAAACGCATCACTCAACCCATCATTGCAAGCAATGATGAACAAAAAAGAAGTCAATGGAAGCTTCAACCATCATGAAACTATAATTTACAAAGACCACCCTCCACAATGCTAATTTGCACATTTGCAAATAAGCCCTCCTCCACCAATTTTCAGCCAAAGAAAGAAACAAAGGAAAATGGCCGAAACGGAATGCAAACTGGCAACTTCAAAAAACTGATCCCGTAATAAATTACAGGAAAACCCCTCTACTGTATATACAAACCCGCATTTGTATTCTGACCGAATACAAAATCTACACTGTACAATACTAGGATCCGGCTTAAACCAAAGCCCGCTAGTATTATCCGTCCGATCATGATCCGTGCAATATCGGATGTATATGATCGAACCCTGCCATATCTCCATACGGTCTCTACAGCGTTTCGCCCGAAACTTGAGAAACGGTCTATGGGGGACTCTAAAGACTCGTCAATACTTTGGTTGTGGATTTAACCACTAGCACGTCAGAGGTATTAGCCATACGTAACGGGCTACCAGGTATTGACCAAAAGGGACATCGATGAGCGAACTCATCCTGACACCCTATTGAGCCTGTCAGTGACAATATCCGTACAATCTGGTCCGTTCGTCTATGAGCATCACATGGCGGGCCTAGGGGGTTGGTAAAAGTCAGACCTCCAAAAGAGGTACAAGTCGTGTCGGAGTGTAGCCCAGAACACCCTGAGATATTACTGGAATACCTACCAGTAAATCTCCTGCCTTGACCAAGGACTTCGTGTAATGGCTCTCCTAGACACAGCGCGACCTCACCCCCAATATCGGGAGAGACGAACCCCTGAAGATCCGCTCACTGCCTCCATGTGGCTCGGGACTGTACCCAACTAAAACCTGTTTGCACGATTCCTTTGAGCCGTGGTAGGGTAGTAATCAAAGCACAGTGGGAACTCACACGAGACAAATGACGATCTCAGGTCGATGAACTAACCTGTACACATGTCACCAGGGAACTGCTATCTGACGTCTGGTATAAGAACAACTAGCATGTTCCCAGCGAGTCCTGTCCGGTGTACTCATAACCCAATGAGCACCTGTATACATCTTAGGTGAACCAACTGACACCAGTGGCTTGTGAGACCGGCCACCACCCCTCGTCGGGGTCTTGACTGTATACACTAGTCTACTCTGGAGTATCGATGCCCTGTCTCGAAACTCCCATGACTAGAGACCTTTTAAGGATGTGCTTATAGACTACCAGCTCTCACGTATATGATGGCCATCATACTGCTGGCTGTCAAGCAAGAATCCTAAGGGCTCGATCAACGTGCAATAGTGACCTGTAAGGTCACCTAAAGCAGTACACGATGATAGAGATAAACCAGATAGCATACTATTATCTTGAGTAAGAATGTTCTAACGGTATAGGTCCTCCCTCAATCATTGCAATCACGTGCCTGTGATCCAATAATTGACTCTGAGGGCACTATCTCCAACAATCTCCCACTTGCACTCAAGGCTAATTATTAAGATGTCGCATACTCACAGCCCGTGTGATACCGAACACCCAACTCCTCTACTAATCAGTCTCACAAAACCCATTTGCTAAACTAACGCGTTTGAGGAATAGCCTTAGTGAGTGGATCCGCCCTAATGTTTATTTCTATGTCTCTCTTTATCTCAAGTTCGCGGAGAAAGCCATCTCCCGAAATAAGCAATACCTGTCTTAGAGTATGTCTGGATATCTGATGGGACCTAGTTCATAAATGAACACGAAATCCAAACTTCTCAGACTGTATCGTCAACTGAATTTAATCAGTATCTTGCGCCATGCCTCCCTCAGTATCCGCTTGGACCACCTATCCAAAATACCGCCCCTCGTCAGAGGGAAAACTATAACTCTGACAGTCGCTCTGTCATCCATGTCACCTTGGAAGCCTGGAATGATAACCGTCTCCCGAATGAAGCTGTCGTTATCATATCCCTAGAACATCCACTTATGTTCTAAAACTGCTCCCGAATGTTTCTCCAGGATTGGATTACTATCAACTTATTGCACCTACTGCAAAAACAACATCTGGTGTGGTACTTGACATCTCATGATTGACTCAATTGCCTAAGCAAGTGATCTGCCAATCATGCGCATCCCTCTCCCCTTTAGTTTGTAAGACACCTTTAGAGAGGGTGACTCCATCACCTGCAGGTAAACTACCGTGCCAGGAGTCATCCATTCTAAAGCACCTTTAGAATGCTGTCTAAGTACCCTGATTGGGAAACTATCCAAATCTATATCTAAAACCATAGATCCAGTAACCAGAATGTCTTGATATAATATCCAAGTCCCATGTAGAGAAACTATTGTGTGACAACCAAAGTATAACCGATCATAGTATAGGAACTTCACTTCCTACTCTGTGTATGTCATCCAAATACCAGGACATCACACCCTACTACTGTAACATTTCAAAATAATAAAATATTATTTTTGGGAATTTTTATAATTTAATATTATTTTAATGAATATTTTAATATTTCGGTATAATTAAATACAAATAAATGGGGAAAATTTTGGAAAAATTATGGAAAATTACAAAATAGGGTATTCTATGGGATCATGTCATTTTTAAGTTTTTATGATTAATTATAAGCTAATTTAGTGCTAATCGTGATTAAAAATCGCTAATCGGTTTTTAGTAATTTTGTGCAAAACATACACATATCTTTTTCTCTACACTTGTGCATTTCTACCATGGCTTTTCTTTTGGGTTTACTTTTCAAGTGAGAGGGGATTTAGTGAAGAAAAGAAAATAAGAAAAAAGAAAAGAAAATAGGTATGGTGAGAGAGAGAAAGAGTAGGTGAGGACTTCTTTGACTTGGCTCCTTCTCCTTTTTCCACCACCATTTCCTCTCTCCCTCTTCATGGTTGCTGTTGCTGCCCTAGCTCCTCATTCCCTCCCTCTTCACCTCCTCAAATCATCACAAAAACAAACTCAAAACCTTATCTTCATTTCACTAAAAAGGTGCACGAGCTCGAGACAAATATATCGGACCAAGAAAGCAAGGATTTTGGCCACTAGGGGCAACTCAAGAAAATTCTTGAGTAGCCAAATGAGGTATTTACTGAACCATTAGATTAGTTTTTGCATTACTTATACCCCTATGTTAAAATTGAATCGATATCGGGTGGTGTTGTGGACTTAAAGGAAACCTAGTTAGGGTTTGAGGAAATTGTGAGTTGTAGTAAGAAATTGAGCTTAGTGGAGGCTGCACAAACACCCTAGTGATGGAATTGAGACCCAAACCTGAGATTTGAAACCCGGAATACGGATTTAGAAACCCCGACATCGGATAAATGTGTGATTTGTAAGGGTATTTTGGAATCTGGAACAACCCGGGGCCACTAGAATTGATTTTGGGATTACTGGGAGTCGTCCAGGCACCTAGGAAGCTACCACAGAGACCCGAGCCCCTAACTCCAACCCCAAGCCGCAGATATATTCATTCTGGCCTCAATTTGCGGCCAGATCGGGGAACTTGGGTCCCAAGTTTGGTTCATGGCTCCTTTTGCACTAAAATAGACCCCTCCTATATGCAGTTTTGGCTAATTGTCACCTGGGGAAAATCTGGGAGCATTTTGGTGTGTTTTAGGCGATGTTTTCCGTATTTTAAAATGCACTTTCTTGATATTTGGATTTGTATTTGGTTGTCGGGTGTTCGTACATTGACAACAGGGATTGTGTGGTTGATTTGCACGTTTAGGCCATAGGTTCCAACCTATGAGCACACTGTGCGCTGTATCGGTTTTCTGCCTCGATTTTAATACGTATTGCGACTGTTTATTATTGTAGGTACCCTAGCAAGGATTCCGAGGCGAACAAGCACGGCATCATCGACTTCGGTGAGCGAAGACCCGGTGAGTAGATTATATCTACCCGGGAAGTCGGGTGGATGGCGTATAGTACCCCCGCAGTCCGTGGTGATGTATATGAATACGTATACACACATATATTTATTATATGTTCTTGGAGATTATTGATGATAGGATGGATTGATTTAGTGTATTGCAAAACCCTAGAGTAGGGGTTGCTCCCATACACACACGCACGCAGGCACTTGCATACATACCTTCTTTCGCATGTGTATATGGGAATAATATATTTGTATGTGTTCACATGGGTATGGGACTATGTGTACATATACTGGATTATGAGTATAGTACTTGGGATGTGAGTTGAGTCGATGAGATTCGATTTGAGGCCGTGAGATCGGCGATATGACAGGATTCGTATGGAAGATACGACGGAATGCTTTGGCGGGCTTTGGGACGTGTGTTTACACACGCATTTGTATAGATGGTATCGATTGTACTAGACTTAGATCTGTACCCTAGATTATGTGATATGATGGTAGTGATACCTGGTATGTGATGAGATCATGTGATATTGACCCGTACCCAGCTATTGGGATGCCGTACGACGATTTACCGTACGAGCCTATATTGATGATAGATCCGCGATCATGACTCGAGAATGTTATATCGTTTGTGATACCATTGAGGCGAGATTATTGACTATTATATTTATATATATATCGACTCAGATGTAGGTGGTTCCATACCCCTCCCGATTGACTTGATAGTTGGGTCCGTAGTTCGCATAGTAGGCGTTAGACTAGACCCGAGTCATACCCATTTTAAAACTAACGAATCGGGGATATTTTAAGGATAGGCAAAAGGGATTCTACGGATATTTTCAAACGACACATCTTTTCTTAAAACAACGTAGCCCTTATTTTACCAAAAACCCTGATTTGTCTTATTTCAAAAGGCAAGGCTGCATGATATATTTATTGAGCTAGATTCTTCACTGTTGTGTTGATTATTGATTCCGCATATTCATGCTATTTGCATTGCATTGCTTGTGTTTATTGATATATTACAATCATGCAGCTAGGACACCAGCACCATTACCGATGATGCGTATGTACCACGTACACTTACTTGCCGGCTCACACACATCTTCATCGGTAATTGCCATGTCACTACACAGTAGTATTACTGCATCAGGATATGACCCTTGTATGTGCATACTATTATTCCATGCTGCATGATATACTTGCACTTCATTTATATATCACATACATCATGCTTTCTGATTATGCGCATTGAGAAATGTTGTTTCCATGATATTTATGGATTTGGGAACCGCAGGTATTTCAAAAGAGAATATGTAATCGTTTTAAAAACCCGGTTACCCTTGATATGATATTTCAGTGCGTCCACCATGTGTTTTCTCGGTGCTGAGAGCGACATGTGAAACCCGATTCGAGGAGGCGGATGAGGCCGATTGCGGGTACATGGTGGACCCGGTATGGTATCCCGGGGCGAGAACGGTTTCGCTGTGCAGTAGACGGTGAGCCTGGCAGTGGGACCACTACCTACCGGTGATTGGTTGGACCTGGCGGTTATCCGTAGGATACCGATCAGATTCGATAGATTGATATGGGCGTACTGCTGGGGCCGAGGGCCGATTCCGCAGACGGAGCCCGTGGGCTGATCCGGACTGACGGAGCCCGATATATGAGGATTTACGTGCCGATGCTGGGCACAGCTTTCATGATGTTTTCGAGTGTCGATGCTGGGCACTCCGTGTAGGGTTCCTAGGCACTCTCAAGAGGTCTCACAAGGCATCAACCATGCCAATTTCAAAAATTACGGTGCCGAGAAACCCTAATACGGATCGTTGGCTAGATATTTAGGCGATAAAAGGAAACTAGTTAACACTTAACTACTAGAATACGGAAATACAACCTTTGTAGATCCGGTGCTCCACCTCCATAGCTCCACAATGAAGTCTCCTCGCTGTCCATGTCGAACCCCGGGCTCTAGTGTCGGCTTCATCGGAGAATGGACGGGCTAGGTCATCGACGACGTGCCGAAGATGATCTACGTCGAAGCATCGCTAGATCAAGCTCCACCTTCACCAAGCCATGAAAACTTGTGAAGGAAACACACTCTACTACTTGGCAAAAGGTAGAGGATGAAGAAATAGGAAGTGGGTAGACTTTAGAATTGGGTTTCTCACTAATTTCATCAATCCACCATTGATGAAGCAAGCTTTTCTTCCTTGAAGAAGATGAAGAAGAAGAAGCTAATTGTTATGATAAGTTAATTGTTTTGAAAAGAAAATCAATACTTATCATATAATGAACCATGGTCAAGTGTAGAGATTTAATCATGGTTGAAACGAATGGTTAGGGTTAAGCAAGAGACAAAAATGGTCACTTGGTCAAATCTTCAAGAAGCTTCAATATGAAACAAAATTAGCCACCATTTTTCTCTTTATGCCTTTTTATTTATTTCCAAAATGAATAAATAGATAAATAAATGAGAAAAGGAAATAAAACCCTAATCATAAGTTTAACCATGATTTAATTCTATACACTTAACCAAGTAAACATGTATCATCAAACATGATACAATCAAGTGCACAAAAGTATATCACATATACAACTTGTGCAATCCAAGTGAGAAAATCCATATAAGTGAACCAATACTAGTTAGTGCAAAGTAATATATCTAATATATAATTATGCATTAAATCATTAAATCAACACTTGATTCAATGATCCGGTCATGTCACACACAACCGATTAGTATTCAATGTATCGATTTATCGAATCAATCCTTGATTCGATAACTAGGTTATATCGCATACAACCATTTGATGTTAGTTATATGTATGCCCTAGAGGCCATTACTATACATAGGATGTATATTGTAGTGGATGCTTGGACATATATAGGGAGGACTTTCTTGCTCGACATGATAGTATGCTATCTGGTTGCTCTTTACCTTAACGTGTACACTGATTGTCTCCCTGTTACATGTTGGTAAAGCCCTTAGGTTCTGTACTTGACTACCTGGACTATGATGCGGATCATACTAGTGGGGACATGGTAGTCCATAAGTACATCCTTCAAAGTCCCTAGTCGTGGGTGTATCGAGACGGGGCATCGATATACCAGAGTAGACTAGCGTATACCTTCTCGACCCATACAGATGGGCGATGGATGATCCCATATCCATTGGTGTTTGACATCAGAGATGATATACGGGTGCTCAGTAGAGACTGGGTACACTGGACGGACTCGCCGAGAACTCCCAAATGGTATTATACCTCACGTTAGATGGCAGTTCTCTGGTGACACTGGTACAGAGTAGTCTGTTGACCCGAGATCGTCATAGAGTCTTGTGTGGTTCCCACTGTGCTTTGATTTCCATCTTACCACGTCCAAGAGGGCGTGCAAAATGATGGTTTTTGGGTACAGTCCTGAGTCATATGGAGGCAATGAGCGATAGGAGGGGATTCGTCTCTCCCGGTATAGGGAGTTGATGTTGCGCTGTGTTCGATTGGCTATAACAGGAAATCCCTAGCCAGGGTTGCTGAGATTTACTGGTAAGTGTTACCAGTAGTTTCTCGAATTGTTAAAGACCTCATATCGACACGACTTATCGAGCTATTGGGGTCTGACGTTTACCACCCCTAGGCGAGATATGCGACATATCAGACGATCAGACCGGACTGTACGGTAGTGTTACTGGTTGGATTCACTGGAGTGTGAGCGGGCTTGCTCGTCGATCTTCAGATCGCTCAATACCCTGGTGGCCGTTACGTTTAGCAGACCGCTTGCGGCTTGTGGGTGTTTGATATGATCATCACCTGCTGCCGGCGTATTGACGAGTCTTTAGAGTCCTACACAGAGGTTTCCTGGATCAAGCGAAACGAAATAGGAGCGCATATGAGATATGTGCGGGACCGAGAATAATGCATGTATGTGATACCGTATTTCATTCTCGCGATGAATGTGTCGAATGGTTATATGCGATATAACCTAGTTATCGAATCGAGGGTTGATTCGATAAGCCGATACATTGGATACCAGTCGGTTATGTGCGACATGACCGGATCATTGAATCAAGTGTTGATTTAATGATTTAATATATAATTATATATATTTGATATATTATTTTGCATTAACTAGTATCGGTTCACTTTGAATGGATTTTCTCACTCGGATGTGCGCATTGCATATGCGATATGATTTTGTGCACTTGTTTGTATCATGGTTGATGATGCATGCCTACTTGGTTAAGTGCAAAGAATTAAACCATGGTTAACTAAATGATTAGGGTTTTATTTTCTTAAATTATTCATTTATTCCTTTTTGGAAATTATTTTGCATAAGAAGAATTGGTGACTTTCTTTTATTCTTTCATGAACTTTCATGAATGTTTGACTTTGTCACCAATTTTGTCTCATGCTTAACCCTAACCATTTCTTTTAACCATGATTGGTTCTCTACACCTAACCATAGTTCTAATATGATAAGTATTCATTTTCTTTTCCAATTTTAAAATAACTTATCATATCATTATCTTCTTCTTCTTCACCTTCAACCTTGAAGAAAGCTTTCTACCAACAATGGTGGAATGTGAAAATGAGTGAGAAATCCAATTCTAAATTGAACCCACTTCCTATTTCTTCATCCTCTAGCTCTTGCCAAGTAGTAGAGTGTGTTTCCTTCACAAGTTTTCATGACTTGGTGAAGTTGGAGCTTGATCTAGCGATGCCTCGACGTAGATCATCTTCGGCACGTCGTCGATGACCTAGCCCGCTTCTTCTTCGATGAAGCCGACGCAAGAGCCCGGATTTCGATTTGGACAGCGAGAGCACTTCATTGCGGAGCTATGGAGGTGGAGCACCGGATCTACAAAGGTTGTATTTCCGTATTCTTTATAGTTAAGTTGTTAACTAGTTTGCTTTTCGCCTAGAAATCTAGCCAACGATCCGTTCTAGGGTTTCTCGGCACCGTTTAAATTTGAAATTGGCATGGTTGATGCCTTGTGAGACATCATTAGGATGCCTAGGAACCTTACAGTGGTATCAGAGCCTAGCTAGAGCCTTAGGCAAAGTCTAGACGGAATTTGAAGTCCGAACGTACCGAAAACCCAACCCGGAAAATGCTCTCTGTCCTTTTTCTAAAATCTGGGATTTTTCCAAATTAAAAATTGCTAAAAAATTCAGCAGGGAAATCTAAGAATTACGGCGCAAAAAGTTTCTTGTGAACAGTAAAAACCGCGGCGGAACTGCGGCAGAAGAGTGACTTCTGCGGCGGTTCCGCGGCAAGTTGATGACGTCAGCTTCCCTAGTTTGCACAGTAATTCTTATTTTCTGAAGTTGGATTTTCTGGGAATTTTTAATATTTTTTCCAGAGTTGAATTTTCTGGGGTTGTTTTGGGGATTCGGTGTTTCGATCGGAGTATCAGATTTTGTCTATGTGGCTTTCCGGATAAATTTTAGAATATGTTAAAAAGTTCGACCGGATATAAATACCCAATTTTTCCCCTGTCGGGAAATTTCCAAGTGTTGGATTTTTCCGTAGTTTAACGACGTTCTAAGTAGTGCAAGTAACACGATGGACCTTCTAGAAGACAACAAACCTTAACTCGATTATGTGACCGTCTTGAACTGCCCTTTGAACCTTCGGGTTTGGGGCAGTACGGCGTGTCACATGTGAGGCGTTGGCTTGACCCTTCTACGGCTGGACCGTTGGTACTGAGGCACGAACTGAATGTTTTTAGACTTGTTTCATGTGTTGATCTGTATCGGGAAAACTTGGGTGTTCGAATGTTCAATCGGAAAGTTTAACATTTTCTAATTATCTGGAATGGGATACAATAATTGGAATTCACAAGAAGTTATGAGATAACTGAATGAATGTTATAAACATAGCAGTTTAGTCTCACTTGATCGGTTGCCACGGAATTTTGATGTGATCAAAACTCCGTCGCAATCACGTAGCGTACGCGGATACTCACCGGGTAAACTTAATAGACAGCCTCACTCCATAGCCCCGACCAAGTGACTGTAGGAGAACCCCGTCGCCGAAAGCATCCGTTCGGGTGCTCGCGGTAGCGGTGTTCCGCCTTGGTGCACTTCGTCGACGGTATCAGGGGTGCGGCCGCCTACTAAAGTTTGCGACGAGTATTCGATCAGGATGTCGGGAATCTTGTTGAATTACCCGACTTGATATTGAAAAGTGTTTTCGATTTTGAGACTAAAATGCGGGGTTTATAATTGTTAGGCATGCGATGTCTAAGGAATTCATTTGGTCAGGCATGCGATGTCTGAGGTGGTTGCGGATTCCAACTGTTGTAGTTTTACACTTTCTTTTCTGTGACCGTAAGTGTAATATGTGATATCGCCGGTTTCGTTGCTATATGTCAACGACAATTGGGATGGACATATTTACTTACGTTGATGACATGTGATGTTATGTGTTGCTGGATATGTTATATTGGATCGTCGTGTTTGAATAGCCGGGGGTTTTTATGTGAGATGAGTGTTTTTCATTTTCATTCATGTAAAAACTTGTATGTAATATTCTTTTATTGGGGCACTTCCAGGTTGCGGAAGATGTCACCTTTTGTATATTATTTACTTTCTGCACTAGGATAGACCCAAGGAGGAGGGCACAAGTAACCGGGTTCTGGAGTCCAGTGGGAAACCAACTCGAGGAGTCGAGTCTAGGTCTCCTAACTCTAGAATTGGTAGGGTTGCTTGCCGCTCTCGTAGGGGTCTAGGGGTGTGGGTTTGGCTATTCATCACGACCGTGGAATCCGTATTTTATACTGGCTCGTATTGAAAACACGGACGTCCTAGTATATCCAATATTTCATATGTTATTTCTGCTGCGATATCTGTGATGTGATCATGTGATGTTCTGTGATAGATACAGTATATAGTATATATGATATATTATATAGACGTTACTTATGTTTTACACCCGTGCTAGCCCTGCCCCGCTCTGCCGTTAGTTACCTAACCTAACGGTGCACGAGGGGACATCGAGGCGAATGCGGATGGCATAAGTGTACGTCGTATTTATCTGTGATGTTTAGGTACCTTAAATGATGGGACTTCATTAATGTGATTAATGAAAATAAAAGAAACCTAAGATGTTGTAGAATCGAATTTCAAAATAAAACAGGTAGCTACAGTTCTTGCTTTGCACAGCGGTATATGTGATATATCCTGCACCTTATTCGATAAGGAAAGGACCGAGATCCCTTCACCGGGAGTGACTCCTTTAGCAATAACTGGCAGATGCTACACACTCGGTTTGTCTTTTGATTGCTTTTAAATGTTTTTGCTTTGCACAGTGATATATATGATATATCCCGCACCTCATTCGACGAGGAAAGGACCGACGATCCCTTCACCGGGAGTGACTCCTTTAGCAAAACTAGAAAAGCCTCAAAAACACTCCATTTCAAAATTCATTCGATCCTACAACGATATCAAGTTCATTACGCAATAGGTTTTCAGAAAAACCTGTCATAGCCCTCCGTCATTTCAGATAAGTTGTATATAGTATTCGTGCTGCATTTGTTGGCTTTTGTCAAGGTACAGTGTGCGGTAGCTATATGCTGCTTATCTGCCCTCATACGATGCGATTGGATTAGGGTAGTCGTGCGGCTTTGTTGGCTTTCGTCAAGGGTCGTGCGGGTGGGTTTAATTCGATCAAGAAATGTACGGGTTGAACTTGACTAGCGGGCTATGGTTTGTTGGCTTTCGTCAAGGTCATAGCACGTTAGGGGCAAAATATTATCGGGAATTTCAAGTGTTGAAATTTGCAATGAGATTGCATACCTTCTATGAGATAGTTGGATCCCGATACCCGCTGCGAGTAAGAGTTACTCCTGGGAGAGTTTTATACATTACAATTAGCCAATCAAGTAGGTGTCTAGAAAGGTGTCAACGGGGTTACGCCTCTGGGAAAACGAGGTTTACATTAATTAGGTTCGTGCGAAAGCACGGGGGACCTCCCTCAAAGTACCGACACTGGCCTGGCTGAAAGATTGGCGAACTTGTAGTGTGTAATTAATCCCGGCTCGTCTTTCCTTTTAGGGTTTGAAGGAAGATTTGATAAAAAGCAGTGGGAGCCATCCTGATTAGATAAAATAATAACCAATCTATTCTTGACAGAGCGCACGCTGAGTGTTTTCTTCTCTCTCTCTCCAGGTAGAGACCATATCACGCCTTAATCAAGATAATAATACGGAATATTGACCGAACCCGCTTGTTATACTGAGCTGGGGAACGTTGATCCCGCTCCAACTTATAATTGTTATAAGACAGAGCAGGAAATTGGGGAATACCAGATTTCCCGTGCCGCCCAAACGAGGAGAGTGCATGATGATGCATCATCTTCGGGTGTGTTCATTATACAGAACTGTTTCTCAGTATCCTTTACGTCCTGGGTATGTGATACCAGATCAGGATCCCAGATATGTAATCTGTTACATACGGCTACAGCTAGGTAGAGAACTGAGAACGGGTGATAAGTTTCATGAGGCAGAAAACGGGGCAAGAGTTGCAGCCAAGTCTGTTGGTCACTGTCACCCTGTATTACCAATACATTGATTCTGAACGAATGTTATTAGATACCGAACCTGATATACAAAATCATATCAGTCTCTTTATCAGTAAAGAAATGATAAAATTTTGTATTGTTGGATAATGTTTTGAACATTTCCTATATCAAAAGTTGATCGGTTCAGGCACGTTATCTAAAAACATTAATGTTCTAAATCAAACTACAGTTCTTAGTATACGGAACACACACAAGAGGAAGAGTTCAGAAATGAACGAATCCTTCTTGAGGTATTGTAGACTAGGTCATATCAATGCGACCCGACTAGCTAAGTTCCACATAGATGCATATTTAAAACAGTTTGAATTTACATCTTATGAAACTTGCCAGTCATGTCACAAAGATATCATGACCATAGCCCTGTTTATTGGAAACAGAGAAAGGGTTAGTGAACTCTTGGGATGATACATGTTGATGTATGTGGGTCCCCTGTCTACACATGCCAAGAATGGTTCTTTGTACTTCGTTACATTCTCTGATAATCTCTCAAGATTCAGACATATGTTCCTGTTGAAACACAAGTCCGAACCTTTTGAGATATTCACAGAATATAAGCTAGAAGTAGAGAACCAATATGGGTATAAGTATTATGTCCTTTGATGAGATCAAGGAGGAGAATACTTGAGCATGGAAATACTGGACTATTCTAAAGGAGAATGAGATTCTCTCTCGGCATTACTCCTCCGTATACACCATAGCACGATGGTATATCGGGGCGGAGCAATAACACCCTATGTGATAAGGTGTGCTCTATGATAAGTACTACTGAGTTACCTATTTCCTTTTGGGAGTTATGCGCTTGAGAAGCTGCATACCTATTGAACAGGGTTCGAATCAAATCAGTTGCCTACCACTTCATATATGATATGGAAAGGGAAGATCCCATATCTTAAGTTAGTTAAGATTTGGGGTTGACCGGTCTATGTCTAAAAGCAAAATTCGGACAAGCTCGAGGCAAGGTCTGTAATGTACAACTGGAAAGGTTCCAGCTATACAAACTGCAGCTGATGATTTGATAAAACCAAAGGATTCAATAGTTACCAATGAACCTCAGCCTCTCCGCCGATCTAGTAGGGTTCCTCACCCACCTGAGAGATACTTCTGTTTCTCTATGACAGTGGGAGCGAGGATTGCATCATGAGATGATGACCCAACTAATTTCGTGCAGGCCATCGAGAGTGAAGACTCTGTAAGAATGGCTGGATGTTTAGCGATCTGAGATGGAATCCTTATACACCAACAAAGTATGGACTTTGGTTGCTATATCTGAAGGGTTAAATCCCCATCAGGAGCAAGTATATCTTGAGAAGATTACTTGTGTAGATGGAAAAGTTGAGACTTTCAAAACTAGACTTGTTAAAGGTTTGCATCATTGACCAGGTGTGGATCATGAGGAAACCTTTTTCTAAGGAGCTAGGCTTAAGTCCATCCAGATCCTAGTTGTCACGGCTACATACTATGACTACGATATCTGGTGGTTGGGTGTCATGACTGCTTTTCTAAATGATATTTTAGAAGAGTGCGTCTATAAGTACACAGCCAGAGGGCCTCGTAGACAGTGGGAGCAGCGGAAACGTGTGCAAGATGCTTTATAGGATAAAGCAGGCATCGCGGAGTTGGAACATCTGTTTTGATGAAGCAGTCAAAGAAGTTGACATCATCAAAATGGTAGATGAACCTTGTATAAACAAGAAGGTAGTAGGGAGTATGGTGACGATCCTCGTAGAGTACGTGGATGACATATTCTTGATAGGGAAGGAGTTTCCTATGCTACGCTCGATCAATCTCCGCTTATCACAATGATTCTCCATATAGGATCAAAGTGATACCTACTAAATCCTAGGTTTTGGATCTATGAGATAGATCTAAATGAATGTTAGGATTCTCACTAGTTGTAGTGAGAAGGTATCAATCGACCCTGGAGAGAATCACTGGGAGTGTTCCAGGGTGATAAAGACGACTGAATGTTAGTTACAGGCATTGTCTTTACCCTAAGAAAAGGGACGGTATGTTGGAAAAGTTCCAAGCTAGATACCGTGACATACTAGACGATAAAGGCTGGATACATCGCTACTTAAGATGCTACCAAAGAGGCTGTTTGGGTGTATATTGGTTCATAAGATGAACTATGTTCCTCCCATTGTGTGACAATGGAGTTGTGGCTTATGCCAAGGAAGGCCGGTCACATCAGTGATCCAGACATATTCTAAGGCAGTATCACTTGATCATGGAGATGGTTGATCTCCAGGGAGATCGAGGTTAGGAGAGTAGACTCAGAGGACAACACAGCGGATCCACTCACAAAGGCTTGTTCCCAGAGAGAGACTTTTATGGGATGGTTGAGTATGAGATACTACAACCACTGCTATCAGATGGCCCTAGTGCAAGTGGGAGATTGTTAGTTATATGTATGCCCTAGAAGCCATTACTATACATAGGATGTATATTGTAGTGGATGCTTGGACATATATAGGGAGGACTTTCTTGCTCGACATGATAGTATTCTATCTGGTTGCTCTTTACCTTAATGTGTACACTGATTGTCTCCCTGTTACATGTTGGTAAAGCCCTTAGGATCTGTACTTGACTACCTGGACAATGATGCGGATCATACTAGTGGGGACATGGTAGTCCATAAGTACATCCTTCAAAGTCCCTAGTCGTGGGTGTATCGAGACGGGGCATCGATATACCAGAGTAGACTAGCGTATACCTTCTCGACCCATACAGATGGGCGATGGATGATCCCATATCCATTGGTGTTTGACATCAGAGATGATATACGGGTGCTCAGTAGAGACTGGGTACACTGGACGGACTCGCCGAGAACTCCCAGATGGTATTATACCTCACGTCAGATGGCAGTTCTCTGGTGACACTGGTACAGAGTAGTCTGTTGACCCGAGATCGTCATAGAGTCTTGTGTGGTTCCCACTGTGCTTTGATTTCCATCTTACCACGTCCAAGAGGGCGTGCAAAACGGTGGTTTTTGGGTACAGTCCCGAGTCACATGGAGGCAATGAGCGATAGGAGGGGATTCGTCTCTCCCGGTATAGAGAGTTGATGTTGCGCTGTGTTCGATTGGCTATAACAGGAAATCCCTGGCCAGGGTTGCTGAGATTTACTGGTAAGTGTTACCAGTAGTTTCTCGAATTGTTATAGACCTCATATCGACACGACTTATCGAGCTATTGGGGTCTGACGTTTACCATCCCTAGGCGAGATATGCGACATATCAGACGATCAGACCGGACTGTACGGTAGTGTTACTGGTTGGATTCACTGGAGTGTGAGCGGGCTTGCTCGTCGATCTTCAGATCGCTCAATACCCGGGTGGCCGTTACGTTTAGCAGACCGCTTGCGGCTTGTGGGTGTTTGATATGATCATCACCTGCTGCCGGCGTATTGACGAGTCTTTAGAGTCCTACACAGAGGTTTCCTGGCTCAAGCGAAACGAAATAGGAGCGCATTTGAGATATGTGCGGGACCGAGAATAATGCGTGTATGTGATACCGTATTTCATTCTCGCGATGAATGTTTCGAATTGTTATATCCGATATAACCTAGTTATCGAATCGAGGGTTGATTCGATAAGCCGATACATTGGATACCAGTCGGTTATGTGCGACATGACCGGATCATTGAATCAAGTGTTGATTTAATGATTTAATGTATAATTATATATATTTGATATATTACTTTGCATTAACTAGTATCGGTTCACTTTGAATGGATTTTCTCACTCGGATGTGCGCATTGCATATGCGATATGATTTTGTGCACTTGTTTGTATCATGGTTGATGATGCATGCCTACTTGGTTAAGTGCAAAGAATTAAACCATGGTTAACTAAATGATTAGGGTTTTATTTTCTTAAGTTATTCATTTATTCCTTTTTGGAAATTATTTTGCATAAGAAGAATTGGTGGCTTTCTTTTATTCTTTCATGAACTTTCATGAATGTTTGACTTTGTCACCAATTTTGTCTCATGCTTAACCCTAACCATTTGTTTTAACCATGATTGATTCTCTACACCTAACCATAGTTCTAATATGATAAGTATTCATTTTCTTTTCCAATTTCAAAATAACTTATCATATCATTATCTTCTTCTTCTTCATCTTCAACCTTGAAGAAAGCTTTCTACCAACAATGGTGGAATGTGAAAATGAGTGAGAAATCCAATTCTAAATTGAACAAACTTCCTATTTCTTCATCCTCTAGCTCTTGCCAAGTAGTAGAGTGTGTTTCCTTCACAAGTTTTCATGACTTGGTGAAGTTGGAGCTTGATCTAGCGATGCCTCGACGTAGATCATCTTCGGCACGTCGTCGATGACCTAGCCCGCTTCTTCTTCGATGAAGCCGACGCAAGAGCCCGGATTTCGATTTGGACAGCGAGAGCACTTCATTGCGGAGCTATGGAGGTGGAGCACCGTATCTACAAAGGTTGTATTTCCGTATTCTTTATAGTTAAGTTGTTAACTAGTTTGCTTTTCGCCTAGAAATCTAGCCAACGATCCGTTCTAGGGTTTCTCGGCACCGTTTAAATTTGAAATTGGCATGGTTGATGCCTTGTGAGACATCATTAGGATGCCTAGGAACCCTACATTTGATACATTCATCGCAAGAATAGAATACGGTATCACATACACGCATTATTCTCGGTCCCGCACATATCTCATATGGGCTCCTATTTCGTTTCGCTTGAGCCAGGAAACCTCTGTGTAGGACTCTAAAGACTCGTCAATACGCCGGCAGCAGGCGATGATCATATCAAACACCTACAAGCCGCAAGCGGTCTGCTAAACGTAACGGCCACCCGGGTATTGAGCGATCTGAAGATCGACGAGCAAGCCCGCTCACACTCTAGTGAATCCAACCAGTAACACTACCGTACAGTCCGGTCTGATCGTCTGATATGTCGCATATCTTGCCTAGGGGTGGTAAACGTCAGACCCCAATAGCTCGATAAGTCGTGTCGATATGAGGTCTATAACAATTCGAGAAACTACTGGTAACACTTACCAGTAAATCTCAGCAACCCTGGCCAGGGATTTCCTGTTATAGCCAATCGAACACAGCACAACATCAACCCCTTATACCGGGAGAGACGAATCCCCTCCTATCGCTCATTGCCTCCATGTGACTCGGGACTGTACCCAAAAACCACCGTTTTGCACGCCCTCTTGGACGTGGTAAGATGGAAATCAAAGCACAGTGGGAACCACACGAGACTCTATGACGATCTCGGGTCAACAGATTACTCTGTACCAGTGTCACCAGAGAACTGCCATCTGACGTGAGGTATAATACCATCTAGGAGTTCTCGGCGAGTCCGTCCAGTGTACCCAGTCTCTACTGAGCACCCGTATATCATCTCTGATGTCAAACACCGATGGATATGGGATCTGTAACATTTTAAAAATAATTAAATAAATAATTAAATGAATAAAAGTGTTTAAGTGAATTTTAGGATTTTCGGTAAAGTAAAATGTATTTTTCGTAAAACCAAACCGTGATTGTTTTTCACTATAAATTTAAAAATATCTATTTTAATTATGAAATTACTAGTAAATAGTGTTTATTTAGCCACTTATAAATTTTTGGTTTAATAAAATATTTTTACTAAATTAATTATTTTAAATATTAACATAAGCTTTATTTTTACACTAAATTAGTGTAAATTACAAATTTAAATGGTTTTAATTTGTAAAAATGAATCATGGCATATTAGAATTTAGTGTGTATCATGCAAAATTTATTTGCAAATTTTTCCTTGTTTCTAGATCTTTCTTGAGTTATTTTAGAAAAGAATTAAAAGAAAATGAATAAAGCATGAAAAGACATTAAGATGATGACATTTTGGAGAAGTTTCTACACCATTTCTCATGTGTTTCTCCCTCTTCCCCTTATTGTGGCCGGCCTCCCCATCACCATGGCTGCCCCCCCCCCATTTTCCACCTCATTTTTATTCAAAAATCATCAAAAATACTACAAAAATCCAATTTAAATTCCACAAAAACCTAATTATTTCATACCCTTTATTCTCTACTCTTCTCTACATGGATTTTGGAGTGGGAAAGCATGTATTTTTTAGGCTCATTTTCAAGTTTGGACATGAGGTTGTGGAGGTATAAATCCTTCTCTTTTGTTTTATTTCTATTAGATATTTCTTTTAAAGCATAATTAGATTAATTAGATTAATTCTTGTTGCAAATTCTAAAATTCAAGTTAGGGTTTGAAAATTCAAGAGGTGGTTTTTGTTAATTAATTAGGGTTATAATAGCTAGTTTAACATCTTTTAGAGTGGAAAATTCTTGCATGGTGGTGGTATAATAAATTGTTGATCGAAATTGTTTAATTTAAACTATTTAGCTAACTAGATTTTTTCTAAAATGTATTATGGGTAAAATAAAATTCTTATTAAGGGTGTTATCATTAGATGGTAATTTTAGTGAGAATATTAGCATATTAATTGAATGAAAAACCTAGTTTGATCACTAGATTATTTTGATAATTGGAAAAATAGTAATAAAATGCTATTATTTTGTAAACTAGATTTTAGGAATTTCTAAATAAATGTGATTAAAAATATAATTATAGTTTCATTACATCATTATCATCATAAATTGTGGTTTAAGTGATTAATTTATGCAAAATCATGTTTTGAGGTGGAATTGTGGTATTTTGCTTGGAAAATGTTAAAATTGTTAAAAGTTGCAAACTAGAAATTTCAAATAAATGCAAAATTTTGTAATAAAAATATAGTAATGGTTTGTATAGTCTAGTAATGCTATTTAATGAGTTTTATGACCATTGGTTTCATTTAAATGTCAAGTTTCGATGAAAAACGGTAAATTGGCATTTTCGGGTTTTTCGAAAACGGACGATTTGATCGATTTTAGTGTTTCGATGAATTTGATCATGTTTTACAATATAAGTAATGTGTTTTAAAACTACAAGTTGTTTGATGATGTTATCTCGATCCATCGGAGTTTGTACGCCGATATCGAGCGGTATTTGGTTCTTTTGCGTGGACGGGACATAGGTTTTAACCTGTGCTTGCTCTTCGTATCGTTTGACTTTTGTATGTGATTCGGTTTACGATGCTATTTATATGTTTGCATCTAGGTACCCTCACGTGGACTGCGGGCGATGAAGAGGAGGATGGCGATACTGTCTTCGGCAGACATGGACCAGGTGAGTAGATGCATATCTACGGGGGGAAGTCGGGTGGATGGCGTTTAGCACCCCCGCAACGTAGAATAGGAATAGTACTTATTGACATTAGGAAACCAGACGTGACCCTAGTAGTGAAAGGTTCCTAGGCACCCTAGTGGGTTCTCACAAGGCATCGAACATGCCAAATTAAAATTTTTAGTGCCGAGAAACCCTAGACTACGGATCTTTAACTAGATGTTTAGGCGAAATAGAAAGCTAGTTAACAGTTAACTACTATGATACGGATATACAACCTTTGTAGATCCGGATTTCCACCTCCACGGCTCCGCAACGTCATGTCCTCGCTGTCCATCATGAATCCTCGACTCGATCATCGGCTTCATCGGGAAAGCAAGCGGAATAGCTCGTCGGCTTTGTGTCAAAGACGATCTACGTCGAGGTTGCACAAACTCAAGCTCCGACTTCACAAACTTGTGAAACTTGTGAAGTAAACACCCAAAACAACTTGGAAAGAGGTAGAGGGTGAAGAAATAGGAGGTGGGTTCACTTTGGATTTGGATTTAACTCACTAAAGCTCAAGTTGCCATTGGAGTAGCAAGCTTGAAGAAGAAGAAGAAGATGAGCTCTAGAAAAAATTATGATAAGTATATCCTTAAAAATAAATATAAAACAAATACTTATCATAACTTAAACTAGGGTTAAGTGTAGAGAATTAACCATGGTCACTTTGATGGGTTAGGGTTAAGCATGAAGATAAGGATGGTTAGCATAGTCAAAGTTTCATGAAGCTTCAATAAAATGACAAAGAAAGCCACCATTCTCATCTTATTGTTTTCCAAATAAATAAATAAATAAATAAGTAAATAAATGAAAATGCAAAACCCTAATTATCATATTAACCATGG
Source organism: Agapanthus africanus (assembly GCA_030015575.1). Taxonomy (NCBI): domain Eukaryota; kingdom Viridiplantae; phylum Streptophyta; class Magnoliopsida; order Asparagales; family Amaryllidaceae; genus Agapanthus; species Agapanthus africanus. The sequence goes on along the minus strand of CM057346.1, from coordinate 316,610,133 downwards.
ATTAATTTTATACACTTAACTAAATGATCAAGTATCATCAAACATGATACAGAAAAGTGCACGAAAGTATATCACATATACAATGTGCAATCCAAGTGAGAAAAATCCGTTTAAAGTGAACCAATACTAGTTAATGCAAAGTAATATATCAAATATATAATTATACATTAAATCATTAAATCAACACTTGATTCAATGATCCGGTCATGTCGCACATAACCAACTAGTATTCAATGCATCGATTTATCGAATCAATGATTCAATAACTAGGTCATATCGAATATAACCAATCGAAACATATATCGCGAGAATGAAATGCCGTATCACATACACGCATTATTCTCGGTCCTGCACATATCTCATATGCGCTCCTATTTCGTTTCGCTTGAGCCAGGAAACCTCTGTGTAGGACTCTAAAGACTCGTCAATACGCCGGTAGCAGATGATGATCATATCAAGCACCCACAAGCCGCAAGCGGTCTGCTAAACGTAACGGCCACCCGGGTATTGAGCGATCAGAAGATCGACGAGCTAGCCCGCTCACACTCCTGCGAATCCGACCAGTAACACTTACCATACAGTCAAGTCTCTTCGTCAGATACGTCGCATATCAAGTCTAGGGGTGGTATACGTCAGACCCCAATAACCCGATAAGTCATGCTGATATGAGGCTCGTAACGGGTCGAGAAACTACTGGTAACACTTACCAGCAAATCTCTGATCAGCCCTGGCCAGGGACTTACCTGTTACGGCCAATCGAGCACAGCGCAACATCAACTCCCAATACCGGGAGAGACGAAACCCCTCCTATCGCTCATTGCCTCCATGTGACTCGGGACTGTACCCAAAGACCACCGTTTTGCACGCCCTCATGGACGTGGTAAGGTGGAGATCAAAGCACAGTGGGAATCACACAAGACTCTATGACGATCTCGGGTCTACAGACTAACCTGTACAAGTGTCACCTGAGAACTGCCATCTGACGTGAGGTATAATACCATCTGGGAGTTCTCGGCGAGTCCGTCCAGTGTACCCAGTTTCCACTGAGCACCCGTATACCATCTCTGATGTCAAACACCAATGGATATGGGATCATCCATCGCCCATCACATGGGTCGAGAAGCGTATACGCTAGTCTACTCTGGTATGTCGATGCCCCGTCTCGAGATACCCACGACTAGGGACCTTGAAGGATGTACTTATGGACTACCATGTTCCCACTAGTATGATCTGCATCATAGTCTAGGTAGTCAAGTACAAATCCTAAGGGCTTTACCAACATGTAACTATAAGACAGTATAAAGAGACTAGTGTACATGTTAAGATAAATGGCAACCAGATAGCATACTATCATGTCGAGCAAGAAAGTCATCTCTATATATGTCCAAGCATCCAATAATATACATCATCTGTACAATACTGGCCTCTAGGGCATACATACAACTAACAATCTCCCACTTGCACTAGGGCCAGCTGCTGTAGTATCTCATACCGAGCATCCCGAAGAGTCTCTCAAACTGTATCTGGGGAATGGCCTTCGTGAGTGGATCCGCCGTGTTGTTCTTCGTGTCAACTCTCCTGACCTCGATCTCCCGGCGATCAACTATCTCCCGGATCAGGTGATACCGCCTCAGAATATGCCTGGACCGTTGATGGGACCTGGGTTCCTTGGCCAAAGCCACCGCTCCATTGTTATCGCAATACAAAGGTATTGGATGCTCAATGGATGGAACCACTCCAAGTTCAGTAATGAACTTCTTGATCCAGACAGCGTCTTTGGCAGCATCGTTGGCAGCGATGTATTCAGCCTCCATCGTCGAGTCTGCCACGGTTTCCTGCTTAGAACTCTTCCAGCTAACCGCCCCTCCGTAAAGGGTAAAGACAAAACCCGACTGCGACTTAGAGTCGTCCTTATCACTCTGGAAGCTCGAATCGGTAAAGGACTCCACTTGGAGTTCTCCGTTACCATACACCAAGAACATATCTCTAGTCCTTCGCAAGTACTTGAGAATGCTCTTCACAGCTGTCCAGTGACTCTCTCCAGGATCAGCTTGATACCTGCTCACTACACTTAGTGAGTATGCTACATCGGGTCTAGTACATAGCATCGCATACATGATAGAGCCTACCGCCGAAGCATAGGGTATCCCTTGCATGCGAGCTCTTTCCAAATCAGTCTTGGGAGACATCTCTTTGGAGAGAGTGACTCCAGAGATCGTGGGTAAGTTCCCACGCTTGGACTCTTCCATACTAAACCTCTTTAGTACGGTGTCAATGTACCTGGATTGGGACAATCCCAAAATCCGTTTGGATCTATCTCTATAGATCCTGATTCCCAATATGCATGAGGCATCACCAAGATCTTTCATTGAGAATCTTTGTGATAAGAAGAGCTTGACCGATTGCAGCATAGGAATATCATTTCCTATCAAGAGTATGTCGTCCACGTACAATACGAGGAAGACAACCTTACTCTCTGCCACCTTCTTGTAGATACAAGGTTCATCTGGATTTTTGACGAAATCAAACTCTTTGATTACGACGTCAAAGCAGATGTTCCAACTCCGCGATGCTTGCTTTAATCCATAAATGGATTTAAGCAGCTTGCACACCTTCCCGCTGCTCCCACTGTCTACGAAGCCCTCTGGCTGAGTCATGTACACGCACTCTTCTAAATCACCATTTAGAAAGGCGGTCTTAACATCCATTTGCCAGATTTCGTAGTCATGAAAAGCAGCAATGGCAAGCATGATTCGGATGGATTTAAGCATAGCCACTGGAGAAAAGGTCTCGTCATAGTCCACACCTGGTCTTTGACGAAAACCCTTTGCTACAAGTCTAGCTTTGAAAGTCTCCACTTTCCCATCTACACCAAGTTTCTTCTTGAAGATCCACTTGCTCCCAATGGGTTTTACCCCTTCAGGAGCAACTTCCAAAGTCCATACTTTGTTGGTGTACATGGAATCCATCTCGGACCGCATAGCATCCAGCCATTTTACTGAGTCCCCACTCGTGATGGCCTGCTCGAAGCTAGTTGGGTCATCATCCTCCATGATGCAATCCTCGCTCCCACCGTCCATGAGAAAACCGTAGTATCTCTCAGGTTGGCGAGGAACCCTACTAGATCGGCGGAGAGGCTGAGGTTTATCGGGTACTACCGAATCTTCTTGTTCCACTAAATCTTCAGTTATAGTTTGTGTTTCTGGAACTTCTTCCAGTTCTACCTCAGAGCCACTAATCTCTTTTGCAAGAAATTCCTTTTCTAAAAAGGTGGCATGTTGAGCAATAAACACTTTTTGTTGTTCACTGTGGTAGAAGAGATATCCATTTGAATGTTTAGGATATCCCACAAACTTGCATAGAACTGACCGTGCCTCGAGTTTATCTGGATTTTGCCTTTTGACATAGGCCAGACAACCCCATATCTTAACTCGTTTAAGACATGGTCTCTTCCCACTCCATATCTCATATGGTGTGGTAGGTACAGATTTAGTTGGAACTTGATTCAATAGGTATGCCGCTGCTTCAAGCGCATACCCCCAGAAGGAAATAGGTAATTCAGCTGTACTCATCATAGAGCGCACCATATCTAATAGGGTGCGATTCCTCCGCTCCGATACACCGTTGTGCTGTGGTGTATAAGGAGGAGTAAGCTGAGAGAGAATCCCATTCTCTTTTAGGAAGTCCAGGAATTCATTGCTCAAGTATTCACCTCCTCGATCAGATCGAAGGATTTTAATACTTTTTCCGGTTTGTTTCTCGACTTCTTGTTTATATTCTCTGAATTTCTCAAAAGCTTCAGACTTGTGTCTTATCAAGTACACATGTCCGTATCTTGAGAGATCGTCAGTGAATGTAATGAAGTACGAAGAACCATCCCTGGCATGTGTAGACATGGGACCGCATACATCACTATGTATCAGTCCTAAGAGTTCGGTAACTCTTTCTCCGTGTCCCGTAAACGGAGTCTTGGTCATCTTGCCTTTGAGACATGACTGGCAAGTGTCATAGGATGAAAATTCAAACGGATTTAAATATCCATCCTTATGCAACTTAGCTAGTCGTGTCGCATTGATGTGACCCAGTCTACAATGCCACAAGAAGGATTCGTTGAGTTCAGAACTCTTCCTCTTGTGTGTGTTTGTTATGCTCAGGACTGTTGATTGGTTTAGAACATAAATGCCATTGCACAACGTGCCTGATCCAACCAACTTTTGGTTATGGAAAATGTTCATAACATTGTCCTGTAATACAAAATTATATCCCTCTTTACTTAATAAAGAAACCGATATAATGTTGCATATCAGGTTCGGCATGTAATAGCATTCGTTCAGAACCAATGTATTACCAGTTGGTAATACAAGGTGATATTCCCCGACAGTCTTGGCTGCAACAATTGCACCATTTCCAACTCTAATGTCTTTATCACCTTCTCCAAGTTCTCTACCTTTCCTAAGCCCATGTAACTGATTACATATATGGGATCCTGACCCGGTATCCAATACCCAGGACGTAGAGCAAATGGAGAAACAGTTCTCAGTAACGAACATACCCGAAGAAAATGCATCAATATGTACTTTCTTCATTCGGGTGGCATGGGAATCCTGGTATTCCCCTATATCCTGTTCATTCCTATAACTCTTATAGGAAAGAACGGAACCAACGTTCCCCAGCACAGTATAACATGCGGGTTCGGTCAATACATCCATTTTATTATCTTTATTAAGGCATGAAATGGTCGCTACCTGGAGAGAGAGAGAAGAAAACACTTTAGCGTATGCTCGTGCAAGATCAGATTGGTTATTATCTTATCTAATCAGGATGGCTCCCACTGCTTTTTATCAAATCTTCCTCCAAACCCTAAAAGGAAAGACTAGCCGGGATTAATTACACACTACAAGTTCGCCAATCTTTCAGCCAGGCCAGTGTCGGTACTTTGAGGGAGGTCCCCCGTGCTTTCGCACGAACCTAATTACTGTAAACCTCGTTTTCCCAGAGGCGTAACCCCGTTGACACCTTTCTAGACACCTACTTGATCGGCTAATTGTAATGTATAAAACTCTCCCAGGAGTAACTCTTACTCGCAGCGGGTATCGGGATCCAACTATCTCATAGAAGGTATGCAATCTCATTGCAAATTTCAACACTTGAAATTCCCGATAATATTTTGCCCCTAGTGTACCATGACCTTGACAGAGGTCAACAAATCATAGTGCACTAGTCAAGTTCAACCCGTCATTTCTTGATTGAATCAAACCCACCCGCACGACCCTTGACAGAGGTCAACAAGGTCGTACGACTACCCTAATCCAATCTGCATCATATGCATAAACAGACAAATACTAGTTAGCTACCGCACACTACGCCTTGACAGAGGTCAACAAACGCAGCACGAATACTAAATAGTCTTTATCTGAAATGACGGAGGGCTACGCAGGTTTTTCATAAAAACCATGAGCGTAATGAACTTGATATCGTTGTAGAATCAAATGAAGTTTTGAAATGGAGTGATTTTGAGGCTTTTCTAGTTTTGCTAAAGGAGTCACTCCCGGTGAAGGGATCTCGGTCCTTTCCTCGTCGAATGAGGTGCGGGATATATCATATATATCGCTGTGCAAAGCAAAAACTCAAAAGCAATCAAAAGCAAGCCGAGTGTGTAGCATCTGCCAGTTATTGCTAAAGGAGTCACTCCCGGTGAAGGGATCTCGGTCCTTTCCTCATCGAATAAGGTGCAGGGCATATCACATATACCGCTATGCAAAGCAAGAACTGTAGCTACCTGTTTTTTTTTAAAATCTGATTCCACAACATCTTAGGTTTCTTATCTTTCATTAATCACATTAATGAAGTCCCATCATTTAAATACCTAAACATCACAGATAGATATGACGTACACTTATGCCATCCGCATTCGCCTCGATGTCCCCTCGTGCACCGTTAGGTTAGGTAACTAACGACAGAGCAGGGCAGGGCTAGCGCGGGTGTAAAACATAAGTAACGTCTATATAATATATCATATATACTATATACTATATCCATCACAGAATCACATCACAGATACCGCAGCAGAATAACCATATGAAATATTGGATATACTAGGACGTCCGTGTTTTTAATACGAGCCAGTATAAAACACGGATTCCACGGTCGTGATGAATAGCCAATCCCACACCCCTAGACCCCTACGAGAGCGGCAAGCAACCCTACCAATTCTAGGGTTAGGAGACCCGGACTCGACTCCTCGAGTTGGTCTCCCACTGGACCCCAGAACCCGGTTACTTGTGCTCCCCTCCTTGGGTCTATCCTAGTGCAGAAAAGTAAATAATATACAAAGGGTGACAACTCCCGCATCCTGGAAGTGCCCCGAATAAAAGAATATTACATACAAGTTTTTACATGAATGAAAATGAAAAACACTCATCTCACATAAAAACCCCCGGCTATTCAAACACGACGATCCAATATAACATATCCAGCAACACATAACATCACATGTCATCAACGTAAGTAAGTATGCATACCCCAATTATCGTTGACGTATAGCAACGAAACCGGCGATATGAACATACTACACTTACGGTCACAGAAAAGAAAGTGTAAAACTACAACAATTGGAATCCGCAACCTCTTTAGACATCACATGCCTAACAGTTATAAACCCCGCATTTTAGTCCCATCATCGAAAACTCTTTTCGATATCTTGTGAAACTAAACTGCTAGATCTATAACATTCATTCAGTTATCACATAACTGTTTGTGAATTCCAATTATTGTATCCAATTCCTGATAAATAGAATATATCAAACTTTCCGATCGAACATTCGAACACCCAAGTTTTCCCGACACCGATCAACACATGAAATAGGCTCAAAGACATTCACTTCATACCTCAGTACCGACGGTCCAGCCGTAGAAGGGTCAAGCCAACGCCTCACATGTGGCACGCCGTACTGCCCCAAACCCGAAGGTTCAAAGGGCAGTTCAAGACGGTCACATAATCGAGTTAAGGTTTGTGTCTTCTAGAGGGACCATCGCGTTACTTGCACTACTCAGAACGTCTTTTAACCACACAATAATCCAACACTTGGATATTCCGGCAGGGGAAAACCTGGGTATTTATATCCGGTCGAACTCTTTAACATATTCTACAATTATCTGGAAAAACTCTAAAAGACGAAATTTGATAATCCGATCGAAATACAGATTCCCAATAGTACCCCAGAATACTCTTCTGTAAAGTCACAATAAAAATATCCCAGAAAACACAGCATTTAATTATATGAGTTACTGTGAAGAAAAAATTGCATAAAGGAACAGTACCGCCGCGGAAGGGCCGCACATGCCTAGCATGTGCCGCGCTTCCGCGGTGGAAAAATTGAATCAAGTCCTCGTATTTCACAGTAATTCATATAACACCCTGCTTGATTTTCTACATATTTTTAATTGACAAAAATCCGAATTTTTAGAAAAAGTCCAGAGAGCATTTTTAGGTTTTGGATTTCGGTTCGATCGGGTTTCAAACGTCGTCGGGACTTCGCCTAAGGCTCTAGCTAGGCTCTGATACCAGTGAAAGGTTCCTAGGCACCCTAGTGGGTTCTCACAAGGCATCGAACATGCCAAATTAAAATTTTTAGTGCCGAGAAACCCTAGACTACGGATCTTTAACTAGATGTTTAGGCGAAATAGAAAGCTAGTTAACAGTTAACTACTATGATACGGATATACAACCTTTGTAGATCCGGATTTCCACCTCCACGGCTCCGCAACGTCATGTCCTCGCTGTCCATCATGAATCCTCGACTCGATCATCGGCTTCATCGGGAAAGCAAGCGGAATAGCTCGTCGGCTTTGTGTCAAAGACGATCTACGTCGAGGTTGCACAAACTCAAGCTCCGACTTCACAAACTTGTGAAACTTGTGAAGTAAACACCCAAAACAACTTGGCAAGAGGTAGAGGGTGAAGAAATAGGAGGTGGGTTCACTTTGGATTTGGATTTAACTCACTAAAGCTCAAGTTGCCATTGGAGTAGCAAGCTTGAAGAAGAAGAAGAAGATGAGCTCTAGAAAAAATTATGATAAGTATATCCTTAAAAATAAATATAAAACAAATACTTATCATAACTTAAACTAGGGTTAAGTGTAGAGAATTAACCATGGTCACTTTGATGGGTTAGGGTTAAGCATGAAGATAAGGATGGTTAGCATAGTCAAAGTTTCATGAAGCTTCAATAAAATGACAAAGAAAGCCACCATTCTCATCTTATTGTTTTCCAAATAAATAAATAAATAAATAAGTAAATAAATGAAAATGCAAAACCCTAATTATCATATTAACCATGGATTAATTTTATACACTTAACTAAATGATCAAGTATCATCAAACATGATACAGAAAAGTGCACGAAAGTATATCACATATACAATGTGCAATCCAAGTGAGAAAAATCCGTTTAAAGTGAACCAATACTAGTTAATGCAAAGTAATATATCAAATATATAATTATACATTAAATCATTAAATCAACACTTGATTCAATGATCCGGTCATGTCGCACATAACCAACTAGTATTCAATGCATCGATTTATCGAATCAATGATTCAATAACTAGGTCATATCGAATATAACCAATCGAAACATATATCGCGAGAATGAAATGCCGTATCACATACACGCATTATTCTCGGTCCTGCACATATCTCATATGCGCTCCTATTTCGTTTCGCTTGAGCCAGGAAACCTCTGTGTAGGACTCTAAAGACTCGTCAATACGCCGGTAGCAGATGATGATCATATCAAGCACCCACAAGCCGCAAGCGGTCTGCTAAACGTAACGGCCACCCGGGTATTGAGCGATCAGAAGATCGACGAGCTAGCCCGCTCACACTCCTGCGAATCCGACCAGTAACACTTACCATACAGTCAAGTCTCTTCGTCAGATACGTCGCATATCAAGTCTAGGGGTGGTATACGTCAGACCCCAATAACCCGATAAGTCATGCTGATATGAGGCTCGTAACGGGTCGAGAAACTACTGGTAACACTTACCAGCAAATCTCTGATCAGCCCTGGCCAGGGACTTACCTGTTACGGCCAATCGAGCACAGCGCAACATCAACTCCCAATACCGGGAGAGACGAAACCCCTCCTATCGCTCATTGCCTCCATGTGACTCGGGACTGTACCCAAAGACCACCGTTTTGCACGCCCTCATGGACGTGGTAAGGTGGAGATCAAAGCACAGTGGGAATCACACAAGACTCTATGACGATCTCGGGTCTACAGACTAACCTGTACAAGTGTCACCTGAGAACTGCCATCTGACGTGAGGTATAATACCATCTGGGAGTTCTCGGCGAGTCCGTCCAGTGTACCCAGTTTCCACTGAGCACCCGTATACCATCTCTGATGTCAAACACCAATGGATATGGGATCATCCATCGCCCATCACATGGGTCGAGAAGCGTATACGCTAGTCTACTCTGGTATGTCGATGCCCCGTCTCGAGATACCCACGACTAGGGACCTTGAAGGATGTACTTATGGACTACCATGTTCCCACTAGTATGATCTGCATCATAGTCTAGGTAGTCAAGTACAAATCCTAAGGGCTTTACCAACATGTAACTATAAGACAGTATAAAGAGACTAGTGTACATGTTAAGATAAATGGCAACCAGATAGCATACTATCATGTCGAGCAAGAAAGTCATCTCTATATATGTCCAAGCATCCAATAATATACATCATCTGTACAATACTGGCCTCTAGGGCATACATACAACTAACAAGTAGGACTCTAGTATTGACCCTAGGCTGGACTAGACCGATTTAGGAAAACTATATCAGAGGATGAGTACCTTGGAAGAGGTTCGTAGGTTTCAGATAGAAACACACCAGCGCACACACTGAAAATCGACATGGGGTACGTGTATGTGTATATATATAGAACTAGGTATAGGTATATACATATATATACAACACATATAGGTGATTCAGTGATGTGATATGATATCCGAGGTATGATGAAATAGTATAACTGGGCTTGATGCCGTGATTTTTGACTATACAGTCGTAATAAAGTGTTAGCGGATCATTAGGGAATGAGATAATGAACTTGAATATATAAATTACAAAGAGTGGTGGTGATATTGATGTACATGGGACGCTAGAATAGTACTCGGACTGTAACTTGTGACTGATTACGATATGATATATGTATAACTTGATTTCGACATTATATTGGTGTGACCTGATGCCGATATCATATGAGTATGACTTAATCACAATTTGATACATACGACATTATACGAATGAGGGACACCTAGGAGATGCTTGACCGTACCCCGACATTGGGATGCCGTACAATGGATTTTATCGTACGAGGCTTAGATTTGATGATTGATCCGCACTCTTGATTCGAGGAAGCCGTACTACGTACGTGACGCTGTTGAGGCGGGATCGCCGACTATTAGAGATATTGATTCAGACCTTAGGTAGACTCTTATTTCTATTGACTAGTTCTTAGGTTTAGTTTTCCTTAGGAGGTTAGATGGACACTAGGTTAGGTTCGAGTCATATAGTGGTAGTACTATTAGTATATTAAATGAGTAGGTAATATACATTCGTCTTTACTTTCACACTGTAATCATAATGTTGCATGTTCATACATATGTTGCTATAAATAGTATAAACCTTACCTGTTAGGACACTAGCATCATTACCGATGATGCGCATATTCTACGCACACTTATTTGCCGGCTCACACACATCATCATCGGTAATTGCTATGTCACGTACACTTTAGATCATATTATCTTTTATTGATAGAATCAGTTAACAACTAAACCGATGTAGTATTGTGATCACTCTCTGATGTTAAGTATAAGACATGACATTCATTACTTAGACATTCATGCATTCATATTTTCGTGTTATCATGCAGTATTATGGGTATATGCCGACACTTATCATATAGTACTCATGATTTTGAGATTTGGATTTCTATGAGATTTCTGGATTTTTGGGGAAAACCGCAAAAATATATAAAAACTTCTCTCTCTCTCCTCTTCTCTTTTTTTTAAAATAAGATGCGGTTTTCTCGTGATGTATGTGTCGTCCACCATGAGTATTTCATGTTTTCTGATGGATTTCGAGACCCGATTCGAGGAATGGATGAACCGTCTCGGGTACATGGTGGGCCCGGTATGGTACCCCGGGGCAAGAAGATCGAGTGGTAGACGATGAGCCTGGCAGGGGAAGGCTACCTACCGGTGATGTCTGGCGCGGCGGATATCCGGAGGATACCGACCGTTGTCGTGGGATTTGATGATATGGGCCGATCCGGACTGACGGAGCCCGACATATTGATACTTGAGGTTACATGTGTTGTGTCGATGCTTGACACGGATTTCCATGGATTTCATTGTTGAGATTTCATATGCTTATACACACTTTACTATGATAACGGCTAAAGGTTCTCATACATATATATCTGGATTTCAGGATTTGTGACTTTACATTCATGGTGCATGCATTTCATTTCATATGACTTAGTACTATATGAGGCACTGACACGACACGGAGTATTTGCACTTATACGTAGTATTACCCTGCTATTACTAGATGTTTGGGATATAGTAGTGTATTATTATGACCTAGGATAGCGTCGTGCATTCGATTTATTTTCGTAGATGTTTTCTACTCACGAGTTGGCAACTCACCCCCGTTGTGCCAAATTCTTTACAGGTTCGATGTACAGGTTTCCCGTGGCAGCTTGTTGGCACATCTTTTCTTCAGGGCGATTGGCACGGTAGGTTGGTTCACTTGTATCCGAACCACCATTGTACTTTTATTCATTCATTTGTATCTAGTAAGCTCCATCAACCATATTTGTATTACTTGATAAGTTATTGGACCAGTCTTTTACTTCGACCTTAGAGTCGCGCCTGTATTATTCTGATCTGGTGGTTTTGCATTCTTTTGAGTTTTGAGCCTCGCCCTCTGGCGTTGTATATTATTGTGCTTGTTGTGGTTGTTTCCGCCTGTTGGCATTGATGCTAGCACCCGTTTGGGGATGCTTTTTATTGTTTATTCATATTATACTTGTTGTACCCGTTTGGGGGCCAGTTTTTACAGAGGAGACTCTGCCGAAATGTTTGGTAAAATTTGCTGATGTTTTTTTTACTTGTTTTCTTTTCTTTTCTTCTTTTTCTTCTTTTATGGTTTAGATCTCTGGGCTTCGGCTTACTTAGGTCACGTGGCGCCTCTAGACGCTTCGTAATCTAAGTGCCGGTCACGTTCTGTACTTTCGGGTCGTGACAAAGTTGGTATCAGAGCGCTAGGTTTAACCTTGTATAAGTCTAGGTGACCCTTGGTTGATGGAGTAGGCGAGTTAGGTAGAGTAACGTACCGTGGGTATGGTCCGCGGCATACTTACGATACGCTACTCTGCTTAAGGAGCCCTAGGATTTACATTGTTTGCACCGTATTTCATTCGTTCCTTTGATCTATCTTCGTCAATGTCGGATGGTGGTTTCTGTTACCACGGGCAGAGGGAGATGCGGCTCGAATGCAGTAACCATTAGAGTATTGGTTATTCTTGAGGACTGAAGCATTGCTTAGCGTGCGGACGAAGGGTATTCACATGCCGTCCGGATGAAGTTAAAGGGTTCGAACGATTATCAGAAAACCATTTCCTAAGTTTAAAGTATTCGGAAGAACATGCAGGTATTTCGATGGACCCTCTAGAAGAATGAAACCCTAACTCGACATAATGACCACGAGAACGCCCTTGAACCTTAGGGTTTACGGCAGTTCCGCTGTGCCATTAGTGAGGCTTGGGTTTGCCCTTCTACAGCTGGATCATCGATGCTGGGGTATGTACCGGATATTTTTAAACAGTACTTGAGTGTTGAGCTCTCGGGGAATTATGGGATTTTGATGGATCGATCGAGAAGTTTAATATAGTCCGGATATCAAGTGAAGGGATCGACTATATGGGAGACTCTAGACATGAGTATTGCCGTTGGTAGCGCAGTCAGCACACCTATGAAAGAACGAGTTCGAAGCGGTCGACATCAGAGGAAAGAGGCGCACATTGACGATAGTATTTACGATTGTGATTTAGTGATTTGAATTTCCTATTTTCGTTGATTGGATTTTTGTATTTTGAGGACTTGTTCTACGATTGGTATTTCCTGTGTGTACCTTCATTCTATTTGTGTTTCTTATATCAGTTGTATTGATGTGGTTTAGTACGCACCCAGTACACTTGATTTGGTTTTATATTTTTTTTTGAGATTTTTGATTTGATTTCGTGCATAGGGGTTACACGTGATTTTGACATATGTTTCGACCTAATTTTCATGCATTTTTGTGCTGTGATTTCAATTTTGATATTCAATGTATGTTTTCGTGCTCCATGTGCACCTGATTAGGATTCTTGCGCATACTTGGCGCACTTGATGCGATTTTGTGCACACCAGATGCACTAAATCGGGGTTTTGTGCAGATTAGATGCACCTGATAGTGAGTCGTGCATGCCCGTTGCACTTGACAGATATTTTTGGTGCACACCTGTTGCACTTAGTTTTGTTTTGTGGGTATTCATGGTTTCTGTATTTGGTTTCGATTTCAGTGCGCACCGGACGCACATGACATTTTATTGATGTGATTGGGATTGATTTTAGTTTGAGCAGTATGTTTTCATGATCATTATTATTTGAGTTAGTAACCAGGCGGGACGTGTATGTTAAATAAAAGATATATATGTAGCTATATTTTTAAAAAAATTAAACGTCCGCTACTTAGACCGTGACACGTGCATTGCACGGCGATTTTCAAGAAGGGGTTTTTGTATGCTGCTTTATTATGATGATTCGGCGATTTTACTAGGATGCGAACTATATATAAGTTATAGATTGATGTATATTATGATGGTTTTCACATTGGGTTATGATATTTCATTATCGCCATAACTCCGATGATTGCGTCATGCTTGACGGAGTTGATTTTCGTTATGTATTAATGATTTCGGAGCCCCGACGATTTGAGTATTTTTCTAAATGTTTTAGTATTTGGAAGGGGAGTGTTAATTTAAATTCGGGGACCGAATTTCTTAAAGGGGGGAAGATTGTAACATTTTAAAAATAATTAAATAAATAATTAAATGAATAAAAGTGTTTAAGTGAATTTTAGGATTTTCGGTAAAGTAAAATGTATTTTTCGTAAAACCAAACCGTGATTGTTTTTCACTATAAACTTAAAAATATCTATTTTAATTATGAAATTACTAGTAAATAGTGTTTATTTAGCCACTTATAAATTTTTGGTTTAATAAAATATTTTTACTAAATTAATTATTTTAAATATTAACATAAGCTTTATTTTTACACTAAATTAGTGTAAATTACAAATTTAAATGGTTTTAATTTGTAAAAATGAATCATGGCATATTAGAATTTAGTGTGTATCATGCAAAATTTATTTGCAAATTTTTCCTTGTTTCTAGATCTTTCTTGAGTTATTTTAGAAAAGAATTAAAAGAAAATGAATAAAGCATGAAAAGACATTAAGATGATGACATTTTGGAGAAGTTTCTACACCATTTCTCATGTGTTTCTCCCTCTTCCCCTTATTGTGGCCGGCCTCCCCATCACCATGGCTGCCCCCCCCCCATTTTCCACCTCATTTTTATTCAAAAATCATCAAAAATACTACAAAAATCCAATTTAAATTCCACAAAAACCTAATTATTTCATACCCTTTATTCTCTACTCTACTCTACATGGATTTTGGAGTGGGAAAGCATGTATTTTTTAGGCTCATTTTCAAGTTTGGACATGAGGTTGTGGAGGTATAAATCCTTCTCTTTTGTTTTATTTCTATTAGATATTTCTTTTAAAGCATAATTAGATTAATTAGATTAATTCTTGTTGCAAATTCTAAAATTCAAGTTAGGGTTTGAAAATTCAAGAGGTGGTTTTTGTTAATTAATTAGGGTTATAATAGCTAGTTTAACATCTTTTAGAGTGGAAAATTCTTGCATGGTGGTGGTATAATAAATTGTTGATCGAAATTGTTTAATTTAAACTATTTAGCTAACTAGATTTTTTCTAAAATGTATTATGGGTAAAATAAAATTCTTATTAAGGGTGTTATCATTAGATGGTAATTTTAGTGAGAATATTAGCATATTAATTGAATGAAAAACCTAGTTTGATCACTAGATTATTTTGATAATTGGAAAAATAGTAATAAAATGCTATTATTTTGTAAACTAGATTTTAGGAATTTCTAAATAAATGTGATTAAAAATATAATTATAGTTTCATTACATCATTATCATCATAAATTGTGGTTTAAGTGATTAATTTATGCAAAATCATGTTTTGAGGTGGAATTGTGGTATTTTGCTTGGAAAATGTTAAAATTGTTAAAAGTTGCAAACTAGAAATTTCAAATAAATGCAAAATTTTGTAATAAAAATATAGTAATGGTTTGTATAGTCTAGTAATGCTATTTAATGAGTTTTATGACCATTGGTTTCATTTAAATGTCAAGTTTCGATGAAAAACGGTAAATTGGCATTTTCGGGTTTTTCGAAAACGGACGATTTGATCGATTTTAGTGTTTCGATGAATTTGATCATGTTTTACAATATAAGTAATGTGTTTTAAAACTACAAGTTGTTTGATGATGTTATCTCGATCCATCGGAGTTTGTACGCCGATATCGAGCGGTATTTGGTTCTTTTGCGTGGACGGGACATAGGTTTTAACCTGTGCTTGCTCTTCGTATCGTTTGACTTTTGTATGTGATTCGGTTTACGATGCTATTTATATGTTTGCATCTAGGTACCCTCACGTGGACTGCGGGCGATGAAGAGGAGGATGGCGACACTGTCTTCGGCAGACATGGACCAGGTGAGTAGATGCATATCTACGGGGGGAAGTCGGGTGGATGGCGTTTAGCACCCCCGCAACGTAGAATATGAATAGTACTTATTGACATTAGGAAACCAGACGTGACCCTAGTAGGACTCTAGTATTGACCCTAGGCTGGACTAGACCGATTTAGGAAAACTATATCAGAGGATGAGTACCTTGGAAGAGGTTCGTAGGTTTCAGATAGAAACACACCAGCACACACACTGAAAATCGACATGGGGTACGTGTATGTGTATATATATAGAACTAGGTATAGGTATATACATATATATACAACACATATAGGTGATTCAGTGATGTGATATGATATCCGAGGTATGATGAAATAGTATAACTGGGCTTGATGCCGTGATTTTTGACTATACAGTCGTAATAAAGTGTTAGCGGATCATTAGGGAATGAGATAATGAACTTGAATATATAAATTACAAAGAGTGGTGGTGATATTGATGTACATGGGACGCTAGAATAGTACTCGGACTGTAACTTGTGACTGATTACGATATGATATATGTATAACTTGATTTCGACATTATATTGGTGTGACCTGATGCCGATATCATATGAGTATGACTTAATCACAATTTGATACATACGACATTATACGAATGAGGGACACCTAGGAGATGCTTGACCGTACCCCGACATTGGGATGCCGTACGATGGATTTTATCGTACGAGGCTTAGATTTGATGATTGATCCGCACTCTTGATTCGAGGAAGCCGTACTACGTACGTGACGCTGTTGAGGCGGGATCGCCGACTATTAGAGATATTGATTCAGACCTTAGGTAGACTCTTATTTCTATTGACTAGTTCTTAGGTTTAGTTTTCCTTAGGAGGTTAGATGGACACTAGGTTAGGTTCGAGTCATATAGTGGTAGTACTATTAGTATATTAAATGAGTAGGTAATATACATTCGTCTTTACTTTCACACTGTAATCATAATGTTGCATGTTCATACATATGTTGCTATAAATAGTATAAACCTTACCTGTTAGGACACTAGCATCATTACCGATGATGCGCATATTCTACGCACACTTATTTGCCGGCTCACACACATCATCATCGGTAATTGCTATGTCACGTACACTTTAGATCATATTATCTTTTATTGATAGAATCAGTTAACAACTAAACCGATGTAGTATTGTGATCACTCTCTGATGTTAAGTATAAGACATGACATTCATTACTTAGACATTCATGCATTCATATTTTCGTGTTATCATGCAGTATTATGGGTATATGCCGACACTTATCATATAGTACTCATGATTTTGAGATTTGGATTTCTATGAGATTTCTGGATTTTTGGGGAAAACCGCAAAAATATATAAAAACTTCTCTCTCTCTCCTCTTCTCTTTTTTTTAAAATAAGATGCGGTTTTCTCGTGATGTATGTGTCGTCCACCATGAGTATTTCATGTTTTCTGATGGATTTCGAGACCCGATTCGAGGAATGGATGAACCGTCTCGGGTACATGGTGGGCCCGGTATGGTACCCCGGGGCAAGAAGATCGAGTTGTAGACGATGAGCCTGGCAGGGGAAGGCTACCTACCGGTGATGTCTGGCGCGGCGGATATCCGGAGGATACCGACCGTTGTCGTGGGATTTGATGATATGGGCCGATCCGGACTGACGGAGCCCGACATATTGATACTTGAGGTTACATGTGTTGTGTCGATGCTTGACACGGATTTCCATGGATTTCATTGTTGAGATTTCATATGCTTATACACACTTTACTATGATAACGGCTAAAGGTTCTCATACATATATATCTGGATTTCAGGATTTGTGACTTTACATTCATGGTGCATGCATTTCATTTCATATGACTTAGTACTATATGAGGCACTGACACGACACGGAGTATTTGCACTTATACGTAGTATTACCCTGCTATTACTAGATGTTTGGGATATAGTAGTGTATTATTATGACCTAGGATAGCGTCGTGCATTCGATTTCTTTTCGTAGATGTTTTCTACTCACGAGTTGGCAACTCACCCCCGTTGTGCCAAATTCTTTACAGGTTCGATGTACAGGTTTCCCGTGGCAGCTTGTTGGCACATCTTTTCTTCAGGGCGATTGGCACGGTAGGTTGGTTCACTTGTATCCGAACCACCATTGTACTTTTATTCATTCATTTGTATCTAGTAAGCTCCATCAACCATATTTGTATTACTTGATAAGTTATTGGACCAGTCTTTTACTTCGACCTTAGAGTCGCGCCTGTATTATTCTGATCTGGTGGTTTTGCTTTCTTTTGAGTTTTGAGCCTCGCCCTCTGGCGTTGTATATTATTGTGCTTGTTGTGGTTGTTTCCGCCTGTTGGCATTGATGCTAGCACCCGTTTGGGGATGCTTTTTATTGTTTATTCATATTATACTTGTTGTACCCGTTTGGGGGCCAGTTTTTACAGAGGAGACTCTGCCGAAATGTTTGGTAAAATTTGCTGATTTTTTTTTACTTGTTTTCTTTTCTTTTCTTCTTTTTCTTCTTTTATGGTTTAGATCTCTGGGCTTCGGCTTACTTAGGTCACGTGGCGCCTCTAGACGCTTCGTAATCTAAGTGCCGGTCACGTTCTGTACTTTCGGGTCGTGACAAAGTTGGTATCAGAGCGCTAGGTTTAACCTTGTATAAGTCTAGGTGACCCTTGGTTGATGGAGTAGGCGAGTTAGGTAGAGTAACGTACCGTGGGTATGGTCCGCGGCATACTTACGATACGCTACTCTGCTTAAGGAGCCCTAGGATTTACATTGTTTGCACCGTATTTCATTCGTTCCTTTGATCTATCTTCGTCAATGTCGGATGGTGGTTTCTGTTACCACGGGCAGAGGGAGATGCGGCTCGAATGCAGTAACCATTAGAGTATTGGTTATTCTTGAGGACTGAAGCATTGCTTAGCGTGCGGACGAAGGGTATTCACATGCCGTCCGGATGAAGTTAAAGGGTTCGAACGATTATCAGAAAACCATTTCCTAAGTTTAAAGTATTCGGAAGAACATGCAGGTATTTCGATGGACCCTCTAGAAGAATGAAACCCTAACTCGACATAATGACCACGAGAACGCCCTTGAACCTTAGGGTTTACGGCAGTTCCGCTGTGCCATTAGTGAGGCTTGGGTTTGCCCTTCTACAGCTGGATCATCGATGCTGGGGTATGTACCGGATATTTTTAAACAGTACTTGAGTGTTGAGCTCTCGGGGAATTATGGGATTTTGATGGATCGATCGAGAAGTTTAATATAGTCCGGATATCAAGTGAAGGGATCGACTATGTGGGAGACTCTAGACATGAGTATTGCCGTTGGTAGCGCAGTCAGCACACCTATGAAAGAACGAGTTCGAAGCGGTCGACATCAGAGGAAAGAGGCGCACATTGACGATAGTATTTACGATTGTGATTTAGTGATTTGAATTTCCTATTTTCGTTGATTGGATTTTTGTATTTTGAGGACTTGTTCTACGATTGGTATTTCCTGTGTGTACCTTCATTCTATCTGTGTTTCTTATATCAGTTGTATTGATGTGGTTTAGTACGCACCCAGTACACTTGATTTGGTTTTATATTTTTTTTGAGATTTTTGATTTGATTTCGTGCATAGGGGTTACACGTGATTTTGACATATGTTTCGACCTAATTTTCATGCATTTTTGTGCTGTGATTTCGATTTTGATATTCAATGTATGTTTTCGTGCTCCATGTGCACCTGATTAGGATTCTTGCGCATACTTGGCGCACTTGATGCGATTTTGTGCACACCAGATGCACTAAATCGGGGTTTTGTGCAGATTAGATGCACCTGATAGTGAGTCGTGCATGCCCGTTGCACTTGACAGATATTTTTGGTGCACACCTGTTGCACTTAGTTTTGTTTTGTGGGTATTCATGGTTTCTGCATTTGGTTTCGATTTCAGTGCGCACCGGACGCACATGACATTTTATTGATGTGATTGGGATTGATTTTAGTTTGAGCAGTATGTTTTCATGATCATTATTATTTGAGTTAGTAACCAGGCGGGACGTGTATGTTAAATAAAAGATATATATGTAGCTATATTTTTAAAAAAATTAAACGTCCGCTACTTAGACCGTGACACGTGCATTGCACGGCGATTTTCAAGAAGGGGTTTTTGTATGCTGCTTTATTATGATGATTCGGCGATTTTACTAGGATGCGAACTATATATAAGTTATAGATTGATGTATATTATGATGGTTTTCACATTGGGTTATGATATTTCATTATCGCCATAACTCCGATGATTGCGTCATGCTTGACGGAGTTGATTTTCGTTATGTATTAATGATTTCGGAGCCCCGACGATTTGAGTATTTTGCTAAATGTTTTAGTATTTGGAAGGGGAGTGTTAATTTAAATTCGGGGACCGAATTTCTTAAAGGGGGGAAGATTGTAACATTTTAAAAATAATTAAATAAATAATTAAATGAATAAAAGTGTTTAAGTGAATTTTAGGATTTTCGGTAAAGTAAAATGTATTTTTCGTAAAACCAAACCGTGATTGTTTTTCACTATAAACTTAAAAATATCTATTTTAATTATGAAATTACTAGTAAATAGTGTTTATTTAGCCACTTATAAATTTTTGGTTTAATAAAATATTTTTACTAAATTAATTATTTTAAATATTAACATAAGCTTTATTTTTATACTAAATTAGTGTAAATTACAAATTTAAATGGTTTTAATTTGTAAAAATGAATCATGGCATATTAGAATTTAGTGTGTATCATGCAAAATTTATTTGCAAATTTTTCCTTGTTTCTAGATCTTTCTTGAGTTATTTTAGAAAAGAATTAAAAGAAAATGAATAAAGCATGAAAAGACATTAAGATGATGACATTTTGGAGAAGTTTCTACACCATTTCTCATGTGTTTCTCCCTCTTCCCCTTATTGTGGCCGGCCTCCCCATCACCATGGCTGCCCCCCCCCCCATTTTCCACCTCATTTTTATTCAAAAATCATCAAAAATACTACAAAAATCCAATTTAAATTCCACAAAAACCTAATTATTTCATACCCTTTATTCTCTACTCTTCTTTACATGGATTTTGGAGTGGGAAAGCATGTATTTTTTAGGCTCATTTTCAAGTTTGGACATGAGGTTGTGGAGGTATAAATCCTTCTCTTTTGTTTTATTTCTATTAGATATTTCTTTTAAAGCATAATTAGATTAATTAGATTAATTCTTGTTGCAAATTCTAAAATTCAAGTTAGGGTTTGAAAATTCAAGAGGTGGTTTTTGTTAATTAATTAGGGTTATAATAGCTAGTTTAACATCTTTTAGAGTGGAAAATTCTTGCATGGTGGTGGTATAATAAATTGTTGATCGAAATTGTTTAATTTAAACTATTTAGCTAACTAGATTTTTTCTAAAATGTATTATGGGTAAAATAAAATTCTTATTAAGGGTGTTATCATTAGATGGTAATTTTAGTGAGAATATTAGCATATTAATTGAATGAAAAACCTAGTTTGATCACTAGATTATTTTGATAATTGGAAAAATAGTAATAAAATGCTATTATTTTGTAAACTAGATTTTAGGAATTTCTAAATAAATGTGATTAAAAATATAATTATAGTTTCATTACATCATTATCATCATAAATTGTGGTTTAAGTGATTAATTTATGCAAAATCATGTTTTGAGGTGGAATTGTGGTATTTTGCTTGGAAAATGTTAAAATTGTTAAAAGTTGCAAACTAGAAATTTCAAATAAATGCAAAATTTTGTAATAAAAATATAGTAATGGTTTGTATAGTCTAGTAATGCTATTTAATGAGTTTTATGACCATTGGTTTCATTTAAATGTCAAGTTTCGATGAAAAACGGTAAATTGGCATTTTCGGGTTTTTCGAAAACGGACGATTTGATCGATTTTAGTGTTTCGATGAATTTGATCATGTTTTACAATATAAGTAATGTGTTTTAAAACTACAAGTTGTTTGATGATGTTATCTCGATCCATCGGAGTTTGTACGCCGATATCGAGCGGTATTTGGTTCTTTTGCGTGGACGGGACATAGGTTTTAACCTGTGCTTGCTCTTCGTATCGTTTGACTTTTGTATGTGATTCGGTTTACGATGCTATTTATATGTTTGCATCTAGGTACCCTCACGTGGACTGCGGGCGATGAAGAGGAGGATGGCGACACTGTCTTCGGCAGACATGGACCAGGTGAGTAGATGCATATCTACGGGGGGAAGTCGGGTGGATGGCGTTTAGCACCCCCGCAACGTAGAATAGGAATAGTACTTATTGACATTAGGAAACCAGACGTGACCCTAGTAGGACTCTAGTATTGACCCTAGGCTGGAATAGACCGATTTAGGAAAACTATATCAGAGGATGAGTACCTTGGAAGAGGTTCGTAGGTTTCAGATAGAAACACACCAGCGCACACACTGAAAATCGACATGGGGTACGTGTATGTGTATATATATAGAACTAGGTATAGGTATATACATATATATACAACACATATAGGTGATTCAGTGATGTGATATGATATCCGAGGTATGATGAAATAGTATAACTGGGCTTGATGCCGTGATTTTTGACTATACAGTCGTAATAAAGTGTTAGCGGATCATTAGGGAATGAGATAATGAACTTGAATATATAAATTACAAAGAGTGGTGGTGATATTGATGTACATGGGACGCTAGAATAGTACTCGGACTGTAACTTGTGACTGATTACGATATGATATATGTATAACTTGATTTCGACATTATATTGGTGTGACCTGATGCCGATATCATATGAGTATGACTTAATCACAATTTGATACATACGACATTATACGAATGAGGGACACCTAGGAGATGCTTGACCGTACCCCGACATTGGGATGCCGTACGAT
The DNA here is from genome assembly GCA_030015575.1 of Agapanthus africanus. Lineage (NCBI taxonomy): Eukaryota > Viridiplantae > Streptophyta > Magnoliopsida > Asparagales > Amaryllidaceae > Agapanthus > Agapanthus africanus. Next base: position 316,587,276 of record CM057346.1, on the reverse strand, counting down.
GGATTTTATCGTACGAGGCTTAGATTTGATGATTGATCCGCACTCTTGATTCGAGGAAGCCGTACTACGTACGTGACGCTGTTGAGGCGGGATCGCCGACTATTAGAGATATTGATTCAGAACTTAGGTAGACTCTTATTTCTATTGACTAGTTCTTAGGTTTAGTTTTCCTTAGGAGGTTAGATGGACACTAGGTTAGGTTCGAGTTATATAGTGGTAGTACTATTAGTATATTAAATGAGTAGGTAATATACATTCGTCTTTACTTTCACACTGTAATCATAATGTTGCATGTTCATACATATGTTGCTATAAATAGTATAAACCTTACCTGTTAGGACACTAGCATCATTACCGATGATGCGCATATTCTACGCACACTTATTTGCCGGCTCACACACATCATCATCGGTAATTGCTATGTTACGTACACTTTAGATCATATTATCTTTTATTGATAGAATCAGTTAACAACTAAACCGATGTAGTATTGTGATCACTCTCTGATGTTAAGTATAAGACATGACATTCATTACTTAGACATTCATGCATTCATATTTTCGTGTTATCATGCCGTATTATGGGTATATGCCGACACTTATCATATAGTACTCATGATTTTGAGATTTGGATTTCTATGAGATTTCTGGATTTTTGGGGAAAACCGCAAAAATATATAAAAACTTCTCTCTCTCTCCTCTTCTCTTTTTTTTAAAATAAGATGCGGTTTTCTCGTGATGTATGTGTCGTCCACCATGAGTATTTCATGTTTTCTGATGGATTTCGAGACCCGATTCGAGGAATGGATGAACCGTCTCGGGTACATGGTGGGCCCGATATGGTACCCCGGGGCAAGAAGATCGAGTTGTAGACGATGAGCCTGGCAGGGGAAGGCTACCTACCGGTGATGTCTGGCGCGGCGGATATCCGGAGGATATCGACCGTTGTCGTGGGATTTGATGATATGGGCCGATCCGGACTGACGGAGCCCGACATATTGATACTTGAGGTTACATGTGTTGTGTCGATGCTTGACACGGATTTCCATGGATTTCATTGTTGAGATTTCATATGCTTATACACACTTTACTATGATAACGGCTAAAGGTTCTCATACATATATATCTGGATTTCAGGATTTGTGACTTTACATTCATGGTGCATGCATTTCATTTCATATGACTTAGTACTATATGAGGCACTGACACGACACGGAGTATTTGCACTTATACGTAGTATTACCCTGCTATTACTAGATGTTTGGGATATAGTAGTGTATTATTATGACCTAGGATAGCGTCGTGCATTCGATTTATTTTCGTAGATGTTTTCTACTCACGAGTTGGCAACTCACCCCCGTTGTGCCAAATTCTTTACAGGTTCGATGTACAGGTTTCCCGTGGCAGCTTGTTGGCACATCTTTTCTTCAGGGCGATTGGCACGGTAGGTTGGTTCACTTGTATCCGAACCACCATTGTACTATTATTCATTCATTTGTATCTAGTAAGCTCCATCAACCATATTTGTATTACTTGATAAGTTATTGGACCAGTCTTTTACTTCGACCTTAGAGTCGCGCCTGTATTATTCTGATCTGGTGGTTTTGCTTTCTTTTGAGTTTTGAGCCTCGCCCTCTGGCGTTGTATATTATTGTGCTTGTTGTGGTTGTTTCCGCCTGTTGGCATTGATGCTAGCACCCGTTTGGGGATGCTTTTTATTGTTTATTCATATTATACTTGTTGTACCCGTTTGGGGGCCAGTTTTTACAGAGGAGACTCTGCCGAAATGTTTGGTAAAATTTGCTGATGTTTTTTTTTACTTGTTTTCTTTTCTTTTCTTCTTTTTCTTCTTTTATGGTTTAGATCTCTGGGCTTCGGCTTACTTAGGTCACGTGGCGCCTCTAGACGCTTCGTAATCTAAGTGCCGGTCACGTTCTGTACTTTCGGGTCGTGACAGGATCATCCATCGCCCATCTGTATGGGTCGAGAAGGTACACGCTAGTCTACTCTGGTATATCGATGCCCCGTCTCGATACACCCATGACTAAGGACCTTGAAGGATGTACTTATGGACTACCATGTCCCCACTAGTATGATCCGCATCATAGTCCAGGTAGTCAAGCACACATCCTAAGGGCTTTACCAACACGTAACAGAGAGACAATCAGTGTACACGTTAAGGTAAAGAGCAACCAGATAGCATACTATCATGTCGAGCAAGAAAGTCCTCCCTATATATGTCCAAGCATCCACTACAATATACATCCTATGTATAGTAATGGCCTCTAGGGCATACATATAACTAACAATCTCCCACTTGCACTAGGGCCATCTGATAGCAGTGGTTGCAGTATCTCATACTCAACCATCCCATAAAAGTCTCTCTCTGGGAACAGGCCTTTGTGAGTGGATCCGCTGTGTTGTCCTCTGAGTCTACTCTCCTAACCTCGATCTCCCTGGAGATCAACTATCTCCATGATCAGGTGATACTGCCTTAGAATATGTCTGGATCACTGATGGGACCTGCGTTCCTTGGCATAAGCCACAACTCCATTGTCACACAATGGGAGGAACATAGTTCATCTTATGAACCAATATACACCCAAACAGCCTCTTTGGTAGCATCTTAAGTAGCGATGTATCCTGCCTTTATCGTCTAGTGTGTCACGGTATCTAGCTTGGAACTCTTCCAACATACCGTCCCTTTACTGAGGGTAAAGACAATGCCTGTGACTGACATTTAGTCGTCTTTATCACCCTGGAACCCTTCCAGTGATTCTCCCCAGGATCAACTGATACCAACTCACTATAGCTAGTGAGTATCCTAACATCCATTTAGATCTATCTCATAGATCCAAAGTCCAGGATTTAGTAGGTATCACTTTGATTCTATATGGAGAATCTTTGTGATAATCGGAGATTGATCGAGCGTAGCATAGGAAACTCCTTCCCTATCAAGAGTATGTCATCCACGTACTCTACGAGGATCGTCACCATACTCCCTACTACCTTCTTGTTTATACAAGGTTCATCTACCATTTTGATGATGTCAACTTCTTTGACTAATCCATCAAAACAGATGTTCTAACTCCGCGATGCCTGCTTTATCCTATAAAGCATCTTGCACACGTTTCCGCTGCTCCCACTGTCTACGAGGCCCTCTGGCTGTGTACTTATAGACGCACTCTTCTAAAATATCATTTAGAAAAGCAGTTATGACACCCAACCACCAGATATCGTAGTCATGATATGTAGCCGTGGCAAGTAGGATCTGGATGGACTTAAGCATAGCTCCTTTGAAAAGGTTTCATCATTATCCACGCCTGGTTGATGACGAAATCGTTTAACAAGTCTAGCTTTGAAAGTCTTAACCTTTCCATCTACACCAAGTAATCTTCTCAAGATATACTTGCTCCTGATGGGGATTTAACCCTTCAGATATAGCAACCAAAGTCCATACTTTGTTGGTGTATAAGGATTCCATCTCAGATCGATAAACATCCAGCCATTCTTACATAGTCTTACTCTCGATGGCCAGCTCGAAGCTAGTTGGGTCATCATCTTATGATGCAATCCTCGCTCCCACTGTCATAGAGAAACCGAAGTAACTCTCAGGTGGGTGAGGAACCCTACTAGATCGGCGGAGAGGCCGAGGTTCGTTGGTAACTATTGAATCCTTTGGTTCTTTCAAATCATCTGCTGTAATTTGTATAGCTGGAACCTTTCCAGTTCTACATTACAGACTTTGCCTCGAGCTTGTCCGGATTTTGCTTTCAGACATAGGCCGGTCAACCCCAAATCTTAACTAGCTTAAGACATGGGTTCTTCCCTTTCCATATCACATATGAAATGGTAGGCGACTGATTTGATTGGAACCTAATTCAATAGGTATGCAACTTCATAAGTGCATAACCCCCAAGAAGGAAATAGGTAACTCAGCAGTACTCATCATAGAGCACACCATATCAGATAGGGTGTATCTGCTCCGCCCCGACATACCATCGTGCAATGGTGTATACGGAGGAGTAATGCTGAGAGAGAATCTCATTCTCCTTTAGAAAAGTCCAAGAATTTCGTGCTCAAGTATTCTCCTCCTTGATCTCATCGAGGACATAATACTTATACCCGTATTGGTTCTCTACTTCTAACTTATATTCTTTGAATATCTCAAAAGGTTCGGACTTATGTTTCAACAGGAACGTATGTCTAAATCTTGAGAGATTATCAGAGAATGTAATGAAGTAAAAGAACCGGTCTTGGCATGTGTAGACAGGGGACCTACATACATCAACATGTATCATCCCAAGAGTTCACTAACTCTTTCTCTGTTACCAATAAACAGAGCTGTGGTCATCTTATCTTTGTGACATGACTGGTGAGTTTCACAAGATGTAAATTCAAACTAATTTAAATATGCATCTTTATGTAACTCTAGCTAGTCGGGTCACATTGATCTGACCTAGTCTACAATACCTCAAGAATGATTCGTTCAGTTCTGAACTCTTCCTCTTGTGTGTGTTCTGTATACTAAAGAACTGTAGTTTGATTTAGAACATCAATGCTTTTAGATAACGTGCCTGAACCGATCAACTTTTGATATAGGAAATGTTCAAAACATTATCCATCAATACAAAATTTTATCGTTTCTTTACTAATAAAGAGACTGATATGATTTTGTATATCAGGTTCGGTATCTAATAACATTCGTTCAGAATCAATGTATTGTAATACAGGGTGACAGTGACCAACAGACTTGGCTGCAACTCTTGCCCCGTTTTCTGCCTCATGAAACTTATCACCCGTTCTCAGTTCTCTACCTATCTGTAGCCCTATGTAACAGATTACATATCTGGGGTCCTGATCTGGTATCACATACCCAGGACGTAGAGGATACTGAGAAACAGTTCTCTGTAATGAACACACCCGAAGATGATGCATCAACATGCACTCTCTTCGTTTGGGCGGCACGGGAATTCTGGTAATCCCCAATTTCCTGCTCTGTCTTATAACAATTATAAGTTGGAGCGGGACCAACGTTCCCCAGCTCAGTATAACAAGCGGGTTCGGTCAATAATCCGTATTATTATCTTGATTAAGGCGTGATATGGTCGCTACCTGGAGAGAGAGAGAAGAAAACACTCAGCGTGCGCTCTTGCAAGAATAGATTGGTTATTATTTTATCTAATCAGGATGGCTCCCACTGCTTTTTATCAAATCTTCCTTCAAACCCTAAAAGGAAAGACTAGCCGGGATTAATTACACACTACAAGTTCGCCAATCTTTCAGCCAGGCCAGTGTCGGTACTTTGAGGGAGGTCCCCCGTGCTTTCGCACGAACCTAATTAATGTAAACCTCGTTTTCCCAGAGGCGTAACCCCATTGACACCTTTCTAGACACCTACTTGATCGGCTAATTGTAATGTATAAAACTCTCCCAGGAGTAACTCTTACTCGCAGCGGGTATCGGGATCCAACTATCTCATAGAAGGTATGCAATCTCATTGCAAATTTCAACACTTGAAATTCCCGATAATATTTTGCCCCATGCGATCTATGACCTTGACTGATTCAACAAACCATAGACCGCAAGTAAAGTTCAACCCGTCATTTCTCGATTGAATTAAACCAACCCGCACGACCCTTGACTGAGTCAACAAGGCCGCACGACTACCCTAATCCAATCGCATCATATGCTTTGCAGATAAGCAATAATCAGCTACCGCACACTACGCCTTGACTGAGTCAACAAACGCAGCACGAATACCAACTATTACCTATCTGAAATGACGGAGGGCTACGACAGGTTTTTAAGAAAACCTTTTGCGTAATGAACTTTATATCGTTGTAGAATCAAATGATTTTGAAATGGAGTGCTTTTGAGGCTTTTCTAGTTTTGCTAAAGGAGTCACTCCCCGTGAAGGGATCGTCGGTCCTTTCCTCGTCTAATGAGGTGTGGGATATATCATATATATCACTGTGCAAAGCAAAAACTCTTGAAAGCAATCAAAAGACAAACCGAGTGTGTAGCATCTGCCAGTTATCGCTAAAGGAGTCACTCCCGGTGAAGGGATCTCGGTCCTTTCCCTATCGAATAAGGTGCAGGATATATCACATATACCTCTGTGCAAAGCAAGAACTGTAGCTACCTGTTTTATTTTGAAATTCGATTCTACAACATCTTAGGTTTCTTTTATTTCATTAATCTCATTAATGAAGTCCCATCATTTAATTACCCAAACATCACAGATAAATACGACGTACACTTATGCCATCCGCATTCGCCTCGATGTCCCCTCGTGCACCGTTAGGTTAGGTAACTAACGGCAGAGTGGGGCAGGGCTAGCGCGGGTGTAAAACATAAGTAACGTCTATATAATATATCATATATACTATATACAGTATCTATCACAGAACATCACATGAACACATCACAGATATCGCAGCAGAAGAAACATATGAAATATTGGATATACTAGGACGTCGGTGTTTTCAATACGAGCCAGTATAAAACACGGATTCCACGGTCGTGATGAATAGCCAAACCCACACCCCTAGACCCCTACGAGAGCGGCAAGCAACCCTACCAATTCTGGAGTTAGGAGACCCGGACTCGACTCCTCGAGTTGGTCTCCCACTGGACTCCAGAATCCGGTTACTTGTGCCCTCCTCCTTGGGTCTATCCTAGTGCAGAAAAGTAAATAATATACAATAACGGGTGACATCTTCCGCAACCTGGAAGCGCCCCAAATAAAAGAATATTACATACAAGTTTTTACATGAATGAAAATGAAAAACACTCATCTCACATAAAAACCCCCGGCTATTCAAACACGACGATCCAATATAACATATCCAGCAACACATAACATCACATGCCATCAACGTAAGTAAACATGCGTATCCCATGTCGTTGACATATAGCAACAAAACCGGCGATATCACATATTACACTTACGGTCACAGAAAAGAAAGTGTAAAACTACAACAGTTGGAATCCGCAACCACCTCAGACATCGCATGCCTGACCAAATGAATTACTTAGACATCACATGCCCAACAATTATAAACCCCGCATTTTAGTCTCATTATCGAAAACACTTTTCAATATCAAGTCGGGCAATTCAACAAGATTCCCGACATCCTGATCGAATGCTCGTCGCAAACTTCAGTAGGCGGCCGCACCCCCGACGCTGTCGACGAAGTGCACCAAGGCGGAACACCGCTGCCGCGAGCACCCGAACGGATGCTTTCGGCGACGGGGTTCTCCTACAGTCACTTGGTCGGGGCTATGGGGTGAGGCTGTCTATTAAGTTTACCCGGCGAGTATCCGCGTACGCTACGTGATTGCGACGGACTTTTGATCACATCAAAATTCCGTAGCAACCGATCAAGTGAGACTAAACTGCTATGTTTATAACATTCATTCAGTTATCTCATAACTTTTGTGAATTCCAATTGTTGTATCCCATTCCAGATAAACAGAAAATGTTAAACTTTTCGATCGAACAGTCAAACACCCAAGTTTTCCCGATACAGCTCAACACATGAAATAAGTCTAACAACATTCAGTTCGTGCCTTAGTACCAACGGTCCAGCCGTAGAAGGGTCAAGCCAACGCCTCACATGTGGCACGCCGTACTGCCCCAAACCCGAAGGTTCAAAGGGCAGTTCAAGACGGTCACATAATCGAGTTAAGGTTTGTTGTCTTCTAGAGGGTCCATCGCATTACTTGCACTACTTAGAACGTCGTCAAACTACGGAAAAATCCAACACTTGGAAATTTCTCGGCAGGGGAAAAAGTGGGTATTTATATCCGGTCGAACTTTTTAACATATCCATAAATTTATCCGGAAAGCCAAATAGACAAAATCTGATAAACCCGATCGAATCATCGAAGCTCCAAAACATCCCAGATTATTCAACTCTTGAATAAATATTAAAAATACCCAGAGAACTCATCACTGTTAAATAGGAATTACTGTGCAAAAGTCAACGCAAGAGGAGACCATTAGGTCGCGGAACCGCCGCACATGCCAAGCTCGTGCCGCGGTTCCGCGGTGGTTTAATTGAATTAGGCCCCCGTATTTCACAGTAATTCATATAAAACCCTGCTTAATTTTTTGCATATTTTTAATGTGGAAAAATGCACAGTTTTGAAAAAAGGACAAAGTGCATGGGAAAAATGAGGTTTCGGGTTCGATCGGGATTCAAACTTCGTCTAGACTTCGCCAAAGGCTCTAGCTAGGCTCTGATACCACTGTAGGGTTCCTAGGCACTCTAAAGAGGTCTCACAAGGCATCAACCATGCCAATTTCAAAAATTACGGTGCCGAGAAACCCTAATACGGATCGTTGGCTAGATATTTAGGCGATAAAAGGAAACTAGTTAACACTTAACTACTAGAATACGGAAATACAACCTTTGTAGATCCGGTGCTCCACCTCCATAGCTCCGCAATGAAGTCTCCTCGCTGTCCAAGTCGAACCCCCGGCTCTAGTGTCGGCTTCATCGGAGAATGGACGGGCTAGGTCATCGACGACGTGCCGAAGATGATCTACGTTGAAGCATCGCTAGATCAAGCTCCACCTTCACCAAGCCATGAAAACTTGTGAAGGAAACACACTCTACTACTTGGCAAGAGGTAGAGGATGAAGAAATAGGAAGTGGGTAGACTTTAGAATTGGATTTCTCACTAATTTCATCAATCCACCATTGATGAAGCAAGCTTTTCTTCCTTGAAGAAGATGAAGAAGAAGAAGCTAATTGTTATGATAAGTTAATTGTTTTGAAAAGAAAATCAATACTTATCATATAATGAACCATGGTCAAGTGTAGAGATTTAATCATGGTTGAAACGAATGGTTAGGGTTAAGCAAGAGACAAAAATGGTCACTTGGTCAAATCTACAAGAAGCTTCAATATGAAACAAAATTAGCCACCATTTTTCTCTTTATGCCTTTTTATTTATTTCCAAAATGAATAAATAGATAAATAAATGAGAAAAGGAAATAAAACCCTAATCATAAGTTTAACCATGATTTAATTCTATACACTTAACCAAGTAAACATGTATCATCAAACATGATACAATCAAGTGCACAAAAGTATATCACATATACAACTTGTGCAATCCAAGTGAGAAAATCCATATAAAGTGAACCAATACTAGTTAGTGCAAAGTAATATATCTAATATATAATTATGCATTGAATCATTAAATCAACACTTGATTCAATGATCCGGTCATGTCACACACAACCGACTAGTATTCAATGTATCGATTTATCGAATCAATCCTTGATTCGATAACTAGGTTATATCGCATACAACCATTTGATACATTCATCGCAAGAATAGAATACGGTATCACATACACACATTATTCTCGGTCCCGCACATATCTCATATGCGCTCCTATTTCGTTTCGCTTGTGCCAGGAAACCTGTGTAGGACTCTAAAGACTCGTCAATACGCCGGCAGCAGGCGATGATCATATCAAACACCTACAAGCCGCAAGCGGTCTGCTAAACGTAACGTCCACCCGGGTATTGAGCGATCTGAAGATCGACGAGCAAGCCCGCTCACACTCCAGTGAATCCAACCAGTAACACTACCGTACAGTCCGGTCTGATCGTCTGATATGTCGCATATCTTGCCTAGGGGTGGTAAACGTCAGACCCCAATAGCTCGATAAGTTGTGTCGATATGAGGTCTATAACAATTCGAGAAACTACTGGTAACACTTGCCAGTAAATCTCAGCAACCCTGGCCAGGGATTTCCTGTTATAGCCAATCGAACACAGCACAACATCAACCCCTTATACCGGGAGAGACGAATCCCCTCCTATCGCTCATTGCCTCCATGTGACTCGGGACTGTACCCAAAAACCACCGTTTTGCACGCCCTCTTGGACGTGGTAAGATGGAAATCAAAGCATAGTGGGAACCACACGAGACTCTATGACGATCTCGGGTCAACAGACTACTCTGTACCAGTGTCACCAGAGAACTGCCATCTGACGTGAGGTATAATACCATCTAGGAGTTCTCGGCGAGTCCGTCCAGTGTACCCAGTCTCTACTGAGCACCCGTATATCATCTCTGATGTCAAACACCGATGGATATGGGATCATCCATCGCCCATCTGTATGGGTCGAGAAGGTACACGCTAGTCTACTCTGGTATATCGATGCCCCGTCTCGATACACCCACGACTAGGGACCTTGAAGGATGTACTTATGGACTACCATGTCCCCACTAGTATGATCTGCATCATAGTCCAGGTAGTCAAGCACACATCCTAAGGGCTTTACCAACATGTAACAGAGAGACAATCAGTGTACACGTTAAGGTAAAGAGCAACCAGATAGCATACTATCATGTCGAGCAAGAAAGTCCTCCCTATATATGTCCAAGCATCCACTACAATATACATCCTATGTATAGTAATGGCCTCTAGGGCATACATATAACTAACACTCCGGTTCCATGATTTTGACATGTCGCGAGGGACACCGGTGGTTTATATCCTCATATTTCTATGCATATGCTGATGATATTTACATGCATGATGGTTATTGTCATTGGGTGACGAGTGGACGGGATCCACGTACATGCAGATTGATTACATGGATCATGCCTCATATTTATGATATGCTATTACTTGAGGCACTGGTACGAGCACTTGGCACTACACTCATGTATAGAGATTACATTGCCAGTTTAGCATGCTTCAGCTTTATTCATATTGAGGTTTATATATATCTGATCGTATTGACCTAGGATGGGTCATACATTCGATCTCTGCTTGTTGATATTTTCTATTCACGAGTTGGCAACTCACCCCCGTTGTTCCACAGTTCTTGCAGGTTTTGCCGTACGGATTTCATTGCGGCTTTTCGGGCACATTGCTTCCATTACGGGTGACTTGCTTTGGTAGGTGGGTTCTTTGTATCAGAACCGCCATGGTACATTATTTATTCATTGTATCTAGAATTCCATCAACCAAAACTTGTATAATTTTTCAGACTCAGAGACAGTGATGTATTATTTTGACCTTAGAGTCGCGCTTGTAGTATTACGGTTTTCTGGCTGTTTTGAGTTTCTTTTTGGGTTTTGATCCTCGCCCCTTGGCGTTGTATATTATTATTGCTTGCGTGGTTGTGACCGTCGATTGATGAAGAGCTAGCTCCCGCTTGGGGAAGCCTTTTATCATTTCACATATACTATTCTTGTTGTACCCCGTTCGGGGCCAGTTTTTACAAAGGAAACTCTGCCGAAATTTTCAGAAAAGAATACACATTTTAAAAAATGTATATTTGGCTTAGTTATTTAAAGGCTTGATTTCAAAACATGTTCTTTACTTATTAAAAACTAGTTTTCTTTATTTACTCCCTAAAATGGTTTTAGATTTCTGGGCTTTTGGCTTACTTGGATTAGATGGGGTCCTAAAGACTTCATATGATTCAAGTGCCAGTCACGGGCTATTTCGGGTCGTGACAACTACCTTCTCAACAGATCCATCCACTATTCTGATGAAGTCAAACCTGTGACCGTCACATCAGAAATAGAAGATCTATCTCTGCTATATTTGCTTTAGTCCATAGACATAAGCTACTTCTCCACCAATGCTTCCGCTGCTCCCACTGACTACGACAACCCTCTGGCAGAGTCATATAGACGTACACTTATAAAGCCAGTTTAGAACAACGCCATACTCATCCTCCTGCCGGGTCTCACAGTCAGGAACAACATCAAAGGTAAGTCTGGGTAAACAAGAACCTCCCTGTCACCGTCCTTGGGGCTACCGGAGTACCTCTCGGGTGCCTGAGGTTACCCAACATATCTGCGGAGTGGCCAATGGAATGTCAAACCAGATTGAATCTTTAGGTTCTTATCAAATTTTCAGTAATTGTTTGCGGTTCTGGAATCACTTCCAGTTCTACCATACTCCCACTACTGTTTTCTGAAAAGATCCATTTCTTTTAAAACTGTGGCGAGTCTAGAACAATATCACTATTGATCTTCCAGATGGTAAAAAGTCAACCCTCGTCATAGCCTGGGTCAACCCACAAACAGCCATTACAGAAACATGCCTTGAGTTATCCAGAGTCTGGTTTTAAGCATAGCCGGACAACTCCCCGTACCTTAACATCGTTAAGATATGAACTGCTCTATATCCAATACAGAAACAGAGGCACTGATTTAATTGAACCAGATTCAAATCATACAGCTGTCTCCAGTGCATGTTAACTAAATGGTGAGGGGCCGATCAGCATTACTCAACTTAGGAGTGCTTCCAATTATGAGTAACCTGAAAGAGAAGCAAGTTCTCTTAATCATTACTATCAACTGAATACCATACACAAGTATCTACATCTTCGATCGCCTTGAAGAATTCCGTTACTTGCAACATCTGGTTCTCTACTTTACTCTTATACCTATAACTTCTCAAAACTCAGACCTTGTGTTTCTACGAAACACTTGCCTAAAAACTAGAGAAGTCATAAGTAAACTGAATATAGTACGAGGACCATCCCCTCTGTCCTAATGGACACTGGACAATATACAATACTCTGTACAAGTCCTCCGAGTCTAATAACTCAAACCCTGTGCGTCATAGGTTGAAAACTGTACTTATGGTTAAGAAGAATAACACCGCTGTTTAATACTCCTTACCTAACCATCCACTGATATAGGTAAATGTCATAGACATAATTTCAAAAAGGTATATCTCACTCTATGAAAATACACGTACAGATATATCAATTTGAAATTGGTGCATAACAGCGGATATTCAAAACTAAATATTTTCCGTCCGGCAAAACATCCCAGGCGATTTCCTCAAATATCACCAATTACAACGAATTCCGATATAATGAGGATGATCACCTAATTTCGAATAAGTTACTCCCACTCATCATCTGTAAAACCATACAGATGTGAGATTCATACCTGGTAAATACATACCCTGGAGCAAGTGTCTAATTGGGAAATCAGTTTTCCATTAACAATACACAGTGAAACTGAAACATGAATATGTTTCGAAGGGGTATCCGGGTATTCCTAGTAACGCCTCTTCCATTATCCAGATTCACAACTGTAACCGTATATTTCTTTGCCATCTCTCCAAATCCCTTCATATGTCTTTAGTCATTACCTTCTGTACACATCTTTAGGCCAAATGGTTTTCTTCTTTCCCTACCGTTCGGCACCAGCCTATGGTTTGGAAGAAGACTATCCAATAAGCATAATGGGTGTACTGTCCTAATCTTAGGAGCACTCGCAATGCGAGAGAAGGTGAAGATAAAAGACAACCGAATAAACCTTATTCCTATTTCTTCTGAACCAGAATACATCCCCGAACTGGAACAAGTTCGTTTCGAGTTCGTATATAACCATACGATGGAGTATCCAATAAACTGTGGATCTTCGTAGTGATACGGAGTGTCCTGGAGAAATACAAAGGTGAAGTGGGAGTGGTAATGAAATACTTGGTATGGTCGTGAATAGTAGTCGCAATTTACTTTGCCCTCCTTCTAATCCCTTTATTTGTCTTTACTTAATACCTTCGGTACACCACACTTAGGCTAATTGGTTTTCTTCATTCCTACCGGTCGGCACCTGCCTATGGTTTGGAAGAAGACTATCCAATAGGCGTAACGGGTGTACTATCCCCTAATCCAAGGAGCACTCGCAACCTGAGAGACGGTAAAAGGAAAAAACAACTGAATAGTCCTATTCGTTTTCTCCAGAACCGGAAACCATACTCGAATAAATTTCTTCGATTTCGTATATAACCATACGATGGTTTTATCCAATGGAAGTGGACGTTCATAGTAATACGGGGTGTCCTGGAGAAAAGGGTAAAAGTAGGAGTGGCAATGAGGTTTGCAACTCTGACAATCCAAAAGCCAGTGTTCAAGAAGGTTCGGTCAACTTGGTCACTGAGTCATAGTCAAGGGTCGGGTCATGGTCACTGACAATGAGAGAGAGAGAGAGAAAAGAAACACTCAGCGTGCACTCTAACCCAGATCAGAATGGTTATCAATTTATCTAATCTGGAAACCTCCAACTGTAATGTCAAATTCTTCTCCAAACTTGAAAGAAGAATTAGTCGGGATCACCCGAGGATTAAACCAACTCATCAGTGGAAATCGGGATCTAACTATCATCGCATGATAACGTGACGGATTCCGCTCACGTTATCACACTCCAGAAGGTATGCGCATATCTGGCAAGTTTCAGTTTCTTTTGAAACTCCCGATGTGATTTTTTCCCCATGCTCTTATGACCTTGATTAAGGCCAACAAATCATAAGTCCCATGTCAAGTTCTACCTGTCATTGTCCAGGTTAATTTGAACCCACCCGTACAAGCCCTTGACTAGGGCCAACAAGGCTATACGACTGTCCCAAACCAACGCATCTATCTGTGCAGCAGAAAGGTAACAAGCAGCTACCATACACTATGCCTTGACGAAGGCCAACAAACATAGCATGAATACTACGTGCTACCCGTCTGAAATGACGGAGGGCTACAAATGGTTTTTGGTGAAAAAACTTTAACGTAATGAACTTGATATCGTTGAAGGAACTGGATAGCTTTTATAAAAATATAGTGACGAAAAACCTTTGCTAAAGAGGTCACTCCCGGTGAAGCGATCTCAGCTCTTTCCCTGTAGAATGAGGTGCAGGATATTCCAACTGAATACCATGATGCAAAGCAAAAGTAAATGACTATAGTGAAGTTATTGCCCTGACGCAAACTTCTGTCCAAGGGGTCACTCCAGGTGAAGGGATCTCGGCCCTTGCCTCGTCGACTGAGGTGCTGGATATTCATAACCGAATACCATTGTGTAAAAAAAAAGAGAACGCCCTTGCAATAACAGCTTTTTGAAAAATGTTCCAACAACATCAGAATAGGTTTGTTTAACTTGCAATGATCCGAATCAATGCAGTCAAATCAATCGATCACTCCAATAAAGAACGAAAATAATGATGATTGTATATGCCATCCGCATTCGACACTGGGTCCCGTCATCACCCGTTAGGTTACTTAACTAACGACAGAGCGTGGACTGGACTAGCACGGATGCAAAACATATACAACATCTACTAGTATATATATCAATATATAATATTCGCTCAAGGTGTGATAAAATGCAACATCACAGAAATGTAATAAGTATCACAGAACAATATAGATATCTGGGATCCCCGGGTTTCATTGAGCCGCTACTGAAACCCGACATTCCCCTGGTCGTGTGGATAGCATGTGCAATGAAATCCTAGACCCCTACGGGCGCGGCAAGTTACCCGCCAAAACCTGAAGCGAGGCAGCCCCCTTCAACACCGTGAATGGACCACCCAGCACTTCACGGAATCCGGTAACTTGGGCACCCCTCCTGGGTCAGCCTGTACCCCCTACGAGTGCAGCGAATAGCCCGCCAATTCTAGAGTAAAGGCCCCTCCGTCTCAATGCCATGAGATGCGGGCCCGTTGCCCTCTAGAACCCGGCTACCCGTGCACCCCTCCGCAGGGTAATCCTAGTACAGAAAGTAAAATATACATACAACGGGTACATCGACCACAGCCCGATCGTGCCCTAAAAGAATAATATACAAACAGGCAGTAACGGCAGTCCACATGTCGGACGCTCGCCCCGCAATATCAAATGTACATAATACAACCAAAACTGTAGTACCATTACATCCAGGCTATCCACCATAACAATCCGCAACACCACAGCACAACACAGAACATCAACGTGAATGTCACGTTCGCAAATCCGTCTAAAAGAGCTATAACAATTAGATAGGATTTACCGATCAAATGACATTCACGGTCGCAGATATAATGTAAATACTGTGAAATAACATGTTTAAAATTTTCGATCGACTAAATTTTCCTAAGTGGGCCCCAAGCACTACTGTAGCACTCAAAGAAAATCTGGGCCCAGACAGAATATACCAAAACCCCCATTTCCAAGTCCAAGACCCTCTGAAAAATTTGGTGCACTGTTTCCTTAATACTGCGGCGGAACCGCAGCCGGAACAGGGGTAATGCCGTGGTTCCACGATGCTACAGGAACATCAGTGAACAAAAATTACACAGAATACTTAAAAAACCCTTCACGATTTTTTGACATGCTCAGAAAAATTTTTGGAGCACAAAATAAAATCGATAGAAAACTGGAGTTGGAAATGGGCATTTTGGAAAATCCGCTCGATCGAACATTTAAAAACACTAGAGCAAGCTAGACTAGGCTAATGGCGTGGCTCTGATACCAGTGTAAGTGCACGGCAGCGCCCCGGCCGTCTTTCCGAGGCCAAAATGCGGAATCAAAAACTTTTCTATAAACTAGAACCGGCGCTACCGAGGTCTTTTGAACCCGGATCGGGCCATTAAACTACTCCTAGCAAACTAAAGAACGGGTAGAGAGATATACCGAGCGATCCGTATCCTTCGGTCTTCTCGTCGTCGTCCCGATCTCCCCGCGGAATCTCCGGTCTTCATCTCCTCGTCGAAAGGGCACCACATCCCCGGGTTCTTTTAGGGGCTCCCACCTCTGGACCGAAGCAACTCGAGCACGAAGTTGGCGAGTCGACGTGCCCAAGGATGCTGTAGGCTAGTGTAGAGTGGTTTGTCTCTATTGGGGTTGAAGTTGCCATGGTTTTTGGTGGAGGAATGAGATATGGAATTTTGTGATGAACTAGAGAACATTTTTTAAGCCAAATGAGAGCCAAAAATCTCCTACCAAATATTGGCAGCTCCCTCCCAGTTTTGGCTGGCCAAGACTTCTACTAAATGAGAGAGGAGAGAGAGAGTGGATCAATCATGTATGAAAGAACGATAAGTGATGATGAAAGAATAAAATGATCCCACTAAAAAGTCCAACTCTTAAACCCATCACTCAACCCATCGTTGCAAGAAACGATGAACAAAAAAGAAGTCAATGGAAGCTTCAACCATCATGAAACTATAATTTACAAAGACCACCCTCCACAATGCTAATTTGCACATTTGCAAATAAGCCCTCCTCCACCAATTTTCAGCCAAAGAAAGAAACAAAGGAAAATGGCCGAAACGGAATGCAAACTGGCAACTTCAAAAAACTGATCCCGTAATAAATTACAGGAAAACCCCGCTACTGTATATACATACCCGTTGTATTCCGACCGAATACAAATGCAATGAGACAAAATCTACACTGTACAATACTAGGATCCGGCTTAAACCAAAGCCCGCTAGTATTATCCGTCCGATCATGATCCGTGCAATACCGCACGTATATGATCGAACCCTGCCATATCTCCATACGGCCTCTACAGCGTTTCGCCCGAAACTTGAGAAACGGTCTATGGGTGACTCTAAAGACTCGTTAATAGTTTGGTTGTGGATTTAACCACTAGCACGTCAGAGGTATTAGCCATACGTAACGGGCTACCAGGTATTGACCAAAAGGGACGTCGATGAGCGAACTCATCCTGACACCCTACTAAGCCTGTCAGTGACAATATCCGTACAGTCCGGTCCGTTCGACTATGAGCATCACATGGCGGGCCTAGGTAGTTGGTAAAAGTCAGACCCCGAAAGAGGTAAAAGTCGTGTCGTAGTGTAGCCTAGAACACCCTGAGATATTACTGGAATACCTACCAGTAAATATCCTGCCTTGGCCAAGGACTTCATGTAATGGCTCTCCTAGACACAGCGCGACCTCACCACGAATACCGGGAGAGACGAACCACTGAAGATCCGCTCACTGCCTCCATGTGGCTCGGGACTGTACCCAACTAAAACCTGTTTGCACGACTCCTTTGAGCCGTGGTAGGGTAGTAATCAAAGTACAGTGGGAACTCACACGAGACAAATGACGATCTCAGGTCGATGAACTAACCTGTACACATGTCACCAGGGAACTGCTATCTGACGTCTAGTATAAGACCAACTAGCATGTTCCCAGCGAGTCCTGTCCGGTGTACTCATAACCCAATGAGCACATGTATACATCTTAGGTGAACCAACTGACACCAGTGGCTTGTAAGACCGGCCACCGCCCCTCGTCGGGGTCTCGACTGTATACACTAGTCCACTCTGGAGTATCGATGCCCTATCTCGAAACTCTCATGACTAGGGACCTTTTAAGGATGTGCTTATAGACTACCAGCTCCCACGTATATGATCGCCATCATACTGCTGGCTGTCAAGCAAGAATCCTAAGGGTTCTATCAATGCGCAATAGTTACCTGTAAGGTCACCTAAAGCAGTACACGATGATAGAGATAAACCAGATAGCATACTATCATCTTGAGTAAGACTATTCTAACGGTATAGGTCCTCCCTCAATCATTGCAATCACGTGCCTATGATCCAATAATTGACTCTGAGGGCACTATCTCCAACACTTATGAAACTAGCTTGATTTGATTTTGTGGGTGTAATCCGCTGAAAACCCTCAGGAGACAACACTCCTCCTGCTAGGGACACCTAGAGGTTTAACGGCTTATTGCACGTGCTCAGTGCAATCGCGTTCCCTGCGAAAGTGAGGCTAGGATATTTTGTATTGCTCGGGACGAGCAATAGATAAGTTTGGGGGTATTCGATCACCACTGAAAACTGCATTTTAATACCGCTCATTCGTTATCTCTTTGTTATATATCAGTGCTATTAATCAGTGTCTGCTCTGTAATTACAGTTTACAGGTATTCTTGATAAAACACCAGAAACACATTCAAAATCATGGATATATCGTCTGTGAACCGACACTGCAAGCAGACCAGAAAACCAACCGATATCCCAAGACCTTTTGTAAAATAAATCTGTGCACACACTTTTTGGTTCAACACAATGCATGTTGCACACAACTCTTGGGCAAAGACCATGTGGGGGCAGCCATGGCATGATAGGTTATGCAAGTGGGCATGTGTTGGTGTGATGTGCATTAATGGGCATTGAATGCATAGAGATATGATGTGATTTGAAGCATTTCATTTCCTTCCAATTCTCTGCATACAAACCAGGTGAAATAAGACCAAGCAAACAGCATCAGAGACTTATTGGAGTGCACACAAACCCACACACCCAATACGAGCCCCACTCTTCGGATTTGACCCGGCTGCTAACCCTAAAAATCCGGCGAGGCCGGCCCCACCTCCTCCTGTAGACCCCATCTTTCTTCTGTGCCTCCCTAGCTGCCACGTAGGATTATTTTTATTGTTTATTTATTTCTCTTTTGAGCCTATAAATACATATCAGTGGGCAAGGGAAGGAGGCTACCATGTATATACCACTTCTCATGTTTCATAGTTGTTTTGTTTTTGGTTGAGCTTGAAGGGAGTGAACTTCAGTTGGTTTCTTCTTCTTCATCCCTTTTGAAGCTCTCTTTGGAAAGCTTCATTAAGGAGGTTGAACAAGTTACCAAACATTGTATCTATTTCTCAAGTGATTAATACATTGTTGTTTCTTTTATTTACTTGCTCTCTTTTCTTGCTTTATTTTTATTACCATGCTTAACTAATCTTCATTTTGGTTGTGGTGTGTGTGAGGAAGTGAGATGAATGGCTTTGCTTCCTCCACCTCTCGATTATGTTTAATGTGCTTAAATTCCATTTGGTGTTAAGTTTGCTAAGCTAGGTTATGGTATGTTGTGATAAAAAGCTTGACAAACTCTTTGTTTCATATACTATATACCTTCAGAAACCCTTAGCAAACTCAACACCAATATCTTTTGCTCTCACTAACTTCTTTGTGTTTTCATTGTTGCGGTATGCTTGCAAAACCTCGTGTTTAGTGTTGATACCCCAAGTGCGGACATACAAACGGTAAGTGACCAAAACGGACTCGTTTCGTGCTTTGCGGCGAATGTCGGACCTTGACGGTTTATGCTCCGCAACCGCGTTGACAAGTCGTGCTTCATGCTGGAATCAATGTAAAGCCGGACAACTCATAACCAAGGGAGCGTAGAGGTAAACATCGCGATTCAAGCATCCGAACTAAGCCACAACCATTCCCTCGTTATATTTGTTTTCTAGCTTTTCTTGTTTTCGTATTGTTCTTATTATTTTTGTGACAACCAACCAATTCGTTAATTTGTTAACCTTAATCAACGATACCTAATACTCAATTCCCTGTGGATCAACCCGTGCTTGCCGGCTCGCTACAACGCGCCGTGCACTTGCGGTTATAAATATTTAAAACGAGAACGATCTCTTGCGCGCATTCCGTTTTCCACCAAAACGCATCCATTTCCAAAATATACGCGTTTGCGCGCGCTGGAGGATTCCCAACAACTGCGAGATTCTATACCATTCGGGCAAGGCGAATGTGGTGGCAGATGCTTTGAGCAAGAGTCCCGGAGGTAGCTTATCTTGTTTGAGCATAGTACAGATGCAGTCGACGGCGGATTGGCAGGTTTTATGAAACAGCAGAGTGCAGTTCGAGTTTACTCCTATAGGGGGACAACTGGTCCATTTCAGAGCACGCCCACAGTTACTTGACCATATCCGTGAGGCACAGTCCGGTGATGCCCGTATTTTAGAGATTATCGAGTAGATTCGTCAGGGCAGAGTTTCCGAGTTCGGGATTAATGATCAGGGGATACTTCGATTTGGGACTCGACTGTACGTACCATATTCTGTAGGATTGAGGCGTAATATTCTTGAGGAGGCACATAGGGCAGTATACAGTGTTCATCCAGGTTCCACCAAGATGTACCGTGATTTGAGAGAGGTTTACTGGTGGGACGGGATGGAAAAAGGTTGTTACAAACTTCGTATCGAGATGCCTGACTTGTCAGCTAGTCAAGGCCATGCACCAGAGGCCAGCCGTCAGCCTTGCAGTGGCGGGCGTATCTTTTCATTGGCTTCTTTTGCTCGGACTCGCGGCATTGCTCTTAGGTGGGTTGCGAGGACACTTTTGTCTCTTTTTGTACTATCATTGCATCTCGTATTCTCCATCTACCACTTCTTATTTTGTATATACGACCTAGTGATGAGACTAAGAGATTTGTGTATATGTGGTTCCTCTGGGGTCAAGCTCACTTGAGCCGACGTTGTGTTTTTCTTATTTTTGTGTTTTTTATGCTTATTTTCTTGATATTACATATATATTGTGTGTGGTTGTGATCCTCCTAGGGCGAAGAGCTAGCTCGTGCTTGGGGATGCCATTATATCATTACAGGTTAATATATCTTGTTGTACCCGTTTTGGGGCCAGTATTTACAAAGGAGACTTTGCCGAAATTTTCGGAAAATTTTTATGTTTTTAAAAAGGGATTAATATAACTTAATTGGTTTATAATCATTTTCATAAAAGGTTTTCCTTCACTCTTATTGCTTATGGTTTAGATTTTCTGGACTTTGGCTGACTTAGGTTACGTTACGCCTTGAGACGTCTCGTAATCTAAGTGCCAGTCACGTTTCGTACCTTCGGGTCGTGACAACTCGCCGTACCTTAACATCGTTAAGATATGAACCATTCTATATACAATATAGAAATAGAGACAATGATTTAATTGGAACCAGATTCAAATCATGCAGCTGTCTCCAGTGCATGTAAATCAAATGGAGAGAGGCCGATCGGCATTACTCAACTTAGGAGTGCATCCAATTATGAGTAACCTGAAAATGAAACTAGTTTCTCAAAACCATTACTATCAGCTGAATACCATACACAAGTATCGACATCTTCGATCACCCTGAAGAATCCCGATACTTGCAACACATGGTTCTCTACTTTATTCTTGTACCTATAACTTCTCAAAACTTAGATCTTGTATTTCTATGAAACATGTGTCTAAATTTAGAGAAGTCACAAGTAAACAGAATATAGTACGAGTACCAACCCTGTAAGTGCACGGCGGCGCCCCGGCCGTCAATCCGACGCCGGAATGCGGAAACGGTGAATAACTTAAATTTTGCGGACTTAGCAAACCGGCACCACCGCGCACTAAACACCCGGATCGAAACCATTAACTAGTCTAAGCTAACTAGAAGATGGGTTAGAGATATATACCATACGATCCAAGTCCTCCGGTCTTCATCTCCAATCCGATCTCCTCGCGGGATCTCCGTCCGTCTCATCCTCGTCGCCGGAAGTGCACCACGTTGCCTACATCGTTTACGGGCTCCCACCTCAATGCCGAGGCAACTCGGGCACGAAGCCGGCTACTCGACGTGCCCAAGGTTCGTTGTAGAATATGTAGTGAGCAAGTCTCATTTTTGGGGTTTGTGGAATTGCCATTGGTGAAGGAAAAGAGAGCTTGGAGAGAGGTGAGAAAAATGGAGCATACTCAAGAAGGAATGTATCATATTTTTCTCCACACATCATAATGAAAATCAATCCCATTCCCCCCAAGGAATGGCCGCCCCCCCCCCCCTTCATGTGTGATTGGAGAGAGAGAGAGAGAGCAAGGTCAAGGGGTGGGTGGAAGCAATGATGCAAGAGGGCATCATGAAAGAATATGATCATAAGCAAAAACCACACACAACCACAACCATCATCAACAACCATGATGCTAACAAAGTCAAGCCATCATGAAGTATGAAGTCAAGCAAGTCAAAGGAGGGTGCTATCATGATACAACAAAATGCAAAGACCCCCTTCCACAAATGCCTATTTGCAACAATGCAAATAAGCCCTCCTCCACCAATCTTCGGCCAATGAACGGAACAATGGAAATCGGCCGAAACGGAAAGCAAACTGGCAACTCCAGAAAACTGGTCCCGTAATAAATTACAGGAAAACCCCGATACTGTGCATACACACCCGCATTTGTATTTCGACCGAAATACAAATGCAATGAGACAAAATCTACACTGTACTATACTAGGATCCGGCTTATACCAAAACCGGCTAGTAATATCTGTTCGATCCTGATCCGTGCAATACCGCACGTATCTGATCGAACCCTGCCATATAACCATACGGCCTATAGTACAAACTGTCCGATCCTGATCCGTGCAATACCGCACGTATCTGATCGGACCTTGCCATATCTCCATACGGCCTCTACAACCTTTCGCCCGAAAGCTGAGTAACTGAAATGTGGGGGACTCTAAAGACTCGTCAACACCTCGGTTGTGGATTTATCCACTAGCACGTCAGAGGTATAAGCCAATACGTAACGGGCTACCAAGTATTGACTAAAAGGGACGTCTGTGAGTGAACTCAGCCTGACAACCCTACTGAGCCTGTCAGTGACAATATCCGTACAGTCCGGTCCGTTCGTCTATGAGTATCGCATGGCGGGCCTAGGGGGTTGGTAAAAGTCAGACCCCCAAAAGCGGTACAAGTCGTGTCGGAGTGTAGCCCAGAACACCCTGAGATACTACTGGAATACCTACCAGTAAATCTCCTTGCCTTGGCCAAGGACTTTGTGTAATGGCTCTCCTAGACACAGCACGACCTCACCCCCAATACCGGGAGAGACGAACCCCTGAAGATACGCTCACTGCCTCCATGTGGCTCGGGACTGTACCCAACTAAAACCTGTTTGCACGACTCCTTTGAGCCGTGGTAGGGTAGTAATCAAAGTACAGTGGGAACTCACACGAGACAAATGACGATCCCCAGGTCGATGAACTAACCTGCACACATGTCACCAGGAAACTGCCATCTGACGTCTGGTATATGACCAACTAGCATGTTCCCGGCGAGTCCTGTCCGGTGTACTCATAACCCAATGAGCACCTGTATACATCTTAGGTGATCCAACTGACACCAGTGGCTTGTGAGACCGGCCACCGCCCCTCGTCGGGGTCTCGACTGTATACACTAGTCTACTAATGGAGTATCGATGCCCGGTCTCGAAACTCCCACGACTAGGGACCTTTTAAGGATAAGCTTATAGACCCCCAGCTCCCACTTATATGATCGCCCTCATACTGCTGGTGGTCAAGCAAGAATCCTAGGGGCTCTATCAACGTGTAATAGCGACGTGTCATGTCACCTAAAGCAGTACACGATGATAAAGGTAAACCAGATAGCATACTATCATCTCGAGTAAGACTGTCCTACCGGGATAGGTCCTCCCTCAATCATTGCAATCACGTACCTGTGATCCAATAATTGACTCTGAGGGCACTATCTCCAACAATCTCCCACTTGCACTCAAGGCTAATTATTGCGATGTCGCATACTCACAGCCCGTGTGATACCGAACACCCAACTCCTCTACTAGTCAGTCTCACAAAGCTCGTTTGCGAAACTATTGCGTTCGAGGAATAGCCTCAGTGAGTGGATCCGCTTAGTTGTCTCTTTCCATGTCTCTCTAAATCTCAAGTTCGCGGAGAAACCCATCTCCCGAAATGAGCAATACCTGTCTTAGAATGTGTCTGGATGTCTGATGGGACATAGCTCATAAATGAGCTCCAAATCCAAACTTCTTAGACTGTATCGTCAACTGAACTTAATCAGTATCCTGCGCGCCATGCCTCCCTCAGTATTGCCTTGGATCACCTGTCCAAAATACCGCCCCTCGTCTGAGGGAAAACTATAACTCTGACAACCTTCTTGTCGTCCATGTCACCTTGGAAGCCTGGAATGATAACTGTCTCCTGAATGAGGCTGTCGTTATCATCTCCCTAGAACATCCACTTATGTTCTAAAACTGCTTCCGACTGTTTCTCCAGGATTGGATTAATGTCAACTTATTGCATCTAGTGCAAGAACAACATCTGGTGTGGTACTTGACATCTCATGACTGACTCAATTGCCTGAGCAAGTGATCTGCCAATCATGCACGTCCCTCTCCCCTTTAGTCTGTAAGACACCTTTGGAGAGGGTGACTCCATCTTCTGCAGGTACACTACCGTGCCAGGAGTCGTCCATCCTAAATACTCTTAGAATGCTGTCAAGTACCCTGATTGGGAAACCACCCAAATCTAGATCTAAAACCATAGATCTAGTAACCAGTATGTCTGATATAAAATCCATTTCTTTTGTGGAGAAATAACTGTGTGACGACCAAAGTATAACCGATCGTAGTATAGGAGTTTCCTTTCCTACTTTGTGTATGTCATCCAAATACCAGGATATCACACCCTACTACCTTCTCAACAGATCCATCCCCTATTCTGATGAAGTCAAACCTATGACTGTCACGTCAGAAATAGATGATCTATCTCCGCTACTGGTGCTTCAGTCTGTAAATAGACATAAGCTACCTGTCCACCAATGCTTCCGCTGCTCCCACTGACTACGACAACCCTCTGGCAGAGTCATATAGACGTGCACTTCTAAAACTAGTTTAGAACGACGCTATACTCATCCTCCCGCCGGGTCTCGCAGCCTGGAACAACAGCAATGGTAATTGTGGGTAAACAAGAACTTCCCTGTCACCGTCCTTGAGGCTACCGTAGTACCTCTCGGGTGCCTGAAGTTACCCACCTTATCTGCGGAGTGGCCAATGGAATGTCAATCCAGATTGAATCTTTAGGTTCCTTATCAAATCTTCAGTAATCGTTTGTGGTTCTGGAATCACTTCCAGTTCTACCATACTCCCACTACTGTTTTTCTGAAAAAATCCATTTTTATTAAAACTGTGGCGAGTCTAGAACAATATTTCTATTGTTCATCCAGATGGTAGAAAATCAACCCGCGTCATAGCCTGGGTCAACCCACAAACAGCCATTACAGAAACGTGCCTTGAGTTGTCCAGTGTCTGGTTTTAAGCATAAGCCGGACAACTCCCCGTACCTTAACATCGTTAAGATATGAACTGTTCTATATCCCATATAGGACCAGAGGCACTGATTTAATTGAACCAGATTCAAATCATGCAACTGTCTCCAGTGCATGTCAACTAAATGGAAGGAGGCCGATCAGCGTTACTCAACTTAGGAATGCTTCCATTTATGAGTAACCTGAAAGAGAAGCAATTTCTCTTAATCACTACTATCAACTGAATACCATACACAAGTATCTACATCTTCGATTACCTTGAAGAATCCCGATACTTGCAACACTTGGTTCTATACTTTATTCAAATACCAATAACTTCTCAAAATTCGGACCCTGTGTTTCCACGAAACACTTGTCTAAATACTAGAGAAGTCATAAGTAAACCGAATATAGTATGAGAACCAAACCCTCTGTCCTAATGGACACTGGACAACATACAATACACTGTATAAGTCCCTTGAGTCTGACAACTCATTCCCTGTGTGTTGTAGGTTGAAAACTGTACCTTTGGTTATGAAGAATTACACCGCTGTTTAATGCTCCTTACCTAACCATCCGCTGATATAGGTAAATGTCATAGACATAATTTCAAAAAGGTATATCTCACTCTATGAAAATAGACGTACAGATACATCGATTTGAAATTGGTGCATAACGGCGGATATTCAAAACCAAATACTTGCCGTCCGGCAAATAACCCAGGTGACTTCCTCAAATATCACCGATTACAACGAATCCCGATATAATGAGGACAATCACCTAATTCCCAATAGCTTACTCCCACTCATCATCTGTAAAACCATACAGATGTGAGAATCATACTTGGTAAATACATACCCTGGAATAAGTATCTAATCGGGAAATCAGTTTTCTTTTAACATTACACAGTGAAACAGAAACATTGAAATGTTCCGATGGGGTATTCTGGTATTCCTAGTAATGCCTCTTCCAGATTCACGACTGTAACCGTATAGTTCTTTGCCACCTCTCCAAATCCCTTCATATGTCTTTAGTCTCTACCTTCTGCACACCCCTTTATACCAAATGGTTTTCTTCCTTCCCTACCGTTCGGCACCAGCCTATGGTTTGGAAGAAGACTATCCAATAAGCATAATGTGTGTACTGTCCCAATCCTAGGAACACTCGCAATGAGAGAGGGTGAAGATAAAAGACACCTGAATAAACCTTATTCCTATTTCTCCTGAACCAGAATCCATCCCCGAACTGGAATAAATTCCTTTCGAGTTCGTATATAACCATACGATGGAGTATCCAATAAACTGTGGATCTTCGTAGTGATACGGAGTGTCCTGGAGAAATACAAAGGTGATGTGGGAGTGGTAATGAAATATTTGGTTTGGTCGTGAATATCTGTTGCAATTTACTTTGCCCTCTTACTAATCCCTTGCTTTGTCTGAACTTAATACCTTCTGTACACCATCGTTAGGCTAATTGGTTTTCTTCATTCCCTACCGGTCGGCACCAGCCTAAGGTTTGGAAGAAGACAATCCAATTTGCGTAATAGGTGTACTACCCCTAAACCAAGGAGTACTCGTAACCTGAGAGAGGGTAAAAGGAAAAGACAACTGAATAATCCTATCCGTTTTCTCCAGAACCGGAAACCATCCTCGAATAAATTCTTTCGAGTTCGTATCTAACCATACGATGGTTTTGTCCAATGGAAGTGGACGTTCGTAGTAAAACGGGGTGTCCTGGAGAAAAGGGTAAAAGTAGGAGTGGCAATGAGGTTTGCAACTTTGACAATTCAAAAACCGGTGTTTAAGAAGGTTCGGTCAACTTGGTCACTGAGTCAAAGTCTTAGGGTCGGGTCAATGGTCGCTGCCAAAGAGAGAGAGAAAAGAAAACACTCAGCGTGCACTCTAACCTAGATCAGAATGGTTACCAATTTATCTAATCTGGAATCCTCCCACTGTACCTCAAATTCTCCTCCAAACCTGAAAGAAGAATTAGTCGGGGTCACCCGAGGAGTATACCAACTCATCAGTGGGAATCGGGATCCAACTCTCATCGCATGATAACGTGACGGAATCCGCTCACGGTACCACACTCCAGAAGGTATGCGCATATCTGGCAAGTTTCAGTTCTTTTGAAACTCCCGATGTGATTTCTGCCCCATGCTCTTATGACCTTGGCGAAGGTCAACAAATCATAAGTCACATGTCAAGTTCTACCCGTCATTATCCAGGTTAATTTGAATCCACCCGTACAAGCCCTTGACGAAGGTCAACAAGGCTATACGACTGTCCCAAACCAACGCATCTATCTATGCAGCAGAAAGGTAACAAGCAGCTACCATACACTATGCCTTGACGAAGGTCAACAAACACAGCATGAATACTACGTGCTACCCGTCTGAAACGACGGAGGGCTACGAATGGTTTCTGGCGAAAACCTTTAACGTAAAGAACTTGATATCGTTGAAGGAACTGATAGCTTTTTGAAAATATAGTGACGACAACCGTTGCTAAAGAGGTCACTCCCGGTGAAGGGATCTCGGCTCTTTCCCCGTAGAATGGGGTGCAGGATATTCCAACTGAATACCGCGATGCAAAGCAAAAGTAATCGGCTATAGTGAAGTTAATGCCCTGACGCAAACTTCTGTCCAAGGGGTCACTCCCGGTGAAGGGATCTCGGCCCTTGCCTCGTCGACTGAGGAGCAGGATATTCCAATGAATACCACGATGCAAAACAAAAGTAAACGTCCTTGCAATAACAGCCTTTTGAAAAGTGTTCCAACAACATCAGATTAGGTTTGTTTTTAACTTGCACTGATCCGAATCAATGCAGTCCCATCAATTGATCACACCAAAAAGAACGAAAATATACTGATGTACGTATATGCCATCCGCATTCGCCACTGGGTCCCGTCATTACCCGTTAGGTTAGCTTACTAACGACAGAGCGGGGACTGGACTAGCGCGGATGCAAAACATATACAACATCTACTAATATATATACCAATATATTATATTCGCTCAAGGCGTGAAAGAAATGCAACATCACAGAGAATGAACAGCATCACAGAAACAATACAGATATCTGGGATCCCCGGGTTTCACAGAGCCGCTGAAACCCGACGTTCCCCTGGTCGTGTGGATAGCCTGTGCAATGAAATCCTAGACCCCTACGGGCGCGGCAAGTCACCCGCCAAAACCTGAAGCGAGGCAGCCCCCTTCAGCGCCGTGAATGGACCACCCAGCACTTCACGGAATCCGGTAACTTGGGCACCCCTCCTGGGTCAAACCTATACCCCCTACGAGTGCGGCGAATAGCCCGCCAATCCTAGAGTGAAGCCCCCTCCGTCTCAATGCCATGAGATGCGGGCTTGTTGCCCTCCAGAACCCGGCTATCCGTGCACCCCTCCGCGGGGCAACCTAGTACAGAAAGTAAAATATACATACAACGGGTACATCGACCGCAACCAGGTCGTGCCCCAAAAGAATAATACAAACAGGCAGTGACGGCAGTCCACATGTCGGACGCTCGCCCCGCAATATCAAATGTACATAATACTACCACAACTGTACTAGCATTGCATCCAGGCTATCCCCCACGACCGATCCGCAACATCACAGCAAATACATAGAACATCAACGTGAAAATCACGTTCGCAAATCCGTCTAACCGGGCTATAGCAGTTAGACCGGATTTACCGATCGAGTGACATTCACGGTCGCAGATATAATGTAAATACTGTGAAAAATGTGTTTAAAATTTTCCGATTGACCAAAAATTAACAAGTGGGCCCCAAACCAATACTGCAGCACTCACAGAAATAATTGGCCCAATTTTAATATTCCAAAACCCCTAATTACACCCCTGAAGCCCACTGGAAAAAGATGGCCCACTGAACTCTCAAGACTGCGGCGGAACCGCGGCCCAATAGAAGGGTGGGGCCGCGGATCCGCGCTCTGTGTGAGAGATCAGAGTGTCGAATTTTCCCAGAGTTCTTAGAATCTCCTGCACATCATTCTGAGACCACCTAAAAAATTTTCGACACCAAAAATTTCCAACAGAAAACTGATGTGGGCAAATACGGGTTTTTGGACATTTCGATCGATCGGAACTAAAAAACACATTACACCAAGCTAGACTATGTTAATGGAGAGGCTCTGATACCACTGTAAGTGCACGGCGGCGCCCCGGCCGTCAATCCGACGCCGGAATGCGGAAACGGTGAATAACTTAAATTTTGCGGACTTAGCAAACCGGCACCACCGCGCACTAAACACCCGGATCGAAACCATTAACTAGTCTAAGCTAACTAGAAGATGGGTTAGAGATATATACCATACGATCCAAGTCCTCCGGTCTTCATCTCCAATCCGATCTCCTCGCGGGATCTCCGTCCGTCTCATCCTCGTCGCCGGAAGTGCACCACGTTGCCTACATCGTTTACGGGCTCCCACCTCAATGCCGAGGCAACTCGGGCACGAAGCCGGCTACTCGACGTGCCCAAGGTTCGTTGTAGAATATGTAGTGAGCAAGTCTCATTTTTGGGGTTTGTGGAATTGCCATTGGTGAAGGAAAAGAGAGCTTGGAGAGAGGTGAGAAAAATGGAGCATACTCAAGAAGGAATGTATCATATTTTTCTCCACACATCAAAATGAAAATCAATCCCATTCCCCCCAAGGAATGGCCGGCCCCCCCCCTTCATGTGTGATTGGAGAGAGAGAGAGAGAGCAAGGTCAAGGGGTGGGTGGAAGCAATGATGCAAGAGGGCATCATGAAAGAATATGATCATAAGCAAAAACCACACACAACCACAACCATCATCAACAACCATGATGCTAACAAAGTCAAGCCATCATGAAGTATGAAGTCAAGCAAGTCAAAGGAGGGTGCTATCATGATACAACAAAATGCAAAGACCCCCTTCCACAAATGCCTATTTGCAACAATGCAAATAAGCCCTCCTCCACCAATCTTCGGCCAATGAACGGAACAATGGAAATCGGCCGAAACGGAAAGCAAACTGGCAACTCCAGAAAACTGGTCCCGTAATAAATTACAGGAAAACCCCGATACTGTGCATACACACCCGCATTTGTATTTCGACCGAAATACAAATGCAATGAGACAAAATCTACACTGTACTATACTAGGATCCGGCTTATACCAAAACCGGCTAGTAATATCTGTTCGATCCTGATCCGTGCAATACCGCACGTATCTGATCGAACCCTGCCATATAACCATACGGCCTATAGTACAAACTGTCCGATCCTGATCTGTGCAATACCGCACGTATCTGATCGGACCTTGCCATATCTCCATACGGCCTCTACAACCTTTCGCCCGAAAGCTGAGTAACTGAAATGTGGGGGACTCTAAAGACTCGTCAACACCTCGGTCGTGGATTTATCCACTAGCACGTCAGAGGTATAAGCCAATACGTAACGGGCTACCAAGTATTGACTAAAAGGGACGTCTGTGAGTGAACTCAGCCTGACAACCCTACTGAGCCTGTCAGTGACAATATCCGTACAGTCCGGTCCGTTCGTCTATGAGTATCGCATGGCGGGCCTAGGGGGTTGGTAAAAGTCAGACCCCCAAAAGCGGTACAAGTCGTGTCGGAGTGTAGCCCAGAGCACCCTGAGATACTACTGGAATACCTACCAGTAAATCTCCTTGCCTTGGCCAAGGACTTTGTGTAATGGCTCTCCTAGACACAGCACGACCTCACCCCCAATACCGGGAGAGACGAACCCCTGAAGATACGCTCACTGCCTCCATGTGGCTCGGGACTGTACCCAACTAAAACCTGTTTGCACGACTCCTTTGAGCCGTGGTAGGGTAGTAATCAAAGTACAGTGGGAACTCACACGAGACAAATGACGATCCCCAGGTCGATGAACTAACCTGCACACATGTCACCAGGAAACTGCCATCTGACGTCTGGTATATGACCAACTAGCATGTTCCCGGCGAGTCCTGTCCGGTGTACTCATAACCCAATGAGCACCTGTATACATCTTAGGTGATCCAACTGACACCAGTGGCTTGTGAGACCGGCCACCGCCCCTCGTCGGGGTCTCGACTGTATACACTAGTCTACTAATGGAGTATCGATGCCCGGTCTCGAAACTCCCACGACTAGGGACCTTTTAAGGATAAGCTTATAGACCCCCAGCTCCCACTTATATGATCGCCCTCATACTGCTGGTGGTCAAGCAAGAATCCTAGGGGCTCTATCAACGTGTAATAGCGACGTGTCATGTCACCTAAAGCAGTACACGATGATAAAGGTAAACCAGATAGCATACTATCATCTCGAGTAAGACTGTCCTACCGGGATAGGTCCTCCCTCAATCATTGCAATCACGTACCTGTGATCCAATAATTGACTCTGAGGGCACTATCTCCAACAAACCCCTCTGTCCAAATGGACACTGGACAACATACAATACATTGTATAAGTCTCCTGAGTTTGATAACTCAAACCCTGTGCGTCGTAAGTTGAAAACTGTACTATGGTTATGAAGACTTTGTTAGGCCCACATTACCCATCTCGGTTCTTTCGGGGTTGCGGAAATGGTGAAAAACAATTTTTTAGGGTTTTGGTAACATGGACTATAAAACCCGGATCATTGCTAAACAACACACTAGCAACAACAACGAGCTTTACCTACTCGGTTAGGGGGTTATACCTAGTCTTGAACTCCTTCTCTTCTTCTCCTTGGAGTCGGTTGGATGGTTCTCCTCGTCGCCTTCTCTTGCCGAAGAAAGATCCACCCGAAGGCCTCTACCTTGAGCTCCTTCCTCGAACTTGAGGTAACTAAAGTATTAGGCTTGCTAGACCTTCAACCTTAGGATGAGTAGAGATGAGTTTTGGTGTTTTATCTTGAAGGCAAATGGTTCTCAACTCATGAGAGGGATTTTACCTTGAGAGTGAGGAAGAGGATGAGTGCTATGGATGAGAGAGAAGATGCAAGTAAGAATGATCAATTTTTTTACAACCACGCTCTCATATTTTAGAAAATGATAACAATAATAATAATTAATAATTTGTGATGGTGAGTTGATGAATGACCATTATCATTTCATTTATTAAATGCTTTGTGCAAATAATAAGAAGCATCTTTGAAAACAAATGATGATAGTCAACAAGTCTACTTTGGTCAACCGGTCAACTAAAGTCAACAAGTCAACAAAAGTCAAGAATTCAATTCAACCATGGCACAAAAATTGTTAACTAATATTATCTGTTATGATGAGACAGTCAAAGATTTTGGCTTTATCAAAAATCCAGATGAACCATGCATCTATAGTAGATTTGTAGCAAGAACTGTCGTATTCTTCGTTTTATACGTGGATGACATTCTCTTGATAGGAAATGACATTCCTATGCTACAATCTGTCAAAGGGTTCTAGGCACACAGGTTCTCCATGAAAGAACTAGGTGATGCCTCTTACATTCTGGGGATCCGGATCCATCGTGATAGATCCAAGAGGATATTAGTACATTCACAGTCCAGGTACATCGAAACCATACTGAAAAGATTCAGTATGGAAGATTCCAAGCGCGGTAATCTACCGACTTGTCACGGGATCACCCTCTCCAAAGAGATGTCTCCCAAGACTGATTTGGAAAGGGATTGCATGTCTATTATACCCTACGCTTCTGCGGTAGGCTCTATAATGTATGCGATGTTGTGTACCAGACCAGATGTAGCTTATGCACTGAGTGTGGTAAGCCGGTATCAGTCAAACCCTGGAGAGAAGCACTGGATAGCGGTAAAGAACATTCTCAAGTACCTGAGAAGGACTAAGGAGATGTTCTTGGTGTATGGCGGAAAAGACCTCCATATCGAGGCCTTTGCTGACTCCAGCTTCCAGAGTGACATGGATGATTCCAAGTCCATGTCGGGTTATTTCTTTACCCTCAATAGAGGGTCGGTGTGTTGGAAGAGTTCCAAACAGGAAACCGTTGCTGATTCGACGATGGAAGCGGAATATATCGCTGCTGCTGATGCCACAAAAGAAGCCGTCTGGATAAGGAAGTTCTTGACAGAACTTCAAGTGGTTCCATCCATTGTTGATCAAATACCTCTGTATTGCGACAACAACGGGGCTATAGCTTTATCGAAGGAACCCAGGTCCCATCAGAAGTCCAGACACATCTTGAGGCGGTATCACCTGATCAGGGAGATCGTGGGTCGCCAGGAAATCGAGGTTCGGAGGGTTGCTACGGAAGATAACACTGCTGATCCACTCATGAAGGCCTTACCCCAGACTCAGTTCGAGCGGCTGATCGAGATGATAGGTCTTCGATACGCCAGTATATGGTTTTAGTGCAACTGGGAGATTGTTAGTGTATATGCCCTAGAGGCCATTACTATATCATACTAGTTTGTATATTACTTAATGGAAGCTTGGGATATTCACAGTTGTATAGACAATCTTGCTCAAAATAGTAGTATGCTACTTAGTTTGTTTCTACTTTAATGTGTACATGTGTTTCTTTTAGTATATCACCTATACACATTAGTGGAAGCCCTTATGATCTTTGCTTGATTACCAGCATTGTGATGGCAGTCACACTCGTGGGGGCTGGGTAATCCACAAGCACATCCTTATTCAGGTCCCTAGTCGTAGGACTATAGAGAAAGGGCATTGATACTCCGGAGTAGACTAGTGTATGCGCTTCTCATCCCAGCAGGGGAGACGGTCTGTCTCACAGCCGTCAGTACATTGTACTTGAGATAGTATGCGGGTGCTCGTTAGGTTACGAGTACACTGGACAGGACTCGTCGGGAACTGTGTGTTGGTACTATACCTATCGTCATTTATCAGTGTAGGGTTCCTAGTGAGGTCTCACAAGGCATCAACCATGTCCATTTCAAAAATTACGGTGCCGAGAAACTCTAACTACGGATCGTTGGCTAGATTTCTAGGCGAAAACTAAACTAGTTAACACTTAACTATAAGAATACGGAAATACAACCTTTGTAGATCCGGTGCTCCACCTCCACGGCTCCGCAACGAAGTCCCCTCGCTGTCCTAGTGAATTCCCGGGCTCTAGCGTCGGCTTCGTCGGAGAAATGGCGAGCTAGGTCGTCGATGTCCATGCCGAAGATGATCTACGTCGAGGCATCGCTAGATCAAGCTCCACCTTCACCAAGCCATGAAACTTGTGAAGGAAACACACTCTACTACTTGGCAAGAGGTAGAGGATGAAGAAATAGGAAGTGGGTAGACTTTAGAATTGGATTTCTCACTCATTTCCATCAATCACCATTGATGGAGCTTGCTTTCTTCAAGTGAAAAAAGGAAGAAGAAGAAGATAATGAATATTATGATAATTATCCAAATAGAAAATCAAAGGAATCCTTATCATAATCTAACCCTAGTTAAGTGTAGAGAATAAACCATGGTTTGCTCAAATGGTTAGGGTTAAGAATGAAGACAAGAATGGTGACTAAGTCAAAAGTTCATGAATCTTCAACAAACAAACAAATAAAGCCACCATTCTTTTCTCTTTTCCATTCATTTTCCAAAATGTATAAACAAATAAATAAATGAATAAATAAGTAATGGAAAATAAAACCCTAATTATATGTATAACCATGGTTTAATTCTTTACACTTAACCAAGTAAACATGTATCATCAAACATGATACAATCATGTGCACAAAAGTATATCACATATACAATGTGCACAAACCGAGTGAGAAAAACCATTTAAAGTGAACCAATACTAGTTAACGCAAAGTAATAGATCAAATATATAATTATGCATTAAATCATTAAATCAACACTTGATTTAACGATCCGGTCATATCGCATATAACCGACTAGTATCCAATGTATCGATTTATCGAATCAATCCTTGATTCGATAACTAGGATATATCGCATACAACCATTCGATACATTCATCGCGAGAATAGAATACGGTATCACATACACACATTATTCTCGGTCCCGCACATATCTCATATGCGCTCCTATTTCGTTTCGCTTGAGCCAGGAAACCTCTGTGTAGGACTCTAAAGACTCGTCAATACGCCGGCAGCAGGTGATGATCATATCAAACACCCACAAGCTGCAAGCGGTCTGCTAAACGTAACGGCCACCCGGGTATTGAGCGATCTGAAGATCGACGAGCAAGCCCGCTCACACTCCAGTGAATCCAACCAGTAACACTACCGTACAGTCCGGTCTGATCGTCTGATATGTCGCATATCTCGCCTAGGGGTGGTAAACGTCAGACCCTAATAGTTCGATAAGTCGTGTCGATATGAGGTCTATAATAATTCGAGAAACTACTGGTAACACTTACCAGTAAATCTCAGCAACCCTGGCCAAGGATTTCCTGTTATAGCCAATCGAACACAGCGCAACATCAACCCCCTATACCGGGAGAGACGAATCCCCTCCCATCGCTCATTGCCTCCATGTGACTCGGGACTGTACCCAAAAACCACCGTTTTGCACGCCCTCTTGGACGTGGTAAGATGGAAATCAAAGCACAGTGGGAACCACACGAGACTCTATGACGATCTCGGGTCAACAGACTACTCTGTACCAGTGTCACCAGAGAACTGCCATCTGACGTAAGGTATATTACCATCTGGGAGTTCTCGGCGAGTCCGTCCAGTGTACCCAGTCTCTACTGAGCACCCGTATATCATCTCTGATGTCAAACACCAATGGATATGGGATCATCCATCGCCCATCTGTATGGGTCGAGAAGGTATACGCTAGTCTACTCTGGTATATCGATACCCCGTCTCGATACACCCACGACTAGGGACTTTGAAGGATGTACTTATGGACTACCATGTCCCCACTAGTATGATCCGCATCATAGTCCAGGTAGTCAAGCACACATCCTAAGGGCTTTACCAACATGTAACAGAGAGACAATCAGTATACACGTTAAGGTAAAGAGCAACAAGATAGCATACTATCATGTCGAGCAAGAAAGTCTTCCCTATATATGTCCCAGCATCCACTACAATATACATCCTATGTATAGTAATGGCCTCTAGGGCATACATATAACTAACAATCTCCCACTTGCACTAGGGCCATCTGATAGCAGTGGTTGTAGTATCTCATACTCAACCATCCCATAAAAATCTCTTTCTGGGAACAGGCCTTTGTGAGTGGATCCGCTGTGTCGTCCTCTGAGTCTACTCTCCTAACCTCGATCACCCTGGAGATCATCCATCTCCATGATCAGGTGACACTGCCTTAGAATATGTCTGGATCACTGATGGGACCGGCGTTCTTTGGCATAAGCCACAACTCCATTGTCACACAATGGGAGGAACGTAGTTCATCTCATGAACCAATATACACCCAAACAGCCTCTTTGGTAGCATCTTAAGTAGCGATGTATCCTGCCTTTATCGTCTAGTATGTCACGGTATCTAGCTTGGAACTCTTCCAACATACCGTCCCTTTACTGAGGGTAAAGACAATGCCTGTGACTGACATTCAGTCGTCCTTATCACCCTGGAACCCTTCCAGTGATTCTCCCCAGGATCGGTTGATACCATCTCACTACAACTAGTGAGAATCATAACATCCAATTAGATCTATCTCATAGATCCAAAATCCAGGATTTAGGAGGTATCACTTTGATCCTATATGGAGAATCATTGTGATAAACGGAGATTGATCGAGCGTAGCATAAGAAACTCCTTTCTTATCAAGAGTATGTCATCCACGTACTCTACGAGGATCACTACCATACTCCCTACTACCTTTTTGTTTATACAAGGTTCATCTACCATTTTGATGATGTCAACTTCTTTGACTACTTCATCACAACAGACGTTCCTACTCCGCGATGCCTGCTTTATCCTATAAAGCATCTTGCACACGTTTCCGCTGCTCCCACTGTCTACGAGGCCCTCTGGCTGTGTACTTATAGACGTTCTCTTCTAAAACATCATTTAGAAAAGCAGTCATGGCACCCAACCGCCAGATATCGTAGTCATGGTATGTAGCCGTGGCAAGTAGGATCTGGATGGACTTAAGCATAGCTACTTGAAAAGGTTTCATCATTATCCACGCTTGGTTGATGACGAAAACCTTTAACAAGTCTAGCTTTGAAAGTCTCAACCTTTCCATATACACCA
Source organism: Agapanthus africanus (assembly GCA_030015575.1). Lineage (NCBI taxonomy): Eukaryota > Viridiplantae > Streptophyta > Magnoliopsida > Asparagales > Amaryllidaceae > Agapanthus > Agapanthus africanus. The sequence continues at coordinate 316,549,483 of CM057346.1, read as the reverse complement.
AGTAATCTTCTCAAGATATGCTTGCTCCTGATGGGAATTTAACCCTTCAGATATAGCAACCAAAGTCCATACTTTGTTGGTGTATATGGATTCCATCTCAGATCGCTAAGCATCCAGCCATTCTTACAGAGTCTTACTCCTGATGGCCAGCTCGAAGCTAGTTGGGTCATCATCTCATGATGCAATCCTCGCTCCCACTGTCATAGAGAAACCGAAGTATCTCTCAGGTGGGTGAGGAACCCTTCTAGATCGGCGGAGAGGCTGAGGTTCGTTGGAATCTACTGAATCCTTTGGTTCTACCAAATCATCTGCTGTAGCTTGTATAGCTGGAACTATTCCAGTTCTACATAACAGACCTTGCCTCGAACTTGTCCGGATTATGGTTTTAGACATAGCCCGGACAACCCCAAATCTTAACCAACTTAAGATATGGGCTCTTCCCTTTCCATATCACATATGAAATGGTAGGCAACTTATTTGATTGGAGCCTAATTCAATAGGTATGCAGCTTCTCAAGTGCATAACCCCCAAAAAGGAAATAGGTAACTCAGTAGTACTCATCATAGAGCACACCTTATCATATAGGGTGTGATTGCTCCGCCCCGATATACCATCGTGCTATGGTGTATTCGGAGGAGTAATGCTGAGAGAGAATCTCATTCTCCTTTAGAATAATCCAGGATTTCCGTGCACAAGTATTCTCCTCCTTGATCTCATCATAGGACATAATACTTATACTCGTATTGGTTCTCTACTTCTAACTTATATTCTGTGAATATCTCAAAAGGTTCGGACTTGTGTTTCAACAGGAACATAGGTCTGAATCTTGAAAGATCATCAGAGAATGTAATGAAGTACAAAGAACCGGTCTTGGCATGTGTAGACAGGGGACCTTACATACATCAACATGTATCATCCCAAGAGTTTACTAACTCTTTCTCTGTTTCCAATAAACAGGGCTATGGTCATCTTATCTCTGTGACATGACTGGCAAGTTTCACAAGATGTAAATTCAAACTGATTTAAATATGCATCTACATGTAACTTCAGCTAGTCGGGTCGCATTGATATGACCTAGTCTACAATGCCTCAAGAAGGATTCATTCATTTCTGAACTCTTCCACTTGTGTGTGTTCCGTATACTAAGAACCGTAGTTTGATTTAGAACATCAATGCTTTTAGATAACGTGCCTGAACCGATCAACTTTTGATATAGGAAATGTTCAAAACATTATCCAACAATACAAAATTTTATCGTTTCTTTACTAACAAAGAGACAGATATGATTTTGTATATCAGGTTCGGTATCTAATAACATTCGTTCAGAATCAATGTATTTGTAATACAGGGTGACATTGACCAACAGACTTGGCTGCAACACTTGCCCCGTTTTCTGCCTCATGAAACTTATCACCCGTTCTCAGTCCTCTACCTTTCTGTAGCCCTATGTAACAGATTACATATCTGGGATTCTGATCTAGTATCAAATGTAGGGTTCCTAGGCACCCTAATGAGTTCTCACAAGGCATCGATCATGCCAAATTAAAATTTTAACGGTGCCTACAAACCCTAAACTACGGATCGTCGGCTAGATGTCTAGGCGAAAAACTAACTAGTTAACACTTAACTAAAAGTTTAACGGAAATACAACCTTTGTAGATCCGGTCCTCCACCTCCACGGCTCCGCAACGAGGTCGTCTCCGCTGTCCAAATCAAATCCGGGCTCCAGCGTCGGCTTCGTCGGAGAATGGGCAAGCTAGGTCGTCGATGTCCATGCCGAAGATGATCTACGTCGAGGCATCGCTAAATCAAGCTCCGACTTCACCAAGTCAAGAAACTTGTGAAGAAAACACACTCTACTACTTGGCAAGAGGTAGAGGATGAAGAAATAGGAAGTGGGTTCAATTTAGAATTGGATTTCTCACTTGTTTTCATCAATCACCATTGATGAAGTGAACTTTCTTCATGTGAAGAAGATGAAGAAGAAGAAGGAAATAGTTATGATAAGTTAATTAGAAAAAGAAAAGAATAATCAAAACTTATCATGACTAAACCATGGTCAAGTGTAGAGACTAAACTAGGGTTAGTGGGAATGGTTAGGGTTAAGGATGAGATAAGAATGGTTGACTTGATCAAAGCTTCATGAAGCTTCAACTAAAGAACAAATAAAGCCACCATTCTTTTCTCTTTTCCATTTATTTTCCAAAATGCATAAACAAATAAATAAATGAATAAATAAGTAATGGAAAATAAAACCCTAACCACTCTCACAACCATGGTTTAATCTTCACACAAAACACAAGTTAGCATGCATCATCAAACATGATACATACAAGTGCATAAAAGTATATCACATATACAACTTGCACAATCCAAGTGAGAAAATCCATTTAAAGTGAACCATTACTAGTTAATGCAAAGTAATATATCAAATATATAATTATACATTAAATCATTAGATCAACACTTGATTCAATGATCCGGTCATGTCGCACACAACCGACTAGTACTCAATGTATCGGCTTATCGAATCAATCCTTGATTCGATAACTAGGGTATATCGCATATAACCTAATCGATACATTCATCGCGAGAATGAAATACGGTATCACATACACGCATCATTCTCGGTCCCGCACATATCTCATATGCGCTCCTATTTCGTTTCGCTTGAACCAGGAAACCTCTGTGTAGGACTCTAAAGACTCGTCAATACGCCGGCAGCAGATGATGATCATATCAAACACCCACAAGCCGCAAGCGGTCTGCTAAACGTAACGGCCACCCGGGTATTGAGCGATCTGAAGATCGACGAGCAAGCCCGCTCACACTCCAGTGAATCCGACCAGTAACACTACCGTACAGTCCGGTCTGATCGTCTGATATGTCGCATATCTCGCCTAGGGGTGGTAAACGTCAGACCCCAATAGCTCGATAAGTCGTGTCGATATGAGGTCTATAACTGTTCGAGAAACTACTGGTAACACTTACCAGTAAATCTCAGCAACCCTGGCCAGGGATTTCCTGTTATAGCCAATCGAACACAGCGCAACATCAACCCCCTATACCGGGAAAGACGAATCCCCTCTTATCGCTCATTGCCTCCATGTGACTCGGGACTGTACCCAAAAACCACCGTTTTGCACGCCCTCTTGGACGTGGTAAGATGGAAATCAAAGCACAGTGGGAACCACACAAGACTCTATGACGATCTCGGGTCAACAGACTACTCTGTACCAGTGTCACCAGAGAACTGCCATCTGACGTGAGGTATAATACCATCTGGGAGTTCTCGGCGAGTCCGTCCAGTGTACCCAGTCTCTACTGAGCACCCGTATATCATCCCTGATGTCAAACACCAATGGATATGGGATCATCCATCGCCCATCTGTATGAGTCGAGAAGGTATACGCTAGTCTACTCTGGTATATCGATGCCCCGTTTCGATACACCCTCGACTAGGGACTTTGAAGGATGTACTTATGGACTACCATGTCCCCACTAGTATGATCCACATCATAGTCCAGGTAGTGAAGTACAGATCCTAAGGGCTTTACCAACATGTAACAGAGAGACAAACAGTATACACGTCAAGGTAAAGATCAACCAGATAGCATACTATCATGTCGAGCAAGAAAGTCCTCCCTATATATGTCCCAGCATCCACTACAATATACATCCTATGTACAGTAATGGCCTCTAGGGCATACATATAACTAACATCAAATACCCAGGACGTAGAGAATAGAGAAACAGTTCTGTATAAAGAACACACCCGAAGATGATGCATCAGCATGCACTCTCTTCGTTTGGGCGGCACGGGAATTCTGGTAATCCCCAATTTCCTGCTCTGTCTTATAACAATTATAAGTTGGAGCGGGACCAACGTTCCCCAGCTCAGTATAACAAGCGGGTTCGGTCAATATTCCGTATTATTATCTTGATTAAGGCGTGATATGGTCGCTACCAGGAGAGAGAGAGAGAAGAAAATACTCAGCATGCGCTCTTGCAAGAATAGATTGGTTATTATTTTATCTAATCAGGATGGCTCCCACTGCTTTTTATCAAATCTTCCTTCAAACCCTAAAAGGAAAGACTAGCCGGGATTAATTACACACTACAAGTTCGCCAATCTTTCAGCCAGGCCAGTGTCGGTACTTTGAGGGAGGTCCCCCGTGCTTTCGCACGAACCTAATTAATGAAAACCACGTTTTCCCAGAGGCGTAACCTCGTTGATACCTTTCTAGACACCTACTTGATCGGCTAATTGTAATGTATAAAACTCTCCCAGGAGTAACACTTACTCGCAGCGGGTATCGGGATCCAACTATCTCATAGAAGGTATGCAATCTCATTGCAAATTTCAACACTTGAAATTCCCGATAATATTTTGCCCCTAGTGTTCTATGACCTTGACGAATGCCAAACAACCCATAGTCCACTAGTCAAGTTCAACCCGTACATTTCTTGATCGAATTAAACCCACCCGCACGACCCTTGACGAATGCCAAACAACGCCGTACGAATACCCTAATCCAATCGCATCGTATGCTCAAGCAGATAAATACTAGTTAGCTACCGTACACTACGCCTTGACGAATGCCAAACTACCGCAGCACGAATACTAACTAGTACATATCTGAAATGACGGAGGGCTACGACAGGTTTTTCTGAAAACCTATTGCGTAATGAACTTGATATCGTTGTAGGATCGAATGAATTTTGAAATGGAGTGCTTTTGAGGCTTTTCTAGTTTTGCTAAAAGAGTCACTCCCGGTGAAGGGATCATCGGTCCTTTCCTCGTCGAATGAGGTGCGGAATATATCATATATATCACTGTGCAAAGAAAAAACACTTAAAAGCAATCAAAAGACAAACCGAGTGTGTAGCATCTGCCAGTTATTGCTAAAGGAGTCACTTCCGGTGAAGGGATCTCGGTCCTTTCCTTATCGAATAAGGTGCAGGATATATCATATATACCGCTGTGCAAAGCAAGAACTATAGCTACCTGTTTTATTTTGAAATTCGATTCTACAACATCTTAGGTTTCTTTTATTTCATTAATCACATTAATGAAGTCCCATCATTTAAGTACCTAAACATCACAGATAAATACGACGTACACTTATGCCATCCGCATTCGCCTCGATGTCCCCTCGTGCACCGTTAGGTTAGGTAACTAACGGCAGAGCGGGGCAGGGCTAGCGCGGGTGTAAAACATAAGTAACGTCTATATAATATATCATATATACTATATACTGTATCTATCACAGAACATCACATGATCACATCACAGATATCGCAGCAGAAGAATCATATGAAATATTGGATATACTAGGACGTCCGTGTTTTCAATACGAGCCAGTATAAAACACGGATTCCACGGTCATGATGAATAGCCAAACCCACACCCCCAGACCCCTACGAGAGCGGCAAGCAATCCTACCAATTCTGGGGTTAGGAGACCCGGACTCGACTCCTCGAGTTGGTCTCCCACTGGACTCCAGAATCCGGTTACTTGTGCCCTCCTCCTTGGGTCTATCCTAGTGCGGAAAAGTAAATAATATACAAAGGGTGACAATTTCCGCAACCTGGAAGTGCCCCAAATAAAAGAATATTACTTACAAGTTTTTACATGAATGAAAATGAAAAACACTCATCTCACATAAAAACCCCCGGCTAGTCAAACACGACGATCCAATATAACATATCCAGCAACACATAACATCACATGTCATCAACATAAGTAAATATGCGCATCCCAATTGTCGTTGACATATAGCAACGAAACCGGCGATATCACATATTACACTTACGGTCACAGAAAAGAAAGTGTAAAACTACAACAGTTGGAATCCGCAACCTGCATAGACATCGCATGCCTAATCAAATGAATTCCTTAGACATCGCATGCCTAACAATTATAAACCCCGCATTTTAGTCTCAAAATCGAAAACTCTTTTCAATATCAAGTCGGGGAATTCAACAAGATTCCCGACATCCTGATCGAATGCTCGTGGCAAACTTCAGTAGACGGCTGCACCCCTGATACCGTCGACGAAGTGCACCAAGGCGGAACATCGCTGCCGCGAGCACCCGAACGGATGCTTTCGGCGACGGGGTTCTCCTACAGTCACTTGGTCGGGGCTATGGAATGAGGCTGTCTATTAAGTTTACCCGGCGAGTATCCGCGTACGCTACGTGATTGCGACGGACTTTTGATCACATCAAAATTCCATGGCAACCGATCAAGTGAGACTAAACTGCTATGTTTATAACATTCATTCAGTTATCTCATAACTATTGTGAATTCCAATTATTGTATCCCATTCCAGATAAATAGAAAATGATAAACTTTCCGATCGAACAGTCAAACACCCAAGTTTTCCCGATAGAGATCAACACATGAAACAAGTCTAATAACATTCAGTTCGTGCCTCAGAATCAACGGTCCAGCCGTAGAAGGGTCAAGCCAACGCCTCACATGTGGCACGCCGTACTGCCCCAAACCCGAAGGTTCAAAGGGCAGTTCAAGACGGTCACATAATCGAGTTAAGGTTTGTTGTCTTCTAGAGGGTCCATCGCGTTACTTGCACTACTTAGAACGTCTTTAGACTACGGAAAAATCCAACACGTGAGACATGGTTGATGCCTTGTGAGACCTCACTAGAGTGCCTAGGAACCCTACAGTGGTATCAGAGAACTGCCATCTGACGTAAGGTATATTACCATCTGTGAGTTCTCGGCGAGTCCGTCCAGTGTACCCAGTCTCTACTGAGCACCCGTATATTATCTCTGATGTCAAACACCAATGGATATGGGATCATCCATCGCCCATCTGTATGGGTCGAGAAGGTATACGCTAGTCTACTCTGGTATATCGATGCCCCGTCTCGAAACACCCACGACTAGGGACTTTGAAGGATGTACTTATGGACTACCATGTCCCCACTAGTATGATCCGCATCATAGTCCAGGTAGTCAAGCACACATCCTAGGGGCTTTACCAACATGTAACAGAGAGACAATCAGTATACACGTTAAGGTAAAGAGCAACCAGATAGCATACTATCATGTCGAGCAAGAAAGTCCTCCCTATATATGTCCCAGCATCCACTACAATATACATCCTATGTATAGTAATGGCCTCTAGGGCATACATATAACTAACAATCAGTTCCCAGGTGATATGAGTACAGCTTAGTCCGCTGACTTGACACTGTCACTTCGCCTCGAGTGTGTTCCCACTGCACTTTGATTACTACCCTACCACGGCTCAAAGGAGTCGTGCAAACAGGTAGTAGTTGGGTGCAGTCCCGAAGCACTTGGAGGCAGTGATGGTTAGATAGGATTCATCTCTCCCAGTATTGGGAGCTGATATCGCGCTGTGTCATGGAGAGTCATTATACATAGTCGTCCCTGGCTAGGGCAAGCGAGATATACTAGTAGGTTTCCAGTGTTATCTCAGGGTGTTCTGGGCTACATCCTGTCAAGACCCGAAAGTACGGAACATGACCGGCACTTAAACTACGAAACGTCTCGAGGCGTACGTAATCTAAGTAAGCCGAAAACCCAGAAATCCAAACAAAGAAAAGTAGTAGAGTGAAGGAAAACCAATTTAAAATCAAGTAGTTTTAATAGCATAAGCCGAGTTATGCGGTTTTAAAATCATCAAGTATTTCCTGAAAATTTCGGCAGAGTCTCCTTTGTAAATACTGGCTCCCAAACGGGATACAACATGAATAGTATACGAAATCAATAAAAAGGCATCCCCAAGCGGGAGCTAGCTCTTCGTCAATCGACGGTCACAACCACACAAGCAATATAATATACAACGCCAACGGCGAGGATCAAAACTCAAAAGGAAACCCAAAACCACCGGAAATATAACGAGCGACTCTAAGGTCGAAAGAATAAACAACACTGGTCTCTATCTCAATAAATACATGTTTGGTTGATGGAATTTACTAGATACAACGGAATAATGTTATACAAGGTAATATGATGGGTACGATACAAGAAAAACCCACCTACTAGCAAGTCACCCGAATGAAACTGAGCCCGCAAAGCCGTAATGAAACCTGTACGGCAAACCTGCAAGAAACTGGGGCACAACGGGGGTGAGTTGCCAACTCGTGAATAGAAAAACATATACGCACAGAAATCGTATAAATAACGCAATCCTAGATCAATGATCATAATATAGCCTCAAAAATGCATATAACATGCAGCCTATAACAATGGCTAGGGTAGTATCTAACCCGAGTGTAATCTCATGTGCCCGTGTCAGTGCCTCAGGTAGCAATATATCATATGAATGAGGTATGAATGCATGAAAACAGAATACGTGTAAATGAAGAAACTGTTTTCATGAATTAGTGAGATTTCCTTCGTATTTTTAAACTGAGGTATCATAAATGAAATTAGTATCAACAGTGTCTAGCATCGACACAAAACATAAATCTCACTGTCTCGAAATATCAATGTCTCAATCTCAATATCTAGGGCGCCGTCAGTCCAGACCGGCCCCTACCATCCATCTCAAGACCACGACGGTATCCTCCGGATATCCGACGCGTCGGGTAATATCACCGGTCGGTAGTGCTCCCCTGCCGGGCTCAACGTCAACACCACATTCCTCTTGCCCCGGGGTACCGCACCGGGCCCACCATGTACCCGAAACGGTTCCTCCACTCCTCGAATCGGGTCTCGAAATTCATCAGCAAACTCATGGTGGACGACTCATACATCATGGGAAAACCGCACTTTTTATTTTAAAAGAGAGAAAAGGTTTATTTATGTTTTTGCGGTTTTCCTCCAAATCCAAGAAATCTCATGAAATCCGAATCCAAGTCATCAATAGCATATAAACAGTGAATATAGGCATGAGAATCCATGAATGCGACACAACAGTGAATAATAACATGCATGAAGTAGTAGGCAATAACTACACTGTCTAACTAGCATATAAGGCAAGTACACTAATATCATGTCTAAACTATTAGCTAACAACCTATGTCAAATGAAATAGTATTTTCTAAAGTGTTCGTGACATGTCAATTACCGATGAAGATGTGTGTGAGCCGGCAAGTAAGTGTGCGTGGTACATACGCGTCATCGGTAATGGTGCTGGTGTCCTAACAGCATGATATTAATAATGCAATAAGAAATTATAATATAAGTATGCGATGCGGAGCGAACAGTAAAAATGAGCGGGAGCTGAATACTAGACGCCACTATAACTAATCTGCACTAATCTAATATAAGTCCTACAAATGGTGCCTTTTGAAATAACACGAATCATGGGGTTTTGAAAATAGGGGCTACGGTGTTTTTAAGAAAAGATACGTTTTTGAAATATCCGTAGAATCCCTTGACCTGTCTTTTAAAATACGCATGATTCGTAAGCTTTGAAATAGGTAAGAATCGAATCTAATCTAACAACTAAACTAAACTAAAGGGCTAAGCGAACAAGCTGGACTACAGGTAAGGAAACCGCCTAACGTCTGAGTCGATACATATACATACATGTATATATATTAGTCGGTGATCCCGCCTCAATAATATCATATCCGATACCATATCTATAATCAGACATCCCAAGTCAAGAGTGCGGATCAATCATCAAGATATAGCTCGTACGTAAATCCGTCGTACGGCATCCTCCAATTCTGGGTACGGGTCAAAATAACATTCATCATACTATTCACCTGGTATCCTCTTTATCAATATTATGATCTGGTACTGATCTACGTCTAGTACAATATTGATATCGCCTAAGTATGCATGCACGTATGTAAAAACTACGTCAAGGACCCGCTACAACGTCATGTCGTATCTCAAATACGAACCCTGCTATATCACCGATCCCACGGCCTCAAATCAAATCTCATCGACTCATCATAAATCCCAAGTACTATCCTCAAATCCGTATGTGAACACACAGTCCCATACCTATGTGAACACATAACTATATATTCCCGAATAAGCACAAAAGAAAGAAGAAAGTATGCAAGTATGGGTGGGTGTGTGCAAGTGTGGTGCGACCGCTACTCTAGGGTTTCGCGACACTCAATCATCTAAGAACACCAATTATCCATATTTATCATCAATAACTCAATCAATATATAAACAATATATATATGTGTGTATACGTGTCCGTATTCATCACCACGAACTGCGGGGGTGCTATACGCCATCCACCCGACTTCTCCCCGTAGATATAAATCTACTCACCCGGTCCTCGCTAGCCGGTGCCGACGTCGCCACGCGCTTGCTTGTCGTCTCGAAGTTCACATGGGGTACCTACATATCATAACGCACCGTTTCGTATTAAAATCCGACTCATGACCAAAACTACTCACGAATCTCACATAGGTCAAAACCTATGGTTTGCTTTCACAAATCAACCCAAAAACTCTCGGTATCGGCGTACAAACGCCGATTGATCGAGAAAAACACCAAACGTACCAAGTCATGGTTTTACAATTCACTAAAAATATATAAAATACGATGCAATTCATCAAAACCAACAAGTTGATTAAATCGATTTATTACAAGAAACCTAGTAAGCATCAATTAGCCGTTTCACTTTAAAACTCGATGTTTAAACGAAACTAATGGCCACAATATCCACCAATTATCATAACCAAGTTATATAAACCATATCAATAATTTATTCTCATCAACTTGTATAAATTCCAAAATTCTAGTTTTGCAAAAATATATAACACTTTTTAACGCAAAATTTCACAATTTAACAATTTAGCTTGACTTTGCATATTTTAAATGGTTAAACCACTCATGGAAACCTTAATGATGTGCTAAAAACCCTAACTAAATTTTAATCTCACATTTTAATAAAATTTCTAAAACCTTGTTAGCAAATTAGCATAATTATCACAATTTGGGCAAATTAAATATAACAATATGCAAATTAGCTACAAGATTTGGTTTTGCATAACTTAAGATGCTAAAATACATCACACTACCATGAACAAATTATCACAACCATAACTTTAATTCAAACCCTTCTCTTGAATTTAAACTTGCAATTTAAAACCTAAATTAAACACCTGATTAAGTTGATTTAAAGTATTTAACATCAAATTAAGCACAAGGGTTAGAGTTATACCTTCACAAACCATGAGATCAAATATGGAACTTGAACTCCAAATTGAGATCTTTGCACCAAGATCCATGCTATAAGGGCTAAGGAAAAATGGGTAGGGAATGGATTTGGGATTTGTGAGGTTTTGTGTTGATTTGTGAGGCAATTTTGATGAGTTTTTTGAAGAGAAATGTGATGAGAAAAGAGGAGGGGCTGTTGTGTGCAGGAATTGGGAGGGTCGGCCACTAGTGGGTGATTGGAGAGAGAGTGAGGTGAGGAAAGTCTTGCCAAGTCAAAAAGGTCCAAAGTCAACACAACCCATACCTCTTTTCTTATACTTTTCTTTATGTTTTCTTTTCTTTTATCAAAAGAAATGGGGGACAACTTTGGAGAGGGGCTGCTGAAAAATGGGGAGGAAAATGGGTGTGTGTGAGTGTGGGTGTGTGTGTGGGGTGAGGGAAAATGATAAATGTTATACCCCAATATCTATTTACACTAATTTCACCGAAAAAAAGCCTTTTTCTTCGATATTTTCTAAACCGTTTTGGCAAACCATTTCATTTCAAAAACCATATGATAAAATTTTGTTTAATGTGTTATGATGCACAAAATTTGTTTCAACTCATTCCAATTTGTAATTTTCCCTAATTAAATGTATTAGTGACGGCTTAAAATAATAATAAAATAATATTTTTTTTCAGAAAATTTTAAATTTCACCAGCGGCTCAATAAACACCAAATAATAGCAATTACATAGCTAGAATATGTATATTTAATTTTTATAATAAGATATTTGTATTTTGACTTTTTACAGAAAACCCCCTTATTTTACCGTTTTTTCGAAATTTCACCGAAACGATTTTCAAAACGTTACAATCTTCCCCCCTTAAAGAAATTCGGTCCCCGAATTTAAATTAAAACTCCCCCCCAAATACTAAAACATCTAAGCAAAACCATCAAGTCGTCGGGGTTCCGAAATCATAAATACATAAAACAAATCGTAGCGCAGCGCATGCGCATGAAAAATAAGCATATAACTCAAATCAAAACTCCATCCAGCATCCCGCAATCATCGGAGTCATGGTGAAGACACAATGTCCAAATCCAAAATGAAAATCAGTATGATATAACTCGAAACTATACATGTAAATATCGAATATATATATGTAAGTATCTGAAGGAAATGCATGCCAAATCTCTTTAAGTCGCTGTGCAACGCGTATAACACTGCACAGTGGCGGACGTCTATCATAAGAAAATAACTATATACATATATACCTTCGTTTGAAATGTACGTTCCGCCGTTTTGGAACAATTTAGAAGGGTCTCCTTGTTTTAAACATTTCGTGTCGTATCAGACACGTAGGTAAATACTGAGGCTATAGCTCGCCCTTTTTTTTTCTTTTGGAAATCCCTTCAATAACTATCAATACATGCAAAATATTTTCAGGTACTGTCCTCTGACTATTCCTGCTCAGTACGAAAACACATAGCAATATCATAAAAACGTACTGCTCTATATGAAATCAATCCCCAAAATATGCACATGAATGCTACGTGCGTCTGGTGCGCACGGAAATCAAAATTCATGAATGTGCCATACATGCGCACAGAAACAACATCTAAGTGCATCGATTGTGCACGAAACATCTGTCGTAGGCAACATGTGTGCCTGACAGCAAAATCAGGTGCATCTGACATGCACGAAAAATCTCGATTTAGTGCATCTGGTGTGCACCAAAATTGCATCTCAAGACATGCGTTCAACATGCGTGAAATCAAATCAGGTGCACGAGGTGCACAAAACAAATATCGAACATCACCATCGAAATCAAAGTCCAGTGCATCTAAGTGCACAAATGGCGTATCACTGTACTGCAATCATATATAAACTTTACAGAGTGCAGGAACCAAATCGTGTGCGTGCATACGCACAAAATCAACTCAAATATCTAAAACCGTAAAATCACAAACATGTGAAACCCAAGCACGAAAACGATATCAAGTGCAACACTGTGCAAAGATCGTAAATCCTCAATCATCAAAATCAAATCATGCGAATAAATCACCCAAAACATCGAAATCAATAATGGCGGAATAGTATCGCTCAAGTGCATCCTTTAAGAATCTCGGACCAACTGTCGCGGTCACTAATGGGACATCTCGTCGATGATCATGAACTCTGGCCTGCGGGTGTGTGTAACGTTTTGAAAATCGTTTCGGTGAAATTTCGAAAAATCGGTAAAATAAGGGGGTTTTCTGTAAAAAGTCAAAATACAAATATCTTATTATAAAAATTAAATATACATATTCTAGCTATGTAATTGCTATTATTTGGTGTTTATTGAGCCGCTGGTGAAATTTCAAATTTTCTGAAAAAAATATTATTTTATTATTATTTAAGCCGTCACTAATACATTTAATTAGGGAAAATTACAAATTGGAATGAGTTGAAACAAATTTTGTGCATCATAAAACATTAAATAAAATTTTATCATATGGTTTTTGGAACGAAATCATTTGCCAAAATGGTTTAGAAATTATTGAAGAAAAAAGGCTTTTTTTTAGCGTAAATGGATGTTTGGGGTATTATATTTATCATTTTTCATCACCCCACACCCGTACCCACATCCACACACTCCCATTTACTTCTCCCCTTGAAGAATTCAGCAGCCCACTTCTCCCCCTCAAAAATTTCTCCATCTCATTTGTATGGGTGAAATAGAGTTTATAGGTGTAGGTTAAGATGTATTGTTTTGGAGGCTCATTGTACCTTGATTTGAGGGGGGTTGACTTGATCAATTGTGCACAACACCCACACCATTCCCCCCATCACCCCATGGCCGAAATTCTGCAGCCCTTCCCCCTTCATTTTCCCTCTTTTCATTTCCTTCAATTTAAATCAAAAAATTGCTCCAAAATCCAATTTAAATCTCACAAATTGATTTCCATTCTTCATCCCATTCTCCTTAGCATTTATCACTTGGATCATGGTGTTATGAAGCCATCATTGGAGGCAAATTCTTCTTGCTAGATCACTAGATTTCAAGGTATAATTTCTACCCATTTAAATTCTTATGTTTAGATTTATTTAATTGAGTTGTTTTAGTGTTAATTTTAGTGCTATTTGCATACTAGTTTTTTTTTTAAAGTTTATGGCTTGAGTTGAATTAGGGTTTTGTTGTGGAAATGGGTTATGATAAATTGTGCATGGTTTTGTGTTGTGGATTAACATCTTAAGTTTTATAGAAAGCTAATTTAGTTGTTAATTCCAAACCATTACTTATAAAATGCCCTAATTAAGTTATTTTGCTAACTAGAGTTTTGGAAAATTATTAAATGCCTTAGATTAAATTATAATTATGGTTTCATGTCATTATAGATAATATATTGAGTGGGTTAATGCTTTTAGTTCATGAAAATCCTAGCTAAATTGTTGTTTGTGCATTTTTGCTATAAATTGTAAAAAAAATTGGGTATTTTGTAAACTAGAATTTTGGGGTTAATGGAATTTAATGAGATTAAATTATGGAAATTGTTTTTATGACTTATTTAAGATATTTAATAAGTATTATGGCCACTAGATTTGTTTAAACATCATGCTTTGTACAAAAACGGCGAATTGTGCTTGCTAGATTTTCGGAAAAATGACTTTTTAAGTGAAATTGGGGTTTTTGTGAATTTTAACCTATTTTATATAAAAATTAGTGTTCGTGAATGTGCAAATGAGTGTATTTGGGTTTTTCTCGATGATTTGGCGTTTGTACGCCGACGTCGAGGGTTTTTGGGTTGATTTGTGAAAGCAACCATAGGTTTTGACCTATGTGGGATTCGTGTGTCGTTTTGGTCATGAGTCGGATTTTAATACGATACGGTGCGTTATGATATGTAGGTACCCCATGTGGACTTCGAGACGACAAGAAAGCGCGTGGCGACGTCGGCACCGGCGAACGAGGACCAGGTGAGTAGATTTATATCTACGGGGAGAAGTCGGGTGGATTGCGTATAGCACCCCCGCAGTTCGTTGTGATGTATACGAATACGTATACACACAGATATTGATTATATGTTGTTGAGATTATTGATGATAAGATGGATATTTGGTATTTTTGGATTGGTTTAGTGTAGTTGCGAAACCCTAGAGTAGTGGTCGCACTCACACACGCACACACACACATACTTGCATACATTCTTCTTTTATATGTGCGTATATGGGAGTATATATTTATGTGTTCACATGGGTATGTGACTATGTGTTCATATACTGGATTTGAGGATAGTATTTGGAATTTGAGATGAGTTGATGATATTGGGCCTGAGGCCAGAAGATCGGTGATGTGATTTGGTTCGTATTGAGATACGACATGATGTTTTAGCGGGTCTTTTGACGTAGCAATTCTTACACCTGTATGCATGCTTAGGCGGTATCAGTATTGTACTAGACGTAAGACATTGTCCCGGATCATGATATTTGATAAAGAAGATACCAGATGAATAGTGTGATTGAATGTGATATTAACCCGTACCCAGATTTGGGGATGCCGTACGACGGATTTACGTACGAGCTATATTGATGATTGATCCGCACTCTTGACTTGGGATGCCTGATTATAGATATGGTATCGGATATGATATTATTGAGGCGGGATCACCGACTATACATATACAGGTATGTATATGTATCGACTCAGATGATAGGCGGTTTCCTTACCTGTAGTTCAGCTTGTTAGTTCAGCCGTATAGTTTAGTGTAGTTGTTAGATTAGATTAGACTTCTTACCTATTTCAAAAACTAACGAATCGTGGGTATTTTTAAAGACAGCCCAAGGGATGCTACGGATATTTCAAAAGACGTATCTTTTCATAAAAACACCGTAGCCCCTATTTTCAAAACCCCATGATTCGTGTTATTTCAAAAGGCACCATTTGTAGGACTGATATTAGATTAATGCAGATTAGTTATAGTTGCGTCTAGTTTCAGCTCCCGCTCATTTTTGTGGTCCGCTTCGCATCGCATACTTATTTTATGTTTCATACTCCATTATTGATATCATGCTGTTAGGACACCAGCACCATTACCGATGATGTGTATGTACCACGTACACTTAATTGCCGGCTCACACACATCTTCATCGGTAATTGCCATGTCACGTACACCTTAGAAAATGTTATTGCTTGACATAGCCTGTTAGCTAATAGTTAGACATGATATTAATGTACTTGCCTTATATGTTAGTTTAGACATTGTAGTTATTACCTGCTACTTCATGCATACTGTTATTCATTGTTATGCCGCATTCATGGATTCTCATGCATATATTCACTATTTTACGTGTTATTGAGGTTTTGGACTCGGATTTCCATGAGATTTTCTGGATTTGGAGGAAAACCGCAAAAACTTATATGAACTGATTTCTCTCTTTTTAAAATAAAAAGTGCGGTTTTCCCATGATGTATGAGTCGTCCACCATGAGTTTGCTGATGGATTTCGAGACCCGATTCGAGGAGACGGATGAACCGTTTCGGGTACATGGTGGACCCGGTAAGGTACCCCGGGGCAAGAAGCACGTGATGATGACGATGTGAGCCTGGCAGGGGAGCACTACCTACCGGTGATTTTACCCGACGCGTCGGATATCCGGAGGATACCGTCGTGGTCTTGAGATGGATGGTAGGGGCCGGTCTGGACTGACGGCGCCCTAGATATTGAGGTACAGAGACTGTGATACAGAGATATCGAGATATTGGGATTACGTTTTGTGCCGATGCTAGGCACTGTTTTATGCTGATTTCATTATGATACCTCATTTTAAAAATACAAAGGAAATCTCACTAAATTATAGAAACAGTTCTTCATTTACATGTATTCTGTTTTCATGCATTCATACCTCATTCATATGATATATTGCTACCCTTGGGCACTGACACGGGCACATGAGATTACACTGGGGTTAGATATTTACCTTAGCCTTGTTATAGGCTACGTGTTATTCATATATTTGAGGATATATTATGATCATTGACCTAGGTTGCGTTATTTATGCGATTTCTGTGCGTAGATATTTTTTTCTATTCACGAGTTGGCAACTCACCCCCGTTGTGCCCCAGTTTCTTGCAGGTTGCCGTACAGGTTTCATTACGGCTTTGCGGGCTCAGTTTCATTCGGGTGACTTGCTAGTAGGTGGGTTTTTCTTGTATCGTACCCATCATATTACCTTGTATAATATTATTCCGTTGTATCTAGTAAATTCCATCAACTAAACATGTATTTTTTTGAGATAGAGACCAGTGTTGTTTATTCTTTCGACCTTAGAGTTGCTCGTTATATTTCTGGTGGTTTTGAGTTTCCTTTTGAGTTTTGATCCTCGCCGTTGGCGTTGTATATTATATTGTTTGTGTGGTTGTGACCGTCGATTGACGAAGAGCTAGCTCCCGCTTGGGGATGCCCTTTTCTTGTTTTCGTATACTATTCATGTTGTATCCCGTTTGGGGGCCTGTATTTACAAAGGAGACTCTGCCGAAATTTTCAGTAAATTTTTGATGTTTTAAAAACCGCATAATTCGGCTTATGCTATTAAAACTACTTGTTTTAAATTGGTTTTCCTTCACTCTACTTCTTTTCTTGGTTTGGATTTCTGGGTTTTCGGTTTACTTAGATTACGTACGCCTCGAGACGTTTCGTAGTTTAAGTGACGGTCATGTTCCGTACTTTCGGGACGTGACAGTGTGCGTAACCATGACCACTCCTGGGTCAAGGTCTTCACTGTGAATTACCAATCTTTCGGTCCATCGGCTCATCGGCCCTGTCGGGTGTGCTAACGGGGATGATCCAGTTCTGGCACGTCTCTTGTCATCTCCCGGTCAATCATCACGACCACTCGTAAGACAGCATATCACTGGCGTCGGCCTCTGGCTCTCTGAATGTACGTGACACCTCTGATCCTGGGTGCAAGTATCATTGCAGCAGTGTCCTGGAAGGAATCCTGCTCACGGTCTCTTCCATGTCTCGTCTCTGCCAACTGTCCGGAAGTCATTGTCCTTTCGTATATCTGCATCTTGCTTTGGAACGACCGCATACTCATTGCGACTCCTTCTGGAAGGTAAGTCCAAGTACCGTACCTCGGCATGCGCATCGCATCTCTGATGTCGGCGGAGTGGAACGTCATCTCATCTAGATCTGGTACGAACCTCTTACTTCACTTTTCTCTAATGTCGTCTGCTTTGGACTCGTCTCGTCGCGGCTACATGGACTGAGCTCCAACGGCTATCCTCGTATCGGGAGTCTCCCAAGAAATGCATCTCACCACCTAGTATCCGAATTAAGTCGAGCCATCCGATCGAGTCGTCAGAACATCATAATCCCCCAAGAGCTCAACATCTTGGGCACGGTTTAATAGTATCGAGTACATACCACAACATCGGTGGTCCAGCCGTAGAAGGGCAAACCCAAGCCTCACTAATGGCGCCGTAGAACTGCCGCAAACCCGAAGGATCAAAGGCTTTCACACGGTCATTAAGTCGAGTTAGGGTTTCATTCTTCTAGAGGGACCATAGAATTGCCTGCATGTCTTTCCGACTACTTTAAACTTGGAATAATAGGTTTCTGACATTCGATCGTCTCTGTCGACTCCCAACGTCTCCGCGTGAAGTCGTCTCTAGCTGGAATCAATCTATCTGATGACCTCGCATCGGGGTAGGCGAACGATCCACATGTCCTAGTCATTCATCCTCGATGACTAGCGACCTTCTATCATCTCTTAGTACCACTCATTCTGCACTAACTCCAGCATCTGGGGCAATATCTCGTCGTTCGCAGCAATAACTGGCTCGCTCGTCTGCACGCTGAACAGTGCCTCGACCATCATGAATAAGCAACACACCAGCGGTCATCAAAATCTGGCTGGCCTCTATCATTGGCTCAATCCTCTAGTGCTAATCTGCACGTCCGAGCAATCTCATACGGCGATCCATCCAACGCTCGTGGCGTAAAACACAATCAAAAGACATCTCTTTACAATCGGGTGTCGCCGGAATCATGCCCTGGTCAGTCCTCGTTCGTGACGAGCTCATGCTGACCGCAACTCTAGCCGTAGCTCTCCCTGCCCGAAATCGTGGCAGCAAAACCAAACTGGTACCGATGAGGCTAGATCAGGAAGGAATATAATACTGAACAAGGAAATGTACATCCTAAGGCTTCTTAAGTGGAGTGGCGTGTCGTAAATATGCCGCGGAACATACCAACGGTACGTCACTCTACTTTAGTCACCTATTCCATCAACCAAGGGTCATCCTACGCTCCGAAGGTAAAACCTAACGCTCTGATACCAACTTTGTCAAGACCCGAAAGTACAGAACATGACCGGCACTTAAACTACGAAACGTCTCGAGGCGTACGTAATCTAAGTAAGCCGAAAACCCAGAAATCCAAACCAAGAAAAATAGTAGAGTGAAGGAAAACCAATTTAAAATCAAGTAGTTTTAATAGCATAAGCCGAGTTATGCGGTTTTAAAATCATCAAGTATTTCCTGAAAATTTTGGCAGAGTCTCCTTTGTAAATACTGGCTCCCAAACGGGATACAACATGAATAGTATACGAAATCAATAAAAAGGCATCCCCAAGAGGGAGCTAGCTCTTCGTCAATCGACGGTCACAACCACACAAGCAATATAATATACAACGCCAACGGCGAGGATCAAAACTCAAAAGGAAACCCAAAACCACCGGAAATATAACGAGCGACTCTAAGGTCGAAAGAATAAACAACACTGGTCTCTATCTCAATAAATACATATTTGGTTGATGGAATTTACTAGATACAACGGAATAATGTTATACAAGGTAATATGATGGGTACGATACAAGAAAAACCCACCTACTAGCAAGTCACCCGAATGAAACTGAGCCCGCAAAGCCGTAATGAAACCTGTACGGCAAACCTGCAAGAAACTGGGGCACAACGGGGGTGAGTTGCCAACTCATGAATAGAAAAACATCTACGCACAGAAATCGCATAAATAACGCAATCCTAGATCAATTATCATAATATTGCCTCAAAAATGTATATAACATGCAGCCTATAACAATGGCTAGGGTAGTATCTAACCCGAGTGTAATCTCATGTGCCCGTGTCAGTGCCTCAGGTAGCAATATATCATATGAATGAGGTATGAATGCATGAAAACAGAATACGTGTAAATGAAGAAACTGTTTTCATGAATTAGTGAGATTTCCTTCGTATTTTTAAACTGAGGTATCATAAATGAAATCAGTATCAACAGTGTCTAGCATCGACACAAAACATAAATCTCACTGTCTCGAAATATCAATGTCTCAATCTCAATATCTAGGATGCCGTCAGTCCAGACCGGCCCCTAACATCCATCTCAAGACCACGACGGTATCCTCCGGATATCCGACGCGTCGGGTAATATCACCGGTCGGTAGTGCTCCCCTGCTGGGCTCAACGTCAACACCACATTCCTCTTGCCCCGGGGTACCGCACCGGGCCCACCATGTTCCCGAAACGGTTCCTCCACTCCTCGAATCGGGTCTCGAAATCCATCAGCAAACTCATGGTGGACGACTCATACATCATGGGAAAACCGCACTTTTTATTTTAAAAGGGAGAAAAGGTTTATTTATGTTTTTGCGGTTTTCCTCCAAATCCAAGAAATCTCATGAAATCCGAATCCAAGTCATCAATAGCATATAAACAGTGAATATAGACATGAGAATCCATGAATGCGACACAACAGTGAATAATAACATGCATGAAGTAGTAGGCAATAACTACACTGTCTAACTAGCATATAAGGCAAGTACACTAATATCATGTCTAAACTATTAGCTAACAACCTATGTCAAATGAAATAGTATTTTTTAAAGTGTTCGTGACATGTCAATTACCGATGAAGATGTGTGTGAGCCGGCAAGTAAGTGTGCGTGGTACATACGCGTCATCGGTAATGGTGCTGGTGTCCTAACAGCATGATATTAATAATGCAATAAGAAATTATAATATAAGTATGCTATGCGGAGCGAACAGTAAAAATGAGCGGGAGCTGAATACTAGACGCCACTATAACTAATCTGCACTAATCTAATATAAGTCCTACAAATGGTGCCTTTTGAAATAACACGAATCATGGGGTTTTGAAAATAGGGGATACGGTGTTTTTAAGAAAAGATACGTTTTTGAAATATCCGTAGAATCCCTTGACCTGTCTTTTAAAATACGCATGATTCGTAAGCTTTGAAATAGGTAAGAATCGAATCTAATCTAACAACTAAACTAAACTAAAGGGCTAAGCTAACAAGCTGGACTACAGGTAAGGAAACCGCCTAACGTCTGAGTCGATACATATACATACATGTATATATATTAGTCGGTGATCCCGCCTCAATAATATCATATCCGATACCATATCTATAATCAGACATCCCAAGTCAAGAGTGCGGATCAATCATCAAGATATAGCTCGTACGTAAATCCGTCGTACGGCATCCTCCAATTCTGGGTACGGGTCAAAATAACATTCATCATACTATTCACCTGGTATCCTCTTTATCAATATTATGATCTGGTACTGATCTACGTCTAGTACAATATTGATATCGCCTAAGTATGCATGCACGTATGTAAAAACTACGTCAAGGACCCGCTACAACGTCATGTCGTATCTCAAATACGAACCCTGCTATATCACCGATCCCACGGCCTCAAATCAAATCTCATCGACTCATCATAAATCCCAAGTACTATCCTCAAATCCGTATGTGAACACACAGTCCCATACCTATGTGAACACATAACTATATATTCCCGAATAAGCACAAAAGAAAGAAGAAAGTATGCAAGTATGGGTGGGTGTGTGCAAGTGTGGTGCGACCGCTACTCTAGGGTTTCGCGACACTCAATCATCCAAGAACACCAAATATCCATATTTATCATCAATAACTCAATCAATATATAAACAATATATATATGTGTGTATACGTGTCCGTATTCATCACCACGAACTGCGGGGGTGCTATACGCCATCCACCCGACTTCTCCCCGTAGATATAAATCTACTCACCCGGTCCTCGCTAGCCGGTGCCGACGTCGCCACGCGCTTGCTTGTCGTCTCGAAGTTCACATGGGGTACCTACATATCATAACGCCCCGTATCGTATTAAAATCCGACTCATGACTAAAACTACTCACGAATCTCACATAGGTCAAAACCTATGGTTTGCTTTCACAAATCAACCCAAAAACTCTCGGTATCGGCGTACAAACGCCGATTGATCGAGAAAAACACCAAACGTACCAATTCATGGTTTTACAATTCACTAAAAATATATAAAATACGATGCAATTCATCAAAACCAATAAATTGATTAAATCGATTTATTACAAGAAACCTAGTAAGCATCAATTAGTCGTTTCACTTTAAAACTCGATGTTTAAACGAAACTAATGGCCACAATATCCACCAATTATCATAACCAAGTTATATAAACCATATCAATAA
Organism: Agapanthus africanus; assembly: GCA_030015575.1. Classification (NCBI taxonomy): domain Eukaryota; kingdom Viridiplantae; phylum Streptophyta; class Magnoliopsida; order Asparagales; family Amaryllidaceae; genus Agapanthus; species Agapanthus africanus. Next base: position 316,526,856 of record CM057346.1, on the reverse strand, counting down.
TTTATTCTCATCAACTTGTATAAATTCCAAAATTCTAGTTTTGCAAAAATATATAACACTTTTTAACGCAAAATTTCACAATTTAACAATTTAGGTTGGCTTTGCATATTTTAAATGGTTAAACCACTCATGGAAACCTTAATGATGTGCTAAAAACCCTAACTAAATTTTAATCCCGCATTTTAATAAAATTTCTAAAACCTAGTTAGCAAATTAGCATAATTATCACAATTTGGGCAAATTAAATATAACAATATGCAAATTAGCTACAAGATTTGGTTTTGCATAACTTAAGATGCTAAAATACATCACACTACCATGAACAAATTATCACAACCATAACTTTAATTCAAACCCTTCTCTTGAATTTAAACTTGCAATTTAAAACCTAAATTAAACACCTGATTAAGTTGATTTAAAGTATTTAACATCAAATTAAGCACAAGGGTTAGAGTTATACCTTCATAAACCATGAGATCAAATATGGAACTTGAACTCCAAATTGAGATCTTTGCACCAAGATCCATGCTATAAGGGCTAAGGAAAAATGGGTAGGAAATGGATTTGGGATTTGTGAGGTTTTGTGTTGATTTGTGAGGCAATTTTGATGAGTTTTTTGAAGAGAAATGTGATGAGAAAAGAGGAGGGGCTGTTGTGTGCAGGAATTGGGAGGGTCGGCCACTAGTGGGTGATTGGAGAGAGAGTGAGGTGAGGAAAGTCTTGCCAAGTCAAAAAGGTCCAAAGTCAACACAACCCATACCTCTTTTCTTATACTTTTCTTTATGTTTTCTTTTCTTTTATCAAAAGAAATGGGGGACAACTTTGGAGAGGGGCTGCTGAAAAATGGGGAGGAAAATGGGTGTGTGTGAGTGTGGGTGTGTGTGTGGGGTGAGGGAAAATGATAAATGTTATACCCCAATATCTATTTACACTAATTTCACCGAAAAAAAGCCTTTTTCTTCGATATTTTCTAAACCGTTTTGGCAAACCATTTCATTTCAAAATCCATATGATAAAATTTTGTTTAATGTGTTATGATGCACAAAATTTGTTTCAACTCATTCCAATTTGTAATTTTCCCTAATTAAATGTATTAGTGACGGCTTAAAATAATAATAAAATAATATTTTTTTTCAGAAAATTTGAAATTTCACCAGCGGCTCAATAAACACCAAATAATAGCAATTACATAGCTAGAATATGTATATTTAATTTTTATAATAAGATATTTGTATTTTGACTTTTTACAGAAAACCCCCTTATTTTACCGTTTTTTCGAAATTTCACCGAAACGATTTTCAAAACGTTACAACTCCGACACGACTTGTACCACTCTTAGGGGACTGACGTTTACTGCCCCCTAGGCCCGCCATGCGATATTCTCAGACGAACAGACCGGACTATACGAAGACTGTCACAATCAGGCTCAGTAGGAGTTCAGATGAGTTCACCTCGTCAGTCTTCTTATCGGCATCTACCTGGGGGCCGTTACGCATAGCTAACGCCGCTTGCGGTCTGTGGTTAAACCCACTGCCAGCGTAGTGTCGAGTCTTTAGAGTCCCACACAGAGCGCTATTCGCCTTTAGGCAAAAGAGTAGAGGTCGCATGGTTTTGCGACAGGGTTCGGTTACATCCGCGCACTTGTGCACGTTTGGTGTCCGGGCAGTTATTACTAGCGGGCTTTGGTTTAAGCCAGATCCTAGTATACGTTTTCGGATTGGTTTTATCTCGTTTGTATTCGTGTTCCTCGGAACGCGGATGCGGGTGTGTATGCACGGTTGACAGAGACAAAAGCAGAGGATTCTCATTAGGGTTGTTGACTGTTGACTTTTGCTAAACCCTAATGAGAATAAGAAATATGATTAATAATAATATTAATTAAGTTTTATTGTGCCATGGTTGGGTTGAAAGGTTAACTTTGTGGACTTGTTGACTTTGTTGGCCGGTTGACTAGTTTGAACTTGTTGACCATCATCATGACAATGGCTATCATTTCATGGCTATGACTTTTGCTTGCTTGTTGGTTTGCAAAATGCATTAAATGCATGAAATGATAATGCCATTGACATGAACCATCACAAGATGCTTAATTATTTTTATTATTATGATTTTTTTTTTTTGAGAGCATGGTTGCAAAAGTCTTCTCTCATTCTATCATATTGATTCTCCCTCATCCTCAAGCTCTCCCTCTTCCTCTTGCTCTTCCTCTTGCTCATGGTTCTATTGTCTCATGAGTTGAGAAACAAGAACCATAGAGATAAAACCCAAAACACTTCTGTACTCATCCTAGTGTACAAGGTCTAGCAAGCCAAGTATTCTAGTTTCCTCTCGATTGAGGTTGGAGCCAAAGGTAGAAGCTTTCGGGTGGATCCATCTTCGGCACAAGGAGACGACGAGGTGAGGCCGATCTGACCACCACAAGGAGTCGAAGCGAAGGAGTTCAAGTTAAGGTATAACTCCTAACATAGTAGTTAAACTCTTAGTTAGGTTGTTAGATAGTTTGTTTAGCAAAGATCCGTTTTTAGAGTCCATGTTAGCTCCATGGAAAAAATTGTTTTTCACCATTTCCGCATTCCTGAAAGAACCGGGAAGGGTAACGTGGACTTACAGTGGTATCAGAGCCTAGCTAAACACTATCTAACATGTTAATAAAGTAACTAGAAGTTCGATCGGAAAAGAAAATCACAAAACACGCCCGAGACATAAACTTTCTGTCGATTTTTTTACTGCTCAGAAAATTATTTAACACATCTGAAAAATCGTCTCAGGGTTTTTAGTAAACACAGCAGAAAAATCATCCAGTGAACCGACCAACTCACCGCGGAACCGCGGCAAGAACAACTTCTTACCGCGGATCCACGGCGGAGTTGACTCGGCCGTGGATCGGTTTTCCTGCATTGTTTTTGTATGGGTGTTTTGGGATTTTTACAGTATGTTGTTTCTGCCCAGATTTTCCAGAAAACAAAATTTGTTTTTAGGGTGGTTACAAATCCGTACTTTGATCGAACTTCTATAAATTTTAGCTAACGGATTATATCTGTGATGTGATATATGTATTGAACGTCTGCTAATCGCTATACGTCGATTAGTGGAGGTTATACATATCTGTGATCTGTAATGTTGATGGTTTATGTATAAGAATTCATTGGATTGTCACGGATGAATAGCCGGGGGGTTGTGAGATGAGAGTTTTATTTATCTTTCAATTCATGTAATTTGTAACTGATGTAATATTATTTATATGGCCGCACATTCGGGATGAGGTTGTAGCCGCCATTGTATAATTTCTTTTACTGTTTTTGCTCCTAGGATAGACCCAAGGAGGGGGTGCACAAACTACTGGGTACCTCGAAGTGCCGAGTGGCCTACTCACGTTGTTGAGGAAGGTTGCTTCACTTTGGGTATTTGGCGGGTAGTTTGCCGCACCCGTAGGGGTCTAGGGTGGGGTATTGGCTATTCATCGCGACCGTGTAATCCGCTTTTCGTTACAGGCTCGAACGAAATGCGGATTCCTAGTATATCCAATGTGTTCATCTGTGATCTGGAATGGCTATCATTGCATCTGACGAATGTATATATCTATATATGATATCTATTTAGGCGTTGCTTATGTTTTGCATCCGCGCTAGTCCAGCCCCCGCTCTGTCGTTAGTTAAGTAACCTAACGGGTAATGACGGGGCCCCGTGGCGAATGCGGATGGCATAAGCGTACGTCATATTTTCTTTGTTTTCTGCAATGGTAGGATTAAATGATAGGACGCATTAAAATTAATGCAAGAAAATAAACCAAAGTAAAGTCGTTGGAACACTTTCAAAACCACTCGGTTCTTTTCAAAACCAACTTTTAAACGCCGAGCTTGAACCACTCCTTTTAAAAGCTATCTCGTTCCATCGATTATATCAAGTTCACTACGTTCACTGTTTTGCCAAAACCATTTGTAGCCCTCCGTTATTTCATATGGGTAGTCAATAGTATTCAAGCTGTGTTTGTTGGCCAAAGTCAAGGCACAGTGTTTGGTAGCTATTGGGTATTCATATGCAGCATAGATAGATGTGTTGGTTTGGGGCAGTCATACTGCCTTGTTGGTCAAAGTCAAGGGTATGTACGGATGGGTTCAAATTAACCTGGAGAATGACGGGTAGAACTTGACATCCGACTTATGATTTGTCGGCCAAAGTCAAGGTCATAAGAGCATGGGGCAAAAATCCACATCGGGAGTTTCTAAAGAAACTGAAACTTGCTAGCGCTGCATAGCATTTGGAGTGTGATGATTCAGGTAGGATTCCTTCAGTTTTGTCACGCGATGATATTTGGATCCCGATCTTACTGTGAGTATATGCTACTCCTCGGGAAATTTCTCACTTAACAATCAATACTATAAACCAAGTAGGTGTCTAGAAAGGTGTTAGCGGGGCTACGCCCCAAGGGAAAAGAGGTTCTTAAATTATGGAACTTCGCGAAAGCATTGGAAAACCTCCCTCGAAGTACCGACACTGGCCTGGCTGAACGGCTAATCAAGTGTTGTACGGTGAGATTGATCCCGACTAATTCTTCCTTTTTGGTTTGAGGAGGGATTCGAGAAACAGTGGGAGCCATCCTGTTTAGACAAATTAAAAACCACTCTAAACTTGCAAGAGCATCATGCTGAGTGTTTCTTCTCTCTCTCCTAATTGCAGCAACCAATCGTCATGACCGGACTTAAGTTACTTCTAGATAAAAATATACTGACAGGGCCAAACTACAAAGATTTGCTCAGGAATGTCAAAATGGCAATCACTTACGACAAGCTGGGGTATCTCCTTACCACCAAAGTTCCCCCTGTCCCAGGTCCCACCTCCGGCGTCGCGGATATCGAAATCCATAAGACCTGGGAGATCAACTGCGCGAAGGCCAAGTGCCTCGTGCTTGCCTCTATGGACAATGAACATCAGAGGAGGCACGAGAATATGGACCTTGAATCCATATTTCTTCATACAAAAGATCTGTATGGAGAGCAATCCCGTATCGTCAAATACGAAGTCTCGAAAAACTTGTTTTCGGCGAGATTGGCCATCGGATCATCCATAGCGGAACACGTGCTTAAGATGAATGGCTTGATTGAAGAGCTCGCAGACCTTGGGACCACGTTAGAGAACGAGCTCTATATAGACTTGATTCTCCAGTCCCTTCCTTCCACTTACGCCCAGTTTATCCTGAACTTCAACATGCAAGGAAAGGAGGTTGAACTTTCCGAACTTCTGAACATGTTGAGGAGTGCAGAGGGCACCCTACAGAAAGGTAGGGATACATCTACTTTGTTTGTTGGAGGATCTTCCTCTTCTAGGTCCAAGGCAAAAGCCAAGGGAAAGAAGAAGAAATCCCCCACCAAACCAAGGGGCGGTGTTAGTAAAGTGGAAACAAAGAGAAAAGTAAAGGCAACAAAGATAGCGGGGCAGCATGTGGGAAAGGAAGAGTGCTTCTATTGTCATAAGAAAGGACACTGGAAAAAGGATTGCAGAGCTTGGAAGGCCAAGAACCAGGATTCGAAGTAAGTTGCGGCTTCGGATTCAGGTGTGTATGTTATTGAAAACTGTCTATCAATAAACTCTACTTCCTGGGTATTGGATACCGGATCAGGATCTCATATCTGTAATTCTTTGCAGGCACTGAGAAAGCGTAGGGTTTTGAAGGCAGGTGATATGACCCTCAGAGTTGCAAACGGAGCTGGCATGGATGCCGAGTCCGTGGGGGACTATTACTTGGGAATGTCAGATGGACATGTTTTGGTTTTACAGGATTGTTATTTTATACCCAATGCAACTCGTAATATCATATATGTATCTTTATTATCTAAAGAAGGTTATGAATTTGCATTTGTAAGCAATGTTGTGAACATTCACCTTAATCAAGTTTTGATTGGGTCAGGTACATTAAGCAATGGTATATACGTATTAAACCAACCTCAGATTTTCAATGTCCAGAATACACACAAAAGATAGTCTCTAGAAATCAATCATGCTTTCTTATGGCATTGTAGACTGGGTCATATCAATGAGAGAAGGTTGACTAAGTTACATACAGAAGGATATTTGGATCCATTCGAATATCATTCATATGCAACTTGTCAATCCCGTTTCAAAGGAAAGATGACAAAGACTCTGTTCACTGGACTCGGAGTAAGAGCGAGCGAGCTCTTGGGGCTTGTACACAGCGATGTGTGCTGTCCAATGTCTACACATTCGCGAAGCGGTTATTCTTACTTCATTACTTTTACGGATGACTTCTCAAGGTACGGATATGTCTTCTTAATGAAACATAAATCTGAAGCCTTTGGAAAATTCCAGGAATATAAGAATGAAGTAGAAAAACAAACCGGCAAAAGTATCAAGACACTGAGATCTGATCGAGGTGGTGAATACTTGAGTGCCGAGTTCCTGGATTACCAAAAAGAGAATGAAATTCTATCTCAGCTTACTCCTCCATACACTCCACAACATAACGGTGTATCGGAGAGACGGAACCGAACCCTATTGGATATGGTACGTTCCATGATGAGTAACGCTGAGTTGCCGCGATCATTCTGGGGATATCTACCGGAATCAGCTGCATATCTTTTGAACCGAGTTCCAACTAAGACTGTGCGTACCACACCATATCAGATGTGTTGTGGGAAGAAACCCTATCTTAAGCACATTAAGACATGGGGATGTCCAGCTTTTGTCAAAAAGCAGCATGCGGACAAACTCGAGGCACGCTCAGTACAGTGCAAGTTTGTGGGATATCCAAAGAACTCCAAGGGATATTTCTTCTATTGCGAAGAGGAACAAAAGGTTTTTGTTTCTCTTCATGCCTGCTTCTTGGAAACTGAATTTTTGGAAAATCAGATAAGTGGGAGCGCAATGGAACTGGAAGAAATTCCAGAACCACGAGCTATTACTGAAATCTTAGAAGAACCAGAGGGTTCGAAAGAACAGGACATTCCTACGCCGCTCCGCAGGAGTAGTAGGCAGTCTCATCCGCCCAAGAGATACTACGGTTTTCTCATAGACGGGGATAGAGAGGATTGCATCATTGATAATGATGAGCCGACTAGCTTCCAGCAGGCCATTCAAAGCGTTGACTCAGTAAAATGGATGGATGCAATGCGGACCGAAATGGAATCCATGTACACCAACAAAGTATAGACTTTGGACGTTGCTCCAGATGGGGTAAAACCCGTAGGATGCAAGTGGATCTTCAAGAGGAAGATTTGTGTAGATGGACAGGTCGAGACCTATAAGGCTAGACTTGTTGCAAAGGGTTTTCGTCAAAGACCTGGTTTGGACTATGACGAAACCATTTCTCCAGTGGCTATGTTGAAATCCATTCGGATCTTTCTTGCCATTGCTGCCTTCCACGATTATGAGATTTGGCAGATGGACGTAAAGACCGCTTTTCTAAATGGAAATTTAGAGGAGTGTGTCTATATGGACCAGCCAGAGGGTTTCATTCAGAGTGGTAGCAACGGAAAGGTGTGCAAGTTGCTTAAGTCCATCTATGGACTAAAGCAGGCATCGTGGAGTTGGAAAATCTGTTATGATGAGACAGTCAAAGATTTTGGCTTTATCAAAAATCCAGATGAACCATGCATCTATAGTAGATTTGTAGCAAGAACTGTCATATTCCTCGTTTTATACGTGGATGACATTCTCTTGATAGGAAATGACATTCCTATGCTACAATCTGTCAAAGGGTTCTTGTCACACAGGTTCTCCATGAAAAACCTAGGTGATGCCTCTTACATTCTGGGGATCCGGATCCATCATGATAGATCCAAGAGGATATTAGTAATTTCACAGTCCAGGTACATCGAAACCATAGTGAAAAGATTCAGTATGGAAGATTCCAAGCGCGGTAATCTACCGGCTTGTCACGGGATCACCCTCTCCAAAGAGATGTCTCCCAAGACTGATTTAGAAAGGGATCGCATGTCTATTATACCCTACGCTTCTGCGGTAGGCTCTATAATGTATGCGATGTTGTGTACCAGACCAGATGTAGCTTATGCACTGAGTGTGGTAAGCCGGTATCAGTCAAACCCTGGGGAGAAGCACTGGATAGCGGTAAAGAACATTCTCAAGTACCTGAGAAGGACTAAGGAGATGTTCTTGGTGTATGGCGGAAAAGACCTCCATATCGAGGCCTTTGCTGACTCCAGCTTCCAGAGTGACATGGATGATTCCAAGTCCATGTCGGGTTATTTCTTTACCCTCAATAGAGGGGCGGTGTGTTGGAAGAGTTCCAAACAGGAAACCGTTGCTGACTCGACGATGGAAGCGGAATATATCGCTGCTGCTGATGCCGCAAAAGAAGCCATCTGGATAAGGAAGTTCTTGACAGAACTTCAGGTGGTTCCGTCCATTGTTGATCAAATACCTCTGTATTGCGACAACAATGGGGCTATAGCTTTATCGAAGGAACCCAGGTCCCATCAGAAGTCCAGACACATCTTGAGGCGGTATCACCTGATCAGGGAGATCGTGGGTCGCCAGGAGATCGAGGTTCGGAGGGTTGCTACGGAAGATAACACTGCTGATCCACTCACGAAGGCCTTACCCCAGACTCACATCGAGCGGCTGATCGAGATGATAGGTCTTCGATACGCCAGTATATGGCTTTAGTGCAACTGGGAGATTGTTAGTGTATATGCCCTAAAGGCCATTACTATATCATACTAGTTTGTATATTACTTAATGGAAGCTTGGGATATTCACAGTTGTATAGACAATCTTGCTTAAAATAGTAGTATGCTACTTAGTTTGTTTCTACTTTAATGTGTACATGTGTTTCTTTTAGTATATCACCTATACACATTAGTGGAAGCCCTTATGATCTTTGCTTGATTACCAGCGTTGTGATGGCAGTCACACTCGTGGGGGCTGGGTAATCCACAAGCACATCCTTATTCAGGTCCCTAGTCGTAGGACTATAGAGAAAGGGCATTGATACTCCGGAGTAGACTAGTGTATGCGCTTCTCATCCCAGCAGGGGAGACGGTCTGTCTCACAGCCGTCAGTACATTGTACTTGAGATAGTATGCGGGTGCTCGTTAGGTTACGAGTACACTGGACAGGACTCGTCGGGAACTGTGTGTTGGTACTATACCTATCGTCAGTTATCAGTTTCCAGGTGATATAAGTACAGCTTAGTCCGCTGACTTGACACTGTCACTTCGCCTCGAGTGTGTTCCCACTGCACTTTGATTACTACCCTACCACGGCTCAAAGGAGTCGTGCAAACAGGTAGTAGTTGGGTGCAGTCCCGAAGCACTTGGAGGCAGTGACGGTTAGATAGGATTCGTCTCTCCCAGTATTGGGAGCTGATATCGCGCTGTGTCATGGAGAGCCATTACACATAGTCGTCCCTGGCCAGGGCAAGCGAGATATACTGGTAGGTTTTCAGTGTTATCTCAGGGTGTTCTGGGCTACACTCCGACACGACTTGTACCGCTATTAGGGGACTGACGTTTACTGCCCCCTAGGCCCGACATGTGATATTCTCAGACGAACAGACCGGACTATACGAAGACAGTCACATTCAGGCTCAGTAGGAGTTCAGATGAGTTCACCTCGTCAGTCTTCTTATCGGCATCTACCTGGGGGCCGTTACGCACAGCTAGCGCCGCTTGCGGTCTGTGGTTAAACCCACTGCCAGCGTAGTGTCGAGTCTTTAGAGTCCCACACAGAGAGCTATTCGCCTTTAGGCAAAAGAGTAGAGGTCGCATGGTTTTGCGACAGTGTTCGGTTACATCCGCGCACTTGTGCACGTTTGGTGTCCGGGCAGTTATTACTAGCGGGCTTTGGTTTAAGCCAGATCCTAGTATACGTTTTGGGATTGGTTTTATCTCGTTTGTATTTGTTTTCCTCGGAACGCGGATGCGGGTGTGTATGCAGGGTTGACAGAGACAAAAGCAGAGGATTCTCATTAGGGTTGTTGACTGTTGACTTTTGCTAAACCCTAATGAGAATAAGAAATATGATTAATAATAATATTAATTAAGTTTTATTGTGCCATGGTTGGGTTGAAAGGTTAACTTTGTGGACTTGTTGACTTTGTTGGCCGGTTGACTAGTTTGGACTTGTTGACCATCATCATGACAATGGCTATCATTTCATGGCTATGACTTTTGCTTGCTTGTTGGTTTGCAAAATGCATTAAATGCATGAAATGATAATGCCATTGACATGAACCCTCACAAGATGCTTAATTACTGTTATTATTATGATTATTCTATTTTTTGAGAGCATGGTTGCAAAAGTGTTCTCTCATTCTATCATATTGATTCTCCCTCATCCTCAAGCTCTCTCTCTTCCTCTTGCTCATGGTTCTATTGTCTCATAAGTTGAGAAACAAGAACCATAGAGATAAAACCCAAAACACTTCTCTACTCATCCTAGTGTACAAGGTCTAGCAAGCCAAGTATTCTAGTTTCCTCTAGATTGAGGTTGGAGCCAAAGGTAGAAGCTTTCGGGTGGATCCATCTTCGGCACAAGGAGACGACGAGGTAAGGCCGATCCGACCACCACAAGGAGTCGAAGAGAAGGAGTTCAAGTTAAGGTATAACTCCTAACATAGTAATTAAACTCTTAGTTAGGTTGTTAGATAGTTTGTTTAGCAAAGATCCGTTTTTAGAGTCCATGTTACCTCCACCGAAAAAATCGTTTTTCACCATTTCCGCATCCCCGAATGAACCGGGAAGGGTGACGTGGACTTACACTCTTCGCCAATCGGCGGATTAACAACCACGCAAGTCATAAAATAAATATACGATGCCCAACGGAGAAGATCAACACCAAAAAGATAAAGTAAAGCAAGGCATTAAACCCACCAAGCGAACATATAACTCATCGCTCAAGTCTCGCAACTACAAGTCTTTCTAAGATTCACTACATATACAAATACTAGTTTCTGATTTGATGGAGTTAACTAGATACAACAGAAATAATAAATACAAGAGTGGTACGATCCAACATGTACTAACTACCAAAGCAAAACACCCGAATGCAGCAATGTGCCGGCGATGCCGCTACTGATCCATGCGGTCAACCTGCAATAACTGTGGCACAACGGGGGTGAGTTGCTAACTCGTGAGTAGAAAACATCAACAGATAGAAATCGAATAAACAACGATTCCTAGGTTAACTATATCATAAAGGTAATACTATGATATCTAGGGTGACCGTATCTACGTTTGTGCCAACAATACACTCAAGTCTATATGCAAGTGGATATCATCCAACCATATAATCAATGTCTGTATGCATATGAATCTCGTCTACGTGTAAACCAATGACACAACAACATCATGCATGTAAATATCATGAAACATATGAATGTAAATATGAAGATATCAACCAACGTGTGTCCAGCAACGACACATCAAAATCATGGAACTTGAGTGTCCAAAATTGACAATCGAAACACCATGAAACCCGTGTCCAATATCGACACGTAAATTCTCATATGTCTCGGGCTCCGTCAGTCCGGATCGGCCCACGGGCTTCGTCAGTCCGGATCGGCCTAAATCATTTCACGACTTCGGTCGGTATCCTCCGGATAACCGCCGAGCCCAAATACTATCACCGGTAGATAGTGCTCCTCTGCCAGGCTCACCGCCTAACAATACGAGTCTTCATGCCCCAGGGTACCTCACCGGGTCCACCATGTATACGCAGACGGTGCCTACCGCTCCTCGAATCAGGTTTCACATGTCAATCTCATAACCAAGAAAACACATGGTGAACGCACAGAAATATCATATCAAGAGAAACCGGGTTTTTAAAACAATACATACTTTCTTTTTGAAATAACCACGGTTCTCAAATCCAGAAATCTCATGAAAACAGCATATCTCAAGGCGTATAATCGTAAAGCTTGATGTATGTGATATATAATAGAATGTAAGCATATCCGTATATCATGCAACATGGATCAGTGATGTGAGCATGGGCTGTAGGGTTCCTTGGCACCCTAATGAGGTCTCACAAGGCATCGAACATGCCATTTTCAAATTTCCTAGGTGCCGAGAGACCCGACTACGGATCGTTTGCTAGATGTTTAGGCGAAAACATAAACTAGTTAACACTTAACTAATGGGATATCGGAAATACAACCTTTGTAGATCCGGTGCTCCACCTCCATAGCTCCGCAACGAAGTCGTCTCCGCTGTCCAAAAGGAATCCGGGCTCTAGAGTCGGCTTCGTCGGAGAAAATGCGAGCTAGGTCGTCGATGTCCATGCCGAAGATGATCTACGTCGAGGCATCGCTAAATCAAGCTCCACCTTCACCAAGCCCTAAAAACTTGTGAAGGAAACACACTCTACTACTTGGCAAGAGGTAGAGGATGAAGAAATAGGAAGTGGGTAGACTTTAGAATTGGATTTCTCACTCTTAATCATCAATCACCATTGATGGACCTTAAGTTTTCTTCTTGAGTTGAAGGAAGAAGAAGAAGAATATTATGATAAGAATTATATTTTATAAGAAAAGAAAAACCATCCTTATCATAATAGTAACCATGGTTTAATGTAGAGAATTGATCATGGTTAGTGAATGGTTAGGTTTTTACAAGATGACAAAATGGTTGGAATGGTCAAAGTATTCATGAAGCTTCATGAATGAAACAAAATAGTAACCATTTTCTCATTTCCTTTTTCCTTTTTCCAAAAAGAAAAAGATTAATAAATGAATAAGGAAATCAAAAACCCTAATCATCCACTTAACTATAGTTTGATACTTTACACTTAACCAAAAGGCATGTATCATCAAACATGATACAATCATGTGCACAAAACTATATCGAATATACAATGTGCACATCCGAGCGAGAAAATCCAATTAAAGTGAACCGACACTAGTTAATGCAAAGTAATATATCAAATATATAATTATGCATTAAATCATTAAATCAACACTTGATTTAACGATCCGGTCATATCGTATATAACCGACTAGTATCCAATGTATCGGTTTATCGAATCAATCCTTGATTCGATAACTAGGGTATATCGCATATAACCTAATCGATACATTCATCGCGAGAATGAAATACGGTATCACATACACGCATTATTCTCGGTCCCGCACATATCTCATATGCGCTCCTATTTCGTTTCGCTTGAACCAGGAAACCTCTGTGTAGGACTCTAAAGACTCGTCAATACGCCGGCAGCAGGTGATGATCATATCAAGCACCTACAAGCCGCAAGCGGTCTGCTAAACGTAATAGCTACCCGGGTATTGAGCGATCTGAAGATCGACGAGCAAGCCCGCTCACACTCCAGTGAATCCAACCAGTAACACTACCGTACAGTCCGGTCTGATCGTCTGATATGTCGCATATCTCACCTAGGGGTGGTAAACGTCAGACCCCAATAGCTCGATAAGTCGTGTCGATATGAGGTCTATAACTGTTCGAGAAACTACTGGTAACACTTACCAGTAAATCTCAGCAACCCTGGCCAGGGATTTCCTGTTATAGCCAATCGAACACAGCGCAACATCAACCCCCTATACCGGGAGAGACGAATCCCCTCCTATCGCTCATTGCCTCCATGTGACTCGGGACTGTACCCAAAAACCACCGTTTTGCACGCCCTCTTGGACGTGGTAAGATGGAAATCAAAGCACAGTGGGAGCCACACAAGTCTCTATGACGATCTCGGGTCAACAGACTACTCTGTACCAGTGTCACCAGAGAACTGCCATCTGACGTGAGGTATAATACCATCTGGGAGTTCTCGGCGAGTCCGTCCAGTATACCCAGTCTCTACTGAGCACCCGTATATCATCTCTGATGTCAAACACCAATGGATATGGGATCATCCATCGCCCATCTGTATGGGTCGAGAAGGTATGCGCTAGTCTACACTGGTATATCGATGCCCCGTCTCGATACACCCACGACTAGGGACTTTGAAGGATGTACTTATGGACTACCATGTCCCCACTAGTATGATCCGCATCACAGTCCAGGTAGTCAAGTACACATCCTAAGGGCTTTACCAACATGTAACAGAGAGACAATCAGTATACACGTTAAGGTAAAGTTCAACCAGATAGCATACTATCATGTCGAGCAAGAAAGTCCTCCCTATATATGTCCCAGCATCCACTACAATATACATCCTATGTACAGTAATGGCCTCTAGGGCATACATATAACTAACAATCTCCCACTTGCACTAGGACCATCTGATAGCAGTGGTTGTAGTATCTCATACTCAACCATCCCATAAAAGTCTCTCTCTGGGAACAGGCCTTTGTGAGTGGATCCGCTGTGTTGTCCTCTGAGTCTACTCTCCAAACCTCGATCACCCTGGAGATCAATCATCTCCATGATCAAGTGATACTGTCTTAGAATATGTCTGGATCACTGATGGGACGGGCGTTCCTTGGCATAAGCCACAACTCCATTGTCACACAATGGTAGGAACGTAGTTCATCTTATGAACCAATATACACCCAAACAGCCTCTTTGGTAGCATCTTAAGTAGCGATGTATCGTGCCTTTATCGTCTAGTGTGTCACGGTATCTAGCTTGGAACTCTTCCAACATACCGTCCCTTTACTGAGGGTAAAGACAATGCCTGCGACTGACATTCAGTCGTCTTTATCACCCTGGAACACTTCCAGTGATTCTCCCTAGGATCGATTGATACCATCTCACTACAACTAGTGAGAATCCTAACATCCAATTAAATCTATCTCATAGATCCAAAACTCAGGATTTAGGAGGTATCATTTTGATCCTATATGGAGAATCATAGTGATAAGCGGAGATCGATCGAGCGTACCATAGGAAACTCCTTCCCTATCAAGAGTATGTCATCCACGTACTCTACGAGGATCACCACCATACTCCCTACTACCTTTTTGTTTATACAAGGTTCATCTACCATTTTGATGATGTCAAACTGTTTGACTATTACATCAAAACAGACGTTCCAACTCCGCGATGCCTGCTTTATCATATAAAACATCTTGCACACGTTTCCGCTGCTCCCACTGTCTACGAAGCCCTCTGGCTGTGTACTTATAGACGCTCTCTTCTAAAATATCATTTAGAAAAGCAGTCATGACACCCAATCGCCAGATATCGTAGTCATGGTATGTAGCCGTGGCAAGTAGTATCTGGATGGACTTAAGCATAGGTACTGGAAAAGGTTTTATCATTATCTATGGCTGGCCGATGACGAAAACCCTTAACAAGTCTAGCTTTGAAAGTCTCAACTTTTCCATGTACACCAAGTAACCTTCTCAAGATATACTTGCTCCTGATGGGGATTTAACCCTTCAGATATAGCAACCAAAGTCCATACTTTGTTGGTGTATAAGAATTCCATCTCAGATCGCTAAACATCCAGCCATTCTTACATAGTCTTACTCTCGATGGCCAGCTCGAAGCTAGTTGGGTCATCATCTTATGATGCAATCCTCGCTCCCACTGTCATAGAGAAATCGAAATATCTCTCAGGTGGGTGAGGAACCCTACAAGATCGGCGGAGAGGCTGAGGTTCATTGGTAACTATCGAATCCTTTGGTTCTTTCAAATCATCAGCTGCAGTTTGTATAGCTGGAACCTTTCCAGTTCTACATTACAGACCTTGCCTCGAGCTTGTCCGGATTTTGCTTTCAGACATAGGCCGGACAACCCCAAATCTTAAGCAACTTAAGAGATGGGCTCTTCCCTTTCCATATCTCATATGGAGTGGTAGGCAACTGATTTGATTCGAACCTATTCAATAGGTATGCAGCTTCTCAAGTGCATAACCCCCAAAAGGAAACAGGTAACTCAGTAGTACTCATCATAGAGCACACCTTATCATATAGGGTGTATCTGCTCCGCCCCGACATACCATCGTGCAATGGTGTATACGGAGGAGTAATGCTGAGAGAGAATCTCATTCTCCTTTAGAATAGTCCAGGAATTCCGTGCTCAAGTATTCTCCTCCTTGATCTCATCAAAGGACATAATACTTATACCCGTATCGCTTCTCTACTTCTAGCTTATATTCTGTGAATATCTCAAAAGGTTCGGACTTGTGTTTCAACAGGAACATATGTCTGAATCTAAAGAGATCATCAGAGAACGTAATAAAGTATAAAGAACCAGTCTTGGCATGTGCAGACAGGGGACCTACATACATCAACATGTATCATCCCAAGAGTTTACTAACTCCTTCTCTGTTTCCAATAAACAGAGCTGGTGTCATTATATCTTTTGTGACACGACTGGCAAGTTTCACAAGATGTAGATTCAAACTGATTTAAATATGCATCTACATGTAACTTCAGCTAGTCGGGTCGCATTGATATGACCTAGTCTACAATACCTCAAGAAGGATTCGTTCATTTCTGAACTCTTCCTCTTGTGTGTGTTCTGTATACTAAAGAACTGTAGTTTGATTTAGAACATTAATGCTTTTAGATAACGTGCCTGAACCGATCAACTTTTGATATAGGAAATGTTCAAAACATTATCCAAAAATACAAAATTTTACCGTTTCTTTACTAATAAAGAGACTGATATGAATTTGTATATCAGGTTCGGTATCTAATAACATTCGTTCAGAATCAATGTATTGTAATACAGGGTGACAGTGACCAACAGACTTGGCTGCAACACTTGCCCCGTTTTCTGTCTCATGAAACTTATCACCCGTTCTCAGTTCTCTACCTGTCTGTAGCCCTATGTAACAGATTACATATCTGGGATCCCGATCTGGTATCACATACCCAGGACGTAAAGGATACTGAGAAACAGTTCTGTATAATGAACACACCCGAAGATGATGCATCATCATGCACTCTCTTCGTTTGGGCGGCACGGGAATTCTGGTAATCCCCTATTTCCTGCTCTGTCTTATAACAATTATAAGTTGGAGCGGGACCAACGTTCCCCAGCTCAGTATAACAAGCTGGTTCGGTCAATAATCCGTATTATTATCTTGATTAAGGCGTGATATGGTCGCTACCAGGAGAGAGAGAGAAGAAAACACTCAGCATGCGCTCTTGCAAGAATAGATTGGTTTTTATTTTATCTAATCAGGATGGCTCCCACTGCTTTTTATCAAATCTTCCTTCAAACCCTAAAAGAAAAGACTAGCCGGGATTAATTACACACTACAAGTTCGCCAATTTTTCAGCCAGGCCAGTGTCGGTACTTTGAGGGAGGTCCCCCGTGCTTTCGCATGAACCTAATTAATGTAAACCTCGTTTTCCCAGAGGCGTAACCTCGTTAACACCTTTCTAGACACCTACTTGATCGGCTAATTGTAATGTATAAAACTCTCCCAGGAGTAACACTTACTCGCAGCGGGTATCGGGATCCAACTATCTCATAGAAGGTATGCAATCTCATTGCAAATTTCAACACTTGAAATTCCCGATAATATTTTGCCCCTAGCACCCTATGACCTTGACGGAGGTCAACAAACCATAGGCTACTAGTCAAGTTCAACCCGTCATTTCTTGATCGAATTAAACCCACCCGCACGACCCTTGACGGAGGTCAACAAGGCCGCACGACTACCCTAACTCAATCTGCATCATATGCATAAGCAGATAAATACTGGTTAGCTACCGCACACTGCGCCTTGACGGAGGTCAACAAACGCAGCACGAATACTAAACAACACTTATCTGAAATGACGGAGGGCTACGACAGGTTTTTATGAAAACCTATTGCGTAATGAACTTGATATCGTTGTAGAATCAAATGAATTTTGAAATGGAGTGTTTTTGAGGCTTTTCTAGTTTTGCTAAAAGAGTCACTCCCGGTGAAGGGATCGTCGGTCCTTTCCTCGTCGAATGAGGTGTGGGATATATCATATATATCACTGTGCAAAGCAAAAACTCTTAAAAGCAATCAAAAGACAAACCGAGTGTGTAGCATCTGCCAGTTATTGCTAAAGGAGTCACTCCCGGTAAAGGGATCTCGGTCCTTTCCTCATCGAATAAGGTGCAGGATATATCATATATACCGCTGTGCAAAGCAAGAACTGTAGCTACCTGTTTTATTTTGAAATTCGATTCTACAACATCTTAGGTTTCTTTTATTTCATTAATCACATTAATGAAGTCCCATCATTTAAGTACCTAAACATCAAAGATAAATACGACGTACACTTATGCCATCCGCATTCGCCTCGATGTCCCCTCGTGCACCGTTAGGTTAGGTAACTAACGGCAGAGCGGGGCAGGGCTAGCGCGGGTGTAAAACATAAGTAACGTCTATATAATATATCATATATACTATATACTGTATCTATCATAGAACATCACATGATCACATCACAGATATCGCAGCAGAAGAAACATATGAAATATTGGATATACTAGGACGTCCGTGTTTTCAATACGAGCCAGTATAAAACACGGATTCCACGGTCGTGATGAATAGCCAAACCCACACCCCTAGACCCCTACGAGAGCGGCAAGCAACCCTACCAATTCTAGAGTTAGGAGACCCGGACTCGACTCCTCGAGTTGGTCTCCCACTGGACTCCAGAACCCGGTTACTTGTGCTCCCCTCCTTGGGTCTATCCTAGTGCGGAAAAGTAAATAATATACAACCGGTGACAACTTCCGCAACCTGGAAGCGCCCCAATAAAAGAATATTACATACAAGTTTTTACATGAATGAAAATGAAAAACACTCATCTCACATAAAAAAAAAACCCCCCGGCTGTTCAATCACGACGATCCAATATAACATATCCAGCAACACATAACATCACATGTCATCAACGTAAGTAAATATGCGCATCCCAATTGTCGTTGACATATAGCAACGAAACCGTAGATATCACATATTACACTTACGGTCACAGAAAAGAAAGTGTAAAACTACAACAGTTGGAATCCGCAACCATCTCAGACATCGCATGCCTGACCAAATGAATTACTTAGACATCACATGCCTAACAATTATAAACCCCGCATTTCAGTCTCATTATCGAAAACACTTTTCAATATCGAGTCGGGCAATTCAACAAGATTCCCGACAGTCTAATCGAATACTCGTCGCAAACTTTAGTAGGCGGCCGCACCCCCGATACCGTCGACGAAGTGCACCAAGGCGGAACACCGCTGCCGCGAGCACCCGAACGGATGCTTTCGGCGACGGGGTTCTCCTACAGTCACTTGGTCGGGGCTATGGAGTGAGGCTGTCTATTAAGTTTACCCGGCGAGTATCCGCGTACGCTACGTGATTGCGACGGACTTTTGATCACATCAAAATTCCGTGGCAACCGATCAAGTGAGACTAAACTGCTATGTTTATAACATTCATTCAGTTATCTCATAAATTCTTATGAATTCCAATTATTGTATCCCATTCCAGATAAATAGAAAATGTTAAACTTTCCGATCGAACAATCGAACACCCAAGTTTTCCCGAAACAGATCAACTCATGAAATAAGTCTAGCAACATTCAGTTCGTGCCTCAGTACCAACGGTCCAGCCGTAGAAGGGTCAAGCCAACGCCTCACATGTGGCACGCCGTACTGCCCCAAACCCGAAGGTTCAAAGGGCAGTTCAAGACGGTCACATAATCGAGTTAAGGTTTGTTGTCTTCTAGAGGGACCATCACGTTACTTGCACTACTTAGAACGTCGTTAAACTACGGAAAAATCCAACACTTGGAAATTTCCCGACAGGGGAAAAATTGGGTATTTATATCCGGTCGAACTTTTTAACATATTCTAAAATTTATCCGGAAAGCCAAATAGACAAAATTTGATACCCCGATCGAAACACCGAATCCCCAAAACAACTCCAGAAAATTCAAATCTGTATTAAATATTAAAAATTCCCAGAAAAACCAGCATTGACTATTATTGATTATGGTGCAAATTTTGATGAACAATAGGACAAAACCGCCGCGGATCCGCCGCACGAGCCATGCTCGTGCCGCGGATCCGCGCCTTGACTAAGGAGTTACGTCATCAAAATTCACCGTAACCGTTAGATTTCCCTGCTGATTTTGTTAGCAATTTTTAATCTGGAAAAATCCACTGTTTTCAAAAAAGGACAGAGAGCATGTTTGAAATGGGTTTTCGGGTTCGTTCGGACTTCAAACTCCGTCTGGACTTCGCCTAAGGCTCTAGCTAGGCTCTGATACCACTGTAGGGTTCCTTGGCACCCTAATGAGGTCTCACAAGGCATCGAACATGCCATTTTCAAATTTCCTAGGTGCCGAGAGACCCGACTACGGATCGTTTGCTAGATTTTTAGGCGAAAACATAAACTAGTTAACACTTAACTAATGGGATATCGGAAATACAACCTTTGTAGATCCGGTGCTCCACCTCCATAGCTCCGCAACGAAGTCGTCTCCGCTGTCCAAAAGGAATCCGGGCTCTAGAGTCGGCTTCGTCGGAGAAAATGCGAGCTAGGTCGTCGATGTCCATGCCGAAGATGATCTACGTCGAGGCATCGCTAAATCAAGCTCCACCTTCACCAAGCCCTAAAAACTTGTGAAGGAAACACACTCTACTACTTGGCAAGAGGTAGAGGATGAAGAAATAGAAAGTGGGTAGACTTTAGAATTGGATTTCTCACTCTTAATCATCAATCACCATTGATGGACCTTAAGTTTTCTTCTTGAGTTGAAGGAAGAAGAAGAAGAATATTATGATAAGAATTATATTTTATAAGAAAAGAAAAACCATCCTTATCATAATAGTAACCATGGTTTAATGTAGAGAATTGATCATGGTTAGTGAATGGTTAGGTTTTTACAAGATGACAAAATGGTTGGAATGGTCAAAGTATTCATGAAGCTTCATGAATGAAACAAAATAGCAACCATTTTCTCATTTCCTTTTTCCTTTTTCCAAAAAGAAAAAGATTAATAAATGAATAAGGAAATCAAAAACCCTAATCATCCACTTAACTATAGTTTGATACTTTACACTTAACCAAAAGGCATGTATCATCAAACATGATACAATCATGTGCACAAAACTATATCGAATATACAATGTGCACATCCGAGCGAGAAAATCCAATTAAAGTGAACCGACACTAGTTAATGCAAAGTAATATATCAAATATATAATTATGCATTAAATCATTAAATCAACACTTGATTTAACGATCCGGTCATATCGTATATAACCGACTAGTATCCAATGTATCGGTTTATCGAATCAATCCTTGATTCGATAACTAGGGTATATCGCATATAACCTAATCGATACATTCATCGCGAGAATGAAATACGGTATCACATACACGCATTATTCTCGGTCCCGCACATATCTCATATGCGCTCCTATTTCGTTTCGCTTGAACCAGGAAACCTCTGTGTAGGACTCTAAAGACTCGTCAATACGCCGGCAGCAGGTGATGATCATATCAAGCACCCACAAGCCGCAAGCGGTCTGCTAAACGTAATGGCCACCCGGGTATTGAGCGATCTGAAGATCGACGAGCAAGCCCGCTCACACTCCAGTGAATCCAACCAGTAACACTACCGTACAGTCCGGTCTGATCGTCTGATATGTCGCATATCTCACCTAGGGGTGGTAAACGTCAGACCCCAATAGCTCAATAAGTCGTGTCGATATGAGGTCTATAACTGTTCGAGAAACTACTGGTAACACTTACCAGTAAATCTCAGCAACCCTGGCCAGGGATTTCCTGTTATAGCCAATCGAACACAGCGCAACATCAACCCCCTATACCGGGAGAGACGAATCCCCTCCTATCGCTCATTGCCTCCATGTGACTCGGGACTGTACCCAAAAACCACCGTTTTGCACGCCCTCTTGGATGTGGTAAGATGGAAATCAAAGCACAGTGGGAACCACACAAGACTCTATGACGATCTCGGGTCAACAGACTACTCTGTACCAGTGTCACCAGAGAACTGCCATCTGACGTGAGGTATAATACCATCTGGGAGTTCTCGGCGAGTCCGTCCAGTGTACCCAGTCTCTACTGAGCACCCGTATATCATCTCTGATGTCAAACACCAATGGATATGGGATCATCCATCGCCCATCTGTATGGGTCGAGAAGGTATGCGCTAGTCTACACTGGTATATCGATGCCCCGTCTCGATACACCCACGACTAGGGACTTTGAAGGATGTACTTATGGACTACCATGTCCCCACTAGTATGATCCGCATCACAGTCCAGGTAGTCAAGTACACATCCTAAGGGCTTTACCAACATGTAACAGAGAGACAATCAGTATACACGTTAAGGTAAAGTTCAACCAGATAGCATACTATCATGTCGAGCAAGAAAGTCCTCCCATATATGTCCCAGCATCCACTACAATATACATCCTATGTACAGTAATGGCCTCTAGGGCATACATATAACTAACATGGGCATATCATCATAATGTGAGCATAGCAATATAATAGCATGATGCAGCAAGTCTACTGTGTGAGTGACCTAGCAATTATATGATGAAGTGTGTGAGCCGGCAATATGTGTAAGTGTAACATACGCATTATCGATAATGGTGTAGTTGTACTAGCACAGGTATATGCAATGCAATGAGAATGACATAAACATAGCAGAAATTACATCGTCAGCTAATTGCTATAAGGTATACGTATCTAACATGACCGAGTCGGTGAATCTATCAATCGGCATCCAGTCTCACAACATGACGTACGGTATAATCCATCGTACGACATCCTCTAGTCAAGGGTATGGATCAATCGTCAATTAAACTCGTCACGTACGGTAAATCATCACACGGCGGCATTAAACAAAAGGGGATCCTATCAACCTATATGACAATGAGGGTACGGAACTAATGTCTCGTACAGTTTATCACTCCTGATTCACAACATTTTATAACTCTATATGCTTATATCCCAGATCACATCCATAAAAATCTCATATTAGGGGACCAGCAAAGATATCGATCATCTCATATCGACTAGCATCCGTAAACCAACATATCAATCGTCACAATATCACTTCGTATATCCTTTTTATCGCATTAAGTCATCTTACATCAAGTCAATTTTATATATACATACTACCTTATACATTGAATGTCATGCTACTCTAAAACTCGAACATATTCTATTGCAACTACTGTTAGTGTATATGCCCTAGAGGCCATTACTGTATTATACTAGTATGTATATTACTTGATGGAAGCTTGGGATATTCACAGTTGTATATACAATCTTGCTCGAAATGGTAGTATGCTACTTGGTTTGTCTCTGCTTTAAAATGTGCATGTGTTTCTTTTAGCATATCGCTTATATACATATTAGTAGAGCCCTTAGGATCTTTGCTTGATTACCATCGTTGTGATGGCGCTCACACTCGTGGGGGCTGGGTAATCCATAAGCACATCCTTATACAGGTCCCTAGTCGTTGGACTATCGAGACAGGGCATCGATACTCCGGAGTAGACTAGCATATGCGTTTCTCATCCCAGCGTGGGAGACGGTCTG
The DNA here is from genome assembly GCA_030015575.1 of Agapanthus africanus. NCBI lineage: Eukaryota > Viridiplantae > Streptophyta > Magnoliopsida > Asparagales > Amaryllidaceae > Agapanthus > Agapanthus africanus. The sequence continues at coordinate 316,503,396 of CM057346.1, read as the reverse complement.
TCCTACAGCCGTCAGTACGTCGTACTTGAGATAGTATGCGGGTGCTCGTTAGGTTACGAGTACACTGGACAGGACTCATCGGGAACTGTTGGTTGGTATTATACCTATCGTCGGTTATCAGTTCCCAGGTGACATGAGTACAGCTTAGTCCGCTGACTTGACACTATCACTTCGCCTCGAGTGTGTTCCCACTGTACTTTGATTACTACCCTACCACGGCTCAAAGGAGTCGTGCAAACAGGTAATAGTTGGGTGCAGTCCTGAAGCACTTGGAGGCAGTGACGGTTAGACAGGATTCGTCTCTCCCAGTATTGGGGGTTGACATCGCGTTGTGTCTAGGAGAGCCATTAAACGAGTAGTCCCTGGCCAGGGCAAGCGAGATATACTGGTAGGTTTCCAGTGTTATCTCAAGGTGTTCTGGGCTACACTCCGACACGACTTGTACCGCTATTAGGGGACTGACGTTCACCGCCCCCTAGGCCTGCCATGCGATGTATCAGACGAACAGACCGGACTGTACGGAGACTGTCACATACAGGCTCAGTAGGAGTTCAGATGGGTTCACCTCGTCAGTCTTCTTATCGGCATCTACCTGGGGACCGTTACGTACAGCTAGTGCCGCTTGCGGTCTGTGGTTAAACCCACTGCCAGCGTAGTGTCGAGTCTTTAGAGTCCCACACAGAGAGCTATTCGCCTTTAGGCAAAATGAGTAGAGGTCGCATGGGTTTGCGACAGGGTTCGTTCACATCCGCGCACTTGTGCACGTTTGCTGTCCGGACAGCTTATACTAGCGGGCTTTCGTTTAAGCCAGATCCTAGTACATGATTTAGGATTGGTTTTATCTCTTTGTATTCGTGTTTCTCGGATCACGAATACGGGTGCGTATGCACAGTTGATTGAGACAGAGGGAGAGGATTTTGATTAGGGTTAATGACCGTTGTCATTTTATTAACCCTAATGCTTATGTGTGTATTATGATTAATTGATATTAGTTTAATATAATTGTGCATGGTTAGGGTTGTTGACCATTTGACATTCTTGACTTGTTGACCTAGGTTGACACTTTGACCATCATCATTTCATATAAAAGATGCTCTTTGATCCTTGCAATTTGCATTAAAAATGAAATGATAATGGTCATGTCTTGATTAAGCTATGACAATTATCTTGCTAATTATCAATTTACATAATTCACCCATATATGAGAGAATGGTTCATTTTATTCTCTCATTCTATCATATGCTTTCTCTCTCCTCCTCTTCCTCTCTCTCAAGCTCTCCCCTCTCATGTGTTGAGAAACACTTGAGCTTGAGAAAAACCTCTTCTTGATAATCTCTACTCTCATCTATGCTTCTAGGATTAGCACTTCTAGCACTTTAGTTACTTCTAGCTTGAAGTTGAAGCCAATGGTTGAGGCTCTCGGGTGGATCCTTCTTCGACGAGAGAAGACGACAAGGAGATCACTTCCGTTCACTACAAGGACCAAGGAGAGAAGGACATAAAGCCCTAGGTATAACCATTCTTCCATGTAGCTAATTTTTAGTTAGTTTTTGTTTAGTAAAGATCCCGTCTTTGTCTAGTCCATATTGCCTAGAGTAGAAAAAATTCGATTTTTGTACCGTTTCCGCCTTCCCGCAAGCACCGGGGTGGGCAACGTGGACTAACAGTTGTATCAGAGCCTAACTAAACATAAACTAGCTAGGTAGTAAAGTGTATGGAAGTTTGATCGGAAAAAAAAATCACAAAACCTAAACATCAAAACCCTAAGTTTCTGTTGAAATTTTTTCTGCTCTAAAAATAAAAAATCATACGTCAAAAATCATCTCAGGGTTTTGTTAAGAAACTCACCAAACCCGGTCCAGTGAATCGTTCAAAGCGCCGCGGTTCCGCGGGAATAGCAAGCTATTGCCGCGCAACCGCGGCCGAGTTGATTCGGTTCTGGATCGAGTTTGGTGCAGTGTTCTTCTGACATGGTTTTGGGATTTTTAAGATGGTTTATTAGTGCCCAGGTTTTCCAGAAAAGAAATTTGTTTTTGGGGGCCTATAAATCCGTATTTTTGATCGAACTTCACTACACTTTGACTAAAGGGTTATATCTTTGATGTTTATATGTATTGAACGTCCGCTAATCGCTATACGTCGATTAGTGGGGGTTATACATATCTGTGATCTGTGTTTGTTGATGGTATGTGTATATGAATGCGTTGGATTGTCGCGGGTGAATAGCCGGGGTGGATGTGAGATGAGTGTTTCTTTTTCTTTCATTCATGTAATATGTAAATTAATGTATTATTATTTGTTTGGCCGCACAACCGGGTCGGGGTTGTAGCCGTCATTGTATAATTCTTTTTACTGTTTTTGCTCCTAGGATAGACCCATGGAAGGGGTGCACAAACTACCGGGTATCTCGAAGTGCCGAGTGGCCTACTCACGGTGTTGAGGGAGGTTGCTTCACTTCGGGTACTTGGCGGGTAGTTTGCCGCACCCGTAGGGGTCTTGGGTAGGGTATTGGCAATTCACCGCGACCGTGTAATCCGCTTTTCGTTGCAGGCTCGAACGGATTGCGGATTCCTACTATATCCAATGTATTCATCTGTGATCTGTAATGTCTATCATTGCTATATATCTATATACTATAACTATTTAGGCGTTGCTTATGTTTTACAGCCGCGCTAGCCAACCCCCGCTCTGTCGTTAGTTAAGTAACCTAACGGGTGATGACGGGGCCCCGTGTCGAATGCGAATGGAATAAGCGTACGTCATATTTTGGTTGTTTTCTGCAATGGTAGGATTAAATGATGGGACGCATTAAAAGAACTAATGCAAGAAAATAAACCAAGAAAAAGTCGATTAGAACACTTTGAAAACCACTCGGTTCTTTTCAAAACTAAACTTTTAAACGCGGAGCTTGAACCACTCCTTTTAAAAGCTATCTCGTTCCATCGATTATATCAAGTTCACTACGTTCACGGTTTCGCCAAAACCATTCGTAGCCCTCCGTCATTCCACATGAATGGTCAAAAAGTATTCATGCTATGTATTTTGGCCAAAGTCAAGGCATAGTGATTGGTAGCTATTGGGTATTCATGTGCAGCATAGATAGATGCGTTGGTTTGGGACAGTCGTGCTGCCATTTTGGCCAAAGTCAAGGGTAGGTATGGGTGGGTCCAAATTAACCAGGAGAATGACGGGTAGAACTTGACATGTGACTTATGATATTTTGGCCAAAGTCAAGGTCATAAGAGCATAGGGCAAAAATCCACATCGGGAGTTTCATAAGTACTGAAACTCGCTAGCGCTGCATACCATTTGGAGTGTGATGATTCTGGTAGGATTCCTTCGGTTTTATCATGCAATGATATTTGGATCCCGATCCTACTGTGAGTATATGCTACTCCTCGGGAAAACTCTCACTTAACGATCAATGCTATAAACCTAAGAGGAGTCCAGAAAGGTGTTAGCGGGGCTACGCCCACAGGGAAAAAAGGTTACTTAATTAAGGAACTTCGCGAAAGCGTTGGAAAACCTCTCTCGAAGTACCGACACTGGCATGGCTGAACGGTTAAGCAAGTATTGTACGGTGAGATTGATCCCGACTAATTCTTTCTTTATGGTTTGAGAAGGGATTCGAGAGACAGTGGGAGCCATCCTGTTTAGACAAACTAAAAACCACTCTAAACTTGCAAGAGCATCATGCTAAAGTGTTTCTTTTCTCTCTCCTAATTGCAGCGACCATTCAAGATGACCGGACTTAAGTTATTACTAGATAAAAACATACTGACAGGGCCAAACTACAAAGATTGGCTCAGGAATGTCAAGATGGCAATCACTTACGACAAGTTGGGGTATCTCCTTACCACCAAAGCTCCCCCTGTCCCAGGTCCCAAAACCAGTGTCGCGGATAGGGAAATCCATAAGACCTGGGAAATAGATTGCGCGAAGGCCAAATGCCTCGTACTTGCCTCGATGGACAACGAACATCAGAGGAGGCACGAGAATATGGACCTAGAGTCCATATTTCTTCATACAAAAGAGCTGTATGGAGAGCAGTCTCGTATCGCCAGATACGAAGTGTCGAAGAAGTTATTTTCGGCAAGGTTGGCCGTCGGATCATCGGTAGCGGAACACGTGCTCAAGATGATTGGCTACAAAGAGGAACTCGCGGAACTTGGGACCACGTTGGAGAATGAGCTCTATACGGACTTGATTCTCCAGTCCCTTCCTTCCACTTACGCCCAGTCCATCCTGAACTTCAACTTACAGGAAAAGGAAGTTGAACTTTTAGAGTTCCTCAACATGCTGAGGAGTGCAGAGGGCACCCTACAGAAAGATAGGGAGACATCCACTTTGTTTGTAAGAGAATCTTCCTCTTCTATGTCCAGGGCGAAAGCCAAGGGCAAGAAGAAGAAAGCCCCCGCCAAACCAAGAGGCGGTGTAAGTAAAGTGGATACGAAGGGAAAAGGAAAGGCAAAAGCAACAAAGGTAGCGGGAAAGCTTGTGGGGAAAGAAGAGTGCTTCTACTGTCACAAAAGTGGACACTGGAAACAGGATTGCAAGGCTTGGAAGGCCAGAATCCAGGATCTGAAGCAAGTTGCGACTTCAGCTTCAGGTGTGTATGTTATTGAAAACGGTCTATCAATAAACTCTACATCCTGGGTATTGGATACTGGATCAGGATCTCATATCTGTAATTCTTTGCAGGCGTTGAGAAAGCGTAGAGTTTTGAAGGCAAGTGACATGACCCTCAGAGTTGCAAACGGAGCTAGCATGGATGCTGAGGCCGTGGGGGACTATCACCTGGGATTGTCAGATGGACACTTTTTGGTTTTGCGTAGTTGTTATTTTGTACCAAATGCAACCTGTAATATCATTTCTGTATCTTTATTATCTAAAGAAGGTTATGAATTTGCATTTGTAAGTAATGTAGTGAACATTCACCTTAATCAAGTTTTGATTGGGTCAGGTACATTAAACAACGGTATATACGTATTGAACCAACCACAGATTTTCTGTAAGTCCGCGGCGGCGCCCCGGCCGTCGATCCGACGCCGGAATGCGGAAACGAAAAACTTTGCAAACTAGCAAACCGGCACCACCACGCACTTTTCACCCGGATCGAGCCATTAACCTATCTACTAGCAAACTAGAAAAGAGTAGAGAAACTATACCAAGCGATCCGTGTCCTTCGGTCTTCGTCTCCACTCCGATCTCCCGCGGAATCTCCATTCGTCACGTCCTCGTCGGAAAGGGCACCACGTAGCCGGGTTCGTTTACGGGCTCCCACCTCTATACCGAGACAACTCGGGCGCGAAGTTGGCTAGCCGACGCGTCCAAGGGATGTTGTAGGCAAGTGTAGAAAACATGTCTCTTGGGGTTTATAGAAGTTTCCATGGATGTGGAGGAGAAAAGAACTTTGGAGAGACTTGTGAACTTTTGATGCAAAATGAGAATGAGAATCAATTTTCATACACCAAAATGAAACCTCTCATTCTCCCCCATGAAGTGGCCGGCCCCTCTATGAAATATGGTGGAGAAAAACTCAAGAAGGGAGGTGAGTGTAGGATTGCACAAGGTGACCATAAGAGATAAGAAGAAAACTAGGAATAAAAGTCACACCATATCAAATCTTTTCTTATCTCATTCAATGCAAGAAATGATGGAATCAAAAGATGCTATCATAATGAAACCACAAATACAAGAAAACCCCCTCACAATAACTTATTTGCAAACATGCAAATAACCCCCTCCACAAGAAAGTATGGCCGGGAAGGAACAAATGAAAACTGGCCGAAACGGAATACAAACTGGCAACTTCAGAAAACTGATCCCGTAATAAATTACAGGAAAACCCCGCTACTGCAAATACATGCCCGCATTTGTATTCCCACTGAACACAAATGAAAAGAGACAATATCTACACTATCTAATACCAGGATCCGGTTTAAGCCAAAGCCGGCTAGTAAAAACCGTCCGATCACGATTCGTGCAATACCGCACGTATCTGATCGAACCCTGCCATATCTCCATACGGCCTCTACAGCGTTTCGCCCGAAACATGAGTAACTGTGTGTGGTGGACTCTGAAGACTCGTCAATACTATGGTTGTGGATTTAACCACTAGCATGTCAGAGGTATAAGCCAATACGTGACGGGCTGCCAGGTATTGACCAAAAGGGACGTCGATGAGCGAACTCATCCTGACACCCTACTGAGCCTGTCAGTGACAATATCCGTACAGTCCGGTCCGTTCGTCTATGAGCATCGCATGGCGGGCCTAGGGGGTTGGTAAAAGTAAGACCCCCAAAAGCGGTACAAGTCGTGTCGGAGTGTAGCCCAGAACACCCTGAGATACTACTGGAATACCTACCAGCAAATCACCTGCCTTGGACAAGGACTTTTCATGTTCTGGCTCTCCTAGACACAGCGCGACCTCACCCCCAATACCGTGAGAGACGAACCCTTGCAGATCCGCTCACTGCCTCCATGTGGCTCGGGACTGTACCCAACTAAAACCTGTTTGCACGACTCCTTTAAGCCGTGGTAGGGTAGTAATCAAAGCACAGTGGGAACTCACACGAGACAAATAACGATCTCAGGTCGATGAACTAACCTGTACACATGTCACCTGGGAACTGCTATCTGACGTCTGGTATAATCCCAACAAGCAGGTTCCCGGCGAGTCCTGTCCGGTGTACTCATAACCCAATGAGAGCCTGTATAAATCATAGGTGAACCAACTGACACCAGTGGCTTGTGAGACCGGCCACCGTCCCTCGTCAGGGTCTCGACTGTATACACTAGTCTACTCTGGAGAATCGATGCCCTGTCTCGAAACTCCCACGACTAGGGACCTTTTAAGGATGTGCTTATAGACTCCAGCTCTTACGTATATGATCGCCCTCATGCTGCTGGTAGTCAAGCAAGAATCCTAGGGGCTCTATCAACGTGTAATAGCGACTCGTAAGGTCACCTAAAGCAGTACATGATGATAAAGATAAACCAGATAGCATACTATCATCTTGAGTAAGACTGTCCTACCGGCATAGGTCCTCCTCAATCATTGCAATCACGTGCCTGTGATCCAATAATTGACTCTGAGGGCACTATATCCAACAATCTCCCACTTGCACTCAAGGCTAATTATTGCGATGTCGCATACTCACAGCCCGTGTGATACCGAACACCCAACTCCTCTACTAGTCAGTCTCACAAAGCTCGTTTGCGAAACTAATGCGTTCGAGGAATAGCCTCAGTGAGTGGATCCACTGTGGTGTCTCTTTCTATGTCTCTCTTTATCCCATGTTCACGGAGAAAGCCATCTCCCGAAATGAGCAATACCTGTCTTAGAATGTCTGGATGTCTGATGGGACCTAGCTCATAAATGAACTCCAAATCCAAACTTCTTAGACTGTATCGTCAACTGAACTTAATCAGTATCCTGCGCCATCCTTCCCTCAGTATCCGCCTGGACCACCTGTCCAAAATACTGCCCCTCGTCAGAGGGAAAACTATAACTCTGACAACCTTTCTGCCATCCAGGTCACCTTGGAAGCCTGGAATGATAACTGTCTCCCGAAGGAGAGCTGCCGTTATCAATTCCCTAGAACATCCACTTATGTTCTAAAACTGCTTCCAATTGTTTTTCCAGGATTGGATCAATATCAACTTATTGCATCTACTGCAAGAACAACATCTGGTGTGGTACTTGACATCTCATGATTGACTCAATTGCCTAAGCAAGTGATCTGCCAATCATGCACATCCCTCTCCCCTTTAGTCTGTAAGACACCTTTAGAGAGGGTGACTCCATCACCTGCAGGTACACCACCGTGCCAGGAGTCGTCTATTCTAAATACTCATAGAATGCTGTCAAAGTACCCTAATTGGGAAACAACCCAAATCTAGATCTAAAACCATAGATCTAGTGACCAGAATGTCTGATATAATATCCAAGTCCTTTGTGGAGAAACCACTGTGTGACAACCAAAGTTTAACTGATCGTAGTATAGGAACTTCACTTCCTACTCTGTGTATGTCATCCAAATACCAGTACATCACACCCTACTACCTTCTTAACAGATCCATCCCCTATTCTGATGAAGTCAAACCTATGACTGTCACATCAGAAATAGATGATCTATCTCCGCTATATCTGCTTTAGTCTATAAATAGACATAAGCCACTTGTCCACCATGCTTCCGCTGCTCCCACTGACTACGACAACCCTCTGGCAGAGTCATATACACGTGCACTTCTAAAGCTAGTTTAGAACGACGCTATACTCATCCTCCTGCCGGGTCTCACAGTCTGGAACAACAGCAATGGCAAGTCTGGGTAAACAAGAACCTCCCTGCCACCGTCCCTGAGCATACCGAAGTACCTCTCGGGTGCCTGAGGTTACCCACCATATCTGCGGAGTGGCCAATGGAATTTCAAACCAGATTGAATCTTTAGGTTCTTATCAAATCTTCAGTAATTGTTTGCGGTTCTGGAATCACTTCCAGTTCTACCATACTCCCACTACTGTTTTCTGAAAAAATCCATTTTTAATTAAAACTGTGGCGAGTTAAGAACAATATCTCTATTGATCTTCCAGATAGTAGAAAGTCAACCCTCGTCATAGCCCGGGTCAACCCACAAACAGCCATTACAGAAACGTGCCTTGAGTTATCCGGAGTCTGGTTTTAAGCATAAGCCGGACAACTCCCCGTACCTTAACAATGTCAAGATATGAACTATTCTATATCCAATATAGAAACAGAGGCACTGATTTAATTGAACCAGATTCAAATCATGCAGCTGTCTCCAGTGCATGTCAACTAAATGGAAGAGAGGCCGATCAGCATTACTCAACTTAGGAGTACTTCCAATTATGAGTAACCTGAAAGGGAAGCTAGTTCTCTTAGACATTACTATCAACTGAATACCATACACAAATATCTACATCTTCGATCACCTTGAAGAATCCCGATACTTGCAATACCTGGTTCTCTACTTTACTCTTATACCTATAACTTCTCAAAACTTGGACCCTGCGTTTCTACGAAACACCTGTCTAAGAACTAGAGAAGTCACAAGTCAACAGAATATAGTACGAGTACCTACCCCTCTGTCCTAATGGACACTGGACAACATACAATACTCTGTATAAGTCCGCTGAGTCTAATAACTCATTCACTGTGTGTCGTAGGTTGAAAACTGTACTTATGGTTAAGAAGAATTACACCGCTGTTCAATGCTCCTTACCTATCCATCAACTGATATAGGTAAATGTCATAGACATAATTTCAAAAGGTATATCTCACTCTATAAAAATAGACGTACAGATATATCAATTTGAAATTGGTGCATAACAACGGATATTCAAAACCAAATATTCGCCGTCCGGCAAACAACCCAGGTGACTTCCTAAAATATCACCAATTACAACGAATCCCGATATAATGAGGATGGTCACCTAATTCCCAATAACTTACTCCCACTCATCATCTGTAAAAGCATACAGATGTGAGAATCATACCTGGTAAATACATACCCTGGAGCAAGTGTCTAATTGGGAAATCAGTTTTCTTTTAACAGTACACAGTGAAACTGAAACATTGAAATGTTTCGATGGGGTATCCTAGTATTCCTAATAATGCCTCTTCCATTATCCAGATTCACAACTGTAACCGTATATCTCTTTTCCATTTCACCAAATCCCTTTATTTGTATTTAGTCATTACCTTCTGTACACCCCTTTAGACCAAATGGTTTTCTTCCTTCCTTACCGTTCGGCACCAGCCTATGGTTTGGAAGAAGACTATCCAATAAGCATAATGGGTGTACTGTCCTAATCCTAGGAGTACTCGCAATGCGAGAGAAGGTGAAGATAAAAGACAACCGAATGAACTTAATTCCTATTTCTCCTGAACCAGGATCCATCCCCGAACTGGAACAAGTTCCTTTCGAGTTCGTATATAACCATACGATGGATTATCCAATAAACTTGGGATCTTCGTAGTGATACGGAGTGTCCTGGAGAAATACAAAGGTGATTTAGGATTGGCAAAGAATACTTGGTTTGGTCGTGAATAGCAGTCGCAATTTACTTTACCCTCTTACCAATCCCTTTCTTTGTCTTTACTTAATACCTTTTGCACACCATCGTTATGCTAATTGGTTTTCTTCATTCCCTACCGTTCAGCACCAGCCTAAGGTTTGGAAGAAGACTATCCAATTTGCGTAATAGGTGTACTACTCTTAACCAAGGAGTACTCGCAACCTGAGAGAAGGCGAAAAGAAAAGACAACTGAATAGTCCTATTCGTTTTCTCCAGAAACGGAAACCATCCTCGAATTCTTTCGAGTTCGTATATAACCATATGATGGTTTTGTCCAATGGAAGTGGACGTTCGTAGTAATACGGGGTGTCCTGGAGAAAAGAGTAAAAGTAGGAGTGGCAATGAGGTTTGCAACTCTGACAATCCAAAAGCCAGTGTTAAGAAGGTTCGGTCAACTTGGTTACTGAGTCATAGTCTAGGGTCGGGTCAATGGTCTCTTCCAAAGAGAGAGAGAAAAGAAACACTCAGCGTGCACTCTAACCTAGATCAGAATGGTTATCACTTTATCTAATCTGGAAACCTCCCACTGTAACGTCAAATTCTTCCCCAAACCTTAAAAAAGAATTAGCCGGGATCACCCGAGGAGTAAACCAACTCATCAGTGGGAATCGGGATCCAACTATCATCGCATGATAACGTGACGGAATCCGCTCACGCTATCACACTCCAGAAGGTATGCGCATATCTGGCAAGTTTCAGTTCTTTTGAAACTCCCGATGTGGATTTTTTTGCCCCATGCTCTTATGACCTTGACGAAGGCCAACATATCATAAGTCACATGTCAAGTTCTACCCGTCATTATCCAGGTTAATTTGAACCCATCCGTACATACCCTTGACGAAGGCCAAAATAGTAGTACGACTGTCCCAAACCAACGCATCTATCTATGCTGCAGAAAAGTAACAAATAGCTACCATACACTATGCCTTGACGAAGGCCAACATACATAGCATGAATACTAAGTGCTACCGTTCTGAAATGACGGAGGGCTACGAATGGTTTCTGGCGAAAACCTTTAACGTAATGAACTTGATATCGTTGAAGGAACTGATAGCTTTATAAAAATATAGTAACGAAAACCTTTGCTAAAGAGGTCACTCCCGGTGAAGGGATCTCGGCTCTTTCCCCGTGGAATGAGGTGCAGGATATTTCAACTGAATACCACGATGCAAAGAAAAAGTAATCGGCTATAGTGAAGTTATTGCCCTGACGCAAACTTTTGTCCAAAGGGTCACTCCCAGTGAAGGGATCTCGGCCCTTGCCTCGTCGACTGAGGAGCAGGATATTCCAACTGAATACCACTGTGCAAAACAAAAGAGAACGCCCTTGCAATAACAGCTTTTTGAAAAATGTTCCAACAACATCAGAATAGGTTTGTTTATCTTGCATTGATCCGAATCAACGCAGTCCCATCAATTGATCACACCAATAAAGAACGAAAATAATGACGTACGTATATGCCATCCGCATTCGCCACTGGGCCCCGTCATCACCCGTTAGGTTAGCTAACTAACGACAGAGCGGGGACTGGACTAGCACGGATGCAAAACATATACAACATCTACTAGTATATATATCAATATATAATATTCGCTCAAGGCGTGATAAAAATGCAACATCACAGAAATGTACAGCATCACAGATCAATACAGATATATGGGATCCCCGGGTTTCATAGAGCCGCTACTGAAACCCGACATTCCCCTGGTCGTATGGATAGCCTGTGCAATGAGATCCTAGACCCCTACGGGCGCGGCAAGTTACCCGCCAAAACCTGATGTGAGGCAGCCCCCTTCAGCAACGTGAATGGACCACCCAGCACTTCACGGAATCCGGTAACTTGGGCATCCCTCCTGGGTCAATCCTATACCCCCTACGAGTGCGGCGAATAGCCCTCTAATTCTAGAGTAAAGCCCTCTCCGTCTCAATGCCATGAGATGCGGGCCCGTTGCCCTCTAGAACCCGGCTATCCGTGCACCCCTCCGCGAGGTAATCCTAGTACAGAAAGTAAAATATACATACAACGGGTACATCGACCGCAACCTGGTCGTGCCTCAAAAGAATAATACAAACAGGCAGTGACGGCAGTCCACATGTCGGACGCTCGCCCCGCGATATCAAATGTACATAATAAAACAAAACTTTACAACCATTGCATCCAGGCTATCCCCCATGACCGATCCGCAACATCACAGCACAACACAGAACATCAACGTGAATGTCACGTTCGCAAATCCGTCTAAAAGGGCTATAGCAGTTAGACAGGATTTACCGATCGAATGACATTCACGGTCGCAGATATAATGTAAATACTGTGAACTAATGTGTTTAAAATATCCGATCGAACAAATTTATCAAAGTGGGCCCCAAGCAGTACTGTAGCACTCACAGAAAATCTGGGCCCAAAACGAATATCCCAAAACCCCTATTTTGAACTCAGGAGCACTCTGCAAAAATTTGTTCAAATGAAGAGTCAAAAGCGCGGCGGAACCGTGGCCCAAGCATGGGATTGGCCACGGTTCCGCGGCCGTATGGTGAGATCACTTGACCAATTTTTCACAGATTGGTTAGAATTCCCTGCACAGTATTCTGCAACACACTGAAAAAAAATTTGAGCTGAAAAAATTTCGACAAAAAACTGAAGCATTGCAAAATACGGTTTTTGGGGATTTTTGTTCGATCGAGTTCTAAACATACTAGAGCAAGCTAGGCTAGGTTAATGGCGTGGCTCTAATACCAATGTAAGTCCGCAGCGGCGCCCCGGCCGTCGATCCGACGCCGGAATACGGAAACAAAAAACTTTGCAAACTAGCAAACCAGCACCACCATGCACTTTTCACCCGGATCGGGCCATTACCCTAGCTACTAGCAAACTAGAAAATAGTAGAGAAGCTATACCAAGCGATCCGTGTCCTTCGGTCTTCGTCTCCACTCCGATCTCCCGCGGAATCTCCGTCCGTCACGTCCTCGTCGGAAAGGGCACCACGTAGCCGGGTTCGTTTACGGGCTCCCACCTCTATACCGAGACTACTCGGGCGCGTAGTTGGCTAGCCGACGCATCCAAGGGATGTTGTAGGCAAGTGTAGAAAACATGTCTCTTGGGGTTTATAGAAGTTGCCATGGATGTGGAGGAGAAATAAACTTTGGAGAGACTTGTGAACTTTTGATACAAAATGAGAATGAGAATCAATTTTCATACACCAAAATGAAACCTCTCATTCTCCCCCATGAAGTGGCCGGCCCCTTTATGAAATATGGTGGAGAAAAACTCAAGAAGGGAAGTGAGTGTAGGATTGCACAAGGTGACCATAAGAGATAAGAAGAAAACTAGGAATAAAAGTCACACCATATCAAATCTTTTCTTATCTCATTCAATGCAAGAAATGATGGAATCAAAAGATTCTATCATAATGAAACCACAAATAAAAGAAAACCCCATCACAATAACTTATTTGCAAACATGCAAATAACCCCCTCCACAAGAAAGTATGGCCCGGAAGGAACAAATGAAAAATGGCCGAAACGGAATACAAACTGGAAACTTCAGAAAACTGATCCCGTAATAAATTACAGGATAACCCCGCTACTGCAAATACATGCCCGCATTTGTATTCCCACTGAACACAAATGCAAAGAGACAATATCTACACTATCTAATACCAGGATCCGACTTAAACCAAAGCAGGCTAGTAAAAACCGTCCGATCACGATTCGTGCAATACCGCACGTATCTGATCGAACCCTGCCATATCTCCATACGGCCTCTACAGCGTTTCCCCGAAACTTGAGTAACTATGTGTGGTGGACTCTAAAGACTCGTCAATACTATGGTTGTGGATTTAACCACTAGCACGTCAGAGGTATAAGCCAATACGTGACGGGCTACCAGGTATTGACCAAAAGGGACGTCGATGAGCGAACTCATCCTAACACCCTCTGAGCCTGTCAGTGACAATATCCGTACAGTCCGGTCCGTTCGTCTATGAGCATCGCATGGCGGGCCTAGGGGGTTGGTAAAAGTCAGACCCCCAAATACGTTACAAGTCGTGTCGGAGTGTAGCCCAGAACACCCTGAGATACTACTGGAATACCTACCAGCAAATTTCCTGCCTTGGCCAAAGACTTTTCATGTTTAGGCTCTCCTAGACACAGCGCGACCTCACCCCCAATACCGGGAGAGACGAACCCCTGCAGATCCGCTCACTGCCTCCATGTGGCTCGGGACTGTACCCAGCTAAAACCTGTTTGCACGACTCCTTTGAGCCGTGGTAGGGTAGTAATCAAAGCACAGTGGGAACTCACACGAGACAAATGACGATCTCAGGTCGATGAACTAACCTGTACACATGTCACCTGGGAACTGCTCTCTGACGTCTGGTATAATCCCAACTAGCAGGTTCCCGGCGAGTCCTGTCCGGTGTACTCATAACCCAATGAGCACTTGTATACATCTTAGGTGAACCAACTGACACCAGTGGCTTGTGAGACCGGCCACCACCCCTCGTCGTGGTCTCAACTGTATACACTAGTATACTCTGGAGAATCGATGCCCTGTCTCGAAACTCCCACGACTAGGGACCTTTTAAGGATGTGCTTATGGACTCCAGCTCTCACGTATATGATCGCCCTCATACTGCTGGTAGTCAAGCAAGAATCCTAGGGGCTCTATCAACGTGTAATAGCGACTCGTAAGGTCACCTAAAGCAGTACACGATGATAAAGATAAACCAGATAGCATACTATCATCTTGAGTAAGACTGTCCTACCGGCATAGGTCCTCCTCAATCATTGCAATCACGTGCCTGTGATCAATTGACTCTGAGGGCACTATATCCAACATTTTCAATGTCTAGAATACACACAAAAGAAATTCTCCAGAAATCAATAAAACTTTCTTATGGCATTGTAGACTGGGTCACATCAATGAGAGAATGTTGACTAAGTTACATACAGAAGGATATTTGGATTCGTTCGAATATCAATCGTATGCAACTTGTCAATCCCGTCTCAAAGGAAAGATGACAAAGATTCCGTTCACTGGACACGGAGTAAGAGCGAGCGAGCTCTTGGGACTCGTACACAGCGACGTGTGCGGTCCAATGTCTACGCATGCACGAAGCAGTTATTCTTACTTCATTACTTTTACGGATGACTTTTCAAGGTATGGTTATGTCTTCTTAATGAAACATAAATCCGAGGCTTTTGAAAAATTCCAGGAATATAAGAATGAAGTAGAAAAACAAACAGGAAAAAGTATTAAGGCACTGAGATCTGATCGAGGTGGTGAATACTTGAGTGCTGAGTTCCTGGGTTACATAAAAGAGAATGGAATTCTCTCTCAGCTTACTCCTCCATACACTCCGCAACATAAAGGTGTATCGGAGAGACGGAACCGAACCCTATTGGATATGGTACGGTCCATGATGAGTAACGCTGAGTTGCCGCGATCGTTCTGGGGATATGCGCTAGAATCAGCTGCATACCTTTTGAACCGAGTTCCAACTAAGACTGTGCCTACTACACCATATCAGATGTGGTGTGGGAAGAGACCCTATCTTAATCACATTAAGACATGGGGATGTCCAGCTTTTGTAAAAAAGCAGCATGCGGACAAGCTCGAGGCACGCTCAGTACAGTGCAAGTTTGTGGGATATCCAAAGAACTCCAAGGGATATTTCTTCTATTGCGAAGAGGAACAAAAGGTTTTTGTTTCTCGCCATGCCCACTTTCTAGAACACCAGTTCATAGAAAAAGAAATAAGTGGGAGCACAATAGAACTGGAAGAAATTCCAGAACCACGAGCTATTACTGAAAGCTTAGTAGAACCAGAGGGTTTGAAAGATCAGGACATTCCCACGCCACTCCGCAGGAGTAGTAGGCAGTCTCATCCGCCCGAGAAATACTGCGGTTTTCTCATAGACGGGGATAGAGAGGATTGCATCATAGATTGCGATGAGCCTACTAGCTTCCAGCAAGCCTTTCAGAGCGTCGACTCGGTAAAATGGCTGGATGCAATGCGGACCGAAATGGAGTCCATGTACACCAACAAAGTATGGACGTTGGACATTGCTCCAGATAGGGTAAAACCCGTAGGATGCAGGTGGATCTTCAAAAGGAAGATTGGTGTAGATGGACAGGTTGAGACCTATAAAGCTAGACTGGTTGCAAAGGGTTTTCATCAGCGACCTGGTTTGGACTATGACGAAACTTTTTCTCCAGTAGCTATGCTGAAATCCATTCGGATCCTTCTTGCCATTGCTGCCTTCCACGATTATGAGATTTGGCAGATGGACGTAAAAACAGCTTTTCTAAATGGACATTTAGAGAAGTGTGTCTATATAGACCAGCCAGAGGGTTTCATTCAGAGTGGGAGCAGCGGAAAGGTGTGCAAGTTGCTTAAGTCCATTTATGGACTAAAGCAGGCATCGCGGAGTTCGAACTTCTGTTTTGATGAGACGGTAAAGGAATTTGGCTTTATCAAAAATCCAGATGAACCATGCATCTATTGTATATTTGTAGCGAGAACTGTAGTATTCCTCGTTTTATACGTGGATGACATTCTCTTAATAGGAAATGATATTCCTATGCTATAATCTGTCATGGGGTTCTTGTCACACAGGTTCTCCATGAAAGACCTGGGTGATGCCTCATACATTCTGGGGATCCGGATCTACCGTGATAGATCCAAGAGGATTTTAGGACTTTCACAGTCCAGGTACATCGACACCATACTGAAAAGATTCAGTATGGAAGATTCCAAGCGCGGTAATCTACCGGCTTGTCACGGGATCACCCTCTCCAAAGAGATGTCTCCCAAGACTGATTTGGAGAGGGATCGCATGTCTATTATACCCTACGCTTCTGCGGTAGGCTCTATAATGTATGCGATGTTGTGTACCAGACCAGATGTGGCTTATGCACTGAGTGTGGCAAGCAGGTATCAGTCAAACCCTGGGGAGAAACATTGGATAGCAGTAAAGAACATTCTCAAGTATCTGAGAAGGACTAAGGAGATGTTCTTGGTGTATGGCGGAAAAGACCTCCAGATTGAGGCCTTTGCTGACTCCAGCTTCCAGAGTGACAAGGATGATTCCAAGTCCATGTCGGGTTTTGTCTTTACCCTCAATGGAGGGGCTGTGTATTGGAAGAGCTCCAAACAGGAAACCGTTGCTGACTCGACTATGGAAGCGGAATACATCGCTGCATCTGATGCCGCAAAAGAAGCTGTCTGGATGAGGAAGTTCTTGAAAGAACTTCAGGTGGTTTCGTCCATTGTTGATCCAATACCTCTGTATTGCGACAACAACGGGGCTATAGCTTTAGCGAAGGAACCCAGGTCCCATCAGAAATCCAGACACATCTTGAGGCGATATCACCTGATCAGGGAGATCGTGGATCGCCAGGAGATCAAGGTTCGGAGGGTTGCTTCAGAAGATAACACTGCAGATTCATTCACGAAGGCCTTACCCCAGGCTCAGTTCGAGCGGCTGATCGAGATGATAGGTCTTCGATACGCCAGTACATGGCCTTAGTGCAAGTGGGGGATTGTTAGAGTATATGCCCTAGAGGCCATTACTGTATCATACTAGTATGTATATTACTTGATGGAAGTTTGGGATATTCACAGTTGTATATAAAATCTTGCTCGAAATGATAGTATGCTACTTGGTTTGTCTCTGCTTTAATATGTGCATGTGTTTCTTTTAGCATATCGCTTATATACATATTAGTAGAGCCCTTAGGATCTTTGCTTGATTACCAGTGTTGTGATGGCGCTCACACTCGTGGGGGCTGGGTAATCCATAAGCACATCCTTATACAGGACCCTAGTCGTTGGACTATCGAGACAGGGCATCGATACTCCGGAGTAGACTAGCGTATGCGCTTCTCATCCCAGCGTGGGAGACGGTCTGTCCCATAGCCGTCAGTACGTCGTACTTGAGATAGTATGCGGGTGCTCGTTAGGTTACAAGTACACTGGACAGGACTCGTCAGGAACTGTTGGTTGGTATTATACCTATCGTCAGTTATCAGTTCCCAGATGACATGAGTATAGCTTAGTCCGCTGACTTGATACTGTCACTTCGTATCGAGTGTGTTCCCACTGTACTTTGATTGCTATCCTACCACGGCTTAAAGGAGTCGTGCAAACGGGTAGTAGTTGGGTGCAGTCCCGAAGCACTTGGAGGCAGTGACGGTTAGACATGATTCGTCTCTCCCGGTATTGGGGGTTGACATCGCGCTGTGTCTAGAAGAGCCATTACACGAGTAGTCCCTGGCCAGGGCAAGCGAGATATACTGGTAGGCTTCCAGTGTTATCTCAGGGTGTTCTGGGCTACACTCCGACATGACTTGTACCGCTATTAGGGGACTGACGTTCACCGCCCCCCTAGGCCCGCCATACGATGTATCAGACGAACAGACCGGACTGTACGGAGACCGTCACATACAGGCTCAGTAGGAGTTCAGATCGGTTCACCTCGTCAGTCTTCTTATCGGCATCTACCTGGGGACCGTTACGTACAGCTAGTGCCGCTTGCGGTCTGTAGTTAAACCCACTGCCAGCGTAGTGTCGAGTCTTTAGAGTCCCACACAGAGAGCTATTCGCCTTTAGGCAAAATGAGTAGAGGTCGCATGGTTTTGCGACAGGGTTCGTCCACATCCGCGCACTTGTGCACGTTTGCTGTCCGGACAGCTTATACTAGCGGGCTTTGGTTTAAGCCAGATCCTAGTATATGATTTGGGATTGGTTTTATCTTTTTGTATTCGTGTTCCTCGGATCACGAATACGGGTGCGTATGCACAGTTGATTGAGACAGAGGGAGAGGACTTTGATTAGGGTTAATGACCACTGTCATTTTATCAACCCTAATGCTTATGTGTGTATTATGATTAATTGATATTAGTTTAATATAATTGTGCATGGTTAGGGTTGTTGACCATTTGACATTCTTGACTTGTTGACCTAGGTTGACACTTTGACCATCATCATTTCATATAAAAGATGCTCTTTGATCCTTGCAATTTGCATTAAAAATGAAATGATAATGGTCATATCTTGATTAAGCCATGACAATTATCTTGCTAATTATCAATTTACATAATTCACCCATATATGAGAGAATGGTTCATTTTATTCTCTCATTCTATCATATGCTTTCTCTCTCCTCCTCTTCCTCTCTCTCAAGCTCTCCCGTCTCATGTATTGAGAAACACTTGAGCTTGAGAAAAACCTCTTCTTGATAATCTCTACTCTCATCTAAGGTTCTAGGATTAGCACTTCTAGCACTTTAGTTACTTCTAGCTTGAAGTTGAAGCCAAAAGTTGAGGCTCTCGGGTGGATCCTTCTTCGACGAGAGAAGACGACAAGGAGATCACTTCCGTTCACTACAAGGAGCAAGGAGAGAAGGACATAAAGCCCTAGGTATAACCATTCTTCCATGTAGCTAATTTTTAGTTAGTTTTTGTTTAGTAAAGATCCCATCTTTGTCTAGTCCATGTTGCCTAGAGTAGAAAAAATTCGATTTTTTTACCGTTTCCGCCTTCCCGCAAGCACCGAGGTGGGTAACGTGGACTTACAACTACATATCTATAAGTCGTGATTCACATTCACTTTTCATATCCCTAAAGCTTTCATCTCATATCTCAATATATATATTTAATCACTAATATCATCTCTAACTATCTTTTAAACCATATTCCTTGTTTTCTAATATAGGTTTCTAAGACTATATCCTATAGATCGGTTTCCATTTAAAATTTATGGGGGTGCTATACGCCATCCACCCGACTTCCCCCGTAGATATAGATCTACTCACTTTGATCCCTGCTTGCCGAAGTCGATGACGCCATACTCCGTCGCCTCGAAAACCGCGTGAAGGTACCTACAACAAATACACAATTGCAATCGCTATTAACATCAAGTCCGAAAAACCAATACGGCACACGGTGCGCTCATAGGTTAGAACCTATAGCCTACGCATGCAAAACAATCAAACAACCCTTGTTGTTGGCGTACAAACACCCAACAACTAAATACAAATCCAACATCAAAACCAAGCATTCAAAACACAGAAAAACATAGCCAAAAACACACCAATATGTTCCTAGATTTTGGTTAAAGTACTCTGGGACAAAACTAGCAAGTATAGGGTGTTTTATAGGGGGTAAGTAAGCTACAGACCAAATCTAGACCCATTTGCCCTCAACTTGGCTGGCCACACTACCAGAAATTCCGGCCTACTCGGCCCTAAGTGCTCTTATGGGGTTCTTCTTCTCAGGGTGGTCTCCTGTTGGTCCCACTAGGTCTCTGGTTTTGTTTGTTTTTCTTAAAAACTTCCCGGGTTGCTCCAGATTCCCTGTAGGCCACTAAATGTCACAAAACCGACATGGGTAAATTCTAAGTTCGTATTTTCTATTTTTGGGCATAAAATTCACACTAGGGTCTTGTAAACAGCCCCTAGAGTTCACCAAATCCACACTTTCACCCAAACCCTCTCTAGGGATTTCTAACTTCATAATAACCAAACCAAATCAGCTTCTAAACTAAACTAGAATGTAAGAAACTAAAAACTAAACTAAAAGGAAGTAGATATACCTCATTTGGGCAACTCAAGAAAAACCCTAGCTCTCCAAAGTCTTCAAAATCCAACTTTGATTGATCTAATGTGTTGAGGATGAAGTGGGGATCATTTTTAATAAAGACGGTGTAGGGTTATGGGAAGGAAATTGAGATGAAGTTTGGGGGTGAAGGTGGAGGGAGATGAGGAGGAAGAAGATGAAGAAATAATGGGGGAGGAAATGAATATGGATGCCCTCTATCTCTCTCTTTCTTATTCTCACCCACTCACAAGCCATGCCTCACTCTCTCTCTCTCCAATCATTCTCTCTTTAACCCTTTTCTCTTTTCCTTTTCTTTTTAAAACCCAAATCACATAATACCCTAAAAAAAACACATGAACAAAACATGTAACCAAAATACAATATGACATGGTGCACTAGCCATGGAAAACTGTAGAAATACGGATTTGACTTAATCGCGATTAGTAGTGCACTAATCGGGTTTAATTTTAAACTTACATATAATAAATTATAAAAATGCTATATCTGATAAATATATTTTTAAATGAATAAATCATTTTAATCTCCAATTATTTCACAATTATTGGTATATATTTATCCCATTTTAAGAAAACCCCAATTTCGCAAATCGGGTAGTTTTCGCGAAATATATTATTTTATATTAAATTCTAAAAATAATATTTTATATTTTTCTAAAACGTTACACTCCACCTCCAATTATCATCTAAAAATCTTCATCAAAACCCTAAACTCTTTTCATTAAAGATGATCCCTCCTCATCATCAACACTTTGGACCAATCAAAGTTGGATTTTGGAAACATTAAGAAGCTAGGGTTTTTCTTGAGTTTCCCAAATGAGGTATAATTCTTTTCATTTAGTTTAGTTTTTAGTTTCTTGCATTCTAGTTTAGTTTAGAAGTTGATTAAGTGTGAAATGGTGAAGTTAGAAATCCCAAGAGAGGGTTTGGGTGAAGGTTTAGATTTGGTGATGTCTAGTGGCTGTTTCCAAGACCCTAGTGTGGATTTTATGCCCAAAAACAGAGAATATGGACTTAGGAATCTACCCGTATCGGTTTTTGTGATAATATTGCCCTAAAAGGAATCTGGAGCGACCTGGGGTAATTCTTAGAAAAACAAACAATACCAGTGACCAAGATACGCCACTAGGAACCCACCACCAAATTACTAGACCATTCCAACCTGATTTGGCCGGCGAGCTTGGATCTAGGGGTAGAGTCGCCGGTTTTGTAGTGGGTCTGGAGTTGAGTTTCTGACTGTAGCCCCTAATCCCCATATACAACTCCATATACTTGCTAGTTTTGTCCCAGTTTACCTGAACCAAATTCTGGGAGATGTTGTGAGTGGTTTTGGTTATGTTTTCCGAGTTTTGAATGCTTAGTTTTGATGTTCGGATTTATATTTGGTTGTTGGGCGTTTGTATGTCAACAACAAGGGTTTTTTGATTGTTTTTGCATGCCTAAGCTATGGGTTCTGACCTATATGCTTTTCATGTGCCGTTTCGGTTTTCCGGACTTGATGTTAATAGCATTTGCGATTGTGTATTTATAGTAGGTACCTTCGCGTGGATTCCGAGACGACGAAGCACATCGACTACGGCTGAATGAGAAGATCCGCATGTGAGTATATTTGTATCTACGGGGGAAGTCGGGATGGCGTATAGCCCCCCGCAAATTTTGATGGAAACCGATATATAGGATATGGTTAAGGAAACCTATATTAGAAAACTAGGGATATGGTTAAAAAGATAGTTAGAGTTGATATAAAGAATTTGTATATCTATCGAGATATGAGATGAAAGCTATAGGGATATAACTCTTAGACCTGATATGATAGAAATGATGTCTCGAATTGATAAATAAGGATATGAAAAGTGAATGTGAATCATGACTTATAGATATGTAGTTATAAGAGAATAAGTATGAGGTTTAGAGGAGCATGACACGAGATTACTAAGGTAGATTGTATATATATAATGACTTAATGTGATGAAAAGAATGGTCGATGTGATACGATGACTTGATTGATATGTTGGTATACGGATGCGAGTCGATATGAGATGATTGATACCTTTGTCGGTCCCCTGATATGAGATTGTTATGGATGTGTCCTAGGATATAGGTATATAGATATATTTAATGTTGTGAATCATGAGTGTTATGCCGTACGAGACGTTAAGTCCGTACCCTCAGTGTCATATAGGTTGATAGGATCCCTAATCGTCTAATGCCACCGTACAATGGATTACCGTACGTGATGAGTTTGACTTGATGATTGATCCATAAACTTGACTAGAGGATGACGTACGATGGATTATACCATACGTGATGTTGTGAGGCAGGATGCCGATTGATAGATTCACCGACTCGGATATAGTGTGGATACGTATACCCGTTAGCATTTCACGTACGATGTACCTAATGTTACGTTCATGATAATCTCATTGCATTATATATATACCTGTGCTTGTACACCTACACCATTATTGATGATGTGTATGTTACACTTATACAGATTTGGCCGGCTCACACACTTCATCATCCATAATTGCTAGGTCGCATACACAGTAGAATTATATTTTTGCACGCATTGAGATTTGCTGATTTTGTGAGATTCTGGATTTGAGAACCGTGGTCAAATTTCAAAGGAAATTATGTATTGTTTTAAAAACCCAGGTTTTCTTGATATGATATTTTGAGACGTCCACCATGTGTTTTCTTGGTTCTGAGAGTTGCTTGTGTGACCCGATTCGAGGAGCGGGAGGCACCGTCTGCAGGTACATGATGGACCCGGTATGGTTCCCTGGGGCAAGAGTTGATTTTCGTGGTGTAGACGATGAGCCTGGCAGAGGGAGTACTACCTACCGATGATAGTATTTGGACTCGGCGGTTATCCGGAGGATACCGACCGGAGTAGTGAGATAAATATGAGGGCCGACCAGAGTATGTGGCGCTTGAGGGCCGATCTGAGGATGCGACGCATGATATATTAGGATTTACATGTCGATACTGGACACGGGTTTCATGATGTTTCGAGTGTCGATATTGGACATTCGGGTTCCATGATTTGATATGTCACAGATGGACACACGTTGACTTATATCCTCATATTCTTATGCATATGCTTTCATGATTTTACATGCATGATGTTGTTGTGTCATTGGTTGATACGTAGATGAGATCCACATGCATATAGGCATTGAGTATATTGTTGGCACATATGCAGATACGGTCACCCTAGATATCATAGCATACCTTTATGATATAGTTGACCTAGGAATCGTTGTTTATTCGATTTCTAACTGATGATGTTTTCTACTCACGAGTTGGCAACTCACCCCCATTGTGCCACAGTTCTTGCAGGTTGACAGCATGGATCGGTAGCGGCATCGCTGGCACACAACTTACTTTCGGGTGATCTGCTTTGGTAGGTGGTACATGTTGGATCGTGCCACTCTTGTATTATTATTCATATTGTATCTAGTTAACTCTATCAATCAGAAACTAGTATTTGTATATGTAGTAAGACTTAGCAAGACTTGTAGTTGCGAGACTTGAGCGATGGGTTATATGTTCGCTTGGTGGGTTTGATGTCATGCTTTACATTATTCTTTGTGTTGACCTTCGCCGTTGGGCATCGTATACTTATATTGTGATTTGCATGGTTGTGATTCCGCCGGTTAGCGAAGAGCTAGCTCCCGCTTGGGGATGCCTTTTATATTATCATGTATTTGTAGTTTTGGATCAAAATATATAAAGGAGGTGCTGCCCAAATTTTTAAAAGACGAAACAAGTTTTTCAACTAATAGATTCCGCTTGCATTTTCCATGTTCCACTATTTATGCATTAAGAAAACTTTTGATTTCATTATACCTTTATTTCAAAACTTCACCTCTTTTATTTTCTTTAAAAAGATTTAGATTTATGGGCTTCAGCTTACTTGATTTACGCTATGCCTTTAGATGTGGCGTGATTTAAGTACCGGTCACGAACTAAATTCTTGCTCGTGACATGGCATATATGCAGAGGCATTAGTTATGGCCGATTTTAGAGGAAAGACGTGCTGAGGACGCAGCTATCCGGTTATAAGAAAGAGTTAAGCAAGAGTGCTAACCTCCGTATAGTTCGACATAGGTAAGATCGGAAGAAACCAAGAGCAGGTTCTTTCCAAGGCACCGCAGCGATAGAGATTTGCACACAAGATCGGTTGTATCACGCTTATTCAGAGAGCCAGATGCCGCCATCAGTAACGTGCCATTTGCGAGTGGTCATGTTAAATGGCCAAGAGATGATCAGCGGAGTGCCAGAGTGGACTGTTCTGCTAGTACACCTGACCGGGCCGACAAGCCGAAAGATTGTGAGATTAGTAATCCACAGAGAAATGAAGACGCCAGACTGTGAGCAGGAGGCAAGTAGATGTTCTTGCTCTTCCAGCTTTGGGCGTACCGGCATTTTTTGAC
Source organism: Agapanthus africanus (assembly GCA_030015575.1). Taxonomy (NCBI): domain Eukaryota; kingdom Viridiplantae; phylum Streptophyta; class Magnoliopsida; order Asparagales; family Amaryllidaceae; genus Agapanthus; species Agapanthus africanus. Next base: position 316,478,236 of record CM057346.1, on the reverse strand, counting down.
ATGGTAGGAGGTGTACCTCAATGTCATTTATTGCAATTTGCATTTTGTGATCCGAGTAACACACTTTTATCGCTTGTATTTGAGTTTCATGATATCGATTTCGTGCACCATGGTTGCACCTACTGGAGATTTCATTTTTGTGCACCGTTATTGCACTCGATTTATGTTTATACACCGCTATTTTTGTTTGCAATTTATGCATATCAGTCGCACTTGATTATGATTTTGTACCTTGATTGCACGTGTTTACGATTTCGTGGATTTCATACGGTCGATTTGATTTTGTACATGTGGTACGCAGTCGATTTGATTTTTGTACTCGGTATAACTCACATATGCTTGCAGTGCATTGATACGTGTTTTGTGCACGCAGTTGCACTCACTTATGATTTGGTACACCTTAGTACATTCGGTGTTGTTTTAATACGGAGTTGAGATATTGATGAGTATTTCATGCATTTTGCACCAGATTTATGTTTTCGTGCGCGTCTGCACTTGACGTTCATTATCGTGCAAGCTACTGCACTAGATGTTTTATACGGACCTGATGCACTTGGTTTGGATTTTTGCGCATATTAGGCGCATGGTATGAGATTTTATTCGTGCATGTTAGTTGCACTGGATTGAGATTTTCGTGCACTCTAGATGCACTTGATGTTGTTGTCATGCACACCAGTTGCACTTGACAGATGTTTCGTGCACACCCGTAGCACTTAGTATGTCTTATATGCACATTCATGGAACTTGTATTTGGCTTTGATTTCCATACACACCAGATGCACGTGATGATTCGGTACGCCTTTTGAGGCTAATTTTTGCTCTTGAGCATTATCTGTTGATGATAGGTACTATATTATATGTAGTAACCGGGTAGGACTGATCTGAGGACAGTGCCTGGGTTAATTTGCATGCATAAAAAGTTTACCAAGAGGTTTTCAAAAATGAGCTATAGTCTCGCTATTTCCTGCGTATCCGCGAGTGAGACGAACCTTTACAAGGAAAACCTTCCGGGATATTTCAAAAGCCGAGACGTATAATTTGAACAAAAATATATATAGATATATTTACAACTTTACAATTGAGCGTCCGTCACTTGTGCCGTGAGCTACACATCACACGGCAATTCGGGAAAGATTTTGCATGTGATTTATTCAGTTTTAGAAGGATTTTACCACGATGCATACTAATTACGTATTATGATTTTGAGTATAGCATATTGAGAATTGCATTGGATTTCGAGATTTGCATCTCCATTGTAACTCCGATGATTGTGTTACGCCTGACGGAGTTCAATTCTGAGTTTCGTACTCATTTTCATGTGCGCACGATGCGCTGTGGTGTTTTTGCGTATTCCGTGATTTCGGAGACCCGTTAATTTGAACAAGATTATTGAAATATTTTAGTATTTGGGGGTTTAAAAATAAATTCGGGGACTGAATTTATTTAAGGGGGAAGATTGTGACATTTCAGAAATATAAAATATTATTTTTGGAAATTAAATATTAAAATAATATATTTCGCGAAAACTATTCGATTTGCGAATAGGGGTTTTTCGTAAAATGGTATGAGTATATACCAATATTTGGAAAATAATTAAAGATTTAAAATGATTAATTGATTATAATGATATTTATCGAATTTTGGCATTTTTAAAATTAATTATATGCGAGTTTAAATTAAACTTGATTAGTGCACTACAAATCGCGTTTAATCCAAATTTGTGTTTCTACAATTTTTCATTGTTAGTGCACAATGTCATGTGCATGTGTTGCATGTTGTTTTATTTTGTGCTTTCATTTGTGACTTGTGATTTAATTGAGTGGGGAAAATTAGAAAAGAAAAGGAAAATAGATGACATGATTGAGAGAGAGGGGGGACAAGTTATGACTTGAGACATGGCATGCCATGAGAGAGAATGAGAGAGGGGGGATATGGCTCCACCTTTGACCATTCTTCATTTGTTTTGTTCAGCTCCTCCTCCTTCTTCCTCACCTCCTTTCTCCACCTCCTCTATGCTATGAATGCATCCCCAATTCTTCATCAAAACACCACACTCCCTTCAATAAAAAGATGCACAACCTCATCCTAAATTCTTTGAACCATTCAAGATTGTATTTTGGAGACTTTGGGCACCTAGGATTTTCTTGAGCTGCTCAAATGAGGTATAATTGCTTTCCTTTAGTTAAGTTATGGTTTTTAGTATATCCTAATTTAGTTTAGAACTTTTTTTAGTGTAGTTTGTGATCTTAGAATTTTCTAGGTTGAAGTTTAGTGAATGCATGGATTCGTAAATGGTAAATTGAGGTGTAGTGGGTGTTTGCAAGACTTGAACAATATTTTTACTGGCCAAGACCAGAGACTAGGACCCAGAACCCGAAGTTAGAGTTTCCCGACATTGGTATTTCGCCAGAATTGTGACAGTATTTTTGAATCTGGGATGGCCCAAGACAACTACAAAATAAGTTCCCATGACAATGAGACGAGCAGGCAACCTAGAACCTACCCTGGAAACCTGAACCCCTCCCCTTCATGTTTGGCCGCAGATTTATTCTTGGTGGCCGCAAATTGCGGCGACATGTTGGTGGAATTGTGTGATTCTTGGTGTATAGCTTTGTTTTCTAGAGTTTAGACCAACCCTATATGCAAAATGTTGTAGTTTGTCCTAGGGTGAAATTTGTGAGTGATTTCGTCTGTTGCTGAATTTCTTTTTCCGATTTCTGAAATTGGGATTTGGTGTTTGATATCGTATTTGGTCGTTGGACGTTTGTACGTCGACGACGAGGGTTATTTGGTTGTGCTAGTTATATGTATGCCCTAGTGGCCATTACTGTACATACGATGTATATTGTAGTGGATGCTTGGACATATATAGGGAGGACTTTCTTGCTCGACATGATAGTATGCTATCTTGTTACACTTTATCTTAACATGTACTCTGATTGTCTCTATGTTACATGTTGATAAAGCCCTTAGGATGAGTACTTGACTACCAGGACTATGATGCGGATCATACTAGTGGGGACAGTATAGTCGCCAAGTACATCCTTCAAATGTTCCTAATCGTAGGTTTATCGAGACAGGGCATAGATATACCAGAGTAGACTAGCGTATGTGCTTCTTGTCCCATATAATGGGCGATGGATGATCCCATATCCATTGGTGTTTGACATCAGAGAAGGTATACGGGTGCTCAGTGGAGACTGGTTACGCTGGACGGACTCGCCAAGAACTCTCAGATGGTATTATACCTCACGTCAGATGGCAATTCTCTTGTGACACTGGTACAGGTTAGTCTGTAGACCCGACATCGTCATAGAGTCTTGTGTGATTCCCACTATGATTTGATTTCCATCATACTACGTCCAAGAGGGCGTGCAAAAAGGTGTCTTTTGGGTACAGTCCCGAATCACATGGAGGCAATGAGCGATAGGAGGGGATTCGTCTCTCCCGGTATAAGGAGTTGATGTTGCGCTATGTTCGATTGGCTATAACTAGAAATACCTGTCCAGGGTTGCTGAGATTTACTGGTAAGTGTTATCAGTAGATTCTTTTACAGTTATAGACCTCATATCGACACGACTTATCAAGCTATTGGGGTCTGACGTTTAACACCCCTAGGCGAGATATGCGACATATCAGACGAAGAGACCGGACTGTACGGGAGTGTTACTGATTGGATTCGCAGGAGAATGTACAAGCTTGCTTGTTGATCTTCTGATCGCTCAATACCTGGGTGGTGATTGTTAGCGATTCTGCGTGTTCAAGTTTTAGTTTAAATACCGCAATCAAGACGGTTTCGCTTGTAGCTAGCCGGTTGAGTACGGGTCATCCGCAGGGAGATGGGAGTCTTTTTCAATGTGTTTTAACGAGTTAAGTCCGGTTTTTCAGATTTTGTTGTGGTTATCTAAGTGTTGAGTTGATATTTAAAGAGAGCTTGTTAGGGTTAGGATTAGGTTAGTTTGAGTTAGGAGTCTCCACATCTTTCGTTGCCCCTCTTAATATCGGTGTTACGGTAATCGGCAAAAACGGGGATTAGCACGACTAGGAAGGAACTTGCGAGTATAAGCTAGGCTTTCCAACGCATAAGTCCTTCCTTTTGGTGCTTGTCCGTCCGTTCTTGGCTCTTAGCCATAACCTCCGGTTAATTCAACCACAACCGGTCTCACTACGGAATCACCGCTATCATGTAGGATAGGGTGCCGTAAGGAGCGGATTGTGGTTCAATTAACGGGAGTCGAATTAAGCTGTTGGGCAAGGAAAGAGTGAGAGAGATTTCCTTCTCTCAAACTTCCCTTATCCTACCCTAACAAGTATGAACTACTCACACATCATGATACGGAAAAATAAAACAAAACAAAAGAGGAAGATAGAAAGAAAGAGATTAGAAGATAACGACTAGCTATTTGCGACCTCACCTTGGCGAGGATCTAGCGTAAGCATCATGGTCGTATTAAGGATAAAGAAAAAGAGAGAAGAAAGAAACAAAAAGAAATAACAACAACTAGTTAACAAATTAAAATTACAACAATTATAGAAAAAGCAAGACAAGCAAAATAATAAACGGTTCTTCTTTATTAATCACTCTTCACTCACAAGCTCACTACAAGTTTCAATGGAGAAGAGGTGAGAAGAAGAAGAAGAAACAACACTAAACCTTACAAAAGAGAATACAAAATTATGGACCCTTTCCTTCACAAAGTTCTGGGCTATTTATAGGCTGGAGAAGGAAAACCTAGGGCAACATTCAGAACCCTTATAAAAAGACCAACATACCCCTAAAATTTCAACGTCTGCCGCCACCATACGGCCGCGGATCCGCGGCCTAAGCCAGCTTATGCCGCGGATCCGCCGCACTATGGTGGAGTCAAGGGGTCGAGTTCTTGGTACTTCCCTGGTCTGCTGTCCCCTCTTGTCTGGTATATGTATTTTCTGAAAATACTTCCACATTTCTTCCAGAATTTCTGTTGAGGGAAAGGTGGACTTTGGACATGGATTTTCTTGAGCTCCGCGTAGATTTCTTGGTTTTGGTGTTGCCATAGTGCTTTGTGCATGAAGGTGACAATTGATTTGTCATTTTGTCTCCTAAACTGGTGTGTGGCAACAGACGGATAAAGAGCGGAGACCCGTGTTTTATCTGTGGTTGGCAGGAACTCGGATTTTTGTCGTATTTTTCCATGGATTTCACCGTTTAGAGCCGAGAACCTGTATCCTGCAATTGACTAGCAAACACGGCTCAAGAGTACCTACCGATATGCAATGTGATAAAAATTGGGCGGTATAAAAATGCAAAAATCTGATATGAACAAATACCCCCAAACTTATCATTTGCTCATCCCGAGCAAAACCAATTTATTCAAAAAAATTCCTAACCTCACTTTCGCAGGGAACGCGATTGCACTGAGCATGTGCAACAAGCCGTTAAACCTCTAGGTGTCCCTAGTAGGAGGAGTGTTGTCTTCTGAGGGTTTTCAGCGGATACTACCCACAAAATCCGGTCAAGTTGTAAAATAACTAAGATTCAAATCCTAAAGTTTTGTTTCAGAAAATAACAATTCTATAATCCTATGTCTAGATCATCGAACCTTTGTTTTTCACACCTCGCTTCTTATTTAACTACAGATTTTATATGTCTTTACGTGCAGTGCAGATAGTGTCGTTAAGTTCCAGAAGGGTCGAATAAAGTCATTATGTCGCACAATAAAGCCCAGATAACAATTTTAAAAGGATCACATAAGTTTTATAAAGAGTTAAGCATTTTTCAAGTTTCGTTTTCCAGTAAAGTTTCAACTTCAGAATTTCTATCTTCCTTAACAGGAAACTAAGTCATATTCCTCACTCCACCTTTTTCTTGTTTTCATTTCATACACACCTCTGTGAACGTGCAATAGTCTTTATCACAGAATAAAACCTTCATATCTCCGCTAAATTTTTTTATAAAAGCCTGTCTTTTATCAAGATTATTCTCACACAAAGAACCGTTAGGAATTTTTACTCGGAGAGAACACTTGCTTGACTTTGTTTTAAACTGGACTTTCTAGGCTTCTTAGCGAGCTTTGGGCCAATGCACCCAAACCAGTTGGTTTTAGGCCATTAGGTGTAGAAACACCCCAGCGGACTTAATTACTCAAGTTACCTAGGTCCAAAAACAAAAGACAGTTTGGCGTGAAAATCAGATGATTTAATGCGAACGGAGATATAACCGGCAGTTCAATTATTTTTATTTTTTTTTGGATAAAAGACGTGTTTAGTGGGTTCGGTGTGTAATCATTCCAGTCAAGTTTCAGATGGGTTATTTTTCAGACTTAGTTCCAATTACGGCATCAATAACATTCCTTCATATTCGCTTTACTTCATAAACTATTCTTGACATTACTTATTTCAGAACAAACCTATTTGATCCTCAAAAAATCATTTATCTGTTTAAAAGTTTTTAAACATAAAAGACTTGTCATCTAATTCCCAAAAACTCACGACACGTGTAGTGTGATGTAAAGACGTATATCAGCTATAGTTAACTTCAAAGGAGAGTTATCTTTCAGGTTTTCAAAATCTAAACATAAGATTTAGTTATTCTTATTTTTTCAAACAAAACCGTCGAAATGTTGAATCAGAGTTCTTCCACAAGCTAACTTGACAAAAAAGTTTTTATATTTTTTAGAAAATTTTCAGATTTTTATGAATTTTATGGATTTTAATATGCAGATGCAAAATATACACATGAATGCGAAGGTAAGAAATGCGTACCGAGCGTACCCCCAAACATAAACTGGACAGTGTCCTCACTGTCGTTGCATGAAGAGATCATTTGAGGGGTCAAAACTGTCGGTTAGCGATACACAAATTTTTTTGTTTTTGTTTTTAAAGAAAAAGAAAAAGAATATACACAAATATATACAAAATGGTTTGTACATACTCCCAAACTTATTTGGAACAGTGTCCACTGTTCTTGGCTGGATAACCGAAGTTTGGAGGTAGGCAGAGGAAGATCATTCAGGGTAAACCGGCTCCTGTAAGAACAGGAGCTCCTCTGTTTGTTCGGCGCTAAGGTACGGTTTGCATCGGTGTCCGTTCACTTTGAAAAATGAACCGTCCTTTGGATTTTCCAAATCCACAGCGCCCTGCGGATACACATTCCGCACAAAATACGGCCCTTTCCAGCGAGATCTGAGCTTTCCTGGATGGAAGTGAAGTCGGGTGTCGTAAAGCAGTACCTGCTGACCAGGTACGAAGGTTTTGCGCAAAAGATGTTTATCGTGAAACACCTTCGTTCGGTTCTTAACGACAACCACGTTATCGTAAGCCTCATCCCTAAGCTCGCTCAGTTCGTTCAGTTGCAGCTTCCGATGGCTGCCCACATCCTCGAGAGACAGATTCAACTCTTTTATCGCCCAAAATGCGCGATGCTCTATTTCGACAGGTAGGTGGTAGGCTTTTCCGTACACAAGCCGATAGGGAGACATGCCAAGGTCGGTCTTATAAGCGGTTCGAAATTCCCAAAGGGCATCAGTGAGTTTCAGCGACCAATCCTTACGGTTCTTGGAAACCGTCTTCTCCAGTATCTGCTTGATTTGCCGATTAGAAACTTCGGCCTGCCCGCAGGTTTGGGGGTGGTAGGGTGTAGAGAGCTTATGATTAATGGAGTATTTCCGCATCAAGGCCTCGAAGGTTTTGTTGTAGAAATGACTTCCATTGTCGCTAATGATCGCTCGGGGGTGCCCAAAACGAGAGAAAATGTTTTCTTTAAGGAACCTAACGACAACCTTCTTGTTGTTAGTCCGGCTGGGCACAGCCTCGACCCATTTAGAGACGTAATCAACAGCTAGAAGGATGTACAAGTTCCCAAAAGAGCTGGGAAACGGCCCCATGAAATCTATCCCCCAAACATCGAAAATCTCCACAACCAAGATCGGTTGGAGCGGCATCTCGTTCCTCCGGGATATTCGGCCCATGTGTTGGCACCGGGAGCAAGTCTTGCAATAGTCATGAGCGTCTTTGAAGAGTTGTGGCCAGTAGAAACCACATTGCAAGATCTTCTCAGCTGTCTTTCTGGGCCCAAAATGCCCGCCACACGCTTGATCGTGGCAAAATGACAGCACACTCTTGAATTCCTCGTCAGGGACACACCGACGAATAATCTGGTCAGGACAGTACTTGAACAAATAGGGTTCGTCCCAGTAAAAGTGTTTTACTTGGGATAAGAAGCGAAGTCTGTCTTGACTTGACCATTCGGTCGGTAGTAATCCCGTGGCCAAATAGTTCACAATATCTGCGAACCAGGGTTCGCAAGATACTGTTAAGAGCTGTTCATCCGGGAAAACGTCGTTGATCGGAATTGGAAGCGAAGGCGAAGAAGGAAGTGGTGAGAGATGGTCGGCAACCACGTTTTCACAGCCTCGTTTGTCCTTAATGACAAGGTCAAACTCTTGAAGCAAGAGGATCCAACGGATTAACCGAGATTTTGCATCTTTCTTCGCAAAAAGATGGCGCAGAGCAGAATGGTCTGTGTAGACAATGACTGGAGAGCCGATGAGGTAAGGTCTGAACTTTTCTAAAGCAAATACAACAGCCAAGAATTCCTTCTCAGTTGTTGTATAATTGAGTTGGGCGTCGTTCAGGGTTCGGCTTGCATAATAGATTACGTGTGGCATCTTATTGATGTGTTGTCCAAGGACAGCACCGATGGCAAAGTCGGATGCATCGCACATAATCTCGAATGGGTGCGTCCCGTCAGGTGAAGAAAGAACGGGAGCAGAAGTGAGTGAGCGTTTCAGTGACTCGAATGCAGTCACACAGCTCGAGTTGAAGTCGAATGGCGTGTCCTTGGCCAGCAAAAGAGTCAAGGGCCTAGCAATCTTGCTAAAGTCCTTGATGAACCGTCTATAGAAACCGGCATAGCCAAGGAAGGCTCGGATATCTCTGACGCATCGGGGAGGAAGCAGATTGGAAATGACCTCAATCTTTGCTTTGTCAACCTCTATGCCATTTTGCGAGATGATATGTCCTAAGACAATACCTTCGCGCACCATGAAGTGGCATTTCTCCCAATTCAAAGTGAGATTCTTGTCCTTACATCGGGTAAGGACAGCGTCAAGATGCAGCAAACACTCGTCGAAGGAATCGCCGAAGATGGAGAAGTCATCCATGAAAATCACCAGAAATTTTTCCACCATGTCTGAGAAAATTCCCATCATACACCGCTGGAAGGTAGCGGGCGCATTGCACAACCCAAAGGGCATGCGACGATATGCAAACGTGCCGAAAGGACAAGTGAATGTGGTCTTGTCCTGGTCTTTTTCGGCGATGGGAATTTGATTATAGCCGGAGTAGCCATCAAGAAAGCAGTAGTACTCGTGTCCGGCCAATCGTTCAAGCATCTGGTCAATGAAAGGTAGTGGAAAGTGGTCTTTCCGCATTGCGGCGTTGAGTTTTCTGTAATCAATGCATACTCGCCACCCAGTTTGGGTGCGAGTAGGGATTAACTCGTTCGCCTCGTTGGTTATGACCGTGATGCCCGACTTCTTGGGGACAACATGAATGGGGCTAACCCACTGGCTATCAGAGATAGGGTAAATGATACCACTATCTAGACATTTTACGATCTCCTTCTTCACAGCCTCCTTCATGACTGGATTAAGACGTCTTTGTGGATCCCGGGCTGGTTTGGCATCATCCATCAGATGAATGTGATGCTCAACGATCAGGGGACTAATCCCCTTGATGTCCGCCATGGACCAGCCAAAAGCTTGCCTGTTGCTGTGCAAGACTGCGAGAAGGGCTTTCTCTTGCTCGGGAGCTAGAGAAGCCGAAATGATGACAGGGAGGGTCTCGTTCTCACCTAAGTAAGCATACTTAAGGTGAGATGGCAACGGCTTGAGTTCCGGCAACGGCGCCATTTGATTGTTAGCGATTCTGCGTGTTCAAGTTTTAGTTTAAATACCGCAATCAAGACGGTTTCGCTTGTAGCTAGCCGGTTGAGTACGGGTCGTCCGCAGGGAGATGGGAGTCTTTTTCAATGTGTTTTAACGAGTTAAGTCCGGTTTTTCAGATTTTGTTGTGGTTATCTAAGTGTTGAGTTGATATTTAAAGAGAGCTTGTTAGGGTTAGGATTAGGTTAGTTTGAGTTAGGAGTCTCCACATCTTTCGTTGCCCCTCTTAATATCGGTGTTACGGTAATCGGCAACAACGGGGATTAGCACGACTAGGAAGGAACTTGCGAGTATAAGCTAGGCTTTCCAACGCATAAGTCCTTCCTTTTGGTGCTTGTCCGTCCGTTCTTGGCTCTTAGCCATAACCTCCGGTTAATTCAACCACAACCGGTCTCACTACGGAATCACCGCTATCATGTAGGATAGGGTGCCGTAAGGAGCGGATTGTGGTTCAATTAACGGGAGTCGAATTAAGCTGTTGGGCAAGGAAAGAGTGAGAGAGATTTCCTTCTCTCAAACTTCCCTTATCCTACCCTAACAAGTATGAACTACTCACACATCATGATACGGAAAAATAAAACAAAACAAAAGAGGAAGATAGAAAGAAAGAGATTAGAAGATAACGACTAGTTATTTGCGACCTCACCTTGGCGAGGATCTAGCGTAAGCATCATGGTCGTATTAAGGATAAAGAAAAAGAGAGAAGAAAGAAACAACAAGAAATAACAACAACTAGTTAACAAATTAAAATTACAACAATTATAGAAAAAGCAAGACAAGCAAAATAATAAACGGTTCTTCTTTATTAATCACTCTTCACTCACAAGCTCACTACAAGTTTCAATGGAGAAGAGGTGAGAAGAAGAAGAAGAAACAACACTAAACCTTACAAAAGAGAATACAAAATTATGGATCCTTTCCTTCACAAAGTTCTGGGCTATTTATAGGCTGGAGAAGGAAAACCTAGGGCAACATTCAGAACCCTTATAAAAAGACCAACATACCCCTAAAATTTCAACGTCTGCCGCCACCATACGGCCGCGGATCCGCGGCCTAAGCCAGCTTATGCCGCGGATCCGCCGCACTATGGTGGAGTCAAGGGGTCGGGTTCTTGGTACTTCCCTGGTCTGCTGTCCCCTCTTGTCTGGTATATGTATTTTCTGAAAATACTTCCACATTTCTTCCAGAATTTCTGTTGAGGGAAAGGTGGACTTTGGACATGGATTTTCTTGAGCTCCGCGTAGATTTCTTGGTTTTGGTGTTGCCATAGTGCTTTGTGCATGAAGGTGACAATTGATTTGTCATTTTGTCTCCTAAACTGGTGTGTGGCAACAGACGGATAAAGAGCGGAGACCCGTGTTTTATCTGTGGTTGGCAGGAACTCGGATTTTTGTCGTATTTTTCCATGGATTTCACCGTTTAGAGCCGAGAACCTGTATCCTGCAATTGACTAGCAAACACGGCTCAAGAGTACCTACCGATATGCAATGTGATAAAAATTAGGCGGTATAAAAATGCAAAAATCTGATATGAACAGGTGGCTGTTACGTTTAGCTGACCGCTTACAGCTTGTGGGTGTTTGATATAATCATCACCTACTGCCGGCGTATTGATTATTCTTTAGAGTCCTACACGGAGGTTTCCTGGCTCAGGCAAAATGGAGTAGGAGCACATATGTGATATGTGCGGGACCGGGAATAATACGTGTATGTGATACCGTATTAGATTCTCGCGATATGAGATATTGGCCGGGTATATGTGATATAGGCGGGTCATCGGATCAAGTTTTGATTCGATGAAATGATTCAGATTATATTTGTCGGTTATATGCGATATAACCGGATTGTCGGTGTAGCGTTTTGAAAATCGTTTCGGTGAAATTTCGGAAAATCGGTAAAATGGGGGGTGGTTTTCTGTAAAAAGTCAAAATACAAATATATTATTATAAAAATTAAATATACATATTCTAGCTATGTAATTGCTATTATTTGGTGTTTATTGAACCGCTGGTGAAATTTCAAATTTTCTGAAAAAAAATATTATTTTATTATTATTTTAAGCCGTCACTAATACATTTAATTAGGGAAAATTACAAGTTGGAATGAGTTGAAACAAATTTTGTGCATCATAAAACATTAAATAAAAATTTATCATGTGGTTTTTGGAACGAAATCATTTGCCAAAACGGTTTAGAAATTATTGAAGAAAAAAGGCTTTTTTTTAGCGTAAATGGATGTTTGGGGTATTGTATTTATCATTTTTCATCACCCCACACCCGTGCCCACATCCACACACCCCAACTTACTCCTCCCCATGGCTGAATTCAGCATCCACCATATTTTTCCCCACTTGATTTTCAAGGAAAAAGAAATGAAAGAAAAGAAAAGAAAATGAGTGAAGTAGTTAGACTTTTGACTTTGTTTGACCTTGACCTTGTCCCCCGCCCATTTTCCTCACCTCCCTCTCTCTCACCCACCCACTTTTCTGGCCGAAAATTCCTTCTCCCCACAGCAGCCCCCCTCCATTTTCCCCTCTCTTTTTCCTTCAAAACTTCATGAAAAATTGCATCAAAAATCCACCAAAAATCCCACAAAATCAAAATCAAAGTCCTACCCATTTTAGCTTAGCCCGTTTAGCATGGATCCTTGTGAAAAGAGAGCATTTTGGGAGGCCATGGAGTCTTGTGGACCTTCATATATTTTTGGGTATAATTCTAAAACTTTTTGTTGCTTAAATTGTTACTAATTTCTTAAGCTAATTTAATTAAGTGTTATTTGGATATGTGAGTTTAATTGCAAGTTTTGGAATTCAAGTTGTGAAATTGAATGCAAGTTAGGGTTTATAAAATTGGTGTATGGTTGTGTGTTATAATTAGGCTTTGTTGTCATGTTAATACAAGTTTAGTAGCTAGTGCTAATGGCTAGCTTAAAAATTTTGTTATTTTGCTAATTTGCTTACTAGGTTTTTGAAATTTGTTAAATTCTTGGGATTAAAAATGTGATTAGGTTTTTCTTGGCTTCATTAACTTTATTAAGTGTGGTTTAATGCTTTGGATCAAGCAATTCTAAGCTAGATTGTAGTTTGTGCATTTTGCTTTGAAATTGTTAAAAAGGGTATTTTTGTAAACTAGAATATTAGGATTTTTGGAATTTAATGAGATTAAATTCCGGAAATTGTTTATACGACTTATTTAAGATATTTAATAAATATATTGACCGCTACATTCATTTAATCATCGTGTTTTGTACAAAAACGGCGAATTGTGCTTGTTAGATTTTCGGAAAAATGACTTTTTAAGTGAAATTGGCGTTTTTGTGAGTTTTAACCTAGTTTATATTAAAATTAGTGTTCGTGAATGTGCAAATGAGTGTGATTGGATTTTCTCGATGGTTTGACGTTCGTACATCGACATCGAGGGTTGGTTTGACTATTCCTGCATGCGTGGGCGATAGGTTTGGACCTATGCGTGATACGCGTGCCGATTTGATTTTCGTATGCCGTTTCGATTTCGAATTTAGTTTTAATGTGATATGGTACGTTATGATATGTAGGTACCCCCATGTGGACTTCGAGACGACAAGCAAGCGCGTGGCGACGTCGGCACCGGCTAGCGAGGACCAGGTGAGTAGATTTATATCTACGGGGAGAAGTCGGGTGGATGGCGTATAGCACCCCCGCAGTCCGTGGTGGTGTATACGGATGCGTATACACACCAACAATTATTATATGTTTTTGGGATTAATAACGGTGCTTAGGATGGATATTAGTGTGTTGGATTATTTTAGCATTGCGAACCCTAGGGTAGTGTTGCACTACACATACACACATACATACTTGCATACACTCCTATTGATATGTGCTCATGGGATTCATTATAGTTATGTGTTCACATGGGTATGGGACTATGTGTTCACATACGGATTGAGGATGATACTTGGGATTGAACTGAGTCGATGAGATTCGATTTGAGGCCGTGAGATCGGTGATATAGCAGGGTTCGTATCTTAGATACGACATGACGTTGTAGCGGGTCCTTGACGTAGTGTTTCACACGTCCATGCTTACGTAGGCGGTATCAGTATGGTACTAGACGTAGATCAGTACCCCGATCATGATATTTGATAAAGAGGATACCAGGTGAATAGTATGATGAATGTGATATTGACCCGTACCCAGATTGGGATGCCGTACGACGGATTTACGTACGAGCTATATTGATGATTGATCCGCACTCTTGACTTGGGATGCCTGATTATAGATATGGTATCGGATATGATATTATTGAGGCGGGATCACCGACTATACATATACAGGTATGTATATGTATCGACTCAGATGATAGGCGGTTTCCTTACCTGTAGTTCAGCTTGTTAGTTCAGCCGTATAGTTTAGTGTAGTTGTTAGATTAGATTAGACTTCTTACCTATTTCAAAAACTAACGAATCGTGGGCATTTTTAAAGACAGCTCAAGGGAATCTACGGATATTTCAAAAACGACGTATCTTTTCATAAAAACACCGTAGCCCCTATTTTCAAAACCCCATGATTCGTGTTATTTCAAAAGGCACCATTCGTAGGACTTATATTAGATTATTGCAGATTAGTTATTGTTGTGTCTAGTATTCAGCTCCCGCACATTATTGCTGTTCGCTCTGCCTCGCATATTTATTTTGCTGCATATTCCATTATTGATATCATGCTGTTAGGACACCAGCACCATTACCGATGATGCGTATGTACCACGTACACCTACTTGCCGGCTCACACACATCTTCATCGGTAATTGCCATGTCACGTACACTTTAGAGAATATAATTGCTTGACTTAGACTGTTAGCTGGTAGTTTTGACATGATATTAGTGTACTTCCCTTATATGCCATATTAGACATTGTAGTTATTACCTACCACTTCATGCATACTGTTATTCAGTTGTTCATGCCTAGTTCATTATCATTGACATATGCACTTGTGATGATTTCTTGAGATTTATGATATTTCTGGATTTCGGGGAAAGCCGCAAAATTTACAACTTATGATCTTTTAAAATATAAAATGTTGCGGTTTTCTAGTGATGTAAAGTGTCGTCCACCATTAGTTTGCTGTGGTTTTGGAGATCCGTGTCGAGGAGTGGAGGAACCGTCACGGGTACATGGTGGGCCCGGTATGGTACCCCGGGGCAAGATGAATGTGGTGTTGACGTTGAGCCCGGCAGGGGAGCACTACCTACCGGTGATATTATCCGACGCGTCGGATATCCGGAGGATACCGTCGTGGTCTTGAGATGGATGGTAGGGGCCGGTCCGGACTGACGGCGCCCTAGATATTGAGATTGAAACATTGATATTTCGAGACAGTGAGATTTGTGTTTTGTGTCGATGCTAGACACTGTTGATACTGATTTCATTATGATACCTCAGTTTAAAAATACGAAGGAAATTTCACTAATTTATGAAAACAGTTTCTTCATTTACATGTATTCTGTTTCATGCATTCATACCTCATTCATATGATATATTGCTACCTGAGGCACTGACACGGGCACATGAAATTATACTCGGGTTAGATATTACCCTAGTCATTGTTATAGGCTGCCTGTTATACTTATATTTGAGGATATATTATGATCATTGACCTAGGTTGCGTTATTTATGCGATTTCTGTGCGTAGATGTTTTTCTATTCACGAGTTGGCAACTCACCCCCGTTGTGCCCCAGTTTCTTGCAGATTTGCCGTACAGGTTTCATTACGGCTTGCGGGCTCAGTTTCATTCGGGTGATTTGCTAGTAGGTGGGTTTACTTGTATCATACCCCCATTATATATCTTGTATATCATTATTCTGTTGTATCTAGAAGTTCCATCAACCAAACATGTATCTATTGAGATAGAGACCAGTGTTGTTTATTCTTTCGACCTTAGAGTCGCTCGTTATATTTCTGGTGGTTTTGAGTTTCCTTTTGAGTTTTTGATCCTCGCCGTTGGCGTTGTATATTATATTGTTTGTGTGGTTGTGACCGTCGATTGACGAAGAGCTAGCTCCCGCTTTGGGATGCCTTTTTCTTGATTTCGTATACTTATTCATGTTGTATCCCGTTTGGGGGCCAGTATTTACAAAGGAGACTCTGCCGAAATTTTCAGTAAACTTTTGATGCTTTTAAAAACCGCATAATTCGGCTTATGCTATTGAAACTACTTGCTTTAATTTGGTTTTGCCTGCACTCTACTACTTTTCTTGGTTTGGATTTCTGGGTTTTCGGTTTACTTAGATTACGTACGCCTCGAGAAGTTCGTAGTTTAAGTGCCGGTCATGTTCCGTACTTTCGGTTCGTGACAAAGTTGGTATCAGAGCGTTAGGTTTTAACCTTCGGAGCGTAGGATGACCCTTGGTTGATGGAATAGGTGACTAAAGTAGAGTGACGTACCGTTAGTATGTTCCGCGGCATATTTACGACACGCCACTCCACTTATGAAGCCTTAGGATGTACATTTCCTTGTTCAGTATTATATTCATTCCGATCTAGCCTCATCGGTATCAGTTTGGTTTTGCTGCTACGGTTACGGCAGGGAGAGCTACGGCTAGAGTTACGGTCAGCACAAGCTCGTCACGAACGAGGACTGACCAGGGCGAAATTCCGGCGACACACGATTGCAGAGATGTGTCTTTTTACTGTGTTTCCGCGCCACGAGCGTTTGGCGGATCGCCTTTATGAGGTTACTCGGATGTGCTGATCGACACTAGAGGATTGAGCCACTGACAGAGGCCATCTAGATTTTGATGACCGTTGGTGTGTTGCTTACTCCTGATGATTGAGGCACTGTTCAGCGTGCAGACGAGCGAGCCAGTTGTTGCTGCGAGCGACGAGATATCGCCCCATATGTTGGAACTATGGCGGGGCGAGTTGTACGAATAGATGATAGAAGGTCGCTAGTCACCCGATGATGAATGACTAGGAAAGGTGGTTCGTTCGCTTACCCCGATGCGAGGTCATCAGATAGATTGATTCCAGCTAGAGACGACTTCACGCGGAGACGTTGGGAGTCGACAGAGACGATCGAATGTCAGAAACCTATTTATCTAAGTTTAAAGTAGTCGGAAAGACATGCAGGCAATTCTATGGTCCCTCTAGAAGAATGAAACCCTAACTCAACTTAATGACCGTGTGAAAGCCTTTGAACCTTCGGGTTTGCGGCAGTTCTACGGCGCCATTAGTGAGGCTTGGGTTTGCCTTTCTACGGCTGGACCACCGATGCTGTGGTATGTACTCGATACTATTAAACTGTGCCCAAGAGGTTGAGCTCTTGGGGGATTATAAGGTTTTGACGACTCGATCGGATGGCTCGACTTAATTCGGATGCTAGGTGGTGAGATGCATTCTTGGGAGACTCCAGATACGAGGATAGTCGTTGGAGCTCAGTCCATGCAGCCGCGACGAGACGAGTCCAAAGCAGACGACATTAGAGAAAAGCGAAGTAAGAGGTTCGTACCAGATCTAGATGAGATGACGTTCCACTCCGCCGACATCAGAGATGCGATGCGCATGCCGAGGCATAGTACTTGGATTTACCTTCCAGAAGGAGTCGCGATGAGTGTGCAGTCGTTCCAGAGCAAGATGCAGATATAGGAAAGGACGATGACTTCCGGACAGTTGGCAGAGACGAGACATGGACGAGACCGTGAGCAGGATTCCTTCCAGGACACTGCTGCAATGATACTTGCACCCAGGATCAGATGTGTCAAGTACATTCAGAGAGCCAGAGGCCGACGCCAGTGATATGCTGTCTTACGAGTGGTCGCGATGATTGACCAAGAGATGACCAGAGAAGTGCCAGAACGGAATCGTCCCCATTAGCACACCTGATAGGGCCGATGAGCCGATGGACCGAAAGATCGGTAATTCATAGTGAAGACATTGACCCAGGAGTGGTCATGGTTACGCATGCCAGCAGGACAGAGTTCATGATCATCGACGAGACGTCCCACTAGTGACCGCGACAATTGGCCGAGATTCTTAGAGGATGCGCTTGAGCAGTACTATTCCGCCATTATTGATTACGATGTTTTGGGTGATTTATTCGTATGATTTGATTTTGATGATTGAGGATTTACGATCTTTGCACAGTGTTGCACTTGATATCGTTTTCGTTCTTTAGTTTCACATGTTTGTGATTTTACGGTTTTAAACAGTTGAGTTGGTTTTGTGCGTATGCATGCACACGATTTCGTTCCTGCACTCGGTATAGTTTATATATGCTTGCAGTGCAGTGATACGCCTTTTGTGCACTTAGATGCACTGGACTTCGATTTTGATTATGATACTCGATATTTGTTTTGTGCACCTTGTGCACCTGATTGCTTTTGCGCACGTTCGGCGCTTGATATTGGATTTCATGATTTCATGCACGATAGATGCACCTGATTTGGATTTTCGCGCATGTTGGGCGCATGTTTTGAAAGGTGATTTTGGTGCACACCAGAGGCACTAAATCGAGATTTTTTTTTCGTGCATGTCAGATGCACCTGATTTTGCTGTCAGGCACACATGTTGCCTACGACAGATGTTTCGTGCACACCTGATGCACTTAGATGTTGTTTCTGTGCGCATGTATGGCACATTCATGGATTTTGATTTCCGTGCGCACCAGACGCACGTAGTATTCATATGCATATTTTGGGATTGATTTCTTATAGAGCAGTACGTTTTTATGATATTGCTATGTGTTTTCGTACTGAGCAGGACTAGTCAGAGGACAGTACCTGAATACATTTTGCATGCATTGATAGTTATTGAAGGGATTTCCAAAAAGCGAGCTATAGCTTCAGTATTTACCTATGTGTCTGATATGACACGAAATGTTTAAAATAAGGAGACCCTTCTAAATTGTTTCCAAAACTGCGGAACGTACATTTCAAACAAAGGTATATATATATAGTTATTTTCTTATGATAAACGTCCGCCACTGTGCAGTGTTATACGCGTTGCACAGCGACTTAAAGAGATTGGCATGCATTTCCTTCAGACACTTACAGATATAGATTCGATATTTACATGTATAGTTTCGAGTTAAGTCATATCGGTTTTGATTTGGATTTGGCATTGATGTCTTCTCCATGACTCCGATGATTGCGGGATGCTTGACGGAGTTTTGATTTGAGTTATATGCTCATTTTTCAAGCGCATGCGCTGTGCTACGATTTGTTTTATGTATTTATGATTTCGGAGCCGACGACTTGATGGTTTTTCTTAGATGTTTTAGTAATTGGGGGAGTTTGAATTTAAATTCGGGGACCGAATTTCTTTAAGGGGGGAAGATTGTAGCGTTTTGAAAATCGTTTCGGTGAAATTTCGGAAAATCGGTAAAATGGGGGGGTTTCTGTAAAAAGTCAAAATACAAATATCTTATTATAAAAATTAAATATACATATTCTAGTTATGTAATTGCTATTATTTGGTGTTTATTGAGCCGCTGGTGAAATTTCAAATTTTCTGAAAAAAATATTATTTTATTATTATTTTAAGCCGTCACTAATACATTTAATTAGGGAAAATTACAAATTGGAATGAGTTGAAACAAATTTTGTGCATCATAAAACATTAAATAAAAATTTATCATGTGGTTTTTGGAACGAAATCATTTGCCAAAACGGTTTAGAAATTATTGAAGAAAAAAGGCTTTTTTTTAGCGTAAATGGATGTTTGGGGTATTGTATTTATCATTTTTCATCACCCCACACCCGTGCCCACATCCACACACCCCAACTTACTCCTCCCCATGGCTGAATTCAGCATCCACCATATTTTTCCCCACTTGATTTTCAAGGAAAAAGAAATGAAAGAAAAGAAAAGAAAATGAGTGAAGTAGTTAGACTTTTGACTTTGTTTGACCTTGACCTTGTCCCCCCCCATTTTCCTCACCTCCCTCTCTCTCCCCCACCCACTTTTCTGGCCGAAAATTCCTTCTCCCCACAGCAGCCCCCCTCCATTTTCCCCTCTCTTTTTCCTTCAAAACTTCATGAAAAATTGCATCAAAAATCCACCAAAAATCCCACAAAATCAAAATCAAAGTCCTACCCATTTTAGCTTAGCCCGTTTAGCATGGATCCTTGTGAAAAGAGAGCATTTTGGGAGGCCATGGAGTCTTGTGGACCTTCATATATTTTTGGGTATAATTCTAAAACTTTTTGTTGCTTAAATTGTTACTAATTTCTTAAGCTAATTTAATTAAGTGTTATTTGGATATGTGAGTTTAATTGCAAGTTTTGGAATTCAAGTTGTGAAATTGAATGCAAGTTAGGGTTTATAAAATTGGTGTATGGTTGTGTGTTATAATTAGGCTTTGTTGTCATGTTAATACAAGTTTAGTAGCTAGTGCTAATGGCTAGCTTAAAAATTTTGTTATTTTGCTAATTTGCTTACTAGGTTTTTGAAATTTGTTAAATTCTTGGGATTAAAAATGTGATTAGGTTTTTCTTGGCTTCATTAACTTTATTAAGTGTGGTTTAATGCTTTGGATCATGCAATTCTAAGCTAGATTGTAGTTTGTGCATTTTGCTTTGAAATTGTTAAAAAGGGTATTTTTGTAAACTAGAATATTAGGATTTTTGGAATTTAATGAGATTAAATTCCGGAAATTGTTTATACGACTTATTTAAGATATTTAATAAATATATTGGCCGCTACATTCATTTAATCATCGTGTTTTGTACAAAAACGGCGAATTGTGCTTGTTAGATTTTCGGAAAAATGTCTTTTTAAGTGAAATTGGCGTTTTTGTGAGTTTTAACCTAGTTTATATTAAAATTAGTGTTCGTGAATGTGCAAATGAGGGTGATTGGATTTTCTCGATGGTTTGACGTTCGTACATCGACATCGAGGGTTGGTTTGACTATTCCTGCATGCGTGGGCGATAGGTTTGGACCTATGCGTGATACGCGTGCCGATTTGATTTTCGTATGCCGTTTCGATTTCGAATTTAGTTTTAATGCGATATGGTACGTTATGATATGTAGGTACCCCCATGTGGACTTCGAGACGACAAGCAAGCGCGTGGCGACGTCGGCACCGGCTAGCGAGGACCAGGTGAGTAGATTTATATCTACGGGGAGAAGTCGGGTGGATGGCGTATAGCACCCCCGCAGTCCGTGGTGGTGTATACGGATGCGTATACACACCAACAATTATTATATGTTTTTGGGATTAATAACGGTGCTTAGGATGGATATTAGTGTGTTGGATTATTTTAGCATTGCGAACCCTAGGGTAGTGTTGCACTACACATACACACATACATACTTGCATACACTCCTATTGATATGTGCTCATGGGATTCATTATAGTTATGTGTTCACATGGGTATGGGACTATGTGTTCACATACGGATTGAGGATGATACTTGGGATTGAACTGAGTCGATGAGATTCGATTTGAGGCCGTGAGATCGGTGATATAGCAGGGTTCGTATCTTAGATACGACATGACGTTGTAGCGGGTCCTTGACGTAGTGTTTCACACGTCCATGCTTACGTAGGCGGTATCAGTATGGTACTAGACGTAGATCAGTACCCCGATCATGATATTTGATAAAGAGGATACCAGGTGAATAGTATGATGAATGTGATATTGACCCGTACCCAGATTGGGATGCCGTACGACGGATTTACGTACGAGCTATATTGATGATTGATCCGCACTCTTGACTTGGGATGCCTGATTATAGATATGGTATCGGATATGATATTATTGAGGCGGGATCACCGACTATACATATACAGGTATGTATATGTATCGACTCAGATGATAGGCGGTTTCCTTACCTGTAGTTCAGCTTGTTAGTTCAGCCGTATAGTTTAGTGTAGTTGTTAGATTAGATTAGACTTCTTACCTATTTCAAAAACTAACGAATCGTGGGCATTTTTAAAGACAGCTTAAGGGAATCTACGGATATTTCAAAAACGACGTATCTTTTCATAAAAACACCGTAGCCCCTATTTTCAAAACCCCATGATTCGTGTTATTTCAAAAGGCACCATTCGTAGGACTTATATTAGATTATTGCAGATTAGTTATTGTTGTGTCTAGTATTCAGCTCCCGCACATTATTGCTGTTCGCTCTGCCTCGCATATTTATTTTGCTGCATATTCCATTATTGATATCATGCTGTTAGGACACCAGCACCATTACCGATGATGCGTATGTACCACGTACACCTACTTGCCGGCTCACACACATCTTCATCGGTAATTGCCATGTCACGTACACTTTAGAGAATATAATTGCTTGACTTAGACTGTTAGCTGGTAGTTTTGACATGATATTAGTGTACTTCCCTTATATGCCATATTAGACATTGTAGTTATTACCTACCACTTCATGCATACTGTTATTCAGTTGTTCATGCCTAGTTCATTATCATTGACATATGCACTTGTGATGATTTCTTGAGATTTATGATATTTCTGGATTTCGGGGAAAGCCGTAAAATTTACAACTTATGATCTTTTAAAATATAAAATGTTGCGGTTTTCTAGTGATGTAAAGTGCCGTCCACCATTAGTTTGCTGTGGTTTTGGAGATCCGTGTCGAGGAGTGGAGGAACCGTCACGGGTACATGGTGGGCCCGGTATAGTATCCCGGGGCAAGATGAATGTGGTGTTGACGTTGAGCCCGGCAGGGGAGCACTACCTACCGGTGATATTACCCGACGCGTCGGATATCCGGAGGATACCGTCGTGGTCTTGAGATGGATGGTAGGGGCCGGTCCGGACTGACGGCGCCCTAGATATTGAGATTGAGACATTGATATTTCGAGACAGTGAGATTTGTGTTTTGTGTCGATGCTAGACACTGTTGATACTGATTTCATTATGATACCTCAGTTTAAAAATACGAAGGAAATCTCACTAATTTATGAAAACAGTTTCTTCATTTACATGTATTCTGTTTCATGCATTCATACCTCATTCATATGATATATTGCTACCTGAGGCACTGACACGGGCACATGAAATTATACTCGGGTTAGATATTACCCTAGTCATTGTTATAGGCTGCCTGTTATACTTATATTTGAGGATATATTATGATCATTGACCTAGGTTGCGTTATTTATGCGATTTCTGTGCGTAGATGTTTTTCTATTCACGAGTTGGCAACTCACCCCCGTTGTGCCCCAGTTTCTTGCAGATTTGCCGTAGATGTTTCATTACGGCTTGCGGGCTCAGTTTCATTCGGGTGATTTGCTAGTAGGTGGGTTTACTTGTATCATACCCCCATTATATATCTTGTATATCATTATTCTGTTGTATCTAGAAGTTCCATCAACCAAACATGTATCTATTGAGATAGAGACCAGTGTTGTTTATTCTTTCGACCTTAGAGTCGCTCGTTATATTTCTGGTGGTTTTGAGTTTCCTTTTGAGTTTTTGATCCTCGCCGTTGGCGTTGTATATTATATTGTTTGTGTGGTTGTGACCGTCGATTGACGAAGAGCTAGCTCCCGCTTTGGGATGCCTTTTTCTTGATTTCGTATACTATTCATGTTGTATCCCGTTTGGGGGCCAGTATTTACAAAGGAGACTCTGCCGAAATTTTCAGTAAATTTTTGATGCTTTTAAAAACCGCATAATTCGGCTTATGCTATTGAAACTACTTGCTTTAATTTGGTTTTGCCTGCACTCTACTACTTTTCTTGGTTTGGATTTCTGGGTTTTCGGTTTACTTAGATTACGTACGCCTCGAGACGTTCGTAGTTTAAGTGGCGGTCATGTTCCGTACTTTCGGGTCGTGACAGTCGGATCAAGTGTTGATTCGATAATTTAATGTATAATTATATATTTGATATATTAAATTACATTAACTAATATAAGCTCACTAAAACATTATTTTTCTCGCTCGGGTAATACATTAATATATATGCGATATATGTTAATTGTATTATTTTATTTTGTTACAATAAATATTGTATATGTGATATATAATATTGTAACATGTTAGGGTTATTAATGCAACATGATTAGTGGAGATTAAACATGATTAAGGTTTGATTTGGGTTAATTTTTCTAGAAGCTTCTAGAAGCTTTTTGTTTTGTTTTTGCAAAGATATTTTCTAAAGATTTTTTTTTATGATATTTGTTAACCCAACTCAATCCTTGACAATGGTTCATTCTCTACATGGGTTAAGTTATCATACTTAACCCATGGTTGCATTTCTAACCTCACCACAATTCATTATTCATCATAAATGAGTTAATCTTCTTCTTCCTCCTTGCAAAGCTTTCTAGTTTTGAGTTTAGTGATGAAAATTAGTGAGATTAAGAAAATAAATGAGAGCTAA
Organism: Agapanthus africanus; assembly: GCA_030015575.1. NCBI lineage: Eukaryota > Viridiplantae > Streptophyta > Magnoliopsida > Asparagales > Amaryllidaceae > Agapanthus > Agapanthus africanus. The sequence goes on along the minus strand of CM057346.1, from coordinate 316,453,979 downwards.
ATTCCTACTTCATCATCCTAATCTATTCTTGCCAATTAGATTAGGGTGTTCACTTCATTAGTGAGTGAGAGCTTGAGTTATGGAAACTTCAAGGTAGATCATCTTTATTATCGAAGATCGGAAGCAAGCATGCATCTTTCTCTTCGTGGAGCCTCTCTAGAGTCCGGATAATCGATGATCGTAGCGAAGGGACCATAACACGTCGCTTATGAAGTGAATGACTGGAGTACAAATGTTGTAATCCCAAACTCTTAGATGTTGAAGTGTTTAACATGCTTTGTTTCGCCTAATCTCTAGTTTAAAGATCTTGCTTAGGGTTGTTCGGCACGTCTAAATTTTAAATCGGATATGGTTGATACCTTGTAGATCCTTGTAAGAGTGCCTAGTAACCCTACAGTGGTATCAGAGCTAAGCTAGAGTTTTAGGCGAAGTCTAGGCGAATTTTAAAGTTCGATCGAACTCCGAATACCCGATAAAACCAAGTTTCTAGAAATTTTTTTAAAATGTTGATTTTTTTCTTATTAAAAATACTCAGAAAATAAAGCAGGGAAATATAAGAATTACTATGAAGTACGGACCTCCAAATCGCTCACGTGACTGTGGAACCGCGGCCAAACCATGGGTTTGGCGGCGGTTCCACGGCCAAAAGTAAGAGTTGGGGCCCACCACTTCAGGTACACATTCTTAGGTCCTTTTTCATAGTTCTGGGAATTTTTAATTCTACTCAAGTGTTGAGTTTTCTGGGTTGTATTGGGAACACGTTGATTCGATCGGAAAGTTTAAATTCGTTTAAGTTTTTTCTGGATAATTTAGAACGTGTTAAAAAATTCGAACGGATATCAATAACTCAGTTTTTCCCCTGCCGGAAAATTTCCAAGTGTTGGATTTTTCCGTAGTTTAAGAACGTTCTTAGTCGTGCAAGTAACGCGGTGGACCCTCTAGAAGAACACAAACCTTAACTCGATTATGTGACCGTCTGAACCGCCTCTAAAACTTAGGGTTTGGGGCAGTACGGCGTTGCCACATCTGAGGCGTTGGTTTGACCCTTCTACGACTGGACCATTGGAACTATGGCATGTAACGGATATTTTTTGAACTCCGCTCAAGTGTTGAGCAATTTGGGAAATCTTGAGTGTTTGTTTATTCGATCGGAAAGTTTAACATTGTCTATTTATCTGGAATGTGATACAATATTTGGAATCCACAAGTAGTTATGAGATAACTAATTTGAATGTTATAAATCTAGCAGTTTAGTCTCATTTGATCGGTTGCCACAGGATTTTGATGTGATCAAAAGTCCGTCGCAATCACGTAGCGTACGCGGATACTCGCCGGGTAAACTTAATAGACATGCCCCGACAAAGTGACTGTAGGAGAACCCCGTCGCCAAAAGTATCCGTTTGGGTGCTCGCGGCAGCGGTGTTCCGCCGTAGTGCACTTCGTCGACGACATCCGGGGGTGCGGCCGTCTACTAAAGTTTACGAAGAGCATTCGATCAGGATGTTGGGAATCTTGTTGAATTGCTCGACTAGATATTGAAAAATGTTTTCGAGACCGAGACTAAAATACGGGATTTATAATTGTTAGGCATGCGATGTCTAAGGAATTCATTTGGTTAAGCATTCGATGTCTATGAAGGTTGCGGATTCCAACTGTTGTAGTTTTACAGTTTCTTTTCTGTGACCGTAAGCGTAGTATGTGGTGTATCGCCGTTTCGTTGCTATACATCAACGACAATCGGGATGCGCATACTTGCTTACGTTGATGATATGAGATATTATGTGTTGTTGTGATATGTTATATTGGATCGTCGCGTTCTGAATAGCCGGGGGTTTTATGTGAGATGAGATTTTTTCTTTTTCATTCATGTAAAATTCATTTGTATGTAATATTCTTTTATTAGGGCACTTCCGGGCTGAGGATGATGTCACCATTGTATATTATTTACTTTTCCGCATTAGGTAATCCCAAGGCGGGGAGCACAAGTTACCGGGTTCTAGGGTCCAGTGGGAGACCATCTCGTGGAGTCGAGACCGGGTCTCCTAATTCTAGAATTGGCAGTGTTGCTTGCCGCTGTCGTAGGGGTTAAAGGATGTGGGTTTGGCTATTCATCGCGACCGTGGAATCCGTGTTTTATACAGGCTCGTATTAAAACACGGACATCCTATTATATCCAATATTTCATATATGTTCTTCTGCTGAAATGTTCTGTAATGAGATCATATTACTGCCTTAGACGAATGTTTATATTATATATATGAGATATATGTTATATTGCAGATTTCGTTTCAAATGTGATGCTTGTGAAGCATAATAAAATGGGACTTCATTAATAAGATTAATGAAACTAAAAGAATCCTAAAGATGTTGTAGAAACTTATTTAAAAACTGGTAGCTCTAGTTCTTGCTTTATATAACGGTGTTATTTGTAGAACATCCAGCACCTTATTCGATAAGGAAAGAGCCGAGATCCCTTCACCGAGAGTGACCTCTTTAGCGAAACTAGCAGATGCTACACACTCGGTTTGTCTTTTGATTGTTTTTATAGATTTTGCTTTGCATGGTGGTTTTTGCGAAATATCCTGCACCTTATTCGATGAGGAAAGAGTCGAGATCCCTTCACCGGGAGTGACCTCTTTAGCGAAACTAGAAAAGCCTCAAAAATATTCCATTCAAAATCACTCGATTCTACAACGATATCAAGTTCATTACGCAAAGGGATTTCTTAAAAACCTGTCGTAACCCTCCGTCATTTTAGGAAGTAGAGTACTTAGTGTTGGAGATAGTGCCCTCAGAGTCAATTATTGGATCACAGGCACGTGATTGCAATGATTGAGAGAGGACCTATCCCGGTAGGACAGTCTTACTCAAGATGATAGTATGCTATCTGGTTTATCTTTATCATCGTGTACTGCTTTAGGTGACCTGACATGTCGCTATTACACGTTGATAGAGCCCCTAGGATTCTTGCTTGACCACCAGCAGTATGTGGGCGATCATATAAGTGGGAGCTGGGGTCTATAAGCGCATCCTTAAAAGGTCCCTAGTCGTGGGAGTTTCGAGACAGGGCATCGATACTCCAGAGTAGACTAGTGTATACAGTCGAGACCCCGACGAGGGGCGGTGGCCGGTCTCACAAGCCATTGGGGTCAGTTGGATCACCTAAGATGTATACAGGTGCTCAGTGGGTTATGAGTACACCGGACAGGACTCGCCGGGAACATGCTAGTTGGTCATATACCAGACGTCAGATGGCAGTTCCCTGGTGACATGTGTACAGGTTAGTTCATCGACCTGGGGATCGTCATTTGTCTCGTGTGAGTTCCCACTGTACTTTGATTACTACCCTACCACGGCTCAAAGGAGTCGTGCAAACAGGTTTTAGTTGGGTATAGTCCCGAGCCATATGGAGGCAGTGAGCGTATCTTCAGGGGTTCGTCTCTCCCGGTATTGGGGGTGAGGTCGCGCTGTGTCTAGGAGAGCCATTACACAAAGCCCTCGGCCGAGGCAGGAGATTTACTGGTAGGTATTCCAGTAGTATCTCAGGGTGTTCTGGGCTACACTCCGACACGACTTGTACCGCTTTTGGGGGTCTGACTTTTACCAACCCCCTAGGCCCGCCATGCGATGGTCATAGACGAACGGACCGGACTGTACGGATATTGTCACTGACAGGCTCAGTAGGGTGTCAGGATGAGTTCGCTCATCGACGTCCCTTTTGGTCAATACCTGGTAGCCCGTTACGTATTGGCTTATACCTCTGACGTGCTAGTGGTTAAATCCACAACCAAGGTGTTGACGAGTCTTTAGAGTCCCCCACATTCAGTTACTCAAGCTTTCGGGCGAAAAGCTGTAGAGGCCGTATGGAGATATGGCAAGGTCCGATCAGATACGTGCGGTATTGCACGGATCAGGATCGGACAGTTTGTACTACAGGCCGTATGGATATATGGCAGGGTTCGATCAGATACGTGCGGTATTGCACGGATCAGGATCGAACGGATAATACTAGCCGGCTTTGGTTTAAACCGGATCCTAGTATAGTACAGTGTAGATTTTGTCCATTGCATTTGTATTCCGGTCGGAATACAGATGCGGGTGTATATGCACAGTTGTGGGGTTTTCCTGTAATTTATTACGGGACCAGTTTTCTGGAGTTGCCAGTTAGCTTTCCGTTTCGGCCATATTTCTTTGTATCGTTCATTGGCCGAAGATTGGTGGAGGAGGGCTTATTTGCATTTGTGCAAATAAGCATTTGTGGAGGGGGTCTTTGCAAATTGTTGTGTCATGATCACTTGACTTTCTTTAGTCATCATGGCTAGTCTTGTAGTGTCATGATGGCATGACCTTTTGGTGATGATGATGGATTATGATGGTTGTATGAGTGTTGGATTTACTTGTAATCATTTCTTGATATCATGACCTTTCTCTCTCTCCCTTGCATTATGGTTGTGGTTCTCTCATCCATTGAAGTCTTTTTCACTCACTCACTCTCTAGCCAAGGAGAGGCCGGCCACTTGAAGGTAGGGGCTATCCCAAATTCTTGTGATGGGAATTTGGTCTTCTAGCTTTGCAAAATTCCCACAAGTTCCATCTCCAAACTCCATAGTTCATCCCTCCACCAAAAGGCAATTCCATAAACCCCAAAATGAGACTTGAGCACTACACATTCTACAGCAAATCTTGGGCACGTCGACTAGCCAGCTTCGTGCCCGAGTTGCCTCGGTATTGAGGTGGGAGCCCGTAAAAGATGCAGACGATGTGGTGCCCTTCCGGCAAGGAGGCGGCGACCGGAGTTTCCGCGGAAGATCGGGATGACGACGAGAAGACCGGAGGACTCGGATCAGTCGGTATATCTCTCTTCCCCATCTTGTAGTTAGCTAGAACTAGTTAATGGTTCGATCCGGGTTTTAGTGCGCGGTGGTGCCGGTTTGCTAGTTTGCAAAATTAAAGTTTTTCGCTTCCGCATTTTTGGCGTCGGATTGACGGCCGGGGCGCCGCCGTGCACTTACAGTGGTATCAGAGCCTCGCCATTAACTTAGTCAAGCTTTGTTTAATGTGTTTACATTTCCGATCGACCAAAATTCCAAAATCAGCGTTTTGTTTGCATCAGTTTTCTGTTAAAATTTTTTGGAGTCGAAAAATTTTTCAGGTTGCAGAAAAGTGATGTACTGGAAATTATAAGGACCCTGTAGAAATTCGACACTGTGATTCACCAATAGGAGCGCGGAACCGCGGCCAAACCCCCCTTTGGGCCGCGGTTCCGCCGCACTATAGTACGATCACTGTATCAAATTTCCACAGTTCCTTTCTGGGTTGATTTTAGGGTTTTTGGAATGTTAATTTTGGGCCCAGAATTTCTTGATGTGCTACAGTAGTGTTTGGGGCCCACTTGGTAAATTTGATCGATCGGATATTTAAAACACAATATTTCACAGTATTTACATTATATCTGCGACCGTGAATGTCACTCGATCGGTAAATCCTGTCTAACTGCTATAGCCCGGTTAGACGGATTTGCGAACGTGACATTCACGTTGATGTTTTGTGTTTTTGCTGTGATGTTGCGGATCGGTCGTGGGGGCTAGCCTGGTTGCAATGCTAGTACAGTTTTGTTGTATTATGTACATTTGATATTGCGGGGCGAGCGTCCGACATGGGGACTGCCGTCACTGCCTGTTTGTATTATTATTTTGGGGCACGACCAGGTTGCGGTCGATGTACCCGTTGTATGTATACTTTACTTTCTGTACTAGGATTACCCCGCGGAGGGGTGCACGGATAGCCGGGTTCTAGAGGGCAACAAGCCCACATCTCATGGCATTGAGATGGAGGGGGCTTTACTCTAGAATTGGCAGGCTATTCGCCGCACTCATAGGGGGTACAGGTTGACCCAGGAGGGGTGCCCAAGTTACCGGATTCCGTGAAGTGCTGGGTGGTCCATTCACGGAGCTGAAGGGGGCTTCCTCGCTTCAGGTTTTGGCGGGTAACTTGCCGCGCCCGTAGGGGTCTAGGATTTCATTGCACAGGCTATCTACACGACCAGGGTAACGTCGGGTTTCAGTAGTGGCTCTGTGAAACCCGGGGATCCCAGATATCTGTATTGTTTTGTGATGCTGTACATTTCTGTGATGTTGCATTTTTTCACGCCTTGAGCGAAATATTATATATTGGTATATATATTAGTAGATGTTGTATATGTTTTGCATCCGCGCTAGTCCAGTCCCCGCTCTGTCATTAGTTAGCTAACCTAACGGGTAATGACGGGACCCAGTGGCGAATGCGGATGGCATATACGTACATCAGTATATTTTCGTTCTTTGTGGTGTGATCAATTGATGAGACTGCGTTGATTCGGATCAATGCAAGTTAAAAACAAACCTAATCTGATATTGTTGGAACATTTTTCAAAAAGCTGTTATTGCAAGGACGTTCACTTTTGTTTTGCATCGTGGTATTCAGTTGGAATATCCAGCTCCTCAGTCGACGAGGCAAGGGCCGAGATCCCTTCACCGGGAGTGACCCCTTGGACAAAAAGTTTGCGTCAGGGCAATAACTTCACTATAGCCGATTACTTTTGCTTTGCATCGTGGTATTCAGTTGGAATATCCTGCACCTCATTCTACGGGGAAAGAGCCGAGATCCCTTCACCGGGAGTGACCTCTTTAGCAAAGGTTTTCGTTACTATATTTTTATAAAAGCTATCCAGTTCCTTCAACGATATCAAGTTCATTACGTTAAAGGTTTTCTCCAGAAACCATTCGTAGACCTCTGTCGTTTCAGACGGGTAGCACGTAGTATTCATGCTATGTTTGTTGACCTTCGTCAAGGCATAGTGTATGGTAGCTGCTTGTTGCCTTTCTGCTGCATAGATAGATGTGTTGGTTTAGGACAGTCGTATAGCCTTGTTGACCTTCGTCAAGGGCTTGTACGGGTGGGTTCAAATTAACCTGGACAATGACGGGTAGAACTTGACATGCGACTTATGATTTGTTGACCTTCGTCAAGGTCATAAGAGCATGGGGTAAAAATCACATCGGGAGTTTCAAAAGAACTGAAACTTGCCAGATATGCGCATACCTTCTGGAGTGTGATGACGTGAGCGGATTCTGTCACATTATCATGCGATGATAGTTGGATCCCGATTCCCACTGATGAGTTAGTTTACTCCTCGGGTGACCCCGACTAATTCTTCTTTCGGGTTTGGAGAAGAATTTGAGGTTACAGTGGGAGGTTTCCAGATTAGATAAATTGGTAACCATTCTGATCTAGGTTAGAGTGCATGCTGAGTGTTTCTTTTCTCTCTCTCTTCGGCAGCGACCATTGACCCGACCCTAAGACTATGACTCAGAGACCAAGTTGACCGAACCTTCTTAAAACACCGGCTTTTGGATTGTCAGAGTTGCACACCTCATTGCCACTCCTACTTTTACCCTTTTCTCCAAGACACCCCGTATTATTACGAACGCCCACTTCCATTGGACAAAAACCATCGTATGGTTATATATGAACTCGAAGGGATTTATTCGAGGATGGTTTCCGGTTCTGGAGAAAACGGATAGAATTATTCAGTTGTCTTTTCCTTTTACCTTCTCTCAGGTTGTGAGTACCCCTTAGATTAGGGGATAGTACACCTATTACGCAAATTGGATAGTCTTCTTTCGAACCTTAGGCTGGTGCCGACCGGTAGGGAATGAAGAAAACCAAATAGCCTAACAGTGGTGTACAGAAGGTATTAAGTAAAGACATATTAAGGGATTAGTAAGAGGGCAAAGTAAAATATGACTGCTATTCACGACCAAACCAAGTATTTCTTCGCCAATCCTAAATCACCTTTGTATTTCTCTAGGACACTCCGTATCACTACGAAAATCCCAAGTTTATTGGATAATCCATCGTATGGTTATATACGAACTCGAAAGGAACTTGTTCCGGTTCGGGGATGGATCCTGGTTCAGGAGAAATAGGAATAAAGTTCATTCGGTTGTCTTTTATCTTCACCTTCTCTCGCATTGCGAGTGCTCCTAGGATTAGGACAGTACACTCATTATGCTTATTGGATAGTCTTCTTCCAAACCATAGGCTGGTGCCGAACGGTAGGGAAGGAAGAAAACCATTTTGGCCTAAAGGGGTGTGCAGAAGGTAATGACTAAAGACATATAAAGGGATTTGGAGAGGCGGCAAAGAATTATACTACAGTCGTGAATCCGGAAGAGGCATTACTAGGAATACCGGGATACCCCATCGAAACATTTCAATGTTTCAGTGTCACTGTGTACTGTTAAAGGAAAACTGATTTCCCGATTAGATACTTACTCCAGGGTATGTATTTACCAGGTATGATTCTCACATCTGTATGGTTTTACAGATGATGAGTGGGAGTAAGTTATTGGGAATTGGGTGATCATCCTCATTATATCGGGATTCGTTGTAATCGCTGATATTTGAGGAAATCACCTGGGCTATTTGCCGGTCGGCAAATATTTGGTTTTGAATATCCGTTATAATGCACCAATTTCAAATTGATATATCTGTACGTCTATTTTTATAGAGTGAGATATACCTTTTTGAAATTATGTCGATGACATTTACCTATATCAGTTGATGGTTAGGTAAGGAGCATTAAACAGCAGTGTAATTCTTCTTAACCATAAGTACAGTTTTCAACCTACGACACACAGTGAATGAGTTATCAGACTCAAGGGACTTATACAGAGTATTGTATGTTGTCCAGGGTCCATCAGGACAGAGGGGTTGGTCTTCGTACTATATTCGGTTTACTTATGACTTCTCTAGTTTTTAGACAGGTGTTTCGTGGAAACACAGGGTCCGAATTTTGAGAAGTTATAGGTATTTGAATAAAGTAGAGAACCAGGTGTAGCAAGTATCGGGATTCTTCAAAGTGATCGAAGATGTAGATACTTGTATATGGTATTCAGTTGATAGTAATGATAAAGAGAACTTGCTTCTCTTTCAGGTTACTCATAATTGGAAGCATTCCTAAGTTGAGTAACGCTGATCGTCCTCCTTCCATTTAGTCAACATGCACTGGAGATAGCTGCATGATTTGAATCTGGTTCATTTAAGATCAATGCCTCTGGTTTTATATTGGATATAAAACAGTTCATATCTTAACGTTGTTAAGGTACGGGGAGTTGTCCGGCTTATGATTAAAACCAGACTCTGGATAACTCAAGGCACGTTTCTGTAATGGCTGTTTGTGGGTTGACCCAGGCTTTGACGAGGGTTGACTTTCTACCATCTGGAAGATCAATAGTGATATTGTTCTGAACTCGCCACAGTTTTAAATAGAATGGATTTTTCAGAAAACAGTAGTGGGAGTATGGTAGAACTGGAAGTGATTCCAGAACCGCAAACGATTACTGAAGATTTGATAGGAACCTAAAGATTCAATCTGGTTTGACATTCCATTGGCCACTCCACAGATAAGGTGGGTAACTTCAGGCACCCGAGAGGTACTCCGGTAGCCTCAAGGACGGTGACAGGGAAGTTCTTGTTTACCCAGACTTGCCATAGCTGTTGTTCCAGACTGTGAGACCCGGCAGGAGGATGAGTATAGCGCCATTCTAAACTGGCTTTAGAAGTGTATGTCTATATGACTCTGCCAGAGGGTTGTCGTAGTCAGTGGGAGCAGCGGAAGCATTGGTGGACAAGTGGCTTATGTCTATTTACAGACTGAAGCAGATATAGCGGAGATAGATCATCAATTTCTGATGTGACAGTCATAGGTTTGACTTCATCAGAATAGGGGATAGATCTGTTGAGAAGGTAGTAGGACGTGATGTCCTGGTATTTGGATGACATACACAGAGTAGGAAGTGATATTCCTATACTACGTCGATTATACTTTGGTCGTCACACAGTGGTTTCTCCACACAGGACTTGGATATTATATCAGACATACTGGTTACTAGATCTATGGTTTTAGATCTGGATGTGGGTGGTTTCCCAATCAGGGTACTTAGACAGCATTCTAAGAGTATTTAGAATGGACGACTCCTGGCATGGTAGTGTACCTGCAGGTGATGGAGTCACCCTTTCTAAAGATGTCTTACAGACTAAAGGGGAGAGGGATGTGCATGATTGGCAGATCACTTGCTTAGGCAATTGAGTCAATCATGAGATGTCAAGTACCACATCAGATGTTGTTCTTGCACTGGATGCAATAAGTTGATGTTGATCCAATCCTAGAGAAACAGTCGGAAGCAGTTTTAGAACATAAGTGGATGTTCTAAGGATATGATAGCGACAGCCTCATTCAGGAGACAGTTATCATTCCAGGCTTCCAAGGTAACATGGACGACAAGGAGGTTGTCAGAGTTATAGTTTTCCTTCTGACGAGGGGCAGTATTTTGGACAGGTGGTCCAAGGCAATACTGAGGGAGGCATGGCGCAGGATACTGATTAAGTTCAGTTGACGATACAGTCTAAGAAGTTTGGATTTGGAGTTCATTTATGAGCTAGGTCCCATCAGACATCCAGACATATTCTAAGACAGGTATTGCTCATTTCGGGAGATGGCTTTCTCCACGAACTTGAGATATAGAGAGACATAGAAAGAAACTTCAAAGCGGATCCACTCACTGAGGCTATTCCTCGAACGCAATAGTTTCGCAAACGAGCTTTGTGAGACTGACTAGTAGAGGAGTTGGGTGTTCGGTATCACACGGGCTGTGAGTATGCGACATCGCAATAATTAGCCTTGAGTGCAAGTGGGAGATTGTTGGAGATAGTGCCCTCAGAGTCAATTATTGGATCACAGGCACGTGATTGCAATGATTGAGAGAGGACCAATCCCGGTAGGACAGCCTTACTCAAGATGATAGTATGCTATCTGGTTTATCTTTATCATCGTGTACTGCTTTAGGTGACCTGACATGTCGCTATTACACGTTGATAGAGCCCCTAGGATTCTTGCTTGACCACCAGCAGTATGTGGGCGATCATATAAGTGGGAGCTGGGGTCTATAAGCACATCCTTAAAAGGTCCCTAGTCGTGGGAGTTTCGAGACAGGGCATCGATACTCCAGAGTAGACTAGTGTATACAGTCGAGACCCCGACGAGGGGCGGTGGCCGGTCTCACAAGCCATTGGTGTCAGTTGGATCACCTAAGATGTATACAGGTGCTCATTTGGTTATGAGTACACCGGACAGGACTCGCCGGGAACATGCTAGTTGGTCATATACCAGACGTCAGATGGCAGTTCCCTGGTGACATGTGTACAGGTTAGTTCATCGACCTGGGGATCGTCATTTGTCTCGTGTGAGTTCCTACTGTACTTTGATTACTACCCTACCACGGCTCAAAGGAGTCGTGCAAACAGGTTTTAGTTGGGTACAGTCCTGAGCCACATGGAGGCAGTGAGCGTATCTTCAGGGGTTCGTCTCTCCCGGTATTGGGGGTGAGGTCGCGCTGTGTCTAGGAGAGCCATTACACAAAGCCCTCGGCCGAGGCAGGAGATTTACTGGTAGGTATTCCAGTAGTATCTCAGGGTGTTCTGGGCTACACTCCGACACGAATTGTACCGCTTTTGGGGCTCTGACTTTTACCAACCCCCAAGGCCCGCCATGCGATGCTCATAGACGAACGGACCGGGCTGTACGGATATTATCACTGACAGGCTCAGTAGGGTGTAAGGATGAGTTCGCTCATCGACGTCCCTTTTGGTCAATACCTGGTAGCCCGTTACGTATTGGCTTATACCTCTGAAGTGCTAGTGGTTAAATCCACAACCAAGGTGTTGACGAGTCTTTACAGTCCCCCACATTCAGTTACTCAAGCTTTCGGGCGAAAAGCTGTAGAGGCCGTATGGAGATATGGCAAGGTCCGATCAGATACGTGCGGTATTGCACGGATCAGGATCGGACAGTTTGTACTACAGGCCGTATGGATATATGGCAGGGTTCGATCAGATACGTGCGGTATTGCACGGATCAGGATCGAACGGATAATACTAGCCGGCTTTGGTTTAAGCCGGATCCTAGTATAGTACAGTGTAGATTTTGTCTCATTGCATCTGTATTCCGGTCGGAATACAGATGCGGGTGTGTATGCACAGTTATGGGGTTTTCCTGTAATTTATTACGGGACCAGTTTTCTGGAGTTGCCAATTAGCTTTCCGTTTCGGCCATATTTCTTTGTATCGTTCATTGGCCGAAGATTGGTGGAGGAGGGCTTATTTGCATTTGTGCAAATAAGCATTTGTGGAGGGGGTCTTTCCAAATTATTGTGTCATGATCACTTGACTTTCTTTAGTCATCATGGCTAGTCTTGTAATGTCATGATGGCATGACCTTTTGGTGATGATGATGGATTATGATGGTTGTATGAGTGTTTGATTTACTTGTAATCATTTCTTGATATCATGACCTTTCTCTCTCACCCTTGCATTATGGTTGTGGTTCTCTCATCCATTGAAATATTTTTCACTCACTCACTCTCTTGCCAAGGAGAGGCCGGCCACTTGAAGGTAGGGGCTGTCCCAAATTCTTGTGATGGGAATTTTGTTCTTCTAGCTTTGCAAAATTCCTACAAGTTCCATCTCCAAACTCCATAGTTCATCCCTCCACCAAAAGGCAATTCCATAAACCCCAAAATGAGACATGAGCACTACACATTCTATAGAAAATCTTGGGCACGTCGACTAGCCAGCTTCGTGCCCGAGTTGCCTCGGTATTGAGGTGGGAGCCCGTAAAAGATGCAGACGATGTGGTGCCCTTCCGGCAAGGACGCGACGGCCGGAGTTTCCGCGGGAGATCGGGACGACGACGAGAAGACCGGAGGACTCGGATCAGTCGGTATATCTCTCTTCCCCATCTTGTAGTTAGCTAGAACTAGTTAATGGTTCGATCCGGGTTTTAGTGCGCGGTGGTGCCGGTTTGCTAGTTTGCAAAATTAAAGTTTTTCGCTTCCGCATTTTTGGCGTCGGATTGACGGCCAGGGCGCCGCCGTGCACTTACACTTAGTATTCGTGTTGTGTTTTTTGACCTTAGTTAAGGCACAGTGTACGGTAGCTAAGTGATGTCTTCCTATATAGCATATGATGTGATTAGTTAGGACTGTCAGGTGACTTTGTTGACCATAGTTAAGGGTGATGTGGTTGGGTCTAATTAATCAAGAAATGACGGATAGAACTTGACTAGTGCATATGATTTGTTGACCATAGTTAAGGTCATAAGTCACTAGGAGTAAAATATTATTGGGAATTTCAAGTGTTAAAATTTGCAATGAGATTGCATACCTTCTATGAGATAGTTGGATCCCAATACCCACTGCGAGTAAGAGTTACTCCTGGGAGAGTTTTACACGTTACAATTAGCCGATCAAGTAGGTGTCTAGAAAGGTGTTAACGGGGTTACGCCCCTGGGAAAACAAGGTTTATATTAATTAGGTCCGTGCGAAAGCACGGGGAAGCTCCCTCAAAGTACCGGCACTAGCCTAGCTGAAAGATTGGTGAACTTGTAGGGTGTAATTAATCCCGGCTAGTCTTTCCTTTTAGGGTTTGAAAGAAGATTTGACTAAAACAGTGGGAGACATCCTGATTAGATATATTTATAACTAATCTAATCTTGCAAAAGTATACGCTGAGTGTTTTCTTCTTTCCCTATCTCCTGGTTGTGACTATGTCAAGCTTTAATCAGGATAATAATACGGTTGTATTGACCGAACCCGCTTGTTATACTGCGCTAGGGAACGTTGGTCCCGCTCCAACTTATAATTGTTATAAGACAGAGCAGGAAATTGGGGATTACCAGAATTCCCGTACCGCCCAAACGAAGAAAGTGCATGCTGATGCATCTTCTTCGGGTGTTTTCATTACAAAGAACTGTTTCTCAGTATCCTCTACGTCCTTGGAATTTGATACCAGATCAGGATCCCGGATATGTAATCTGTTACATGGGCTACAGAAAGGTAAAGAACTAAGAACGGGTGATAAGTTTCAAGAGTTGGAAACGATGCAAGTGTTGCAGCCAAGTCTGTTGGCAGTTATCACCCTGTATTACCAGAATACAATGATTCTGAATGAATGTTATTAGATAACGAACCTGATATACAACATCATATCAGTCTCTTTATTAGTAAAGAAGGATATTGTCACGACCCGAAAGTACGGAACGTGACAGGCACTTAGATTACGAAGCGTCTAGAGGCGCAACGTAACCTAAGTAAGCCAAAGCCCAGAAATCTAAACCATAAAAAGAAGAAGAAGAAGAAGGAGAAGAAGAAAAAAAAAACATGAAGAAAACAAGTTTAAAATCATCAGCCAATTTTCTCAAAAATTTCGGCAGAGTCCCCTTTGCAAAAACTGGCCCCAAACGGGTACAACAAGTATAATATACACAAACAATAAAAAGCATCCCCAAACGGGAGCTAGCTCTACGCCAAAAGGCGGAAACAACCACACCAATGCACAATAGTATACAACGCCAAAAGGCGAGGCTCAGAACTCAAAGAAAACAAAACCACCAGATATCATAATAATACAAGCGCGACTCTAAGGTCGAAACAAATAAATGGTCCAGTAACTATCAAGTAATACAAGTTTGGTTGATAGAGCTTTCTAGATACAAATGAAATAATAAAAGTACAATGGCAGTCCAGATACAAGTGAACCAACCTACCGTGCAAATCATCCTGAATGAAAAGATGTACCAGCAAGCTGTCAGGAAAACCTGTAAATTGAACCTGTAATAAAATTTGGCACAACGGGTGTGAGTTGCCAACTCGTGAGCAGAAGATATCTGCGAAAAGAAATCGAATGCACGACGCTATCCGAGGTCATAATAATATACTAACAAACAACTAGTCATCAAGTAAGGACAGAATAATAAACTACGTATAAGTGCAAATGTACCGTGCTCGTGTCAGTGCCTCATATAGTACTTTGTCATGAGAACGAGTATGCATGCACCATGAATGTAAAATAACCAATCCTGAAATCTAGATATATCTGTATAAGAAATCTTTAGCTTTTATCATGGTAAAATGTGTATAGAAATCTGAAATATCAATGATAAAATCTATGGAAATCCGTGTCAAGTATCGACACAAAACATGTAAATCTCAAGTCTCAATACCTCATAGTCTCAATATCTCGGACTCCGTCAGTCCAGATCGGCCCATATCATCAAATCTCACGACAACGGTCGGTATCCTCCGGATATCCGCCGTGCCAGACATCACCGGTTGGTAGCCATCCCCTGCCAGGCTCATCATCTGCAACTCGATCTTCTTGTCCCGGGGTACCATACCGGGCCCACCATGTACCCGATACGGTTCATCAACTCCTCGAATCGGGTCTCAAAATCCAACAGAAAACATGAAATCTCATAGTGGACGACACATACATCACGAGAAAACCGCATTTTATGTTTTAAAAAGAAAGGAGGAGAGAGAAAGAAGTTTTTATGTATTCTTGCGGTTTTCCCCAAAAATCCAAAAATCTCATATAAATCCAAAATCCCAAAAATCATGAGTAAGTATATGATAAGTGTCGGAATATGCGCCATAATATTGTATGATAACATGAAAATATGAATGCATGAATGTCTAAGTAATAAATGCCATATCTAGACTAACATCCGAGAGTAATCATAATGCAATATCGATCTAGTTTTTAGCTGATTCTATCAATAAAAGATAATATGATCTAAAGTGTACATGACATAGCAATTACCGATGATGATGTGTGTGAGCCGGCAAATAAGTGTGCGTGGAATATGCGCATCATCGGTAATGGTGCTGGTGTCCTAACAGGCAAAGTTTTATGCTGATTATAGAAACATATGTATGAACTTGCACATTATGATTATGGTATGAATGTAAAGATGGATGTGTAATAACCACTCATCTGCGATATACAAGTACCACTACCACTATATTACTCGAACCTAAACTAGTGTCCATCTAACCTCCTAAGGAACTAAACCTAAGAAACTAGTCGATAAGAAATAGGAGTACACCTAAAGTATGATTCCATATCTCTAATAGTCGGCGATCCAGCCTCAATAGCGTCACGTACGTAGTACGATTTCCTCGAAACAAGAGTGCGGATCAATCATCACATCTATGACTCGTACGGTAAAATCCATCGTACGACATCTCAATATCGGGGTACGGGTCAAGTATCACCTACGTGTCTCATCATTCGTATAATATCATCATCAACACATGCCATGATCAAGGTACTATAATGTACTCGTGTACATCAATCATATATCATTGCCAGCATAAATATACATCGTTAATTTATCCTCAGAAATATCATGTCATATGTGTCATATTGTGATTAAGTCACACTTATATCATATCATAATCAAATCACACCTATATGATATCGTAATTAAGTCATACTTGTATGATGTCGTAATCAAGTCACACATATATCATATCAGAATTTCAATCACATGTTACGGTCCGGGTGCTATTTTAGAGTCCCATGTACCTCAATATCATCACCACCCTTTATTATCTATGTATACCTATTCATTAACTCATTTCCTAATGATCCGCTAACATCATAACACGACCATAGCCAAGAATCACGGCATCAGCCCAGTTATATTGTTTCATCCCCGTGTATCATATCACATCCTTATATCACATATACGTATTGTGTATATATATATACCTACACTTAGTCCTATATATATATACACATACACGTATACACCACATCGAGTCTCAGTGTGTGCGTGTGTGCGTATCTATCTAAAACCTACGAAATCTCCTCCAAGATATTCATCCTCGGGTAAGGTCTTTCTAAATCAATCTAGTCCAACCTAGGGTCATTACTAGGGTCCTACTCAACGAAATTCTAAGGTGACGTCAGGCTTCCTAATGACAATAAGTACTATTCCTATTCTACGTTTGCGGGGGTACTAAACGCCATCCACCCGACTTCCTCTGTAGATATACATCTACTCACCTGGTCCTTGTCTGCCGAATACGGTGTCTCCATCCTCTTCTTCATCGCCCGTAGTCCACGTGAAGGGTACCTATACGCAAACACATATAATATCGTAAACCGAATCACGGACAACATCAAAACGACGCACGAAACGCGCATAGGTTAAAACCTATGTCCCGCTCATGCAAAAGAACCAAATATCGCTCGATATCGGCGTACAAACGCCGATTGATCGAGATAAGCATCAGAAAAAAACTTGTAGTTTAAAAACTCATTACCTATAATACAAAACAAGATTTAATCCATCGAAACCCTAAAAATCGATCAAATCGTCCGATTCCGTAAAACCCGAAAACACCAATTTACCGTTTTACTTCAAAACATGATGTTTAAAAGAAACTAATAGTCATAATATTCATTAAGTAGCATAACTAGACTATATAAACCATCACTATATTTTTAACACCCTAATTTATATTAGTTTGAAAATTCTAGTTTCCAAACTTGCCCGATTTCATACTTTTAAGCAAAATTTCACAATGTCACAACTAAACATGATTTTACTTGAATTAACTTATTAAACTACAATTCATGATGATAATAATATAATGAAATCATAATTTAGATTTTAAACCTCATTTATTTAAGAATTTCAAAAATCTAGTTAGCAAAAATAGCATTTTTATTAGTATTTTTCAATTATCAATAGAAACTAGTAACCAATTTAAGTTTTTCATTCCACCAACAATTAAATACCCTCATTAAAACCACAATCTAGTGTTACAAACATTAATTGGAATTTTATTTCACCAATATATACAATATATAAAAATCTAGTTTGCAAAATGGATTAATTTAAACAATTTTGGATAAACAATTTACAATATATCATCCATACAAGATTTTCAACTTCTAAAAATGTTAAACTAGTTATTATAACCCTACTTAATTAATAAAAACCATAACTTAATTTTATAAACCCTAACTTGAATTTTAAAACTTGTAGATAGAAATTATTTATTAAATCTAATTATGCTTAAATGAAATATCTAATAACAATAAATCAAAAGAAGAAGATTTATACCTCCACAACATGAAATCCAAACATGAAAATAAGCCTCCAAAATGAATGCTTTCCATCTCCAAAATCCATGTAAAGATGAGCAAAGAATAGAGGGTAGGAATTAATTAGGATTTTGTGGGTTTTTTATTGAATTTTTGATGAATTTTGATGATTTTTAATACAAAAATGATGTGGGGAAAATTTTGGGGCTGCCCATGGTGGTGAGGCCGGCCATGAGGTGAGGAAAAGAGAGGAGAGTGAGAAAAGATGAAGAAAAGTGTAGAAGGTTTCACAAAAATATCATTCCATTAAGTCTTTTCATGATTTTATTTAAAAATTCTTTATTTTGCTAACTCCATTTAACCTAGAATGATCTAGAACCATGGAAAATTTTGAAAATAAATTTTGCATGAAACACACTTGATTCTAATATGTAATGGTTCACTTTTACTAATTAAACCCATTCAAATTTGTAATTTACACTAATTTAGTGTGTAAATAAAGCTTATGTTAATATTTAAAATAATTAATTTAGGAAAAATATTTAATTAAACTAAAAATTTATAAGTGGCTAAATAAACACTATTTACTAGTAATTACATAATTAAAATAGGTATTTTTAAATTTATAGTGAAAATAATTACGGTTTAGTTTTACGAAAAATACGTTTTACTTTACCGAAAATCATAAAATTCACTTAAACGATTTTATTTATTTAATTATTTATTTAATTATTTTTAAAACGTTACAATCTTTCCCCCTTAAAGAAATTCGGTCCCCGAATTTAAATTAAAACTCCCCCCAATTACTAAAACATTCAGCCAAAACACTCAAATCGTCGGGGCTCCGAAATCATCAATACATAACTAAATCAACTCTGTCTGGCATAACGCAATCATCGGAGTTATGACAAAAATAAAATATCAAAACCCAATACGAAAACCAACATAATATACATCAAAACTACAACTTATATATTGTGCGCATCATAGTAAAATCGTCGAAACATCTAGATAAAGAAGCATGCAAGAATCCCTTTTGAAAATCGCCGTGGGATGCACGTGTCATGGCATAAGTAGCGGACGTTTATTTAAAAAAATAGCTATATATATATATATATATATCTTTTATTTAACATACACGTCCCGCTTGGTTACTAAATCAAATAGTAATGATTATAAAAACGTACCGCTCAAACTGAAATCAATCCCAAACACCTCATAAAAATATCATGTGCGTCCGGTGGGCACTGAAATCGAAACCAAATACAGATACCACGAATACACACAAAAACAAAACTAAGTGCAACAGGTGTGCACCAAAAACATCTGTCAAGTGCAACAGGCATGCACGACTCTAAAATCAGGTGCATCTAATCTGCACAAAACCCCGATTTAGTGCATCTGGTGTGCACAAAATCGCATCAAGTGCGCCAAGTGTGCGCAAGAATCTCAATCAGGTGCACATGGTGCACGAAAACATACACTGAATATCAAAATTGAAATCACAGTACGAAAGTGCATGAAAACTAAGTCGAAGCATATGTCAAAATCATGTGTAACCATATGCACGAAATCAAATCAAAATCTCAAAATGTATTAAAACTAAATCAAGTGCACTGGGTATGTACTAAACAACATCAATACAACTGATATATGAAACGCAAATAGAATGTATTGAAGGTACACATAAGAAATACCAATCGTAGAACAAATCCCTCAAAATACCAAAATCCAATCAATGAAAATATGAAATTCAACTCACCAAATCACAATCGTAAACACTATTATCAATGTGTGCCTCTTTCCCCCTTTCCTCTGGTGACAACTGCTTCGAACTCGTCTCTTCATAAGTGTGCTGACTGCGCTACCAACGGCAACACTCATATCTAGAGTCTCCCACGTAGTCGATCCCTTCACCTGATATCCTGACTACATTAAACTTTTCGATCGATCCATCAAAATCCCATAATTCCCCGAGAGCTCAACACTCAAGTACAGTTTAAAAATATCCGGTACATACCCCAGCATCAATGGTCCAGCCGTAGAAGGGCAAACCCAAGCCTCACTAATGGCACCGCGGAACTGCCGTAAACCCTATGGTTCAAGGGCGTTCCCGTGGTTATTATGTCGAGTTAGGGTTTCATTCTTCTAGAGGGTCCATCGAAATACCTGCATGTTCTTCCGAATACCTTAAACTTGGGAAAACGGGTTTCTGACAATCGTTCGAATCCTCTAACTTCGTCTGGACGGCATGTGAATTCCCTTCGTCCGCACGCTAAACAATGCTTCAATCCTCAAGAATAACCAATACCCTAATGGTTATCGCATTCGAGCCGCAGCTCCCTCTGCCCGTGCGCCCGTGGTAACAAAAACCACCCTCCGATATCGACGAAGATAGATCAAAGCAACGAATGAAATGCGGTGCAAACAAATGTACATCCTAAGGCTACTTAAGAAGAGTAGCGTATCGTAAGTATGCCGCGGATCATACCCACGGTACGTAACTCAACCTAAGTCGCCTACTCCATCAACCAAGGGTCACCTAGACTTATACAAGGTTAAACCTAGCGCTCTGATACTAACTTTGTCACGACCCGAAAGTACGGAACGTGACCGGCATTTAGATTACGAAGCGTCTAGAGGTGAAACGTAACCTAAGTAAGCCGAAGCCCAGAAATCTAAACCATAAAAAGAAGAAGAAGAAGGAGAAGAAGAAAAAGAAAACATGAAGAAAACATGAAGAAAAGCATCAGCCAATTTTCTCAAAAATTTCGGCAGAGTCTCCTTTGTAAAAACTGGCCCCAAACGGGTACAACAAGTATAATATACACAAACAATAAAAAGCATCCCCAAACGGGAGCTAGCTCTACGCCAAAAGGCGGAAACAACCACACCAATGCACAATAGTATACAACGCCAAAGGGCGAGTCTCAGAACTCAAAGAAAACAAAACCACCAGATATCATAATAATACAAGCGCGACTCTAAGGTCGAAACAAATAAATGGTCCAGTAACTATCAAATAATACAAGTTTGGTTGATGGAGCTTTCTAGATACAAAAGAAATAATAAAAGTACAATGGCGGTCCAGATACAAGTGAACCAACCTACCGTGCAAATCACCCTGAATGAAAAGATGTGCCAGCAAGCTGTCAGGAAAACCTGTACATCGAACCTGTAATAAAATTTGGCACAACGGGGGTGAGTTGCCAACTCATGAGTAGAAGATATCTGCGAAAAGAAATCGAATGCACGACGCTATCCGAGGTCATAATAATATACTAACATACAACTAGTCATTAAGTAAGGACAGAATAATAAACTACGTATAAGTGCAAATGTTCCGTACTCGTGTCAGTGCCTCATATAGTACTATGTCATGAGAACGAGTATGCATGCACCATGAATGTAAAATAACCAATCCTGAAATCTAGATAAATTTGTATAAGAAATCTTTAACTTTTATCATGGTAAAATGTGTATAGAAATCTGAAATATCAACGATGAAATCCATGGAAATCCGTGTCAAGCATCGACACAAAACATGTAAATCTCAAGTCTCAATACCTCATAGTCTCAATATCTCATAGTCTCAATATCTCGGGCTCCATCAGTCCGGATCGGCCCATATCATCAAATCTCATGACAACGGTCGGTATCCTCCGGATATCCGCCGCGCTAGACATCACCGGTAGGTAGCCTTCCCCTGCCAGGCTCATCGTCTACAACTCGATCTTCTTGCCCTGGGGTACCATACCGGGCCCACCATGTACCCGAGACGGTTCATCCACTCCTCGAATCGGGTCTCGAAATCCAACAGAAAACATGAAATCTCATGGTGGACGACACATACATCACGAGAAAACCGCATTTTATGTTTTGAACAGAGAGGAGGAGAGAGAAAGAAGTTTTTATGTATTCTTACGGTTTTCCCCAAAAATCCAGAAATCTCATATAAATCCAAAATCCCAAATATCATGAGTAAGTATATGATAAGTGTCGGCATATACCCCATAATACTGTATGATAACATGAAAATATGAATGCATGAATGTCTAAGTAATAAATGCCATATCTAGACTAACATCTAAGAGTAATCATAATGCTATATCGATCTAGCTTTTAGCTGATTCTATCAATAAAAGATAATATGATCTAAAGTGTACGTGACATAGCAATTACCGATGATGATGTGTGTATGCCGCCAAATAAGTGTGCGTGGAATATGCGCATCATCGGTAATGGTGATGGTGTCCTAACAGGCAAAGTTTTATACTGATTATAGAAACATATGTATGAACATGCACATTATGATTACGGTATGAATATAAAGACGGATGTGTAGTAACCACTCATCTGTGATATAGAAGTACCACTACCACTATATGACTCGAACCTAAACTAGTGTCCATCTAACCTCCTAAGGAACTAAACCTAAGAAACTAGTCGATAAGAAATAGGAGTACGCCTAAAGTCTGAGTCCATATCTCTAATAGTCGGCGATCCAGCCTCAATAGCGTCACGTACGTAGTACGATTTCCTCGAAACAAGAATGCGGATCAATCATCACATCTATGCCTCGTACGGTAAAATCCATCGTACGGCATCTCAATATCGGGGTACGGCTCAAGTATCACCTACGTGTCTCATCATTCGTATAATATCATCATCAACACATGTCATGATCAAGGTACTATACTGTAGTCGCGTACATCAATCATATATCATTGCCAGTATAAATATACATCGTTAATTTATCTTCAGAAATATCATGTCATATGTGTCATATTGTGATTAAGTCACACTTATATCATATCGTAATCAAATCACACCTATATGATATCGTAATCATGTCACGCATATATGATATCGAAATAAAGTCACACATGTATGATGTCGTAATCAAGTCACACATGTATCATATCAGAATTTCAATCACATGTTACGGTCCGGGTGCTATTTCAGAGTCCCATGTACCTCAATATCATCACCACCTTTTATTATCTATGTATACATATTCATTAACTCATTTCCTAATGATCCGCTAACATCATAACACGACCGTAGCCAAGAATCAAGGCATCAGCCCAGTTATATTGTTTCATCCCCGTGTATCGTATCACATCCTTGTATCACATATACATATTGTGTATATATATATATATACCTACACCTAGTCCTATATATATATACACATACATGTATACACCACATCGAGTCTCAGTATGTGCGTGTGTGCGTATCTATCTAAAACCTACGAAATCTCCTCCAAGATATTCATCCTTGGGTAAGGTCTTTCTAAATCAATCTAGTCCAACCTAGGGTCATTACTAGGGTCCTACTCACCGAAATTCTAAGGTCACGTCAGGCTTCCTAATGACAATAAGTACTATTCCTATTCTACGTTTGCGGGGGTACTAAACGCCATCCACCCGACTTCCCCCGTAGATATACATCTACTCACCTGGTCCTTGTCTGCCGAAGACGGTGTCGCCATCCTCTTCTTCATCGCCCGCAGTCTACGTGAGGGGTACCTATACGCAAACACATATACTATCGTAAACTGAATCACGGACAACATCAAAATGACACACGAAACGCGCATAGGTTAAAACCTATGTCCCGCTCATGCAAAAGAACCAAATATCGCTCGATATCGGCGTACAAACGCCGATTGATCGAGATAAGCATCAGCAAACAACTTGTAGTTTAAAAACTCATTACCTATAATATAAATCATGATTTAATCCATCGAAACCCTAAAAATCGATCAAATCGTCCGATTCCGTAAAACCCGAAAACACCAATTTACCGTTTTACTTCAAAACTTGATGTTTAAAAGAAACTAATGGTCATAATATTCATTAATTAGCATAACTAGACTATATAAACTATCACTATATTTTTAACACCCTAATTTATATTAGTTTGAAAATTCTTGTTTGCAAATTTGCCCGATTTCGATACTTTTAAGCAAAATTTCACAATGTCACAACTAAACATGATTTTACTTGAATTAACTTATTAAACTACAATTCATGATGATAATAATATAATGAAATCATAATTTAGATTTTAAACCTCATTTATTTAAGAATTTCCAAAATCTAGTTAGCAAAAATAGCATTTTTATTTGTATTTTTCAATTATCAATAGAAACTAGTAACCAATTTAAGTTTTTCATTCCACCAACAAGTTAATACCCTCATTAAAACCACAATCTAGTGTTACAAATATTAATTGGAATTTTATTTCACCAATATATACAATATATAGAAATCTAGTTTGCAAAATGGATTAATTTAAACAATTTTGGATAAACAATTTACAATATATCATCCATACAAGATTTTCCGCTTCTAAAAATTTTAAACTAGTTATTATAACCCTACTTAATTAATAAAAACCATAACTTAATTTTATAAACCCTAACTTGAATTTTAAAACTTGTAGATAGAAATTATTTATTAAATCTAATTATGCTTAAATGAAACATTTAATAACAATAAATCAAAAGAAGAAGATTTATACCTCCACAACATGAAATCCAAACATGAAAATAAGCCTCCAAAATGAATGCTTTCCATCTCCAAAATCCATGCAAAGATGAGCAAAGAATAGAGGGTAGGAATTAATTAGGATTTTGTGGGTTTTTTATTGAATTTTTGATGATTTTTAATACAAAAATGATGGGGGGGAAATTTTGGGGCTGCCCATGGTGGTGAGGCCGGCCATGAGGTGAGAAAAAGAGAGGAGAGTGAGAAAAGGTGAAGAAAAGTGTAGAAGGTTTCACAAAAATATCATTCCATTAAGTCTTTTCATGATTTTATTTTAAAATTCTTTATTTTCCTAACTCCATTTAACCTAGAATGGTCTAGAACCATGGAAAATTTTGAAAATAAATTTTGCATGAAACACACTTGATTCTAATATGTAATGGTTCACTTTTGCTAATTAAACCCATTCAAATTTGTAATTTACACTAATTTAGTGTGTAAATAAAGCTTATGTTAATATTTAAAATAATTAATTTTGGAAAAATATTTAATTAAACTAAAAATTTATAAGTGGCTAAATAAACACTATTTACTAGTAATTACATAATTAAAATAAGTATTTTTAAATTTATAGTGAAAATAATTACGGTTTAGATTTACGAAAAATACGTTTTACTTTACCGAAAATCATAAAATTCACTTAAACGATTTTATTTATTTAATTATTTATTTAATTATTTTTAAAACATTACAGATATAATTTTGTATTGTTGGATAATGTTTTGAACATTTCTTATATCAAGAGTTGATCGGTTCAGGCACGTTATCTAAAAGCATAGACGTTTTAAATCAAACCACAGTTCTTAACGTACAGAGCACACACAAAAGGAAGAGTTCAGAAATGAACGAATCCTTCTTGAGGCATTGTAGGCTAGGTCATATGGATGCGACCCAACTAGCTAAAGTTACATAAAGATACATATTTAAATTAGTTTGGATTTATATCTTGTAAAACTTGCCAGTCATGTCACAAAGATAAGATGACCACAGCTCCGTTTATTGGAAACAGAGAAAGAGTTAGTGAACTCTTGGGATTGATACATGATGATGTATGAAAGTCCCCTGTCTACATATGCCAAGATCGGTTATTTGTACTTCATTACATTCGCTGATTATCTCTCAAGATTCAGACATATGTTCTTGTTGAAACATAAGTCCGAAGCTTTTGAGATATTCACAGAATATAAGTTAGAAGTAGAGAACCAAAAACTTGGTATAAGTATTATGTCCTTTGATGTGATCAAGGAGGTGAATACTTGAGCACGGGATTCCTGGACTATTCTAAAGGAGAATGAGATTCTCTCTCAGCATTACTCCTCCGTATACACCACAGCACGTCAGTGTATCGTGGCAGAGAAATCACACCCTATTTAATATGGTGCGCTTTATGATGAGTACTACTGAGTTTCCTATTTCCTTTTTTGGGAGTTATGCACTTTAGAAGCTGCATAATTATTGAATAGGGTTCCAATCAAATCAGATGCCTACCACTCCATATGTGATATGGTATGGTAAGAACCCATTTCTTAAAGATGTTAAGATTTGGGGTTGTCCAGCCTATCTCTAAAAGCAAAATCCGGACAAGCTCGAGGCAAGGTCAGTTATGTGGAAGTTTGTTGGATATCCCAAGCATTCACAAGGGAATATCTTCTACCAAACCGAGGAACAAAAGATGTTTTGTTTCTCAGCATGCCACCTTTGAGAAAGGGAATTTCTTTTGAAGAAATTAGTGGTCATGAGGTAGAACTGGAAGGAGTTCCAGCTATACAAACTGCAGCTGATGATTTGGTAGAACCGGAGGATTCAATATTTTCCAACGAACCTCAACTTCTCCGCTGATCTGGTAGGGTTCCTCATCCACCTGAGAGATACTTCGGTTTCTCTATGACAGTGGGAGCGAGGATTGCATCATGAGATGATGACCCAACTAATTTCGAGCAGGCCATCAGGAGTGGGACTCTCTAAGAATGGCTGGATGCATAGCGATCTGAGATGGAATCCTAATACACCAACAAAGTATGGACTTTGTTTTCCTTATCTGAAGGGTTAAATTCCCATCAGGAGCAAGTACATCTTGAGAAGATTACTTGGTGTACATGGAAAAGTTGAGACTTTCAAAGCTATGCTTAAGTCCATCCAGATCCTACTTGCCACTGCTACATTCCAAGACTATGATATCTGGCGGTTGGGTGTCATGACTGCTCTTCTAAATGATGTTTTGGTAGAGAGCGTCTATAATTACACAGCCAGAGAGCTTCGTAGATAGTGGGAACAGCGGAAACATGTGCAAGATATTTTATGTGATAAATCAGGCATCGCGGAGTTGGAACGTCTGTTTTGATGTAGTAGTCAAAGAGTTTGACTTCATCAAAATGGTAGATGAACCTTGTATATACAAAAAGGTAGTAGAGAGTATGGTGGTGATCCTCGTAGAGTACGTGGATGACATACTCTTGAAAGGGAAGGAGTTTCCTATGCTACGCTTGGTCAATCTCCTCTTATCACAAGGATTCTCCATATAGGATCAAAGTGATACCTCCCAAATCCTAGGTTTTATATCTATGAGATAGATCTAAATGGATGTTAGGATTCTTACTAGTTGTAGTGAGATGGTATCAATCGATCCTGGGGAGAATCACTGGAAAAGGTTCCAAGGTGATAAGGACGACTGAATGTCGGTCGCAAGCGTTGTCTTTACCCTCACTGAAGGGACGGTATGTTGGAAGAGTTCCAAGCTAGATACCGTGACTTACTAGACGATTAAAGGCAAGATACATCGTTACCAAGGATGCTACCAAAGAGGCAGTCTGGATATATATAAGTTCATGAGATGAACCTCGTTCCAACCATTGTGTGACAATGGAGTTATGGCTTTGGCCTAGGAACCCCCGAACCATCAGAAATCCAGATATAATTCTTGTTAGTTATATGTATGCCCTAGAGGCCATTACTATACATAGGATGTGTATTGTAGTGGATGCTTGGACATATATAGGGAGGAGTTTCTTGCTCGACATGATAGTATGCTATTTGGTTGCTCTTTACCTTAACGTGTACACTGATTGTCTCTCTGTTACATGTTGGTAAAGCCCTTAGGATGTGTACTTGACTACCTGGACTATGATGCAGATCATACTAGTGGGGACAGATAGTCTATAAGTACATCCTTCAAAGTCCCTAGTCGAGGGTATATCGAGACGGGGCATCGATATACCAGAGTAGACTAGCGTATACCTTCTCGACCCATACAGATGGGCGATGGATGATCCCATATCCATTGGTGTTTGACATCAGAGATGATATACGGGTGCTCAGTAAAGACTGGGTACACTGGACGAACTCGCCGAGAACTCCCAGATGGTATTATACCTTACGTCAGATGGCAGTTCTCTGGTGACACTGGTACATAGTAGTCTGTTGACCCGAGATCGTCATAGAGTTTTGTGTGATTGCCATTGTGCTTTGATTTCCATCTTACCACGTCTAAGAGGGCGTGCAAAACGGTGGTTTTTGGGTACAGTCCCGAATTACATGGAGGCAATGAGCGATAGGACGGGATTCGTCTCTCCCGGTATAGGGGGTTGATGTTGCGCTGTGTTCGATTGGCTATAACCGGAAATCCCTGGCCAGGGTTGCTGAGATTTACTGGTAAGTGTTACCTGTAGTTTCTCGAATTGTTATAGACCTCATATCGACACGACTTATCGAGCTATTGGGGTCTGACGTTTACCACCCCTAGGCAAGATATGCGACATATCAGACGACGAGACCGGACTGTACGGTAAGTGTTACTGGTTGGATTCACAGGAGTGTGAGCGGGCTTGCTCGTCGATCTTCTGATCGCTCAATACCCGGGTGGCCGTTACGTTTAGCAGACCGCTTGCGGCTTGTGGGTGTTTGATATGATCATCAGCTGCTGCGGGCGTATTGACGAGTCTTTAGAGTCCTACACAAAGGTTTCCTGGCTCAAGCGAAACGAAATAGGAGCGCATATGAGATATGTGCGGGACCGAGAATAATGCGTGTATGTGATACCGTATTCTATTCTCGCGATGAATGTATCGATTGGTTGTATGCGATATAACCTAGTTATCGAATCAAGGATTGATTCGATAAGCCGATACATGGGATATTAGTCGGTTATATGCGATATGACCGGATCGTTAAATCAAGTGTTGATTTAATGATTTAATGTATAATTATATATTTGATATATTACTTTGCATTAACTAATATTGGTTCACTTTAAATGGTTTTTCTCACTTGATTGTGCAAGTTGTATATGTGAAATACTTTTGTGCACATGTTTGTATTATGTATAATGATGCATGCTTATTTGGTTAAGTGTAAAGAATTAAACCATGGTTAAGTTGATGATTAGGGTTTAGCTTATTCATTTATTTGTTTGTTTATTCATTTTGGAAAAGCATAAAGAGAAAATGGTTTCTTCTTTGTTTCTTTCTTGAAGCTTCTTGAAGACTTTGACCAAGTGACCATTTTGTCTCATACTTAACCCTAACCATTCCACTTAACCATGATTCATTCTCTACACTTGACCATGGTTTGATTATGATAAGTATTCATTTTTCTTTTCAATTTAAATTAACTTATCATATTCATTCTTTCTTCTTCTTCTTCTTCATCATCAACATGAAGAAAGCTTGCTCCATCAATGACAACTTGAGCTAATGAGTGAGAAATCCAATTCTAAAGTGAACTCACCTCCTATTTCTTCATCCTCTACCTCTTGCCAAGTAGTATAGGGTGTTTCCTTCACAAGTTTTCAAGGCTTGGTGAAGTTGGAGCTTGATCTTGTGATGCCTCGACGTAGATCATCTTCGGCATCGAACCGACGACCAAGCCCGCCCATTTCTCCGATAAAGCCGATGCTAGAGTCATGGATTGGATTTGGACAGCGAGGAGACTTCATTGCGGAGCTATGGAGGTGGAGAACCGGATCTACAAAGGTTGTATTTCCGTTCTTGTAGTTAAGTTGTTAACTAGTTTCATTTGTCGCCTAAAATCTAGTTAACGATCCGTATTAGGGTTTCTCGGCAACCGTAAAATTTGAAATTGGCATGGTTGATGCCTTGTGAGACCTCTTGAGAGTGCCTAGGAACCCTACAGTGGTATCAGAGCCTAGCTAGAGCCTTAGGCGATGTGTAGACGACGTTTGAAACCCGATCGAACCAAAACCCTAACCCCAAAATAGCTCTCTGGACTTTTTCTAAAAACTGGAATTTTTCCAAATTAAAAATATGCAGAAAAATCAGCAGGGAATCCTAAGAATTACTGTGCAACACGTGTCCATGATTCCTCCAAAGTGCGGCGGAACCGCGGCAGAAGCCTGGCTTCTGCGGCGGTTCCGCGGCCGTATGATGACGTCACCCACCCAATCTTGCACAGTAACTTCCTTTATTCAGTGCTGAGTTCTCTGGGTATTTTTAAATATTATTCAAGAGTTGAATTTTCTGGGGTTGTTTTGGGGATTCGTTTATTCGATCGGATTGTCAAACTCTGTCTATGTGTCTTTCCGGATGATTTTTTGAATATGTTAAAAAGTTCGACCGGATATAAATACCCAACTTTTCCCCTGCCGGAAAATTTCCAAGTGTTGGATTTTTCTATGGTTTAAAGACGTTCTAAGTAGTGCAAGTAACGCGATGGACCCTCTAGAAGACAACAAACCTTAACTCGATTATGTGACCGTCTTGAACTGCCCTTTGAACCTTCGGGTTTGGGGCAGTACGGCGTGCCACATGTGAGGCATTGGCTTGACCTTTCTACGGCTGGACCGTTGGTATTGAGGCACGAACTGAATGTTTTTAGACTTGTTTCATGTGTTGATCTGTTTTGGGAAAACTTGGGTGTTCGACTGTTCGATCGGAAAGTTTAACATTTTCTATTTATCTGGAATGTGATACAATAATTGGAATTCACAAGTAGTTATGAGATAACTGAATGAATGTTATAAATCTAGCAGTTTAGTCTCACTTGATCGGTTACCACGGAATTTTGATGTGATCAAAAGTCCATCGCAATCACGTAGCGTACGCGGATACTCGCCGGGTAAACTTAATAGACAGCCTCACTCCATAGCCCCGACCAAGTGACTGTAGGAGAACCCCGTCGCCGAAAGCATCCGTTCGGGTGCTCGCGGCAGCGGTATTCCGCCTTGGTGCACTTCGTCGACGGTATCGGGGGTGCGGCCGCCTACTAAAGTTTGCGACGAGCATTCGATCAGAATGTCGGGAATCCTGTTAAATTTCCCGACTTAATATTGAAAAGTGTTTTCGATAATGAGACTAAAATGCGGGGCTTATAATTGTTAGGCATGTGATGTCTAAGGAATTCATTCGATTAGGCATGCGATGTCTATGCAGGTTGCGGATTCCAACTGTTGTAGTTTTACACTTTCTTTTCTATGACCGTAAGTGTAATATGTGATATCGCCGGTTTCGTTGCTATATGTCAACGACAATTGGGATGCGCATATTTACTTACGTTGATGACATGTGATGTTATGTGTTGCTGGATATGTTATATTGGATTGTCATGTTTGAATAGCCGGGGGTTTTATGTGAGATGAGCGTTTTTCATTTTCATTCATGTAAAAACTTGTATGTAATATTCTTTTATTGGGGCACTTCCAGGTTGCGGAAGATGTCACCCTTTGTATATTATTTACTTTTCCGCACTAGGATAGACCCAAAGAGGGGAGCACAAGTAACCGGGTTCTGGAGTCCAGTGAGAGACCAACCCGAGGAGTCGAGTCCGGGTCTCCTAACTCTAGAATTGGTAGGGTTACTTGCCGCTCTTGTAGGGGTCTAGGGGTGTGGGTTTGGCTATTCATCACGACCGTGGAATCCGTGTTTTATACTGGCTCGTATTGAAAACACGGACGTCCTAGTAGATCCAATATTTCATATGAAACTTCTGCTGCGATATCTGTGATGTGATCATGTGATATGTTCTGTGATGGATACTTTATATAGTATATATGATATATTATATAGACGTTACTTATGTTTTACACCCACGCTAGCCCTGCCCCGCTCTGCCGTTAGTTACCTAACCTAACGGTGCACGAGGGGACATCGAGGCGAATGCGGATGGCATAAGTGTACGTCGTATTTATCTGTGATGTTTAGGTACTTAAATGATGGGACTTCATTAATGTAATTAATGAAAGAAAAGGAACCTAAGATGTTGTAGAATCGAATTTCAAAAATAAAACAGGTAGCTACAGTTCTTGCTTTGCATAGCGGTATATGTGATATATCCTGCACCTTATTCGATTAGGAAAGGACCGAGATCCCTTCACCGGGGTGACTCCTTTAGCAATAACTGGCAGATGCTACACACTCGGTTTGTCTTTTGATTGCTTTTAAGAGTTTTTTCTTTGCACAGTGATATATGTGATATATCCCGCACCTCATTCGACGAGGAAAGGACCGACGATCCCTTCACCGGGAGTGACTCCTTTAGCAAAACTAGAAAAGCCTAAAAAACACTCCATTTCAAAATCATTTGATTCTACAACGATATCAAGTTCATTACGCAATAGGTTTTCAGAAAAACCTGTCGTAGCCCTCCGTCATTTCAGATAAATCCTATTTAGTATTCGTGCTACGTTTGTTGACCTCCGTCAAGGCGTAGTGTGCGGTAGCTAACTAGTATTTATCTGCTTATGCATATGATGCAGATTGGATTAGGGTAGTCGTGCGGCCTTGTTGACCTCCGTCAAGGGTCGTGCGGGTGGGTTTGATTCGATCAAGAAATGACGGGTTGAACTTGACTAGTAGCCTATGGTTTGTTGACCTCCGTCAAGGTCATAGG
The DNA here is from genome assembly GCA_030015575.1 of Agapanthus africanus. Taxonomy (NCBI): domain Eukaryota; kingdom Viridiplantae; phylum Streptophyta; class Magnoliopsida; order Asparagales; family Amaryllidaceae; genus Agapanthus; species Agapanthus africanus. Next base: position 316,421,586 of record CM057346.1, on the reverse strand, counting down.
GTGCTAGGGGCAAAATATCATCGGGAATTTCAAGTGTTGAAATTTGCAATGAGATTGCATACCTTCTATGAGATAGTTGGATCCCGATACCCGCTGCGAGTAAGAGTTACTCCTGGGAGAGTTTTACACATTACAATTAGCCGATCAAGTAGGTGTCTAGAAAGGTGTTAACGGGGTTACGCCTCTGGGAAAACGAGGTTTACATTAATTAGGTTCGTGCGAAAGCACGGGGGACCTCCCTCAAAGTACCGACACTGGCCTGGCTGAAAGATTGGCGAACTTGTAGTGTGTAATTAATCCCGGCTAGTCTTTCCTTTTAGGGTTTGAATGAAGATTTGATAAAAAGCAGTGGGAGCCATCCTGATTAGATAAAATAATAACCAATCTGATCTTGCAAGAGCATACGCTGAGTGTTTTCTTCTCTCTCTCTCCAGGTAGTGACCATATCACGCCTTAATCAAGATAATAATACGGATTATTGACCGAACCCACTTGTTATACTGAGCTGGGGAACGTTGGTCCTGCTCCAACTTATAATTGTTATAAGATAGAGTAGGAAATTGGGGATTACCAGAATTCCCGTGCCGCCCAAACGAAGATAGTGCATGCTGATGCATCATCTTCGGGTGTGTTCATTATATAGAACTGTTTCTCAGTATCCTTTACGTCCTGGGTATGTGATACCAGATCAGGATCCCAGATATGTAATATGTTACATAGGGCTACAGAAAGGTAGAAAACTTAGAACGGGTGATAAGTTTCATGAGGCAGAAAACGGGGCAAGAGTTGCAGCCAAGTCTGTTGGTCACTGTCACCCTGTATTACCAATACATTGATTCTGAACGAATGTTATTAGATACCGAACCTGATATACAAAATCATATCAGTCTCTTTATCAGTAAAGAAATGATAAAATTTTGTATTAATGGATAATGTTTTGAACATTTCCTATATCAAAAGTTGATCGGATCAGGCACGTTATCTAAAAGCGTTGATGTTCTAAATCAAACTACAGTTCTTTAGTATACTGAACACACACAAGAGGAAGAGTTCAGAAATGAACGAATCCTTCTTGAGGTATTGTAGACTAGGTCATATCAATGCGACCCGACTAGCTAAAGTTACATATAGATGCAAATTTAAATTAGTTTGAATTTACATCTTGTGAAACTTGCCAGTCATGTCTCAAAGATACGATGACCATAGCTCTGTTTACTGGAAACAGAGAAAGAGTTGATGAACTCTTGGGATGATACATGTTGATGTATGTAAGGTCCCCTGTCTACATATGCCAGGACTGGTTCTTTGTACTTCGTTACATTCTCTGATAATCTCTCAAGATTCAGACATATGTTCCTGTTGAAACACAAGTCCGAACCTTTTGAGATATTCACAGAATATGATTTAGAAGTAGAAAACCAAAACACGGGTATAAGTATTATGTCCTTTGATGAGATCGAGGAGGAGAATACTTGAGCACGGAAATCCTGGACTATTCTAAAAGGAGAATGAGATTCTCTCTCAGCATTACTCCTCCGTATACACCATAGCACGATGGTATATCGGGGTGGAGCAATCACTCCCTATATGATAAGGTGTGCTCTATGATGAGTACTACTGAGTTACCTATTTCCTTTTTGGAAGTTATGCACTTGAGAAGCTGCATACCTATTGAATAGGGTTCAAATCAAATCAGTTGCCTACCATTTCATATGTGATATGATAAGGGAAGAGCCCATATCTTAAGTTAGTTAAGATTTGGGGTTGTTCGGGCTATGTCTAAAAGCAAAATCCGGACAAGCTCGAGGCAAAGTCAGTTATGTAGAACTGGAAATGTTCTAGCTATACAAACTGCGACTGATGATTTGATAGAACCAAAGGATTCAATAGTTACCAACGAACCTCAGCCTCTCCGCCGATCTAGTAGGGTTCCTCACCCACCTGAGAGATACTTCGGTTTCTCTATGACAGTGGGAGCGAGGATTGCATCACGAGATGATGACCCAACTAGTTTCGAGCTGGCCATCAGGAGTGGGACTCTGTAAGAATGGCTGGATGCTTAGTGATCTGAGATGGAATCCTTATACACCGACAAAGTATGGACTTTGGTTGCTATATCTGAAGGGTTAAATCCCCATCAGGAGGAAGTATATCTTGAGAAGATTACTTGGTGTATATGGAAAAGTTGAGACTTTCAAAGCTAGACTTGTTAAAGCTTTTCGTCATCGACCAGGCGTGGATTATGATGAAACCTTTTCAAGTGGCTATGCTTAAAGTCCATCCAGATCCTACTTACCACGGCTACATACCATGACTACGATATCTGGTGGTTGGGTGTCATGACTGCTTTTCTAAATGATGTTTTGGAAGAGAGCGTCTATAAGTACACAGCCAGAGGGCTTCGTAGACAGTGGGAGCAGCGGAAACGTGTGCAAGATGCTTTATAGGATAAAGCAGGCATCGCGGGGTTGGAACATCTGTTTTGATGTGATAGTCAAAGAGTTTGACTTCATCAAAATGGTAGATGAACCTTGTATATACAAAAACGTAGTAGGGAGTATGGTGATGATCCTCGTAGAGTACGTGGATGACATACTCTTGATAGGGAAGGAGTTTCCTATGCTACGCTCGGTCAATCTCCACTTATCATAATGATTCTCCATATAGGATCAAAATGATACCTCCTAAATCCTGGATTTTGGATCTATGAGATAGATCTAATTGGATGTCAGGATTCTCACTAGTTGTAGTGAGATAGTATCAATTGATCCTGGGGAGAATCACTGGAAGGGTTCCAGAGTGATAAGGACGACTGAAAGTCAGTCGCAGGCATTGTCTTTACCCTCAGTAAAGGGACGGTATGTTGGAAGAGTTCCAAGCTAGATACCGTGGCATACTAGACGATAAAGGCTCGATACATCGCTACTTAAGATGCTACCAAAGAGGCAGTCTGGATGTATATTTGTTCATGAGATGAACTTAGTTCCTCCCATTGTGTGACAATGGAGTTGTGGCTTAAGCCAAGGAACAACGTCCCATCAGTGATCCAGACATATTCTAAGGCAGTATCACCTGATCATGGAGATGGTTGATCTCCAGGGTGATCGAGGTTAGGAGAGTAGACTCAGAGGACAACACGGCGGATCCACTCACGAAGGCCTATTCCCAGAGAGAGACTTTTATGGGATGGTTGAGTATGAGATACTACAACCACTGCTACAGATGGCCCTAGTGCAAGTGGGAGATTGTTAGTTATATGTATGCCCTAGAGGCCATTACTATACATAGGATGTGTATTGTAGTGGATGCTTGGACATATATAGGGAGGACTTTCTTGCTCGACATGATAGTATGCTATCTGGTTGCTCTTTACCTTAACGTGTACACTGATTGTCTCTCTGTTACATGTTGGTAAAGCCCTTAGGATGTGTACTTGACTACCTGGACTATGATGCAGATCATACTAGTGGGGACAGATAGTCTATAAGTACATCCTTCAAAGTCCCTAGTCGAGGGTATATCGAGACGGGGCATCGATATACCAGAGTAGACTAGCGTATACCATCTCGACCCATACAGATGGGCGATGGATGATCCCATATCCATTAGTGTTTGACATCAGAGATGATATACAGGTGCTCAGTAGAGACTGGGTACACTGGACGGACTCGCCGAGAACTCGCAGATGGTATTATACCTTACGTCAGATGGCAGTTCTCTGGTGACACTGGTACAGAGTAGTCTGTTGACCCGAGATCGTCATAGAGTCTTGTGTGATTCCCACTGTGCTTTGATTTCCATCTTACCACGTCCAAGTGGGCGTGCAAAACGGTGGTTTTTGGGTACAGTCCCGAATCACATGGAGGCAATGAGCGATAGGAGGGGATTCGTCTCTCCCGGTATAGGGGGTTGATGTTGCGCTGTGTTCGATTGGCTATAACCGGAAATCCCTGGCCAGGGTTGCTGAGATTTACTGGTAAGTGTTACCTGTAGTTTCTCGAATTGTTATAGACCTCATATCGACATGACTAATCGAGCTATTGGGGTCTGACGTTTACCACCCCTAGGCAAGAACATATCAGACGACGAGACCGGACTGTACGGTAAGTGTTACTGGTTGGATTCACAGGAGTGTGAGCGGGCTTGCTCGTCGATCTTTTGATCGCTCAATACCCGGGTGGCCGTTACGTTTAGCAGACCGCTTGCGGCTTGTGGGTGTTTGATATGATCATCATCTGCTGCCGACGTATTGACGAGTCTTTAGAGTCCTACACAGAGGTTTCCTGGCTCAAGCGAAACGAAATAGGAGCGCATATGAGATATGTGCGGGACCGAGAATAATGCGTGTATGTGATACCGTATTCTATTCTCGCGATGAATGTATCGATTGGTTGTATGCGAGATAACCTAGTTATCGAATCAAGGATTGATTCGATAAGCCGATACATTGGATATTAGTCGGTTATATGCGATATGACCGGATCGTTAAATCAAGTGTTGATTTAATGATTTAATGTATAATTATATATTTGATATATTACTTTGCATTAACTAATATTGGTTCACTTTAAATGGTTTTTCTCACTTGATTGTGCAAGTTGTATATGTGAAATACTTTTGTGCACATGTTTGTATTATGTATAATGATGCATGCTTATTTGGTTAAGTGTAAAGAATTAAACCATGGTTAAGTTGATGATTAGGGTTTAGCTTATTCATTTATTTATTTGTTTATTCATTTTGGAAAAGCATAAAGAGAAAATGGTTTCTTCTTTGTTTCTTTCTTGAAGCTTCTTGAAGACTTTGACCAAGTGACCATTTTGTCTCATACTTAACCCTAACCATTCCACTTAACCATGATTCATTCTCTACACTTGACCATGGTTTGATTATGATAAGTATTCATTTTTCTTTTCAATTTAAATTAACTTGTCATATTCATTCTTTCTTCTTCTTCTTCTTCATCATCAACATGAAGAAAGCTTGCTCCATCAATGGCAACTTGAGCTAATGAGTGAGAAATCCAATTCTAAAGTGAACCCACCTCCTATTTCTTCATCCTCTACCTCTTGCCAAGTAGTATAGGGTGTTTCCTTCACATGTTTTCAAGGCTTGGTGAAGTTGGAGCTTGATCTTGTGATGCCTCGACGTAGATCATCTTCGGCATCGAACCGACGACCAAGCCCGCCCATTTCTCCGATGAAGCCGATGCTAGAGTCATGGATTGGATTTGGACAGCGAGGAGACTTCATTGCGGAGCTATGGAGGTGGAGAACCGGATCTACAAAGGTTGTATTTCCGTTGTTGTAGTTAAGTTGTTAACTAGTTTCATTTGTTGCCTAAAATCTAGTTAACGATCCGTATTAGGGTTTCTCGGCACCCGTAAAATTTTAAATTGGCATGGTTGATGCCTTGTGAGACCTCTTGAGAGTGCCTAGGAACCCTACAATTCTTAGGCAGTATCACCTGATCATGGATATGGTTGATCTCCAGGGAGATCGATGTTAGGAGAGTAGATACAGAGGACAACAGCGCGGATCCACTCACAAAGGCCTACTTCCCAGTAGAGACTTTTATGGGATGGTTAAGTATGAGATACTTCAACCACAGCTGACTGTTGGGTATGCGATACCACAACAGATGGCCCTAGTACAAGTGGGATATTGTTAGTTATATGTACGCCCTAGAGGCTATTACTGTACATACGATGTATATTGTAGTGGATGCTTGGACATATATAGGGAAGACTTTCTTGCTCGACATGATAGTATGCTATCTGGTTACACTTTATCTTAATATGTACTCTGATTGTCTCTATGTTACATATTGATAAAGCCCTTAGAATGAGTACTTGACTACCAGGACTATGATGCGGATCATACTAGTGGGGACAGTGTAGTCACCAAGTACATCCTTCAAATGTTCCTAGTCGTAAGTGTATCGAGACAGGGCATCGATATATCAGAGTAGACTAGCGTATGCGCTTCTTGACCCATATGATGGGCGATGGATGATCCCATATCCATTGGTGTTTGACATCAGAGAAGGTATATGGGTGCTCAGTGGAGACTGGGTACACTGGACGGACTCACCGAGAACTCCCAGAAGGTATTATAACTCATGTCAGATGGCAGTTCTCTGGTGACACTGGTATAGGTTAGTCTGTAGACCCGAGACCGTCATAGAGTCTTGTGTGATACCCACTGTGCATTGATTTCCATCAAACCACGTCCAAGTGGGCGTGCAAAAAGGTGGCTTTTGGGTACAGTCCCGAATCACATGGAGGAAATGAACGATAGGAGGAGATTCGTCTCTCCCGGTATAGGGAGTTGATGTTGCGCTGTGTTTGATTGGCTATAACTAGAAATCCCTGGCCAGGGTTGCTGAGATTTACTGGTAAGTGTTATCAGTAGTTTCTCGAACAGTTATTGACCTCATATCGACACGACTTATAAAGCTACTGGGGTCTGACGTTTACCACCCCTAGGCGAGATATGCGACATATCAGACGAAGAGACCGGATTGTACGGGAGTGTTACTGATTGGATTCTCAGGAGAATGTACAAGCTTGCTTGTTGATCTTCTAATCGCTCAATACCTGGGAAGCTGTTACGTTTAGCTGACCGCTTGCAGCTTGTGGGTGTTTGATATGATCATCACCTACTGTCGGCGTATTGACGATTCTTTAGAGTCCTACAAAGAGGTTTCCTGGCTCAGGCAAAACGGAGTAGGAGCACATATGTGATATGTGCGGAACCGGGAATAATATGTGTATGCGATACCGTATTAGATTCTCGCGATATGAGATATCGGCCGGGTATATGTGATATAGCCGGGTCATCGGATCAAGTGTTGATTCGATGAACTGAAATATATTATATTAGTCGGTTATATGCGATATAACCGGATTGTCGGATCAAGTGTTAATTCGATAATTTAATATATAATTATATATTTGATATATTAAACTACATTAACTAATATAAGCTCACTAAAAGATTCCTTTTCTCGCTCGGGTAATACATTAATATATATGCGATATATGTTAATTGTATTATTTTATTTTGTTACAATAAATATTATATATGTGATATATAATATTGTAACATGTTAGGGTTATTAATGCAACATGATTGGTGGAGATTAAACATGATTAAGGTTTGATTTGGGTTAATTTTTCTAGAAGCTTTTAGAAGCTTTTTGTTTTGTTTTTGCCAACATATTTTCTAAAGATATTTTGTTATGATATTTGTTAACCGAACTCAACCCTTGACCATGGTTCATTCTCTACATGGGTTAAGTTATCATACTTAACCCATGGTTGAATTTCTAACCTCACCACAATTCTTTATTCATCACAAATGAGTTCATCTTCTTCTTCCTCCTTGCAAAGCTTTCTAGCTTTGAGTTTAGTGATAAAAATGAGTGAGATTAAGAAAATAAATGAGTGCTAAATTCCTACTTCATCATCCTAATCTATTCTTGCCAATTAGATTAGGGTGTTCACTTCATTAGTGAGTGAGAGCTTGAGTTATGGAAACTTCAAGGTAGATCATCTTTGTTATGGATGATCGAAAGCAAGCATGCACCTTTCTCTTCGTGGAGCCTCTCTAGATTTCGGATAATCGTTGATCGCAGCGTAAGGACCACAACATGAAGCTTATGAAGTGAAGGACCAGACTACAAAGGTTGTAATCCCAAACTCTTAGATGTTAAAGTGTTTAACATGCTTTGTTTCGCCTAATCTCTAGTTTAAAGATCTTGGTTATGGTTGTTCGGCATGTCTAAATTTTAAATCGGGCATGGTTGATGCCTTCTAGATCCTTGTGAGAGTGCCTAGTAACCCTACAAGTTGTTTTTGCATGCGTAAGCTATAGGATCTAACCTATGAGCACACCGCGTGCCGTATCGGTTTTCCGGATGTTTATTTAATAGTATTGTGATTGTGTATTGATTGTAGGTACCTTCGTGTAGATTCCGAGACGAAGAAGTACATCGACTACGGCTGGACAAGGAGTTTTGCAGGTGAGTAGATTTATATCTACGGGGGAAGTCGGGTGGATGGCGTATAGCACCCCCACAATTATAAAATGGAGACAGATATATAGAAAATAGTCGGAGAAACTTATACTAGGAAACTACGTATATAATCAAGGAGATGATATGAATAATTGAATACATATACCAAGATATGAGACGAGGTCTATAAGGATATGACATTAGATCGATGAATATGATAAGATTGAGATAGATGTGTTATGGGATCGATAAAATAAGATAAAAATATATAAGATTTCTCGATGTAAGACATTGATGTGATGAAAAGAGAATATGATGAAATATAATGACTTGGCATAATATGTCGACATACGGATTCGAGGCGATATGAGAATATAAATACTTTTGCCAAGACATGATATGAGCTTGATACAGATGTGACTTAAGATATATGTGTATATATATATAGTTATGAGAATAATGAGTGATATGCCGTACGAGACTTTAGATCCGTACCCTCATTGTTGTATAGGTTGATAAAATCTCTATTTGTTTAAGGTCGCCGTACGATGGATTACCGTACGCGATGAGTTTTACCTGATGATTGATCCATACCCTCGACTCGAGGATGCCGTACGATGGATTATACCGTACGTGATGCTATGAAGCTGGATTGCCGATTGATAGATTCATCAACTCGGATATGTTATAGATATTTTAATCCCTTTCTACACTGCGTTAGTTAGTCCTTTATATAGAGGTTAGATTAGATATGTATATTTTATAATGTGGCCCTTACGGTTTACTTTTCTATTACGATTATGATATTCTCATTGCATTGTCTATACCTGTGCTTCCATTAATTGTTATGATATCGTCTGCTAGTACACCTGCATAATTATCGATGATGCGTATGTTACACTCACACAGAATTGCCGGCTCACACACTTTCATCATCAGTAATTGCCACGCCACTTGCCCAGTAGAACTTCTGTATCATGATCTTATTCATAACCGTAAGTACATTCATTATTCAGTATTATCATATGACATGTTTGCGTGATATACTTGATATGTTCATATTATTGTTCTATGTTGCATACATCGTACTTTATGGTTATATGCATTGAGATGCTGTTTTATGAGATCTATGGATTTGAGAACCGTGGTTATATTTCAAAGGAAATTGAGTATTGTTTTAAAAACGCGTTTTATCTTGATATGATACTTTGAGGTGTCCACCATGAGTTTTCTCGGTTCTGAGCTATGAGTATACCCAATTCGAAAAGCGGTAGGCACCGTCTGCGGGTACAAGGTGGACCCGGTGAGGTATCCCGGGGTAAGAAGACTCGTATTGTTAGACGGTGAGCCCGACGGAGGGAGTACTACCTACTGGTGATTGGTCGGACCCGGCGGTTACCCGGAGGATACCGACCGGAGTCATGAGATGGATATAAGGGCCGATCAGAGTATGCGGCGCCTGAGGTGAGATAGATATGAGGGCCAATCTGAGTATGCGGTGCCTGAGATATGAGGGTTTACATGTCGATGCTGGACACGGGTTTCATGATGTTTCGAGTGTCGGTGTTGGACACTCAGGTTCCAAGATTTTGATGTGTCGTTGATGGACACACGTAGTTGATATCCTCATACATACATGCATATGTTTTCATGATGATTCGAGTGTCGATGTTGGACACTCAGGTTCCATGATATGATTTGTGTCGTTGATGGACACGTGGATGATATCCACATGCATGCAGGCATATGCGTTCAGATGTTTATTTATATATGCCATTTGCATTGATTTGATTATTGACATATATGCATTCATGGTCACCTTAGATATCATAGTATTACCTTTATGATATAGTATGACCTAGGAAATCGTTGTTTTATTCGATTTCTACTTGTTGATGTTTTATACTAACGAGTTGGCATCTCACCCACATTATGCCACAGTTCTTGCAGGTTTGGCCACTTGGGATCAGTAGCGGTATCACTGGCACATAGCTTGCTTTCAGGGTGTTTCGCTTGGTAGGTGGGACATATATTGGATCGTGCGTACTCTTGTACTTTTATTCCTTTTATATCTAGATAAACTAAATCAATCAGAACTAGAATTTGTATATTAGTAGACTAGAAGTACTGGTATAGTTGCGAGACTTAGAGCGATGGGTGTTGGTTCGCTTTTCTTTAGATTTTGATGTCTTGCTTTATTTATCATTCTTTCTGTGCCGATCTTCACCGTTGGGTGTCGTATATATCTCTTGCTTACTTGCGTGGTTGTGTTTCCGCCCAATTCGGCAAAGAGCTAGCTCCCGCTTGGGGATGCCTATATATATTGTTGTATGTGGTTTTTGGATCAAAATATACAAGGGAGGTGCTTCCCGAATTTCAAAGACGAATTTTTTTTTCAACTATAGTATAATCAACTTGCATTTTCATGTTTCATTACCTATGCATTTAAAGAAAAACTTGATTTCATTATACCTTTATTTCAAAACCGCACATTCATTATTTTCCGCAAAAAGGTTTAGATTTCTGGGCTTCGGCTTAATTGAGTTACGTTACGCCTTTATACGTTGCGTGATTTAAGTGTCGGTCATGAGCTAAATTCCGGGTCGTGACACCAGCGCCCTGGCCATCAAACCGTGGCCCAATGCGGAACAAAAATTTTACAAACCGGCGTTAACACATGCCCCGAATTTGGATCGACCATAAACCCTAAACGTAGCAAGCTAACTATAAAGAGTTTAGGAATGTTATACCGAATGATCCATGTCCTTCGGTCTTTAACCTCCTTCCCAAGCTCCTAGTGGCCACCATGATCAAGTTTGGTCGCCGGTGTCCCTCCATCGAAGTTGTTCCACCTGAAAGTCTATGAATCGAGCTCATACCTCATAACCGAGGTAATTAGGGTATCTAGTTTGCTAAAATAGATAGCCTAGAAGATGTAGAATCTAATGATGGATTGATTTATCTTTAAACACCCTAACTTTCTCAACACATGAGAGGATTAGGGTAAAGGTAGAAGAAGAAGCCATAAGAGATGAGAGTGTGAAGCTCAAGCTCAACTAAACAAAAAGACTAAGTGTTGTGAGCATAATAAAAGCATGAAGCCACCCAAGAAATATCTCAGTCTCCACTAAATATCTCACAATCACAACAAATAAAACCATGCTTCAATAGTGTTTCATGAGTCACACCCATGAGTCACTACATGAATCATGCTTGAATTAATGCAAAGCGCACACTTCCCTCACCTCAATTAACCATTTAATCAAATGGTTAATAAACATAATGAAATGGCAACTTCTGGAAACAATCTTGTAATAAATTACAAGAATGCCCCTAATCCGTATATACATACCAGTATCCGTATTCCGAAAAATACGAATAAAATGAGACGAAAATAATCCAACAATATAATACTAGGATCCGGCTTAAACCAAAGCGCACTAGTATTATCTGTCTGAATCATGATAAGTGAATAAGTGCACGTATATGATCGAACCCTGCCGTAAAACCATACGGCCTCTATATCGTTACGCCCGAAAAAGGGAAACCCTCTGTGTGGGACTCTAAAGACTCTCAATATGCTGGAAGTGGGTTTAACCATAAGCACATCAGCGGCACTAGCTGTACGTAACGGCTACCTAGGTATTGAGCGAAAGGAAGGCCGACGAGCAAACTCATCCTGACCCCTACTGGGCATGTCCGTGACAATCTCTGTACAGTACGGTCTCTTCGTCTGAGATTATCGTATATCGAGTCTAGGGAGTGGTCAGACCCCTAATTACGCGACATTTCGTGTCGGTATGAAGACCGTCACAAATTGAGAAACTACTGATCCAAATCAGTAATTCTCGACTACTTTGATCATGGATTTCTGATGATGTCTACCCGTGCACCTCGCGACATCAACCCCTAATACAGGGAGAGAAGAATCCTTAATGATCCGCTCACTGCATCCATGTGGTTCGGGACTGTACCGAACTAAAACCTGTTTGCAAGACTCCTTTGAGCCGTGGTAGGGTAGTAATCAAAGCACAGTGGGAACTCACACGAGAAAAATAACGATCTTAGGTCAACGGACTAATCTGTACACATGTCACCTGGGAACTGCTATCTGACAATAGATATAATACCAACTAGCAGGTTCCCAGCGAGTCCGTCCAGTGTATTCATAACCCAATGAGCACCTGCATACTATCTTAGGTGAACAAACTAACACCAATGGCTTGTGAGACCGGCCACCGCCCCTCGTCGGGGTCTCGATCAGTATATACTAGTCTACTCTGGAGTATCAATGCCCAGTCTCGATACTTCCATGACTAGGGACATTTAAGGATGTGCTTATAGACCACCCAGCTCCTACGTATATGATCGCCATCATAATGCTGGTAGTCAAGAAGGAATCTTATGGGCTCTATCAATATGTAATAGTAATCTGTAATACCACCTAAAGCATGTACATGATGATAAAGATAAACCAGATAGCATACTATCATCTTGAGTAAGATTGTTCTATCCATATAGGTCCTCCCTCAATCATCGCAACCGCATACCTACGATTCAATAATTGACTTGAGGGCACTAAAGCCAACACATCCCTCGGGTGGATAATCTTCGTCGGAGGAAGACCGGCGGCCAAGCTCGATCCAAAGGACCTCAAGGAACTAAGGGAGATGGTGGATGAATGAAGGACATGGTTCGTTCGGTATAATGCTCTATCACAGTAGTTAGACTCCTTTAGATTACTAGTTTCTTGTTTGGATTCGATTCTAGGTAATTGTTTCTAGCGCCAAGTTTTTTAAATGTCAAAATTTTTGTTCCGCAATCGGCCACGGTAGATGGCCAGGGCGCTAGGAACCCCAACAATATAACCGATTAATATCATATATATGTATATCAAAACATTAAATCAACTCTTGATTCAATTATCTGGTTATATCACATATAACCGGCTAATATTCAATATTAGATATTAAATAAACACTTGATTCAATAATCTTATCATATCATATATAACCAGCCGATAACAAATATATATTAACATATATAAATCAAATCATTGAATCAACACTTGATTCAATAATTCGGTTATATCACATATAACCAGGTCGATATCAAATATCGCTAGATTAGAATACGGTATCATATACTCGTATTAAATCAAGCTCCCATACATATCTCCATATGTGCTCTATTTCATTTTGCTTGAGCTAGGAAACCTCTGCGCGGGGCTCTAAAGACTCATCAAGATGCCAGCAGTAGGTAATGATCACATCAGGTTGTTAGTTATATGTATGCCCTAGAGGCCATTATTATACATGTGATGTATATTATAGTGGATGCTTGGACATATATAGGGAGGACTTTCTTGCTCGACATGATAGTATGCTATCTGGTTGCTCTTTATCTTAACATGTATATTCATTGTCTCTCTAATACAGTTGATAAAGCCCTTAGGATGAGTACTTGACTACCAGGATTATGATGCAGATCATACTAGTGGGGAAGAGGTAGTCGATAAGTACATCCTTCAAATGTTCCTAGTTGTGGGAGTATCGAGACGGGGCATCGATATTCCAGAGTAGACTAGCGTATACGCTTCTCGACCCATATGATGGGCGATGGATGATCCCATATCCATTGGTGTTTGACATCAGAGATGGTATACGGATGCTCAGTAGAGACTGGGTACACAGAACGGACTCGCCAAGAACTCCTAGATGGTATTATACCTATCGTCAGATAGCAGTTCTCTGGTGACACTGGTACAGGTTAGTCTGTCGACCCAAGATCATCATAGAGTCTTATGTGATTGCCACTGTGCTTTGACTTCCACCTTATCACGTTCAAGAGATCATGCAAAACGGTGGATTTTGGGTACAGTCCCAAGTCACATAGAGGCAATGAGCGATAGGAGGGGATTTTGTCTCTCCCGGTATTAGGGGTTGATGTTGCGCTATGCTCGATTGGCCATAACAGGAAATCCCTGGCCAAGGTTGCTGAGATCTACTGGTAAGTGTCATCAGTAGTTTCTCGAACCGTTATGGGCCACACATTGGCTTGACTTTTCAGAGCTATTTGGGTCTGACGTTTACCACCCCCAGGCTGAGATATGCGACATATTTGACGAAGAGACCAGACTGTACGGTAGTGTTATTGGATTCGCAGGAGTATGTGCAGGCATGCTTGTTGATCTTCTGATCGCTAAATACCCGTGTGGCCGTTATGTTTAGCAGACCGCTTGCTGCTTATGGATGACTGATATGATAACCACCTACTGCCGGCGTATTGACGGGTCTTCAGAGTCCTACACAGAGGTTTCCTGGCTCAGGCGAAATGAAGTAGGAGCACATATGTGATATGTGCAGGAACGAGATTTATACGAGTATGTGATACCATATTCTATTCTCGTGATATGTGATATCGATCAGTTATATGTGATATAGCCGGGCTGTCGAATCAAGTTGTCACGACCCGAAAGTACGGAACGTGACTGGCACTTAGATTACGAGACGTCTAAAGGCGTAACGTAACCCAAGTCAGCCAAAGCCCAGAAAAATCTAAACCAAAATCAAAAGAGAGTGAAGGAAAACCTTTCATGAAAACAACTTGAAATCAATTAAGTTGCATTGAACCCCTTTTTAAAAACATCAAAAATTTCCGAAAATTTCGACAGTCTCCTTTGTAAATTCTATCCTCCAAAATGGGTACAACAAGATATATAACCTGTAATCACAAAATGGCATCCCCAAGCGGGAGCTAGCTCTTCGCCCAAGGCGGATCACAACCACACGCAATATATATATATATGTAATATCAAGAAAAGAGCATAAAGAAATGCAAAATATAAGAAAACATAACGTCGGCTCAAGTGAGCTCGACCCAAAAGAAACCACATATACACAAATCTCTCAGTCTCATCACTAGGTCGCATATACACATAAGGAGTGGTAGATGGAGAATACTAGATACACAAATAGTAAAAAAAAGAGATAAAAGCACTCTCGCAGCCCACCTACGAGCAATGTCGTGAGTCTGAGCAAAAGAAGTCACTAACAAGATAAGCCGCCGCTACTAGGCTGATGAGTCCGACCTGCAAGACACTGTGGCACAACGGGGGTGAGTTGCCAGCTCGTGAGTAGAATATAACATCAATTAAGGCCATCGTAAGAATGCACGCAAATGCACCACAGCATGTATGTCCAGATGTGATGTAATACCTCTAGTATGCATGCACATGTGTGCAATGTCAATACTAAATCTTTAAGTGTTTTAAATGCTATGAGTTCCGCATTCTTAACTTTAGAAAAAGAATATCTGTATAATAGATAAATACCATCAAGAAATCATCTGAAACCCGTGTCAAGCATCGACACCAAATATGAAAACACATCTGTCTCAATGTCTCACTGTATCAATGTCTCAATACATCGGGCTCCGTCAGTCCGGATCGGCCCATATCATCAAATCTCACGACAACGGTCGGTATCCTCCGGATATCCGCCGCGCCAAACATCACCGGTAGGTAGTCTTCCCCTGCCAGGCTCATCGTCTACAACTCGATCTTCTTGCCCCGGGGTACCATATCGGGCCCACCATGTACACGAGACGGTTCATCCACTCCTTGAATGGGGTCTCAAAATCCAATAGAAAACATGAAAACTCATGGTGGACGAAACATACATAACGAGAAAACCGTAACTTTGTTTTAAAAATGATAAATATAAGCTTTTGTTAAATTCTTGCGGTTTTCCCCAAAATCTAGAAATCGCAGCAATACTGAAATCCTCTAGAAAATCATAATTCCCAACATGTTTTATATGATAAATGTCTATGATATCAAGGTATGCGATGTGATTTATGGCTATAATCTATGTAAGTATGAAGATGATGCGAGGTATATACATGCTATGCGATTTCATATATCGTGTATAATGCAAATGGTGATACTAAACTAAACAGGTCCTACAGTGCTCGTGGCATGGCAATTACCAAAGGCGTGTGTGTCACATGAATAGTGCGCGTGCAACAGGAGCCAATGGTAATGGTGTTCGTGTCCTACGAAGTGATATCGCACATGTGTATATGGATATCCTATGCAAATCTTGCAGACGAATAGCTATAAATGTATGAAATGTGCATGAGGGGGTTTAGCTAACTAACAATGCATATCTTGCAAGAAATAAAGTAATCCTAACTAGGGGGCGCCTCGCGCCATCCAGACGATTCCCCCATAAATGAATACATCTACTCACCTGAAAGCCTCGCTAATCCGATCCGACCACCACCTTGCCTTTGCGCGCCGCTGTTCATATCAGATTTTTGCATTTTCATACCGCCCAATTTTTATCACATTGCATATCGGTAGATACTCTTGAGCCGTGTTTGCTAGTCAATTACAGGATACAGGTTCTCGGTTCTAAAACGGTGAAATTCATGGAAAACACGACAAAATCCGGGTTCCTGCCAACCACTGAGAAAACACGGTCTCCGCTCTTCATCCGTATGTTGCCAGATACCAGTTTAAGAGACAAAATGTCAAATCAATGTCGCTTTCATGCACAAGGCTCAATGGCAGCACAAGATCCAAGAGATCTACGCGGAGCTCGAGGCAATCATGACAAAAACATCCACAAAAGTCCACCTTTCTCTCAACTGAAATTCTGGAAAAATCGTGAAGACAATTTGAGAAAATACATATGCCAGAATAATGTACACATCAAACCAGGGAAGCACAAAAAATCCCATGCCCTAACTCCACAGTAGTGCGGCGGATCCACGGCATAGGGAGGCTTAGGCCGCTGATCCGCGGCCATACTGTGGAGTCAGGGCATGGGCTTTTGGGGGTAGAATTGTCTTTTCGTGTGTGTTCTGGTGGTTGCCCTAGGTTTTCATTTTTTGGCCTATAAATAGCCCAGAACTTTGTGAAGGATTAGGGGTCCATTCTTGTATTTTCATTTTGCTAAGTTTAGTGTGTTTTTTCTTCCTCTTCTCACCTCTTCTCCATTGAAACTTGTAGTGAGCTTGTGAGTGAAGAGTGATGAATAAAGAAGAACCATTTATTATCATGCTTGTCACTTTATCTTGTTAATTGTTGTAATTTTAATTTGTTAAGTAGTTGTTGTTATTGACTTGTTGTTTCTTTCTTCTCTCTTTTTCTTTATCATTAATACGACAATGATGCTTACGCTCGATCCTCGCCAAGGTGAGGTCGCAAATAGCTAGTCGTATTCTTCTAATCTCCTTCTTTCTATCTTCCTCTTTTGTTTTGTTTTATTTTTCCATATCATGATGTGTGAGTAGTTCATACTTGTTAGGGTAGGATAAGGGAAGTTTGAGAGAAGGAAATCTCTCTCACTCTTTTCTTGCCCAAAGCTTAAATCGACTCCCGTTAAATGAACCACAATCCGCTCCTTACGGCACCCTATCCTACATGATAGCGGTGATTCCGTAGTGAGACCGGTTGTGGTTGAATTAACCGGAGGTTATGGCTAAGAGCCAAGAACAGACGGACACGCACCAAAAGGAAGGACTTATGCGTTGGAAAGCCTAGCTTATACTCGCAAGTTCCTTCCTAGTCGTGCTAATCCCCGTTGTTGCCGATTACCGTAACACCGATATTAAGAGGGGCAACGAAAAATGTGGAGACTCCTAACTCAAACTTACCTAATCCTAACCCTAACAAGCTCTCTTTAAATATCAACTCAACACTTAGATAACCACAACAAAATCTGAAAAACCGGACTTAACTCGTTAAAGCACATAGAAAAAGACTCCCATCTCCCTGCGGACGACCCGTACTCAACCGGCTAGCTACAAGCGAAACCGTCTTGATTGCGGTATTTAAACTAAAACTTGAACACGCAGAACCTCTAACAATCAAATAGCGCCGTTGCCGCGGAGACGGTAGTTTATTTCCTTGTGTAATTTCGGGTTAATTTGTAAGTATAAATATAACCAAAAAACAAAACAAAAAAAAATATACCTTGTAAAAGAAACCATCTTGTTATTCTTGATTAGTTTTTTTGCAAGTGTGCAGGAAAATACAAAGTTCGAGTTCAGTGGCCAAGACGTTGAAAATACGGAGTTCAAGTACAGTGCCAAAGACGTGGGAAGAAAGACCCACATTTCGCGGCTACACCGCGACGGACAAAACGAAGCATACGGTCTACTGTCAAGATCTGGAGCAGGTACAGTGAGCAAGTAAAAATTCAGAAGATCCAGACAAGCAGAGGAGATCCATACCAGCACCCACAGAAAAAATGAAGTCCCAATCTCTCCTTACTGCCGCGGATCCGCGGCAGTAGAGGGCTTAGGCCGCGGATCCGCGGCCACTTGGTGCCCTTGGGCTGCCAAATTCTCTTTGTAAGTCTCTCTGCTCCTCTCCACTCCTCTGGACTCCAATAAATTGTGTTTTCTGCAGCCTTCTTTGCGCAAATTCTTCTCCCCCTTCCAATAAACTGTTCTTGTGCAGGATTCTTTGCGCCGCAAATAAAAATTGTTTGCAGTTGATTTGTTACTGCTTTGCATTTCTTTAATACGGACTTAAGGGGCTTGAAACCAATCCAGATTGGGTGGGGATTTCATCACCCTTCCCAGGACCCCAAAAATCACTAAAGCATATGCATTGTCCATTGTAAATTAAAAAATACTAAACTTCAGCCCTAAGGACTTCGTGCTCATTAGGAGAAGATAAACCGTGTTTAGAACCTCGCTTAACGGTATATTGTTTACGGGGTGTCTAGGAAAGTGTTAAAGGCGCAACCGCCGAAAGAGAAAGGGTTATTTAATTAAGGAACTTCGAGAAAACGTTGGACAACCTCCCCTTATCTCTGCACTTACCTGGCCTCGTGATCAGTGTATTTTTAAGCCCGTTTCTCGACACTGTTTAACTTCGACAATCAAGTTCAGGAGCAGGTCTAGTAGACCTAGGTTACCCTAGATCTAGGTGTGATTGTGCATATCTTGTTTGTGATTGCTTAAGCCGTATATCCGTACATATTTCTGTAAATCTCTTTCTAAAAACAAAAAAAAAAAAGAAAAAAATCAAAAAACTTTTATAAAAACTTTCCCTTTGTCGCCAAATCCATTTTCTCACCCACCACCCATCTCCTTTCTCCATTGACGTTTTCTTACCCTCACCTTCTCCGCTTTGACTATACTAAACTCGTTTAGTGTATGTCCGCTTGGACTCGGGACACTAGCGCCCGTCTAGTCCTGTAGGGTTCCTAGGCACTCTCAAGAGGTCTCACAAGGCATCGAACATGCCAATTTCAAAAATTATGGTGCCGAGAAACCCTAGTGTACGGATCGTTGGCTAGAAATCTAGGCGAAAAACTAACTAGTTAACACTTAACTAATGGGTTATCGGAAATACAACCTTTGTAGATCCGGTTCTCCACCTCCATAGCTCCGCAACGAAGTATCCTCGCTGTCCAAATCGAGATCCGGGCTCTTGCGTCGGCTTCATCGGAGAAGAAGCGGGCTAGGTCATCGACGACGTGCCGAAGATGATCTACGTCGAAGCATCACTAGATCAAGCTCCACCTTCACCAAGCCATGAAAACTTGTGAAGGAAACACACTCTACTACTTGGCAAGAGGTAGAGGATGAAGAAATAGGAAGTGGGTAAACTTTAGAATTGGATTTCTCACTCTAATTCATCAATCACCATTGATGATGTCATGGTTTCTTCAAGTAGAAGATGAAGAAGAAGAAGAAGATAAATCTTATGATAAGTTTTAATAAGAATAATAAAATCATTCTTATCATAATCTTTACCATGGTTAAGTGTAGAGAGTGAACCAAGGTTAAGTGAAATGGTTAGGGTTAAGCATGAGACAAAATGGTGACTTAGTCAAAGCTTCATGAAGCTTCAACATACAAGTCCAAAATAAGCCACCATTTCATTTCTTTATGCTTAATATTTTTCCAAAAATAATAAATGGATAAATAAATGAGGAAATAAAAGAAACCCTAACCACTTAAGTAACCATGGTTTAATTCTTTACACAAACCCAAACTAGCATGCATCATCAAACATGATACAAGCATGTGCACAAAACTATATCGAATATACAATGTGCACATCCGAGCGAGAAAATCCATTTAAAGTGAACCGATACTAGTTAATGCAAAGTAATATATCAAATATATAATTATACATTAAATCATTAAATCAACACTTGATTCAATGATCCGGTCATGTCGCACATAACCGACTGGTATCAATTGTAACAACTTATCGAATCAACACTTGATCCGATAACCCGGCTATATCGCATATAACCGATCAATGTCACATATCGCAAGAATCGAATACAGTATCATATACTGGTATCATTCTCGGTCCCGCACATATCTTATATGCGCTCCTATTTTGTTTCGCTTGAGCCAGGAAACCTCTGTGTAGGACTCTAAAGACTCGTCAATACGCCGGCAGCAGATGATGATCATATCAAACACCCACAAGCCGCAAGCAGTCTGCTAAACGTAACGGCCACCCGGGTATTGAGCGATCTGAAGATCGACGAGCAAGCCCGCTCACACTCCAGTGAATCCAACCAGTAACACTACCGTACAGTCCGGTCTGATCGTCTGATATGTCGCATATCTCGCCTAGGGGTGGTAAACGTCAGACCCTAATAGCTCGATAAGTCGTGTCGATATGAGGTCTATAACTGTTCGAGAAACTACTGGTAACACTTACCAGTAAATCTCAGCAACCCTAGCCAGGGATTTCCTGTTATAGCCAATCTAACACAGCGCAACATCAACTCCCTATACCGGGAGAAACGAATCCCCTCCTATCGCTCATTGCCTCCATGTGACTCGGGACTGTACCCAAAAACCACCATTTTGCACGCCCTCTTGGACGTGGTAAGATGGAAATCAAAGCACAGTGGGAACCACACAAGACTCTATGACGATCTCGGGTCAACAGACTACTCTGTACCAGTGTCACCAGAGAACTGCCATCTGACGTGAGGTATAATACCATCTGGGAGTTCTCGGCGAGTCCGTCCAGTGTACCCAGTCTCTACTGAGCACCCGTATATCATCTCTGATGTCAAACACCAATGGATATGGGATCATCCATCGCCCATCTGTATGGGTCGAGAAGGTATACGCTAGTCTACTCTGGTATATCGATGCCCCGTCTCGATATACCCACGACTAGGGACCTTGAAGGATGTACTTATGGACTACCATGTCCCCACTAGTATGATCCGCATCATAGTCCAGGTAGTCAAGTACATATCCTAAGGGCTTTACCAACATGTAACAGAGAGACAATCAGCATACACGTTAAGGTAAAGATCAACCAGATAGCATACTATCATGTCGAGCAAGAAAGTCCTCCCTATATATGTCCCGGCATCCACTACAATATACATCCTATGTATAGTAATGGCCTCTAGGGCATACATATAACTAACAATCTCCCACTTGCACTAGGGCCATCTGTAGCAGTGGTTGTAGTATCTCATACTCAACCATCCCATAAAAGTCTCTCTCTGGGAACAGGCCTTTGTGAGTGGATCCGCTGTGTTGTCCTCTGAGTCTACTCTCCTAACCTCGATCTCCCTGGAGATCAACCATCTCCATGATCAAGTGATACTGCCTTAGAATATGTCTGGATCACTGATGGGAACGGCGTTCCTTGGCATAAGCCACAACTCCATTGTCACACAATGGGAGGAACATAGTTCATCTCATGAACCAAGATACACCCAGACTGCTCTTTGGTAGCATCTTAAGTAGCGATGTATCCAGCCTTTATCATCTAGTATGTCACGGTATCTAGCTTGGAACTCCTCCAACATACTGTCCCTTTACTGAGGGAAAAGACAATGCCTGTGACTGACATTCAGTCGTCTTTATCACCCTGGAACCCTTCCAGTGATTCTCCCCAGGATCGGTTGATACCATCTCACTACAGCTAGTGAGTATCCTA
Source organism: Agapanthus africanus (assembly GCA_030015575.1). Lineage (NCBI taxonomy): Eukaryota > Viridiplantae > Streptophyta > Magnoliopsida > Asparagales > Amaryllidaceae > Agapanthus > Agapanthus africanus. The sequence goes on along the minus strand of CM057346.1, from coordinate 316,399,613 downwards.
ACATCCATTTAGATCTATCTCATAGATCCAAAATCCAGGATTTAGGAGGTATCACTTTGATCCTATATGGAGAATTATGGTGATAAGCGGAGATTGACTGAGCGTAGCATAGGAAACTCCTTTCTTATCAAGAGTATGTCATCCACGTATTCTATGAGGATCGCCACCATACTCCCTACTACCTTTTTGTTTATACAAGGTTCATCTACCATTTTGATGATGTCAAACTCTTTGACTAATTCATCAAAACAGACGTTCCAACTCCGCGATGCCTGCTTTATCAGATAAAACATCTTGCACACGTTTCCGCTGCTCCCACTGTTTACGAAGCCCTCTGGCTGTGTACTTACAGACGCACTCTTCCAAAACATCATTTAGAAAAGCAGTCATGACACCCAACCGCCAGATATCGTAGTCATGGTATGTAGCCGTGGCAAGTAGCATCTGGATGGACTTAAGCATAGGTACTGGAAAAGGTTTCATCATTATCCACGCCTGGTCAATGACGAAAACCTTTAACTAGTCTAGCTTTGAAAGTCTCAACTTTTCCATCTACACCAAGTAATCTTCTCAAGATATACTTGCTCCTGATGGGGATTTAACCCTTTAGATATAGCAGCCAAAGTCCATACTTTGTTGGTGTACATGGATTCCATCTCAGATCACTAAGCATCCAGCCATTCTTATAGAGTCTCACTCCTGATGGCCAGCTCGAAGCTAGTTGGGTCATCATCTCAGGATGCAATCCTCGCTCCCACTGTCATAGAGAAACCGAAGTATCTCTCAGGTGGGTGAGGAACCCTACTAGATCGGCGGAGAGGCTGAGGTTCGTTGGAACCTACTGAATCCTTTGGTTCTATCAAATCATCTGCTGCAGTTTGTATGGCTGGAACATTTCCAGTTCTACATTACAGACCTTGCCTCGAGCTTGTCCGGATTTTGCTTTTAGACATAGGCCGGACAACCCCAAATCTTAACTAACTTAGGACATGGGCTCTTCCCTTTCCATATCACATATGAAGTGGTAGGCAACTGATTTGATTTGAACCCTATTCAATAGGTATGCATCTTCTCAAGTGCAAAACTCCCAAAAAGAAATAGGTAACTCAGTAGTACTCATCATGGAGCACACCATATCAAATAGGGTGTATCTGCTCCGCCCCGATATACCATCGTGCTATGGTGTATACAGAGGAGTAATGCTGAGAGAGAATCTCATTCTCCTTTAGAATAGTCCAGGAATTCCATGCACAAGTATTCTCCTCCCTGATCTCATCATAGGACATAATACTTATACCCGTATTTTGGTTCTCTACTTCTAAATCATATTCTGTGAATATCTCAAAAGGTTCGGACTTGTGTTTCAACAGGAACATATGTCTGAATCTTGAGAGATTATCAGAGAATGTAATGAAGTACAAAGAACCGGTCTTGGCATATGTAGACAGGGGACCTTTATACATCAACATGTATCATCCCAAGAGTTTACTAACTCTTTCTCTGTTTCCAGTAAACGGAGCTATGGTCATCTTATCTTTGTGACATGACTGGCGAGTTTCACACGATGTAAATTCAAACTGATTTAAATATGCATCTAAATGTAACTCAGCCAGTCGGGTCGCATTGATATGACCTAGTCTACAATACCTCAAGAATGATTCGTTCATTTCTGAACTCTTCCTCTTGTGTGTGTTCTGTATACTAAAGAACTGTAGTTTGATTTAGAACGTCAATGCTTTTAGATAACGTGCCTGAACCGATCAACTTTTGATATAGGAAATGTTCAAAACATTATCCAACAATACAAAATTTTATCATTTCTTTACTAATAAAAAGACTGATATGATTTTGTATATCAGGTTCGGTATCTAATAACATTCGTTCAGAATCAATGTATTTGTAATACAGGGTGACAGTGACCAACAGACTTGGCTGCAACATTTGCCCCGTTTTCTGCCACATGAAACTTATCACCCGTTCTCAGTTCTCTACCTTTCTGTAGCCCTATGTAATATATTACATATCTGGGATCCTGATCTGGTATCACATACCCAGGACGTAAAGGATACTGAGAAACAGTTCTGTATAATGAACATACCCGAAGATGATGCATCAGCATGCACTCTCTTCATTTGGGCGGCATAGGAATTCTGGTAATCCCTAATTTCTTGCTCTGTCTTATAACAATTATAAGTTGGAGCGGGACCAACGTTCCCCAGCTCAGTATAACAAGCGGGTTCGGTCAATATTCCGTTTTATTATCTTGATTAAGGCGTGATATGGTCGCTACCAGGAGAGAGAGAGAAGAAAACACTTAGCGTGCGCTCTTGCAAGAATAGATTGGTTATTATTTTATCTAATCAGGATGGCTCCCACTGCTTTTTATCAAATCTTCCTTCAAACCCTAAAAGGAAAGACTAGCCGGGATTAATTACACACTACAAGTTCGCCAATCTTTCAGCCAGGCCAGTGTCGGTACTTTGAGGGAGGTCCCCCGTGCTTTCGCACGAACCTAATTAATGTAAACCTCGTTTTCCCAGAGGCGTAACCTCGTTGACACCTTTCTAGACACCTACTTGATCGGCTAATTGTAATGTATAAAACTCTCCCAGGAGTAACTCTTACTCGCAGCGGGTATCGGGATCCAACTATCTTATAGAAGGTATGCAATCTCATTGCAAATTTCAACACTTGAAATTCCCGATAATATTTTGCCCCTAGCTCGCTATGACCTTGACGGAGGCCAAACAACCTATAGTCCGCTAGTCAAGTTCAACCCGTCATTTCCTGATTGAATTAAACCCACCCGCACGACCCTTGACGGAGGCCAAACAACGCCGTACGAATACCCTAATCCAATCGCATCATATGCTAGCAGATAAGCACTAGTTAGCTACCGTACACTACGCCTTGACGGAGGCCAAACAACCGCAGCACGAATACTAACTAGTACGTATCTGAAATGACGGAGGGCTACGACAGGTTTTTCTGAAAACCTATTGCGTAATGAACTTGATATCGTTGTAGGATCGAATGATTTTTGAAATGGAGTGTTTTTGAGGCTTTTTTAGTTTTGCTAAAGGAGTCACTCCCGGTGAAGGGATCGTCGGTCCTTTCCTCGTCGAATGAGGTGCGGGATATATCACATATATCACTGTGCAAAGCAAAAACACTTAAAAGCAATCAAAAGACAAACCAAAGGTTGTAGCATCTGCCAGTTATTGCTAAAGGAGTCACTCCCGGTGAAGGGATCTCGGTCCTTTCCTCATCGAATAAGGTGCAGGGTATATCACATATACCGCTGTGCAAAGCAAAAAACTGTAGCTGCCTGTTTTATTTTGAAATTCGATTCTACAACATCTTAGGTTTCTTTTATTTCATTAATCACATTAATGAAGTCCCATCAATTAAGTACCTAAACATCACAGATAAATACGACGTACACTTATGCCATCCGCATTCGCCTCGATGTCCCCTCGTGCACCGTTAGGTTAGGTAACTAACGGCAGAGCGGGGCAGGGCTAGTGCGGGTGTAAAACATAAGTAACATCTACATAATATATCATATATACTATATATAGTATCCATCACAGAACATCTCATGATCACATCACAGATATCGCAGCAGAAGAATCATATGAAATATTGGATATACTAGGACGTCCGTGTTTTCAATACGAGCCAGTATAAAACACGGATTCCACGGTCGTGATGAATAGCCAAACCCACACCCCTAGACCCCTACGAGAGCGGCAAGCAACCCTACCAATTCTAGAGTTAGGAGACCCGGACTCGACTCCTCGAGTTGGTCTCCCACTGGACTCCAGAACCCGGTTACTTGTGCTCCCCTCATTGGGTCTATCCTAGTGCGGAAAAGTAAATAATATACAAACGGTGACAACTTCCGCAACCTGGAAGTGCCCCAATAAAAGAATATTACATACAAGTTTTTACATGAATGAAAATGAAAAACACTCATCTCACATAAAAACCCCCGGCTATTCAAACACGACGATCCAATATAACATATCCAGCAACACATAACATCACATGTCATCAACGTAAGTAAACATGCGTATCCCAATTGTCGTTGACATATAGCAACGAAACCGGCGATATCACATATTACACTTACGGTCACAGAAAAAAAGTGTAAAACTACAACAGTTGGAATCCGCAATCACCTCAGACATCGCATGCCTGACCAAATGAATTACTTAGACATCGCATGCCTAACAATTATAAACCCCGCATTTTTAGTCTCAAAATAGAAAACTCTTTTCAATATCAAGTCGGGCAATTCAACAAGATTCCCGACATTTTGATCGAATACTCGTCGCAAACTTTAGTAGATGGCCGCACCCCCGATACCGTCGACGAAGTGCACCAAGGCGGAACACCGCCACCGCGAGCACCCAAACGGATGCTTTCGGCGACGGGGTTCTCCTACAGTCACTTGGTCGGGGCTATGGAGTGAGGCTGTCTATTAAGTTTACCCGGCGAGAATCCGCGTACGCTACGTGATTGCGACGGACTTTTGATCACATCAAAATTCCGTGGCAACCGATCAAGGGAGACTAAATTGCTATGTTTATAACATTCATTCAGTTATCTCATAACTATTTGTGAATTCCAATTATTGTATCCCATTCCAGATAATTAGAAAATGTTAAACTTTCCGATTGAACATTCGAACACCCAAGTTTTCCCGATAGAGATCAACACATGAAACAAGTCTAACAACATTCCGTTCGTGCCTCAGTACCAACGGTCCAGCCGTAGAAGGGTCAAGCCAACGCCTCACATGTGGCACGCCGTACTGCCCCAAACCCTAAGGTTCAAAGGGCAGATCAAGACGGTCACATAATCGAGTTAAGGTTTGTTGTCTTCTAGAGGGTCCATCGCGTTACTTGCACTACTTAGAACGTCGTTAAACTACGGAAAGATCCAACACTTGGAAATTTCCCGACAGGGGAAAAGTTGGGTATTTATATCCGGTCGAACTTTTTAACATATTCTAAAAATTATCCGAAAAGCCACACAGACAAAATTTGATACTCCGGTCGAAACACCGAATCCCCAAAATAATCCCAGAAAATACAACTCTGGAATAAATTTTAAAAATACCCAGAAAATCCAGCATAAAATAATAGGAGTTACTAAGCAAACAGTGTACGATGACGTCATCATTCCGCCGCGTAACCGCCGCAGAAGGCAGGCTTCTGCCGCTGTTCCGCCGCGGTTTGTACTGTTCATCGAAAAAATTTTGCATCATAATTCTTATTTTTTCCTGCTGAATTTTTTAGCAATTTTTAATTTGAAAAAATCTACGTTTTCAGAAAACGTCCAGAGAGCATTTTCCGGTTGGGGTTTCGGGTCGTTCGGACTTCAAAATCCGTCTAGACTTCGCCTAAGGCTCTAGCTAGGCTCTGATACCACTGTAGGGTTCCTAGGCACTCTCAAGAGGTCTCACAAGGCATCGAACATGCCAATTTCAAAAATTATGGTGCCGAGAAACCCTAGTGTACGGATCGTTGGCTAGAAATCTAGGCGAAAAACTAACTAGTTAACACTTAACTAATGGGTTATCGGAAATACAACCTTTGTAGATCTGGTTCTCCACCTCCATAGCTCCGCAACGAAGTATCCTCGCTGTCCAAATCGAGATCCGGGCTCTTGCGTCGGCTTCATCGGAGAAGAAGCGGGCTAGGTCATCGACGACGTGCCGAAGATGATCTACGTCGAAGCATCACTAGATCAAGCTCCACCTTCACCAAGCCATGAAAACTTGTGAAGGAAACACACTCTACTACTTGGCAAGAGGTAGAGGATGAAGAAATAGGAAGTGGGTAAACTTTAGAATTGGATTTCTCACTCTAATTCATCAATCACCATTGATGATGTCATGGTTTCTTCAAGTAGAAGATGAAGAAGAAGAAGAAGATAAATCTTATGATAAGTTTTAATAAGAATAATAAAATCATTCTTATCATAATCTTTACCATGGTTAAGTGCAGAGAGTGAACCAAGGTTAAGTGAAATGGTTAGGGTTAAGCATGAGACAAAATGGTGACTTAGTCAAAGCTTCATGAAGCTTCAACATACAAGTCCAAAATAAGCCACCATTTCATTTCTTTATGCTTAATATTTTTCCAAAAATAATGAATGGATAAATAAATGAGGAAATAAAAGAAACCCTAACCACTTAAGTAACCATGGTTTAATTCTTTACACAAACCCAAACTAGCATGCATCATCAAACATGATACAAGCATGTGCACAAAACTATATCAAATATACAATGTGCACATCCGAGCGAGAAAATCCATTTAAAGTGAACCGATACTAGTTAATGCAAAGTAATATATCAAATATATAATTATACATTAAATCATTAAATCAACACTTGATTCAATGATCCGGTCATGTCGCACATAACCGACTGGTATCAATTGTAACAACTTATCGAATCAACACTTGATCCGATAACCCGGCTATATCGCATATAACCGATCAATGTCACATATTGCGAGAATCGAATACAGTATCATATACTGGTATCATTCTCGGTCCCGCACATATCTCATATGCGCTCCTATTTTGTTTCGCTTGAGCCAGGAAACCTCTGTGTAGGACTCTAAAGACTCGTCAATACGCCGGCAGCAGATGATGATCATATCAAACACCCACAAGCCGCAAGCGGTCTGCTAAACGTAACGGCCACCCGGGTATTGAGCGATCTGAAGATCGACGAGCAAGCCCGCTCACACTCCAGTGAATCCAACCAGTAACACTACCGTACAGTCCGGTCTGATCGTCTGATATGTCGCATATCTCGCCTAGGGGTGGTAAACGTCAGACCCCAATAGCTCGATAAGTCGTGTCGATATGAGGTCTATAACTGTTCGAGAAACTACTGGTAACACTTACCAGTAAATCTCAGCAACCCTAGCCAGGGATTTCCTGTTATAGCCAATCTAACACAGCGCAACATCAACTCCCTATACCGGGAGAGACGAATCCCCTCCTATCGCTCATTGCCTCCATGTGACTCGGGACTGTACCAAAAAACCACCATTTTGCACGCCCTCTTGGACGTGGTAAGATGGAAATCAAAGCACAGTGGGAACCACACAAGACTCTATGACGATCTCGGGTCAACAGACTACTCTGTACCAGTGTCACCAGAGAACTGCCATCTGACGTGAGGTATAATACCATCTGGGAGTTCTCGACGAGTCCGTCCAGTGTACCCAGTCTCTACTGAGCACCCGTATATCATCTCTGATGTCAAACACCAATGGATATGGGATCATCCATTGCCCATCTGTATGGGTCGAGAAGGTATACGCTAGTCTACTCTGGTATATCGTTGCCCCGTCTCGATATACCCATGACTAGGGACCTTGAAGGATATACTTATGGACTACCATGTCCCCACTAGTATGATCCGCATCATAGTCCAGGTAGTCAAGTACATATCCTAAGGGCTTTACCAACATGTAACAGAGAGACAATCAGCATACACGTTAAGGTAAAGATCAACCAGATAGCATACTATCATGTCGAGCAAGAAAGTCCTCCCTATATATGTCCCGGCATCCACTACAATATACATCCTATGTATAGTAATGGCCTCTAGGGCATACATATAACTAACAGTCCGCGTTACGTTAGTCGCTACCGACTACGCGATCGACTCCGAAGTCGATACTCCGTCCACTCCTCTTTCACCCCTTCCTTTGCCGGCCGACTCCGACGTTGACCGGAATTCTGTTCATACATCTTCACCTTCACCTTCACCAACCTCTTCTTCCGCGATGTCAGGATTTAATCCGAACATCTCTTTGACTACCCCTGGATTGGCTCCACCTCCTACGGAGACCAATATCCCACCACCACCGCCTGTTGTAGCGCCCCAGCGAATCGCGCTCAAGGATCGTTTCTATCCCACCCGTTCTGCACTTCCCACCTGCCTTTCTCTTCCTCCAGCCAATGGGGATAACTTTGAAATTAAGCCCCATTTCATCAACATGCTTCCACGTTTTCATGGGCTTGAATCTGAAGATGCCTATATCTTCATCAACAAATTTCAAAACGTCTGTGCCATGATGAAAACCACCCAACTGTCGGACGATGCTATACGTCTACGGCTCATTCCGTTCACTTTATGCGATCTTGCTGAAAAATGGCTGTATAGCACCGCTTCCCACTCAATCACTAGCTGGGACGAGTTTGTTAAAGCGTTTCTAAAAAAATTCTATCCGAATCATAAGACCGCAAGGATTCGAAATGAAATCAACCAATTCTCCCAGCTTCCTTTTGAACCCTTCTGGAAGTGCTTTGACCGGTACAAAGACCTTCTTGTTCAGTGTCCCCACCACGGTATAGAGAAATGGCAACTCTGCCAAACCTTATACGAGGGCCTGAACCCAGCAACGAAGCAGTTGTTGGAAACCATCTGTCAGGGCTACTTCCTATCCAAATCTGACGAGGAAGCGTGGCAATTCTTTGACGACCTTGCGGAGCAAACGCTACAATGGGAGAGCACCAGACCGACTTCTTCTTCTTCTACCTCCACTTCTACCGGTCAGTCTAGGGTAGGAATCCACCAACTTGATGTCTCTATTGCGATGAAAGCTGAAATGGCTGCAATAATAAGAAAGCTTGAAGCGATAGAGAGCAAATTTTCTGCTCCTGCTCCTGCCCCTGTTCTCCCCCTCCGTACCATTTGCGCTTGTTGTTCCGATCCTTCCCACTTGACCGAAGAGTGTCCTTACAATCCACCCTCGCAAGGACAGGATCAGGTTAATGCTGCCTTCCAGCAAAGACCGAGGAATGATCCATACTCTTCCACCTACAATCCCGGTTGGAGGAACCATCCCAATTTCGCCTGGAATCAGAATCAGAATCAATTCCAGAGCAACAATTTCCAAAGGGCCCCTCCGCCGCAACAATAAGCGCAACAACAAACTCAGTTTCAGCAGCCCTTCCAACCCCAACCTTTCCAAAATCAGACGAACAACTTTGCACCCAACAATTCTTTTCCACCAAACAACTTTGTTCCGTCAAACAACGATAAGGTTTCCTCGCTCGAACGAAGTCTGGAGGCGTTCGTTAAACAATCGACACAATCCACCGCCAACATCCAGTCTTCCATTCAGTCCTTAGTGCAACACACTGCCGCACACGGGCAAAGCATCAAGACCATCGAGGCCCAGATTGCACAGCTGAACGCGTCCTTAAGCGAGCGAGAAAAGGGGAAGCTCCCGTCCCAACCACTCCCAAATCCCGGTCACCCACATAATGCACATGTTGCTCTTGAACAACAGAACCATAATGTGAGTGCCGTGACCACATTGAGATCGGGAAGGATGCTGCAAAACAACATTGGTAAACGGATCAACGATGACACCCCGGCCGCCTCTTCTTCTTCTTCTTCTTCTTCTTCTTCGTCTTCTGAGCCTATTCTCCGTTCTTCACAAGGCTCCCCTTCCTCTTCTTCTGCTCTGAACGGACCCACTTCTCACTCCACGAAGACACCTATTCTGGGATCCGTTCCAACTCCACAATCTCCTTCTCCAGCATTAGACTCAACCAATTTTCAAAATGTTCCATTTCCAAACCGGTTGAGGTCTAACAAACAAAATGCACAAATGGAGAAGATTCTGGAGTTATTTAAGCAGGTTAACATTAACATTCCTCTTTTAGATGCTGTCCAACAAGTCCCGTCCTAAGCGAAAATCTTAAAGGACTTGTGCACGAAAAAGAGGAAGTCTCAGGTACCCAAGAAAGTTTTCTTGGCTAGTGCTGTGAGTGATGCCCTTACCCAATCTTTACCACAAAAATGGAAGGACCCTGGCTGTCCTACGATTTCAATTACTATTGGGGATAAGAACATCAATCGCGCACTATTAGATCTTGGTGCCAGTGTTAACCTGTTTCCGTATTCAGTATACGAGCAATTAGGCGTCGGAGAGCTGAAACCCACGCACTGCACTCTCCAAATGGCCGACCGATCGATCACCCATCCTAGGGGTGAGCTAGAGGATGTGTTAATCAAAGTCAGGGACTTCATATTCCCCGTTGACTTCATTGTATTAGACACACAGCCTGTAGCTAACCCCCGGAATCAAATTCCGGTGATACTCGGTCGCCCATTTCTCACAACCTCAAATGCTGTGATCAATTGTCGCAATGGTTCGATGAACCTCTCTTTTGGAAATATGACGATTGAACTCAACATTTTTAGGTTGGGGAATCTGCCCGCCGAACCTAATGCTCATATACTGGACGTCTGCTCGATCCAGGAGATCACCCCAGAAGAGTGTGAATTCGAGGAGTTTCTGTCTGATCACGATAATCTTGACGCCACTAGTGCGTTTCTCTTCGAACCTGCTGCTGTTTCTGCACCCGACAACGACTACGAGTGTTTCACGTTTTCAAACGATCTTAGCTGCGCACAACCCGAGTTTGAATCCTTCGACTTTCCGGATGAGTTACCTGAACCATCCAACTCGGCTGCCTACACTCGCTTTGAACCTTTGCTGGAGTCCTTTGAGTTCGAGACCTTTGCACCAATCTTGCCTTCCATCGTTTCACCTCCAACGCTCGAACTCAAGCCTTTGCCGTCTCACCTTAAGTACGCTTACTTAGGTGAGAACGAGACCCTCCCTGTCATCATCTCGGCTTCTCTAGCTCCCGAGCAAGAGAAAGCCCTTCTCGCGGTCTTGCACAGCAACAGGCAAGCTTTTGGCTGGTCCATGGCGGACATCAAGGAGATTAGTCCCCTGATCGTTGAGCATCACATTCATCTGATGGATGATGCCAAACCAGCCCGGGATCCACAAAGACGTCTCAATCCAGTCATGAAAGAGGCTGTAAAGAAGGAGATCATAAAATGTCTAGATAGTGGTATCATTTACCCTATCTCTGATAGCCAGTGGGTTAGCCCCATTCATGTTGTCCCCAAGAAGTCGGGCATCACGGTCATCACTAACGAGGCGAACGAGTTAATCCCTACTCGCACCCAAACTGGGTGGCGAGTTTGCATTGATTACAGAAAACTCAACGCCGCAACGCGGAAAGACCACTTTCCGCTACCTTTCATTGACCAGATGCTTGAACGATTGGCCGGACACGAGTACTACTGCTTTCTTGATGGCTACTCCGGCTATAATCAAATTCCCATCGCCGAAAAAGACCAGGACAAGACCACTTTCACTTGTCCTTTCGGCACGTTTGCATATCGTCACATGCCCTTTGGGTTATGCAATGCGCCCGCTACCTTCCAGCGGTGTATGATGGGAATTTTCTCAGACATGGTGGAAAAATTTCTGGAGATTTTCATGGATGACTTCTCCATCTTCGGCGATTCCTTCAACGAGTGTTTGCTGCATCTTGACGCTGTCCTTACCCGATGTAAGGACAAGAATCTCACTTTGAACTGGGAGAAATGCCACTTCATGGTGCGCGAGGGTATTGTCTTAGGACATATCATCTCGCAAAATGGCATAGAGGTTGACAAAGCAAAGATTGAGGTCATTTCCAATCTGCCTCCTCCCCGATGCGTCAGAGATATCCGAGCCTTCCTTGGCCATGCCGGTTTTTATAGACGGTTTATCAAGGACTTTAGCAAGATTGCTAGGCCCTTGACTCTTTTGCTGGCCAAGGATACGCCTTTCAACTTCAACTCGAGCTGTGTGACTGCATTCGAGTCATTGAAACGCTCACTCACTTCTGCTCCCGTTCTTTCCTCACCTGACTGGATGCACCCATTCGAGATTATGTGCGATGCATCCGACTTTGCTATTGGTGCTGTCCTTGGACAACACATCAACAAGATGCCGCACGTAATCTATTACGCAAGCCGAACCCTGAACGACGCCCAACTCAACTATACAACAACTGAGAAGGAATTCTTGGCTGTTGTATTTGCTTTAGAAAAGTTCAGGCCCTACCTCATCGGCTCTCCAGTCATTGTCTACACAGACCATTCTGCTCTGCGCCATCTTTTTGCGAAGAAAGATGCTAAATCTCGGTTAATACGTTGGATCCTCTTGCTTCAAGAGTTTGACCTTGTCATTAAGGACAAACGAGGATGTGAAAACGTAGTTACCGACCATCTCTCATGACTTCCTTCTTCGCCTTCGCTTCCAATTCCGATCAACGACGTTTTCCCGGATGAACAACTCTTGACAGTATCGTGCGAACCCTGGTTCACAGATATTGTGAACTATTTGGCCACGGGATTACTACCGACTGAATGGTCAAGTCAGGACAGACTTCGCTTCTTATCCTAAGTAAAACACTTTTACTGGGACGAACTCTACTTGTTCAAGTACTGTCCCGACTAGATTATTCGTCGGTGTGTCCCTGATGAGGAATTCAAGAGTGTGCTGTCATTTTGCCACGATCAAGCATGTGGCGGGCATTTTGGCCCCAGAAAGACAGCTGAGAAGATCTTGCAATGTGGTTTCTACTGGCCACAACTCTTCAAACACGCTCATGACTATTGCAAGACTTGCTCCCGGTGCCAACACATGGGCCGGATATCCCGGAGGAACGAGATGCCGCTCCAACCGATCTTGGTTATGGAGATTTTCGATGTTTGGGGGATAGATTTCATGGGGCCGTTTCCCAGCTCTTTTGGGAACTTGTACATCCTTCTAGCTGTTGATTACGTCTCTAAATGGGTCGAGGCTGTGCCGAGCCGGACTGACGACAACAAGGTTGTCGTTAGGTTCCTTAAAGAAAACATTTTCTCCCGGTTTGGGCACCCCCGAGCGATCATTAGCGACAATGGAAGTCATTTCTGCAATAAAACTTTCGAAGCTTTGATGCGGAAATGCTCCATTAATCATAAGCTTTCTACGCCCTACCACCCCCAAACCTGCGGGCAGGCCGAAGTTTCAAATCGGCAAATCAAGCAGATACTGGAGAAGACGGTTTCCAAGAACCGTAAGGATTGGTCGCTGAAACTCACTGATGCCCTTTGGGCATTTCGAACCGCTTATAAGACCGACCTTGGCATGTCTCCCTATCGGCTTGTGTACGGAAAAGCCTGCCACCTACTTGTCGAAATAGAGCATCGCGCATTTTGGGCGATAAAGGAGCTGAATCTGTCTCTCGTGGATGCGGGCAGCCATCGGAAGCTGCAGTTGAACGAACTAAGCGAGCTTAGGGATGAGGCTTACGATAACGCGGTTGTCGTTAAGAATCGAACGAAGGTGTTTCACGATAAACACCTTTTACGCAAAACCTTCGTACCTGGTCAGCAGGTACTGCTTTACGACACCCGACTTCACTTCCATCCTGGAAAGCTTAGATCTCGCTGGAAAGGGCCGTATTTTGTGCGGAATGTGTATCCGCAGGGCGCTGTGGATTTGGAAAATCCAAAGGACGGTTCACTTTTCAAAGTAAATGGACACCGATGCAAACCGTACCTTAGCGCTGAACCAACAGAGGAGCTCCTATTCTTACAGGAGCCCGTTTACCCTGCCTGATCTTCCTCTGCCTACCTCCAAACTTCGGTTATCCAGCCAAGAACAGTGGACACTGTTCCAAATAAGTTTGGGGGTATGTACAAACCATTTCGTATATATTTGTGTATATTCTTTTTCTTTTCTTTAAAAACAAAAACAAATAAAAATTTGTGTATCGCTAACCGACAATTTTGACCCTTCAAATGATCTCTTCATGCAACGACAGTGAGGACACTGTCCAGTTTAAGTTTGGGGGTACGCTCGGTACGCATTTCTTACCTTCACATTCATATGTATATTTTGCATCTGCATATTAAAATCCATAAAATCCATAAAAATCTGAAAATTTTCTAAAAATATAAAAACTTTTCTGTCATGTTAGCTTGTGGAAGAACTCTGATTCAATATTTCGACGGTTTTTGTTTGAAAAAAATAGGAATGACTAAATCTTATGTTTAGATTTTGAAAACCTGAAAGATAACTCTCCTTTGAAATTAACTATAGCTGATATAAGTCTTTACATCACACTACACGTGTCGTGAATTTTGGGAATTAGATGACAAGTCTTTCATGTTTAAACTTTTAAACAGATAAATGACTTTCTGAGGATCAAATAGGTTTGTTCTGAAATAAGTAATGACAAGAATAGTTTATGAAGTAAAGCGAATATGAAGGAATGTTATTGATGCCGTAATTGGAGCTAAGTCTGAAAAATAACCCATCCGAAACTTGATTGGAATGATTACACACCAAACCCACTAAACACGTCTTTTATCCAAAAAAATAATTGAACAGCCGGTTATATCTCCGTTCGTATTAAATCATCTGATTTTCACGTCAAACTGTCTTTTGTTTTTGGACCTAGGTAACTTGAGTAATTAAGTCCGCTGGGGTGTTTCTACACCTAATGCCCTAAAACCAACTGGTTTGGGTGCATTGGCCCAAAGCTCGCTAAGAAGCCTAGACAGTCCAGTTTAAAACAAAGTCAAGCAAGTGTTCTGTCCGAGTTAAAATTCCTAACGGTTCTTTGTGTGAGAATAATCTTGATAAAAGACAGGCTTTTATAAAAATTTTAGCGGAGATATGAAGGTTTTATTCTATGATAAAGACTATTGCACGTTCACAGAGGTGTGTATGAAATGAAAACAAGAAAAAGGTGGAGTGAAAAAAAACGTCTTAGTTTCCTGTTATGGAAGATAGAAATTCTGAAGTTGAAACCTTACTGGAAAACGAAACTTGAAAAATGCTTAACTCTTTATAAAACTTATGTGATCCTTTTAAAATTGTTATCTGGGCTTTATTGTGCGACATGATGACTTTAATCGATCCTTCTGGAACTTAACGACACTAATTGCACTGCACGTAAAGACATATAAAATCTGTAGTTAAATAAGAAGCGAGGTGTGAAAAATAAAGGTTCGATAGTCTAGACTTATAGAATTGTTATTTTCTGAAACAAAACTTTAGGGTTTGAATCTTAGTTATTTTACAAAACCAACTTGACCGGATTTTGTGGGTAGTATCCGCTGAAAACCCTCAGGAGACAACACTCCTCCTACTAGGGACACCTAGAGGTTTAACGGCTTGTTGCACATGCTCAGTGCAATCGCGTTCCCTGCGAAAGTGAGATTAGGAAATTTTTTGTGAATAAATTGGCTTTGCTCGGGACGAGCAAATGATAAGTTTGGGGGTAATTGTTCATATCAGATTTTTGCATTTTCATACCGCCCAATTTTTATCACATTGCATATCGGTAGATACTCTTGAGCCGTGTTTGCTAGTCAATTGCAGGATACAGGTTCTCGGTTCTAAAACGGTGAAATTCATAGAAAACACGACAAAATCCGGGTTCCTGCCAACCACTGAGAAAACACGGTCTCCGCTCTTCATCCGTATGTTGCTAGATACCAGTTTAAGAGACAAAATGTCAAATCAATGTCGCTTTCATGCACAAGGCTCAATGGCAGCACAAGATCCAAGAGATCTACACGGAGCTCGAGGCAATCATGACAAAAACATCCACAAAAGTCCACCTTCCTCTCAACTGAAATTCTGGAAAAATCGTGAAGACAATTTGAGAAAATACATATGCCAGAATAATGTACACATCAAACCAGGGAAGCACAAAAAATCCCATGCCCTAACTCCACAGTAGTGCGGCGGATCCGCGGCATAGGGAGGCTTAGGCCGCGGATCCGCGGCCATATTGTGGAGTCAGGGCATGGGCTTTTGGGGGTAGAATTGTCTTTTCGTGTGTGTTCTGGTGGTTGCCCTAGGTTTTCATTTTTTGGCCTATAAATAGCCCAGAACTTTGTGAAGGATAAGGGGTCCATTCTTGTATTTTCATTTTGCTAAGTTTAGTGTGTTTTTTCTTCCTCTTCTCACCTCTTCTCCATTGAAACTTGTAGTGAGCTTGTGAGTGAAGAGTGATGAATAAAGAAGAACCATTTATTATCATGCTTGTCTCTTTATCTTGTTAATTGTTGTAATTTTAATTTGTTAAGTAGTTGTTGTTATTGACTTGTTGTTTCTTTCTTCTCTCTTTTTCTTTATCATTAATACGACAATGATGCTTACGCTCGATCCTCGCCAAGGTGAGGTCGCAAATAGCTAGTCGTATTCTTCTAATCTCCTTCTTTCTATCTTCCTCTTTTGTTTTGTTTTATTTTTCCGTATCATGATGTGTGAGTAGTTCATACTTGTTAGGGTAGGATAAGGGAAGTTTGAGAGAAGGAAATCTCTCTCACTCTTTCCTTGCCCAACAGCTTAAATCGACTCCCGTTAATTGAACGACAATCCGCTCCTTACGGCACCCTATCCTACATGATAGCGGTGATTCCGTAGTGAGACCGGTTGTGGTTGAATTAACCGGAGGTTATGGCTAAGAGCCAAGAACGGACGGACAAGCACCAAAAGGAAGGACTTATGCGTTGGAAAGCCTAGCTTATACTCGCAAGTTCCTTCCTAGTCGTGCTAATCCCTATTGTTGCCGATTACCGTAACACCGATATTAAGAGGGGCAACGAAAGATGTGGAGACTCCTAACTCAAACTAACCTAATCCTAACCCTAACAAGCTCTCTTTAAATATCAACTCAACACTTAGATAACCACAACAAAATCTGAAAAACCGGACTTAACTCGTTAAAGCACATAGAAAAAGACTCCCATCTCCCTGCGGACGACCCCTACTCAACCGGCTAGCTACAAGCGAAACCGTCTTGATTGCGGTATTTAAACTAAAACTTGAACACGCAGAACCTCTAACAATCAGCCGCGTCCGATGTTTCCGGGACCGATCCTTGAATTGCATAACACACAATATAAGATTACAGATTTCTGAAATGACGCAACTCACACTATGAAAAGATCGACGCACTCGAATTAATCACAACGTGCACTCGGTACGCGGAAAATACACGAAAATCGCTAAAAGCTTAACTAAAATCGCCGTTTCGGGGCAATTATCAAAACTAAAACCCGACTAGACAAAATTCCGCATTCACACACCCTAATAGTCGTATAAGATGCTAATTATACCTCCAAAATAACACAATTATGTCACCACCTAAAATTTTAGAAAAACTAGTAAGCAATTAGCATGCCGATTTCAAAGCAAACATCGCGAATTAACGATATCGCGATCGCAACATCGCACAAACAACCATTCTATCCAACTAGATAACCACTACCCTAACTTAAACCCACTTATAGTACAAAAAACCCTAATTAGGGCATCAACACCTCTCTTGAATTTTCAAAAACCAACCATTACAATGAAATTAACACTTTAAAATACTAATTTAGCTTATTTAAACTACAAATTTAACAACTAGTTTAGGATTTATACCTTACAAGTGAACCCTAACTTGCACTTGACCTTGAAAGATGCCTCCTTTCACCTTTTTTTAAAGCAAATTAGGGTTTGAAAGAGGTGGAATAGGATTATGGTTTGAATTTGTGAAGAAATGTGTTGATTTCGGTGGATTTTGTTGATTTTTTCATGATTTTTGAAGCAAGAAAGAGAGAGGGAAATGGGGTTTGCTCAGGTTGAGCTCGACCTGGTGTTCGGGAGGGTGTGTGTGTGTGAATGGTGTAGAAAATTCTACACAAAAAGCCTTTCCCAAACTCAATTAATGACTATCACATCAACTTTTCACAAAAAAACCCTTTTTAAGTCATTTTTGAATAAAATTTTAAACCATAGAACAAAAATCTTGAAAAGTCTTGATAAAATTTTATTAACACTAAATTTTAGTTTATAATGATTCCTAATTATGAAATTTACCTAATTAAATTTGTATTTATCACTAATTAAATGTATTTTTAAAAGCTTAAAATAATATTAAAAAATAATTAATTAAGGAATTTTTTTTAATTAACTAGAAAATTTTAAGTGACATTTTAGTGACCAATTTATAGTAATATCTTATCTAAATTATGCAAAATTAGGTCTATAATGAAAAATACATATTTTGACTTTTTACGGAAAAAGCTGCTAATTTAGCCGATTACCGAAAAAACTGCCTAAACAATTTTCGAAGCGTTACAATCTTCCCCCTTAAAGAAATTCGGTCCCCGAATTTAGAATCTAACTACGCGTACCTTCAAAAAGAAGGGGATATCTCTTCCTCATCTCGACCTCGATCTCCCAGGTGACCTCCTCGCTGTTCGGGCCACGCCAAAGGACATTGACGGACGGTATAACCTTCGACCTCAATTTCTTGACCCGCCGATCCAAAATGACCACCGGCTGCTCGGTGAATGAAAGATCACACTCTAGCTGGATCGTCTGGTGCTGAATCGCATGGGAAGGATCATGAAGGTACTTGCGGAGCATCGAAACATGGAACACGGGGTGAACATCGGGGAAGCTGGGCGGAAGAGCTAACCGATAAGCGACTGGACCAACACGCTCTAGGATCTCGAGGGGACCAACATATCTAGGACTAAGCTTCCCTTTCTGCCCAAATCTCATCACACCCTTCATCGGAGTGACCCTCAGGAAAATATGATCGCCAACAGCGAACTCGAGTCGGCGACGGCGCCTGTCAGCATATGATTTCTGCCTACTCTGTGCCGCTCTCATCCTGTCCCGAATCAGCTGTATCTTTTCGGTCGTCTCCTGTACGATCTGTGGGACCAAAATACTGCTCTCCCCGAGCTCTGTCCAACATACAGGCGATCGACATCTCCTCCCATATAAAGCCTCAAATGGTGCCATCTGAATCGTCTCCTGGAAGCTATTATTGTAGGAGAACTCGATCAAAGGCAAATGACGATCCCAGCTACCACCAAAATCTAAAACTCAATCTCTGAGCATGTCCTCAAGAGTCTGAATAGTACGCTCCGACTGACCGCCAGTCTGCGGGTGAAAGGCTGTGCTAAAACTCAATCGGGTGCCCAAAACTTCCTGAAGTTTCTGCCATAATCGGCTGGTAAACTGGGTGCCCCGGTCGGATACGATGCAAGTCGGAACGCCATGCAGTCGCACGATCTCATCAATATAAACCTGGGCGTACTGAGAAAATCCAAAAGTGGTCTTGACTGGCAGTAATTGAGCCGCTTTCGTCAGTCGATCCACAATCACCCAAATAGAGTCATACCCTCGACTGGTCCTGGGTAGACCCACAATGAAGTCCATGGAGACCTGTTCCCACTTCCACTCAGGGATGGGCAAAGGCTGTAACTCGCCCGCTGGCCTCTGGTGCTCGGTCTTGACTTGCTGACAAGTCAGGCATCTCGACACAAAGTCTGTAACATCCTTCTTCATCCCGTCCCACCAATAAACCTCTCTCAAATCATGGTACATCTTGGTGGAACCTGGATGAACACTGTATACTGATCTATGTGCCTCCTCGAGGATATCGCGCCTCAGTCCCTCAGAATCTGGTACACACAGTTGAGTCCCAAATCGAAGTATCCCCTGATCATCAATCACGAACTCAGAAACTCTGCCCTGCCGAATCTGCTCAATAATCTCTACAATACGGGCATCGTCGGACTGTGCCTCGCGGATACAGTCAAGTAACTGTGGGCGTACTCTGAAATGGGCCAGCTGTCCCCCTGTAAGAGTAAACTTGAACTGCACTCTGCTGTCACATAAAATCTGCCAATCCGCCGTCGACTGCATCTGTACTGCGCTCAAACAAGATAAGCTACCTCCGGGCCTCCTACTCAAAGCATTTGCCACCACATTCGCCTTGCCCGGATGGTATAAAATCTCGTAGTCATAATCTTTCACCAACTCCATCCAACGGCGCTGTCTCAGATTCAGATCTCGCTGCTGAAAGATATACTTCAAACTTTTATGGTCAGTGAATATCTGGCACGACTCACCGTATAGGTAATGTCTCCAGATCTTATATGCAAATACCACTGCAGCCATCTCTAAATCATGGGTGGGGTAGTTCTGTTCATGTTTCCTCAGCTGCCAAGAAGTATACGCGATAACTCTATCATGCTGCATTAATACACAGCCCAGCCCCACTCGAGAAGCATCACAATATACCACGAACCCGCCTGATCCTGAAGGCAAAGCTAGCACCGGTGCAGTAGTCAGACGAGTCTTCAACTGCTGGAAACTATCTTTACATGCCTGGGTCCAATCAAAAGGAGCCCCTTTCCGGGTTAACCCGGTCAACGGTGCAGCAATGCGGGAGAAATCCTGGACAAAACGTCGATAATAGCCGGCCAGACCTAGAAAGCTGCGAACCTCTGTAACCGATACCGGTCTAGGCCAACGCTGAACTGCCTCGATCTTCATCGGGTCCACACAAATACCATCTCTCGTCACCACATGACCCAAGAAGTCGACACTGTCTAGCCAGAATGCGCACTTGGAAAATTTGGCGAACAGCTGATGCTCCCTCAAAATCTGCAATGTGATACGTAAGTGCTGCTCATGCTCCTCCCGGCTCCGAGAATAAACCAAGATGTCGTCAATGAACACAATGATGAACTGATCGAGATACGGCCTTAATACACGGTTCATCAAGTCCATAAATGCTGCCGGGACATTGGTGAGCTCGAACGATATCACCAAGAACTCATAATGACCATATCGAGTATGGAAAGCTGTCTTCAGAATATCCTCCTTCCAAACCCGCAACTGGTGATAACCTGACCGTAAATCAACCTTCGAGAAAAACCCTGAACCCTGGAGCTGATCGAATAAGTCATAAATGCGGGGTAGGGGATATCTATTCCACACAGTAACCCGGTTCAGCTGACGATAATCAATGCATAAGCGCATACTTCCGTCCTTCTTCTTAACAAACAGGACGGGAGCACCCCAAGGTGACACACTCGGTCGGATAAGCCCTTTGTCCAGCAAGTCCTGTAACTGATCCTTCAGATCTCTCAGCTCCGCCGGAGCCATCTGATAAGGCGGTATAGATATAGGCCCCGTGCCGGGGATCAGGTCGATGCAGAACTCAATCTCGCGCTCTGGTGGCAGACAAGGCAGCTCGTCGGGAAATACATCAGGGAACTCTCTCACAATAGGAACCTGGTCCAAGGGAACCTCTGTAGAACTAGTATCACAAACATAGGCTAAGAATCCCTGACACCCTTTCCTTAAGAGCTGACCGGAGCGAAGAGAAGAAATCAAGCTGGGAAGGGTAGCGCTACGATCTCCCTGAATAACCAGAACCGGCTCACTAGGAAAACTGAATCTGACTGCTTTCTCTCGACAGTCTATGGATGCATAACAGGTGGCTAGCCAGTCCATACCAAGAAGAACGTCAAAGTTTAGCATATCGAGGAGAATCAAATCAACTGAAGAATCTCTTTCCCCGATATGAACGAAATATGATCGGTACACAACACGGGCAACAAACGACTCGCCTACCCGTGTAATAATGACAAGCGGCTGATCTAACGGAGAAGACTCTCGGCCCAACCTCGGTGCAAAGTACGTGGATACATAGGAATGTGTGGAGCCTGGATCAAATAATACCCATGCATCAAAAGAACATACTGGCAGAGTACCTGTCACGACGGCATTGGATGCCTGTGCATCCTGAGGAGTCAACGCGAACACTCGGGCCTGTCCACCACTAATAGCTGGCTGTCTTCTGCCTCTACCTCGGCCTCTGCCTCTGCCTCTGTTGCCTCGTCCTCTCTGAACCGGACCACCATGCCCACGACCTCTAGGAACATCTGGCTGGCGTGGAGCATCATCAGAAGTAGGAAGTAGAGCTCTCTGAGGAGGTGGTGAAGGTGGTAAGGTCACATGCGGGACTGTCGCCGCGCCCTGGCGCCCCATGGTACATTCTCTGATACGGTGGTACTGACTCCTGCACCGAAAACATCCTGGCGACGACTGCTGGGTCTATCGGTATGAACCAAATAACTGACCTCGTCTTAATCCTCGGCCTCCACCATCTCACGGAAATAATCTATCGCGGTGTCTACCCATCTGCCGCTGAGCTGGCGTATCAGTACGAATCCTCTTCGGCCCAGAAATGACCGGAGTCTCAGAAATACGCTCCTCCAAAAGTAAGGCTGCATCCATCGCGGCTGCGTATGTATCAAAGTGCTGGGTGCCGATGGCAAGGAATAGTTGTGTATCAAGCCCTCGCACAAACCTCTTTATTCTCTTCTCTTCTGTGTCTACTAGGTTCGGAGCATATCGAGACAACTGGGTAAACTGTATATCATACTCCGACACCGTCATCCCAGGAGTCTTGCGCAGAGACTCAAAACTACGGGCTCGAGCATCTCGGACACTTTCCGGAAGAAAATGGGTAAGAAACGCAGCTGTAAACTCATCCCAGGTCATAGAAGGTAGACCTGTAGCTCGGCCTCTCTCTACTGAGTCATACCATGTCTGGGCAAGACCCTCTAGATGAAAACTCACGAACTCCACCAATCTATCATCAGAACACCTCAACGAACGGCAAATCCTTGCCATCCTCTCAAGAAATGCCTGTGGGTCCTCTGTCGCATCCGTATCGGTAAAAGCTGGAGGTTCAATCTCATGAACTCCTGTAGTGAAACAGGGATAGTCACAGTAGTAGCAGGAGCGACCATCTGTGCAGAAGGTACAGTCGTGGTCTGTGCGGTGGAAGGAACGTCCTCGGATCTCTTGGCCCGACTGGACTCAACTAAAGATCCCATCATCTGTCGCAACTCCTGCATGCCGGCCTCTAATCTGGCAATACGGTCTGGATAAGGCGGATCAATATGACTCTGAGGGGTAGGCGTATCATCCCACTCGATCCTCGCCTCAGACGAGCCCGCTCGAATCTCATCCTTAGCGGCAGCCCGCTGAGCTCTCGTAGTCTTTGGCGGCATCGAAGCTGGAATAAGAAACAGGACCGATAAGAACATTGCAATTGAATCAAGGAATGCAAGGAATCAAGAATGGAAATACAAGCAATTATGTCCTAAAGTCACTTAGGCGGAGTACCGTATCGTAAGTATGCCGCGGATCATACCCACGCTACGCCACTCTGCTTAAGTCACCTACTCCATCTACCAAGGTCGTCCTATACTCAGAAAGGTAAAACCTACGCTCTGATACCAACTTTGTCATGACCCGAAAGTACGGAACGTGACTGGCACTTAGATTACGAGACGTCTAAAGACGTAACGTAACCTAAGTCAGCCAAAGCCCAGAAAAATCTAAACCAAAATCAAAAGAGAGTGAAGGAAAACCTTTCATGAAAACAACTTGAAATCAATTAAGTTGCATTGAGCCCCTTTTTAAAAACATCAAAAATTTCCGAAAATTTCGGCAGAGTCTCCTTTGTAAATTCTATCCCCCAAAATGGGTGCAACAAGATATATAACCTGTAATCACAAAATGGAATCGCCAAGCGGGAGCTAGCTCTTCGCCCAAGGCGGATCACAACCATATACAATATATATATGTAATATCAAGAAAAGAGCATAAAGAAATGCAAAATATAAGAAAGCATAACATCGGCTCAAGTGAGCTTGACCCAAAAGAAACCACATATACACAAATCTCTCAGTCTCATCACTAGGTCACATATACACATAAGGAGTGGTAGATGGAGAATACTAGATACAAAAATTGTACAAAAAAAGAGAGATAAAAGCACTCTCGCAACCCACCTACGAGCAATGTCGTAAGTCTGAGCAAAAGAAGTCACTAACAAGATAAGCCGCCGCTACTTGACTGATGAGTCCGACCTGCAAGACACTGTGGCACAACAGGGGTGAGTTGCCAGCTCGTGAGTAGAATATAATATCTATTAAGGCTATCGTAAGAATGCACGCAAATGCACCACAGCATGTATGTCCAGATGTGATGTAATACCTCTAGTATGCATGCACATGTGTGCAATGTCAATACTAAATCTTTAAGTGTTTTAAATGCAATGAGTTCCGCATTCTTAACTTTAGAAAAAGAATATCTGTATAATAGCTAAATACATGAAGAAATCATCTGAAACCCGTGTCAAGCATCGACACCAAATATGAAAACACATCTGTCTCAATGTCTCACTGTATCAATGTCTCAATACATCGGGCTCCGTCAGTCCGGATCGGCCCATATCATCAAATGTCACGACAACGGTCGGTATCCTCCGGATATCCGCCACGCCAGACATCTCCGGTAGGTAGTCTTCCCCTGCAAGGCTCATCGTCTACAACTCGATCTACTTGCCCCGGGGTACCATACCGGGCCCACCATGTACCCGAGACGGTTCATCCACTCCTCGAATCGGGTCTCAAAATCCAACAGAAAATATGAAAACTCATGGTGGACGACACATACATCACGAGAAAATCGCAACTTTGTTTAAAAAATGATAAATATAAGCTTTTGTTAAATTCTTGCGGTTTTTCCCCAAAATCTAGAAATCGCAGCAATACAGAAATCCTCAAGAAAATCATAATACCCAACATGTTTTATATGATAAATGTCTATGATATCAAGGTATGCGATGTGATTTGTGGCTAGAATCTATGTAAGTATGAAGATGATGCGAGGTATATACATGCTATGCGATTTCATATATCGTGTATAATGCAAATGGTGATACTAAACTAAACAGGTCCTACAATGCTCGTGGCATGGCAATTACCAAAGGTGTGTGTGTCACATGAATAGTGCACGTGCAACAGGAGCCAATGGTAATGGTGTTCGTGTCCTACGAAGTGATATCGCACATGTGTATATGGATATCCTATGCAAATCTTGCAGTCGAATAGCTATAAATGTATGAAATGTGCATGAGGGGGTTTAGCTAACTAACAATGCATATCTTGCAAGAAATAAAGTAATCCTAACTCGGGGGGCCTTGCGCCATCCAGACGATTCCCCCATAGATGAATGCATCTACTCACTTGAAAGCCTCGCTAATCCGATCCGACCACTGCCTTGCCTTTGCGCGCCGCGTCCGATATTTCCGCGACCGATCCTAGAATTGCATAACACACAATATAAGATTACAGATTTCTGAAATGACGCAACTCACACTATGAAAATATCGACGCTCTCGAATTAATCACAACGTGCACTCGGTACGCGGAAAATAAACGAAAATCGCTAAAACCTTAACTAAAATCGCCGTTTCGGGGCAATTGTCAAAACTAAAACCCGACTAGACAAAACTCCACATTCACACACCCTAATAGTCGTATAAGATGCTAATTATACCGCCAAAATAACACAATTATATCACCACCTAAAATTTTATAAAAACTAGTAAGCAATTAGCATGCCGATTTCAAAACAAACATCGCGAATTAACGATATCGCGATCGCAACATCGCACAAACAACCATTCTAACCAACTAGATAACCACTACCCAAACTTAAACCCACTTATCCTACAACAAACCCTAATTAGGGCATCAACACCTCTCTTGAATTTTCAAAAACCAATCATTACAATGAAATTAACACTTTAAAATACTAATTTAGCTTATTTAAACTACAAATTTAACAACTAGTTTAGGATTTATACCTTACAAGTGAACCCTAACTTGCACTTGACCTTGAAATATGCTTCCTTTCACCTTGTTTTAAAGCAAATTATGGTTGGAAAGAGGTGGAATAGGATTATGGTTTGAATTTGTGAAGAAATGTGTTGATTTCGCTGGATTTTGTTGATTTTTTCATGATTTTTGAAGCAAGAAAGAGAGAGGGAAATGGGGTTTGTTCAGGTTGAGCTAGACCTGGTGTTGGGGAGGGTGTGTGTGTGTGAATGGTGTAGAAAATTCTACACAAAAAGCCTTTCCCAAACTCAATTAATGACTATAACATCAACTTTCCACAAAAAAACCCTTTTTATGTCATTTTTGAATAAAATTTTAAACCATAGAACAAAAATCTTGAAAAGTCTTGATAAAATTTTATTAACACTAAATTTTAGTTTATAATGATTCCTAATTATGAAATTTACCTAATTAAATTTGTATTTATCACTAATTAAATGTATTTTTAAAAGCTTAAAATAATATTAAAAAATAATTAATTAAGGAATTTTTTTTAATTAACTAGAAAATTTTAAGTGACATTTTAGTGACCAATTTATAGTAATATCTTATCTAAATTATGCATAATTAGGTCTATAATGAAAAATACATATTTTGACTTTTTACGGAAAAAGCTGCTAATTTAGCCGATTACCGAAAAAACTGCCTAAACGATTTTCGAAGCGTTACACAAGTGTTTATTCGATAAGTTGATACATTTGATATTAGTCTTTTGTATATGATATAGACGGATTATTAAATCAAGTGTTGATTTAATAATTTAATGTATAATTATATATTTGATATATTGATTAACATTAACTAATATTAGCCCACTTAAACATTTCTTTTTCTCACTTGTATGTACACTTGATATATATGTGATATATATTATTATGTCATGCTTGTTGCTACATACTACATGGGTGTATGAGACTCACACCATGCTTATAATAATGTAAGGTTTTATTTGTTTAAAGTAAATCAAACTAGTTGGAAATTAGTCACATGGTTGAAGCTTGTGGAAGCTTATGGAACCATTGACCAAGTCCCCTAATTTTGTTTTACTTGAGATATTTATTAACTCAACCATTATGATTAGCCATGGTTTAGTCTCTACATGAGTTAGTATATGATATTAACTCACCCATGGTTGCCATTCTACACTTGCTTCAATCCATGGTTGTTTTTCTTCATCTCCTTCCTCAAGCTCTCTAGCTTTTTGGGAGGTGAAGAAAATGAGTGAGAAAAATATTTCAAAAGTGAGCAAAATTCCTACTTCATCATGCTCTACTAGATTAGCCATTTAGTTTAGGGTGTTCGCTTCACTAATTCCATATTAGTGAAGAGGTAGCTTGAGTTAGTGTCTCCTCGACGTAGATCATCTTCGAACTCGAAGACTTGAAGCAAGCTTGCTCCTTTCATCTTGTGGAGCCTTTCTAGAATTCGGGAGTTCACTACTTGGAGCGAAGGAACTACTACACGGAACTATTGAAGTGAAGGACCGATTTTAAAAGGTTGTATTCCTTGTTCACTTAGATGTAAAGATGTTTACATTCTTGTTTCGTCAAATTCTCTAGTTAAGATTCTAGGTTAGGGTTCTTTAGCGTGCCAAATTTTTAAAAACGGCTTGGTCGATGTCACGACCCAAAATGGCACGTGACTGGCACTTGAATCATGCGAAGTTTATAGGACCCCACCTAATTCAATTAAGCCAAAAGCCCAGAAATCTAAACAATTTAAAAGAAGGAGTGAAGGAAAACTTATTTTACACCAAGTGGTTTGACAAAATAAGTGGCATTAAACATTTAAAAGCATCATCATATTTTCCAGAAAATTTCGGCAGAGTCTCCTTTGTAAATACTGGCCCCAAACAGGTACAAACAGGAATATACATACGTAATGAATAAGGGCATCCCCAACCGGGATCTAGCTCTTCGCCAATTGTGTTAGTGTATATGCCCTAGAGGCCATAACTGTATCATACTAGTATGTATATTACTTAATGGAAGCTTGGGATATTCACCTTGTATTGACAATCTTGCTCAAAATAGTAGTATGCTACTTGGTTTGTTTCTACTTCAATGTGTACTTGTGTTTATTTCAGTATATCACTTATACGCATTAGTGGAGCCCTTAGGATCTTTGCTTGATTACCAGCGTTGTGATGGCAGTCACACTAGTGGGGGCTGGGTAATCTATAAGCACATCCTTATTCAGGTCCCTGGTCGCAGGACTATCGAGACAGGGCATCGATACTCCGGAGTAGACCAGCGCATGCGCTTCTCATCCCAGTGTGGGAGACGGTCTGTCCCACAGCCGTCAGTACGTCGTACTTGAGATAGTATGCGGGTGCTCGTTAGGTTACGGGTACACTGGACAGGACTCGTCGGGAACTGACTAGTTGGTATTATACCTATCGTCAGTTATCAGTTCCCAGGTGACATGAGTGCAGCTTAGTTCGCTGACTTGACACTGTCACTCCGCCTCGAGTGTGTTCCCACTGTACTTTGATCACTACCCTACCACGGCTCAAAGGAGTCGTGCAAACAGGTAGTGGTTGGGTGCAGTCCCGAAGCACTTGGAGGCAGTGACGGTTAGACAGGATTCGTCTCTCCCGGTATTGGGAGTTGACATCGCGCTGTGTCTAGGAGAGCCATTACACGAGTAGTCCCTGGCCAGGGCAAACGAGATATACTGGTAGGTTTCCAGTGTTATCTCAGGGTGTATTGGGCTTCACTCCGGCACGACTTGTACCGCTTTTGGGGGACTGACGTTTACCGCCCCCTAGGCCCGCCATGCGATGTATCAGACGAACAGACCGGACTGTACGGAGAATGTCACACTCAGGCTCAGTAGGAGTTCAGATGGGTTTCGCCTCGTCGGTCTTCTTGTCGGCATTACCTGGGGACCGTTACGCACAGCTAGTGCCGCTTGCGGTCTGTGGTTAAACCCACTGCCAGCGTAGTGTCGAGTCTTTAGAGTCCCATACAGAAAGCTTTTCGCCTTTAGGCAAAAGAGTAGAGGTCGCATGGTATTGCGACAGGTCGCATGGTTTTGCGACAGGGTTCGGTCACATCCGTGTACTTGTGCACGTACAGTGTCCGGACAGTTTACACTAGCGGGCTTTGGTTTAAGCCAGATCCTAGTGTACCTTATGGGATTGGATTTATCCAGTTTGCATTCGTGTTCCTCGGAACGCGGATGCGGGTGTGTATGCACAGTTGACAGGGAGGCAGAGGCAGCGGATTCTCATTAGGGTTGTTGACAGTTGACCGTTGACTTTTTGACTTTATGCTCAACCCTAATGAGAATATGATATGTGATTAACTATTATATTAATTAAGTGTTATGGTGATATGGTTGTTGACTTGTTGACTTTTGTTGACTTGTTGACTTTGGTGACTTGTTGACTTTTGTTGACTTGTTGACCGGTTGACTAGGCTTGACTAGTTGACCATCATGATAACCATGGTTATCATTTCATGCCAAAGACTTTTTCTTGCTTGCTCATTTGAGTAAAATGAGTGCATGACATGATAAGCTTATGGTTGCTTCAAACCATCACATAAGACTTTTTTGATATGATGAGTTATGATCACTTTGGATTATGAGAGGGTGAAAGACAAAAGAGTTGCTGATTCTTTCTTGCTCATTCTCTCTCTTGTTCTTGAGCTCTCCTCTTGCTCTCACCCTCAACCTCTTGCTCCCTCTCTTGATCTATGGTTCTCTTGTCTCATGAGTTGAGAATCAAGAACCATAGATAAAATCCCATTCTATTTCCTCTCTACTCATTCTAGTTCACTAGGTTTAGCAAACCAAGTGAACTAGTTTCTTCAAAGAACGAAGAAAGAGCTAAAGGTTGGAGCTTTCAAGTGGATCTATCTTCGGCGTACGGAGACAACGAGAAGGAGCCATCGAACCACCATCGGAGCTTGAAGAGAAGGAGTTCAAGTTTAGGTATAACCATCTTCATCCGAGTAGCTAACTCTCTTTAGCATAGTTTGCTAGTTTTAGTTTAGACAACGATCCCGACCTAGCTTAGTCCATGTTGCCTCTTGCGTTAAAATTTTGATTTTATACCGTTTCCGCCTCCCCGTAAGAACCGGGGGTCGCAACGTGGACTTACAGTGGTATCAGAGCCTAACTAAACTTAAACTAGCTTGGTAGTGAAGTGTAACGAAGTTCGGAACCGGAAAAATCCAAAAACCAAACTTTTACAAAATCTGAGTTTCTGTTGAAATTTTTTTGGCTCAAAATGAAAAACTTTATACTCCTAAATTCGGCTCAGGGTTTTGTGTGAACACCCAAGAAAAACGATACAGTGACTCGTCTAAACTGCCGCCCTTCCGCCGCGTGAGCCTTCTTAGCCGCCGCGGAACCGCCGCGAGTTGTTGTCTTCTCTGCATCGTTTTTCGTGCAGTGTGTTTGTGTGTTGGTTTTGGGATTTTTAAAATATATTATATGTGCCCAGATTGTCCAGAAAAGAAATTTTCTTTTGGGGTCCTATAATTCCGTATTTTTTCCGAACTTCACTGCACTATGACTTTGATGGTTATATCTGTGATGTTTGCATGTATTGAACGTCGGCTAATCGCTATAAGTCGATTGGTCGGGGTTATACATGATCTGTAATGTGCTGGAATGTGTATATAAATATGTTGGATTGTCGCGGGTGAATAGCCGGGGGGTTGTGAGACGAGAGTTTTCTTTTCTTGCAATTCATGTAAATTTGTAAATTGATGTAATAATTATTTGTATGGCCGCACAACCGGGTCGGGGTTGTAGCCGTCATTGTATAATTTCTTTTTACTATTTTTGCTCCTAGGATAGACCCATGGAGGGGTGCACAAACTACCGGGTATGCCGAAGTGTCGAGTGGCCTACTCATGGAGATGAGGGAGGTTGCTACGCTTCGGGTACTTGACGGGTAGTTTGCCGCACCCGTAGGGGTCTTGGGTGGGGTTTTGGCTATTCACCGCGACCGTGTTATCTGTTTTTGTTACAGGCTCGTACAAATTACAGATTGCTAGTATATCCAATGTATTTATCTGTGATCTGAAATGTTTATCATTGCAGTATATCTATATATGATATTATTTAGGCGTTGCTTATGTTTTACAGACGCGCTAGCCCAGCCCCCGCTCTGTCGTTAGTTAAGTAACCTAACGGGTAATGACGGGGCCCCGTGGCGAATGCGAATGGCATAAGCGTACGTCATATTTTGGTTGTTTTCTGCAATGGTAGGATTAAATGATGGGACGCATTAAAAGAACTAATGCAAGGATATCATGCATTAAAAGAACTAATGCAAGCAAAACATGCATTAAAAGAACTAATGCAAGAAAATAAACCAAGTACAAGTCGTTGGAACACTTTCGAAAAACCACTCGGTTCTTTTCAAAACAAACTTTTAAAAATGCGGAGTTTGAGCCACTCCATTTAAAAGCTATCTCGTTCCATCGACTAAATCAAGTTCACTACGTTCACGGTTTCGCCAAAACCATTCGTAGCCCTCCGTCGTTTCATATGAATATTCAACAGTATTCAAGCTGTGTTTGTTGGCCTTAGTCAAGGCACAGTGTTTGGTAGCTGGTGGGTATTCATATGTTGCATAGATAGATGCGTTGGTTTGGGACAGTCGTATTACTTTGTTGGCCTTAGTCAAGGGTATATACGGATGGATTCAAATTAACCTGGACAACGACGGGTAGAACTTGACATGTGACTTATGATTTGTTGGCCTTAGTCAAGGTCATAAGAGCATGGGGCAAAAATATACATCGGGAGTTTCATAAGTACTGAAACTTGCTAGATTTGCATACCATTTGGAGTGTGATGATTCTGGTAGGATTCCTTCAGTTTCGTCACGCGATGATATTTGGATCCCGATCCTACTGTGAGTATATGCTACTCCTCGGGAAATTTCTCACTAAACGATCAATGCTATAAACCTAGTAGGTGCCTAGAAAGGTGTTAGCGGGGCTACGCCCCCAGGGAAAAGAGGTTCTTTAATTAAGGAACTTCGCGAAAGCGTTGGAAAACCTCCCTCGAAGTACCGACACCGGCCTGGCTGAACGGTTAAGCAAGTATTGTACGGTGGGATTGATCCTGACTAATTCTTCCTTTATGGTTTGAGGAGGGATTCGAGAAACAGTGGGAGCCATCCTGTTTAGACAAACTAAAAACCACTCTAAACTTGCAAGAGCATCATGCTGAGTGTTTCTTCTTCTCTCTCTTAATTGCAGCGACCCTGTGACCACGCCTAGGTTACATCTAGATAATAATATGACTGAACCTGACTGTTATGACTGGCAAAGGTCTGTCCAGATGTCCATTGCCCATGACAAGCTGGAACGCCTCTTAACTAATCAAAACCCTGCTGTCTCAGGTCCAGTTTCCCCTGTCACGGATGTTCACATCCGCAGGACATCGGAAAAGGATTGTGCGAAAGCCAAGTGCCTCGTGTTAGCCTCAGTTGATGGTGCAAACCAGAGGCAGCACGAGAAGATGGACTCAGTTTCTATCTTCCTCCATAACAAAGTTTTATATGGAGAGCAATCTCGTATCGCAAGATATGATACCTCGAACGAATTGCTTCAAGCGAGGTTGGCAGTCGGGTCATCTGTAAGGGGCAACGTCCTTACAGAGACCAGCTATATTGAGCTCACGGACCTGGAGACCACGTTGGCGAATGGGTCAAGTACTGACCTAATTCAACAGTCCCTGCCCTCTGCTTATACCCTGAAAGAAACCAGGGAAGAAAAAGGAAAAACAAGGGCAAAAGTTTCAGGACTGGATATAGTAAAAGAGGGACGTTCCTATTGTAACGGGAATGAACTATGGCAGAAAGATTGCAGGGCTTGTATAGCCAGTAGCCAGAATTCGAAGCATGTTGTGGCTTCGGCTTCGAGTGTGTTTGTAATTGAGAACTGTTTGTCAGTTAACCCTACTTCCTGGGTATTGGATACCGGATCAGGATCTCATATCTGTAATTCGTTACAGGGTCTGAGAAACCGTGGGGTTATCAGGAAAGGTGATATGACTCTCAGGGTTGCTAACGGAATGAGCATGGATGCTGTATCCGTAGGGGAATATCACCTAGGACTGACAACTGGGCAGATATTGATTCTGCGTGACTGTTTGTATGTACCAGGTGCGACTTGCAATATCATATCTGTATCCTTACTTTCTAAGGAAGGATATGATTTTGCTTTTGTAAGCGATGTAGTAAACATCCACCTAAATCAAGCACTGATTGGGTCAGGTACATTAAATAATGGTATATACATATTGAATCAAGCTCAGATATTCAGCGTCCAGAACACACCTAAATGAAAGTCTCCAGAATTAAATCAGGCTTTCTTATGGCATTGTAGACTGGGTCACATCAATGAGACACGGTTGACTAAGTTACATAAAGAAGGATACTTGGATCCGTTCGAGTACCAGTCTTATGCCACTTGTGAATCCTGTCTCATGGGAAAGATGACAAAGACTCCGTTCACTGGACACGGAGTAAGAGCGAGCGAGCTCTTGGGACTTATACACAGTGACGTGTGTGGTCCAATGTCTACACATGCGCGAAGCGGTTATTCATACTTCATTACTTTCACAGATGATTTCTCTAGGTTTGGACATGTCTTCTTAATGAAGCACAAATCCGAGGCCTTTGAGAAATTTCGAGAATATAAGAATGAAGTAGAAAAACAAACAGGCAAAAGTATCAAGATCCTAAGATCGGATCGAGGTGGAGAATACTTAAGTGCCGAGTTTCTGGACTACTTAAAAGAGAATGGAATTCTCTCTCAGCGTACTCCTCCATACACACCACAACACAACGGTGTATCGGAAAGAAGGAATCGAACCCTATTAGATATGGTTCGTTCCATGATGAGTAAGGCTGAGTTACCGCGATCTTTCTGGGGTTATGCACTGGAAACAGCTGCACATCTCTTGAACCAAGTTCCTACTAAGACAGTGCCTACCACACCATACCAGATGTGGAGTGGGAAGAGACCCTGTCTTAAATCCTTTAAGACATGGGGATGTCCGGCTTTTGTAAAAAAGCAGCATGCGGACAAGCTCGAGGCACGCTCAGTACAGTGCAAGTTTGTGGGATACCCAAAGAACTCCAAGGGGTATCTTTTCTATTACGCAGAGGAGCAAAAAGTCCTTGTTTCTCGTCATGCCCGCTTCTTGGAAACTGAGTTTTTAGAAAATCAGATAAGTGGGAGCGCAATAGAACTGGAAGAAATTCCAGAACCACAAGCTATTACTGAAACCTTAGTAGAACCAGAAGGTTCAGGGGAACCGGACATTCCTACGCCGCTCCGCAGGAGTAGTAGGCAGTCTCATCCGCCCGAGAGATACTACGGTTTTCTCATAGACGGGGATAGAGAGGATTGCATCATAGATTATGATGAGCCTACTAGCTTCCAGCAAGCCATTCAGAGCGGTGACTCGGTAAAATGGCTGGATGCAATGCGGACCGAGATGGAGTCCATGTACACCAACAAAGTTTGGACTTTGGACTTTGCTCCAGAAGGGGTAAAACCCGTAGGCTGCAAATGGATCTTCAGAAAGAAGATTGGTGTAGATGGGCAGGTTGAAACCTATAAAGCTAGGCTCATTGCAAAGGGTTTTCGTCAAAGACCTGGTTTGGACTATGACGAGACTTTTTCTCCGGTAGCCATGCTTAAATCCATTCGGATCCTTCTTGCCATTGCTGCCTTCCACGATTATGAGATCTGGCAGATGGACGTTAAGACGGCTTTCCTAAATGGAAATTTAGAAGAGTGCGTCTATATGGATCAGCCAGAGGGTTTCAATCAGAGTGGGAGCAGCGGTAAAGTATGCAAGTTGCTCAAGTCCATCTATGGACTTAAGCAGGCATCGCGGAGTTGGAACATCTGCTTTGATGATACTGTCAAAGAATTCGACTTTGTCAAAAACCCAGATGAACCATGCATTTACAGTAAGATTGTAGGGAGAAATGTGGTATTCCTCGTCTTGTACGTCGATGACATTCTCCTAATAGGAAATGATATTCCTATGCTACAGTCAGTCAAAGGATTCTTGTCACAGAGGTTCTCCATGAAGGACCTGGGCGATGCCAACTACATTCTGGGGATCCAGATCTATCGTGATAGATCTAAAAGGATGTTGGGACTTTCACAGTCAAGGTACATCGACACCATACTGAAACGATTCAGTATGGAAGATTCCAAGCGCGGTAATCTACCGGCTTGTCACGGAATCACCCTCTCCAAAGAGATGTCTCCCAAGACTGATTTGGAAAGGGCTCGCATGTCATCAATACCCTACGCATCTGCGGTAGGCTCTATTATGTATGCGATGTTATGTACCAGACCAGATGTAGCATACGCATTGAGCGTTGTAAGCCGGTATCAGTCGGACCCAGGGGAGAAACACTGGATAGCAGTAAAGAACATTCTCAAGTACCTGAGAAGGACTAAGGAGATGTTCTTGGTGTATGGCGGAAAAGACCTCCAGATTGAGGCCTTTGCTGACTCCAGCTTCCAGAGTGACAAGGATGACTCCAAGTCCATGTCGGGTTATGTCTTTACCCTCAATGGAGGGGCGGTTTGCTGGAAGAGTTCCAAGCAGGAAACCGTTGCTGACTCAACCATGGAAGCGGAGTACATAGCTGCTTGCGATGCCGCAAAGGAAGCTGTCTGGATGAAGAAGTTCCTCACGGAACTTCAGGTGGTTCCTACCAGTGTTGATCCAATACCGCTGTATTGTGACAACAACGGCGCTATAGCTTTAGCGAAGGAACCAAGGTCCCATCAGAAGTCCAGGCACATTTTGAGGCGGTTCCACCTGATCAGGGAGATCATTGATCGCCATGAGATCGAGGTAAAGAGAGTAAAATCAGAAGATAACACTGCAGATCCATTCACCAAGGCCTTGCCCCAGACTCAGTTCGAGCGGCTGATCGAGATGATAGGTCTTCGATACGCCAGTACATGGCCTTAGTGCAAGTGGGAGATTGTTAGTGTATATGCCCTAGAGGCCATTACTGTATCATACTAGTATGTATATTACTTAATGGAAGCTTGGGATATTCACCTTGTATTGACAATCTTGCTCAAAATAGTAGTATGCTACTTGGTTTGTTTCTACTTCAATGTGTACTTGTGTTTATTTCAGTATATCACTTATACGCATTAGTGGAGCCCTTAGGATCTTTGCTTGATTACCAGCGTTGTGATGGCAGTCACACTAGTGGGGGCTGGGTAATCTATAAGCACATCCTTATTCAGGTCCCTGGTCGCAGGACTATCGAGACAGGGCATCGATACTCCGGAGTAGACCAGCGCATGCGCTTCTCATCCCAGTGTGGGAGACGGTCTGTCCCACAGCCGTCAGTACGTCGTACTTGAGATAGTATGCGGGTGCTCGTTAGGTTACGGGTACACTGGACAGGACTCGTCGGGAACTGACTAGTTGGTATTATACCTATCGTCAGTTATCAGTTCCCAGGTGACATGAGTGCAGCTTAGTCCGCTGACTTGACACTGTCACTCCGCCTCGAGTGTGTTCCTACTGTACTTTGATCACTACCCTACCACGGCTCAAAGGAGTCGTGCAAACAGGTAGTGGTTGGGTGCAGTCCCGAAGCACTTGGAGGCAGTGACGGTTAGACAGGATTCGTCTCTCCCGGTATTGGGAGTTGACATCGCGCTGTGTCTAGGAGAGCCATTACACGAGTAGTCCCTGGCCAGGGCAAACGAGATATACTGGTAGGTTTCCAGTGTTATCTCAGGGTGTATTGGGCTTCACTCCGGCACGACTTATACCGCTTTTGGGGGACTGACGTTTACCGCCCCCTAGGCCCGCCATGCGATGTATCAGACGAACAGACCGGACTGTACGGAGAATGTCACACTCAGGCTCAGTAGGAGTTCAGATGGGTTTCGCCTCGTCGGTCTTCTTGTCGGCATTACCTGGGGACCGTTACGCACAGCTAGTGCCGCTTGCGGTCTGTGGTTAAACCCACTGCCAGCGTAGTGTCGAGTCTTTAGAGTCCCACACAGAAAGCTTTTCGCCTTTAGGCAAAAGAGTAGAGGTCGCATGGTATTGCGACAGGTCGCATGGTTTTGCGACAGGGTTCGGTCACATCCGTGTACTTGTGCACGTACAGTGTCCGGACAGTTTACACTAGCGGGCTTTGGTTTAAGCCAGATCCTAGTGTACCTTATGGGATTGGATTTATCCAGTTTGCATTCGTGTTCCTCGGAACGCGGATGCGGGTGTGTATGCACAGTTGACAGGGAGGCAGAGGCAGCGGATTCTCATTAGGGTTGTTGACAGTTGACCGTTGACTTTTTGACTTTATGCTCAACCCTAATGAGAATATGATATGTGATTAACTATTATATTAATTAAGTGTTATGGTGATATGGTTGTTGACTTGTTGACTTTTGTTGACTTTGGTGACTTGTTGACTTTTGTTGACTTGTTGACCGGTTGACTAGGCTTGACTAGTTGACCATCATGATAACCATGGTTATCATTTCATGCCAAAGACTTTTTCTTGCTTGCTCATTTGAGTAAAATGAGTGCATGACATGATAAGCTTATGGTTGCTTCAAACCATCACATAAGACTTTTTTGATATGATGAGTTATGATCACTTTGGATTATGAGAGGGTGAAAGACAAAAGAGTTGCTGATTCTTTCTTGCTCATTCTCTCTCTTGTTCTTGAGCTCTCCTCTTGCTCTCACCCTCAACCTCTTGCTCCCTCTCTTGATCTATGGTTCTCTTGTCTCATGAGTTGAGAATCAAGAACCATAGATAAAATCCCATTCTATTTCCTCTCTACTCATTCTAGTTCACTAGGTTTAGCAAACCAAGTGAACTAGTTTCTTCAAAGAACGAAGAAGGAGCTAAAGGTTGGAGCTTTCAAGTGGATCTATCTTCGGCGTACGGAGACAACGAGAAGGAGCCATCGAACCACCATCGGAGCTTGAAGAGAAGGAGTTCAAGTTTAGGTATAACCATCTTCATCCGAGTAGCTAACTCTCTTTAGCATAGTTTGCTAGTTTTAGTTTAGACAACGATCCCGACCTAGCTTAGTCCATGTTGCCTCTTGCGTTAAAATTTTGATTTTATACCGTTTCCGCCTCCCCGTAAGAACCGGGGGTCGCAACGTGGACTTACAAATTGGCAGAAACAACAACGTAAGCAATATAATATACAACGCCGAAGGGCGAGGATTAAAACTCTGATAGAAAACCAACATCCTCAAGAAAACCAGAGAAGAACCATAATAATACAAGCGCGCGACTCTAAGGTCGAAAGAATATACAACTGGTGTTCTAAGTCTATCAAATATACAAGTCTGGATGATAGAGTTTACTAGATACAACTGAAAGAAATAAAAATACAGCGGTGGTCACGATGCAAATGAACCCACTTATCAAAGCAATCACCCGGAAGGAAGCAGTGTGCCAGCAAGCCGCAATGAAACCTGTACGGCCAAACCTGCAAGAAACTGTGGCACAACTGGGGTAAGTTGCCAACTCGTGAGTAGAAAACATCACCGAGAAGAAATCGCACGTATGACTCTTTCCTAAGTGATACAATAAAATATACAATACTACTGCAAGGGTAACAGTATATCATAAGTGTGATATCAAAGTACTCGTGTCCGTGTCATGAGTATTAATATATCGATGCATGACATGTACTAATGCATCATCTAACGTGTGTCCAGCAACGACACACAAATCATGATAAAACCCGAGTGCCCAGCATCGGCATTCAAAACATCATGAAGTCAGTTTCCAACAGCGACACATAATACTCAAATCTATGTGTCACGGCCCGAAAAGTACCGAGCGTGACTGGCACTTAAATTACGAAACGTCTCGAGGCGTACGTAATCTAAGTAAGACAAAACCCAGAAATCAAAACCAAGTAAAGCAGTAGAGTGAAGGAAAACAAATTTAAAGCAAGAAGTTTAACAACATAAGCCGAAGTATATATTTTTAAAATCTCTAGTCTTTTCTGAAAATTTCGACAGAGTTTCCTTTGTAAATACTGACCCCAAATGGGTACAAAACCTTATAAAACATATATAATGAATAAATGCATCCCCAAGCGGGAGCTAGCTCTTCATCAATCGACGGACAAAACCACACAATGCAATATAATATACAACGCCAAGGGCGAGGATCAAAGCTCAAAAGGAAACTCAGAATCATCAAGAAAACCATAATAATACAACACGCGACTCTAAGGTCGAAATGATATACACTGGTCTTCTATGTCTATCAAATATACAAGTCTGGTTGATGGAGTTTTACTAGATACAACTGAAATAACAAATACACAATGGTGGTCCTGGCCCACCTACCAAGGCAATCACCCGGAAGGAACAATGTGCCAGCAAAGCCGCAACGAAACCTGTATGGCAGAACCTGCAAGGAACTATAGCACAACGGGGGTGAGTTGCCAACTCGTGAGTAGAAAACATCTACGAGCAGAAATCGCATGTATGACGCTATCCTAGGTCATAACAAGTAATATCCTCAAATAAATATCCTGGTCCATCTATGTATAAATGTAATGCAACATGCTCGTGTCAGTACCTCAGATAGCAACATATCAAATATATGATGTATGAATGCATGACGAATGGAAACAGAATACATCATGAAATCAACAGAGAAATCAGTGTCAAGCATCGACATAGAACATAAATCTCAGAATCTCAATATCTCAGTATCCCAATATCTCGAATCTCAAAATCTCAATGTCTCAAATCCCAATATCTCAATATCTAGGGCTCTGGCAGTCTGGATCGGCCGATATTGTAAGTGCACGGCGGCGCCCCGGCCGTCAATCCGAAGCCGGAATGCGGAAGCGTTGATTTACTTTAACTTTTTGAACCGGCACCACCGCGCACTATAAACCCGGATCAGGCCATTAAACTAGTCCTAGCTATCTAGAGAACGGGGTAGAGAGATATACCGAGCGATCCGTGTCCTTCGGTCTTCTCGTCGCCGTCCCGATCTCCCGCGGAATGTCCGGTCTCCACCTCCTCGCCGGAAGAGCACCACGTCGCCGGCTTCTTTTACGGGCTCCCACCTCCGGACCGAGGCAACTCGGGCACGAAGTTGGCGAGTCGACGTGCCCAAGATTTGCTGTAGAATAAAGTGTAGAAAGCTATGTCTCATTTGTGGTATTGGAAGTTGCCCTTTTAGTGGAGGTAATGAAGTGAGGAATTTTGTGGATGAACTTGGGGATTTTGCAAACATGAAG
Source organism: Agapanthus africanus (assembly GCA_030015575.1). Lineage (NCBI taxonomy): Eukaryota > Viridiplantae > Streptophyta > Magnoliopsida > Asparagales > Amaryllidaceae > Agapanthus > Agapanthus africanus. The sequence continues at coordinate 316,359,876 of CM057346.1, read as the reverse complement.
AGAACCAAAATCCCCTACCCAAAAAATTTCAGCCCCTTCCCTCTTCAAGTGGCCGGCCAAACAAGAGAATGGAATTAGAGAGAAAAGCCAAGGGGTGTGTGTGTATCAATCATGCAAGAGAGAAGGTGATCATGAAAAGAAATCATCACCAATCAAAACCAACACTCCACCAACCTCATCATAACCCATCACCAACAACCATGATGAACTGAAGGTCAAGTCATGATGAAAAGAATAAGTCAAATGGTGGAGGAATTATTATGATACAATAATATGCAAAGACCACCCTCCAAAATGCTTATTTGCACAAATGCAAATAAGCCCTCCTCCACCAATCTTCGGCCAATGAAAGATACAAACGAAAATGGCCGAAACGGAAAGCAAACTGGCAACTCCATAAAACTGGTCCCGTAATAAATTACAGGAAAACCCTGCAACTGTGTATACAAACCCGCATTTGTATTCCGACCGAAATACAAATGCAATGAGACAAAATCTACACAGTACAATACTAGGATCCGGCTTAAACCAAAGCCCGCTAGTATTAACCGTCCGATCATGATCCGTACAATACCGCACGTATCTGATCGAACCCTGCCATATCTCCATACGGCCTCTACAGCGTTTCGCCCGAAATTTGAGAAATTGTCTGTGGGGGACTCTAAAGACTCGTCAACACCTTGGTTGTGGATTTAACCACTAGCACGTCAGAGGTATTAGCGTATATGTAACGGGCTACCAGGTATTGACCAAAAGGGACGTCTATGAGCGAACTCAGCCTGACACCCTACTGAGCCTGTCAGTGACAATATCCGTACAGTCCGGTCCGTTCGTCTATGAGCATCGCATGGCGGGCCTATGGGGTTGGTAAAAGTCAGACCCCCAAAAGCGGTACAAGTCGTGTCGGAGTGTAGCCCAGAACACCCTGAGATACTACTGGAATACCTACCAGTAAATCTCCTGCCTTGGCCAAGGACTTTCATGTATTGGCTCTCCTAGACACAGCGCGACCTCACCCCCAATACCGGGAGAGACGAACCCCTGCAGATCCGCTCACTGCCTCCATGTGGCTCGGGACTGTACCCAACTAAAACCTGTTTGCACGTCTCCTTTGAGCTTGGTATGGTAGTAATCAAAGCACAGTGGGAACTCACACGAGACAAATGACGATCTCAGGTCGATGAACTAACCTGTACACATGTCACCACGGAACTGCTATCTGACATCAGGTATAATACCAACTAGCAGGTTCATGGCGAGTCCTGTCCGGTGTACTCATAACCCAATGAGCACCTGTATACATCTTAGGTGAACCAACTGAGACCAGTGGATTGTGAGACCGGCCACTACCCCTCGTCAGGGTCTCGACTGTATACACTAGTCTACTCTGGAGTATCGATGCCCTGTCTCGAAACTCCCACGACTAGGGACCTTTTAAGGATGTGCTTATAGACCCCAGCTCCTACGTATACGATGTAGGGTTCCTAGGCATGCTAATGAAGTTTCACAAGGCATCAGCCATGACAATTTCAAATCTTACAAGTGCCGAGAAACCCTAATACGGATTCGTTGACTAGAGTTTAGGCGAAAAGTGAAACTAGTTAACATTTTAACTAAAAGAAAGAGGCTACAACCTTTGTAGATCCGGTTCTCCACTTCCTTAGCTCTACGTAGACATCCCCTCGCTGTCCATGTCGGATCTTGGACTCTCGCATCGGCTTCATCGGAGAAATGAGCGGACTAGTCGTCGGCTGCGATGCCGAAGATGATCTACGTCGAGGCTACACAAGATCAAGCTCCAACTTCACCAAGTCATGAAACTTGTGAAGAAAACACCCTATACTACTTGGCAAGAGGTAGAGGATGAAGTAATAGGAGGTGGGTTCACTTTAGAATTGGATTTCTCACTCATTTACTCAAGGTGCCATTAAAGCTAGTAAGCTTTTCTTCTTGTTCAAGAGGAAGAAGAATCAAGATAGAATATGATAAGTGTTTTTAAAAAGAAAAACAATATGAATACTTATCATATCCTAACCTTGGTTAGGTGTAGAGAATAGACCATGGTTACTTTTAGTGGTTAGGGTTAAGCATGAGACAAGAATGGTGGACTTGTTCAAAGCTTCATGAAGCTTCAACAAGCATCCAAAGAAAGCCACCATATCATATTTATCTTTTCCATAATGGAAAATAAATAAATAAATAAATAAATAAGCAAATAAACAAAACCCTAATCATTAACTTAACCATGGTTTAATTCTTTGCACAAACCCAAGTGAGTATGTATCATCAAACATGATACAATCAAGTGCACACAAAATATATCACATATACAATGTGCACATCAAGTGAGAAAATCCTTTTAAAATGAACCAATACTAGTTAATGCAAAGTAATATATTAAATATATAATTATACATTAAATCATTAAATCAACACTTGATTCAATGATTCGGTCATGTCGCATATAACCGTCTAGTATCCAATGTATCGACTTATCGAATCAATCTTCGATTCGATAACTAGGTTATATCTCATACAACCAATCGAAACATTCATCGCGAGAATGAAATACGGTATCACATAAACGTATTATTCTCGGTCCCGCACATATCTCATATGCGCTCCTATTTCGTTTCGCTTGAGCCAGGAAACCTCTGTGTAGGACTCTAAAGACTCGTCAATACGCCGGCAGCAGATAATGATCATATCAATCACCCACAAGCCGCAAGCGGTCTGCCAAACGTAACGGCCACCCGGGTATTGAGCGATCAAAAGATCGACGAGCAAGCCCGCTCACACTCCTGTGAATCCAACTAGTAACACTTACCGTACAGTCCGGTCTGTTCGTCTGATATGTCGCATATCAAGTCTAGGGGTGGTAAACGTCAGACCCCAATAATCGATAAGTCATGCCGATTTGAGGCTCATAACGGGTCGAGAAACTACCGGTAACACTTACCAGCAAATCTCTGATCAGCCCTGGCCAGGGACTTTCCTGTTACGGCCAATCGAGCACAGTGCAACATCAACCCCCAATACCGGGAGAGACGAAACCCCTCTTATCGCTCATTGCCTCCATGTGACTCGGGACCGTACCCAAAAACCACCGTTTTGCACGCCCTCATGGACGTGGTAAGGTGGAGATCAAAGCACAGTAGGAATCACACAAGACTCTATGACGATCTCGGGTATACAGACTAAGCTGCACAAGTGTCACCTGAGAACTGCCATCTGACGTGAGGTATAATACCATCTGGGAGTTCTCGGCGAGTCCGTCCAGTGTACCCAGTCTCCACTGAGCACCCGTATACCATCTCTGATATCAAACACCAATGGATATGGGATCATCCATCTCCCATCTCATGGGTCGAGAAGTGTATACGCTAGTCTACACTGGTATATCGATGCCCCGTCTCGATACACCCACGACTAGGTGTAAGTCCACGTTGCCCACCCCGGTACTTGCGAGGAGGCGGAAAACAGAATAAAAATCGAATTTTTATGAGCTTAGGCAACATGGACTAGACTATGAAGGATCTTTGCTAAACAAAAACAAGCTAAAGCTAACTAGAAACTAGCTAAGTGCTAGAAAGGTTATACCTTGGGCTTTATGTCCTTCTCTCCTTGCTCCTTGGAGTGGTGGAAGGAGGTCACCTTAGTCGTCTTCTCCCGTCAAAGAAAGATCCACCCGAAAGCCTCAACCTTTGGCTTCAACTCCAAGCTAGAAGTAACTAGGGTGCAAGAAGTGCTAATCCTTGAACTCTAGATGAGAGTAGAGATTATCAAGAGAGGGTTTTTCTCAAACTCAAGTGTTTCTCAACACATAAGAGGGGAGAGCCTGAGGGAGAGGAAGAACAAGAGAGAGAAAGTAAATGATAGAATGAGAGAATAATAACCATTCTCACATATATGTGTGAATTATTGTAATTAGATAATTAGCTAGATAATTTTCATGGTTAATCAAGACATGACCATTATCATTTCATTTTTAATGCAATTTGCAAGGATCAAAGAGCATCTTCCAAACGAAATGATGATGGTCAAAGTGTCAACAAGGTCAACAAGTCAAGATAGGTCAAATGGTCAACAACCATAACCATGCACAATTATTAAACTAATATCAATTAACAATAATACACACATAAGCATTAGGGTTAATAAAATGACAATAGTCATTAACCCTAATCAAAGTCCTCTCCCTCTGTCTCAAGCAACTGTGCATACGCACCCGTATTCGTGATCCGAGGAACACGAATACAAAGAGAAAAAAAACCAATCCCAAATCTATACTAGGATCTGGCTTAAACCAAAGCCCGCTAGTATAAGCTGTCCAGACGGCAAACGTGCACAAGTGCGCGGATGTGAACGAACCCTGTCGCAAAACCATGCGACCTCTACTCATTTTGCCTAAAGGCGAATAGCTCTCTGTGTGGGACACTAAAGACTCGACACTACGCTGGCAGTGGGTTTAACCACAGACCGCAAGCGGCACTAGCTGTACGTAACGGTCCCTAGGTAGATGTCGATAAGAAGACTGACGAGGTGAACCCCATCTGAACTCCTACTGAGCCTGCATGTGACAATCTCCGTACAGTCCGGTCTGTTCGTCTGATACATCGCATGGCGGGCCTAGAGGGGCGGTGAACGTCAGTCCCCTAATAGCGGTACAAGTCGTGTCGGAGTGTAGCCCAGAACACCTTGAGATACCACTGGAAACCTACCAGTATATCTCGCTTGTCCTGGCCAGGGACTACTCGTGTAATGGCACTTCTGGACACAGCGCGATGTCAACCCCCAGTACCGGGAGAGACGAATCCTGTCTAACCGTCACTGCCTCCAAGTGCTTCGGGACTGCACCCAAAAACTACCTGTTTGCACGACTCCTTTGAGCCGTGGTAGGGTAGCAATCAAAGTGCAGTGGGAACACACTCGAGGCGAAGTGACAGTGTCAAGTCAGCGGACTAAGCTGTACTCATGTCACCTGGGAACTGATAACTGACGATAGGTATAATACCAACCAACAGTTCCCGACGAGTCTTGTCCAGTGTACTCGTAACCTAACGAGCACCCGCATACTATCTCAAGTACGACGTACTGACGGCTGTGGGACAGACCGTCTCCCATGCTGGGATGAGAAGTGCATACGCTAGTCTACTCCGGAGTATCGATGCCCTGTCTCGATAGTCCAACGACTAGGGACCTGTATAAGGATGTGCTTATAGATCACCCAGCTCCCACGAGTGTGAGCGCCATCACAACGCTGGTAATCAAGCAAAGATCCTAAGGGCTCTACTAATATGTATATCAGCGATATGCTAAAAGAAACACATGCACATATTAAAGCAGAGACAAACCAAGTAGCATACTACCATTTCGAGCAAGATTGTATATACAACTGTGAATATCCCAAGCTTCCATCAAGTAATATACAAACTAGTATGATACAGTAATGGCCTCTAGGGCATATACACTAACAATCTCCCACTTGCACTAAGGCCATGTACTGGCGTATCGAAGATCTATCATCTCGATCAGCTGCTCGAACTGAGTCTGGGGTAAGGCCTTGGTGAATGGATCTGCTGTGTTATCTTCTGAAGCAACCCTCCGAACCTCGATCTCCTGGCGATCTACGATCTCCCTGATCAGGTGATACCGCCTCAAGATGTGTCTGGATTTCTGATGGGACCTGGGTTCCTTCGCTAAAGCTATAGCCCCGTTGTTGTCGCAATACAGAGGTATTGGGTCAACAATGGACGGAACCACCAGAAGTTCTCTCAAGAACTTCCTTATCCAGAAAGCTTCTTTTGCGGCATCAGATGCAGCGATGTATTCCGCTTCCATAGTCGAGTCAGCAACGGTTTCCTGTTTGGTGCTCTTCCAACACACCGCCCCTCCATTGAGGGTAAAGACAAAACCCGACATGGACTTGGAATCATCCTTGTCACTCTGGAAGTTGGAGTCAGCAAAGGCCTCAATCTGCAGGTCTTTTCCGCCATACACCAAGAACATCTCCTTAGTCCTTCTCAGGTACTTGAGAATGTTCTTTACTGCTATCCAATGTTTCTCCCCAGGGTTTGACTGATACCTGCTTACCACACTCAGTGCATAAGCCACATCCGGTCTGGTACACAACATCGCATACATTATAGAGCCTACCGCAGAAGCGTAGGGTATAATAGACATGCGATCCCTCTCCAAATCAGTCTTGGGAGACATCTCTTTGGAGAGGGTGATCCCGTGACAAGCCGGTAGATTACTGCGCTTGGAATCTTCCATACTGAATCTCTTCAGTATGGTGTCGACGTACCTGGACTGCGAAAGTCCTAATATCCTCTTGGATCTGTCACGGTAGATCCGGATACCCAGAATGTATGAGGTTTCAAGGAGAACCTGTGTGACAAGAACCACTTGACAGATTGTAGCATAGGAATGTCATTTCCTATTAAGAGAATGTCATCCACGTATAAAACGAGGAATACTACAGTTCTCTCTACAAATCTACAATAGATGCATGGTTCATCTGGATTTTTGATGAAGCCAAATTCCTTGACCGTCTCATCAAAACAGATGTTCCAACTCCGCGATGCCTGCTTTAGTCCATAAATGGACTTAAGCAACTTGCACACATTTCCGCTGCTCCCACTCTGAATGAAACCCTCTGGCTGATCCATATAGACACACTCCTCTAAATGTCCATTTAGAAAAGCTGTCTTTACGTCCATCTGCCAAATCTCATAATCGTGGAAGGCAGCAATGGCAAGAAGGATCCGAATGGATTTCAGCATAGCTACTGGAGAAAAGGTTTCGTCATAGTCCAAACCAGGTCACTGACGAAAACCCTTTGCTACCAGTCTAGCTTTATAGGTCTCAACCTGTCCATCTACACCAATCTTCCTTTTGAAGATCCACTTGCATCCTACGGGTTTTACCCCATCTGGAGCAATGTCCAACGTCCATACTTTGTTGGTGTACATGGACTCCATTTCGGTCCGCATTGCATCCAGCCATTTTACCGAGTCGACGCTCTGAATGGTTTGCTGGAAGCTAGTAGGCTCATCAAAGTCTATGATGCAGTCCTCTCTATCCCCGTCAATGAGAAAACCGTAGTATCTCTCGGGCGGATGAGACTGCCTACTACTCCTGTGGAGTGGCGTGGGAATGTCCTGATCTTTCGAACCCTCTTGTTCAACCAAGCTTTCAGTAATAGCTCGTGGTTCTGGAATTTCTTCCAGTTCTATTGCGCTCCCACTTAATTCTTTTTCTATGAACTGGTGTTCTAAAAAGTGGGCATGGCGAGAAACAAGGACTTTTTGTTCCTCTTCGCAATAGAAGCAATATCCCTTGGAGCTCTTTGGATATCCCACAAACTTGCACCGTACTGAGCGTGCCTCGAGTTTGTCCGCATGCTGCTTTTTTACAAAAGCTGGACATCCCCATGTCTTAATGTGATTTAGATAGGGTCTCTTCCCACACCACATCTGATATGGTGTAGTAGACACAGTCTTAGTTGGAACTCGGTTCAAAAGGTATGCAACTGATTCTAGCGCATATCCCCAGAACGATCGCGGCAACTCAGCGTTACTCATCATGGACCGTACCATATCCAATAGGGTTCGGTTCCGTCTCTCCGATACACCGTTATGTTGCGGAGTGTATGGAGGAGTAAGCTGAGAGAGAATTCCATTCTCTTTTAAGTAACCCAGGAACTCGGCACTCAAGTATTCACCACCTCGATCAGATCTCAGCGCCTTGATACTTTTGCCTGTTTGTTTTTCTACTTCATTCATATATTCCTGGAATTTTTCAAAAGCCTCGGATTTATGTTTCATTAAGAAGACATAACCGTACCTTGAAAAGTCATCCGTAAAAGTAATGAAGTAAGAATAACCGCTTCGTGCTTGTGTAGACATTGGACCGCACACGTCGCTGTGTACGAGTCCCAAGAGCTCGCTCGCTCTTACTCCGTGTCCAGTGAACGGAGTCTTTGTCATCTTTCCTTTGAGACAGGATTGACAAGTTGCATACGATTGATATTCGAACGAATCCAAATATCCTTCTGCATGTAACTTAGTCAACCTTCTCTCATTGATGTGACCCAGTCTATAATGCCATAAGAAAGTTTTATCGATTTCTGGAGACTTTCTTTTGTGTGTATTCTGGACATTGAAAATCTGTGGTTGGTTTAATACGTATATACCGTTCTTCAATGTACCTGACCCAATCAAAACTTGATTAAGGTGAATGTTCACTACATTACTTACAAATGCAAATTCATAACCTTCTTTAGATAATAAAGATACAGAAATGATATTACAGGTTGCATTTGGTACATAATAACAACTACGCAAAACAAAAAAGTGTCCATCCGACAATCCCAGGTGATAGTCCCCCACGGCTTCAGCATCCATGCTAGCACCGTTTGCAACTCTGAGGGTCATGTCACCTGCCTTCAAAACTCTACGCTTTCTCAACTCCTGCAAAGAATTACAGATATGAGATCCTGATCCGGTATCCAATACCCAGGATGTAGAGTTTATTGATAGACAGTTTTCAATAACATACACACCTGAAGCTGAAGCTGCAACTCGCTTCAAATCCTGTGTTCTGGCTTTCCAAGCCTTGCAATCCTGTTTCCAGTGACCACTTTTGTGACAATAGAAGCATTCTTCCTTCCCCACCAGCTTTCCCGCCATCTTTGTTGCCTTTCCTTTTCCCTTCGTATCCACTTTACTGACACCGCCTCTTGGTTTGGCGGGGGCTTTCTTCTTCTTGCCCTTGGCTTTCGCCCTGGACCTAGAAGAGGAAGATCCTCCTACAAACAAAGTGGATGTCTCCCTACCCTTCTGTAGGGTGCCCTCAGCACTCCTCAACATGTTCAGAAGCTCGGAAAGTTCAACCTCCTTTCCTTGCATGTTGAAGTTAAGAATAAACTGGGCGTAAGTGGAAGGAAGGGACTGGAGAATCAAATCAGTATAGAGTTCATTCTCCAACGTGGTCCCAAGGTCCGCGAGCTCCTCTATGTAGCCAATCATCTTAAGCACGTGTTCCGCTACCGATGATCCGACGGCCAACCTTGTCGAAAACAACTTCTTCGACACTTCGTATCTTGCGATACGAGACTGCTCTTCATACAGTTCTTTTTTATGAAGAAATATGGACTCTAGGTCCATATTCTCGTGCCTCCTCTGATGTTCGTTGTCCATCGAGGCTAGTACGAGGCATCTGGCCTTCGCTCAATCTATTTCCCAGGTCTTGTAGATTTCCTTATCTACGACACTGGTTTTGGGACCTGGGACAGGGGGAGCTTTGGTGGTAAGGACATACCCCAGCTTGTCGTAAGTGATTGCCATCTTGACATTCCTGAGCCAATCTTTATAGTTTGGCCCTGTCAATATGTTTTTATCTAGTAATAACTTAAGTCCGGTCATGTTGAATGGTCGCTGCAATTAGGAGAGAGAAAAGAAACACTTTAGCATGATGCTCTTGCAAGTTTAGAGTGGTTTTTAGTTTGTCTAAACTGGATGGCTCCCACTGTCTCTCGAATCCCTTCTCAAACCGTAAAGAAAGGATTAGTCAGGATCAGTCTCACCGTACAATACTTGCTTAATCCTTCAGCCAGGCCAGTGTCGGTACTTCGAGGGAGGTTTTCCAACGCTTTCGCGAAGTTCCTTAATTAAGTAACCTCTTTTCCCTGTGGGCATAGCCCCGCTAACACCTTTCTAGACACCTACTAAGTTTATAGCATTGATCGTTAAGTGAGAGTTTTCCCGAGGAGTGGCATATACTCACAGTAGGATCGGGATCCAAATATCACCGCGTGATAAAACCGAAGGAATCCTACCAGAATTATCACACTCCAAATGGTATACAGCGCTAGCAAGTTTCAGTACTTATGAAACTCCCGATGTGGATTTTTGCCCCATGCTCTTATGACCTTGACTTTGGCCAAAATATCATAAGTCACATGTCAAGTTCTACTCGTCATTCTCCTGGTTAATTTGGACCCACCCGTACCTACCCTTGACTTTGGCCAAAATGGCAGCACGACTGTCCCAAACCAACGCATCTATCTTCGCTGCACATGAATACCCAATAGCTACCAATCACTATGCCTTGACTTTGGCCAAAATACATAGCTTGAATACTTTTTGACCATTCATGTGGAATGACGGAGGGCTACGAATGGTTTTGGCGAAACCGTGAACGTAGTGAACTTGATATAATCGATGGAACGAGATAGCTTTTAAAAGGAGTGGTTCATGCTCCGCGTTTAAAAGTTTAGTTTTGAAAAGAACCGAGTGGTTTTCAAAGTGTTCCAATCGACTTTTACTTGGTTTATTTTCTTGCATTAGTTCTTTTAATGCGTCCCATCATTTAATCCTACCATTGCAGAAAACAACCAAAATATGACGTACGCTTATGCCATTCGCATTCGCCACGGGGCCCCGTCATCACCCGTTAGGTTACTTAACTAACGACAGAGCGGGGGCTGGGCTAGCGCGGCTGTAAAACATAAGCAACGCCTAAATAGTTATCATATATAAATATATAGCAATGATAGACATTACAGATCACAGATGAATACAATGGATATACTAGGAATCCGCAATTCGTTCGAGCCTGCAACGAAAAGCGGATTACACGGTCGCGGTGAATAGCCAAATACCCCATCCAAGACCCCTACGGGTGCGGCAAACTACCCGCCAAGTACCCGAAGCGAAGCAACCTCCCTCACCACCGTGAGTAGGCCACTCGGCACTTTGAGATACCCGGTAGTTTGTGCACCCCCTCCATGGGTCTATCCTAGGAGAAAAAACAGTAAAAAGAATTATACAATGACGGCTACAACCCCGACCCGGTTGTGCGGCCAAACAAATAATAATATTACATCAATTTACATATTACAATGAATGAAAGAAAAAGCAACACTCATCTCACATCCACCCCGGCTATTCATCCGCGACAATCCAACCCATTCATATACACATACCATCATCAATCACAGATCACAGATATGTATAACCCCGACTAATCGACATATAGCGATTAGCCGACGTTCAATACATGTAAACATCACAGATATAACCTTTTAGTCAAAGTGTATTGAAGTTCCGAAAAAAAATACGGATTTATAGGCCCCCAAAAACAAATTTCTATTCTGGAAAACCTGGGAACATATAAACCATCTTAAAAATCCCAAAACCCTACCAGATGAACACTGCACCAAACCCGGTCACGAGAAGAGCTTAAACGGCGGCGGTTCCGCGGCAAATGTATGCCTATTGCCGCGGAACCGCGGCGGTTTGAAGGATTCAGGCGACCGTTTTTGGTGGGTGTCTTCACAAAACCCTGAGCCGATTTTTGGAGTAAAACTTTTTATTTTTAGAGCACAAAAAATTTCAACAGAAAGTTAGGGTTTTGATGTTTAGGTTTTTGCGATTTTTCCGATCGAACTTCCATACACTTTACTACCTAGCTAGTTTATGTTTAGTTAGGCTCTGATACCACTGTAAGTCCACGTTGCCCACCCCGGTACTTGCGGGTAGGCGGAAAACGGAATAAAAATCTAATTTTTATGAGCTTAGGCAACATGGACTAGACTATGAAGGATCTTTGCTAAACAAAAACAAGCTAAAGCTAACTAGAAACTAGCTAAGTGCTAGAAAGGTTATACCTTGGGCTTTATGTCCTTCTCTCCTTGCTCCTTGGAGTGGTGGAAGGAGGTCACCTTAGTCGTCTTCTCCCGTCAAAGAAAGATCAACCCAAAAGCTTCAACCTTTGGCTTCAACTCCAAGCTAGAAGTAACTAGGGTGCAAGAAGTGCTAATCCTTGAACCCTAGATGAGAGTAGAGATTATCAAGAGGGGGTTTTTCTCAAACTCAAGTGTTTCTCAACACATGAGAGGGGAGAGCTTGAGGGAGAGGAAGAACAAGAGAGAGAAAGTAAATGATAGAATGAGAGAATAATAACCATTCTCACCTATATGTGTGAATTATTGTAATTAGATAATTAGCTAGATAATTGTCATGGTTAATCAAGACATGACCATTATCATTTCATTTTTAATGCAATTTGCAAGGATCAAAGAGCATCTTCCAAATGAAATGATATGGTCAAAGTGTCAACAAGTCAAGATAGGTCAAATGGTCAACAACCATAACCATGCACAATTATTAAACTAATATCAATTAACAATAATACACACATAAGCATTAGGGTTAATAAAATGACAATAGTCATTAACCCTAATCAAAGTCCTCTCCCTCTGTCTCAAGCAACTGTGCATACGCACCCGTATTCGTGATCCGAGGAACACGAATACAAAGAGAAAAAAAACCATTCCCAAATCTATACTAGGATCTGGCTTAAACCAAAGCCCGCTAGTATAAGCTGTCCGGACAGCAAACGTGCACAAGTGCGCGGATGTGAACGAACCCTATCGCAAAACCATGCGACCTCTACTCATTTTGCCTAAAGGCGAATAGCTCTCTGTGTGGGACTCTAAAGACTCGACACTACGCTGGCAGTGGGTTTAACCACAGACCGCAAGCGGCACTAGCTGTACGTAACGGTCCCCAGGTAGATGTCGATAAGAAGACTGACGAGATGAACCCCATCTGAACTCCTACTGAGCCTGTATGTGACAATCTCCGTACAGTCCGGTCTGTTCGTCTGATACATCGCATGGCGGGCCTAGGGGGGGCGGTGAACGTCAGTCCCCTAATAGCGGTACAAGTCGTGTCGGAGTGTAGCCCAGAACACCCTGAGATAACACTGGAAACCTACCAGTATATCTCGCTTGCCCTGGCCAGGGACTACTCGTGTAATGGCTCTCCTGGACACAGCGCGATGTCAACCCCCAATACCGGGAGAGACGAATCATGTCTAACCGTCACTGCCTCCAAGTGCTTCGGGACTGCACCCAAAAACTACCTTTTTGCATGACTCCTTTCAGCCGTGGTAGGGTAGCAATCAAAGTGCAGTGGGAACACACTCGAGTCGAAGTGACAGTGTCAAGTCAGCGGACTAAGCTGTACTCATGTCACCTGGGAACTGATAACTGACGATAGGTATAATACCAACTAACAGTTCCCGACGAGTCCTGTCCAGTGTACTCGTAACCTAACGAGCACCCGCATACTATCTCAAGTACGACGTACTGACGGCTGTGGGACAGACCGTCTCCCACGCTGGGATGAGAAGCGCATACGCTAGTCTACTCCGGAGTATCGATGCCCTGTCTCGATAGTCCAACGACTAGGGACCTGTATAAGGATGTGCTTATAGATCACCCAGCTCCCACGAGTGTGAGCGCCATCACAACTCTGGTAATCAAGAAAAGATCCTAAGGGCTCTACTAATATGTATATCAGCGATATGCTAAAAGAAACACATGCACATATTAAAGCAGAGACAAACCAAGTAGCATACTACCATTTCGAGCAAGATTGTATATACAACTGTGAATATCCCAAGCTTCCATCAAGTAATATACAAACTAGTATGATACAGTAATGGCCTCTAGGGCATATACACTAACACTAGGGACCTTGAAGGATGTTCCTATGGACTACCATGTCCCCACTAGTATGATCTGCATCATAGTCCAGGTAGTCAAGTACACATCCTAAGGGCTTTACCAACATGTAACTGTAAGACAGTTTAAAGAGACTAGTATACATGTTAAGATAAAGAGCAACCAGATAGCATACTATCATATCGAGCAAGAAAGTCATCTCTATATATGTCCAAGCATCCAATATAATATACATCATCTGTACAATACTGGCCTCTAGGGCATACATACAACTAACAATCTCCCACTTGCACTAGGGCCAGCTGCTATAGTATCGCATACCGAGCATCCCGAAGAGTCTCTCAAACTGTATCTGGGGAATGGCCTTCGTGAGTGGATCCGCCGTGTTGTTTTTCGTGTCAACCCTCCTGGCCTCGATCTCCCGGTGATCAACTATCTCCCGGATCAGGTGATACCGCCTCAGAATATGCCTGGATCGCTGATGGGACCTAGGTTCCTTGGCCAAAGCCACCGCTCCATTGTTATCACAATACAAAGGTATTGGATGCTCAATGGATGGAACCACTCCAAGTTCAGTAATGAACTTCTTGATCCAGACAGCCTCTTTGGCAGCATCGTTGGCAGCGATGTATTCAGCCTCCATCGTCGAGTCTGCCACGGTTTCCTACTTGGAACTCTTCCAGCTAACCGCCCCTCCGTAAAGGGTAAAGACAAATCCCGACTGCGACTTAGAGTCGTCCCTATCACTTTGGAAGCTCGAATCGGTAAAGGACTCTACTTGGATTTCTCCATTACCATACACCAAGAGCATCTCTTTAGTCCTTCGCAAGTACTTGAGAATGCTCTTCACAGCTGTCAAGTGACTCTCTCCAGGATCAGCTTGATACCTGCTCACTACACTTAGTGAGCATGCAACATCGGGTCTGGTACATAGTATCGCGTACATGATAGAGCCTACAACCGAAGCATAGGGTATCCCTTGCATGCGATCTCTCTCCAAATCAGTCTTGGGAGACATCTCTTTGGAGAGAGTGACTCCAGAGATCGTGGGCATGTTCCAACGCTTGGATTCTTCCATACTAAACCTCTTTAGTATGGTGTCAATGTACCTGGATTGGGACAATCCCAGTATCCGTTTGGATCTATCTCTATAGATCCTAATTCCCAATATGCAGGTGGCATCACCAAGATCTTTCATTGAGAATCTTTGTGATAAGAAGAGCTTGACCGATTGCAGCATAGGAATATCATTTCCTATCAAGAGTATGTCGTCCACGTACAATACGAGGAATACAACCTTACTCTCTGCCACCTTCTTGTAGATACAAGGTTCATCTACATTTTTGACGAAATCAAACTCTTTGATAACGACGTCAAAGAAGATGTTCCAACTCCGTGATGCTTGCTTTAATCCATAAATGGATTTAAGCAGCTTGCACACCTTCCCGCTGCTCCCACTTTCTACGAAGCCCTCTGGCTGAGTCATGTACACGCACTCTTCTAAATCACCGTTTAGAAAGGCGGTCTTAACATCCATTTTCCAGATTTCGTAGTCATGATATGCAGCGATGGCAAGCATGATCCAGATGGATTTAAGCATAGCCACTGGAGAAAAGGTTTCGTCATAGTCCACACCTGGTCTTTGACGAAAACCCTTTGCTACAAGTCTAGCTTTGAAAGTCTCCACTTTCCCATCTACACCAAGTTTTTTCTTGAAGATCCACTTGCTCCTAATAGGTTTTACCCCTTCAGGAGCAACTTCCAAAGTCCATACTTTGTTGGTATATATGGATTCCATCTCAGACCGCATTGCATCCAGCCATTTCACTGAGTCCTTACTCGTGATGGCCTGCTCGAAGCTAGTTGGGTCATCATCTTCCATGATGCAATCCTCGCTTCCACCATCAATGAGAAAACCGTAGTATCTCTCAGGCGGATGAGAAACCCTGCTAGATCGGCGGAGCGGCTGGGGTTCGTCAGGTACTACTGAATCCTCTGGTTCTACCAAGTCTTCTGTTATAGTTTGTGCCGCTGGAACCTCTTCCAGTTCTACCTCAATGCCACTTGTTTGTTTCATAAGAAAACCTTTTTCTAAGAAAGTGACATGTCGAGAAACAAACACCTTTTGTTCCTCGGGGTGGTAGAAGATATACCCTTGTGAATTTTTGGGATATCCTATAAACTTACATAAGTCTGATCTTGCCTCGAGTTTGTCCGGATTTTGTCTTTTGACATAGGCCGGACAACCCTATATCTTAATGTAATTAAGATGTGGTCTCTTCCCTTTCCATATCTCATATGGAGTGGTAGGCACAGATTTGGTAGGAACTCTATTCAATAGGTCCATGGCTGTCTCAAGAGCATATCCCCAGAAGGAAATAGGTAACTCAGCTATACTCATCATTGAGCGCACCATATCTAATAGGGTGCGGTTTCTTCGTTCTGATACACCGTTGTGCTGTGGTGTATAAGGAGGAGTGAGCTGAGAGAGAATCCCATTCTCTTTTAGATAATCCAGAAAATCATTGCTCAAGTATTCTCCTCCTCGATCAGATCGAAGGATCTTAATACTTTTGCCCGTTTGGTTCTCTACTTCGTGCTTATATTCTCTGAATTTCTCAAAAGCTTCAGACTTGCGTTTTATCAGGAACACATGTCCGTATCTAGAGAGATCGTCAGTGAATGTAATGAAGTAGGAAGAACCGTCCCTGGCATGTGTAGACATGGGACCGCATACATCACTATGTATCAGCCCTAAGAGTTCCATAACTCTTTCTCCGTGTCCCGTAAACGGAGTTTTGGTCATCTTGCCTTTGAGACATGACTGGCAAATGTCATAAGATGAAAATTCAAACGGATTTAAATATCCATCCTTATGCAACTTAGCTAGTCGTGTCGCATTGATATGACCAAGTCTACAATGCCACAAGAAGGATTCGTTCATTTCTGAACTTTTCCTCTTGTGTGTGTTTTGTATATTGAGGACTGTATTTTGATTTAGAATGAATATGCCATTATGTAGCGAGCCTGATGCAATCAACTTTTGATCGAGGAATATGTTCATAACATTATCCTTTACTACAAAATTATATCCTTCTTTACTTAATAAAGAAACTGATATAACGTTGCACATCATGTTTGGTATATAATAGCATTCATTTAAAATCAGTGTATTACGACTTGGTAATACTAGGTGATACTCGCCAACTGCTTTGGCTGCAACATTTGCCCCATTCCCTACTTGAATGGAATGATCACCTTTTCCCAGTTCTCTACCTTTCCGTAGCCCATGTAACATTTTACATATGTGGGATACTGATCCGGTATCTAATACCCAGGACGTAGGGTGAACAGAGAAACAGTTCTCAATAACTAACACACCTGTAGAAGATGCATCGATATGCATGTTCTTTTGGGCGGCTTGAGAATCTAGATATTCTTCTATTCCCTGTTCAGTCTTATAACTCTTATAAGAAAGAACGGGTCCAACGTTCCCCAGCACTGTATAACATGCGGGTTCAGTCAATACATCCATATTATTATCTTTATTAGCGCATGAAATGGTCGCTACCTGTAACGTTTTGAAAATCGTTTCGGTGAAATTTCGAAAAAAACGGTAAAATAAGGGGGTTTTCTGTAAAAAGTCAAAATGCAAATATCTTTATT
The DNA here is from genome assembly GCA_030015575.1 of Agapanthus africanus. Classification (NCBI taxonomy): domain Eukaryota; kingdom Viridiplantae; phylum Streptophyta; class Magnoliopsida; order Asparagales; family Amaryllidaceae; genus Agapanthus; species Agapanthus africanus. The sequence continues at coordinate 316,342,673 of CM057346.1, read as the reverse complement.
ATAAAATTAAATATACATATTCTAGCTATTTAATTGCTACTATTTGGTGTTTATTGAGCCACTGGTGAAATTTCAAATTTTCTGAAAAATTTTCCGAAATTAATTATTTTAATATTATTTTAAGCCGTCACTAATATATTTAATTAGGGAAAATTACAAACTGGAATGAGTTGAAACAAATTTTGTGCATCATAAAACATTAAATAAAATTTTAACATGTGGTTTTTGAAATGAAATCGTTTGCCAAAACGGTTTAGAAAATATCGAAGAAAAAGGCTTTTTTCGGTGAAATTAGTGTAATGAAAGTGGGTTACTACACTTATCTCTTTTTCTCACTCAAACAAAACACACACCTATTCCCCCAACATGCTTTGGCCGGCCCCCCTTGATCAGCCCAACATTCTTGGGCCTCCCATTTCACACAATAAAACAAAGAAAAGAAAAGAAAAGAAAAGGAAATGTAGAAATCAAGGTGGACTTTGACTACATATCATTTTCTCCACCTCCCTCTCTCTCCTCTTTTTCCTCCACAAGCAGCCGACCTCCCCTCTTCTGCTGTCCAGAAATTTCCCACAAAACCCCACCTCTTTTCTCCTCAAAAAAAATGTCCAAATTCCATCAAAAATCAAAGCTAAATCCAAATCCAACACTTACCCATTATTCTTTAGCTCATCTAGCATGGATCTTAGGGTATAGAAGCTAATTTGGGAGGCTAGGTTGGATGTTTGTTTCAAGTTTTTTAAGGTATAAATCCTTGTTCCACGGCTTATTTGTTGCTTAGTTACTTAATTGTTGCTATCATACCTCATTTGAAGCTAATTAGGTGTTTAATTAGGTTTAATTGCTTGGTTGGAAAAATTCAAGAAAAGGTTTTGTAAATCAAATTAGGGTTTTCTTCATTGGGTATTGATCTTGATGTGGGGATTAACATGTTAATGTTATGCTAAAACTAACCTAGTTGCTAGTTTACTACTTGATACTTGTAATTTTTAAAAATTGGAATTTTATGTAAACTAGGTTTTGAAATTTAATTGCAAATGGGAGATTAAAAATCTAATTAGGTTTTTCATGACTTCATTAACAGTATTAAGTGTAGTTTAACACTTTAGTTCATGGAAATCCAAACTAGATTGTAGTTTGTGCATCTTTGCTATAAAATTGTTAAAATTTAGGTATTTTGTTAACTAGAATTTTAGGGTTTTTGGAATTTAACGAGATTAAATTATGGGAATTGTTTTTATGACTTATTTAAGATATTTAGTGAATATTGTGGCCGCTAGATTCATTTATACATCGAGTTTTGTACTTAAACGGTGATTTGTGCTTGCTAGATTTTCGGAAAAATGACTTTTTAAGTGAAATTGGGGTTTTTGTGAAATTTAAGCTATTTTATACTATAATTAGTGCTTGTAATTGTACAAATGAGTGTTTTGAGAGTTTTCTCGATGGTTCGGCGTTTGTACGCCGACGTCGAGGGTTTTTGGGTCGATTTGTGAAAGCAACCATAGGTTTCGACCTATGTGGGATTCACGTGTCGTTTTGGTCATGAGTCGGATTTTAATGCGATACGGTGCGTTATGATATGTAGGTACCCCATATGGACTTCGAGACGACAAGCAAGCGCGTGGCGACGTCGGCACCGGCGAGCGAGGACCAGGTGAGTAGATTTATATCTACGGGGAGAAGTCGGGTGGATGGCGTATAGCACCCCCGCAGTCCGCGGTGGTGTATACGGATGCGTATACACACCAACAATTATTATATGTTATTTGGGATTAATAACGATGTTAGGATGGATATTGGTGTGTTGGATTACTTTAGTGTTGCGAACCCTAGGGTAGTGTTGCACTACACATACACACATACATACACACATACATACTTGCATACATTCCTATTTATATGTGCTCATGGGATTCTTTATAGTTATGCGTTCACATGGGTATGGGACTATGTGTTCACATACGGATATGAGGACGATACTTGGGATTGAGCTGAGTCGATGAGTTTTGTTTTGTAGTTGTGATATCGGTTTGTACGAGACTGTCGATCAGTAGTCAGATCATGACTATATTGATGATATTAGTATTGTACTAGACATAGGTCAGTACCCTGGACTATGATCTTGGATAAAGAGGATACTAGATGAATAGTATGATGAATATGATATTAACCCGTATCCCGATTTGGGGATGCCGTACGACGGATTTACGTACGAGCTAGATTTTGATGATTGATCCGCACTCTTGACTTGGGATGTCTGATTATAGATATTGTATCGGATATGATATTATTGAGGCGGGATCACCGACTAATATATATACAGGTATGTATATGTATCGACTCAGATGTTAGGCGGTTTCCTTACCTGTAGTCCAGCTGGTTAGCTTAGCCCTTTAGTTTAGTTTAGTTGTTAGATTAGATTCGATTCTTACCTATTTCAAAAACTAACGAATCGTGGGTATTTTAAAAGACAGCCCAAGGGATCCTACGGATATTTCAAAGGACGTATCTTTTCATAAAAACACCGTAGCCCCTATTTTCAAAACCCCATGATTCGTGTTATTTCAAAAAGGCACAATTTGTAGGACTTATATTAGATTAATGCAGATTAGTTATAGTTGCGTCTAGTATTCAGCTCCCGCTCATTATTGTGGTTCGCTTCGCATCGCATGCTTATATTATGTTTCATACTCCATTATTGATATCATGCTGTTAGGACACCAGCACCATTACCGATGATGCGTATGTACCACGTACACTTACTTGCCGGCTCACACACATCTTAATCGGTAATTGCCATGTCACATACACCTTAGAAAATATTATTGCTTGACATAGCCTGTTAGCTAATAGTTTAGACATTGTAGTTATTATCTGCTACTTCATGCATACTGTTATTCATTGTTATGCCGCATTCATGGATTCTCATGCATATATTCACTATTTTACTTGTTATTGAGGTTTTGGATTCGGATTTCCATGAGATTTTCTGGATTTGGAAGAAAACCGCAAAAACTTATATAAACTGATTTCTCTCTTTTTAAATAAAAAAAGTGCGGTTTTTCCCATGATGTATGAGTCGTCCACCATGAGTTTGCTGATGGATTTCGAGACCCGATTCGAGGAGACGGATGAACCGTTTCGGGTATATGGTGGACCCGGTAAGGTACCCCGGGGCAAGAAGCGCGTGATGATGACGATGTGAGCCTGGCAGGGGAGCACTACCTACCGGTGATTTTACCCGACGCGTCGGATATCCGGAGGATACCGTCGTGGTCTTGAGATGGATGGTAGGGGCCGGTCTGGACTGATGGCGCCCTAGATATTGAGACTGTGATATTGAGATTTCGAGATATTGAGGTACAGAGACTGTGATACATAGATATCGAGATATTGGGATTACGTTTTGTGCCGATGCTAGGCACAATTTTATGCTGATTTCATTATGATACCTCATTTTAAAAATACAAAGGAAATCCCACTAAATTATGAAAACAGTTCTTCATTTACATGTATTCTGTTTTCATGCATTCATACCTCATTTATATGATATATTGCTACCTGAGGCACTGACACGGGCACATGTGATTACACTCGGGTTAGATATCTACCCTAGCCTTGTTATAGGTTGCATGTTATTCTTATATTTGAGGATATATTATGATCATTGACCTAGGATTGCGTTATTTATGCGATTTCTTTTCGTAGATGTTTTTTTTATTCACGAGTTGGCAACTCACCCACGTTGTGCCCCAGTTTCTTGCAGGTTTGCCGTACAGGTTTCATTACGGCTTTACGGGCATAGTTTCCTTCGGGTGATTTGCTAGTAGGTGGGTTTACTTGTATCGTACCCCCATTATATATCTTGTATATCATTATTCTGTTGTATCTAGAAGTTCCATCAACCAAACATGTATTTATTTTTGAGATAGAGACCAGTGATGTTATTTTTTCGACCTTAGAGTCGCGCGTATATTTCTGCGGATTTCTTGTGGTTTTAAGTTCCTGGAGTTTTTGATCCTCGCCATTGGCGTTGTATATTATATTGCTTGTGTGGTTGTGACCGTCGATTGACGAAGAGCTAGCTCCCGCTTGGGGATGCCTTTTACTGATTTCGTATACTATTCATGTTGTATCCCGTTTGGGAGCCAGTATTTACAAAGGAGACTCTGCCGAAATTTTCAGAAAATACTTGATGTTTTTAAAAACCGCATAATTCGGCTTATGCTATTAAAACTACTTGTTTTAAATTGGTTTTCCTTCACTCTACTACTTTTCTTGGTTTGGATTTCTGAGTTTTCGGCTTACTTATATTAGGACGTCTCAAGATGTCTCGTAGTTTAAGTGCCGGTCATGTTCCGTACTTTCGGGACGTGACAAAGTTGGTATCAGAGCGTTAGGTTTTACCTTCAAAGCGTAGGATGACCCTTGGTTTATGGAATAGGTGACTAAAGTAGAGTGACGTACCGTAGGTATGTTCCGCGGCATATTTACGATACGCCACTCCACTTAAGAAGCCTTAGGATATACATTTTTTTGCTCAGTATTATATTCATTCCGATCTAGCCTCATCAGTACCAGTTATGGTTTTACTATCACGATTACGGGCAGGGAGAGCTACAGCTAGAGTTGCGGTCAGCACGAGCTCGTCACGAACGAGGACTGACCAGGGCGAAATTCCGGCAACACACGATTGCAGAGATGTGTCTTTTTACTATGTTTCCGCGCCACGAGCGTTTGGCTGATCGCCTTTATGAGGTTACTCGGATGTGCGGATCGACACTAGAGGATTGAGCCAATGATAGAGGCCAGCCAGATTTTGATGACCGTTGGTGTATTGCTTACTCATGATGATTGAGGCACTGTTCAGCGTGCAGACGAGTGAGCCAGTTGTTGCTGCGAGCGACGAGATATCGCCCTATATGTTGGAGATATTGCAGTACAAGTTGTACTAAGAGATGATAGAAGGTCGCCAGTCACCCGAGGATGAATGACTAGGACAGGTGGTTCGTTCGCCTACCCCGATGTGAGGTCATCAGATAGATTGATTCCATCTAGAGACGACTTCACGCGGAGACGTTGAGGGTCGACAGAGACGATCGAATGTCAGAAACCTATTATTCCAAGTTTAAAGTAGTCGGAAAGACATGCAGGCAATTCTATGGTCCCTATAGAAGAATGAAACCCTGACTCGACTTAATGACCGTGTGAAAGCCTTTGAACCTTAGGGTTTGCGGCAGTTCCGCGGCGCCATTAGTGAGGCTTGGGTTTGCCCTTCTACGGTTGGACCACCGATGCTGTGGTATGTACTCGATACTATTAAACTGTGCCCAAGAGGTTAAGCTCTTGAGGGATTATGAAGTTTTGACGACTCGATCGGATGGCTCGACTTAATTCGGATGCTAGGTGATGAGATGCATTTCTTGGGAGACTCCCGATATGAGGATAGCCGTTGGAGCTCAGTCCATGTAGCCACTATGAGACGAGTCCGAAGCAGTCGACATTAGAGAAAGTGGAGTAAAGAGGTCCGTACAAGATCTGGATAAGACGACGTTCCACTCCGCCGACATCAGAGATGCGATACGCATGCCGAGGCAGAGTACTGGATATACCTTCCAGAAGGAGTCGCGATGGGTATGCAGCCGTTCCGGAGCAAGATGCAGATATAGGAAAGGACGATGACTTCCGGACAGTTGGCAGAGACAAGACATGGAAGAGACCGTGAGCAGGATTCCTTCCAGGACACTGCTGCAATGATACTTGCACCCAGGATCAGATGTGTCACGTACATTCAGAGAGCCAAAGGCCGACGCCAGTGATATGCTTTCTTACGAGTGGTCGCGATGATTGACCGGGAGATGACAAGAGACGTGCCAGAACGGGATCATCCCCGTTAGCACACCTGACAAGGCCGATGAGCCGATGGACCGAGAGATTGGTAATTCCCAGTGAAGACCTTGACCTAGGAGTGGTCATTGTTACGCACACCAGCAGGCCAGAGTTCATGATCATCGACGAGACGTCCCACTAGTGACCGCGACAGTTGGCCCGGGATTCTTAGAGGATGCGCTTGAGCGGTACTATGCCGCCATTATTGATTTCGATGTTTTGGGTGATTTATTCGAATGATTTGATTTTGATGATTGAGGATTTACGATCCTTGCACAGTGTTGCACTTGATATCGTTTTCGTGCTTGGGTTTCACATGTTTGTGATTTTACGGTTTTAGACATTTGAGTTGATTTTGTGCGTATGCACGCACACGATTTGGTTCCTGCACTCTGTATAGTTTATATATGCTTGCAGTGCAGTGATACGCCTTTTGTGCACTTAGATGCATTGGACTTTGATTTCGATGGTGATGTTCGATATTTGTTTTGTGCACCTTGTGCACCTGATTTGATTTTGCGCATGTTCGGCACTTGATATTGGATTTCTTGATTTCGTGCATGATGGATGCACTTGATTGGATTTTCGCGCATGTTGGGCGCATGTTTTGAAGTGTGATTTTGGTGCACAACAGATGCACTAAATCGAGATTTTTCGTACATGTCAGATGCACCTGATTTTGCTGTCAGGCACACATGTTGCCTACGACAGATGTTTCGAGCATACCCGATGCACTTAGATGTTGTTTCTGTGCATATGTATGGCACATATTTAGATTTTGATTTCCGTGCGCACAAGACGCGCGTAGTATTCATACGCGTATTTTGGGATTGATTTTTCTTATAGAGCAGTACGTTTTTATGATATTGCTATGTGTTTTCGTACTGAGCAGGACTAGTCAGAGGACAGTACCTGAATATATTTTACATGTATAGTTTTGAGTTATATCACATTCGTTTTGCTTTGGATTTGGTATTGATGTCTTCCCCATGACTCCGATGATTGCGGGATGTTTGACGGAGTTCTGATTTGAGTTATATGCTCATTTTTCATGCGCATGCATTGCGCTACGATTTGTTTTATGTATTTATGATTTCGGAGCCCCGGCGATTTGATGGTTTTGGCTGAAATATTTTAGTATTTGGTGGAAATTTTAATTTAAATTCGGGGACCGAATTTCTTTAAGGGGGGAAGATTGTAACGTTTTGAAAATCGTTTCGGTGAAATTTCGAAAAAACGGTAAAATAAAGGGGTTTTCTGTAAAAAGTCAAAATGCAAATATCTTTATTATAAAATTAAATATACATATTATAGCTATGTAATTGCTAGTATTTGGTGTTTATTGAGCCACTGGTGAAATTTCAAATTTTCTGAAAAATTTTCCGAAATTAATTATTTTAATATTATTTTAAGCCGTCACTAATATATTTAATTAGGGAAAATTACAAACTGGAATGAGTTGAAACAAATTTTGTGCATCATAAAATATTAAATAAAATTTTAACATATGGTTTTTGAAATGAAATCGTTTGCCAAAACGGTTTACAAAATATCGAAGAAAAAGGCTTTTTTTCGGTGAAATTAGTGTAATGGAAGTGGGTTACTACACTTATCTCTTTTTCTCACCCAAACAAAACCAACACCCATTCCCCCAACATGCTTTGGCCGGCCCCCCTTGATCAGCCCAACATTCTTGGGCCTCCCATTTCACACAATAAAACAAAGAAAAGAAAAGAAAAGAAAAGGAAATGTAGAAACCAAGGTGGACTTTGACTACATATCATTTTCTCCACCTCCCTCTCTCTCCTCTTTTTCCTCCACAAGCAGCCGACCTCCCCTCTTCTGCTGTCCAGAAATTTCCCACAAAACCCCACCTCTTTTCTCTTCAAAAAAAATGTCCAAATTCCATCAAAAATCAAAGCTAAATCCAAATCCAACACTTACCCATTATTCTTTAGCTCATCTAGCATGGATCTTAGGGTATAGAAGCTAATTTGGGAGGCTAGGTTGGATGTTTGATTCAAGTTTTGTGAGATATAAATCCTTGTTCCATGGTTTGTTTGTTGCTTAGTTACTTAATTGTTGCTATCATACCTCATTTGAAGCTAATTAGGTGTTTAATTAGATTTAATTGCTTGGTTGGAAAAATTCAAGAAAAGGGTTTGTAAATCAAATTAGGGTTTTCTTCATTGGGTATTGATCTTGATGTGGGGATTAACATGTTAATGTTATGCTAAAACTAACCTAGTTGCTAGTTTACTACTTGATACTCGTAATTTTTAAAAATTGGAATTTTATGCAAACTAGGTTTTGGAATTTAATTGCAAATGGGAGATTAAAAATCTAATTAGGTTTTTCATGACTTCATTAACATTATTAAGTGTAGTTTAACACTTCAGTTCATGGAAATCCAAACTAGATTGTAGTTTGTGCATTTTTGCTATAAAATTGTTAAAATTTAGGTATTTTGTTAACTAGAATTTTAGGGTTTTTGGAATTTAACGAGATTAAATTATGGGAATTGTTTTTATAACTTATTTAAGATATTTAGTGAATATTGTGGCCGCTAGATTCATTTATACATCGAGTTTTGTACTTAAACGGTGATTTGTGCTTGCTAGATTTTCGGAAAAATGATTTTTTAAGTGAAATTGGGGTTTTTGTGAAATTTAAGCTATTTTATATTATAATTAGTGCTTGTAATTGTACAAATGAGTGTGTTGAGAGTTTTCTCGATGGTTTGGCGTTTGTACGCCGACGTTGAGGGTTTTTGGGTCGATTTGTGAAAGCAACCATAGGTTTTGACCTATGTGGGATTCACGTGTCGTTTTGGTCATGAGTCGGATTTTAATGCGATACGGTGCGTTATGATATGTAGGTACCCCATATGGACTTCGAGACGACAAGCAAGCGCGTGGCGACGTCGGCACCGGCGAGTGTTCATAGCAGAATATTGCATTTTATACCGCCCATTCTTACGCTCGTGTGTTTATAGGTAGGTACTTTTAATCCGTGTTTGTTACATGTTTACAGAATACAGGTTTCCAGTACAAATATTGCAAATCAGGATAAAATCTCCACAGTTACGCCAAAAGCAGAACATCTGTCGACAGCAGATAAAAGCCGGGTTCCGGTCATCCATATCCGTCCAGTGCCGAGTACCAGTTCCCGATACAAGACATGTGACAGTGGTCATTCATGTCTGGGACAAGCACAGAGCACGAGGGGGCTGCATAAGAATCAATGGGTGCACGGAGCTCGAGGGAGATAAAGTCAAAAGTAAACAAAGATAATGCAATCTTGGACTTGGAAATCTGGAGATATTCTGAAGACTTTTGCGCAGTTTAAAGTTGGCAAACACGAGGAAACAGGAAACCAGGGCAGGCCACAAAAGTTGACAACATGAATCCACTGTACGGCCGCGCATGCGCGGCCAATAGGGGGTATTGGCCGCGCATGCGCGGCTAGATGGGGCCCACTCACTGACGTTTTTTGGGGGTATTTCTGGGACTTCATTTCTGGTCTGGTGGATGCCCTAGAATTCCATTCTCCAGCCTATAAATACAGCAGTTCAGAGCCAAACCAAGGGAGCTTTTCTTTGTTCTCTTCTTTGTGTAATTTTGTTCTTCTTCTTCCTCTTCTTCATTCTTCCTCCATGACATTGTCGTGAGAGCTTTTGAGTGGAAGATTAATGAAGATGAAGGCTTGTTATCTTTTTTTTGTTAGTTTGCTCCCCCTTGAGATTCTTGCTTTCTCTTGCTCATTCAACCTCTTCATTGAGCTTGAACGGGTAAGAGTTAGTTATTGATCTCAAGGGTCGTATTTTCTCACGGGACTAGTTCTTCACTTCACATGCGTTCTCTACCCTTCCCTTGATCTTGCACCCTCTTCATTGAGCTTGCAAGTTTAAGGGTTGGCTATTGAGCACATGCTTGGCTTGGGTTCTACTTCCGTGTTCTTTTTATCACTTATTTATTACTTGCATTTATTACCTTGTCTTTTATTACTTGCAATTTTATTCATGCAATTTTATTACTTGTATCTTTTCTTTTCTTTGTTCTTTTCTTTTTGTTCTCTTTTGTTCATATTGTGAATGTTGTAATTATTGTTATTGTTAAGAATTAATACGGTTTTATAAGTTAACATTTCTTTGCCAATTCCTTTTCCCGTTATTTTCCATTTGAACTTCGCCCAAACCATACGCCAGCGCTCCGTTAGGCACCGTACCCTGACAAGGTAACGGTGATTCCTAACTACGACCGGTTGCGTTCGGTTTGGCCGGAGGCGAAGGCAAGAGACAAGAACGGAAGGACAAGGGTAAATAAGCCGGATTCCACGAATACCGCGCTTAAATCCCCTAATCCACGTTGTTGCCGATTGCTTAGCTTCAATTGGTCAAGACTCGGCTCAAAGGTTTTGAGTACGGATTTCTTAGCTTACAATCTCGTATTTTCTTAACAACCTTATACTTGCAGATAAACACATAGGTTAGACAAAACAAACATACTGATTCTTTATTGACTCGTCTAAAGCAAGAAGGTAAGATAACAACCATCTCCCTGTGGATCGACCCGTGCTCAACCGGCTAGCTGCAAAGCGACACCGTCCTGATCGCGGTTACACTTAAATTCTTTGAACATCCGACACGCCAAAGGCGTGCGATCAAATGGCGCCGTTGCCGGGGAGACGGTAGCGTATTTTCTTTCTTGTTATTCGGGTTAATATTCTTTTTGTATATATTTATAAAAATAAAAAATATCTTTTTGTCATTTTTGATCATTTTTGTGGGCAAGAGTGCAGATTTTTGCAGATTTGCAAACTGCGATTGTGGGGAGCAAAGTGTACATTCAAGGTTAAGGTGATTACGATGTACAGTGCCAAAGATCCGGGTAGTTTGACCCGCGCAAGCGAACTTTTCAAGCTTACCGGATTTGATTCAACGGGGGTTTCCTAACCCAAAAACTTAACGGTACGTACTTTACTAACACCTTCTTCTCAAATCCGACGCTTCCAATATAATATTCTTTGCAGGATTCTTTGCAAGTTCGCTAGCAAACGCTAAAAAAATTGACTAACCCGTATTTGTTGTAGCGCCGCGCTTAAACTAAAAAACGATTGTTTGATTCTTTATAGAATTTTTGAATTGCGCATTGCATACATTAATACGGACATAAGGGCAAGCGAACCCCACAACATACGGTAAAGGATTTCATCACCTTTTCCGTGGCCCACAAATCACGAACTTGAGCATAACGTTTACCCGCACAAATTTAAAAGAAACTAGACTTTAAGCCTTAAGGACTTCGCGCTCACTAGGAGAAGTTAACTGTATTTAGAAGCTTGCTTAACGGTATATTGTTTACGAGGTGTCTAGGAAAGTGTTAACGGCGAAACCGCCAAAAGAGAAAGGGTTATTTAATTAAGGAACTTTGCGAAAGCGTTGGAAAACCTCCCCTTATCTCTGCACTTACCTGGCCTCGTGATCAGTGTATTTTTGAGCCTGTTTCTCGACACAGTTTTACTTCGACAATCAAGTTCTGGAGCAGGTCTAGTTGACCTAGGTTAACCCTAGAACGATTAGGTGTGTGGTATTTTTTGTGTCGTGATTTTTTTTTTGTCCATATTCTTTTTTGTGTATACTTCATTCTTTTGTTAATATTTAAAAAAAAAAATTAAAAAAAAAATATCACATTCTTTTTCCCCTCCTTTTCTCTGCCTTTCTCTCTTTCTCTCTTCATATCATGGGTACTCCACCTCGCAAAACTCTTGCCGAACTTTGGTACCCATAACCAGACATTACTTCCTACGGTTCTTGTTTTGGTCGAACTTCAAACGACCCCTCCATGCCAAAAATTTCTTTGAAAGATCGGATAGACGCATCTAGGACGAACAACTGGACCCCGCAATCCACTTCGTATCAACCGTTTCAAACATTCACACCTTCTTGCGTTGATACCCCTTTTGAAAATCCGGTTGTAACCCCGAGACCTATGTCTATTGCTGAACGTATTGAACAATCTCGTAGCCGATCTTTCACTCCTTTCACCACTACAAATTCTTGGGACCAACAAATCCATTCACCTTCTTATCCCAATGTTGATCCCACTCCTGTCCAGCCATTCAATTCCTACCAATCCTACCCTACTTTTGCACCTTCCCTAGACATTACTTCAGAACCGCCATTTGGGAGTTTTCAGTATCCAAACAACTTTGAATCTTTTACCGAAACCCCTTCACAACCAATGTCTAGTCTAGAACAGTCGTTGGAAGATTTTAGGGTAGCGTCAAGCCAACAGATGATGGATTTGAATGCGTCCATGGCCGCCCTCATGCAACCTAGTGACCCGGTAGCTAGTTTTCAACTAGCTCCAACTTTTTCAATGTATGATGAGGCGGCAGGACAGGCTGTGAATTTGAGTAGAGAGAGTGAGATGTACCCCCTTCCAAATCAAACCTACCCATCCCAAATTGAATCCCACACCTCCTGTTTTGAAAGTCTATCGAGTATCCCACATGATTTATCCATTGAAGATAGAATGATGAATGAGTTGTGTGACTTCGTAGTGTTTGATTTGCCCGATTGTGAAGGGACTCATCCAAGTGAAACCGATCCTAAACCTTTTGACCTCTACACCTCCACTTTAGAACCTGAATCGATTGATATCCATGCTGTTGTTGAGGTGTCGGAGAATGTTGATTTTCACTTGATGAAGGATATTGACGCTGGGAATATTTTGGATGATGAACCCATAGATTTGGCTGAGTTTTTCTCTCCAATTCATCATCCCGAGTCATTAAATGTTTTTCCCGAACAACATATGCGTCTGGACTTTGATGAAATATGCATGGATGAGCTTAACTTTGAGGAGAATTTTGAGGATATTTTTGAGGATGAAACAGTTCTAGATGATGAGTCGGATTTTCCAATTCATCCTGTTCCTTTCACTAACTGTGTACACCCTCCAGAACCCTTAATCAATACCCTTCCTCAACCACTTCCCTCCATCCTTTCCATCGTTCCGACCTTGCAAGAACCCGTATCATTTTCACTCCCTGTGTCTGGTTTATCAAGTTCGGCGTACCCATGGTTTCTCACGAATCTTGAGGGATTTGACCCAATCTCTCGACGGGTTAATAGATTAACACAATCGCTGTTTACACATCACTCATCACAAATTGTGCTAATCTATTCACTCCATTTGCACCCTCAAGTTCGTACTCCGTTTCTTTTTCCCTTCCGCCATTCTTCTTCTGATATACCGAGACCATATCCCGCTTCTTTCCGCATATGGTCTCGCGTATTCTCCATCTCTTTTCTCTACGCCTTCTTCCACCGACCGGTAAATTATAGCGATAAGATCTTTGAATGGTTGGTGTTAACTTTTGGCCTGTGTAAGGCCTTGTATAGCTTGATACTGTTCTCTTTCCCCCCCTAACCCTGAATTTCAACGCTTAACAGTGGAAACACTGTTTTACTTAAGTTTGGGGGGGACACTCTTTTTTGTATATATTTTTTGTTTGTTGTATATAATTTGTTTTTAGGGAGCGCCGGCAATTTTGACCCTCTTGGTATAGCCTGACAGTGAGGGCACTGTCAAGTTTAAGTTTGGGGGTGTGCTCGGTAAGCTTTCTTCCTTCGCATTCATATGTATATTTTGCATCTGCATATTAAATCCATAAAATCCATAAAAATCTGAAAATTTTCTAAAAATATAAAAACTTTTTTGTCAAGTTAGATTGTGGAAGAACTCTGATTCAACATTCGACGGTTTTTGTTTGAGAAAATAGGAATAACTAAATCTTATGTTTAGATTTTGAAAACCTGAAAGATAACTCTCCTTTGAACTTAACTATAGCTGATATACGTCTTTACATCACACTACACGTGTCATGAATTTTGGGAATTAGATGACAAGTCTTTTATGTTTAAAAACTTTTAAATAGATAAATGATTTTCTGAGGATCAAATAGGTTTGTTCTGAAATAAGTAATATATCAAGAATAGTTTATGAAGTGAGTGAATATGAAGGAATGTTATTGATGCCTTAATTGGAACTAAGTCTAAAAAATAACCCATCTGAAACTTGATTGGAATGATTACACACCGAACCCACTAAACACGTCTTTTATCCAAAAAATAATTGAACTACCGGTTATATCTCCGTTCGTATTGAATCATCATGTTTTTCACGCCAAACTGTCTTTTGTTTTTGGACCTAGGTAACTTGAGTAATTAAGTCCGCTGGGGTGTTTCTACACCTAATGCCCTAAAACCAACTGGTTTGGGTGCATTGGCCCAAAGCTCGCTAAGAAGCCTAGAAAGTCCAGATAAAAACAAAGTCAAGCAAGTGTTCTCTCCGAGTTAAAATTCCTAACGGTTCTTTGTGTGAGAATAATCTTGATAAAAGACAAGCTTTTATAAAAAATTTTAACGGAGATATGAAGGTTTTACTCTATGATAAAGATTATTGCACGTTCACAGAGGTGTGTATGAAATGAAAACAAGAAAAAGGTGGAGTGAAGAATAAGACCTAGTTTCCTGTTAGGGAAGATAGAAATTCTGAAGTTGGAACTTTACTGGAAAACGAAACTTGAAAAATGCTTAACTCTTTATAAAACTTATGTGATCCTTTTAAAATTGTTATCTGGGCTTTATTGTGTGACATAATGACTTTATTCGACCTTTCGGGAACTTAACGACACTATTTTGCACTGCACGTAAAGACATATAAGATCTGTAGTTAAATAAGAAGAGAGGTGTGAAAAATAAAGGTTCGATAGTCTAAACTTAGGATTATAGAATTGTTATTTTCTGAAACAAAACTTTAGGGGCTTGAATCTTAGTTATTTTACAAAACTAGCTTGACCGGATTTTGTGGGTAGTATCCGCTGAAAACCCTCAGGAGACAACACTCCTCCTACTAGGGACACCTAGAGGTTTAACGGCTTGTTGCACATGCTCAGTGCAATCGCGTTCCCTGCGAAAGTGCGGTTATCATTTTATTTTTGTGAATAATTGGTTTTGCTCGGGACGAGCAAAAGTTAAGTTTGGGGGTATTTGTTCATAGCAGAATATTGCATTTTATACCGCCCATTCTTACGCTCGTGTGTTTATAGGTAGGTACTTTTAATCCGTGTTTGTTACATGTTTACAGAATACAGGTTTCCAGTACAAATATTGCAAATCAGGATAAAATCTCCACAGTTACGCCAAAAGCAGAACATCTGTCGACAGCAGATAAAAGCCGGGTTCCGGTCATCCATATCCGTCCAGTGCCGAGTACCGGTTCCCGATACAAGACATGTGACAGTGGTCATTCATGTCTGGGACAAGCACAGAGCACGAGGGGGCTGCATAAGAATCAATGGGTGCACGGAGCTCGAGGGAGATAAAGTCAAAAGTAAACAAAGATAATGCAATCTTGGACTTGGAAATCTGGAGATATTCTGAAGACTTTTGCGCAGTTTAAAGTTGGCAAACACGAGGAAACAGGAAACCAGGGCAGGCCACAAAAGTTGACAACATGAATCCACTGTACGGCCGCGCATGCGCGGCCAATAGGGGGTATTGGCCGCGCATGCGCGGCTAGATGGGGCCCACTCACTGACGTTTTTTGGGGGTATTTCTGGGACTTCATTTCTGGTCTGGTGGATGCCCTAGAATTCCATTCTCCAGCCTATAAATACAACAGTTCAGAGCCAAACCAAGGGAGCTTTTCTTTGTTCTCTTCTTTGTGTAATTTTGTTCTTCTTCTTCCTCTTCTTCATTCTTCCTCCATGACATTGTAGTGAGAGCTTTTGAGTGGAAGATTAATGAAGATGAGGGCTTGTTATCTTTTTTTTGTTCGTTTGCTCCCCCTTGAGATTCTTGCTTTCTCTTGCTCATTCAACCTCTTCATTGAGCTTGAACGGGTAAGAGTTAGTTATTGATCTCAAGGGTCGTATTTTCTCACGGGACTAGTTCTTCACTTCACATGCGTTCTCTACCCTTCCCTTGATCTTGCAACCTCTTCATTGAGCTTGCAAGTTTAAGGGTTGGCTATTGAGCACATGCTTGGCTTTGGTTCTACTTCCGTGTTCTTTTTATCGCTTATTTATTACTTGCATTTATTACCTTGTCTTTTATTACTTGCAATTTTATTCATGCAATTTTATTACTTGTATCTTTTCTTTTCTTTGTTCTTTTCTTTTTGTTCTCTTTTGTTCATATTGTGAATGTTGTAATTATTGTTATTGTTAAGAATTAATACGGTTTTATAAGTTAACATTTCTTTGCCAATTCCTTTTCCCGTTATTTTCCATTTGAACTTCGCCCAAACCATACGCAAGCGCTCCGTTAGGCACCGTACCCTGACAGGGTAACGGTGATTCCTAACCACGACCGGTTGCGTTCGGTTTGGCCGGAGGCGAAGGCAAGAGACAAGAACGGAAGGACAAGGGTAAATAAGCCGGATTCCACGAATACCGCGCTTAAATCCCCTAATCCACGTTGTTGCCGATTGCTTAGCTTCAATTGGTCAAGACTCGGCTCAAAGGTTTTGAGTACGGATTTGTTAGCTTACAATCTCGTATTTTCTTAACAACCTTATACTTGCAGATAAACACATAGGTTAGACAAAACAAACATACTGATTCTTTATTGACTCGTCTAAAGCAAGAAGGTAAGATAACAACCATCTCCTTGTGGATCGACCCGTGCTCAACCGGCTAGCTGCAAAGCGACACCGTCCTGATCGCGGTTACACTTAAATTCTTTGAACATCCGACACGCCAAAGGCGTGCGATCAGCGAGCGAGGACCAGGTGAGTAGATTTATATCTACGGGGAGAAGTCGGGCGGATGGCGTATAGCACCCCCGCAGTCCGTGGTGGTGTATACGGATGCGTATACACACCAACAATTATTATATGTTATTTGGGATTAATAACGATGTTAGGATGGATATTGGTGTGTTGGATTACTTTAGTGTTGCGAACCCTAGGGTAGTGTTGCACTACACATACACACATACATACACACATACATACTTGCATACATTCCTATTTATATGTGCTCATGGGATTCTTTATAGTTATGTGTTCACATGGGTATGGGACTATGTGTTCACATACGGATATGAGGACGATACTTGGGATTGAGCTGAGTCGATGAGTTTTGTTTTGTAGTTGTGATATCGGTTTGTACGAGACTGTCGATCAGTAGTCAGATCATGACTATATTAATGATATTAGTATTGTACTAGACATAGGTCAGTACCCTGGACTATGATCTTGGATAAAGAGGATACTAGATGAATAGTGTGATGAATATGATATTAACCCGTACCCAGATTTGGGGATGCCGTACGACGGATTTACATACGAGCTAGATTTTGATGATTGATCCGCACTCTTGACTTGGGATGTCTGATTATAGATATGGTATGGGATATGATATTATTGAGGCGGGATCACCGACTAATATATATACAGGTATGTATATGTATCGACTCAGATGTTAGGCGGTTTCCTTACCTGTAGTCCAGCTGGTTAGCTTAGCCCTTTAGTTTAGTTTAGTTGTTAGATTAGATTCGATTCTTACCTATTTTAAAAACTAACGAATCGTGGGTATTTTAAAAGACAGCCCAAGGGATCCTACGGATATTTCAAAGGACGTATCTTTTCATAAAAACACCCTAGCCCCTATTTTCAAAACCCCATGATTCGTGTTATTTCAAAAAGGCACCATTTGCAGGACTTATATTAGATTAATGCAGATTAGTTATAGTTGCGTCTAGTATTCAGCACCCGCTCATTATTGTGGTTCGCTTCGCATCGCATGCTTATATTATGTTTCATACTCCATTATTGATATCATGCTGTTAGGACACCAGCACCATTACCGATGATGCGTATGTACCACGTACACTTACTTGCCGGACCACACACATCTTCATCGGTAATTGCCATGTCACATACACCTTAGAAAATATAATTGCTTGACATAGCCTGTTAGCTAATAGTTTAGACATTGTAGTTATTATCTGCTACTTCATGCATACTGTTATTCATTGTTATGCCGCATTCATGGATTCTCATGCATATATTCACTATTTTACTTGTTATTGAGGTTTTGGATTCGGATTTCCATGAGATTTTCTGGATTTGGAGGAAACCCGCAAAAACTTATATAAACTGATTTCTCTCTTTTTAAATAAAAAAAAGTGCGGTTTTTCCCATGATGTATGAGTCGTCCACCATGAGTTTGCTGATGGATTTCGAGACCCGATTCGAGGAGACAGATGAACCGTTTCGGGTACATGGTGGACCCGGTAAGGTACCCCGGGGCAAGAAGCGCGTGATGATGACAATGTGAGCCTGGCAGGGGAGCACTACCTACCGGTGATTTTACCCGACGCGTCGGATATCCGGAGGATACCGTCGTGGTCTTGAGATGGATGGTAGGGGCCGGTCTGGACTGACGGCGCCCTAGATATTGAGACTGTGATATTGAGATTTCGAGATATTGAGGTACAGAGACTGTGATACAGAGATATCGAGATATTGGGATTACGTTTTGTGCCGATGCTAGGCACTGTTTTATGCTGATTTCATTATGATACCTCATTTTAAAAATACAAAGGAAATCTCACTAAATTATGAAAACAGTTCTTCATTTACATGTATTCTGTTTTCATGCATTCATATCTCATTCATATGATATATTGCTACCTGAGGCACTGACACGGGCACATGTGATTACACTCGGGTTAGATATCTACCCTAGCCTTGTTATAGGTTGCATGTTATTCTTATATTTGAGGATATATTATGATCATTGACCTAGGATTGCGTTATTTATGCGATTTCTTTTCGTAGATGTTTTTTCTATTCACGAGTTGGCAACTCACCCCCGTTGTGCCCCAGTTTCTTGCAGGTTTGCCGTACAGTTTTCCTTACGGCTTTGCGGGCATAGTTTCCTTCGGGTGATTTACTGGTATGTGGGTTTACTTGTATCATACCCCCATTATATATCTTGTATATCATTATTCTGTTGTATCTAGAAGTTCCATCAACCAAACATGTATTTATTTTTGAGATAGAGACCAGTGATGTTATTCTTTCGACCTTAGAGTCGCGCGTATATTTCTGCGGATTTCTTGTGGTTTTGAGTTCTTTTGAGTTTTTGATCCTCGCCGTTGGCATTGTATATTATATTGCTTGTGTGGTTGTGACCGTCGATTGACGAAGAGCTAGCTCCCGCTTGGGGATGCCTTTTAATGATTTCGTATACTATTCATGTTGTATCCCGTTTGGGAGCCTGTATTTTCAAAGGAGACTCTGCCGAAATTTTCAGAAAATACTTGATGTTTTTAAAAACCGCATAATTCGGCTTATGCTATTAAAACTACTTGTTTTAAATTGGTTTTCCTTCACTCTACTACTTTTCTTGGTTTGGATTTCTGGGTTTTCGGCTTACTTAGATTACGGACGTCTCAAGACGTCTCGTAGTTTAAGTGCCGGTCATGTTCCGTACTTTCGGGACGTGACACTACCTGGAGAGAGAGAGAAGGAAACACTTTAGCGTATGCTCTTGCAAGATCAGATTGGTTATTATCTTATCTAATTAGGATAGCTCCCACTGGTTTTATCAAATCTTCCTTCAAACCTTAAAAGGAAAGACTAGCCAGGATTAATTACACCTTACAATTTCGTCGATCTTTCAGCCAGGCCAGTGTCGATACTTTGAGGGAGGTTCCTCGTGCTTTCGTACGGACCTAATTAAAGTAAACCTCATTTTCCCAGAGGCGTAACCCCGTTGACACCTTTCAAGACACCTACTTGATCGGCTAATTGTCCTGTGTAAAACTCTCCCGGGAGTAACTCTTACTCGCAGTGGGTATTAGGATCCAACTATCTCATAGAAGGTATGCAATCTCATTGCAAATCTCAACACTTGAAATTCCCGATAATATTTTGCCCCTAGCGTGCTATGACCTTGACGCATGCCAAACAACCCATAGTCCGCTAGTCAAGTTCAACCCGTACAATTCGTGATTGAATTAAACCCACCCGTACGACCCTTGACGCATGCCAAACAACGCCGTACGAATACCTTAATCCAATCGCATCTCATGCTACAGATAAGTAATAATCAGCTACCGTACACTACGCCTTGACGCATGCCAAACAACCGTAGCACGAATACTAAATATTACATATCTGAATTGACGGAGGGCTACGCAGGTTTTTCTGAAAACCATGAGCGTAATGAACTTGATATCATTGTAGAATCAAGTGAAGTTTTTGAAATGGAGTGATTTTGAGGCTTTTATTAGTTTTGCTAAAGAGGTCACTCCCGGTGAAGGGATCTCGGCTCTTTCCTCATCGAATAAGGTGCGGGATATATCATATATATCACTGTGCAAAGCAAAACTCCAAAAGCAGTCAAAAGTCAAACCGAGTGTTGTAGCATCTGCCGGCTTCGCTAAAGGGGTCACTCCCGGTGAAGGGATCTGGGCCCTTTCCTCATCGAATAAGGTGCAGGGTATATCATATATACCGCTATGCAAAGCAAAACTGTAGCTACCCTTTTATTTGAAAATTTGATTTTACAACATCTTTTAGGTTTCTTTTCTTTCATTAATCACATTAATGAAGTCCCATCAATTAAGTCACCTAAACATCACAGATAAATACGACGTACACTTATGCCATCCGCATTCGCCTCGATGTCCCCTCGTGCACCGTTAGGTTAGGTAACTAACGACAGAGCAGGGCAGGGCTAGTGCGGGTGCAAAACATAAGTAACGTCTATATAATATATCATATATACTATATACTGTATCCATCAGAACATATCAAATGATCACATCACAGATATCACAGCAGGAAAAATCATATGAAATATTGGATATACTAGGACGTCCGTGTTTTTAATACGAGCCAGTATAAAACACGGATTCCACGGTCGTGATGAATAGCCAATCCCACACCCTACACCCCTACGAGAGCGACAAGCAACCCTACCAATTCTAGGGTTAGGAGACCCGGACTCGACTCCTCGAGATGGTCTCCCACTGGACCCTAGAACCCGGTTACTTGTGCTCCCCTCCTTGGGTCTATCCTAATGCGGAAAAGTAAATAATATACAAAAGGTGACAACTTCCGCAACCTGGAAGTGTCCCAATAAAAGAATATTACATACAAGTTTTTACATGAATGAAAATGGAAAAACACTCATCTCACATAAAAACCCCGGCTATTCAAACACGACGATCCAATATAACATATCCAGCAACACATAACATCACATGTCATCAACGTAAGTAAGTATGCATACACCGATTGTCATCGACGTATAGCAACGACAATCGGCAACACCACTACATACTACACTTACGGTCACAGAAAAGAAAGTGTAAAACTACAACAATTGGAATCTGCAACCTCTTTAGACATCACATGCCTAATCAAATGAAATACTTAGACATCACATGCCTAATAATTATAAACCCCGCATTTTAGTCTCATTATCGAAAACTCTTTTCAATATCAAGTGAAACTAAACAGCTAGATTTATAACATTCATTCAGTTATCTCATAACTGCTTGTGAATTCCAATCATTGTATCCCATTCCGGATAAATAGAAAATATTAAACTTTCCGATCGAACATTCAAACACCCAAGTTTTCCCGAAACCGTTCAACACATGAAATAGGTTCAAAGACATTCACTTCATGCCTCAGTACCAACGGTCCAGCCGTAGAAGGGTCAAGCCAACGCCTCACATGTGGCACGCCGTACTGCCCCAAACCTTAAGGTTCAAAGGGTAGTTCAAGACGGTCACATAATCGAGTTAAGGTTTGTTGTCTTCTAGAGGGACCATCGCGTTACTTGCACTACTTAGAACGTCATTAAACTACGGAAAAGTCCAACAATTGGAAATTTCCCGGCAGGGAAAAGATTGGGTATTTACATCCGGTCGAACTTTTTAACATATTCTAAAATTATCCGGAAAAACACATAGACAAAGCTTGATAATCCGATCGAAACAACGATTTCCATTGCAACCCCAGAACACTCAACTCTTGAGTCAAATTAAAAATTCCCAGAAAACTCAGCATCAGAAAAGAGGAATTACTGTGCAAAAATGGGAAGGTGACGTCATCAGATGGCCGCGGAACAGCGGCAGAAGCCAGGCTTCTGCCGCTGTTCCGCCGCACTTTGGACATAGATTTTGTCAAATTTTGCACCGTAATTCTTAGAATTTCCTGCTGAATTTTTAAGCATTTTTAATCTGGAAAAAACCCAGTTTTTGAAAAAAATCCAGAGAGCATTTTTAAATTAGGGTTTCGGTTCGATCGGACTTCAAACTCCGTCTACGCATCGCCTAAGGCTCTAGCTAGGCTCTGTTACCACTGTAGGGTTCCTAGGAACGCTAATGAAGTCCCACAAGGCATCAACCATGACAATTTCAAATTTTACAAGTGCCGAGAAACCCTAATACGGATTCGTTGACTAGAGTTTAGGCGAAAAGTGAAACTAGTTAACATTTTAACTAAAAGAAAGAGGCTACAACCTTTGTAGATCCGGTTCTCCACTTTCTTAGCTCCACGTAGACATCCCCTCGCTGTCCATGTCGGATCTTGGACTCTTGCATCGGCTTCATCGGAGAAATGAGCGGACTAGTCGTCGGCTGCGATGCCGAAGATGATCTACGTCGAGGCTACACAAGATCAAGCTCCAACTTCACCAAGTCGTGAAACTTGTAAAGAAAACACCCTATACTACTTGGCAAGAGGTAGAGGATGAAGAATTAGGAGGTGGGTTCACTTTAGAATTGGATTTCTCACTCATTTACTCAAGGTGCCATTAAAGCTAGTAAGCTTTTCTTCTTGTTCAAGACGAAGAAGAATCAAGATAGAATATGATAAGTGTTTTTAAAAAGAAAAACAATAAGAATACTTATCATATCCTAACCTTGGTTAGGTGTAGAGAATAGACCATGGTTACTTTTAGTGGTTAGGGTTAAGCATGAGACAAGAATGGTGGACTTGTTTAAAGCTTCATGAAGCTTCAACAAGCATCCAAAGAAAGCCACCATATCATATTTATCTTTTCCATAATGGAAAATAAATAAATAAACAAATAAATAAGCAAATAAACAAAACCCTAATCATTAACTTAACCATGGTTTAATTCTTTGCACAAACCCAAGTGAGTATGTATCATCAAACATGATACAATCAAGTGCACACAAAATATATCACATATACAATGTGCACATCAAGTAAGAAAATCCTTTTAAAATGAACCAATACCAGTTAATGCAAAGTAATATATCAAATATATAATTATACATTAAATCATTAAATCAACACTTGATTTAATGATTCAGTCATGTCGCACATAACCGTCTAGTATCCAATGTATCGACTTATCGAATCAATCTTCGATTCGATAACTAGGTTATATCTCATACAACCAATCGAAACATTCATCGCGAGAATGAAATACGGTATCACATACACGTAATATTCTCGGTCCCGCACATATCTCATATGCGCTCCTATTTCGTTTCGCTTGAGCCAGGAAACCTCTGTGTAGGACTCTAAAGACTCGTCAATACGCCGACAGCAGATGATGATCATATCAATCACCCACAAGCCACAAGCGGTCTGCCAAACGTAACGGCCACCCGGGTATTGAGCGATCAGAAGATCGACGAGCAAGCCCGCTCACACTCCTGTGAATCCAACTAGTAACACTTACCGTACAGTCCGGTCTCGTCGTCTGATATGTCGCATATATCGCCTAGGGGTGGTAAACGTCAGACCCCAATAACCGATAAGTCATGACGATGTGAGGCTCATAACGGGTCGAGAAACTACCGGTAACACTTACCAGCAAATCTCTGATCAGCCCTGGCCAGGGAATTCCCTGTTACGGCCAATCGAGCACAGTGCAACATCAACCCCCAATACCGGGAGAGACGAAACCCTTCTTATCGCTCATTGCCTCCATGTGACTCGGGACCGTACCCAAAAACCACCGTTTTGCACGCCCTCATGGACGTGGTAAGGTGGAGATCAAAGTACAGTGGGAATCACACAAGACTCTATGACGATCTCGGGTCTACAGACTAAGCTGCACAAGTGTCACCTGAGAACTGCCATCTGACGTGAGGTATAATACCATCTGGGAGTTCTCGGCGAGTCCGTCCAGTGTACCCAGTCTCCACTGAGCACCCGTATACCATCTCTGATGTCAAACACCAATGGATATGGGATCATCCATCGCCCATCTCATGGGTCGAGAAGCGTATACGCTAGTCTACACTGGTATATCGATGCCCCATCTCGATACACCCACGACTAGGGACCTTGAAGGATATTCCTATGGACTACCATGTCCCCACTAGTATGATCTGCATCACAGTCCAGGTAGTCAAGTATACATCCTAAGGGCTTTACCAACATGTAACTATAAGACAGTTTAAAGAGACTAGTATACATGTTAAGATAAAGAGCAACCAGATAGCATACTATCATATCGAGCAAGAAATTCATCTCTATATATGTCCAAGCATCCAATATAATATACATCATCTGTACAATACTGGCCTCTAGAGCATACATACAACTAACATATGATCGCCCTCATACTGCTGGTAGTCAAGCAAGAATCCTAGGGGCTCTATCAACGTGCAATAGTGACCTGTAAGGTCACCTAAAGCAGTACACGATGATAAAGATAAACCAGATAGCATACTATCATCTTGAGTAAGACTGTCCTACTAGGACAGGTCCTCCCTCAATCATTCCAATCACGTGCCTGTGATCCAACAATTGACTCTGAGGGCACTATCTCCAACAATTGACTCTGAGGGCACTATCTCCAACAATCTCCCACTTGCACTCAAGGCTAATTATTGCGATGTCGCATACTCACCGCCCGTGTGATACCGAACACCCAACTCCTCTACTTGTCAGTCTCACAAAGCTCGTTTGTGAAACTATTGCGTTCGAGGAATAGCCTCAGTGAGTGGATCCGCTTTGATGTTTCTTTCTATGTCTCTCTATATCTCAAGTTCGCGGAGAATGCCATCTCCCGAAATGAGCAATACCTGTCTTAGAATGTGTCTGGATGTCTGATGGGACCTAGCTCATAAATGAACTTCAAATCCAAACTTCTTAGACTGTATCGTCAACTGAACTTAATCAGTATCCTGCGCCATGCCTCCCTCAGTATTTCCTTGGACCACCTGTCCAAAATACTGCCCCTCGTCAGAAGGAAAACTATAACTCTGACAACCTCCCTGTCGTCCAAGTCACCTTGGAAGCCTGGAATGATAACTGTCTCCCGAATGAGGCTGTCGTTATCATATCCCTAGAACATCCACTTATGTTCTAAAACAGCTTCCTAATGTTTCTCCAGGATTGGATTAATATCAACTTATTGCATCTACTGCAAGAACAACATCTGGTGTGGTACTTGACATCTCATGATTGACTCAATTGCCTAAGCAAGTGATCTGCCAATCATGCACATCTCTCTCCCCTTTAGTCTGTAAGACAGTTTTAGAGAGGGTGACTCCATCACCTGCAGGTACACTACCGTGCCAGGAGTCGTCCATTCTAAATACTCTTAGAATGCTGTCTAAGTACCCTTAATTGGGAAACCACCCAAATCTAGATCTAAAACCATAGATCTAGTAACCAGTATGTCTGATATAATGTCCAAGTCCCATATGGAGAAACCACTGTGTGACGACCAAAGTATAACCGATCGTAGTATAGGAATGTCACTTCCTACTTTGTGTATGTCATCCAAATACCAGGACATCACACCCTACTACCTTCTTAACAGATCCATCCCCTATTCTGATGAAGTCAAACCTATGACTGTCACATCAGAAACAGATGATCTATCTCCGCTATATCTCCTTTAGTCTATAAATAGACACAAGCCACTTGTCCACCAATGCTTCCGCTGCTCCCATTGACTATGACAACCCTCTGGCAGAGTCATATAGACATACACTTCTAAAGCTAGTTTAGAACGACGCTATACTCATCCTCCTGCCAGGTCTCACAGTCTGGAACAACAGCAATGGCAAGTCTGGGTAAACAAGAACCTCCCCGCTACCGTCCTTGAGGCTGCCGGAGTACCTCTCGGGTGCCTGAGGTTACCCACCATATCTGCGGAGTGGCCAATGGAATGTCAATCCAGATTGAATCTTTAGGTTCTTATCAAATTTTCAGTAATCGTTTGCGGTTCTAGAATCGCTTCCAGTTCTACCATACTCCCACTACTGTTTTCTGAAAAAATCCATTTTTATTAAAACTGTGGCGAGTCAAGAACAATATCACTATTGATCTTCCAGATGGTAGAAAATCAACCCTCGTCATAGCTCGGGTCAACCCATAAACAGCCATTACGGAAACGTGCCTTGAGTCATCCAGAGTCTGGTTTTAAGCATAAGCTGGACAACTTCCCGTACCTTAACAATGTCAAAATATGAACTGTTCTATATCCAATATAGAAACAGAGGCACTGATTTAATTGAACCAGATTCAAATCATGCAGCTGTCTCCAGTGCATGTTAACTAAATGGAAGGAGGCCGATCAGCGTTACTCAACTTAGGAATGCTTCCAATTATGAGTAACCTGAAAGAGAAGCAAGTTCTCTTAATCATTACTATCAACTGAATACCACACACAAGTATCTACATCTTCGATCACCTTGAAGAATCCCGATACTTGCAATACCTGGTTCTGTACTTTATTCATTTACCTATAACTTCTCAAAACTCAGACCTTGTGTTTCTACGAAACACTTATCTAAGAACTAGAGAAGTCATAAGTAAACCGAATATAGTACGAGAACCAACCCCTTTGTCCTATTGGACACTGGACAACATACAATACTCTGTATAAGTCACTTGAGTCTGATAACTCACTCTCTGTGTGTCGTAGGTTGAAAACTGTACTTATGGTTAAGAAGAATTACACCGTTGTTTAATGCCCCTTACCTAACCATCCACTGATATAGGTAAATGTCATCGACATAATTTCAAAAAGGTATATCTCACACTATAAAAATAGACATACAGATATATCAATTTGAAATTGGTGCATGACAGCGGATATTCAAAACCAAATATTTGTCGTCCGGCAAACAACCCAGGTGACTTCCTCAAATGTCACCAATTACAACGAATCCCGATATAATGAGGATGATCACCTAATCCCCAATAACTTACTCCCACTCATCATCTGTAAAACCACACAGATGAGAGAATCAAACCTGGTAAATACATACCCTGGAGCAAGTGTCTAATTGGGAAATCAGTTTTCTTTTAACAGTACACGGTGAAACTGAAACATTGAAATGTTTCGATGGGGTATCCCGGTATTCCTAGTAATGCCTCTTCCATTATCTAGATTCATAACTGTAACCGTATATCTCTTTGCCATCTCTCCAAATCCCTTTATATGTCTTTAGTCATTACCTTCTGTACACCCCTTTAGGCCAAATGGTTTTCTTCCTTCCATACCGCTCGGCACCAGCCTATGGTTTGGAAGAAGACTATCCAATAAGCATAATGGGTGTACTGCCCTAATCCTAGGAGCACATGCAATGCGAGAGAAGGTGAGGATAAAAGACAACCGAATAAACCTTATTCCTATTTCTCCTGAACCAGAATCCATCCCCGAACTGGAACAAGTTCCTTTCGAGTTCGTATATAACCATACGATGGAATATCCAATAAACTGTGGATCTTCGTAGTGATACGGAGTGTTCTGGAGATATACAAAGGTGAAGTAGGAGTGGTAATGAAATATTTGGTTTGGTCGTGAATATCAGTCGCAATTTACATTGCCCTCCTTCTAACCTTTCTTTGTTTTAACTTAATACCTTCTGTACACCATCGTTATGCTAATTGGTTTTCTTCATTCCCTACCGTTCGGCACCAGCCTAAGGTTTGGAAGAAGACTATCCAATTTGCGTAATAGGTGTACTATCTCCTAAACCAAGGAGTACTCGCAACCTGAGAGAAGGTAAAAGGAAAACACAACTGAATAGTCTTATTCGTTTTCTCCAGAACTGGAAACCATCCTCGAATAAATTCCTTCGAGTTCGTATATAACCATACGATGGTTTTGTCCAATGGAAGTGGACGTTCATAGTAATACGGGGTGTCCAGGAGAAAAGGGTAAAAGTAGGAGTGGTAATGAGGTTTGCAACTCTGACAATCTGAAAGCCAGTTTTTAAGAAGGTTCGGTCAACTTGGTCACTGAGTCATAGTCTAGGGTCGGGTCAATGGTCGCTGCCAAAGAGAGAGAGAAAAGAAACACTCAGCGTGCACTCTAACCTAGATCAGAATGGTTACCAATTTATCTAATCTGGAAACCTCCCACTGTACCGTCAAATTCTCCTCCAAACCTAAAAGAAGAATTAGTCGGGATGTCCCGAGGAGTAAACCAACTCATCAGTGGGAATCGGGATCCAACTATCACCGCATGATAACGTGACGGAATCCGCTCACGCTATCATACTCCAGAAGGTATGCGCATATCTGGCAAGTTTCAGTTTCTTTTGAAACTCCCGATGTGATTTTTGCCCCATGCTCTTATGACCTTGACTTTGGCCAACAAATCATAAGTCACATGTCAAGTTCTACCCGTCATTCTCCAGGTTAATTTGAGCCCACCCGCACAAGCCCTTGACTTTGGCCAACAAGGCTATACGACTGCCCCAAACCAACACATCTATCTATGCTGCACATGAATACCCAATAGCTACCAATCACTATGCCTTGACTTTGGCCAACAAACATAGCTTGAATACTGATTGACTATCCATGTGAAACGACGGAGGGCTACGAATGATTTCTGGCGAAAACCTTTAACGTAATGAACTTGATATCGTTGAAGGAATGGATAGCTTTTAAAAATATAGTGACGAAAACCTTTGCTAAAGAGGTCACTCCCGGTGAAGGGATCTCGGCTCTTTCCCCGTAGAATGAGGTGCAGGATATTCCAACTGAATACCACGATGCAAAGCAAAAGTAATCGGCTATAGTGATGTTATTGCCCTGACGCAAACTTCTGTCCAAGGGGTCACTCCCGGTGAAGGGATCTCGGCCCTTGCCTCGTCGACTGAGGAGCAGGATATTCCAACTGAATACCACGATGCAAAACAAAAGTGAACGTCCTTACAATAACAGCTTTTTGAAAAAGTGTTCCAACAACATCAGATTAGGTTTGTTTTTAACTTGCATTGATCCGAATCAACGCAGTCCCATCAATTGATCACACCAATAAAGAACGAAAATAATGACGTACGTATATGCCATCCGCATTCGCCACTGGGTCCCGTCATTACCCGTTAGGTTAGCTAACTAACGACAGAGCGGGGACTGGACTAGCGCGGATGCAAAACATATACAACATCTACTAGTATATATATATATCAATATATAATATTTCGCTCAAGGCGTGATAAAATGCAACATCACAGAAATGTACAGCAACACAGAACAATACAGATATCTGGGATCCCCGGGTTTCACAGAGCTGCTACTGAAACCCGACGTTCCCCTGGTCGTGTGGATAGCCTGTGCAATGAAATCCTAGACCCCTACGGGCGCGGCAAGTTACCCGCCAAAACCTGAAGCGAGGCAGCCCCCTTCAGCAACGTGAATGGACCGCCCAGCACTTCACGGAATCCGGTAACTTGGGCACCCCTCCTGGGTCGACCTGTACCCCTTACGAGTGCGGCGAATAGCCCGCCAATTCTAAAGTGAGGCCCCCTCCGTCTCAACGCCATGAGATGCGGGCCCGTTGCCCTCTAGAACCCGGCTATCCGTGCACCCCTCCGCGGGGCAATCCTAGTACAGAAAGTAAAATATACATACAACGGGTACATCGACCGCAACCTGGTCTTGCCCCAAAAGAATAATATACAAACAGGCAGTGACAGCAGTCTACATGTCGGACGCTCGCCCCGCAATATCAAATATACATAATACAACAAAAACTGTACTAGCATTGCATCCAGGCTATCCCCCACGACCAATCCGCAACCTCACAGCACAATCACAGAACATCAACGTGAATATCACGTTTGCAAATCCGTCTAACCGGGCTATAGCAATTAGACAGGATTTACCGATCGAGTGACATTCACGGTCACAGATATAATGTAAATACTGTGAACTAATGTGTTTAAAATTTTCGATCGATCAAAAATTACCAAGTGGGCCCCAAGCACTACTGTAGCACTCAGAGAAATTTGGGCCCAAAAAATAACATTCCAAAAACCCCATTTTGAACTCAGAAGCTCTGGAAAATTTTGGTACAGTGAACAGTCTAGACTGCGGCGGAACCGCGGCCAATGCGTGGGTTTGGCCGCGGTTCCGCGGTGATATGGTGACATCAGATGACCAAATTTTCCCAGAATGCTTAAAATTCCCTGCATATAATTCTGCAATGTAATGAAAAAATTTTCGAGCCAAAAATAATTCGACAGAAAACTGATGCATATGATATCGGGTTTTCAGATATTTGATCGATCGAAGCTTTAAACATACTAGACCAAGCTAGACTAGGTTAATGGCGAGGCTTTGATACCACTGTAAGTGCATGGCGGCGCCCCGGCCGTCAATCCAACGCCGGAATGCGGAAGCGATGATTTACTTTAACTTTTTGAACCGGCACCACCGCGCACTATAAACCCGGATCGGGCCATTAAACTAGTCCTAGCTATCTAGAGAACGGAGTAGAGAGATATACCGAGCGATCCATGTCCTTCGGTCTTCTCGTCGCCGTCCCGATCTCCCGCGGAATGTCCGGTCTCCACCTCCTCGCCGGAAGAGCACCACGTCGCCGGCTTCTTTTACGGGCTCCCACCTCCGGACCGAGGCAACTCGGGCACGAAGTTGGCGAGTCGACGTGCCCAAGATTTGCTGTAGAATAAAGTGTAGAAAGCTATGTCTCATTTGGGGTATTGGAAGTTGCCTTTTTAGTGGAGGTAATGAAGTGAGGAATTTTGTGGATGAACTTGGGGATTTTGCAAACATGAAGAGAACAAAAATCCCCTACCCAAAATATTTCAGCCCCTTCCCTCTTTAAGTGGCCGGCCAAACAAGAGAATGGAATTGGAGAGAAAAGCCAAGGGGTGTGTGTGTATCAATCATGCAAGAGAGAAGGTGATCATGAAAAGAAATCATCACCAATCAAAACCAACACTCCACCAACCTCATCATAACCCATCACCAACAACCATGATAAACCAAAAGTCAAGTCATGATGAAAAGAATAAGTCAAATGGTGGAGGAATTATTATGATACAACAATATGGAAAAACCACCCCCCAAAATGCTTATTTGCACAAATACAAATAAGCCCATCTCCACCAATCTTCGGCCAATGAAAGATACAAACGAAAATGGCCGAAACGGAAAGCAAACTGGCAACTCCATAAAACTGGTCCCGTAATAAATTACAGGAAAATCCTGCAACTGTGTATACACACCCGCATTTGTATTCCGACCGAAATACAAATGCAATGAGACAAAATCTACACAGTACAATATTAGGATCTGGCTTAAACCAAAGCCCGCTAGTATTAACCATCCGATCATGATCCGTGCAATACCGCATGTATCTGATCGAACCCTGCCATATCTCCATACGGCCTCTACAGCGTTTCGCCCGAAACTTGAGCAACTATCTGTGGGGGACTCTAAAGACTCGTCAACACCTTGGTTGTGGATTTAACCATTAGCACGTCAGAAGTATTAGCCTATACGTAACGGGCTACCAGGTATTGACCAAAAGGGACGTCTGTGAGCGAACTCAGCCTGACACCCTACTGAGCCTGTCCGAGACAATATCCGTACAGTCCGGTCCGTTCGTCTATGAGCATCGCATGGCGGGCCTAGGGGGTTGGTAAAAGTCAGACCCCCAAAAGCGGTACAAGTCGTGTCGGAGTGTAGCCTAGAACACCCTGAGATACTACTGGAATACTTACCAGTAAATCTCCTGCCTTGGCCAAGGACTTTCATGTACTGGCTCTCCTAGACATAGCGCGACCTCACCCCCAATACCGAGAGAGACGAACCCCTGCAGATCCGCTCACTGCCTCCATGTGGCTCGGGACTGTACCCAACTAAAACCTGTTGCACGTCTCCTTTGAGCGTGGTAGGGTAGTAATCAAAGCACAGTAGGAACTCACATGAGACAAATGATGATCTCAGGTCGATGAACTAACATGTACACATGTCACCAGGGAACTGCTATCTGACATCAGGTATAATACCAACTAGCAGGTTCCCGGTGAGTCCTGTCCGGTGTACTCATAACCCAATGAGCACCTGTATACATTTTAGGTGAACCAACTGACACCAGTGGCTTGTGAGACCGGCCACCGCCCCTCGTCGGGGTCTCGACTGTATACACTAGTCTACTCTGGAGTATCGATGCCCT
The DNA here is from genome assembly GCA_030015575.1 of Agapanthus africanus. Taxonomy (NCBI): domain Eukaryota; kingdom Viridiplantae; phylum Streptophyta; class Magnoliopsida; order Asparagales; family Amaryllidaceae; genus Agapanthus; species Agapanthus africanus. Next base: position 316,310,303 of record CM057346.1, on the reverse strand, counting down.
GTCTCGAAACTCCCACGACTAGGGACCTTTTAAGGATGTGCTTATAGACCCCAGCTCCTACGTATATGATCGCCCTCATACTGCTGGTAGTTAAGCAAGAATCCTAGGGGCTCTATCAACGTGCAATAGTGACCTGTAAGGTCACCTAAAGCAGTACACGATGATAAAGATAAACAAGATAGCATACTATCATCTTGAGTAAGACTGTCCTACTGGGACAGGTCCTCCCTCAATCATTGCAATCACGTGCCTGTGATCCAATAATTGACTCTGAGGGCACTATCTCCAACAGATATCATCAAATCATATGACCACGGACGGTATCCTACGGATATCCGCCACCCCAGGTAAAATCTGTTAGTGTATATGCCTTAGAGGCCATTACTGTATCATACTAGTTTGTATATTACTTAATGGAAGCTTGGGATATTCACCTTGTATAAACAATCTTGCTCAATATAGTAGTATGCTACTTGGTTTGTTTCTACTTCAATGTGTACATGTGTTTATTTTTGTATATCACCTATACACATTAGTGGAGCCCTTAGGATCTTTGCTTGATTACCAGCGTTGTGATGGCAGTCACATTAGTGGGGACTGGGTAATCTATAAGCACATCCTTATACAGGTCCCTAGTCGCAGGACTATCGAGACAGGGCATCGATACTCCGGAGTAGACTAGCGTATGCGCTTCTCATCCCAGTGTGGGAGATGGTCTGTCCCACAGCCATCAGTACGTCGTGCTGGAGATAGTATACGGGTGCTCGTTAGGTTACGAGTACACTGGACAGGACTCGTCGGGAACTGACCAGGTTGGTATTATACCTATCGTCAGTTATCAGTTCCCAGGTGACATGAGTACAGCATAGTCCGCTGACTTGACACTGGCACTTCACCTCAAGTGTGTTCTCACTGTACTTTGACTTCTACCCTACCACGGCTCAAAGGAGTCATGCAAACAGGTAATGGTTGGGTGCAGTCCCGAAGCACTTAGAGGCAGTGACGGTTAGACAGGATTCGTCTCTCCCGGTATTGGGGGTTGACATCGCGCTGTGTCTAGGAGAGCCATTACACGAGTAGTCCCTGGCCAGGGCAAGCAAGATATACTGGTAGGCTTCCAGTGTTATCTCAGGGTGTTTTGGGCTTCACTCCGACACGACTTGTACCGCTATTGGTGGACTGACGTTTACCGCCCCCTAGGCCCAACATGCGATGTATCAGACGAACAGACCGGACTGTACGGAGAATGTCACATTCAGACTCAGTAGGAGTTCAGATGGGTTTTACCTCGTCAGTCTTCTTATCGGCATCTACCTGGGGACCGTTACGCACAGCTAGTGCCGCTTGCGGTCTATGGTTAAACCCACTGCCAGCGTAGTGTCGGGTCTTTAGAGTCCCACACAGAGGGTATTCGCCTCTGGGCAAAACAGGGTAGAGGTCGCATGGTTTTGCGACAGGGTTCGTTCTCATCCGCGCACTTGTGCACGTTTGGAGTCCGGACGGATATTACTGGCTGGCTCTGGTTTGAGTCAGATACTGGTATATGATTTGGGTTGCTTTTATCTCTCAGTATTCTTGTTCCTCGGAACGAGAATGCAGGTGTGTATGCACAGTTGTTTGAGGCGGAGGAAGAGGTTTTTCATTAGGGTTTCGGAACGGGTGCGTATGCACAGTTGACAGTCGTCTTTTTCCAAACCCTAATGGATTTATGAAATATCAATTAATAATAGTAATTAAATAAAATTGTGTCATGGTTAATTTTGTTGACTTGTTGACCATGGCTGACTTGTTGACCATGGTTGAATGTTTGACCATCATCATTGCTTTGCAAGGATACTCCTTGATTCTAGCTTACATTCATTTAATGAAGTGATGATAATGGTCATTCCAAATACAACCATCAACTATTTCATTTGAATTATTATTATTAATTAGATAATTCTTTTTCCTTTTGTTATGGTTGCAAGAGGAAAAAGAGCTCATTCTATCATATTCATTCTCTCTCCTCACTTCATCTTCTTCTTCCTCAAGCTCAAGGAGAATCCTTCTCATGTGTTGAGAATCCCTCTCCTTGAAAAGAAAACACCCCATAGATACTCTCTACTCTCTCTAGGGTTCAAGGTTTAGCAAGCCGGAGATCCTAGTTCACTCTAAGTTCGAGAAAGAGCCCGAAGGTTGAACCCTCAGGTGGATCCATCTTTGACGGAAGAAGGCGACGAGGAGAGAACCATCAACCTCGACTAGGTTTCAAGAAGAAGGAGTTCAAGTTAGGTATAACCACTTTGCCGAGTAGTTAACTCTCCTTTGCATGTTTGCTAGTTTAGTTTAGAAAAGATCCCGACTTTGTTTAGTCCATGTTGCCTCTTGCGCTAAAAATTTGATTTTTATACCGTTTCCGCCTCCCCGTAAGAACCGGGGGTCGCAACGTGGACTTACAGTGGTATCAGAGCCTAACTAAAATTAAACTAGCTTGGTAGCGAAGTGTATGGAAGTTCGAAACGGAAAAATCGCAAAACCGGAAATTCTAAAACCCTAAGTTTCTGTTGAAATTTTTTGTGCTCTAAAAGTAAAAAGTTTTACTCCTAAAATCGGCTCAGGGTTTTGTGAGAACACCCACCAAAAACGATCCCATGAATCCTTCAAACCGCCGCGGATCCGCGGCCTCAGGTATTCTTATCGACGCGGATCCGCCGCCGTTTGGGCTCTTCACGTGATCGTGTTTTGTGCAGTGTTCTTATGGTAGGGTTTTGGGATTTTTAAAATATATTATATGTGCCCATATTTTCCAGAATAGAAATTTGTTTTTGGGGGCCTATAATTCCGTATTTTTTTTCCGGAACTTCACTACATTTTGACTATGTTGGTTATATCTGTGATGTTTGTATGTATTGAACGTCGGCTAATCGCTATAAGTCGATTAGTCGGGGTTATACATCTCTGTGATCTGTGTTTGATATTGGAATGTGTATATGAATGTGTTGGACTGTCGCGGGTGAATAGCCGGGGTGGATGTGAGATGAGCTTTTGTTTTTCTTTCATTCATTTGTAATATGTAAATTGATGTAATAATATTATTTGTATGGCCGCACAACCGGGTCGGGGTTGTAGCCGTCATTGTATAATTCTTTTTACTGTTTTTGCTCCTAGGATAGACCCATGGAGGGGTGCACAAACTACCGGGTACTTGGCGGGTAGTTTGCCGCACCCGTAGGGGTCTTGGGTGGGGTATTTGCTATTCACCGCGACCGTGTAATCCGCTTTTCGTTGCAGGCTCGAACGGATTGCGGATTCCTAGTATATCCAATGTATTCATCTGTGATCTGTAATGTCTATCATTGCTTTATATTTAGGCGTTGCTTATGTTTTACAGCCGCGCTAGCCCAGCCCCCGCTCTGTCGTTAGTTAAGTAACCTAACGGGTGATGACGGGACCCCATGGCGAATGCGAATGGCATAAGCGTACGTCATATTTTGGTTGTTTTCTGCAATGGTAGGATTAAATGATGGGACGCATTAAAAGAACTAATGCAAGAATATCACGCATTAAAAGAACTAATGCAAGATAATAAACCAAGTTAAAGTCGTTGGAACACTTTCGAAAAACCACTCGGTTCTTTTCAAAACTAACTTTTAAATGCGGAGCTTGAGCCACTCCTTTTAAAAGCTATCTCATTCCATCGATTATATCAAGTTCACTACGTTCACGGTTTCGCCAAAACCATTCGTAGCCCTCCATCATTTCAGTTAAATATACGGTAGTATTCAAGCTATGTATTTTGACCTCACGCCAAGGCATAGTGATTGGTAGCTGCCGGATATTTATCTGTTGCATAGATAGAATGCGTTGGTTTGAGACAGTCGTACTGCCATTTTGGCCTACGTCAAGGGTAGGTACGGGTGGATTCAAATTAACCGGGATAATGATGGGAAGAACTTGACATGTGACTTATGACATTTTGACCTCACGCCAAGGTCATAAGAGCATGGGGCAAAAATCCACATCGGGAGTTTCATAAGTACTGAAACTTGCTAGATTTGCATACCATTTGGAGTGTGATGATTCTGGTAGGATTTCTTCGGTTTCGTCACGCGATGATATTTGGATCCCGATCCTACTGTGAGTATATGCTACTCCTCGGGAAATTTCTCACTAAACGATCAATGCTATAAACCTAGTAGGTGCCTAGAAAGGTGTTAGCGGGGCTACGCCCCCAGGGAAAAGAGGTTCTTAAATTAAGGAACTTCGCGAAAGCGTTGGAAAACCTCACTCGAAGTACCGACACTGGCCTGGCTGAACGGTTAAGCAAGTATTGTGCGGTGGGATTGATCCCGACTGATTCTTCCTTTATGGTTTGAGGAGGGATTCGAGAGACAGTGGGAGCCATCCTGTTTAGACAAATTAAAAACCACTCTAAACTTGCAAGAGCATCATGCTAAAGTGTTTCTTCTCTCTCCCCCTGCAGCGACCAAATCAAAATGACTGGACTTAAGTTACTTCTAGATAAAAAACATACTGACAGGGCCAAACTACAAAGATTGGCTCAGGAATGTCAAAATGGCAATCACTTACAACAAGCTGGGGTATCTTCTTACCACCAAAGCTCCCCCCGTCCCAGGTCCCACCTCCAGCGTCGCGGATAAGGAAATCCGTAAGACTTGGGAGATTGATTGCGCGAAGGCCAGGTGCCTCGTGCTTGCCTCTATGGACAACGAACATCAGAGGAGGCACGAGAATATGGACTTGGAATCCATATTTCTTCATACAAAAGAACTGTATGGAGAGCAGTCTCGTATCGCAAGATACGAAGTGTCGAAGAAGTTATTTTCGGCAAAGTTGGCCGTCGGATCATCGGTAGCGGACCACGTGCTTAAGATGATTGGCTACATTGAGGAGCTCGCGGAACTTGGGACCACGTTGGAAAGTGAACTCTATACGGATTTAATTCTCCAGTCCCTTCCATCCACTTATGCCCAGTTTATACTGAACTTCAACTTACAAGAAAAAGAAGTTGAACTTTCAGAACTCCTCAACATGCTGAGGAGCGCAGAGGGCACCCTACAGAAAGGTAGGGAAACACCCGCTTTGTTTGTAGGAGGATCTTCTTCTTCTAGATCCAAGGCGAAAGCCAAGGGAAAGAGGAAGAAAGCCCCCGCCAAACCAAGGGGCTGTGTTAGTAAAGTGGGTACGAAGGGAAAGGAAAAGGCAACAAAGATTGCGGGGAAGCTTGTGGGTAAAGAGGAATGCTTCTATTATCACAAGAGTGGACACTGGAAGAAAGATTGCAGGGCTTGGAAAGCCAGGACACAGGAACTGAAGCAGGTTGCGGCTTCAGCTTCAGGTGTGTATGTTATTGAAAACTGTCTTTCGATAAACTCTACTTCCTGGGTATTGGATACCGGATCAGGATCTCTTATCTGTAATTCTTTGCAGGCGTTGAGAAACCGTAGGGTTTTGAAGGCAGGTGACATGACCCTCAGAGTTGCGAACGGAGCTAGCATGGATGCTAAAGCCGTGGGGGACTATCACCTGGGAATGTCAGATGGACATGTTTTGGTTTTGCGTAATTGCTTTTTTGTACCCAACGCAACTTGTAATATCATTTCTGTATCTTTGGTTTCTAAAGAAGGTTATGAATTTGCGTTTGTAAGTAATGTTGTAAACATTCACCTTAATCAAGTTCTGATTGGGTCAGGTACACTGAGCAATGGTATATACGTATTAAACCAACCACAGATTTTCAATGTCCAGAATACACACAAAAGAAAGTCTCCGGAAATCAATCAGACTTTCTTATGGCAATGTAGACTGGGTCACATCAATGAGAGAAGGTTGACTAAGTTACATACAGAAGGATATTTGGATCCGTTCGAATATCAATCGTATGCCACTTGTCAATCCCGTCTCAAAGGAAAGATGACAAAGACTCCATTCACTGGACACGGAGTAAGAGCGAGCGAGCTCTTGGGACTCGTACACAGCGACGTGTGCGGTCCAATGTCTACACATGCGCGAAGCGGTTACTCTTACTTCATTACTTTTACGGATGATTTTTCAAAGTACGGTTATGTCTTCTTAATGAAACATAAGTCCGAAGCCTTTGAAAAGTTCCAGGGATATAAGAATGAAGTAGAAAACAAACCGGCAAAAGTATCAAGATTCTAAGATCGGATCGAGGTGGAGAATACTTAAGTGCCGAGTTCCTGAATTACTTAAAAGAGAATGGGATTCTCTCTCAGCTTACTCCTCCATACACTCCGCAACATAACGGTGTATCGGAGAGACGGAACCGGACCCTATTGGATATGGTACGGTCCATGATGAGTAACGCTGAGTTACCGCGATCATTCTGGGGGTATGCGCTAGAAACAGCTGCATACCTTTTGAACCGAGTTCCTACTAAGACTGTGCCTACCACACCATATGAGTTATGGAGTGGGAAGAAACCCTATCTTCAGTACCTGAAGATTTGGGGATGTCCAGCTTATGTCAACAAGCAGCATACGGACAAGCTCGAGGCACGCTCAGTACTGTGCAAGTTTGTGGGATACCCAAAGAACTCCAGGGGGTATCTTTTCTATTACGTAGAGGAACAAAAAGTCCTTGTTTCTCGTAATGCCCATTTTCTGGAACATCAGTTCTTAGAAAAAGAAGTATGTGGGAGCGCAATAGAACTGGAAGAAATTCCAGAACCTCAGACTATTACTGAAAGCTTAGTGGAACCAGAGGGTTCGAAAGAACAAGACATTCCTACGCCGCTCCGCAGGAGTAGTAGGCAGTCTCATCCGCCCGAGAGGTACTACGGTTTTCTCATAGACGGGGATAGAGAGGATTGCATCATAGATTATGATGAGCCTACTAGCTTCCAGCAGGCCGTTCAGAGCGTTGACTCAGTAAAATGGCTGGATGCAATGCGGACCGAAATGGAGTCCATGTACACCAACAAAGTATGGACGTTGGACATTGCTCCAGACGAGGTAAAACCCGTAGGATGCAAGTGGATCTTCAAAAGGAAGATTGGTGTAGATGGACAGGTTGAGACCTATAAAGCTAGACTTGTAGCAAAGGGTTTCCGTCAAAGACCTGGCTTGGACTATGACGAAACCTTTTCTCCAGTGGCTATGCTGAAATCCATTCGGATCCTTCTTGCCATTGCTGCCTTCCACGATTATGAGATTTGGCAGATGGACGTAAAAACCGCTTTTCTAAATGGAAATTTAGAGGAGTGTGTCTATATGGATTAGCCAGAGGGTTTCATTCAGAGTGGGAGCAGCGGAAAGGTGTGCAAGTTGCTTAAGTCCATCTATGGACTAAAGCAGGCATCGCGGAGTTGGAACATCTGTTTTGATGAGACGGTCAAGGAATTTGGCTTTATCAAAAATCCAGATGAACCATGCATCTATAGTAGATTTGTAGCGAGAACTGTAGTATTCCTCGTTTTATACGTGGATGACATTCTCTTAATAGGAAATGACATTCCTATGCTACAATCGGTCAAGGGGTTCTTGTCACAAAGGTTCTCCATGAAAGACCTGGGTGATGCCTCATACATCCTGGGGATCCGGATCCATCGTGATAGATCCAAGAGGATATTAGGACTTTCACAGTCCAGGTACATCGACACCGTACTGAAAAGATTCAGTATGGAAGATTCCAAGCGCGGTAACCTACCGGCTTGTCACGGAATCACCCTCTCTAAAGAGATGTCCCCCAAGACTGATTTGGAGAGGGATCACATGTCTATTATACCCTACGCTTCTGCGGTAGGCTCTATAATGTATGCGATGTTGTGTACCAGACCGGATGTAGCTTATGCACTGAGTGTGGTAAGCCGGTATCAGTCAAACCCTGGGGAGAAACACTGGATAGCGGTAAAGAACATTCTCAAGTACCTGAGAAGGACTAAGGAGATGTTCTTGGTGTATGGCGGAAAAGACCTCCAGATCGAGGCCTTTGCTGACTCCAGCTTCCAGAGTGACAAGGATGATTCCAAGTCCATGTCGGGTTTTGTCTTTACCCTCAATGGAGGGGCAATGTGTTGGAAGAGTTCCAAACAGGAAACCGTTGCAGACTCGACGATGGAAGCGGAATACATCGCTGCATCTGATGCCGCAAAAGAAGCTGTCTGGATGAGGAAGTTCTTAAAAGAACTTCAGGTGGTTCCGTCCATTGTTGACCAATACCTCTGTATTGCGACAACAACGGGGCTATAGCTTTAGCGAAGGAACCCAGGTCCCATCAGAGATCCAGGCACATCTTGAGGCGGTATCACCTGATCAGGGAGATCGTGGATCGCAAGGAGATCGAGGTTCGGAGGGTTGCTTCAGAAGAAAACACTGCAGATCCATTCACCAAGGCCCTACCCCAGACTCAGTTCGAGCGGCTGATCGAGATGATAGGTCTTCGATACGCCAGTACATGGCCTTAGTGCAAGTGGGAGATTGTTAGTGTATATGCCCTAGAGGCCATTACTGTATCATACTAGTTTGTATATTACTTAATGGAAGCTTGGGATATTCACCTTGTATAAACAATCTTGCTCAATATAGTAGTATGCTACTTGGTTTGTTTCTACTTCAATGTGTACATGTGTTTATTTTTGTATATCACCTATAAACATTAGTGGAGCCCTTAGGATCTTTGCTTGATTACCAGCGTTGTGATGGTAGTCACACTAGTGGGGACTGGGTAATCTATAAGCACATCCTTATACAGGTCCCTAGTCGCAGGACTATCGAGACAGGGCATCGATACTCCGGAGTAGACTAGCGTATGCGCTTCTCATCCCAGTGTGGGAGATGGTCTGTCCCACAGCCATCAGTACGTCGTGCTGGAGATAGTATACGGGTGCTCGTTAGGTTACGAGTACACTGGACAGGACTCGTCGGGAACTGACCAGGTTGGTATTATACCTATCGTCAGTTATCAGTTCCCAGGTGACATGAGTACAGCTTAGTCCGCTGACTTGACACTGGCACTTCACCTCAAGTGTGTTCCCACTGTACTTTGACTTCTACCCTACCACGGCTCAAAGGAGTCGTGCAAACAGGTAATGGTTGGGTGCAGTCCCGAAGCACTTGGAGGCAGTGACGGTTAGACAGGATTCGTATCTCCCGGTATTGGGGGTTGACATCGCGCTGTGTCTAGGAGAGCCATTACACGAGTAGTCCCTGGCCAGGGCAAGCGAGATATACTGCTAGGCTTCCAGTGTTATCTCAGGGTGTTTTAGGCTTCACTCCGAAACGACTTGTACCGCTATTGGGGGACTGACGTTTACCGCCCCCTAGGCCCGACATGCGATGTATCAGACGAACAGACCGGACTGTACGGAGAATGTCACATTCAGACTCAGTAGGAGTTCAGATGGGTTTTACCTCGTCAGTCTTCTTATCGGCATCTACCTGGGGACCGTTACGCACAGCTAGTGCCGCTTGCGGTCTGTGGTTAAACCCACTGCCAGCGTAGTGTCGGGTCTTTAGAGTCCCACACAGAGGGTATTCGCCTCTGGGCAAAACAGGGTAGAGGTCGCATGGTTTTGCGACAGGGTTCGTTCTCATCCGCGCACTTGTGCACGTTTGGAGTCCGGACGGATATTACTGGCTGGCTCTGGTTTGAGTCAGATACTGGTATATGTTTTGGGGTTGCTTTTATCTCTCAGTATTCTTGTTCCTCGGAACGAGAATGCAGGTGTGTATGCACAGTTGTTTGAGGCGGAGGAAGAGCTTTTTCATTAGGGTTTCGGAACGGGTGCGTATGCACAGTTGACAGTCGTCTTTTTCCAAACCCTAATGGATTTATGAAATATCAATTAATAATAGTAATTAAATGAAATTGTGTCATGGTTGATTTTGTTGACTTGTTGACCATGGTTGACTTGTTGACCATGGTTGAATGTTTGACCATCATCATTGCTTAGCAAGGATACTCCTTGATTCTAGCTTACATTCATTTAATGAAGTGATGATAATGGTCATTCCAAATACAACCATCAACTATTTCATTTGAATTATTATTATTAATTAGATAATTCTTTTTCCTTTTGTTATGGTTGCAAGAGGAAAAAGAGCTCATTCTATCATATTCATTCTCTCTCCTCACTTCATCTTCTTCTTCCTCAAGCTCAAGGAGAATCCTTCTCATGTGTTGAGAATCCCTCTCCTTGAAAAGAAAACACCCCATAGATACTCTCTACTCTCTCTAGGGTTCAAGGTTTAGCAAGCCGGAGATCCTAGTTCACTCTAAGTTCGAGAAAGAGCCCGAAGGTTGAACCCTCAGGTGGATCCATCTTTGACGGAAGAAGGCGACGAGGAGAGAACCATCAACCTCTACTAGGTTTCAAGAAGAAGGAGTTCAAGTTAGGTATAACCACTTTGCCGAGTAGTTAACTCTCCTTTGCATGTTTGCTAGTTTAGTTTAGAAAAGATCCCGACTTTGTTTAGTCCATGTTGCCCCTTGCGCTAAAAATTTGATTTTTATACCGTTTCCGCCTCCCCGTAAGAACCGGGGGTCGCAACGTGGACTTACAAAATCACCGGTAGGTGGTGCTCCCCTGCCAGGCTCATCGTCTACAACTCGAGCTTATTGCCCCGGGGTACCTTACCGGGCCCACCATGTACCCGAGACGGTTCATCTTCTCCTCGCAACGGGTCTCGAAAATCAACAACAATCATGAAAACTCATGGTGGACGACTCATACATCTTGAGAAAACCGTAACTTCCATTTTAAAACGAGGGAGAGAAAGAAGTTTATATATATTCATGCGGTTTTCCCCCAAATCCAGAAATCTCATGGAAATCCGAAATCCAAGAATCAAGAGTAAGTAAACAGTGAATATCGGCATAAATCTCCGTGATGCTGCATGACCAATGAGTATATATGAATGCAACTGCTATCATGCAATGAATGCAATAGTTAATCTGGCATATGAAGCTATAACACGTTGCAACTATCCGCTAGCAAGTTATATCAATGAAATAATATTCTCTAAGTGTACGTGACATGGCAATTACCGATGATGATGTGTGTGAGCCGGCAAGCAGGTGTATGTGGAGCATACGCATCATCGGTAATGGTGCTGGTGTCCTGACAACATGGTTTCACAATCACTAAGTACACAATAAATATACAATGAAATGATAACAACATAATAGATAGCAATGAATAGTAAATGCAACTATAATATGCGGAACATGAATGATAACATTGTTAGTTATATGTATACCCTAGAGGCCATTGTTGTACATGTGATGTATATTATAATGGATGCTTGGATACATATAGAGAGGACTTTCTTGCTCGATATGATAGTATGCTATCTGGTTTCACTTTATCTTAACATGTTAACGAATACTGTTTTGTGATCACGTGTTGATAAAGCCCTTAGGATGTGTACTCGACTACTAGGACTATGATGTAGGGTTCCCAGGCACTCTCAAGAGGTCTCACAAGGCATCAACCATGCCAATTTCAAATGTTACGGTGCCGAGAAACCCTAGACTAGATCGTTAACTAGAATTTTAGGCGACAAAGTGAAACTAGTTAACTACTTAACTAAAAGAAAGATGCTACAACCTTTGTAGATCCGGTTATCCACTTCCTTAGCTCCACGTAGACGTCCTCTCGCTGTCCGTCTCGAATCCCGAACTCAAGCATCGGCTTCATCGGAGAAATGGGCGGGCAAGGTCGTCGGCTTCGTGCCGAAGATGATCTACATCGAGGCTTCACAAGATCAAGCTCCGACTTCACCAAGTTGTGAAACTTGTGAAGAAAACACCCTATACTGCTTGGCAAGAGGTAGAGGGTGAAGAAATAGGAGGTGGGTTCACTTTAGATTTGGATTTCTCTCACATTTGCTCAAGTTGCCATTGATGGACTTAAGCTTTTTCTTGAAGAAGAAGATGATGATCAAAATAGAATATGATAAGTGTTGGATTTAAAATGAAAATAAATCAATACTTATCATAAGCTAACCATGGTAAAGTGTAGAGAATGAACTAGGGTTAGTTCAAATGGTTAGGGTTAAGCATGAGACAAGAATGGTTACAAAGTCAAAGCTTCATGAAGCTTCAACTAGAAACAAAGAAAGCCACCATTCTTATCATAATCTTTTCAAAATAAATAAACAAATAAATAAATGAAAAAGCAAAACCCTAATCATCAACTTAACCAGGGTTTAATTCTTTACACTTAACCAAATGAGCAAGTATCATCAAACATGATACAAACATGTGCACAAAAGTATATCACATATACAATTTGCACATCGAGTGAGAAAAACCATTTAAAGTGAACCAATACTAGTTAATGCAAAGTAATATATCAAATATATAATTATACATTAAATCATTAAATCAACACTTGATTTAACGATCCGGTCATATCGCATATAACCGACTAGTATCCTATGTATCGGCTTATCGAATCAATCCTTGATTCGATATCTAGGTTATATCACATATAACCAATCGATACATTCATCGCAAGAATGGAATACGGTATCACATACACGCATTATTCTCGGTCCTGCACATATCTTATATGCGCTCCTATTTCGTTTCGCTTGAGCCAGGAAACCTCTGTGTAGGACTCTAAAGACTCGTCAATACGCCGGTACCAGATGATGATCATATCAAGCACCCACAAGCCGCAAGCGGTCTGCTAAACGTAACGGCCATCCGGGTATTGAGCGATCAGAAGATCGACGAGCTAGCCCGCTCACACTCTTGTGAATCCAACCTGTAACACTTACCGTACAATCCGGTCTGTTCGTCTGATATGTCGCATATCAAGTCTAGGGGTGGTAAACGTCAGACCCCAATAACCGATAAGTCGTGCCGATGTGAGGCTCATAACGGGTCGAGAAACTACTGGTAACACTTACCAGCAAATCTCTGATCAGCCCTGGCCAGGAACTTCCCTGTTACGACCAATTGAGCACAGCGCAACATCAACCCCCAATACCGGGAGAGAAGAAACCCCTCCTATCGCTCATTGCCTCCATGTGACTCGGGACTATGCCCAAAGACCACCGTTTTGCACGCCCTCATGGACGTGGTAAGGTGGAGATCAAAGCACAGTGGGAATCACACAAGACTCTATGACGATCTCGGGTCTACAGACTAACCTGCACATGTGTCACCTGAGAACTGCCATCTGACATGAGGTATAATACCATCTGGGAGTTCTCGGAGTGTCCGTCCAGTGTACCCAGTCTCCACTGAGCACCCGTATACCATCTCTGATGTCAAACACCAATGGATATAGGATCATCCATCGCCCATCTCATAGGTCGAGAAGCGTATACGCTAGTCTACTCTGGTATATCGATGCCCCGTCTCGATACACCCACGACTAGGGACCTTGAAGGATGTACTTATGGACTACCATGTCCCCACTAGTATGATCTGCATCACAGTCGAGGTAGTCAAGTACACATCCTAAGGGCTTTACCAACATGTAACCATAAGACAGTTTAAAGAGACTAGTATACATGTTAAGATAAAGAGTAACCAGATAGCATACTATCATATCGAGCAAGAAAGTCATCTCTATATATGTCCAAGCATCCAATATAATATACATCGTCTGTATAATATTGGCCTCTAGGGCATACATACAACTAACAATCTCCCACTTGCACTAGGGCCAGCTGCTGTAGTATCGCATACCGAGCATCCCGAAGAGTCTCTCAAACTGTATCTGGGGAATGGCCTTCGTGAGTGGATCCGCCGTGTTGTTCTTCGTGTCAACCCTCCTGACCTCGATCTCCCGGCGATCAACTATCTCCCGGATCAGGTGATGCCGCCTCAGAATATGCCTGGATCGCTGATGGGACCTAGGTTCCTTGGCCAAAGCCACCGCTCCATTGTTATCGCAATACAAAGGTATTGGATGCTTAATGGATGGAACCACACCAAGTTCAGTAATGAACTTCTTGATCCAGACAGCCTCTTTAGCAGCATCGTTGGCAGCGATGTATTCAGCCTCCATCGTCGAGTCTGCCACGGTTTCCTGCTTGGAACTCTTCCAGCTAACCGTCTCTCCGTAAAGGGTAAAGACAAATCCCGACTGCGACTTAGAGTCGTCCTTATCACTCTGGAAGCTCGAATCGGTAAGGGACTCCACTTGGAGTTCTCCGTTACCATACACCAAGAGCATCTCTTTAGTCCTTCGCAAGTACTTGAGAATGCTCTTCACAGCTGTCCAGTGACTCTCTCCAGGATCAGCTTGATACCTGCTCACTACACTTAGTGAGTATGCTACATCGGGTCTGGTACATAGCATCGCGTACATGATAGAGCCTACAGCCGAAGCATAGGGTATCCCTTGCATGCGAGCTCTCTCCAAATCAGTCTTGGGAGACATCTCTTTGGAGAGAGTGACTCCAGAGATCGTGGGCAAGTTCCCACGCTTGGATTCTTCCATACTAAACCTCTTTAGTATGGTGTCAATGTACCTGGATTGGGACAATCCCAATATCCGTTTGGATTTATCTCTATAGATCCTAATTCCCAATATGCAGGAGGAATCACCAAGATCTTTCATCGAGAATCTTTGTGATAAGAAGAGCTTGACCGATTGCAGCATAGGAATATCATTTCCTATCAAGAGTATATCGTCTACGTACAATACGAGGAAGACAACCTTACTCTCTGCCACCTTCTTGTAAATACAAGGTTCATCTGGATTTTTGACGAAATCAAACTCTTTGATAACGACGTCAAAGCAGATGTTCCAACTCCGTGATGCTTGCTTTAATCCATAAATGGATTTAAGCAGCTTGCATACCTTCCCGCTGCTCCCACTGTCTACGAAGCCCTCTGGTTGAGTCATGTACACGCACTCTTCTAAATCACCATTTAGAAAGGCGGTCTTAACATCCATTTGCCAGATTTCGTAATCATGATATGCAGAGATGGCAAGCATGATCCGGATGGATTTAAGCATAGCCACTGGAGAAAAGGTTTCGTCATAGTCCACACCTGGTCTTTGACAAAAACCCTTTGCAACAAGTCTAGCTTTGAAAGTCTCCACTTTCCCATCTACACCAAGTTTCTTCTTGAAGATCCACTTGCTCCCAATGGGTTTTACCCCTTCAGGAGCAACATCCAAAGTCCATACTTTGTTGGTGTACATGGATTCCATCTCGGACCGCATAGCATCCAGCCATTTCACTGAGTCCCTACTTGTGATGGCCTGCTCGAAACTAGTTGGGTCATCATCTTCCATGATGCAATCTTCGCTTCCACCGTCAATGAGAAAACCGTAGTATCTCTCAGGTAGACGAGAAACCCTGCTAGATCGGCGGAGAGGCTGGGGTTCGTCGGGTACTACTGAATCCTCTGGTTCTACTAAATCTTCAGTTATAGTTTGTGTTGCTGGAACCTCTTCCAGTTCTACCTCAATGCCACTAATCTGTTTCATAAGAAAACCTTTTTCTAAGAAAGTGGCATGTCGAGAAACAAACACCTTTTGTTCCTCGGGGTGGTAGAAGATATACCCTTGTGAATTTTTGGGATATCCTACAAACTTACATAAGACTGATCTTGCCTCGAGTTTGTCCGGATTTTGTCTTTTGACATAGGCTGGACAACCCCATATCTTAACATACTTAAGAGATGGTCTCTTCCCTTTCCATATCTCATATGGAGTGGTAGGCACTGATTTGGTAGGAACCATATTCAATAGGTATATGGTTGTCTCAAGCGCATACCCCCAGAAGGAAATAGGTAACTCAGCTGTACTCATCATTGAACGCGCCAAATCTAATAGGGTGCGATTCCTTCGTTCCGATACACCGTTGTGCTGTGGTGTATAAGGTGGAGTAAGCTGAGAGAGAATCCCATTCTCTTTTAGATAATCTTGGAACTCATTGCTCAAGTATTCTCCTCCTCGATCAGATCGAAGGATTTTAATACTTTTGCCCGTTTGGTTCTCTACTTCTTGCTTATATTCTCTGAATTTCTCAAAAGCTTCAGACTTGTGTTTCAATAGGAACACATGCCCGTATCTAGAGAGATCGTCAGTGAATGTAATGAAGTAGAAAGAACCATTCCTGGCATGGGTAGACATGGGACCGCATACATCACTATGTACCAGTCCTAAAAGTTCAGTAACTCTTTCTCCGTGTCCACTAAACGGAGCTTTGGTCATTTTTCCTTTGAGACATGAATGGCAAGTATCATAAGATGATAATTCGAACGGATTCAAATAACCATCCTTATGTAACTTAGCCAGTCGTGTCGCATTGATATGACCAAGTCTACAATGCCACAAGTAGGATTCGTTCATTTCTGAACTTTTCCTCTTGTGTGTGTTTTGTATATTGAGGACTGTATTTTGATTTAGAATGAATATGCCATTATGTAACGAGCCTGATTCAATCAACTTTTGATTTAGGAATATATTCATAACATTATCCTGTACTACAAAATTATATCCTTCTTTACTCAATAAAGAAACTGATATAATGTTGCACATCATGTTCGGTATATAATAGCACTCATTCAGAATTATTGTATCACCACTTGGTAATACTAGGTGATATTCGCCAACTGCTTTGGCTGCAACATTTGCCCCATTCCCAACTTGAACGGAATGATCACTTTTTCCCAGTTCTCTACCTTTCCGCAGCCCATGTAACATCTTACATATGTGGGATCCTGATCCGGTATCTAATACCCAGGACGTAGGGTGAACTGAGAAACAGTTCTCAATGACAAACACACCCGAAGATGATGCATCAACATGCATGTTCTCCGTTTGGGCGGTGTGAGAATCCAGATATTCTCCTGTTTCCTGTTCATTCTTATAACACTTATAAGATAGAACGGGTTCAACGTTCCCCTGCTCAGTATAATAAGCGGGTTCAGTCAATACATCCATATTATTATCTTTGTTAGGGCATGAAATGGTCGCTACCTGGAGAGAGAGAGAAGAAAACACTTTAGCGTATGCTCTTGCAAGATCAGATTGGTTATTATCTTATCTAATCAGGATGGCTCCCACTGGTTTTTATCAAATCTTCCTTCAAACCCTAAAAGGAAAGACTAGACGGGATTAACTACACACTACAAGTTTGCCAATCTTTCAGCCAGGCCAGTGTCGGTACTTTGAGGGAGGTCCCCCGTGCTTTCGCACGAACCTAATTAATGTAAACCTCATTTTCCCACAGGCGTAACCCCGTGGACACCTTTCTAGACACCTACTTGATTAGCTAATTGCAATGTGCAATGTGTAAAACTCTCCCAGGAGTAACTCTTACTCGGAGTGGGTATCGGGATCCAACTATCTCATAGAAGTTATGCAATCTCATTGCAAATTTCAACACTTGAAATTCCCAATAATATTTTACCCCTAGTGTTCTATGACCTTGACGAATGCCAAACAACCCATAGTCCACTAGTCAAGTTCAACCCGTACATTTCTTGATTGAATTAAACCCACCCGTACGACCCTTGACGAATGCCAAACAACGCCGTACGAATACCCTAATCCAATCTGCATCATATGCATAAGCAGATAAATACTAGTTAGCTACCGTACACTACGCCTTGACGAATGCCAAACTACCGTAGCACGAATACTAAGTAGTACTTATCTGAAATGACGGAGGGCTACGCAGGTTTTTCTGAAAACCATGAGCGTGATGAACTTGATATCGTCGTAGAATCAAAATGATGTTTTGAAATGGAGTGATTTTGAGGCTTTTCTAGTTTTGCTAAAGGGGTCACTCCCGGTGAAGGGATCGTCGGCGCTTTCCTCGTCGAATGAGGTGCGGGATATATCATAAATATCACTGTGCAAAGCAGAAACTATAGAAGAAATCAAAAGTCAAACCGAGTGTGTAGCATCTGCCAGTTATTACTAAAGGAGTCACTCCCGGTGAAGGGATCTCGGTCCTTTCCTCATCGAATAACGTGCAGGGTATATCATATATACCGCTATGCAAAGCAAGAACTGTAGCTACCTGTTTTGTTTAAAATTTGATTCTACAACATCTTAGGTTTCTTTTCATTCATTAATCACATTAATGAAGTCCCATCATTTAAGTCACCTAAACATCACATATAAATACGACGTACACTTATGCCATCTGCATTCGCCTCGATGTCCCCTCGTGCACCGTTAAGTTAGGTAACTAACGACAGAGCAGGGCAGGGCTAGCGCGGGTGTAAAACATAAGTAACGTCTATATAATATATCATATATACTATATACTGTATCTATCACAGAACATCACATGATCACATCACAGATATCGCAGCAGAAGAAACATATGAAACATTGGATATACTAGGACGTCCGTGTTTTCAATACGAGCCAGTATAAAACACGGATTCCACGATCGTGATGAATAGCCAATCCCACACCCTTAGACCCCTACGAGAGCGGCAGGCAACCCTACCAATTCTAGGGTTAGGAGACCCGGACTCGACTCCTCGAGATGGTCTCCCACTGGACCCTAGAACCCGGTTACTTGTGCTCCCCACCTTGGGTCTATACTAGTGCAGAAAAGTAAATAATATACAAAGGGTGACAACTTCCGCAACCTGGAAGTGCCCCAATAAAAGAATATTACATACAAGTTTTTACATGAATGAAAATGAAAAACACTCATCTCACATAAAAACCCCCGACTATTCAAACACGACGATCCAATATAACATATCCAGTAACACATAACATCACATGTCAACATCGTAAGTAAATATGCGCATCCCAATTGTCGTTGACATATAGCAACAAAACCGGTGATATCACATATTACACTTACGGTCACAGAAAAGAAAGTGTAAAACTACAACAGTTGGAATCCACAACGTCTTTAGACATCGCATGCTTAATCAAATGAAATACTTAGACATCACATGCCTAACAATTATAAACCCCGTATTTTAGTCCCATTATCGAAAACTCTTTTCAATATCAAGTGAGACTAAACCGCTAGATTTATAACATTCATTCAGTTATCCCATGACTGTTTGTGAATTCCAATTATTGTATTCCATTCCGGATAAATAGAAAATATTAAACTTTCCGATCGAACATTCGAACACCCAAGTTTTCCCGAAACCGTTCAACACATGAAATAGGTTCAAAAACATTCACTTCATGCCTCAGTACCAACGGTCCAGCCGTAGAAGGGTCAAGCCAACGCCTCACATGTGGCACGCCGTACTGCCCCAAACCCGAAGGTTCAAAGGGCAGTTCAAGACGGTCACATAATCGAGTTAAGGTTTGTTGTTTTCTAGAGGGACCATCGCGTTACTTGCACTACTCAGAACGTCCTTAAACCACAGAAAAATCCAACACTTGGATATTTTCCGGCAGGGGAAAGATTGGGTATTTACATCCGGTCGAACTTTTTAACATATTCCAAAATTATCCGGAAAAACACATAGACAAAATTTGATAATCCGATCGAATCTACGAACTCCTAATACAACCCAGAAAACTCAACTCTTGAGTTCAGATTAAAAATTCCCAGGAAAATCAACACTGCAACATAGGAATTACTGTGCAAAATTGAACAACAGAGGAGACTAGATGGCCGTGGAACCGCCGCATTAGGCATGCTAATGCCGCGGTTCCGCCGCTCTTCTATGGCATTAGGCTATCGAATTTCACAGTAACTCTTACAATCACCTGCTGATTTTTCTGCATATTTTTAATATGGAAACAACCCAGTTTTTGAAAAAAGTCCAGAGAGCAAGTTTGGGATTAGGGTTTCAATTTGTTCGGATTTCAAACGTCGTCTACATTTCGCCTAAGGCTCTAGCTAGGCTCTGATACCACTGTAGGGTTCCCAGGCACTCTCAAGAGGTCTCACAAGGCATCAACCATGCCAATTTCAAATTTTACGGTGCCGAGAAACCCTAGACTAGATCGTTAACTAGAATTTTAGGCGACAAAGTGAAACTAGTTAACTACTTAACTAAAAGAAAGATGCTACAACCTTTGTAGATCCGGTTATCCACTTCCTTAGCTCCACGTAGACGTCCTCTCGCTGTCCGTCTCGAATCCCGAACTCAAGCATCGGCTTCATCGGAGAAATGGGCGGGCAAGGTCGTCGGCTTCGTACCGAAGATGATCTACGTCGAGGCTTCACAAGATCAAGCTCCGACTTCACCAAGTTGTGAAACTTGTGAAGAAAACACCCTATTCTACTTGGCAAGAGGTAGAGGGTGAAGTAATAGGAGGTGGGTTCACTTTAGATTTGGATTTCTCTCACTTTTGCTCAAGTTGCCATTGATGGACTTAAGCTTTTTCTTGAAGAAGAAGATGATGATCAAAATAGAATATGATAAGTGTTGGATTTAAAATGAAAATAAATCAATACTTATCATAAGCTAACCATGGTAAAGTGTAGAGAATGAACTAGGGTTAGTTCAAATGGTTAGGGTTAAGCATGAGACAAGAATGGTTACAAAGTCAAAGCTTCATGAAGCTTCAACTAGAAACAAAGAAAGCCACCATTCTTAGCATAATCTTTTCAAAATAAATAAACAAATAAATAAATGAAAAAGCAAAACCCTAATCATCAACTTAACCATGGTTTAATTCTTTACACTTAACCAAATGAGCAAGTATCATCAAACATGATACAAACATGTGCACAAAAGTATATCACATATACAATTTGCACATCGAGTGAGAAAAACCATTTAAAGTGAACCAATACTAGTTAATGCAAAGTAATATATCAAATATATAATTATACATTAAATCATTAAATCAACACTTGATTTAACGATCCGGTCATATCGCATATAACCGACTAGTATCCTATGTATCGGCTTATCGAATCAATCCTTGATTCGATATCTAGGTTATATCACATATAACCAATCGATACATTCATCGTGAGAATGGAATACGGTATCACATACACGCATTATTCTCGGTCCTGCACATATCTTATATGCGCTCCTATTTCGTTTCGCTTGAGCCAGGAAACCTCTGTGTAGGACTCTAAAGACTCGTCAATACGCCGGTACCAGATGATGATCATATCAAGCACCCACAAGCCGCAAGCGGTCTGCTAAACGTAACGGCCATCCGGGTATTGAGCGATCAGAAGATCGACGAGCTAGCCCGCTCACACTCCTGTGAATCCAACCTGTAACACTTACCGTACAGTCCGGTCTGTTCGTCTGATATGTCGCATATCAAGTCTAGGGGTGGTAAACGTCAGACCCCAATAACCGATAAGTCGTGCCGATGTGAGGCTCATAACGGGTCGAGAAACTACTGGTAACACTTACCAGCAAATCTCTGATCAGCCCTGGCCAGGAACTTCCCTGTTACGACCAATTGAGCACAGCGCAACATCAACCCCCAATACCGGGAGAGACGAAACCCCTCCTATCGCTCATTGCCTCCATATGACTCGGGACTATGCCCAAAGACCACCGTTTTGCACGCCCTCATGGACGTGGTAAGGTGGAGATCAAAGCACAGTGGGAATCACACAAGACTCTATGACGATCTCGGGTCTACAGACTAACCTGCACATGTGTCACCTGAGAACTGCCATCTGACGTGAGGTATAATACCATCTGGGAGTTCTCGGAGTGTCCGTCCAGTGTACCCAGTCTCCACTGAGCACCCGTATACCATCTCTGATGTCAAACACCAATGGATATAGGATCATCCATCGCCCATCTCATAGGTCGAGAAGCGTATACGCTAGTCTACTCTGGTATATCGATGCCCCGTCTCGATACACCCACGACTAGGGACCTTGAAGGATGTACTTATGGACTACCATGTCCCCACTAGTATGATCTGCATCACAGTCGAGGTAGTCAAGTACACATCCTAAGGGCTTTACCAACATGTAACCATAAGACAGTTTAAAGAGACTAGTATACATGTTAAGATAAAGAGTAACCAGATAGCATACTATCATATCGAGCAAGAAAGTCATCTCTATATATGTCCAAGCATCCAATATAATATACATCGTCTATACAATACTGTCCTCTAGGGCATACATACAAGTAACATATGATGAGATCATACTGGTGGGGCCAGGGTAGTCAACGAGTACATCCTATAACTGTTCCTAGTCAAGGGTATATCGAGACAAGGCATCGATACTCCAGAGTAGACTAGCGTACACGCATCTTGACCCATATGACGGGCGATGGATGATCCCATATCCATTGGTGTTGGACATGGAAGATGGTGTACGGGTGCTCAGTGGAGACTGGGTACACTGAACGGACTCGTCGAGAACTCCTGGATGGTATTATACCTATCGTCGGATAGCAGTTCTCCGGTGACACTGGTATAGGTTACTCTGTAAACCCGAGATCGTCATAGAGTCTTGTGTGATTCCCACTGTGCTTTGATTTCCACCTTACCACGTCCAAGAGGGCGTGCAAAACGGTGGCTTTTGGGTACAGTCCCGAATCACATAGAGGCAATGAGCGATAGGAGGTGTTTCGTCTCTCCCGGTATGGGGAGTTGATGTTATGCTGTGTTCGATTGGCTATAACTGGAAGTCCCTGGCCAGGGCTGATATGGAGATTTACTGGTAAGGGTTATCAGTAGTTTCTCGACCCGTTATGAGCCTTACTTCGACACAACTTATCGGTTACTGGGGTCTGACGTTTACCACCCCTAGACTAGATATACAACATATCAGACGAAGAGACCGGACTGTACGGTAGTGTTTACTGATTGGATGCACAGGAGAATGTGCAGTCTTGCTTGTTTATCTTCTGATTGCTCAATACACGGATAGCTGTTACGTTTAGCTGACCGCTTGCAGCTTGCGGGTGTTTGATATGATCATCTCCTACTGCCGGCGTATTGACGTTTCTGTAGAGTCCTACACAGAGGTTTCCTGGCTCAGGTAAAACGGAGTAGGAGCACATATGTGATATGTGCGGGACCGAGAATAATACGATATGAGATACCGTATTCTATTCTCGCGATATATGATATCGGCCCGGTATATTTGATATAGCATCAAGTGTCGATTCGATGAATCGGTACATGTTATATTAGTCGGTTATATGCTATATAGCCGGATTGTCGGATCAAGTGTTGATTCGATAATTTAATGTATAATTATATATGAGATATATTACATTACGTTAACTAATATAAGCTCGCTTTATTGATTCATTTTCTCACCGGATAATACATTGATATATATGCGATATATGTTACTTGTATTAATTTCTTTTGTTGCAAAATATATTATATATGTGATATATAATATTGTAACAAGTTAGGGTTACAAATACAACATGTTTTGTGGAGATTTAAACAAGTTTGGGTTTGATTTTGGTTAGCATTTGGGTTAGCTCTTTAATGAAGCTTCATGAAGCTTTCTTTTGTTTTTAGCTTAGATATTTTGTCCTGATATTTTGTGTAGATATTTCTAACCCAACCCAAACCCTTTACCCTAGTTTATTCTCTACAAGGGTTAAGCCTTCATACTTGACCCATGGTTGGATTTGTAACCATATCAATAATTCATTATTCATCACAAAAGGATTTTCTTCTTCTTCTTCATTCTCTTGGAAGAAAACCTTGACTAGCTTTTCATTTTGTGATGATAAATGGTGAGAAATTCAAAATAAAAGAGAGCTAAATTCCTATTTCATCATCCTCATCTATTCTAGCTACTTAGATTAGGGCTAATAAGTTGTTTAGTGAAGTGCAAGCTTGGGTTAAAGATTCCTCAAGGTAGATCATCTTTGAAAAGTAAGACTTCAAGCAAGCATGGATCATTCGGCTTGTGGAGCCTCTCTAAAGTCTGGAAGTTCATGGATCGCGGCGAAGGGACTACTACTTGGAGCTTATGAAGCGAAGGAACGGACTACAAAGGTTGTAATCCCTTTCTCTTAGATGTAAAGTTGTTTACATGCTTTGTTAATCCTAATACTCTAGTTAAGATCCTCGCTTTAAGTTGTTCGGCACTTGAAATTTTTAGATTTGGTATGGTTGATGCCTTATAGATCCTTGTGATAGTGCCTAGTAACCTAACAGTGGTATCAGAGCCTAGATAGAGCATTAGGCAATTTGTAGACGAAATTAAAAGTCCGATCGAACCCCGAAACGTCATATTTGACCCTCTCTCTCGAAATTTTTTAAAAAGATTGTTTTTTCCTTATTAAAAATACCATAAAATTTACCAGGGGATTCTATGGATAACTGTGAAATACGAACCCCTTATTCCTTCAAGTCGCCGCGGAACCGCGGCAAGACCAAGCATTTCGCGGCGGTTCCGCGGCCATACTTAGGTATCAGGGATAGATGTTTCCAGATAACATCTGTAGGTATTACTACATGCTTCTGGGAATTTTTAATATTACTCAAGTATTGAGTTTTCTGGAGATCTTAGCAATTCGTTGATTCGATCGGAATGTTTAACATTGTCTATTTATCTGGAATGTGAAACAATATGTGGAATTCCTATAGTTAGGCATGAAATGCGAAGTATGTGATATTTCGGATTTAAGATGTCTAAAGTGATTGTGGATTCCAAATGTTGTAGTTTTACACTTTATTTTCTGTGACCGTAAGCGTAGTATGTGGTGTATCGCCGACTTCTTTGCTATACATAAATGACAATCGGGATACGCATACTTGCTTACGTTGATGATATGAGATATTATGTGTTGCTATGATATGTTATATTGGATCGTTGTGTATTGAATAGCCAGGGGTTTTATGTGAGATGAGAGTTTTCTATTTTCATTCATGTAAAATTCATTTGTATGTAATATTCTTTTATTGTGGCACTTCCGGGTTGAGGATGATGTCACCGTTGTATATTATTTACTTTTCCGCATTAGGATAGACCCAAGTCGGAGAGCACAAGTAACCGGGTTCTAGGGTCCAGTGGGAGGCCATCTCGAGGAGTCGAGACCGAGTCTCCTAACCCTAGAATTGGCAGGGTTACTTGCCGCTCTCGTAGGGGTCTAGGGATGTGGTTTTGGCTATTCATCACGACTGTGGAATCCATGTTTTATAAAGGCTCAAAAAAAATCACGGATGTCCTAGTATATCCAATATTTCATATGTTGACTTCTGCTGCAATATTCTGTGGTGAGATCGTATTACTGTCTGAGATGAATGCTTATACTATATGTTGATATATAAATATTGCTGCTTTCGTTTCTTTTGTGATGCTTAGGAAGCGTAATTGATGGGATTTATTAATGAGATTAATAAAAGAAAATAAACCTAAAAGATGTTGTAGAATCAAATTTTCAAAAAGGGTTGCTACAGTTTTTTCTTTGCATAGCAGTATTCCTTGTAGAATATCCAGCACCTTATTCGATAAGGAAAGAGATAAGATCCCTTCACCGGGAGTGACCTCTTTAGCAAAATTGGCAGATACAACAAACTCACAGTTTAGTTTTTGATTGCTTCTATAGTTCTTACTTTGCACAGCGGTATTTGTGAAATATCCTGCACTTTATTCGATGAGGAAAGAGCCGAGATCCCTTCATCGGGAGTGACCTCTTTAGCGAAACTAGAAAAGCCTCAAAAACATTCCATTTTCAAAATCACTTGTTTCTACAACGATATCAAGTTCATTACGCTTATGGTTTTCTGAAAAACCTGCGTAACCCTCCGTCATTTTAGGAAATAGAGTACTTAGTATTCGTGCTGCGTTTGTTGACCATAGTTAAGGCGCAGTGTACGGTAGCTGAGTGATGTTTTCCTATATAACATATGAAGTGATTAATTAGGGCACTCATATGACTTTGTTGACCATAGTTAAGGATTATATGGGTGGGTCTAAATTAATCAAGAAATGACGGGTAGACTGGACTAGTGCTTATGATTTGTTGACCATAGTTAAGGTCATAAGTCACTAGGGGTAAAAGCATTATCGGGAATTTCAAGTGTTGAAATTTGCAATGAGATCGCATACCTTCTATCAGATAGATGGATCCCGATACCCACTGCATGTAAGAGTTACGCCTGGGAGAGTTTTACACATGACAATTAGCCGATCAAGTAGGTGTCTAGAAAGGTGTTAACGGGGTTAAGCCTCTGGGAAAATGAGGTTTATTTTAATTAGGTCCGTGCAAAAGCACGGGGAACCTCCCTCAAAATACCAACACTGATCTGGCTGAAAGATTGGCGAACTTGTAGGGTGTAATTAATCCCGGCTAATCTTACCTTTTAGGGTTTGAATGAAGATTTGATTAAAACAGTGGGAGCCACCCTGATTAGATAAGATAATAACCAATCTAATCTTGCACGAGCGCACGCTAAAGTGTTTTTCTTCTCTCTCTCTCTCCAGGTGGCGACCATGTCAGGCCTTAATCAAGATAATAATCTGGATGTATTGACCGAACCCGCTTGTTATACTGAGCAGGGGAACGTTGGTCCCGTTCTTTCTTATAATTGTTATAAGACTGAACAGGAAATAGGGGAATACCAGAATTCACACGCCGCCCATACGAAGAATAAACATGTTGATGTATCTTCTTCGGATGTGTTAGTTATCGAGAACTGTTTCCCAGTTCACTCTACGTCCTGGGCATTAGATACCGGATCAGGATCCTACATATGCAATATATTGCATGGGCTAAAGAAAGGTAGAGAACTGGGAATGGGTGATCATTCCGTAAGAGTAGGGAATGGTGCAAATGTTGCAGCCAAAGCAGTTGGCGAATATCACCATGTATTACCAAGTGGTAATACATTGATTCTGAATGAATGCTATTATATACCGAACATGACATGAAACATTATATCAGTTTCTTTATTAAGTAAAGAAGGATATAATTTTGTAATACAGGATAATGTTATGAACATCTTCCTAAATCAAAAGTTGATTGGATCTGGCTCATTAAATAATGGCATATACGTTCTAAATCAAAACATAGTTCTTAATAAACAGAACACACACAAGAGGAAAAGTTCAGAAATGAACGAATCCTTCTTGTGGCATTGTAGATTTGGTCATATCAATGCGACACGACTTGCTAAGTTACATAAAGATGGTTATTTAAATACGTTCGAATTATCATCTTATGAAACTTGCCATTCATATCTCAAAGGCAAAATGACCAAAACTCCGTTTAATGGACACGGAGAAAGAGTTACAGAACTCTTGGGACTGATACATAGTGATGTATGTGGTCCCATGTCTACACATGCCAGGAACGGTTCCTCTTACTTCATTACATTCACTGACGATCTCTCAAGATACGGACATGTATTCCTGATAAAACACAAGTCTGAAGTTTTTGAGAAATTCAGAGAATATAAGAACGAAGTAGAGAAAAAAATGGGTAAAAGTATTAAAATCCTTCAATCTGATCGAGGAGGAGAATACTTGAGCAATGAGTTTCGGGATTATCTAAAAGAGAATGGGATTCTCTCTCAGCATACTCCTCCCTATACACCACAGCACAACGGCATATCGGAGCGGAGGAATCGCAACCTATTAGATATGGTGCGCTCTATGATGAGTACCGCTGAGTTACCTATTTCCTTTTGGGGCTATGCGCTGGAGACGACCGCATACCTATTGAATAGAGTTCCAATTAAATCAGTGCCTACCACTCCATATGAGATTTGGAATGGGAAGAGACCATCTCTTAAACGAGTTAAGATATAGGGTTGTCCGGCCTATGTTAAAAAGCAAAATCCGGACAAGCTCGAGGCAAGATCAGGTCTATGTAAGTTTGTGGGATATCCAAAAGATTCCTATGGATATATCTTCTACCATGGTGAGCAACAAAAGGTGTTTGTTTCTCAATATGCCACCTTTTTGGAAAAGGAATTTATTGCAAAAGAAATTAGTGGCGAAGAAGTAGAACTTGAAGAAGTTCCAACAGCACAAACTGCGACTGAAGATTTAATGGAACCAGAGGATTCAGTAGTTCCCGACGAATCCCCGCCTCTCCGACGATCTAGTAGGGTTCCTCATCTACCTGAGAGATACTACGGTTTTCTCGTCGATGGTGGGAGTGAGGATTGCATCATGGAAGATGATGACCCAACTAGCTTCGAGCAGGCCATAATGAGTGGGGACTCTGTGAAATGGCTGGATGCAATGCGATTTGAGATGGAATCCATGTACACCAACAAAGTATGGACTTTCGAAATTGCTCCTGAAGGGATAAAACCCATTGGGAGCAAATGGATCTTTAAGAAGAAACTTGGTGTAGATGGAAAAGTAGAGACTTTCAAAGCTAGACTTGTTGCAAAGGGTTTTCGTCAACGACCAGGTGTGGATTATGACGAAATCTTTTCTCCAGTAGCTATGCTTAAGTCCATCCGGATCTTACTTGCCATTGCTGCATACCATGACTACGAAATCTGGCAAATGGATGTTAAGACCGCCTTTTTAAATGGTGATTTGGAAGAGTGCGTGTACATGACTCAGCCAAAGGGCTTCGCCGACAGTGGGAGCGGCGGAAAGGTGTAAAGCTGCTTAAATCCATCTATGGGTTAAAGCAGGTATCGCAGAGTTGGAACATCTGTTTTGATGTGGTAGTCAAAGAGTTTGACTTCATCAAAAACATAGATAAACCTTGTATATACAAGAAGGTTGCGGAGAGTAAGGTTGTCTTCCTCGTATTTTACGTGGATGACATACTCTTGATAGGAAATGATATTCCTATGCTGCACTCGGTCAAGCTCTTCTTATCACATAGATTCTCAATGAAAGATCTAGGTGATGCCTCCTTCATTTTGGGAATTAAGATCTATAGAGATAGATCTATACGGATACTGGGATTGTCCCAATCTAGGTACATTGACACCATATTAAAGAGGTTTAGTATGGATGAATCCAAGCATAAGAACTTACCCACGATCTCTGGACTCACTCTCTCCAAAGAGATGTCTCCCAAGACTGATTTGGAAAGAGCTCGCTTACAAGGGATACCCTATGCTTCGGCAGTAGGCTCTATCATGTACGTGATGCTATGTACTGACCCGATGTAGCATACTCACTAAGTGTAGTGAGTAGGTATCAAGCAGATCTTGGAGAGAATCACTGGACAGCTGTGAAGAATATTCTCAAGTACTTGAGAAGGACAAAAGAGATGTTCTTGGCGTATGGTAACGGAAAACTCCAGGTGGAGTCCTTTACCGATTCGAGCTTCCTGAGTGATAAAGATGACTCTAAGTCGCACTCAGGATTTGTCTTTACCCTAAATGGACGGGCGGTTTGTTGGAAGTGTTCCAAACAGGAAACCGTGGCAGACTCGACGATGGAGGCTGAATACATCGCTGCCAATGATGCTGCCAAAGAGGCTGTCTGGATAAAGAAGTTGATCACTGAACTTGGTGTGGTTCCATCTATTGAGCATCCAATACCTTTGTATTGTGATAACAATGGAGCTGTGGTTTTGGCCAAGGAACCCAGGTCCCATCAGAAGTCTAGACATATTCTGAGGCGGTATCACCTGATCCGGGAGATAGTTGATCGCCGGGAGATCGAGGTCAGGAGAGTTGATACGAAGGACAACACTCTGGATCCACTCACAAAGGCCATTCCTCAGATACAATTTGAGAGACTCTTGGGGATGTTCGGCATGAGATACTACAACAGCTGGCCTTAGTGCAAGTGGGAGATTATTAGTTATATGTATACCCTAGAGGCCATTGTTGTACATATGATGTATATTATAATGGATGCTTGGATATATATAGAGAGGACTTTCTTGCTCGATATGATAGTATGCTATCTGGTTTCACTTTATCTTAACATGTTAACGAATACTGTTTTGTGATCACGTGTTTATGAAGCCCTTAGGATGTGTACTCGACTACTAGGACTGTGATGAGATCATACTAGTGGGGCCAGGGTATTCAACGAGTACATCCTATAACTGTTCCTAGTCGAGGGTGTATCGAGACAGGGCATCGATACTCTAGAGTAGACTAGCGTACACGTATCTTGACCCATATGATGGGCGATGGATGATCCTATATCCATTAGTGTTGGACATCAAAGATGGTCTACGGGTGCTCAGTGGAGACTGGGTACACTGAACGGACTCGCCGAGAACTCCTGGATGGTATTATACCTATCATCAGATAGCAATTCTCCGGTGACACAGGTACAGGTTAGTCTGTAGACCCGAGATCGTCATAGAGTCTTGTGTGATTCCCACAGTGCTTTGATTTCCACCTTACCACATCCAAGAGGGCGTGCAAAACGATGGCTTTTAGATACAGTCCCGAATCACATGGAGTCAATGAGCGATAGGAGAGGTTTCGTCTCTCCCGGTATGGGGAGTTGATGTTGTTCTATGTTCGATTGGCTATAACTGGAAGTCCCTGGCCAGGGCTGATATGGAGATTTACTGGTAAGTGTTATCAGTAGTTTCTCGACCCGTTATAAGCCTTACATCTACACGACTTATCGGTTATTGGGGTCTGACGTTTACCCCCCCTAGACTAGATATGCAACATATCAGACGAAGAGACCGGACTGTACGGTAGTGTTTACTGATTGGATTCACAGGAGAATGTACATGCTTGCTTGTTGATCTTCTGATTACTCAATACACTGGTGGCTGTTACGTTTAGCTGACCGCTTGCAGCTTATGGATGTTTGATATGATCATCACCTACTGCCGGCGTATTGATGATTTTTTAGAGTCATACACAGAGGTTTCCTGGCTCAGGCAAAATGGAGTAGGAGCACATATGTGATATGTGCGGGACCGAGAATAATACGATATGAGATACCGTATTCTATTCTCGCGATATATGATATCGGCCGGGTATATGTGATATAGCCGGGTCATCGGATCAAGTGTTGATTCGATGAATCGGTACAAGTTATATTAGTCCGTTATATGCTATATAGCCGGATTGTCGGATCAAGTGTTCATTCGATAATTTAATGTATAATTATATATGTGATCTATTACATTACGTTAACTAATATAAGCTCGCTTTATTGATTCATTTTCTCACCGAATAATACATTGATATATATGCGATATATGTTAATTGTATTATTTTCTTTTGTTGCAAAATATATTATATATGTGATATATAATATTGTAACAAGTTAGGGTTACAAATACAACATGTTTTTTGGAGATTAATCTTAGTTATATGTATGCCCTAGAGGCCATTACTGTACATTGGATGTATATTGTAGTGGATGCTGGGACATATATAGGTAGGACTTTCTTGCTCGACATGATAGTACGCTATCTGGTTGCTCTTTATCTTAACATGTATACTTTCTGTCTCTCTGATTACATGTTGATAAAG
The DNA here is from genome assembly GCA_030015575.1 of Agapanthus africanus. Lineage (NCBI taxonomy): Eukaryota > Viridiplantae > Streptophyta > Magnoliopsida > Asparagales > Amaryllidaceae > Agapanthus > Agapanthus africanus. Next base: position 316,279,072 of record CM057346.1, on the reverse strand, counting down.
CCCTTAGGATGTGTACTCGACTTCCAGGACTATGATGCAGATCATACTAGTGGGGCTTGGGTAGTCCATGAGTACATTCTTCAATGTTCCTAGTCGTGGGAATATCGAGACGGGGCATCGATATTCCAGAGTAGACTAGCGTATATCTTCTCGGCCCATATGATGGGCGATGGATGATCCCATATCCATTGGTGTTTGACATCAGAGATGGTATGCGGGTGCTCAGTGGAGACTGGGTACACTGAACGGACTCGCCGAGAACTCCCAGATGGTATTATACCTCACGTCAGATGGCAGTTCTCTGGTGACACTGGTACATCTTAGTCTGTTGACCCAAGATCGTCATAGAGTCTTGTGTGTCTCCCACTGTGCTTTGATTTCCACCCTACCACGGCTCTACTGAGTCATGCAAACAGGTGGTTTTTGGGTACAGTCCCGATTCACATGGAGGCAATGAGCGATAGGAGGGGATTCGTCTCTCCCGGTATTGGGGGGTGATGTTGCGCTATGCTCGACTGGCCATAACAGGAAATCCGTGGCCAGGGTTGCAGTGATATACTGGTAAGAGTTATCAGTAGTTTCACGAATGTTATGGACCCTACGTCGGAATGACTTATCAAGCTACTGGGGTCTGACGTTTACCACCCCTAGGCGAGATATGCGACATATCAGACGAACAGACCGGACTGTACGGTTAAGTGCTACTGGTTGGATTCACAGGAGTGTAATCAGGCTTGCTCGTCGATCTTCTGATCGCTCAATACCCGGGTGGCCGTTACGTTTAGCAGACCGCTTGCGGCTTGTGGGTGCTTGATATGATCATCATCTGCTGCCGGCGTATTGACGAGTCTTTAGAGTCCTACACAGAGGTTTCCTGGCTTAAGCGAAACGAAATAGGAGCGCATATGAGATATGTGCAGGACCGAGAATAATGCATGTATGTGATATCGTATTTCATTCTCGCGATGAATGTATCGATTGGTTATATGCGATATAACCTAGTTATCGAATCAAGGATTGATTCGATAAGCCGATACATAGGATACTGGTCGGTTATATGCGATATGACCGGATCGTTAACTCAAGTGTTGATTTAATTATTTAATGTATAATTATATATTTGATATATTACTTTGCATTAACTAGTATTGGTTCACTTTAAGTGGATTTTCTCACTTGATTTGTGCAAGTTGTATATGTGATATACTTTTGTGCACTACATTGTATCATGTTTGATGATACATGCTTATTTGGTTAAGTGTAAAGAATTAAATCATGGTTAAGTTGTTAATTAGGGTTTTACTTATTCATTTATCTTATTTATTTATTCATTTTGAATAAATTGAAAGATAAATGAATGGTGGCTTGATTTGTTTTTAGTTGAAGCTTCATGAAGCTTTGACTAAATGACCTTTTTGTTCTCATCCTTAACCCTAACCATTTAAACTAACCCTAGTCTATTCTCTACACTTAACTAAGGTTAGAATATGATAAGAATCAATTCTTTTTCAATTATTCTTTAACACTTTATCATATTCTTTCTTCTTCTTCTTCTTCTTCACAAGAAAGAAAAGCTTGCCTCATCAATGGCAAGTGATGGAATCAAGTGAGAAATCCAATTCTAATGTGAACCCACTTCCTATTTCTTCATCCTCTACCTCTTGCGAAGTAGTATAGGGTGTTTTCTTCACAAGTTTCATGACTTGGTGAAGTGGGAGCTTGATCTAGTGTTGCCTCGACGTAGATCATCTTCGGCATCGTAGTCGATGACCTAGCCCGCCCATTTCTCCGATGAAGCCGATGCTAGAGCCCGGGATTTGATTTGGATAGCGAGGGGACTTCATCACGGAGCCAAGGAAGTGGATAACCGGATCTACAAAGGTTGTAGCTCCTTTCCTTTTAAGTTAAAGTCGTTAACTTGCATCGCATAGCCTATAAATCTAGTTAACGATCCGTATTAGGGTTTGTAGACACTTGTAAAATTTCAATTGGGCATGTTTGATCCCTTGTGAGACCTCTAGTGTGTGCCTAGGAACCCTACAGTGGTATCAGAGCCTAGCTAGAGCCTTAGGCGATGCGTAGACGGAATTAGAAGTCCGATCGAACCAAATCCCAAACCCAAAAATGCTCTCTGTACATTTTTGTAATTCGTGGTTTTTTGAGAATTAAAAATATGCAGAAAAATCAGCAGGAGAATCTAAGAGTTTCTGTGAATTTCGATGGACTAACTCCATCAAAGCGCCGCGGTTCTGCGGCACGAGCATGGCTCGTGCGGCGGTTCCGCGGCCATTTAGTCTTATTTTTTGTTTAATTTTGCACCGTAATTCTTAGTTTGCAGTGCTGGTTTTCCTGGGAATTTTTAATAATTATTCAAGAGTTGAATTTTATGGGTTGTATTGAGGACTTGGTGTTTCGACCGAATTGTCTAATTTTGTCAGTGTGTGTTTTTCCGGGTAATTTTAGAATATGTTAAAAAGTTCGACCGGATTTAAATACCCATTTTTTCACCTGCCGGAAAATTTCCAAGTGTTGGATTTTTCCATGGTTTAAGGACGTTCTAAGTAGTGCAAGTAACGCGATGGTCCCTCTAGAAGACAACAAACCTTAACTCGATTATGTGACCGTCTTGAACTGCCCTTTGAACCTTAGGGTTTGGGGCAGTACGGCGTGCCACATGTGAGGCGTTGGCTTGACCCTTCTACGGCTGGACCGTTGGTGCTGAGGCATGAAATGAATGTCTTTGAAGTTATTTTATTCGGTTGATCGGGAAAACTTGGGTGTTCGATTGTTCGATCGGAAAGTTTAACATTTTCTAATTATCTGGAATGTGATACAATAATTGGAATTCACAAGTAGTTATGAGATAACTGAATGAATGTTATAAATCTAGCGGTTTAGTCTCACTTGATCGGTTGCCACGGAATTTTGATATGATCAAAAGTCTGTCGCAATCATGTAGGGTACGCGGATACTCGCCGGGTAAACTTAATAGACAGCCTCGCCCCATAGCCCCGACCAAGTGACTGTAGGAGAACGTCGTCGCCGAAAGCATCCGTTCGGGTGCTCGCGGTGGCGGTGTTCCGCCTTAGTGCACTTCGTCGACGGTATCGGGGGTGCGGCCGCCTACTAAAGTTTGCGACGAGCATTCGATCTGAATGTCGGGAATCCTGTTGAATTGCCCGACTTTATATTGAAAAGTGTTTTCGATTTTGAGACTAAAATGCGGGGTTTATAATTGTTAGGCATGCGATGTCTATGCAGGTTGCGGATTCCAACTGTTGTAGTTTTACACTTTCTTTTCTGTGACCGTAAGTGTAATATGTGATATCGCCGGTTTCGTTGCTATATGTCAACGACAATTGGGATGCGCATATTTACTTACATTGATAACATGTGATGTTATGTGTTGCTGGATATGTTATATTGGATCGTCGTGTTTGAATAGCCAGGGGTTTTTATATGAGATGAGTGTTTTTCATTTTCATTCATGTAAAAACTTGTATGTAATATTATTTTATTGGGGCACTTCCAGGTTGCGGAAGATGTCACCGTTGATGTATATTATTTACTTTTCTGCACTAGGATAGACCCAAGGAGGGGAGCACAAGTAACCGGGTTCTAGGGTCTAGTGGGAGACTATCTCGAGGAGTCGAGTCCGGGTCTCCTAACCCTAGAATTGGTAGGGTTGCTTGCCGCTCTCGTAGGGGTCTAGGGGTGTGGGATAGGGTTGCTTGCCGCCCTAGAATCTGGTAGGGTTGCTTGCCGCTTTCGTGATGTATATTATTCATCACGACCGTGGAATCCGTGTTTTATACTGGCTCGTATTGAAAACACGGACGTCCTAGTATATCCAATATTTCATATGTTTCTTCTGCTGTGATTTATCTGTGATGTGATCATGTGATGTTCTGTAACAGATATTATATATAGTATATATGATATATTATATAAACGTTGCTTATATTTTACACCCGCGCTAGCCCTGCCCCGCTCTGCCGTTAGTTACCTAACCTAACGGTGCAGACGGGACATCGAGGCGAATGCGGATGGCATAAGCGTACGTTATATTTATCTGTGATGTTTAGGTGGACTTAAATGATGGGATATTCATTAATGAGATTAATGAAAGAAAATAAACCTAATTGATGTTGTGGAATCGAATTTCAAAATAAAAACAGGTAGCTACAATTTCAAAATAAACTTAAATGATGGGACATCGAGGCGAATGCGGATGGCATAAGCGTACGTTATATTTATCTGCCCCGCTCTTGCTTTGCATCGCGGTGTTCATTGTAGAACATCCTGCACCTTATTCGATGGGGAAAGGACCGAGATCCCTTCACCGGGAGTGACTCCTTTAGCAATAACTGACAGATGCTACACACTCGGTTTGTCTTTTGATCGCTTCTATAGTTTCTGCTTTACACAGTGATATATATGATATATCCCGCACCTCATTCGACGAGGAAAGGGCCGACGATCCCTTCACCGGGAGTGACCCCTTTAGCAAAACTAGAAAAGCCTCAAAAACATTCCATTTAAAAACCATTTGATTCCGCAACGAGATCAAGTTCAAAGCGTTAAAGGTTTTCATAAAAAAACCATTCGCAACCCTCCGTCATTTTAGGAAGTAGAGTACTTAGTATTCGTGCTGTGTTTGTTGACCATAGTCAAGGCACAGTGTATGGTAGCTAAGTGATGTCTTCCTACACCGCATATGATGCGATTAGTTAGGACAGTCGCGTGACTTTGTTGACCTTAGTTAAGGGTGATGTGGGTGGGTCTAATTAATCACGAAATGACGGGTAGAACTTGACTAGTACTTATGATTTGTTGACCATAGTTAAGGTCATAGGTGCTAGGGGTAAAAACCTTTATCGGGAGTCTCAAGTGTTGAAATTTGCAATAAGATTGCATACCTTCTATATGATAGTTGGATCCCGATACCCACTGAGAGTAATTGTTACTCCTGGGAGAGTTTTGCACTTTGCAATTAGCCGATCAAGTAGGTGTCTAGAAAGGTGTCAACGGGGTTATGCCTCTGGGAAAACGAGGTTTACTGTAATTAGGTCCGTGCGAAAGCACGGGGAACCTCCCTCAAAGTACCGACACTGGCCTGGCTGAAAGATTGGCGAACTTGTAGTGTGTAATTAATCCCGGCTAGTCTTTCCTTTTAGGGTTTGAAGGAAGATTTGATAAAAAGCAGTGGGAGCCATCCTGATTAGATAAAATAATAACCAATCTATTCTTGCAAGAGCGCACGCTGAGTGTTTTCTTCTCTCTCTCTTCAGGTAGCGACCATATCACGCCTTAATCAAGATAATAATACGGATTATAGACCGAACCCGCTTGTTATACTGAGCTGGGGAACGTTGGTCCCGCTCCAACTTATAATTGTTATAAGACAGAGCAGGAAATAGGGGATTACCAGAATTCCCGTGCCACCCAAACGAAGAGAGTGCATGCTGATGCATCATCTTCGGGTGTGTTCATTACAAAGAACTGTTTCTCCGTATCCTCTACGTCCTGGGTATGTGATACCAGATCAGGATCCTAGATATGTAATCTGTTACATAGGGCTACAGAAAGGTAGAGAACTGAGAACGGGTGATAAGTTTCTTGAGGCAGAAAACGGGGCAAGTGTTGCAGCCAAGTCTGTTGGTCACTGTCACCCTGTATTACAAATACATTGATTCTGAACGACTGTTATTAGATACCGAACCTGATATACAAAATCATATCAGTCTCTTTATTAGTAAAGAAATGATAAAATTTTGTATTGTTGGATAATGTTTTGAACATTTCCTATATCAAAAGTTGATCGGTTCAGGCACGTTATCTAAAAGCATTGATGTTCTAAATCAAACTACAGTTCTTAGTATACAGAACACACACAAGAGGATCAGTTCAGAAATGAACGAATTTTTCTTGAGGTATTGTAGACTAGGTCATATCAATGCGACCTGACTAGCTGAAGTTACACGTAGATGCATATTTAAATCAGTTTGAATTTACATCTTATGAAACTTGCGAGTCATGTCACAAAGATATAATGACCTCAGCTCTGTTTATTGGAAACAGAGAAAGAGTTAGTGAACTCTTGGGATGATACATGTTGATGTATAATGGTCCCCTGTCTACACATGCCAAGATCGGTTCTTTTTACTTCATTATGTTCTCTGATGATCTCTCAAGATTCAAACATATGTTCCTATTGAAACATAGGCCCGAATCTTTTGAGATATTCACAGAATATAAGTTAGAAGTAGAGAACCAATAACCGGGTATGAGTTTTATGTCCTATGATAAGATCAGGGAGGAGAATACTTGTGCATGGAATCCTTGGACTATTCTAAAGGAAAATGAGATTCTCTCTCAGCATCACTCCTCCGAATACACCATAGCACGATGGTATATCGGGGTGGAGCAATTGCACCCTATTCGATATGGTGCGCTCTATGATGAGTAATACTGAGTTACCTATTTCCTTTTGGTGTTGTGCACTTGAGAAGCTGCATACCTATTGAATTAGGTTCGAATCAAATCAGTGCCTACCACTCCATATGAGATATGATGTGGGAAGAGCCTATCTCTTAAGTAAGTTAAGATTTAGGATTGTTCGGCCTATGTCTAAAGCAAAATCCTGACAAGATCGAGGCAAGGACAGTTCTGTAGAACTGGAAAGGTTCCAGCTATACAAAACTGCAGCTGATGATTTGACAGAACCAAAGAATTCAATAGTTCCCGACGAACCTCAGCCTCTCCGCCGATCTGGTAGGGTTCCTCATCCGCCTGAGAGATACCTTGGTATCTCGATGACAGTGGGAGCGAGGAATGCATCATGAGATGATGACCCAACTAGTTTCGAACAGGCCTTCGAGAGTAGCGACTCTGTAAGAATAGCTGGATACTTAGCGATCTGAGATGGAATCCATGTACACCAACAAAGTATGGACTTTGGGTGCTATATCTGAAGGGTTAAATCCCCATCAGGAGCAAGTATATCTTGAGAAGATTACTTGGCGTAGATGGAAAAGTTAAGACTTTCAAAGCTAAACTTATTAAAGGTTTTAGTCATCAACCAGGCGTGGATAATGATGATACCTTTTCCAGTGGCTATGCTTAAGTCCATCCAGATCCTACTTGCCACGGCTACATACCATGACTACGATATCTGGTGGTTGGGTGCCATGACTACTTTTCTAAATAATGATTTAGAAGAGAACGTCTATAAGAACACAGCCAGAGGGCTTCGTAAACAGTGGAAGCAGCGGAAACGTATGCAAGATGTTTTATGTGATGAAGCAGGCATCGCGGAGTTGGAACATCTGTTTTGATGAGTTAGTCAAACAGTTTGACATCATCAAAATGGTAGATGAACCTTGTATATAGAAAACGGTAGTAGAGAGTAAGGTGGTTATCCTCGTATTGTACGTGGACAACATACTCTTGATAGGAAAAGAGTTTCCTATACTACGCTCGGTCAATCTCCGGTTGTCATAAGGATTCTCCAATAGGATAAAAATGATACCTCCTAAATCCTGAGATTTGGATCTATGAAATAGATCTAAAGGGATGATAGGGTTCTCACTAGGTATAGTGAGATTATATCAATCGATCCTGGGGAGAATCACTGGAAAAGTTCCAGACTGATAAAGACGACTGAATGTCAGTCACAGGCATGGTCTTTACCCTCAGTAAAGGGACGGTATGTTGGAAGAGTTCCAAGCTAAATACCGTGGCAAACTAGACGATAAAGGCTGGTAACATCGCTATTTAAGATACTACCAAAGAGGCAGTTTGGGTGTATATTGGTTCATAAGATGAACTAGGTTCCTACAATTGTGTGACAATGGAAGTGTGGCTTTGACCCTGGAACCCTGGTCCCATCAGTGACCCAGACATATTCTGAGGCAGCATCACCTGATCATGGAGATAGTTGATCTCCAGGGTGATCGAGGTTAGGAGAGTAGACTCAGAAGACAACACGGCGCGTCCACTCACGAAGGCCTTTTCCCAAAGAGAGACTTTTAGGAGATGGTTGAGTATTAGATACTACAACTACTGCTACAGATGGCCTTAGTGCAAGTGGGAGATTGTTAGTTATATGTATGCCCTAGAGGCCATTACTGTACATTGGATGTATATTATAGTGGATGCTGGGACATATATAGGTAGGACTTTCTTGCTCGACATGATAGTACGCTATCTGGTTGCTCTTTATCTTAACATGTATACTTTCTGTCTCTCTGATTACATGTTGATAAAGCCCTTAGGATGTGTACTCGACTTCCAGGACTATGATGCAGATCATACTAGTGGGGCTTGGGTAGTCCATGAGTACATTCTTCAATGTTCCTAGTCGTGGGAATATCGAGACGGGGCATCGATATTCCAGAGTAGACTAGCGTATATCTTCTCGACCCATATGATGGGCGATGGATGATCCCATATCCATTGGTGTTTGACATCAGAGATGGTATGTGGGTGCTCAGTGGAGACTGGGTACACTGAACGGACTCGCCGAGAACTCCCAGATGATATTATACCTCACGTCAGATGGCAGTTCTCTGGTGACACTGGTACAGCTTAGTCTGTTGACCCAAGATCGTCATAGAGTCTTGTGTGTCTCCCACTGTGCTTTGATTTCCACCCTACCATGGCTCTACTGAGTCATGCAAATAGGTGGTTTTTGGGTACAGTCCCGATTAACATGGAGGCAATGAGCGATAGGAGGGGATTCGTCTCTCCCGGTATTGGGGGTTGATGTTGCGCTATGCTCGACTGGCCATAACAGGAAATCCGTGGCCAGGGTTGCAGTGATATACTGGTAAGAGTTATCAGTAGTTTCACGAATGTTATGGACCCTATGTCGGCATGACTTATCAAGCTACTGGGGTCTGACGTTTACCACCCCTAGGCGAGATATGCGACATATCAGACGAACAGACCGGACTGTACGGTTAAGTGTTACTGGTTGGATTCACAGGAGTGTGAGCAGGCTTGCTCGTCGATCTTCTGATCACTCAATACCCGGGTGGCCGTTACGTTTAGCAGACCGCTTGCGGCTTGTGGGTGCTTGATATGATCATCATCTGCTGCCGGCGTATTGACGAGTCTTTAGAGTCCTACACAGAGGTTTCCTGGCTTAAGCGAAACGAAATAGGAGCGCATATGAGATATGTGCAGGACCGAGAATAATGCGTGTATGTGATATCGTATTTCATTCTCGCGATGAATGTATCGATTGGTTATATGCGATATAACCTAGTTATCGAATCAAGGATTGATTCGATAAGCCGATACATAGGATACTGGTCGGTTATATGCGATATGACCGGATCGTTAAATCAAGTGTTGATTTAATGATTTAATGTATAATTATATATTTGATATATTACTTTGCATTAACTAGTATTGGTTCACTTTAAGTGGATTTTCTCACTTGATTTGTGCAAGTTGTATATGTGATATACTTTTGTGCACTACATTGTATCATGTTTGATGATACATGCTTATTTGGTTAAGTGTAAAGAATTAAACCATGGTTAAGTTGTTGATTAGGGTTTTACTTATTCATTTATCTTATTTATTTATTCATTTTGAATAAATTGAAAGATAAATGAATGGTGGCTTGATTTGTTTTTAGTTGAAGCTTCATGAAGCTTTGACTAAATGACCTTTTTGTTCTCATCCTTAACCCTAACCATTTAAACTAACCCTAGTCTATTCTCTACACTTAACTAAGGTTAGAATATGATAAGAATCAATTCTTTTTCAATTATTCTTTAACACTTTATCATATTCTTTCTTCTTCTTCTTCTTCTTCACAAGAAAGAAAAGCTTGCCTCATCAATGGCAAGTGATGGAATCAAGTGAGAAATCCAATTCTAAAGTGAACCCACTTCCTATTTCTTCATTCTCTACCTCTTTCCAAGTAGTATAGGGTGTTTTCTTCACAAGTTTCATGACTTGGTGAAGTGGGAGCTTGATCTAGTGTTGCCTCGACGTAGATCATCTTCGGCATCGTATTCGATGACCTAGCCCGCCCATTTCTCCGATGAAGCCGACGCTAGAGCCCGGGATTTGATTTGGACAGCGAGGGGACTTCATCACGGAGCCAAGGAAGTGGATAACCGGATCTACAAAGGTTGTAGCCCCTTTCCTTTTAAGTTAAAGTCGTTAACTTGCATCGCATAGCCTATAAATCTAGTTAACGATCAGTATTAGGGTTTGTAGGCACTTGTAAAATTTCAATTGGGCATGTTTGATCCCTTGTGAGACCTCTAGTGTGTGCCTAGGAACCCTACAATTAAAACAAGTTAGGGTTTGATTTGGGTAAGCTTTTTCATGAAGCTTCATGAAGCTTTCTTTTGTTTTTTGCTTAGATATTTTGTCTTGATATTTTGTGTAGATATTTCTTAACCCAACCCAAATCCTTTACTCTAGTTTATTCTCTACAAGGGTTAAGCCTTCATACTTAACCCACGGTTGGATTTGTAACCATAACAATAATTCATTATTCATCACAAAAGGATTTTCTTCTTCTTCTTCATTCTCTTGAAAGAAAACCTTGACTAGCTTTTCATTTTGTGATGATAAATGGTGACAAATTCAAAATAAAAGAGAGCTAACTTCCTACTCATCATCCTCATCTATTCTAGCCATTTAGATTAGGGTGTTCACATCACTAATAAGTTGTTTAGTGAAGTGAAGCTTGGGTTAAAGATTCTTCAAGGTAGATCATCTACGAAAAGAAACACTTAAAGCAAGCATGGATCATTCGGCTTGTGGAGCCTTTCTAGAGTCCAGAAGTTCATGGATCACGACGAAAGGACTACTACTCAGAGCTTATGAAGTGAAGGAACGGACTACAAAGGTTGTAATCCCTTTCTCTTAGATGTAAAGTTGTTTACATGCTTTGTTAATCCTAATACTCTAGTTAAGATCCTCGCTTTAAGTTGTTCGGCACTTGAAATTTTTAGATTTGGCATGGTTGATGCCTTATAGATCCTTGTGATAGTGCCTAGTAACCTAACAAACGTAACACTCAGGAATCTACATCGATATACATGTGTCATACTGTTTTTCCATTTGAAATAATATGAATCGTGGTGTTTTTGAAAATAAGGGCTACGTTGTTTTTAAGAAAAGATATATCCTTTGAAATATCCATAGAATCCCTTGTCCTGTCTTTTAAAATACCCACGATTCGTTAGCTTTGAAATAGGTATAAATCGAATCTAGTCTAACATTTACAGTAAACTACAGGACTGAGCGAATAGACTAATCGAAAAGGGTATGGAAACCACCTACATCTGAGCTGATATGTATGTATGTATGTATATATATATATATATATATATATATATATATATATATATATATATATAATAGTCGGGATCCCGCCTCAATAGTATCCCATATGATACACCATCTAATATGACATCCTCGAGTCAAGAGTGCAGATCTATAATCCATAGCTTGTACGGTAAATCCATCATACGGCATCCTAAATTAGGGTACGGGTCAAATATCACATTTATCTCATTATTCATCTGGTATCCACATCATCACATATCGTGTGCAGGGGATACTAATCTAAGTCTAGTACACTACTAATATCATCAACAATATCATGATCTGGCTACTGATCTAAAGTCGCATACAATCCGATGTCATCAGCACATATTATCATATAGAAGTATACATCGCCCAAGCGATCCATTATAAATATCATAACATATCTCATCTCATATCTCGATCATATGTCAACTATCATATATATATCATCATGCATATGGTATCGTCGTCCAACGATCCGCTTTAACATCATGACATATCTCGGTCACATATTAAATATCTCACGGCATCATGCCCAATCATATCGACTCATTCCTAAGTATCATATAACATCCTCATCATCCAAGCGTATGAATACCAATATATATATGTCCCCAATACGCACAAGGAAGTAAATGTATGCGAGTATGTGTATGTGCGTGTATGCAAATCTTTACTCTAGGGTTTCGTGACTAAGAAATCGACTAAAGTCCTTTCTTCAATTCTCGCTAACACTAACCCCTAATCTCCTAAAGCTTTTCTTGCTAAGGTTAATATCACACACTAACATGTAAAAGTATATCTATATCACATCACATCGTTTCTCACAACTTTGCGGGGGTGCTATACGCCATCCACCCGACTTCCCCCATAGATATAAATCTACTCACCTTGATCTTCGCTTGCCGAAGTCCATGTCGCCATCTTCTTCTTCATCATCCGAAGTCCACGTGGGGGTACCTACATATATACACATATAGTATCGTAAAAAGAAATCTCGCACAAAACCAAAACAGTGTACGTATAACATAGGTTTAAACCTATGGTCTACATGTGCAAGAAGAACCAAACAATCCCGATGGTTGATGTACGAACATCCAACAACCAACATCAAAACCAAGCACTAAAAATACGGAAAAGCATAACCCAAAACTGCCCAAAACGTTCTCAGATTTTGACTCAGGTCAAACTAGTCAATTTTTGCATATGGAGTTGCTCTAAGTATATGATAACAATGCCCTGGACCAAAAATCAAAAGGTTCCCCTCTGAACTGGCCGTAAATTGCGTCCCAAAACATTAATTCTGTGTCCTAGATTGGGGGTTAGGGTCCAGGGTTTTGGGTATAGGTCCTAGGTTGCCTGCATGTCTCATGGTGAAGGGAACTTCTTTTACCAAGGTCTCGGGTCATCCCAGATCTCTAAATACCAATTTCTAGTTCATTAAAAGACGTAAAACAATTTTAGCAACCAAGTAAAACACTTCCAGATTTTCCTCAGGTGGCAATTGAGATATTTTGCATACAAGAGGGGTCTAATTTACTAGAGATGGAGCTATAGAACAAATACGAACCAAAATGCAATAGGTCTGGCCGCAAATTGCGGCCAGAGGGAATATTTCTGCGGCCAAGGTGAGTGCTTATGGGCTAGGTATTCAGTAGGGGGTCTTAGGTTGCCTGCATATATCTCAGTGTTTGCTAAATAATTTTTCACGTCCCCGAGTGTTAGCAGATTTCCAATTACCATCATATTTTCACAGTTTTCCGATGTCGGGGTTTCTAAGCTCGTATTCCGGGGTTTGTTCTATGTTTTCAGTCCAAGATACAATCCCTACAGGGGTCATAAGGTTTCTACTAATCTCAATTACACTTCACAATTCAAAATTTCTCAAAACCCTCATCTAGGAATTTCTAGGTTCACAAAACCACTCGATATCGATAATAAGCATATATGGATGCCTAAGGAATTTAAATACTATTCTAAGGGTGCAGAAATTACCTAAATTGGCAACTCAAGAAAATTCTTGAGTTGCCCAAAGTCCTCAAAATTTGATTTTTCTTGGTCCAATGTGCTTCCCTTGAGCTTATGCATGCTTTTTGTGAAATAGAGATAGGGTTTTGGGTTTGTTTTAGGGGTGTTTTGAGGCATGAAGTGGAGGAGGGAGATGGGGGCTGCCATGGGTGAAGAGGGAGAAGAAATGATGAATAGGTGAAGAGAGAAACAATGAGCCATGACTATGGTTTGACCCCTCACCCTCTCTCTCTCTCTATACATGCATGCCTCTTATCATGATTGTGTCCCCCCTCTCTCTCCAAATCATCATGATACCTTTTTCCCTATTTCTTTTCCTTTTCTTTTCTTTTCTCTAAATAAAAACCAAAACAAAACAAGAAAGCCATGTAGAAAATGTAACACAAGTGTAAAATTGATATGGTGCATGTCATGTGCACAAAACACGCATAATGCGCGATTAGCGATATTTAATCGCGATTAGCGCTAAAATGGTGCAAAATAAATCATAGAATTTCATAATTCGCCTAAATCATATAAAACAGCCTCATTTCAGTAATTTATATAATTTTCCAAATATTTTCCACTTTATCGGTATTTAATTATACCGCATCATTAAAATATTTCTAATATTTATTATTTAATTATAAAGATTCCTAAAAATAACATTTTATTTTTCCGAAATGTTGCAATCTTCCCCCTTAAAGAAATTCGGTCCCCGAATTTAAATTTAAACCCCTCAATTACTAAAACATTCAATAAAAAGATCATGTCGTCGGGGCTCCGAAATCATCAATAAATAAAACGCATCATAGCGCAATGCATGCGCATGAAAAATGAGCAGATAACTCAAAATCAAAACTTCGTCATGCGTCACACAAATCTTCGGATTTGCACGGATATCATCGGAGTTACGGTGAAGACACCAATATCAAAATCCATTACGAAAACCAGCATGATATACATCAAAACTATAGTATGTACATAGTACGCATCGTTTTAAACTTATCAAAACATTTGAAAAGAAATGCATGCCAATCCCTCTTTTTTCAAATCACCGTGTGATGCGCGTATCACAGCACAAGTAGCGGACGTCCATTTATAAGAAAATAACTATACATATACTTATCCTTTGTTTAATAAGCCCGTGTCACGACCCGAAAGAGCACGTGACTGGCCCTCGAACCATATGAAGTCTATAGGACTCCATCTGATCCAAGTAAGCCAAAAGCCCAGAAATCTAAAACCATTTAAGGAGTAAATAGGGAAAATTAGTTTTAAGAGGTAAAGAAAACATGTTTGAAAATCAAGTTTTTAAATAACTAAGCCGAATATGAATTTTTTAAAATGTGTAATTTTTCCTGAAAATTTCGGCAGAGTTTCCTTTGTAAAAACTGGCCCCGAACGGGGTACTACAAGAATAATATATATGACATGATAAAAGGCATCCCCAAGCGGGAGCTAGCTCTTCGTCAATCGACGGTCACAACCACGCAAGCAATAATAATAAACAACGCCAAGGGGCGAGGATCAAAACTGAAAAGAAACTCAAAAACAGCCAGAAAACCGCAATACTACAAGCGCGACTCTAAGGTCGAAACAATACAACACTGATTTCTAAGTCTGAAACAAACTACAAGTTTTTGGTTGATGGAAAATTCTAGATACAATAAAAATACATGAACAATGGCGGTTCTGATACAAAGAACCCACCTAACCAAGCAAGTCACCCATAGGAAGCAGTGTGCCAGAAATGCCGCTATGGAATCTGTACGGCAAAAACCTGCAAGAACAGGGGCACAACAGGGGTGAGTTGCCAACTCGTGAATAGAAAATATCTACAAGCAGAGATCGAATGCATGACCTATCCTAGGTCAATACGTTCAGATAATAAATAAACCTCAATATGAATAAAGCTGAAGCATGCTAAACTGGCAATGTAATCTCTATACATGAGTGTAGTGCCAAGTGCTCGTGCTGGTGCCTCAGGTAATAGCATGTCATGAATATGAGGTATGATCAATGTAATCAAATCTGCACACTCGTGGATCCCGTCCACTCGTCACCCACTGACAATAACCACCATGCATGTAAATATCATGAATCATGTGCATGGGAAATAATATGAGGATATAACCACCCGTGTCCCTTGCGACACATCAAAATCATGGAACCAGGGTGCCCAGCATCGACACCCGAAAACATCATGAAAACTGTGCCCAGCATCGGCACGTAAATCCTCATATATCGGGCTCCGTCAGTCCGGATCGGCCCGCGGGCTCTGTCTGCGGTATCGGCCCTCGGCCCCGGCAGTATGCCCAAAACATCTATCGACTCTGGTCGGTATCCTCCGGATAACCGCCAGGTCCAACTAATCACCGGTAGGTACTCGCCCGCCTCCAGGCACAATCGGCAAAGCTCATCGATCATCTTGCCGAGGGGAACCATACCGGGTCCACCATGTACCCGCAATCGGCTCATCCACGCCTCGATTCGGGTTACACATATCGCTCTCAGCACCGAGAAAACACATGGTGGACGCACTGAAATATCATATCAAGGGTAACCGGGTTTTTAAAGAAATGACATATTCTCTTTTGAAATACCCTCGGTTCCCAAATCCAGAAATATCATAGAAACAACATATCTCAATGCGTACAGTCAAAGCATGATGTATGCGGCATGTAACAGTAATGCAAGCATATCAGTAAGTCATGCAACATGGAATAATAATGTGCACATGTCGAGGGAGACCGCTCTTTTAAAAGGAATCTGTTTTTAAAGAGTATCTTGCGGTTCCCAAATCCCCAATCAAGCTAGAATCATCTATATATGTGTACAGGTATAAGTGTACAATATGCCATGCCAGAATCATATCATGAATGCAATAGTATTATAGTGTAGTGACATGGCAATTATCGATGATGAGTGTGTGAGCCGGCAACAAGTGTACGTGGAACATATACATCATCGATAATGGTGCTGGTGTCCTATCAGCATGACTGAATGTCACAACAATACAAGCGATGCAATGCAAATAGCAGGAATATGCGGAAACGAATGATCAACGCAAAAGTACAGAACCTGCCCCAATAGATATGTCATGCAACCTTGCCTTTTGAAATAAGACGAATCAGGGCTTTTGGTAAAGTAAGGGCTACGGTGTTTTAAGAAAAGATGCATCATTTGAAAATATCCGTATAACCCTTCTGCTTATCTTTAAAATATCCCCGATTCGTTAGTTTTGAAATAGGTATGACTCGGTCTAGTCTAATGTCTACTAAATAATCTAGACAGGAGGGGTATGAAACCACCTAATCTGAGTCAATATATAAATATAGATATGATAGTCGGTGATCTCGCCTCAATAACATATCGTATGATATCCTCGAGTCATGAGTGCGGATCTATCATCAATATCGGCTCGTACGGTAAATCGTCGTACGGCATCCCAATAGCTGGGTAGGGGTCAATATCACACTATCTCATCACATATCAGGTATCACTTATCATCAGATCACACAATCTGGGGTACTACTGTAAGTCTAGTACAAATCGACACCATCTATAAAATATGAATGCGGGTAAAGCACATGTCCAAAGGCCCGCTAAAACTATCATATCGCACCTCAAAGGCAAACTATGTCACATCGCCGATCTCACGGCCTCACATCAAGTATCATCTCAAACCACGTATCATCCTCAAATCCCGTATATAAACACATAGTCCCATACCCATGTGTAGATATACGCACCATCATATGCACTCTAATAAATGAAAGAATGAATGCAAGTATGTGTGTAAATGTATGTGTGAGTGCAACCACTACTCTAGGGTTCGCACTATACTAAACCAATATATTCTTATCATCAAAATATCATTATTACCATCAATAACCCTAAACAACACATAATAAATATTCGTGTGTATACGTATTCGTATACATCACCACGGACTGCGGGGGTGCTATACGCCATCCACCCGACTTCTCCCCGTAGATATAAATCTACTCACCTTGCTTCTCGTGTGCCAAAGCCGATGTCGCTATCTTCACCTCCTTTGCCTCAACATCACGCGGGGTACCTACAAGTATATCACAATGCTAAAGCACATGAAAATCACATTGGAAACCAAAATGGCACACGCTACCCGCATAGGTAAAAACCCATCGACTCGCATGTAAACACAATCAAAATCCACTTGTCGTTGACGTCCAAACGCCACCCGACAGGAATGAATCACCAAATACCAAAATCCATGCTAAAACAAGTCCCAAATTATACACCAACATAGGAAAATCAACCCAGATTTCACCCTAGATGGAATCAGTCAAAACTAGACATACTCAGGGTCAAAGCTAGAGGAAATGGGGGCATGCACAGAAAACGAGGCAATTCCTTAAAATACCTTATTTTAGAATTTTCCATAATTTTTCCCCATTTATCTGTATTTAATTATACCAGAATATTAAAATATTCATTAAAATAATATTAAATTTTAAAATTTCCCAAAAATCATATTTTATTATTTTGAAGACGTTACAGCCCGTCTCACCGTTTTGAAAATGATTTAGAAGGGTTTCCTTGTTTTAAACGTTTCGTGTCATCTTGGACACGAAGGTAAATACTGACACTATAGATCCCTTTTTTAGAAATCCATCCGACAACTATCAATGCATGCAAAATATATCCAGGTACAGTCCTCTGACTAGTCCTGCTCAGTACGAAAACAATAATAAATATCATAAAAAACTACTGCTCCATAAGAAATCTATCCCAAAAATGTGCGTAAAATGTCGTGTGCGTCTGGTGCGCACGGAAATCGAAATCCATAAACTTGCCATACATGTGCACAGAACAAAACTAAGTGTAGTGGGTGTGCACGAAACACCTGTCATAGGTAACGGGTGTGCCAGACAGCAATATCAGGCGCATCTGGTATGCACAAAGAAGCCCGATTTACTGCATCTGGTGTGCACAAAATCCCATCTCATATCATGCGTCCAACATGCGCGAAAATCCAAATAAGGTGCATCCATCATGCACGAATAAAAATTTAAATCATGTGCATCCAACATGCATGAAATCACGAAATCTAATATCAAGCGCCGAACATGCGCAAAAGTCCAATCCAAGTGCATCAAATATGCGCAAGAATCCAATCAGGTGCACAAGGTGCACAAAACAAATATCGAGTATCACAATCGAAATCGACGGTATGCAACACATTCGTATCCAAATACAAATCAGGTATACCGTGGTATATAATCTCACAACCATGTGCATCAGTGTGCACAAAAGCATATCAAAATACTAAAAGTGCATGAAAACTATGACAAAAGCGTAAGTCAAATCACATGCATAACATAGGCATGAAATCAAAATCAACATACCGAATGACATCAAAATCGAAGTCAGGTGCAACTGTGGTGCAAAAAATACGTATCAATGCACAAAATCAACCCTACGGTATGAAATCCATGAAATCATAAATATGTGCAGCCAAGGCACAAAAACGATATCAAGCGCAATAACTGTGCACACATCATAAATCAACACAACGGTGTATAAAATATATATCAAGTGTAATAACTATACACAAAATATAAATACCCAGTAGGTGCAACCATGGTGCACAAAAGCAAATATCATGAAACCCGGTCATCAAAACTCAATCATGCAATAAATCACCAAAAATACCGAAATCCAAAGTGACTGATACGTGATAGTCAACTCATGAAATCACAAATCGTAAATACTGTCCTTGATATGTCCTTCCTTCAAGGTCGAGAAAGTATCGGTGCATCCAATGCTAGCAGAGCAAGATATCTACTTGCCTCCTGATCATGGCCTGCCGTCTGGTGCCCTTAGGCTCTCGTCTCTCATTTCGAATTGCTAAGTACATAGCTTCACGGCTCAACGGTCCAATATGGAAATGATAATGGAAGTAGTCCGCTCTGGCACGTCCTCTAAAGATCTTTGGCCAACTCTTATGGTCACTCATAACATATCTCGTCGACGATGTTGAACTCTGGCCTGCTGGGCATGTGCAATATGACTGATCCTGGATCCAAGTCTCTTCATATAGTATTTCCAGGAAGGTCCTGTCAAGGTCTCTCCCCAATCTTGTTTTTGCCGAACTGCCCGGAAGTCATCATCTTTACTATATCTATTTCTTGTTCCGGAATGGCTGCAGACTCATCATGACTCCTCCTGGAAGATAAACCCATAGTTAACGCCTCTGCTTGCGTATCACATCTCTGATGTCAGCGGAGTGGAACGTCCTCTCGTCACGATCTCGTACAAACCTTTTACTCCACATTCCTCCAATGTCGACCGATTCGGACTCGTCTCCTCGTGTCTGCATGGACTACGCTCGAACGGTTATACTCGTATCTGGAGTCTTCCAAGGAATGTATCCCATCACATGATATCCGAATGATGTCAAACTTTTTGATCGATTCGTCGAGGTTCCATAATCCCCCAAGAGATTAACATCTGTAAGTCGATGTACTACACCCCACGAGTTGCGGGGAGGCGGAAAAATGAAAAACAATCTTGTTCTTTGGATTAACATCGACTAAACGAAGAATCTTTGCTAAACTATAACTAACATATACATAGGAGTTGTTAAACTACTATGAAAAGAGATTATACCTAATGAACCTAGTCCTTCGTCATTTCGTTATCCACCTCCTCCTCGGCCTTCTCTATGTAATAGACGATCCACCCGAGAGCTTCTACTCCAAGCTTCACCTCTAATCTTGAGGTAACTAGGTTTCTTTAGTTGCTAATCAAAGGCACCTAGATGATATAGAGAATGGTTATAGATTAATTAGTCTATCTAATCCTTGATCTCAACACATGAGTGGTAGGATTAGGGTTTGAACAGAGAGTGAGTTTGAGGAGAGAGAAGGTGAGCATGAGAATGATCATGAAATAATGAACTCTCTTGAATATATGAAGCATAATCATTTATCAAATAAATAAATAAAATGATTAATCATCAAGCTTCATTAATTCAATATGTGTGATTCACTACATGAGTCATTAACCATTTAATGATGCATTAATGACATGGATGAATCACACAAATGAGTCACTAAAGCAATAAATGCTTATACCACCTAAACCCTCAAGTCACCATACTTCTAGAAGCTTCCCGCCAAATTACGAGAACGCCCCTCCTATCCGTGAAAACACGAAAAATCTTTAGACTGTATAAATCCAATAATCGGATTCTAGAATTTGGCTTAAACCAAAGCCGGCTAGTAAAAACTTTCCGAACATCGTACGTGCGTAAACACACGTATGCGTCCGAACCCTTGTCGTAAAACCATACGACCTCTATATCGTTTCGCCTGGAGCAGGGAAACTCAATGTGTGGGACTCTAAAGACTCGACTACTACGCTGGCAGTGGGTTTAACCACAGACCGTAGGCAGCACTAGCTGTACGTAACGGTCCCCAGGTAGATGTCGATAAGAAGGCCGATGAGGAAACCCATCCGAACTCCTACTGTGCCTGATGTGACAATCTCCATACAGTCCGGTCTGTTCGTCTAGGACTATCGCATATCGGGCCTAGGGGGCGGCAAGCGTCAGTCCCCTAAAAGCGGTATAAGTCGTGTCGGAGCGAAGCCCATTACACCATGAGAAACTACTGGAAAACCTACTAGTAAATCTCGCTTGCCCTGGCCAGGGACTTTGCGTAATGGCTCTCTTGACACAGCGCGATATCAACTCCCAATACCGGGAGAGACGAATCCTGTCTAACCACTACTGCCTCCAAGTGTTCGGGACTGCACCCAACTGCTACATGTTTGCACGACTCCTTTGAGCCGTGGTAGGGTAGCAATCTAAGAACAGTGGGACACACTCGAGGCGAAGTAGCAGTGTCAAGTCTGCGGACTATATTGTATTCATGTCACCTAGGAACTGTTAACTGACGACGGGTATAATACCAACCAACAGTTCCCTGCGAGTCCTGTTCGGTGTACCCGTAACCCAACGAGCACCTGTATACTATCTCCAGTACGACGTACTGATGGCTGTGGGACAGACCATCTCCCCAACTGGGATGAGAAGCGTACACACTAGTCTACTCTGGAGTATCGATGCCCTGTCTTGATAATCCTATGTCTAGGGACCTGAAAAAGGATGTGCTTGTAGACAACCCAGACCCCACTAGTGTGACTGCCATCACAACGCTGGTAGTCAAGCAAGATCCTAAGGGCTCTATCAATACGTACACACATATTAAGATAGATAAAACCAAGTAGCATACTACCATGTTTAGCAAGACTGTTAATATAACTGTGAATATCCCAAGCTTTCATTAAGTAATATACAAGCTAGTATGATACAATAATGGCCCCTAGGGCATATACACTAACAATTTCCCACTTACACTAGGGCCATGTACTGGCATATCGATGACCGATCATCTCGAGTAGCCTCTCGAACTGAATCTGAGGTAAGGCCTTTGTGAATGGATCAACAATGTTCTCCTCTGTAGCAACACTCCGGACCTCGATCTCCCAGCGATCTATGATCTCCCTGATCAGGTGATACCGCCTTAAGATGTGTCTGGACTTCTGATGGGACCTGGGATCCTTCGCTAAAGCTATAGCTCCGTTGTTGTCGCAATACAGAGGTATTGGATTAACAATGGTAGGAACCACCTGAAGTTCTCTGAGGAACTTCTTCATCCAGACCGCTTTTTTTGCGGCATCGCAAGCAGCAATATACTCCGCTTCCATCGTCGAGTCAGCAACGGTGTCCTGCTTGGAACTCTTCCAGCACACCGCCCCTCCATTGAGGGTAAAGACATAACCTGACCATCCTTATCACTCTGGAAGCCGGAATCAGCAAAGGCCTCGATCTTGAGGTCTTTTCCGCCGTAAACCAAGAACATCTCCTTAGTCCTTCTCAGGTACTTGAGAATGTTCTTTACTACTATCCAGTGCTTCTCCTCTGGGTCTGACTGATACCGGCTTACCACGCTCAGTGCGTAAGCTACATCTGGTCTGGTGCACAACATCGCATACATTATAGAGCCTACCGCAGAAGCGTAGGGTATAATCGACATGCGTTCCCTTTCCAAATCAGTCTTGGGAGACATCTCTTTGGAGAGGGTGATTCCGTGACAAGCCGGTAGATTACCGTGCTTAGAATCTTCCATACTGAATCTTTTCAGTATAGTGTTGATATACCTGGACTGCGAACGTCCCAACATCCTCTTGGATTTATCACGATAGATCCGGATCCCCAGAATGTAAGGGGCATCACCCAGGTCTTTCATGGAGAACCTGTGTGACAAGAATCCTCTGACAGATTATAGCATAGGAATGTCATTTCCTATTAATAGAATGTCATCCACGTACAAAACGAGGAATATGACAGTTCGTGCTACAATTTTACTATATATACATTGTTCATCTAGATTTTTGATAAAGTCATATTCTTTGACCGCTTCATCAAAAAAGATGTTCCAACTCCGCGATGCCTGCTTTAGTCCATAAATGGACTTAAGCAACTTGCACACTTTCCCGCTGCTCCCACTCTGATTGAAGCCTTCTGGCTGATCCATATAGACTCACTCTTCCAAATTACCATTTAGAAAAGCCGTCTTTACGTCCATCTGCCAGACCTCATAATCATGGAAGGCGGCAATAGCAAGAAGGACTCGAATGGATTTGAGCATAGCCACTGGAGAAAAGGTTTCGTCGTAGTCTAAACCAGGTCTTTGACGAAAACCCTTTGCAACAAGTCTAGCCTTATAGGTTTCCACCTGTCCATCTACACCAATCTTTTTCTTGAAGATCCATTTGCATCCTATGGGTTTTACCCCATCTGGAGCAAAGTCCAAAGTCCATACTTTGTTGGTGTACATGGACTCCATCTCGGTCTGCATTGCATCTAGCCATCATACCGAGTCGCCGCTCTGGATGGCCTGCTGGAAGCTAGTAGGTTCATCATCATCAATGATGCAATCTTCTCCATCCCCATCTATGAGAAAACCGTAGTATCTCTCAGGCGGATGAGATGGACAACTATTCCTGCGGAGGGGTGCGGGAATGTCCTGTTCTTCTTGAACTACTGGTTCTACCAAACTTTCAGTAGTAGTTTCTGATTCTGGAATTTCTTCCTGTTCTATTTCGCTCCAACTTGTTTCCTTTTCTAAAAACCGATGTTCTAGAAAATGGGCATTACGAGAAACAAAAACCTTTTGTTCCTCTGCGTAATAGAAATAATACCCCATGGAGTTCTTTGGATATCCCACAAACATACACTGTACTGATCGTGCCTCGAGTTTGTCCGCATGCTTCTTTTTAACAAAAGCCGGACATCTCCATATCTTTAGATACTGAAGATAGGGTTTCTTCACACTCCACATCTGATATGGCGTGGTAGGCACAGTCTTGGTAGGAACTATGTTCAAAAGATATGCTGCTGATTCTAACGCATAACCCCAGAAAGATCGCGGTCAGCATTACTCATCATGAAACGTACCATATCCAATAGGTTTCGATTCCGTCTCTCCGATACACCGTTATGCTGTGGAGTGTATGGAGGAGTAAGCTGAGAGAGAATTCCTTTCTCTTTTAGGTAACCTAGGAACTCGGCACTTAAGTATTCACCACCTCGATCAAATCTCAGTGTCTTGATACTTTTGCCGGTTTGGTTTTCTATTTCATTCTTAACTCTTGGAATTTCACAAAAGCCTCGGATTTATGTTTCAAGAAGAAAATGAATCCGTACCTAGAGTAATCATCCGTAAATGTAATGAAATAGGAAAAACCACCTCTTGGATGTATAGACATTGGACCACATACATCGCTGTGTATGAGTCCTAAGAGCTCGCTCGCTCTTACTCATGTCCAGTGAATGGAGTCTTTGTCATCTTTCCTTTGAGACATGATTGACAAGTGGCATAAGTTTGATATTCGAACGAGTCCAAATATCCTTCTCTATGTAACTTAGTTAACCTTGTCTCATTGATGTGACCTAGTCTACAATGCCATAAGAAAGCCTTATTTAAATCTGGAGATTTTCTTTTTAGTGTGTTCTGAACATTGAAAATCTGTAATTAGTTTAAGACATATATACCGTTATCTAGTGTACCGGACCCAATCAAACCATGATTTAGGTGGATATTAACAACATCGCTTACAAACGTGAAATCATAACCTTTATTTGATAACAAGGAAACTGATATGATATTACACGTTAAACTAGGTACACAAAAACAGTTATTCAAAACCAAAATATGTCCACTCGTCAATCCCAGGTGATAATCCCCTACGGACACAGCTCCCATGCTAGCTTCATTAGCAACCTTTAGGATCATATCACCAACCTTTTGGGTCATATCACCATCCTTCAGCACTCTACGGTTTCTCAGTGCCTGCAATGAATTGCATATATGAGATTCTGATCCGGTATCCAATACCCAGGAAGTAGAGTTGATTGACAGACAATTCTCAATTACAAACACACCCGAAATCGAAGCCACAGCTTGCTTCGGTTCCTGGTTGTTGGCGTTCCACGCCTTGCAATCTTTTTTCCAGTGCCCTTTCCTATGACAATGGAAGCACTCATCCTTGGCCACTACTGGCACCGCAAACTTTTTCTTTCCCTTCGCTCCCACCTTACTAACACCACCTCTAGGTTTGGTGGCGGCCTTATTCTTCCTTCCTTTGGCCTTAGCCTTTGACCAGGAAGAAAAAGCACCGCGAACAAACATAGCGGGTGTTTCCCTTGCTTTCTGCAAGGTGCCCTCTGCACTCCTCAACATGTTAAGGAGTTCTGGAAGTTCAACTTCTTTTCTTTGAATGTTGAAATTTAGAATAAACTGGGCATAGGTGGAAGGAAGGGACTGGAGAATCGAGTCTGTATAGAGCTCATTATCCAAAGTCGTCCCAAGGTTTACGAGCTTTTCAATATAGCCAATCATCTTTAGGACATGTTCTCCTACCGATGATCCGATGGCCAACCTCGCCGGAAACAAGTTCTTTGAGGTATTGTATCTTGCTATACGAGATTGCTCTCCATAAAGTTCCTTTGTATGGAGAAATATGGATTCAAGATCCATATCCTCGTGCCTCCTCTGATGTTCATTATTCATCGAGGCAAGCACGATGCACTTGGCCTTCGCACAATCTAATTCCCAAGTTTTGTGGATTTCCTTATCCGCAAGACTAGATTTAGGACCAGGGACTGCAGGTGCCTTAGCGGTGAGGACATACCCCAACTTGTCATAGGTCAAATCCATTTTGACATTCCGCAGCCAATCTTTATAATTTGTCCCTGTCAGTATATATTTTTTCTAATAGTAATTTAATTCCAGTCATTTTCAAGGTCGCTGCAATTAGGCGAGAGAGAGACAACACTTTAGCATGATTCTCTTGCAAGTTTAGAGTGGTTTTAGTTTATCTAAACTGGATGGCTCCCACTGTTTCTCGAATCCCTCCTCAAACCAAAATGGAATAACTAGCCAGGACTATTCTCACTGTACAATACTTGCTTAACCGTTCAGCCAGGCCGGTGTCGGTACTTCGAGGGAGGTTTTCCAACGCTTTCGCGAAATTCCTTGATTCGGTCAAAACCATTATGAGGCAGGCTCATTAGGGTTTTGGCAGTTCGTTCGATCAAAACGATTATGAGCCAGGGACATTATTTACTAATCTTTTTAGTGATAATTATGTTATGGCTAATTTCTTTGACCATTTGACCATACTTGACTTTGTTGACCGTTTGACCAAAGTTGACTTGGACCTTCATGAGAGGTATAGAGTATTCTTTGGTTTTCTTTTTATTTTTTGATATGAAAATGGTCAATTCAAATGTAGCCATCAACTTTATCATGAAAGGATTAGTAATGATGATGTTTTATGCATTATTGTAACCATAGTTCTTTTTCTTTGTTCATAATTCTTTTCTCATTCTCTCTCTTGATATGAGAAAGCTCCATGGTTCTCCTTCTTCTTCCTGCTCTTAAAAATTCCTTTGATCTCTTGTGTTGAAAGAAAAAGGATCTAAATAGACAAACACATCCATCTACCTCTTCTACACAACCTAGGACATCAAGCCTAGCGACCTTGTTGCCCTAGTTGCCTCGGCTCGAGGTGGAGCTCGGAGCACAAACTCTCGGTTGGATCGTCTTCGACTCAAGGAGGCCGCGGAGGTGATCAAGATCCGGATCGACCCTCGGAGCTTGGATGGACGAGCAGGAAAACGGAGAGAAGACCCGAAGGACCGGTATCGTGAGGTATAATCTCTATGACATAGAAGATAGAACCTCAAGTAGTTTGCTAGTTTGTCATTTAGCAAAGATCCTTCTTTTAGTCCATGTTGCCTTTGCGCCAAAAATCGTTTTTGACTGTTTCCGCCTCGCCGTAAGAAACGGGGTGAGCAACGTGGACTCACAATATCAAGATATTATTATTAACTATGGTTTCTATTATGATATTTATCTCTCTTTCATATTCATTTAGCATCATTATTCATCCAAAAGAAAAATATCAAGCCATCTTCTTCTTCCTCTCTCTAGAGCTCTCTTGAGTTCTAAATTGAGTGAGATAAAAAGAAAGAAAGGGTTTTAAGTGAGAATCTAAACCACTTCATCATCCTACACACCTCTTGCTACTTTGTGTAGGGTGTTTGCTTCAAGGATTTAATAGATCGAGTGAAGCAACAAGCTTTGAGCAAAGGACTTCGGGTGGATCGTCGTGGACTTGGAAGTGATCCAGCGAGCCGTTCCAAACCAAAAGAGATCCAAG
The DNA here is from genome assembly GCA_030015575.1 of Agapanthus africanus. Classification (NCBI taxonomy): domain Eukaryota; kingdom Viridiplantae; phylum Streptophyta; class Magnoliopsida; order Asparagales; family Amaryllidaceae; genus Agapanthus; species Agapanthus africanus. Next base: position 316,251,940 of record CM057346.1, on the reverse strand, counting down.
GAGTTGCCCTAGGAGGTCTACAAAGGTTGTAGTCTCTCCACTTAGTGTTAGATTATCTTATATATGTGATACTTTTATTTGTTACTCTATAATTCTTGTTCGATTCCTAGTTATGTTTACTTAGCACCTCATAAAATTTAAGTTATGGCATGTGTGATGCTTCCATACCCTATACGAGGTGTTAAGGAAACCCAACAGTGGTATCAGAGACAAGCTAGAGCTTTTGAGTAATCTAGACGACGTTAAAAAGCTCGAACGAACGAAATACAACACCCGAGGGGTGCTCTCTGGAAATATTTCTAAAATGTGGATTTTTTCACATTAAAAATACTTAAAAAATTCAGCAGGGAATTGTATGGGCCCACAAGAAATACGAACACCTATCTCCACTAAAGAACCGCGGAACCGCGGCCGGAATGGACATTCCGCGGCGGTTCCGCGGCGTCTTTGGTGCAGGTGGGGCCGTATTTTCTTGTGCAGGCCCGTATGGACTTTGTACAGTTTGTGGTAATTTTTAAAACTGCTCAAGTGTTGAGCTTTCTGAGCAGTCTATGGGTGTTTAATCATTTGATCGAATGTTTTAACTGCGCCTAGTTTATTAGTATGTGATACAATAATTGGAATCTATAAATTTGTTTGTTGCGTGTAAATCTAGCAGTTCGGTCTCGGGAATAAACGGAAATCTCGTTGAATTATCCAGTTTGTTTTGAAAAGGTGTTTTCTTGGATGAGACCCAAATGCGAGCTTTACATTGTTAGGCATGAAATCTTGTATATGTGATATTCCGGGTTTGTGTTGTCTAAAGGAAGTTACGATTCCAATTGTTGTACATTTTCATTTTATTTCTCTGTGACCGTAAGTGTAGTATGTAGTTGTATTGCCGGTTTTCGTTGCTATACATCAACGACGATCGGTGTATGCATACTTACTTACGTTAATGATATTTGATATTATGTGTCGATGAGATTTGATGTGCAGGATTGTCGTGAATTAATAGCCGGGGGTTTTATGTGAGATGAGAGTTTTCTTTTCATTCATGTAAAATTAAATTGTATGTAATATTCTTTTATTTAGGGCACTTCCGGGTTTAGGTTAATGTCACTAGTGTTGTATATTATTTACTTTTCCACATTAGGATAGACCCAAGGAGGAGGGCACAAGTGACCGGGTTCTAGGGTTCAGTGGGAGGCCATCTTGAGGAGTCGAGACCGGGTCTCCTAAACTCTAGAATTGGTAGGGTCGCTTGCCGCTCTCGTAGGGGTCTAGGGGTGTGGGCTTGGCTATTAATCACGACCATGGAATCCGTATTTTTATTGCTGGCTAAATACAAAATACGGACCTCCTAGATATCCTATTTTAAATGTGCTTCTGCTGCTTTTATTATCTGATGTGATCATTTAATATATATATCTGAGACGGATGCTATATTATATATATGATATATAATAGACGTTGCTTATGTTTTGCACCCGCGCTAGCCCCGTCCCGGTATGCCGTTAGTTATGTAACCTAACGGTGCATATCAGGACACTATGGAGAATGCGAGTGGCATAAGCGTACGTTATATTTTCGTTTCTTTCTGTGATGGCTTAGGATTTAAATGATGGGACTACATTAATGAGATTAATGTAAAAGATAAATGAACCTAAAAAGATGTTGTAGAATCGGATTTGAAATACACTCGGCCTTTTATGAAAAAGCAAGTTTCAAAATGCGGAGCTTAAGCTACTCCTTTTAAACCCATTGGATTCTACAACGATATCAAGTTCAAAGCGTTAAAAGTTTTCTTAAAAACTATCCGCAGCCCTCCGTCATTTTAGGAAGTAGAGTACTTTGTATTCGTGCTGCGTATTTTGACCTTAGTTAAGGCGCAGTGTACGGTAGCTATGTGATGTCTTCCTACACTGCATATGATGCAGATTAGTTAGGACATTCATATGATTATGTTGACTTTAGTTAAGGGTCATATGGATGGGTCTAGTTAATCAAGAAATGACGGGAAGAACTTGACTAGTACTTATGATATATTGACTTTAGTTAAGGTCATGAGTACTAGGGGTATAAAATCATATCGGGAATTTCAAGAGTTGAAATTTACAAATAGATTGTATACCTTCTATACGATAGTAGGATCCTGATCCCACTGCGAGCAAAAGTTGCTCCTGGGAGAATTTTGCCCTTTACAATTAGCTAACCCAGTAGGTGTCAAGAAGGGTGCCAAACGGGGCTACGCCTCTGGGAAGACGAGGTTTATTTTAATTAGGTCCGTGCGAAAGTACGGGGAACCTCCCTCAAGTACCGGCACCGGCCTGGCTGAACGGTTATCGAAGTTGTTGAATGTAATTAATCCCGGCTAGTTTTCTTTTTGAAAGGTTTTAAAGAAAATTTGATAAAAACAATGGGAGACATCGATTAGACAAGATAATAACCAATCTAATCTTTGCAAAGCTTTTCGCTGAGTGTATTCTTTTCTCTCTCTTAACAACAGATTCAAATGTCAGGACTTACACTTCTATTAGATAAAAACAAGCTGAATGGGACCAATTATAAAGACTGGCTCAGGAATCTAAACATTGCCTTGACTTATGATAAAGTATCATATGTCCTTACAGCTCCAACCCTACCCACCCTAGGTCCTAAACCTTCCATTGTAGATAAGGAAATCCGCATGACATGGGATGCTGACGGTGCCACAGCTAAATGCCTTGCGCAAGCATCGATGGATAACACACATCAGAAGCTGCACGAGAATATGGACGTACAATCCATATTCCTCCATACAAAAGAGTTGTATGGAGAGCAATCTCACGTATTACGATACGAAGCATCTAGAAAACTGTTTCAGATGCGAATGACCGCTGGCACAGCAGTAGGAAACCATGTTCTGAAGATGATAGCTCTCATAGAAGAGCTTGAGGACCCTGGGTGGACAATGGACAATGAACAATATACGGAAATTATTCTGCAGACTCTCCCATCCACCTTTGCTCAATTCATAGTTAACTTCAACATGCAAAACCTGGAGAAGGAACTACCTGAACTCCTTAATATGTTAAGGAGTGCAGAGAGGACGCTAAAATCTGTAAAGACTCCCATTTCGTATGTTGGGCCATCATCCTCTTCTCGCCCGAAGGCTAAGGCTAAGGGAAAGATGAAGAAGAAACCCACCAAACCTAAGGGTGGAGTCAAAAAGGTTAAGGGGAGAGACAAGTCCAAGGTTGGGGAGTCGGGGAAAGGAGAATGTTTCCACTGCAAAAAGACGGGACACTAGAAGTGGAACTGTACTGAGTACCTTGAACTCAAGAAGAAGCATGGTGATGCTTTAGCTTCAGGTATGTCGTAGTTGAGTAGTGTTTTTCTATTAACTCTGCTTCCTGGGTATTAGATACCGGTTCTGGTTCTCATATTTGCAATTCTGTGCAGGCGTTGAGAAATAGCAAAGTTTTGAAGAAAGGTGATCATACTCTCCAGGTTGGAAATGGTTCCAATGTAAATGCAGTTTCAGTGGGAGAGTATCACCTAGGGTTGCCATCGGGTTGTATATTGGTTTTGAACGCATGTTATTTTGTGCCATGTATGCTTTGTAATATTATATCTGTTTCCTTGTTAGACAATGAAGGGTATCATTTTGCTGTGCAACACAATGTTAGGAACATTAGACTTAATCAAGAGTTGATTGGTTGTGGTACACTAAATAACGGGATATATGTCCTCATTCAACACACAGTTTTCAACGTTCAACACACTAATAAAAGAAAATTTTCAGATATAAATGAAGCTTTCCTTTAGCATTGTAGACTTGGTCATATTAATGAAACAAGACTAAACCAGCTTCATAAAGATGGATATTTAAATTCTTTTGAGTATAAATCTTATGCAATTTGCCAGTTTTGTATCAAAGGTAAAATGACCAAAACTCCGTTTACTAGAAACGGAGAAAGAGCTACTGAGCTCCTGGGCCTCATACATAGTGATGTATGTGGGCCAATGTCTACACATGTAAGAGGCGGTTTTTCATACTTCATAACTTTTACTGATGATTTCTCAAGATTCGGTCATGTGTATTTGATAAAGTATAAGTCCGAAGCTTTCGAGAAATTCAAAGAGTATAAACTTGAAGTAGAAAACCAAACAGGAAAGAGTATCAAGATACTTCGATCAGATCGAGGTAGAGAGTACTTAAGTACTGAGTTCTTGGACTTCCTAAAAGAGAATGGGATTCTCTCTCAGCTCACTCCACCATACACACCACAGCACAACGGTATGTCAGAGCGGCCGAATCGTACCCTATTAGATATGGTACAATCCATGATGAGTGATTCTGAGTTACCTCACTCGTTTTGGGGGTATGCATTGGAAACAGCAACTTTTCTGTTAAACAAAGTTCCAACCAAAACCGTGTCTACCACTCCATATGAGATATGGCATGGTAAGAAACCATCTCTTAAAAGGGTTAAGATTTGGGGTTGTCCCGCTTTTGTCGAAAAGCAGAATCAAGACAAACTCGAGACATGATCAGTCAAATGTATATTTGTAGGATATCTAAAACATTCGTTTGGGTATCTTTTCTACCACAAGGAGGAACAAAAGGTTTTTGTTTCTCAATATGCCACATTTTTAGAAAATGAAATTTTTTCAAATGATGTTGATGGCAATGTGGTAGATCTAGAAGAAGTTCTGGAGACACAAGTTACAAATGACGACTTGGTTGAACCTGATGTTACAACAGAATCGAATGAACCTCAGCCACTCCGTAGATCTGGTAGGACTTCTCGGCCACCGGAGAGATACTACGGTTTTCTCATTGATGGTGATAGAGAAGATTGCATCATGGATGATGATGATCCTGCATGTTTTCATCAAGCTATCACGAGTGGTGACTCTGTGAAATGGCTAGATGCCATGAGATCCGAAATGGAGTCTATGTACACCAACAATGTATTGACTTTGGAAGATGTACCCTCCGAGATAAAACCTGTGGGTTGCAAATTGATCTTTAAAAGAAAGGTCGGTGTAGATGGACAGGTAGAAACCTATAAAACAAGGTTGGTAGCGAAAGGTTTTCGTCAAAGACCAGGTTTGGACTATGATGAGACTTTCTCTTCGGTAGCCATGCTTAAATCCATTCGGATCCTACTTGCTATTGCTGCTCAGTACGACTATGAAATCTAGCAGATGGACGTTAAAACTGCATTTCTAAAAGGTGATTTAGATGAATGCGTTTATATGGATCAGCCAGAGGGTTTCATTGACAGTGGGAGCAGCGGAAAAGCATGTAAGTTGCTTAAATCCATTTATTGATTAAAGCAGGCATCACGGAGTTGGAACATCTGTTTTGATAATGTTATCAAAGAGTTTGATTTCATCAAAAATCCAGATGAACCTTGTGTTTATAGGAAGACTGTAGGGAGAAATGTCATATTCCTTGTATTGTACATAGATGACATACTTTTGATAGGAAATGATATACCTATGCTACAGTCGGTCAAATCATTCTTATCGCAAAGGTTCTCCATGAAGGACCTGGGTGATGCCACATACATATTGGGCATACGGATCTATAGGGGTAGATCCAAACGGTTATTGGGATTGTTCCAAAACAAGTACATTAACACCATCCTAAAGAGGTTTAGTAAGGAAGACTCCAAGCGGGGTGCTTACCCACTTGCCACGGAGTCACTCTCTCTAAGGACGATTGCCCAAAGTCTGATATAGAGAGAGCTCGCATGAGCATTATTCCCTATGTTTCGGCTGTAGGATCGATAATGTATGCGATGTTGTAAACACGCCCTGATGTAGCTTATGCACTTAGTGTAGTAAGTAGGTATCAGTCAAACCCAGGGAAGAATCACTGGACTGCTGTGAAGAACATTCTTAAGTACTTGCGAAGGACTAAAGAATTGTTCTTGGTGTATGGTAACGGGGATCTCCAGATGGAGGCCTTTACCGATTCGAGCTTCCAGATTGACAAGGATGACCGCAAGTCTATCTCAGGGTTTGCATTTACACTCAATGGAGGGACGGTGAGTTTGAAGAGTTCCAAATAGGATACCGTTGCAGACTCGACGATGGAAGCTGAGTACATTGCTGCAAATGATGCTGCTAAGGAAGCCGTCTGGATGAGGAAGTTCATCGCGGAGTTAGGAGTAGTTCCAACCATTATTGATCCAATACCTTTGTATTGTGACAATAATGGGGCTATGGCGTTGGCCAAAGAGCCCAGGTCCCATCAGAAGTCCAGACACATCCTGAAGCTATATCATGTGATTCGGGAGATAGTTGATCGCCAGGAGATCGAGATTAAAAGAGTAGATACAAAGAACAACGCTGCGGATCCATTCACCAAGGCTCTCCCTCAGCCGCAGAATGAGTGACTTTTTGAGATGTTGGGTATGAGATACGCCAATAACTGTCCTTAGTGCAAGTTGGAGATTGTTGGATATATGTATGCCCTAGAGGCCATTATGAGATAGTGTATGTACTGATGTGTATATATATATATTCAGAAGACAGTCTTGCTCGACATGATAGTATATGCTATCTGGTTTCACTTTATCATATGTTCACTTGATCATATTTATATTCATTTGGTACATGTTGATAATGCCCTAAGGATATTGGCTTGACTACTGGGATTATGATGCGGATCATACTAGTGGGACACCTGTAGTTTATAAGCATATCCTTGAAATGTTCCTAGTCGTAGGTATATCGAGACAGGGCATCGATATTCCACTGTAGACTAGCGTATACCATTCTTGTTCCATATGATGGGTGATGGATGATCCCATATCCGTCTGGTGTGTTGACACCAAAGACAGTATACGGGTGCTCAGTGTGACTGGGTACACTGAATGGACCCATCGAGAACTCCTATGTGGTATTATATCATACGTCGGATAGCAGTTCTCAGGTGACACTAGTACAGGTTAGTCTGTAGACCCGAGATTGCCATAGAGTCTTGTGTGTCCTCCTACTGTACTTTGATCTCCACCCTACTACGGCTCTATTGAGTCGTACAAACAGGTGGATTTTGGGTACAGTCCCGAGGCATATGGAGGTAGTGAGCGATAGGAGGGGTTTCGTCTCTCCCGGTATTGGGGGTTGATGCTGTGTTGTGCACGATTGGCTATAACAGGAAGTCCCTTGCCAGGGCTGCTGATATATTACTAATAAGTGTTATCAATAAGTTTCTCGGTCTGTTATAGACCATATACCGGCATGACTTATTGAGTTATTGGGGTCGACGATTCCATCCCTAGACTCGATATGCAGCATATCTGACGAAGAGACCGGACTGTACGGTAAGTGTTGCCAGTTGGATTGACGGGAGTTTTGACAGGTTCTCATGTTCTTCTTCTGATCGCTCTATACCCGGGTGGCCGTTACGTTTAGTTGACCGCTTGCGGCTTGTAGATGTTTGATATGATCATCACCTACTGCTGGCGTATTGACGAGTCTTAGAGTCCAACATAGAAGTTTCTTGGCTCAGGCGAAACGAAGTGGTGCGCATATGAGATATGTGCGGATTCTTGATTAAATACGAGTGTATGATACTGTATTTTAATCGGGCATTTTATATTAGTCGGGTCGTATGAGATATGATCGGTTTATTAAATCAAGTGTTGATTTAATATTGACTTTTATCTCATTTATTTAAACCCTTTTCTTTTGATGGATGCATGCATGTATATGTACATGATGATGTGCATACACACATACATACATGCATTTGTATCTTGGTTGATGATATAACTCAGATGGCAATATAAGAATCACATGGTTCATAATTTAATATATGGATATTTTTGTATTAAGTTAAAGATAAAGGAAAAATTCTAATGACTCATTTCTTTTCTAATGACTCATTTCTTCTACACTTTTCCATGGTTGACCTTTGACTTAACCATGGTTTATTTTCCTTCGCCTTTTAACTCATGAGAAAATATCTAAATATTATTATTAACTATGGCTTCTATTATGATATTTATCTCTCTCTCATATTCATTTAGCATCATTATTCATCCAAAAGAAAAATATCACGCCATCTTCTTCTTCCTCTCTCTATCTCTCTCTTGAGTTCTAAATTGAGTGAGATAGAAAGAAAGAAAGGGTTTTAAGTGAGAATCTAAACCACTTCATCATCCTACACACCTCTTGCTACTTTGTGTAGGGTGTTCACTTCAAGGATTTCGTAGATCGAGTGAAGCAACAAGGTTTGAGCAAAGGACTTCGGGTGGATCGTCGTGGACTTGGAAGTGATCTAGCGAGCCGTTCCAAACCAAAAGAAGATCCAAGGAGTTGCCCTACGAGGTCTACAAAGGTTGTAGTCTCTCCACTTAGTGTTAGATTATCTTATATATGTGATACTTTTATTTGTTACTCTATAATTCTAGTTCGATTCCTGGTTAAGTTTACTTAGCACCTCATAAAATTTAAGTTATGGCATGTGTGATGCTTCCAAACCCTATATGAGGTGTTAAAGAAACCCAACAGGCTCATCATCTCTCTATACGATCTTCTTGCCCCGGGGTACCGTACCAAGTCCACCATGTACCCACAGACGGTGCCTCTTCTCTTTTTGAATCGGGTATACACATAACTCATAACCGAGAAAACTCATTGTGGACGCCAAATATCATATCAAAAGAAAACCATGTATTTTTAAATAAATCATTAGTTTTTAAAATATATCTATGGTTTCTCAAATCCAGAAATCTTATGAAAAACGAATCTCATAAGTAAGAAAAAATAATGAAACAATATGTATAGGCACAGAATAAATCTGTAATGCATAACCAGTGTGTTTATATGAGCATGGCGTTTAAGTAGGTAAGGAAATGCGATAACTGAACTAGTAAGTGTGGTACGGTTTACTAAATAATAACTAAAAAGCTACGGGTTATTAGGTGATACGGTGACATAGAAATTTCTAATGTGTACATGGCATACCAAATACCGATAATGAGTGTGTGAGCCGGCGAGTATGTGTATGTGCAACATGCGAATCATCGGTAATGGTGCGTGTATCATAGCAGGCGAAGTCATACAAGGATAATGTAAACGAACGTATGTATACCGCAAAATAAGAATAATACGAGCATAACAGAAAGAGGAAATTGTAAATGAAAAAATTATAAATTACGTAACTTCATATGAACCTTACAATTATAATTTAAAATAGTATAATCATTGTTTTTAGATAAATAAGGGCTACGTTGTGTTTGAGAAAAATATATCATTTGAAAATCCGTAGCGTTCCTTGAGGTTGTCATTTAAAAGTGCATAACAATTCGTTAGTTTTTAAAAAATGTATGGCCCTAAATATATCCTAATATCTACTTAAGTTATTAGAAAACAAAATGTTTCCAAGTCGATACACTCATAAGTCTGCGAACCATCCTCATAGTATCACGTACAGTATAATCCATTGTACGGTACAATCAAATCAAGAGTATGAATCAATAGTCATGTACATCATATCACGTATGGTATAATCCATCGTACGTGTCACGACCCAAAATTTAGTTCGTGACCGGCACTTAAATCACGCCACGTCTACAGGCGTAACGTAAATTATGTAAGCCGAAACCTAGAAAATCTAAACATTTTTTTTGGAGTGCAGTTTTGAAATAAGGTATAATGAATCATATTTTGTCTTTTCAAAATTCGGACAGAACCTCCCTTGTATATTTTGATCCAAAAACAGATATACAATAATATGTAGGCATCCCCAAGCGGGAGCTAGCTCTACGCCTACTGGAGGAAACACAACCACGCAAGTAATATGTATACGATGCGCAACGGCGAAGATCAAGCCAGAAAGAACAATAAAGCAAGACATCAAACTCAAGAAGCGAACACAACCCATGGCTATAAGTCTCGCACAAAACCCAAGTCTTTCTAAGTCTACAAATATACAGTTCTAGTTTCTGATCTGATGTGATATGATATGATGGAGTTTGTCTAGATACAATAGAATATAACGGTACGAGAGTGGGCGCGATCCAACATATGTCCCACATGCCAAAGCAAACACCCTGGATGAAGCTGTGTGCCAGCAATACCGCAACTGATACCAAGCGGTCAAACCTGCAAGAACTGTGGCACAACGGGGGTGAGTTGCCAACTCGTGAGTAGAAAATATCAACAAGTAGAAATCGAATAAACAACGATTTCCTAGGTCACTATATGCCAAAAGTAATACTATGATATCTAGGGTGACCACAAATGCATATATGTCAACAATAATGTCGATGCCCATAACATATATAAATAAATATCCGACATCATATGTGTGTAATATATATGGATAACATCCGTGTGTCCATTAATGATACAACTCAATATCATGGAACATGAATGTCCAGCATCGACACTCGAAACATCATGAAAACATAGTATATATATGTATGTATGTTTGAGGATGTCAACCGCCTGTGTCTATCAATGACACATGAAAATCATGGAACCTGAGTGTCTAACACCGACACTTGAAACATCATGAAAACCCGTATCCAGCATCGATACGTAAATCCTTATACCTCAGGCACCGCATCCTCAGATTGGCCCTCATATACGTATCTCATCTCAGGCGCCGCATACTCAGATCGGCCCTCATATCCATCTCACGACTCCGGTCGATATCCTCTAGATATCCGCAGAGTTCTATACAATCACTGATAGGTAGTGTTCCCTCTGCCAGGCTCATTGGCTACACCACGACAATCATTTCTTGCCCCTGGGGTTCCATACCGGGTCCACAATGTATCCGCAAATGGATCATCCATCTTCTCGAATCGGGTCTCGAAAACCAATCTCAAAACTGAGAAAACTCATGGTGGATGCATCGAAATATCATATCATGAGAAACCGTGTTTTTAAAACAATACATCACTTCCTTCGAAATATAACCACGGTTCACAAATCCAGAAATTTCATGAAAACTGCATCTCAATGCATATAACCATAAAGTATGACGTATGCAACATAGAGTAATAATATGAGCATATCGGTATACCATGCAAGCATATAACCACAAGGTATGATGTATGCAACATAGAATAGTAATATGAACATATCAGTTATATCATGCAAGCATGTCAAGTGATGCTACAGAACAATGAATATACTACAAAGTTACGAATTATATCATGATGTGGCAGTTCTACAGTTTAAGTGACATAGAAATTACCGATGAAGAATGTGTGTGAGCTGGCAATCTGTGTAAGTGTAACATGCGCATCAACGGTAATGGTGTAGGTGTACTAGCAAATGGTATCATATATCTTTAATTACCCGACAAGGTGTATACATCACTAGGGATAATATCCTACCTAACATGAACAATCAATGGGGATATCTAACTCCTTATGAACTATACGGTCACTTAAGGATACGAATCATAGTTTGAAAGTGGGGGCTACGGGGTTTAGCAAAAGGGTCTCATTTGAAAATCCGGAACGCCCCGTGAGGTTTCCATTTAAAAGATGCATACGATTCGTCGGTTTGGAATTTGGCATGGTTTATGTAATATCTTCTACATTGGCGATCACGCATTATAACATCTGATATGGCAATAATACTCTATCATCATTCTCAAATCACAAGAACGGATCAATCATCCGGCAAAACACATCTCGTACGGCAATCTATCATACGGTGACATCAACAGAAAAGGGAATCTATCATCCTATACAATATATCTCGTACGGTAATTCATCGTACGATAACAACAAACGGGATAGGGAATCTATCATCCTATACAATATATTTCGTAAGGATCTAAAGTATCGTACATCACATAACTCATTCGTCTCATCAATATAGATATATCCTACACATATATCTCAATTCACGTTCATATCAATCTCAATCTCATAATAAGACACTATCAACTCATACTTGTTCTCTTTCGATTCATACTTATCATGATTCACTTTATCATATCAATCATCATTAGCTATCCTATCCGTGAATCAAATATAGGTTTTCAACAGCCCTAATATATATATTGATTTTCATTTATGATTTGCGGGGGTGCTATACGCCATCATCCGACTTCCCCCGCAGATATAAATCTACTCACCGCAATTCTCCTCGCTTAGCTGAAGTCGATGTGCTTCGTTGTCTCAGAAGTCCACGCGAAGTACCTACAATCAAAACACATCAAAACGCAAACACAATTAATATTCAAAAACTGATACAGCTCATGGATTGCCTATTGGTTAGAACCTATAGCTTCGCATGCAAAATCAACCAAACAACCCTCGTCCGTTGATGTACAAACGTCCAACGATCAATTCAAATCTCAATTATTAAAAACCACGCATTCCAAATCGAATACCAAAAACCAAGATTTCACATATCGCAAAACATTAAGAAGCAACTCAAGAAAACTATCCCAGATTTTGACTCAGGTAAAATTGGACTAAACAAACTAGTACAGGGAGTTGCATATAATGTTAGTTACATGTATGCGCTAGAGACCATTACTATACAAAGGATGTATATTGTAGTGGATGCTTGGACATATATAGGGAGGACTTTCTTGCTCGACATGATAGTATGCTATCTGGTTACTCTTTACCTTAATGTGCATACTGATTGTCTCTCTGTTACATGTTGGTAAAGCCCTTAGGATGTGTACTTGACTACCTGGACTATGATGCAGATCATACTAGTGGGGACATGATAGTCCATAAGTACATCCTTCAAGGTCCCTAGTCGTGGGTGCATCGAGATGGGGCATCGATATACCAGTGTAGACTAGCGTATACCTTCTCGACCCATACAGATGGGCGATGGATGATCCAATATCCATTGGTGTTTGACATCAGAGATGATATACGGGTGCTCAGTAGAGACTGGGTACACTGGACGTACTCGCCGAGAATTCCCAGATGGTATTATACCTTACGTCAGATGGCAGTTCTCTGGTGACACTGGTACAGAGTAGTCTGTTGACCCGAGATCGTCATAGAGTCTTGTGTGGTTCCCACTGTGCTTTGATTTCCACCTTACCACGTCCAAGAGGGCGTGCAAAACGGTGGTTTTTGGGTACAGCCCCGAATCACATGGAGGCAATGAGCGATAGGAGGGGATTCGTCTCTCCTGGTATAGGGAGTTGATGTTGCACTGTGTTCGATTGGCTATAACCGGAAATCCCTGGCCAGGGTTGCTGAAATTTACTGGTAAGTGTTACCAGTAGTTTCTCGAACTGTTATAGACCTCATATCGACACGACTTATCGAGCTATTGGGGTCTGACGTTTACCACCCCTAGGCGATATATGCGACATATCAGACGACGAGACCGGACTGTACGGTAAGTGTTACTGGTTGGATTCACAGGAGTGTGAGCGGGCTTGCTCGTCGATCTTCTGATCGCTCAATACCCGGGTGGCCGTTACGTTTAGCAGACCGCTTGCGGCTTGTGGGTGTTTGATATGATCATCACCTGCTGCCGGCGTATTGACGAGTCTTTAGAGTCCTACACAGAGGTTTCCTGGCTCAAGAGAAACGAAATAGGAGTGCATATGAGATATGTGCGGGACCGAGAATAATACGTGTATGTGATGCCATATTCTATTCTCGCGATGAATGTATCGATTGGTTGTATGCGATATAACCTAGTTATCGAATCAAGGATTGATTCGATAAGCCGATACATTGGATATTAGTCGGTTATATGTGATATGACCGGATCGTTAAATCAAGTGTTGATTTAATGATTTAATGCATAATTATATATTTGATATATTACTTTGCATTAACTAGTATTGGTTCACTTTAAATGGATTTTCTCACTTGCATTGCACAAGTTGTATATGTGATATACTTTTGTGCACTTGATTGTATCATGTTTGATGATACATGAATGCTAGGGTTTGTGTAAAGAATTAAACCTTGGTTAAGTAAATGGTTAGGATTTTTATTTATGCATTTATTTATTTTGGTTTGACAAAAGAAAAAGAGAAATGAAAACAAAAGGGTTGCTTTCAAACATGAAGCTTCATGAAGCTTTGACCAAAGTGACCATTTTTGTCTTCATCCTTAACCCTAACCATTCATCTAACCTTAGTAAATTCTCTACACATAACCATGGTTCATATTAAGATAAGTATTCATTTTTCTTTTGGATTTAATAAACTTATCATAATATTTTCTTCTTCTTCTTCTTCTTCAAGATGAAGAAGCTTGCAACCATCAATGGTGATTTGATGAAAAGAGTGAGAAATCCAATTCTAAAGTGAACCCACCTCCTATTTCTTCATCCTCTACCTCTTGCCAAGTAGTATAGGGTGTTTTCTTCACAAGTTTCATGATTTGGTGAAGTGGGAGCTTGATCTTGTGATGCCTCGACGTAGATCATCTTCGGCATCGTTGTCGATGACCTAGCCCGCCCATTTCTCCGATGAAGCCGACGCTAGAGCCCGGGATTGGATTTGGACAGCAAGGGGACTTCATCATGGAGCTATGGAGGTGGAGAACCGGATCTACCGTTCACTTAGTTAAATTGTTAACTAGCTTCTTGTTTCGCCTAAAATTCTTGTTAACGATCCGTATTAGGGTTTCTCGGCACTTGTAAAATTTCAAATTGGCATGGTTGATGCCTTGTGAGACCTCATTAGTGTGCCTAGGAATCCTACAGTGGTATCAGAGCCTAGCTAGAGCCTTAGGCGATGCGTAGACGATGTTAGAAACCCGATCGAACCCCGAAACCCTAACTTTTAACCCTCTCTGGACTTTTTCTGAAAAAGTGGTTTTTTCCAAATTAAAAATTCTTAAAAAATTCAGCAGGAAATTCTAAGAATTATGGTGCAAAAATTACCTAATGATCTGTCTAAAGCGCGGCGGAACCGCGGCATTAGCCGCCTATTGCGGCGGTTCCGCGCCCATTTAGTCTCTTCAGTCAACCATTTTTGCACAGTAACTTCTTTATTTAAATGCTGAGTTTTATGGGAATTCTTGAAATTTACTCAAGAGTTGAGTTTTCTGGGTTGTATTAGGGACTCGGTATTTCGATCGGATTGTCTAATTTTGTCCGTGTGCTTTTCCGGATAATTTTAGAATATGTTAAAAAGGTTCGACCGGATATAAATACCCACTTTTTCCCCTGCCGGGAAATTTCCAATTGTTGGATTTTTCCAAAGTTTAATGACGTTCTAAGTAGTGCAAGTAACGCGATGGTCCCTCTAGAAGGCAACAAACCTTAACTCGATTATGTGACCGTCTTGAACTGCCCTTTGAACATTAGGGTTTGGGGCAGTACGGCGTGCCACATGTGAGGCGTTGGCTTGACCCTTCTACGGCTGGACCGTTGGTACTGAGGCACGAAGTGAATGTTTTTAAACTAGTTTCATGTGATGAGCTGTTTTGGGAAAACTTGGGTGTTTGCATGTTCGATCGGAAAGTTTAACATTTTCTATTTATCCGGAATGGGATACAATAATTGGAATTCACAATAAGTTATGAGATAACTGAATGAATGTTATAAACATAGCAGTTTAGTCTCACTTGATCGGTTGCCACGGAATTTTGATGCGATCAAAAGTCCGTCGCAATCACGTAGCGTATGCGGATACTCGCCGGATAAACTTAATAGACAGCTACACCCTTTAGCCCCGACCAAGTGACTGTAGGAGAACCCCGTCGCCGAAAGCATCCGTTCGGGTGCTCGCGGCAGCGGTGTTCCGCCTTGGTGCACTTCGTCGACGGCATCGGGGGTGCGGCCGTCTACTAAAGTTTGCGACGAGCATTCGATCAGGATGTCGGGAATCTTGTTGAATTGCCCGACTTAATATTGAAAAGTGTTTTCGATTTTGAGACTAAAATGCGGGGTTTATAATTGTTAGGCATGCGATGTCTAAGTAATTCATTTGATTAGGCATGCGATGTCTATGGAGGTTGCGGATTCCAACTGTTGTAGTTTTACACTTTCTTTTCTGTGACCGTAAGTGTAATATGTGATATCGCCGGTTTCGTTGCTATATGTCAACGACAATTGGGATGCGCATATTTACTTACGTTGATGACATGTGATGTTATGTGTTGCTGGATATGTTATATTGGATCGTCGTGTTTGAATAGCCGGGTTTTTTTTATGTGAGATGAGTGTTTTTCATTTTCATTCATGTAAAAACTTGTATGTAATATTCTTTTATTGGGGCACTTCCAGGTTGCGGAAGATGTCACCGTTTGTATATTATTTACTTTTCCGCACTAGGATAGACCCAAGGAGGGGAGCACAAGTAACCGGGTTCTGGAGTCCAGTGGGAGACCAACTCGAGGAGTCGAGTCCGGGTCTCCTAACTCTAGAATTGGTAGGGTTGCTTGCCGCTCTCGTAGGGATCTAGGGGTGTGGGTTTGGCTATTCATCGCGACCGTGGAATCCGTGTTTTATACTGGCTCGTATTGAAAACACGGACGTCCTAGTATATCCAATATTTTATATGATTCTTCTGCTGCGATATCTGTGATGTGATCATGTGATATGTTCTGTGATGGATACTATATATAGTATATATGATATATTATATAGGCGTTACTTATGTTTTACACCCGCGCTAGCCCTGCCCCGCTCTGTCGTTAGTTACCTAACCTAACGGTGCACGAGGGGACATCGAGGCGAATGCGGATGGCATAAGTGTACGTCGTATTTATCTGTGATGTTTAGGTAATTAAATGATGGGACTTCATTAATGTGATTAATGAAATAAAAGAAACCTAAGATGTTGTGGAATCGAATTTCAAAATTAAAACAGGTAGCTACAGTTCTTGCTTTGCACAGAGATATATGTGATATATCCTGCACCTTATTCGATGAGGAAAGGACCGAGATCCCTTCACCGGGAGTGACTCCTTTAGTAATAACTGGCAGATGCTACACACTCGGTTTGTCTTTTGATTGCTTTTAAGAGTTTTTGCTTTGCACAGTGATATATATGATATATCCCGCACCTCATTCGACGAGGAAAGGACCGACGATCCCTTCACCGGGAGTGACTCCTTTAGCAAAACTAGAAAAGCCTCAAAAACACTCCTTTTTAAAATCATTTGATTCTTCAACGATATCAAGTTCATTACACAATAGGTTTTCAGAAAAACCTGTCGTAGCCCTCCGTCATTTCGGATAAGTCCTGTTTAGTATTCGTGCTGCGTTTGTTGACCTTGTCAAGGCACAGTGCGCGGTAGCTAAACAGTATTTTTCTGCTTATGCATATGATGCAGATTGGGTTAGGGTAGTCGTGCGGCCTTGTTGACCTTGTCAAGGGTCGTGCGGGTGGGTTTGATTCAATCAAGAAATGACGGGTTGAACTTGACTTGCGGTCTATAGTTTGTTGACCTTGTCAAGGTCATAGATCGTTCGGGGCAAAATATTATCGGGAATTTCAAGTGTTGAAATTTGCAATGAGATTGCATACCTTCTATGAGATAGTTGGATCCCGATACCCGCTGCGAGTAAGCGTTACTCCTGGGAGAGTTTTACACATTACAATTAGCCGATCAAGTAGGTGTCTAGAAAGGTGTCAATGGGGTTACGCCTCTGGGAAAACGAAGTTTACATTAATTAGGTCCGTGCGAAAGCACGGGGAACCTCCCTCAAAGTACCGACACTGGCCTGGCTGAAAGATTGGCGAACTTGTAGTGTGTAATTAATCCCGGCTAGTCTTTCCTTTTTGGGTTTGAAGGAAGATTTGATAAAACGCAGTGGGAGCCATCCTGATTAGATAAAATAATAACCAATCTATTCTTGCAAGAGCGCACGCTAAGTGTTTTCTTCTCTCTCTCTCCAGGTAGCGACCATGTCACGCCTTAATCAAGATAATAATACGGATTATTGACCGAACCCGCTTGTTATACTGAGCTGGGGAACGTTGGTCCCGCTCCAACTTATAATTGTTATAAGACAGAGCAGGAAATTGGGGATTACCAGAATTCCCGTGCCACCCAAACGAAGAGAGTGCATGCTGATGCATCATCTTCGGGTGTGTTCTTTATACAGAACTGTTTCTCTATTCTCTACGTCCTGGGTATTTGATACCGGATCAGGATTCCAGATATGTAATATGTTACATAGGCTACAGAAAGGTAGAGAACTGAGAACGGGTGATAAGTTTCATGAGGCAGAAAATGGGCCAAGTGTTGTAGCCAAGTCTGTTGGTCACTGTCACCCTGTTTTACCAATACATTGATTCTGAACGAATGTTATTAGATACTGAACCTGATATACAAAATCATATCAGTCTATTTAACAGTAAAGAAATGATAAAATTTTGTATTGTTGGATAATGTTTTGAACATTTCCTATATCAAAAGTTGATCAGTTCAGGCACGTTATCTAAAAGCATTGACGTTCTAAATCAAACTACAGTTCCTAGTATACGGAACACACACAAGAGGAATAGTCCAGAAATGAACGAATCCTTCTTGAGGTATTGTAGACTAGGTCATATCAATGCGACCCGACTAGCTAAGTTGCACATAGATGCATATTTAAATCTGTTTGAATTTACATCTTATGAAACTTGCCAGTCATGTCACAGAGATAAGATGACCATAGCTCCGTTTACTGGAAACAGAGAAAGAGTTAGTGAACTCTTGGAATGATACATGTTGATGTATGTAGGTCCCCTGTCTACACATGCCAAGACTGGTTCTTTGCACTTCGTTACATTCTCTGATAATCTCTCAAGATTCAGACATATGTTCCTGTTGAAACACAAGTCCGAACCTTTTGAGATATTCACAGAATATGATTTAGAAGTAGAAAACCAAAACACGGGTATAAGTATTATGTCCTTTGATGAGATCAGGGAGGAGAATACTTGAGCACGGAATTCCTGGACTATTCTAAAGGAGAATGAGATTCTCTCTCAGCATTACTCCTCCGTATACACCATAGCACGATGGTATATCGGGGCGGAGCAATAGCACCCTATATGATATGGTCTGCTCTATGATGAGTACTACTGAGTTACCTGTTTCCTTTTTGGGAGTTATGCACTTGAGAAGCTGCATACCTATTGAATAGGGTTCAAATCAAATCAGTTGCCTGCCACTTCATATTTGATATGATAAGGGAAGAGCCCATCTCTTAAGTTGGTTAAGATTTGGGTTGTTCGGCCTATGTCTAAAAGCAAAATCCGGACAAGCTCGAGGCAAGGTCTGTAATGTAGAACTGGAAATGTTCCAGCTATACGAACAACAGCAGATGATTTGGTAGAACCAAAGGATTCAGTAGATTCCAACGAACCTCAGCCTCTCCGCCGATCTAGTAGGGTTCCTCACCCACCTGAGAGATTCTTCGATTTCTCGATGACAGTGGGAGCGAGGATTGCATCATGAGATGATGACCCAACTAGTTTCGAGCTGGCCATCAGGAGTGGGACACTGTAAGAATGGCTGGATGCTTAGTGATCTGAGATGGAATTCATGTACACCAACAAAGTATGGACTTTGGTTGCTATATCTGAAGGGTTAAATCCCCATCAGGAGCAAGTATATCTTGAGAAGATTACTTGGTGTAGATGGAAAAGTTGAGACTTTCAAAGCTAGACTTGTTAAAGGTTTTCTTCACAGACCAGGCGTGGATAATGATGAAACCTTTTCCAGTGGCTATGCTTAAGTCCATCCGGATCCTACTTGCCACGGCTACGTACCATGACTACGATATCTGGCGGTTGGGTGTCATGACAGCTTTTCTAAATGATGTTTTAGAAGAGAGCGTCTATAAGTACACAGCCAGAGGGCTTCATAAACAGTGGGAGCAGCGGAAACGTGTGCAAGATGCTTTATAGGATAAAGCAGACATCGCGGAGTTGGAACATCTGTTTTGATGTAGTAGTCAAACAGTTTGACATCATCAAAATGGTAGATGAACCTTGTATATACAAAAAGGTAGTAGGGAGTATGGTGATGATCCTCGTAGAGTACGTGGATAACATACTCTTGATAGGGAAGGAGTTTTCTATGCTACGCTCGGTCAATCTCCGCTTATCACAATGATTCTTCATAAAGGATCAAAGTTATACCTCCTAAATCCTGGGTTTCGGATCTATGAGATAGATCTAATTGAATGTTAGGATTCTCACTAGTTATAGTGAGATGGTATCAATCGATCCTGGGGAGAATTACTGGAAGTGTTCCAGGGTGATAAAGACAACTGAATGTCAGTCGCAGGCATTGTCTTTACCCTCAGTAAAGGGACGGTATGTTGGAAAAGTTCCAAGCTAGATACCGTGGCATACTAGACGATAAAGGCTGGATATATCGCTACTTAAGATGCTACCAAAGAGGCAGTCTGGGTGTATATTGGTTCATGAGATGAACTACGTTCCAACCATTGTAAGACAATGGAGTTGTGGCTTATGCCAAGGAACGCCGGTCCCATCAGTGATCCAGACATATTCTAAGGCAGTGTCACCTGATCATGGAGATGGTTGATCTCCAGGGTGATCGAGGTTAGGAGAGTAGACTCAGAGGACAACACGGCGGATCCACTCACAAAGGCCTTTTCCCAGAGAGAGACTTTTATGGGATGGTTGAGTATGAGATACTACAACCACTGCTATCAGATGGCCCTAGTGCAAGTGGGAGATTGTTAGTTATATGTATGCCCTAGAGGCCATTACTATACAAAGGATGTATATTGTAGTGGATGCTTGGACATATATAGGGAGGACTTTCTTGCTCGACATGATAGTATGCTATCTGTTTACTCTTTACCTTAATGTGTATACTGATTGTCTCTCTGTTACATGTTGGTAAAGCCCTTAGGATGTGTACTTGACTACTGTAACACCTTAGAATGTGTTTGTAGCAATTATATTTTTAAAGTGTAGTTTTTAATAAAAGTTTACCAAATTAAGTTTTAAATATTTTATCCTATTTATTGTGTATTTTATTAGAATTTTGTTAAGCACACACACACTTGTGCATGATAACTAGGGTTGTTTTTGGGGTTAAACCATGATTAGCAACATGGTAAACTAACCATTTTCTCCCTAATCTAGTTTTAATATTTGTTTAAGTGCATGGTTGTATTTATTCATGATAGATTTAAAATGAAAATGAATTTGGAAAAGGTTTTAGTTTTGGTTTGAGTGTTGACTTTGAGAGAGAGAGAAGCATGGGCTTGATGGTATGAGCCATGCTTCATTATGAGGAAAGAGAAAGTGAATGGGAGGGGTTGTTGGTCTTTCTCTCATTCTCACCTCTCACTCTCATATCTCTCATTTCTCTCACACACACACTCACACCTAGAGAGAGAGAGAGAGAGAAGCAGCAGCAGAAGCAGCAGCAACAAAGAGACAACAACAACAACAGAGACAACAACAACAACAGAGGCAGCAACAGCAGCATCATCACCAGCAACAGCAACTTCATCATTATCATCAGCAGCAGCAGGCAGCAACAGCAGCAACAGGGGCTCCAGCAACTTGCAGCAGCTCCTTCCACTTCTTTACCTGCTTCTTGGGGGTCTTCAGGGTATAACTCTTGAACCCAATTCCCCTTATTGCTTCCTTAGGTCTTAATTAGCGTCGGTTTGTGTTAAATTGTCGATTTAGTGCTAGATTCTGGTGTTTAAGTGGAATTTTGGGAAATTATTGATTGTGTTAGCTACCCTAGTTCATTTAAGTGCTAATAAGGCCACTTCAACTGAGAAATCACCAGATTTACACTAAAATGCCATAGGGTTTGTGATTTGTGCAAAATTGGTGTTTTAAAGCGATATTTGTGACTTTTGTAATCTGCTATGGACCCGATGCCTTCAGGTCAAAATTGAGGAAACTGGGACATGATACCTAAGTTTAGATCACACCACCAGAGCACGAACACACCCTTCCCTAACCTGGCCGCCAATTTATTCATATTGGCCGCAAATTGCGGCCAAGGCGGGGACTGGGGTGTTGGGGTTTTGTGTAGGGTTCTCTGCTGTGTAGTGTAGTGTTTTGGCATGTATAGTTTTGTAATATTTGGCCTGTAGGAAAATCTGGGATCATATATCGTTTTTGGTGTCCGTTGTGTTTGCGCGATACGCGCGATACGTGAGTGGGTTCTGTGATCCAGCGTATCGCGGCGTGTCGCGATGGTTTTAGACGCATACACACACGTTTCAGCGTATCGTGCACACGCGCGTTTAGTTCGCGACGCGAGTTTCTCGTTTCGATTCGATATCGCGTTTCGCGGAATATTTGGCTTATATGTGATTTCCATGTCTTATTTGCAGGTTTGCAGACAGACACTACGGACACGGCTACAGGGGGGCAGATGGTAGGATTCACCTAGCGTGTGGTGTAGGTGAGTAGATTTAATATCTACAGGGGAATCGCCCGCATGGCGTTATGCGTCTGGGCTGGGATTCAATTACCTGTCGCGCATTCTACGTCATTGTTGGAATTGCGCCTTTATGTTATTTCCTTGATATAGTGTACTGTGACTAGCAGCCGTAGGACACTGCACACATTATTGACGGTCCATGTTGCACGAGCACGGATTGTATGCCACACACACACCGTCAATAATTGCCATGTCACACACAACCCCTTATTGATACTATATTGCCTATCACACTTGACATCTAGCTTATGTCATACCTATAGTGTATCATACCTTTAGTGATAGGTACATATACACCCAGAGATACAGATACAGGTATACCATGCACATATTTTAGTTATACCGGGGGGGAATTTCCTACATATGTTACTTATACCCAGGGGGGTATACGACATCAGTTCTTATAGGTAGATACCTATACTTGGCTGTACCTTATTGATTTTGTATACATCTGGTTCAGCTATATAGTTTTGTTTACCTGCTCGCAGTCAGATATATCGCATATATTCATTCCTGGATTTGCGCATTGTTTATTTGGATTTTATATGATGTTTTCGGGATTTGGGAACCGCGGGGGTTCATGAAATTATGCATACATTGAACAACCCGGTTTCCTTGATATGATATTTGCGCGTCCACCATGAGTTTTATCGGTGCTGATTATATGCTCCATACAAGGTGTGGTTGCCGTATGGGAGTACATGGTGGGGCCCGGTATGGTTCCCCTCGGCAAGAAGATCGATGGGTTTGCCGATTGAGCCTGGAGGCGGGCGAGTACCTACCGGTGACTGGTTGGACCTGGCAGTTGTCCGGAGGATACTGGCCAGAGTCGAGAGATGGATGCGGGATGATCTGTACTGCCGGGGCCGAGGGCCGACACCGCAGACGGACCCCGTGGGCCGATCCGGACTGACGGAGCCTGATATACGAGGATTTCTGTGTCGATGCTTGGCACACTGTTTTCATGATATTTCTTTTAATACCTTTGTATATACAACAGGGGATTTAGCCGTTGTTATATATATCTTTACACCAATATTAGTGGAATGGGACGCTAATATATGTGTATTGCCCCCATCATATTTATTTCTGTATATATATATGTTTAGGATGTTAGAGATTATTTGAGATTTGACTTGGGTTATTAGGTGATTCATTGAGATTGGATATTGGATATGAAAGATATGGTTGATTTGTACATTCGAGATATAGGAGAGCTACTCGATATCGTATATTGAGGTGATGTGAGACCTATGTGATGTGAGAGCCCAGTTGGGGGCTGATTTGAGGATTTGGGATTTGAGTGTCTTGATGGATTGTGATCCTACCACGATGTCAGGTTTCCGTGGAAATGACATACTCCACCCTATACCTCACACTTATCTACTTTATGCACAGATTCATATATTGGTAGTACCGGTGAGTGTACCCTTATAAAAGCTGCATATCGACTTTCTCATATTCCTATTGCATGGTTATTGCATATTATTGTCATGTTACTATTGCTTCACATATTGATTGTACCTGTTACTGTACTTCCCTTATTTCAGCATTTGCATGACATGATATTACTGTAATCGCATATCTTAGATTCATGCTGTACGTACATTCCTGCGATTACCTGCATATGTTATCTACTATTCACGAGTTGGCAACTCACCCCCGTTGTGCCACAGGTGTTTCAGGTTGTTCCCCAGAGTAGTCGAGGCAGGCTATTCTTCTATTCAGCTATCCAGCTATCACCTTTGCTACAGATACCGCATCAGCTCATAGTACCATTTTGCTTAGGTGGGTTAGATGTTTATCTGTATTTCATATTGTATATTCGTTGTATTTTGTACTATCCATCTACTATTGTATTATTGACTTAGAAACTTGGTGAGGACGTTAGTGTGTATTCTTGTGTATTTGATGTCTTTTATATACAGCTTTATCTCTATTGTCTTTCATTTCTTCGCTACGGCGTCGTATACTTGTGATGAGATTGTTTTCCGCCTTTGGGCCACTTTTTACAAAAAGGGGGGTGTTGCTAAAATTGTAAAGAAAGAAAGTAAGACTTTTAAAGAATTTGGGTTATGATTTCAAATGTTTCAAAAACTTATATTATCTTTTTCCGTATTTTTATGGTTTAGATTTCTGGGTTTTGGCTTTCTTTTACTACGTTACGTCTTAGGGCGTTGCGTAGTACTAGGGCCGTCACGGGCCAATTTCGGGTCGTGACAAAGTTGGTATCAGAGTGTTAGGTTTTACCTTTCGGAGTGTAGGATGACCTTAGTATGATGGAGTAGGTAGCTTAAGCAAAGTAACGTACTGTGTGTATGTCTGCAGCATACCCACGATGCGGTACTTCGCATTAAGTAACCTAAGTACAATTTTGCTTGAAATTCCTTCCTTGATGATTCCTATCCTTAAGATTCGATTTCCTTATTCTCATCGAATCTTATATCTATTTATAGCCTTGCCGCCGATGACTATGGGGACTCAGAGTGATGCAGCGAGGGCCGAGGTCAGAGTTGGCTCGGGTGAGACGAGTACTGACCAGGATGGCACTCTAGTTGCGCAGGTGCAGACGGATCAGCCTACGACTTATACTATGGATAGACTTTTGGTAGAGATGTAGGACTTCCGCCAGACAATGAGATCTTTGGTTGATGTCGTTCGGGAGCTACGACAGGAGGTTGTCACCCCTGTTACTCAGCTGTCCCTTACGATCAGCATGCAGCAATCCGTCACTTACATAGCACCAGTGATCGCAGCTCCAGTTGACGAGGCACATATTCCAGGACAGTGGAGGACTCGTACCAGCGTACCAGCTAAGAGGCAGAGTTTTGGTCGTCGAGACAGATTTCGTGGCCACCGTGGGAGTAGCAGAGGCTTAGGACGAGGACGGTCGTTCAGCTCTTATCCCCAGGATGGTCAGCAGTCAGCGCGTGGATGTTTTCGATGCGGAAGCCTTCAGCACTTCGTCAGGGATTGTTCCTTAGCACCTCGTCAGAGTCGTATTCAGAGAGGCCGTGGACATGGAAGATTCGCTCAGAGGGCTCAGTCTACCAGAGGAGTTCATCCAGCTGCGAGTAGAGGGCAGACACAGGAGTTTGCTTCTACTCATCGGGACGCGCAGACGTCCAATGTGGAGTCTTCAGGTATCCTTATTTCGTATGTTCTTTTGATGTATTCGTTTGTTTTCTTACTTGTACCGTGGTTGGGTAGATTAGTCGGAGTGGTGTTAACTTCTGTCAGTGATTCTTTTGTTGCGCGACGCGTATTTCAGTTGTGTGCCAATCGGATAGGAGATAGAGATTCGTCCGTCGTTTTGATCCTTCTAGAGAAGTTGGATTTGACGTTCTCCTGGGCACGGACTGGTTAACTACGTGCTAGGCGTCTGTGGACTACCGTGAGGAAACAGTCAGGTTTTGTTTTCCCCGGCAAGTCAGTTCTTGTTGTGCAGGTGGATAGTTGTGCCGCCTTTCACAGCTTGAATTCAGCCTTTTTCGCTAGTCGGCTACTGAAGAGATGTCGTGGATTCTTGGCGTTCACCCGTGATACCGGAGCCACAGTGGGATTGTTGGACCGGGTTCTTTTCGCGTGAGAGTTTTTCCGACGCTGTTCCAGATGGGTCGGCGAAGCTGAGGGAGCTTAAAGGATCAGCTGCAGAGTTGTGGTTTGGGGAGTTTTGTGTGTCTGAGTGTTTCGCTTTTGGAGGCTCCTATTTTGTTTGTCAAGGTGGAAGACGACAGTTTAAGGTTGCGTATCGACAGATCGTTAATTGAACTGGCTTACGGTGCGGATAGGTGTCCCTTACCTCGCATTGACGATTTCTTCGATCAGCTCCAGAGCGCGAGACATTTTCTAAGTTTGCTTGGGATCAGGTCATCATTATTGCAGGTTCGGAGTGATGGCATTCCGAAGACTGCCTTGTGCGTGCTACGGGCCTTGTGTGTTTTTGTGAGTCGTTGGATTCACTGATGCCCTAGCAGCATTCGTTGATGTGATGAACCAGATTTCTTCAGGCCGTTCTTCGACCAGTTTTTGTTGTGTTATTTACGACATTCTGGTCTATCTAATGTGTCTTGAGGAACAGGAGCAGCACTTGAGAATTTGTTTTGCAGATACTGGGAGAGCACCAGCAGTTTGCTAAATTCTCAGAGTGTTTCTTCAGGATTGTTTTGTGTTGACTCCTAGGTCTTGTAGTCATGGGAGACGGTTTCGTATGGTTCCGAGGGAGATCGTGACCGTACAGCCTAGGTCCAGACATGTGTGCAGGACGGAGATCCGCAGATTCTTGGACTTAGCAGGTTTTTACCGCCGTTTCGTGCAGGATTACGGGAGTAGTGCTGCACCGTCGACTGAATTGACCAAGATGGAGGTTTCTGTTCTGTGGACTGAGGCATGTGTACGGAGTTTTCGGCAGTTGGAGATTCGGTTAACAACTGCATCAGTCCTTTCCTTGCTTTCTGGTTCGGGCGACCTTGTTGTTTAACTGTAATGTTTCTTGAGTGGGCTCGAGTGTGTACTGGGGTGACACTATAGAGTTATCGCTTTTGCTTCCCTACATTTGGAGGAAGTACGAGAAGGATATTCCACTCATGATCTGGAGATGGCCGCGGTGGTTTTGCGTTGGAGATTTGGAGACACTACTTGTTTGAGAGTCGTGTCAGATTTTCCACGGACCACTAGAGCTTAATGTATATCTTCCTGCAGCGGATTTTGATTGTTGTGATAATCTCCTGCAGATTTACAGTTCTTGTGTGATCGTTGAGTACAGCTTTAGTTCATCTCTACGGAGGGGATAGCTTGCTCATGTCCGCGCCCGACCACTTTCCTTAAATCGTTTTCGTGAGACACTGCCCGCCGATACTCATTCGTCAGTGATACTTGAGCACACTCGGCTGGGTAATGATTCGGAGACCTTGATTTGTGACAATGACGTGCTAAGTCAGGGACGCGTTTGTGTACCCGGTTTCATCGGGTAGAGACGTGAAATCCTAAGGCATGCACATCTGTCAACCCTCTAGATGCATTCAAGTTCCGCCAACAGTGACGTGACTTGTGAGATAGTTACGGGTGGATAAGGATGTAGAGAGAAGTTTCAGGTTTCGTTTCAAGTGTCTATCTTGTTGTGTGCTAGGGTCGAGCATCTGAGGCCGGCTGGAGAATTGCAATCTTTTACCGTTCCGAAGCAGGGATGGGAGCAGATCTCCATGAATTCCGTTATGGTTTCTACCCAGGGTTAGTCAGGGTGTGACTCCATCCGGATTCTTGTCGTCCGGTTATACTCAGTTTACTCAATTGTTTTGTTAAGTTGTGTGTTTATTTTGTTTGTTGTCAGCAGTTGGGGATCGTCACTCGCCATCGCTCGGGTTCTCCTTCGATAGCCGTTATCAGGAGACACTCCAATTGGCCACCCTTAGGCTTAAGGGTTAGGTCGTATCGATCACCAGTCTGTTATTTCTCTGACTCTGCGTAAGTAGGACTTTGGACCCCAGCTATGTCTAGAGACTTCGGAGATAGTCCAGTTGTGTTAGGTCAGGATGGGAATTGTCCATTGCGAACTGAGGTCTTATGCCGACTGTGATTGGTCATAGACTCGAGCTCGCAGAGACAGATCATGTATTCCTACGGACTTTCCGATGAATGACGTGTTGGATTTTGGGAAGGTTGTCCCAGGGTTTAGGTCTTTCTGAGATCCTATAAGCGAGTTAGTTTCGTTGCCTTTAAATTGGCACTTCCGCCCAGATTATTGGATTTTCACCCCGTATTCCTTGCGATGATACTTTACAATTACCTTCATTGCCTTTATTGCATGATTTGGCACCGGACCAATTATCTTAGACGCGATCTTTCATTCACCAGCAGCCAATTGTGTTAATGGCTCGGCAGGTGGAGGGACATCGGTCAAGGGTCTTGCCATCTATGAAGGGTTTTCTTGGACGTAGCCGTGTAGTGAGATAATCACTTGGAGGCTGCGAGCGAGATTTGGGAGTTGTAATCTTCCCTTTGAAGGTACGCGTATGAGTATATTTTTAAATTCGGGGACGAATTTCTTTTAAGGGGGGGAGATTGTAACACCTTAGAATGTGTTTGTAGCTAATTATATTTTTAAAGTGTGGTTTTTAATAAAAGTTTACCAAATTATGTTTTAAATATTTTATCCTATTTATTGTGTATTTTATTAGAATTTTGTTAGGCGCACACACACTTGTGCATGATAACTAGGGTTGTTTTTGGGGTTAAACCATGATTAGCAACATGGTAAACTAACCATTTTCTCCCTAATCTAGTTTTAATATTTGTTTAAGTGCATGGTTGTATTTATTCATGATAGATTTAAAATGAAAATGAATTTGGAAAAGGTTTTAGTTTTGGTTTGAGTGTTGACTTTGAGAGAGAGAGAAGCATGGGTATGATGGTATGAGCCATGCTTCATTATGAGGAAAGAGAAAGAGAATGGGAGGGGTTGTTGGTCTTTCTCTCATTCTCACCTCTCACTCTCATATCTCTCATTTCTCTCACACATACACTCACACCTAGAGAGAGAGAGAGAGAGAAGCAGCAGCAGAAGCAGCAGCAACAACAGAGACAACAACAACAACAGAGGCAGCAACAGCAGCATCATCACCAGCAACAGCAACTTCATCATTATCATCAGCAGCAGCAGGAGCAGCAGGCAGCAACAGCAGCAACAGGGGCTCCAGCAACTTGCAGCAGCTCCTTCCACTTCTTCACCTGCTTCTTGGGGGTCTTTAGGGTATAACTCTTGAACCCAATTCCCTTTATTGCTTCCTTATGTGTTAATTAGCGTCGGTTTGTGTTAAATTGTCGATTTAGTGCTAGATTATGGTGTTTAAGTGGAATTTTGGGAAATTGTTGATTGTGTTAGCTACCCTAGTTTATTTAAGTGCTAATAAGGCCACTTCAACTGAGAAATCCCCAGATTTACACTAAAATGCCATAGGGTTTGTGATTTGTGCAAAATTGGTGTTTTAAAGCGATATTTGTGACTTTTGTAATCTGCTATGGACCCGATGCCTTCAGGTCAAAATTGAGGAAACTGGGACATGATACCTAAGTTTAGATCACACCACCAGAGCACGAACCCACCCTTCCCTAACCTGGCCGCCAATTTATTCATATTGGCCGCAAATTGCGGCCAAGACGGGGACTGGGGTGTTGGGGTTTTGTGTAAGGTTCTCTGCTGTGTAGTGTAGTGTTTTGGCATGTCTAGTTTTGTAATATTTGGCCTGTAGGAAAATCTGGGATCATATATCGTTTTTGGTGTCCGTTGTGTTTGCGCGATACGCGCGATACGTGAGTGGGTTCTGTGATCCAGCGTATCGTGGTGTGTCGCGATGGTTTTAGATGCGTACACACACGTTTCAGCATATCGTGCACACGCGCGTTTAGTTCGCAACGCGAGTTTCTCGTTTCGATTCGATATCGCGTTTCGCGGAATATTTGGCTTATATGTGATTTCCATGTCTTATTTGCAGGTTTGCAGACAGAGACTACGGACACGGCTACAGGGGGAGCAGATGGTAGGATTCACCTAGCGTGTGGTGTAGGTGAGTAGATTTAATATCTACAGGGGAATCGCCCGCATGGCGTTATGCGTCTGGGCTGGGATTCAATTACCTGTCGCGCATTCTACGTCATTGTTGGAATTGCGCCTTTATGTTATTTCCTTGATATAGTGTACTGTGACTAGCAGCCGTAGGACACTGCACACATTATTGACGGTCCATGTTGCACGAGCACGTATTGTATGCTACACACACACCGTCAATAATTGCCATGTCACACACAACCCCTTATTGATACTATATTGCCTACCACACTTGACATCTAGCTTATGGCATACCTATAGTGTATCATACCTTTAGTGATAGGTACATATACACCTAGAGATACAGCTACAGGTATACCATGCACATATTTTAGTTATACCGTGGGGGAATTTCCTACATATGTTACTTATACCCAGGGGGGTATACGACATCAGTTCTTATAGGTAGATACCTATACTTGGCTGTACCTTATTGATTTTGCATACATCTGGTTCAGCTATATACTTTTGTTTACCTGCTCGCAGTCAGATATATCGCATATATTCATTCCTGGATTTGCGCATTGTTTATTTGGATTTTATATGATGTTTTCGGGATTTGGGAACCGCGGGGGTTCATGAAATTATGCATACATTGAATAACCCGGTTTCCTTGATATGATATTTGCGCGTCCACCATGAGTTTTATCGGTGCTGATTATATGCTCCATACGAGGTGTGGTTGCCGTATGGGAGTACATGGTAGGGCCCGGTATGGTTCCCCTCGGCAAGAAGATCGATGGGTTTGCCGATTGAGCCTGGAGGCGGGCGAGTACCTACCGGTGACTGGTTGGACCTGGCAGTTGTCCGGAGGAGACTGGCCAGAGTCGAGAGATGGATGCGGGATGATCTATACTGCCGGGGCCGAGGGCCGACACCGCAGACGGACACCGTGGGCCGATACGGACTGACGGAGCCCGATATACGAGGATTTCTGTGTCGATGCTTGGCACACTGTTTTCATGATATTTCTTTTAATACCTTTGTATATATAACAGGGGATTTAACCGTTGTTATGTATATCTTTACACCAATATTAGTGGAATGGGACGCTAATATATGTGTATTTCCCACATCATATTTATTTCTGTATATATATATGTTTAGGATGTTAGAGATTATTTGAGATTTGACTTGGGTTATTAGGTGATTCATTGAGATTGGATATTGGATATGAAAGATATGGTTGATTTGTACATTCGAGATATAGGAGAGCTACTCGATATCGTACATTAAGGTGATGTGAGACCTATGTGATGTGAGAGCCCAGTTAGGGGCTGATTTGAGGATTTGGGATTTGAGTGTCTTGATGGATTGTGATCCTACCACGATGTCAGGTTTCCGTGGAAATGACATACTCCACCCTATACCTCACACTTATCTACTTTATGCACAGATTCATATATTGGTAGTACGGGTGAGTGTACCCTTATGAAAGCTGCATATCGACTTTCTCATATCCCTATTGCATGGTTATTGCATATTATTGTCATGTTACTATTGCTTCACATATTGATTGTACCTGTTACTGTACTTCCCTTATTTCAGCATTTGCATGACATGATATTACTGTAATCGCATATCTTAGATTCATGCTGTACGTACATTCCTGCAATTACCTGCATATGTTATCTACTATTCACGAGTTGGCAACTCGCCCCCGTTGTGCCACAGGTGTTTCAGGTTGTTCCCCAGAGTAGTCGAGGCAGGCTATTCTTCTATTCAGCTATCCAGCTATCACCTTTGCTACAGATACCGCATCAGCTCATAGTACCATTTTGCTTGGGTGGGTTAGATGTTTATCTGTATTTCATATTGTATATTCGTTGTATTTTGTACTATCCATCTACTATTGTATTATTGACTTAGAAACTTGGTGAGGACGTTAGTGTGTATTCTTGTGTATTTGATGTCTTTTATATACAGCTTTATCTCTATTGTCTTTCATTTCTTCGCTACGGCGTCGTATACTTGTGATGAGATTGTTTTCCGCCTTTGGGCCACTTTTTACAAAAAGGGGGTGTTGCTAAAATTGTAAAGAAAGAAAGTAAGACTTTTAAAGAATTTGGGTTGTGATTTCAAATGTTTCAAAAACTTATATTATCTTTTTCCGTATTTTTATGGTTTAGATTTCTGGGTTTTGGCTTTCTTTTACTACGTTACGTCTTAAGGCGTTGCGTAGTACTAGGGCCGTCACGGGCCAATTTCGGGTCGTGACAACTACCTGGACTATGATGCAGATCATACTAGTGGGGACATGATAGTCCATAAGTACGTCCTTCAAGGTCCCTAGTCGTGGGTGTATCGAGATGGGGCATCGATATACCAGTGTAGACTAGCGTATACCTTCTCGACCCATACAGATGGGCGATGGATGATCCCATATCCATTGGTGTTTGACATCAGAGATGATATACGGGTGCTCAGTGGAGACTGGGTACACTGGACGGACTCACCGAGAACTCCCAGATGGTATTATACCTTACGTCAGATGGCAGTTCTCTGGTGACACTGGTACAGAGTAGTCTGTTGACCCGAGATCGTCATAGAGTCTTGTGTGGTTCCCACTGTGCTTTGATTTCCACCTTACCACGTCCAAGTGGGCGTGCAAAATAGTGGTTTTTGGGTACAGTCCCGAATCACATGGAGGCAATGAGCGATAGGAGGGGATTCGTCTCTCCCGGTATAGGGAGTTGATGTTGCGCTGTGTTCGATTGGCTATAACCGGAAATCCCTGGCCAGGGTTGCTGAGATTTACTGGTAAGTGTTACCAGTAGTTTCTCAAACTGTTATAGACCTCATATCGACACGACTTATCGAGCTATTGGGGTTTGACGTTTACCACCCCTAGGGATATATGCGACATATCAGACGACGAGACCGGACTGTACGGTAAGTGTTACTGGTTGGATTCACAGGAGTGTGAGCGGGTTTGCTCTTCGATCTTCTGATCGCTCAATACCCGTGTGGCCGTTACGTTTAGCAGACCGCTTGCGGCTTGTGGGTGTTTGATATGATCATCACCTGCTGCCGGCGTATTGACGAGTCTTTAGAGTCCTACACAGAGGTTTCCTGGCTCAAGCGAAACGAAATAGGAGCGCATATGAGATATGTGCGGGACCGAGAATAATGCGTGTATATGATACCGTATTCTATTCTCGCGATGAATGTATCGATTGGTTGTATGCTATATAACCTAGTTATCGAATCAATGATTGATTCGATAAGCCGATACATTGGATATTAGTCGGTTATATGTGATATGACCGGATCGTTAAATCAAGTGTTGATTTAATGATTTAATGCATAATTATATATTTGATATATTACTTTGCATTAACTAGTATTGGTTCACTTTAAATGGATTTTCTCACTTGCATTGCACAAGTTGTATATGTGATATACTTTTGTGCACTTGATTGTATCATGTTTGATGATACATGAATGCTAGGGTTTGTGTAAAGAATTAAACCTTGGTTAAGTAAATGGTTAGGGTTTTTATTTATGAATTTATTTATTTTGTTTTGACAAAAGAAAAAGAGAAATGAAAACAAAAGGGTTGCTTTCAAACATGAAGCTTGTTGAAGCTTCATGAAGCTTTGACCAAAGTGACCATTTTTGTCTTCATCCTTAACCCTAACCATTCATCTAACCTTAGTAAATTCTCTACACATAACCATGGTTCATATTATGATAAGTATTCATTTTTCTTTTGGATTTAATAAACTTATCATAATATTTTCTTCTTCTTCTTCTTCTTCTTCAAGATGAAGAAGCTTGCAACCATCAATGGTGATTTGATGAAAAGAGTGAGAAATCCAATTCTAAAGTGAACCCACCTCCTATTTCTTCATCCTCTACCTCTTGCCAAGTAGTACAGGGTGTTTTCTTCACAAGTTTCATGACTTGGTGAAGTGGGAGCTTGATCTTGTGATGCCTCGACGTAGATCATCTTCGGCATCGTTGTCGATGACCTAGCCCGCCCATTTCTCCGATGAAGCCGACGCTAGAGCCCGGGATTGGATTTGGACAGCAAGGGGACTTCATCATGGAGCTATGGAGGTGGAGAACCGGATCTACCGTTCCCTTAGTTAAATTGTTAACTAGCTTCTTGTTTCGCCTAAAA
Organism: Agapanthus africanus; assembly: GCA_030015575.1. Lineage (NCBI taxonomy): Eukaryota > Viridiplantae > Streptophyta > Magnoliopsida > Asparagales > Amaryllidaceae > Agapanthus > Agapanthus africanus. The sequence goes on along the minus strand of CM057346.1, from coordinate 316,217,868 downwards.
TTCTAGTTAACGATCCGTATTAGGGTTTCTCGGCACTTGTAAAATTTCAAATTGGCATGGTTGATGCCTTGTGAGACCTCATTAGTGTGCCTAGGAACCCTACATATAAGGTATGTGAGCTACAGGAAAAATGGCACCCCCAACACCCCCAACAAAACCGGCGACGTCACCCCAAAATCCGGTCTCACCGGCTCGATGAGCTCCAAACGTGCTCGTACTTCTACAGTGGGTTCATAGTGGTTCATATAGGTTAATGGTCTTGTTTGATTTTCTTGGAAAAATCCCAGAAAGCTCTAGATATCCTGTAGGCTTTAAGGTTTCACAAATCGTATAACGCGAATTCAAAAATGTCAAAACATAACCAGTAACTAAGGAAAAGGGTCCCAAATTTCGGTTCAGGTAAAATCAGGCCAAACTCGCAGCACAGTGGAGTAGTATAGGGGCTAAGTGAGCTACAGAACCAAACTACATCACCATTGCCCACCAGAAATCTGGCGAGAAACCCCCATAATCCGAGCTTGCCGGTCGAATGAGGCCCAAACAGGTTCCTTTTCTCAGGGTGGTCTCCTATTGGTCTAAATAGGTCTCTGGAGTAGCTAGTTTTTTTAGTAAAGATCTCAGGTTATTCGAGATTCCCTGCAGGCACACAATAGCCACAAAACCGACACGGAAAAATTCTAACTTCGTATTTCGGATTCTAAACTCATTTCCAAGTCAATAGAACACTCTCTAAGGTCTTGTAAACACTTACTACACCTCAGTTGGCCACTAGACAGCAACATGTAATTTTCTAAAATCGAAAACCTAATTAACTCAATTTCTAACTAAAAAATACGATATTTAACTCGAATACGATTGTAAAGTGAAAAGATTACCTTATAAGTAACTAATGAAATTTCTTTAGTTGCCCAAGTCTTCAAAATCCAAATTTGGATGGTTCAAAGGGTTCACAAAGAGGTTGTGTATGTTTTTAGTGAAGGGTGCATTGGGTTTTAGCAAGTATGTGGAGGTGATGTATGGATGTAGTGAGGGGAATGAGCTTGAAGCTATTTAGTGGAAGAAACAATAGAGGAGGTGAAGGAAAGGGGCAGCCAAGTTAAAGTCTTAGGCTCTCTCTCTTCACAAATATCTTTTTTCTACACTCACCTCTAAAAAATATCAATCTCTTTTGTTTTCTTTCATTAACTCCATTCACACACACTCTCTTTCTTTTCTTTTCTTTGATTTTCTTTTCCTTTGCTTTTTCTTTTCTCATTCCCATTTCTTTTCTCATAATTCTCACAAGTCACAAACACAACATGCACATGACATGTTCACATGTCCCGGAAAAATGCAAAAATACGGATTTTATCAAAAATCCGATAAATATCATTGAAATAAATAAATCATTTTAATTTCCGATAAATTTCCAAATATTGGTATATACTTATACCATTTTACGAAAAATCCCTATTCGCAAATAGAATAGTTTTCACGAAATATATTATTTTATTATTAAATTTCCAACAATAATATTTTATATTTATGAAATGTTATAGTACGATATCATCAATTAAGAGTACGGATCGGTGGTCACGTATATCATATCATCTTGTATGCGTCATATATCGTCTCATGTCCTATCGTCTCTGTTAGTTGTATGTATGCCCTAGAGGCCAGTATTGTACAGATGATGTATATTATATTGGATGCTTGGACATATATAGAGATGACTTTCTTGCTCGATATGATAGTATGCTATCTAGTTACTCTTTGTCTTAACATGTGCACTAGTCTCTTTAAACTGTCTTATAGTTACATGTTGGTAAAGCCCTTAGGATGTGTACTTGACTACCTGGACTATGATGCAGATCATACTAGGGGGGACATGGTAGTCCAAAGGTACATCCTTCAAGGTCCCTAGTCGTGGGTGTATCGAGACGGGGCATCGATATACCAGTGTAGACTAGCGTATACGCTTCTCGACCCATGAGATGGGCGATGGATGATCCCATATCCATTGGTGTTTGACATCAGAGATGGTATACGGGTGCTCAGTGGAGACTGGGTACACTGGACGGACTCGCCGAGAACTCCCAGATGGTATTATACCTCACGTCAGATGGCAGTTCTCAGGTGACACTTGTGCAGGTTAGTCTGTAGACCCGAGATCGTCATAGAGTCTTGTGTGATTCCCACTGTGCTTTGATCTCCACCTTACCACGTCCATGAGGGCGTGCAAAATGGTGTTTTTTGGGCACAGTCCCGAGTCACATGGAGGCAATGAGCGATAGGAGGGGTTTCGTCTCACCCGGTATTGGGGGTTGATGTTGCGCTGTGCTCGATTGGCCGTAACAGGGAAGCCCTGGCCAGGGCTGATCAGAGATTTGCTGGTAAGTGTTACCAGTAGTTTCTCGACCCGTTATGAGCCTCACATCGGCACGACTTATCGGTTATTAGGGTCTGACGTTTACCACCCCTAGACTTGATATGCGACATATCAGACGAACATAACCGGACTGTACGGTAAGTGTTACTGGTTGGATTCACAGGAGTGTGAACGGGCTTGCTCGTCGATCTTCTGATCGCTCAATACCCGGGTGGCCGTTACGTTTAGCAGACCGCTTGCGGCTTGTGGATGCTTGATATGATCATCATCTGCTACCGGCGTATTGACGAGTCTTTAGAGTCCTACACAGAGGTTTCCTGGCTCAAGCGAAACGAAATAGGAGCGCATATGAGATATGTGCGGGACCGAGAATAATGCATGTATGTGATACCGTATTTCATTCTCACGATGAATGTTTCGATTGGTTGTATGCGATATAACCTAGTTATCGAATCGAAGATTGATTCGATAAATCGATACATTGGATACTAGTCGGTTATGTGCGACATAACCGGATCATTGAATCAAATGTTGATTTAATGATTTAATGTATAATTATATACTTGATATATTACTTTGCATTAACTAGTATTGGTTTATTTTTAAAAGGATTTTCTCACTTGATGTGCACATTGTATATGTGATATATTTTTTGTGTGCACTTGATTGTATCATGTTTGATGATACATGCTTACTTGAGTTTGTGTAAAGATTAAACCATGGTTATGTAATGGTTAGGGTTTTTCTTTTTCTTACTTATTTATTTATTTATTTATTTTGGAAAAGTTAAAATATAAAATGGTGGCTTTCTTTGTTTGTTGTTGAAGCTTCAAGAAGCTTTGACTAAAGTGACCATTTTGTCTTCATGCTTAACCCTAACCATTCAAACTAACCATGGTCTATTCTCTACACCTAACCAAGGTTAGGATATGATAAGTATTCATATTATTTTCATTTTAAAGGGAGAGACTTATTATATTCTATCATCATCATCTTCTTCTTCTTCTTCAAGAAGAGAGCTTGCCACCATTAATGGCATCTTGAGAAAAAGAGTGAGAAATCCAATTCTAAAGTGAAACCACCTCCTATTTCTTCATCCTCTACCTCTTACCAAGTAGTATAGGGTGTTTTCTTCACAAGTTTCACGACTTGGTGAAGTTGGAGCTTGATCTTGTGTTACCTCGACGTAGATCTTCTTCGGCATCGAAGTCGACAACCTAGTCCACACATTTCTCCGATGAAGCCGATGCTGGAGTCCGAGATCCGATATGGACAGCAAAGGGACGTCTACGTGGAGCTAAGAAAGTGGAGAACCGGATCTACAAAAGTTGTAGCCTCTTTCTTTTAGTTAAGTTGTTAACTAGTTTCACTTATCGCCTAACTCTTGTCAACGAATCCGTATTAGGGTTTCTCGGCACTTGTAAAATTTAAAATTGGCATGGTTGATGCCTTGTGAGACCTCATTAGCGTGCCTAGGAACCCTACAGTGGTATCAGAGCCTAGCTAGAGCCTTAGGCGAAGTGCAGACGACGTTTGAAATCCGAACGAACATCGAAACCCTAACCAAAATTGCTCTCTGGACTTTTTTCAAAAACTGGGTTTTTCCAGATTAAAAATGCTTAAAAAATTTAGTAGGTAATTCTAAGAATTACGGTGAAAAAATTACCTCATGATGTGTCTAATGCGCGGCGGAACCGCGGCAGAAGCCTGGCTTCTGCGGCGGTTCCGCGGCCAAATGATGGGATTTGCCTTCAATTTTTGCACAGTAATTCTTGTTTTCAGGTGCTGAATTTTCTGGGAATTTTTAATATTTACTCAAGAGTTGAGTATTTTGGGTTGTATTAGGAGTTCGTAGATTCGATCGGATTATCAGACTTCGTCTATGTGTTTTTCCAGATAATTTTAGAATATGTTAAAAAGTTCGACCGGATGTAAATACCCAATCTTTCCCCTGCCGGGAAATTTCCAATTGTTGGACTTTTCCGTAGTTTAATGACGTTCTAAGTAGTGCAAGTAACGCGATTGTCCCTCTTGAAGACAACAAACCTTAACTCGATTATGTGACCGTCTTGAACTGCCCTTTGAACCTTAGGCTTTGGGGCAGTACGGCGTGCCACATGTGAGGCGTTGGCTTGACCCTTCTACGGCTGGACCGCCGGTACTGAGGCATGAAGTGAACGTCTTTGAACTTATTTCATGTGTTGAACGGTTTCGGGAAAACTTGGGTGTTCGAATGTTCGATCGGAAAGTTTAATATTTTTTATTTATCCGGAATGGGATACAATAATTGGAATTCACAAACAGTTATGAGATAACTGAATGAATGTTATAAATCTAGCGGCTTAGTCTCACTTGATATTGAAAAGAGTTTTCGATAATGAGACTAAAATGCGGGGTTTATAATTGTTAGGCATGTGATGTCTAAATATTTCATTTGATTAGGCATACGATGTCTAAAGAGGTTGCGGATTCCAACTGTTGTAGTTTTACACTTTCTTTTCTGTGACCGTAAGTGTAATATGTGATATCGCCGGTTTCGTTGCTATATGTCAACGACAATTGGGATGCGCATATTTACTTACGTTGATGACATATGATGTTATGTGTTGCTGGATATGTTATATTGTATTGTCGTGTTCGAATAGCCGGGGGTTTTTATGTGAGATGAGTGTTTTTCATTTTCATTCATGTAAAAACTTGTATGTAATATTCTTTTATTGGGGAACTTCCAGGTTGCGGAAGATGTCACCGTTGATATATATTATTTACTTTTCCGCATTAGGATAGACCCAAGGAGGGGAGCACAAGTAACCGGGTTCTAGGGTCCAGTGGGAGACCATCTCGAGGAGTCGAGTCCGGGTCTCCTAACCCTAGAATTGGTAGGGTTGCTTGCCGCTCTCGTAGGGGTCTAGGGGTGTGGGATTGGCTATTCATCACGACCGTGGAATCCGTGTTTTATACTGGCTCATATTAAAAACACAGACGTCCTAGTATATCCAATATTTCATATGATATTTTCTGCTGCGATATCTGTGATGTGATCATTTGATATGTTCTGATGGATACATTATATAGTATATATGATATATTATATAGACGTTACTTATGTTTTGCACCCGCACTAGCCCTGCCCTGCTCTGTCGTTAGTTACCTAACCTAACGTTGCACGAGGGGACATTGAGGCGAATGCGGATGGCATAAGTGTACGTCGTATTTATCTGTGGTGTTTAGGTGACTTAAATGATGGGAATTCATTAATGTGATTAATGAAAGAAAATAAACCTATTTGATGTTGTGGAATCGAATTTCTAAATAAAACAGGTAGCTACAGTTCTTGCTTTGCATAGCGGTATATATGATATACCCTGCACCATATTCGATGAGGAAAGGGCCGAGATCCCTTCACCGGGAGTGACCCATTTAGCAATAACTGGCAGATGATACACACTCGGTTTGACTTTTGATTGCTTCTATAGTTTCTGCTTTGCACAGTGATATATATGATATATCCCGCACCTCATTCGACGAGGAAAGGGCCGACGATCCCTTCACCGGGAGTGATCCCTTTAGCAAAACCAGAAAAGCCTCAAAATCACTCCATTTCAAAACTTCACTTGATTCTACAACGATATCAAGTTCATTACGCAATAGGTTTTCAGAAAAACCTGTCGTAGCCCTCCGTCATTTCAGATAAGTACTAGTTAGTATTCGTGCTACGTTTGTTGACTATGTTAAGGCGTAGTGTGCGGTAGCTAATTAGTGCTTATCTGTATAAGCATATGATGCGATTGGATTAGGGTAGTCGTGCGACTTTGTTGACAATGTTAAGGGTCGTGCGAGTGGGTTTAATTCAATCAGGAAATGACGGGTTGAACTTGACTAGCACTTATGATTTGTTGACTATGTTAAGGTCATATAGCTGCTAGGGGCAAAATATTATCGGGAATTTCAAGTGTTGAAATTTGCAATGAGATTGCATACCTTCTATGAGATAGTTGGATCCCGATACCCACTGCGAGTAAGAGTTACTCCTGGGAGAGTTTTACACATTACAATTAGCCGATCAAGTAGGTGTCTAGAAAGGTGTCAATGGGGTTACGCCTCTGGAAAAACGAGGTTTACTTTAATTAGGTCCGTGCGAAAGCACGGGGAACCTCCCTCAAAGTACCGACACTGGCCTGGCTGAAAGATCGACGAAGTTGTAAGGTGTAATTAATCCCGGCTAGTCTTTCCTTTTAGGGTTTGAAGGAAGATTTGATAAAAACCAGTGGGAGCCATCCTGATTAGATAAGATAATAACCAATCTGATCTTGCAAGAGCATACGCTAAAGTGTTTTCTTCTCTCTCTCTCCAGGTAGCGACCATGTCATGCCCTAATAAAGATAATAATATGGATGTATTGACTGAACCCGCATGTTATACTGTGCTGGGGAACGTTGGTTCCGTTCTTTCTTATAAGAGTTATGGGAATGAACAGGACATAGGGGAATACTAGGATTCCCAAGCCACCCGAATGAAGAAAGTACATGATGATGCATTTTTCTTCGGGTGTGTTCGTTACAGAGAACTGTTTCTCCATTTGCTCTACGTCCTGGGTATTAGATACCGGGTCAGGATCCCATATATGTAATCAGTTACATGGGCTCAGGAAAGGTAGAGAACTTGGAGAAGGTGATAAAGACATTAGAGTTGGAAATGGTGCAATTGTTGCAGCTAAGACTGTCGGGGAATATCACCTTGCATTACCAACTGATAATACATTGGTTCTGAATGAATGCTATTACATGCCGAACCTGATATGCAACATTATATCGGTTTCATTATTGAGTAAAGAGGGATATAATTTTGTATTACAGGATAAAGTTATGAACATTTTCCGTAACCAAAAGTTGGTTGGATCAGGTACGTTGTGCAATGGCATTTATGTTCTAAATCAATCAACAGTTCTAAGTATAACAAACACACATAAAAGGAAGAGTTCTGAACTGAATGAATCCTTCTTGTGGCATTGTAGACTGGGTCACATCAATGCGACACGACTAGCTAAGTTGCATAAGGATGGATATTTAAAACCATTCGAATTTTCATCTTATGACACTTGCCAGTCATGTCTCAAAGGCAAGATGACCAAAACTCCGTTTACGGGACACGGAGAAAGAGTTACTGAACTCTTAGGACTGATACATAGTGATGTATGCGGTCCTATGTCTACACATGCCAGGGATGGTTCTTCATACTTCATTACATTCACTGACGATCTCTCTAGGTTCGGGTATGTGTTCCTGATGAAACACAAATCAGAATCTTTTGAGAAATTTAGAGAATATATACAAGAAGTTGAGAACCAAACCGGAAAAAGTATTAAAATCCTACGATCTGATCGAAGAGGTGAATACTTGAGCAATGAATTCCTGGACTTCCTAAAAGAGAATGGGATTCTTTCTCAGCTGACTCCTCCATATACACCACAGCACAACGGTGTATCAGAACGGAGGAACCGCACCCTATTAGATATGGTGCGCTCTATGATGAGCACAGCTGAGTTACCTATTTCTTTCTGGGGATATGCGCTGGAGACAGCAGCATACCTATTGAATCAAGTTCCATCTAAATCTGTACCTACCACACCATATGAGATATGGAGTGGGAAGAGACCATATTTTAAACGAGTTAAGATATGGGGTTGTCCGGCCTATGTCAAAAGGCAAAATCCAGACAAACTCGAGGCACGGTCAGTTCTTTGCAAGTTTGTGGGATATCCTAAGAATTCCCAAGGATATCTTTCCTACCATGCTGAAGAACAAAAGGTGTTTGTTTCTCAATATGCCACCTTTTTAGAAAAGGAATTCCTTGAAAAAGAAATTAGTGGCAAAGTGGTAGAGCTGGAAGAAGTTCCAGATACACAAACCGTAACTGAAGATTTAGTGGAAGCAGAAGATTCAGTAGCTCCCAATGTACCTCAGCCTCTCCGCCGATCTAGTAGGGTTCCTCGCCAACCTGAGAGATATTACGGATTTCTCATGGATGGTGGTAGCGAGGATTGCATCATGGAGGATAATGACCCAACTAGTTTCGAGTAGGCCATCACGAGTAAAGACTCAGTGAAATGGCTGGATGCAATGCGGTCCGAGATGGAATCCATGTACACCAACAAAGTATGGAATTTGGAAGTTGCTCTTGAAGGGGTAAAACCCATTGGGAGCAAGTGGATCTTCAAGAAAAAACTTGGTGTAGATGGGAAAGTGGAGACATTCAAAGCTAGACTTGTTGCAAAGGGTTTTCGTTAAAGACCAGGTGTGGACTATGACGAAACCTTTTCTCCAGTGGCTATGCTTAAATCCATCCGGATCATGCTTGCCATCGCTGCATATCATGACTACAAAATCTGGCAAATGGATGTTAAGACCGCCTTTCTAAACGGTGATTTAGAAGAGTGCGTGTACATGACTCAGCCAGAGGGCTTCGTAGACAGTGGGAGCAGCGGGAAGGTGTGCAAGCTGCTTAAATCCATTTATGGATTAAAGCAAGCATCGCGGAGTTGGAACATTTGCTTTGACGTCGTTATCAAAGAGTTTGATTTCGTCAAAAACCCAGATGAACCTTGTATTTACAAGAAGGTGGCAGAGAGTAAGGTTGTCTTCCTCGTATTATACGTGGACGACATACTCTTGATAGGAAATGATATTCCTATGCTGTAATCAGTCAAGCTCTTCTTATCACAAAGATTCTCAATGAAAGATCTTGGTGATGCCTCTTGCATATTGGGAATCAGGATCTATAGAGATAGATCCAAACGGATATTGGGATTGTCCCAATCTAAGTACATTGACACCATACTAAAGAGGTTTAGTATGGAAGAATCCAGCGTGGGAACTTGCCCACGATCTCTGGAGTCACTCTCTCCAAAGAGATGTCTCCCAAGACTGATTTGGAGAGAGCTCGCATGCAAGGGATACTCTATGCTTCGGCTGTAGGCTCTATCATGTACGCGATGCTATGTACCAGACCCGATGTTGCATACTCACTAAGTGTAGTGAGCAGGTATCAAGCTGATCCTGGAGAGAGTCACTGGACAGCTGTGAAGAGCATTCTCAAGTACTTGCGAAGGACTAAAGAGATGCTCTTGGTGTTTGGTAACGGAGAACTCCAAGTGGAGTCCTTTACCGATTCAAGCTTCCAGAGTGATAAGGACGACTCTAAGTCGCAGTCGGGATTTGTCTTTACCCTTTACGGAGGGGCGGTTAGCTGGAAGAGTTCCAAGAAGGAAACCGTGGCAGACTCGACGATGGAGGCTGAATACATCGCTGCCAACGATGCTGCTAAAGAGGCTTTCTGGATCAAGAAGTTCATTACTGAACTTGGTGTGGTTCCATCCATTGAGCATCCAATACCTTTGTATTGCGATAACAATGGAGCGGTGGCTTTGGCCAAGGAACCCAGGTCCCATCAGCGATCCAGGCATATTCTGAGGCGGTATCACCTGATCCGGGAGATAGTTGATCGCCGGGAGATCGAGGTCAGGAGGGTTGACACGAAGAACAACACGGAATATCCACTCATGAAGGCCATTCCCCAGATACAGTTTGAGAGACTCTTCGGGATGCTCGGTATGCGATACTACAGCAGCTGGCCCTAGTGCAAGTGGGAGATTGTTAGTTGTATGTATGCCCTAGAGGCCAGTATTGTACAAATGATGTATATTATATTGGATGCTTGGACATATATAGAGATGACTTTCTTGCTCGATATGATAGTATGCTATCTGGTTACTCTTTATCTTAACATGTACACTAGTCTCTTTAAACTGTCTTATAGTTACATGTTGGTAAAGCCCTTAGGATGTGTACTTGACTACCTGGACTATGATGCAGATCATACTAGTGGGGACATGGTAGTCCAAAGGAACATCCTTCAAGGTCCCTATTCGTGGGTGTATCAAGACGGGGCATCGATATACAAGTGTAGACTAGCGTATACGCTTCTCAACCCATGAGATGGGCGATGGATGATCCCATATCCATTGGTGTTTGACATCAGAGATGGTATACGGGTGCTCAGTGGAGACTGGGTACACTGGACAGACTCGCCGAGAACTCCCAGATGGTATTATACCTCACGTCAAATGGCAGTTCTCAGGTGACACTTGTGCAGGTTAGTCTGTAGACCCGAGATCGTCATAGAGTCTTGTGTGATTCCCACTGTGCTTTGATCTCCACCTTACCACGTCCATGAGGGCGTACAAAACGGTGGTTTTTGGGCATAGTCCCGAGTCACATGGAGGCAATGAGCGATAGCAGCGGTTTCGTCTCTCCCGGTATTGGGGGTTGATGTTGCGCTATGCTCGATTAGCCGTAACAGGGAAGTCCCTGGCCAGGGCTGATCAGAGATTTGCTGGTAAGTGTTACCAGTAGTTTCTCGACCCGTTATGAGCCTCATATCGGCAAGACTTATCGGTTATTGGGGTCTGACGTTTACCACCCCTAGACTTGATATGCGACATATCAGACGAACATAACCGGACTGTACGGTAAGTGTTACTGGTTGGATTCACAGGAGTGTGAACGGGCTTGTGTAAGTCTACGCTAGCGCCCCGGCCGTCTACAGACGCCAAATGCGGAACAAAAACTTTTTAACTGGCGCTATCGTATACTTTAACCCGGATCTTCCATTATTGCTAAACTAACATACTGTAAAGAGTGTAGAAAGGTTATACCGAACGATCCGAGTCCTTCGTTCTTTAACCATCATCCCACGCTCCATTGCGGCTGCTCCGATCTTGTCGATCTCCGATCTGCTCGTCCAGGTGGCACCACATCACTGATTCTTTAAACGGGCTCCCGCCTCTGACTCGAGGCAACTCGGTCGTCAAGTTTGCTAGAAGAGACGACCAAGAATGATGTAGAGAATGAGTAGATGACTTTGTCTCACTTCGTCCAAGTCCGTGGACGATCGGTTAATGAAGCTGCCATTTTTATCGGGTGATGGAATGAAAGAGGTAATGAAATTTCCATACACCCTTAACCATTGTCTTTTCTCTCCAAAAATGAAATCATTCTCTCTCTCTCTTACAAATAGTGGCCGGCCAATATATGTAGAAGAGGGAGGTGATGGTAGGAGCAATCAAGCGGGGGTGACAATAAACAACCATCCTTATCATAACAAAAGATCAAGAACAAATATCTTAAGAAAAACAAGAAGCTTTAATGATAAAGCATGAGTCACTAAAACACATCATCAAGCCTTTAATGCATCCAATGAAAACTCAACACCAATTAATCCTAGTCACCTCATCTAGAATCTTCTAGAACACTGAGTCACTCTCATCCAAGAAAAGATAAATCCGTCTTTAACCGAATGTTAAAAGACGGCTGATAGAAAACTGGAAACTGGCAACTTCCAAAAGTGATCCTGAAACGACTTTCAGGATAACCCCGAAACTGTATAAATATACCCGCATTTGTATTACGACCGAATACAAATGCAACTGAGACAAAGATATTATATCTACTCAATATAATACTCGGATCCGGCTTAAACCAAAGCCGACCAGTATCATCTGCCCGAAAAATAACACGTGCGTAAACGCACGTGCATTTTCCGAACCCTGCCATAAAACCATACGGCCTCTACAACGTTTCGCCCGAACTTGGGAAACTGTCTGTGGGGGACTCTAATGACTCGTCAGTACCCTGGCAGTGGGTTTAACCACAAACCGTCAGCGGCACTAGCTATGCGTAACGGCTGCCCATGGACTGACCTCAAGGGAGGCCGAGGAGCGAACTCAAGGGAGTCCGATGAGCGAACTCCTCCGAAAACCCTACTGAGCCTAACAGTGACAATGTATATACAGTCCGGTCCGTTCGTCAATGAGTATCGCATATCCGCCTAGGGGGCTAGTAACGTCAGACCCCCAATAGCAGTATAAGTCGTGTCGGAGTGTAGCCCAATCACATCCTGAGATACTACTGGAGTACCTACCAGTAAATCTCCTGCCATGGCCATAGACTTTGTGTAATGGCTCTCCTAGACACAGCACGACCTCGCCCCCAATACCGGGAGAGACGAATCCCCTGCCGATCCGCTCACGTGCCTCCATATGGCTCGGAACTGTACCCAAAAGCTACCTGTTTGCACGACTCCTTTGAGCCGTGGTAGGGTAGAAATCAAAGCACAGTGGGAACTCACACGAGACAAATGACGACCTCAGGTCGATGAACTAACCTGTACACATGTCACCAGGGAACTGCTATCTGACGATAGGTATAGTACTAACTAGCAGATTCCCGGCGAGTCCTGTCCGGTGTACTCATAACCCAATGAGCACCTGTATACATCTTAGGTGATCCAACTGACACCAGTGGCTTGTGAGACCGGCCACCGCCCCTCGTCGGGGTCTCGACTGTATACACTAGTCTACTCCGGAGTATCGATGCCCTGTCTCGAAACTCCCACGACTAGGGACCACAATTAAGGATATGCATATAAACTACCCAACTCTCACGTATATGATCGCCATCATACTGTTGGTAGTAAAGCAAGATCCTAAGGGCTCTATCAAAGTGTAACATGCAATCAGTCACCTGAACATGTACACGACTGATAAAGGCAAACCAGATAGCATACTATCATCTCGAGTAAGACTGTCCTACCGGGATAGGTCCTCCGCAATCATTGCAATCACGTACCTGCGATCCAATAATTGACTATGAGGGCACTATCTCCAACAATCTCCCACTTGCACTCAAGGCTAATATTGCGATGTCGACTACTCACAGCCCGTGTGAAACCGAACATCCAACTCCTCTACTAATCAGTTTCACAAAGCCCGTTTGTAAAACTATTGTGTTCGAGAAATAGCCTCAGTGAGTGGATCCGCCTAGATGTTTCTTTCTATATCTCTCTAAAACTCAAGTTCGCGGAGAAAGGCATCTCCCGAATCGAGTAATACCTGTCTTAGAATATGTCTGGATATCTGATGGGACCTAGTTCATAAATGAACTCCATATCCAAACTTCTTAGACTGTATCGATCACTGAACCTAATCAGTATCCGGCACCATGCCTCCACAGTATCCTCTTGGACCACCTGTCCATAATACTGTCCCTCTTCGTCAGAGGGAAAAACTAAAACTCTGACAATCACTCTGTCAACCACGTCACCTTTGAAGCCTGGAATGATGATCGTCTCCCGAAGGAGGCTGCCGTCATCAAATCCGTAGAACATGTACTTATGTTCTAAAACTGCTTCCTTATGTCTCTCCAGGATTGGATTAATACAAACTTATCGCATCTAGTGCAAAAACAATATCTGGTGTGGTACTTGACAACTCATGATTGACTCAATTGCCTATGCAAGTGATCTGCCAATCATGCACTTCCCTCTCCCCTTTAGTCTATACGACATCTTTAGAGAGGGTGACTCCATCACCTGCAGGTACACCACCTTGCTAGGAGTCAACTATTCTAAAAACCATTAGAATATCTGTCAAAGTACCCACATTGGGAAACTACCCAAATCTAGATCTAAAACCATAGATCCAGAAACCAGAATGTCAAATATTATATCCATATCCTGTCTGGAGAAACAACTGTGTGACGACCACAGTACAACCGATCGTAGTATAGGAATTTTACTTCCTACTCTGTGTATGTCATTCAGATACCATGACATCACACCCTACTACCTTCTTAACAGATCCATCCCCTATTCTGATTGAAGTCAAACCCATGACTGTCATATCAAAAATAGATGATCTATCTCCGCTATAACTGCTCTAGTCTATAAATAGACATAAGCTACTTGCCCACTATTCTTCCGCTGCTCCCACTGACAATGACAACCCTCCTACCGGGTCTCATAACCTGGAACAACAGTAGTGTCAAGTCTGGGTAGATAAGAACCTCCCTGTCACCGTCCTTGAGGCTACCGAAGTACCTCTCGGGTGTCTGAGGTTACCCACCATATCTGCGGAGTGGCTAATGGAATGTTAAATCTGATTGAATATATAGGTCCTATTAAATTTTCCGTAATCGTTCGCGGTTCTGGAATCACTTCCAGTTCTACCATACTCCCACTACTGTTTTCTGAAAAAATCCATTTTACTAAAACTGTGGCGAGTCAAGAACAATATCACTATTGATCTTCCAAATGGTAGAATATCAACCCTCGTCATAGCCAGGGTCAACCCACAAACAGCCATTACAGAAACGTGCCCTGAGTTATCCAGAGTCTGGTTTTAAGCATAAGCTGGACAATTCCCCTTATCTTAATTTCTTTTAAGGTACGATCCATTCTATATCCAATATAGAAACTTTGGCACATATCTAATTGGAACCATATTCAATCATGCAGCTGTCTCCAGTGCATATCAACTTAATGGAAAGAGGCTAATCAGCATTACTCAACTTAAGAATCCATCCAATTATGAGTAACCTGAAAGAGAAACACGTTTCTCAAAACCATCACTATCATCTGAATACCATTCACAAGAATCTACATCTTCGATCTCTTTGAAGAATCCCGATACTTGTGATACCTGGTTCTCTACTTTATTCTTATACCCACAGCTTCTCAAAACTTAGACCTTGTATTTCTACGAAACACTTGTCTAAATACTAGAGAGGTTATAAGTAAACAGAACATAGTACGAGGACCTACCCCTTTGTCCTGATGGACACTTGGACAACATACAATACTCTGTATAAGTCCACTGAGTTGAATAACTCAAAATCTGTGCGTCGTAGGTTGAAAACTGTACCCTGGCGATTTCCTCAAATATCACCAATTACAACGAATTCCGATATAATGAGGATAATCACCTAATTCCCAATAACTTCCTCCCACTCATCATCTGTAAAACCATACAGATATGAGAATGAAACCTGGTGAATACACACCCTGGAGTAAGTATCTAATCGGGAAAACGATTTTCCATTAACAATGCACTGAAACATGAAAATGTTTCGTAGGGGTATCCTGGTATTCATAGCAATACCTCTTCCATAATCCAATTCATGACTTCAACCGTATATTTTATTGCCATCTCTCCGAATCCCTTTATTTGTCTTTAGTCGTTACCTTCTGTACACCATCGTTAGGCTAAATGGTTTTCTTCCTTCCCTACCGTTCGGCACCAGCCTATGGTTTGGAAGAAGACTATCCAGTAAGCATAATAGGTGTACCCTCCTAAACCAAGGAGTACTCGTATCTTGAGAGAAGGTGATGATAAAAGACAACTGAATAATACCTTATTCTTTTTAAAGGTGAAATAGGAGTGGCGACGAAGTACGCGGTTTGGTCGTGAATGATAACAGTCGCAATTTACTTTGTCCTCTTTCTAATCCCTTTATTTTGTCTTTACATATTACCTTCTGCACACCCTACTTAGGCCAATTGGTTTTCTTCATTCCCTACCTTTCGGCACCTGCCTATGGTTTGGAATAAGACTGTCCAATAAGCGAAATAGGTGTACTCTCCTAAACCAAGGAGCTCTCGCAACCTGAGAGAACGTGATAATAAAAGACAACTGAATAAACCAATTCTATTTCTCCTGAACCTGGATCCATCCTCGAAGAAGTCCCTTCGAGTTCGTATATAACCATACGATGGATCTATCCAATGGAAGTGGATATCCGTAGTAATACGGGTGTTCTGAGAAATGCAAAGGGTAGAAGAAGGAGTGGCAATGACTTATGCAACATAGACAATCCAAAAACCAGTATTTTAAGAAGGTTCGGTCAACCTGGTCACTGAGTCATAGTCTAGGGTCGGTCAAAGGTCGCTGCCAAAGAGAGAGAGAGAAAAGAAACACTCTACGTGCACTCTAACCTAGATCAGAATGGTTATCACTTTATCTAATCCGGAAACTTCCCACCGTCTTGTCAAATTCTCCTCCAAACCTGAAAGAAGAATCAATCGGGATCACCCGAAGAGTAAACCAACTCATCAGTGGGAATCGGGATCCAACTCTCATCGCATGATAACGTGATGGAATGCATCCACGTTACTCATACTCCAGAAGGTATGCGCATACTTGGCAAGTTTCAGTTTCTTTAGAAACTCCCGATCTGATTTTTGCCCCATGCTCTTATAACCTTGGCGTTAGGTCAAAATGTCATAAGTCACATGCCAAGTTCTACCCATCACTATCTTGTTAATTTGAACCCACCCGCACATGCCCTTGGCGTTAGGTCAAAATGGCAGAACGGCTGTCCCAAACCAACTCATCTATCTATGCAACAATTGAATACCCAGCAGCTACCAAACACTATGCCTTGGCGTTAGGTCAAAATACATAGCTTGAATACTACTGAATACCCAAAAGAAGTGACGGAGGGCTACGGCTGGTTTTTGGCGAAAAACCTTTAGCGTAGTGAACTTGATATCGCTGAAGGAACCTGATAGCTTTTTTAAAATATAGTGGCGAAAACCTTTTGCTAAAGAGGTCATTCCCGGTGAAGGGATCTCGGCTCTTTCCTCGTGGAATGAGGTACAGGATATTCCACTGAATACCGCTATGCAAAGCAACTTGTAATCGACTATAGTGAAGTTATTACCCTGACGCAAACTTCTGCCCAATGGGTCAGTCCCGGTGAAGGGATATCGGCCCTTGCCCCGTCGAATGAGGTGCAGGATATTCCACTGAATACCGCTATGCAAAACAAAAGGAAACGTCTTTGCAATAACACTTTTTAAATTTGTTCCAACAACATCAAACAGGTTTGTTTTACTTTGCATTGATCAGAATCAACGCAGTCCCATCAATCAATCACACCAGAAAAGAACGAAAATAAAATGTACGTATATGCCATCCACATTCGTCACTGGGTCCCGTCGTCACCCGTTAGGTTACTTAACTAACAACAGAGCGGGGACTGGACTAGCGCGGGTGTAAAACATATACAACATCTAATAGTATATAAACCAATATACATAATCGCTCCAGGCGTGATAATATGCAACATTACAGAAAAGTAATAAGCATCACAGAACAATACAGATAATCTGGGATCCCCGAGTTTCACAGAGCCGCTGCTGAAACTCGACGTTCCCCTGTCGTGTGGATAGCCTGTGCAATGAAACCTAGACCCCTACGGGTGCGGCAAGTTATCCGCCAAAACCTGAAGCGAGGTAGTCCCCACAGCATAGTGAATGGAACACCCGGCACTTCACGGAATCCGGTAAATTGAGCACCCCTCCTTGGGTCAACCTGTACCCCCTACGAGTGCGGCGAATAGTCTGCCAATTTTAGAGTGGGGCCCCTCTGCCTCCTGAAGCCATGAGATGCGGACCCGTTGCCCTCCAGAACCCGGCTATCCGTGCACTCCGTCTCGGGGCAAAACCTAGTACAGTAATGAAAAATAGTACAACAGGTACATCGACCGCAACCTGGTCGTGCCCCAAAAGAATATTATACAACAGGCAGTGACGACAGTCTACATGTTGGACGCTCGCCCCGCAATATCAAATGTACAAATAAACTCAAACTGTACTATCATTGCACACTGCTATCCATCACGACAAATCCGCAACAATACAGCACAACACAGAACATCAACACGAATGTCACGTTCGCAAACCCGTCTAAAAGAACTATAGCAATCAGACGCAGTTTACCGATCAAATGACATTCCCGGTCGGAGATATAATGTAAGCACTGTAAACTAACGTGTTTAAATTTTTATCGACCAAATATCAAAAAGTGGGCCCCACGACTTACTGGTGAACAGTAACAAAATCTGGGCCAAAACGATATTTATCAAAAACCCCAAAATCCAACAGAGAACCCACTGTACAAATTTGGGTGCATGAGCTCACCAAGTGGCCGCGGATCCGCGGCCAAACCATGGGTTTGGCCGCGTTTCCGCGGCTGTATGAAGGAATCAAGTGCCCAAATTTTGTCGTGGTTCTTAGAAAACCCTGCACAGTTTTCTGAGATGTGTGAAATATTTTTAGGACACCGTTTAAAATCAACAGAAACTGTCAAGGTGAAAAATTGTGATTTTTGATTTCCGGTTCGATCGATGTTTTAAACGCGTTAGCACAAGTTAGTATAGCAAAATGGTGAGGCTCTGATACCACTGTAAGTCTACGCTAGCGCCCCGGCCGTCTACAGACGCCAAATGCGGAACAAAATTTTTTTAACTGGCGCTATCGTATACTTTAACCCGGATCTTCCATTATTGCTAAACTAACATACTGTAAAGAGTGTAGAAAGGTTATACCAAACGATCCGAGTCCTTCGTTCTTTAACCATCATCCCACGCTCCGTTGCGGCTGCTCCGATCTCGTCGATCTCCGATCTGCTCGTCCAGGTGGCACCACATCACTGATTCTTTAAACGGGCTCCCGCCTCTGACTCGAGGCAACTCGGTCGTCAAGTTTGCTAGAAGAGACGACCAAGAATGATGTAGAGAATGAGTAGATGACTTTGTCTCACTTCGTCCAAGTCCGTGGACGATCGGTTAATGAAGCTGCCATTTTTATCGGGTGATGGAATGAAAGAGGTAATGAAATTTCCATACACCCTTAACCATAGTCTTTTCTCTCCAAAAATGAAATCATTCTCTCTCTCTCTTACAAATAGTGGCCGGCCAATATATGTAGAAGAGGGAGGTGATGGTAGGAGCAATCAAGGGGGGGTGACAATAAACAACCATCCTTATCATAACAAAAGATCAAGAACAAAAATCTTAAGAAAAACAAGAAGCTTTAATGATAAAGCATGAGTCACTAAAGCACATCATCAAGCCTTTAATGCATCCAATGAAAACTCAACACCAATTAATCCTAGTCACCTCATCTAGAATCTTCTAGAACAATGAGTCACTCTCATCCAAGAAAAGATAAATCCGTCTTTAACAGAATGTTAAAAGACGGCTGATAGAAAACTGGAAACTGGCAACTTCCAAAAGTGATCCTGAAACGACTTTCAGGATAACCCCGAAACTGTATAAATATACCCGCATTTGTATTACGACCGAATACAAATGCAACTGAGAAAAGATATTATATCTACTCAATATAATACTCGGATCCGGCTTAAACCAAAGCCGACCAGTATCATCTTCCCGAAAAATAACACGTGCGTAAACGCACGTGCATTTTCCGAACCCTGCCATAAAACCATACGGCCTCTACAACGTTTCGCCCGAACTTGGGAAACTGTCTGTGGGGGACTCTAATGACTCGTCAGTACCCTGGCAGTGGGTTTAACCACAAACCGTCAGCGGCACTAGCTATGCGTAACGGCTGCCCATGGACTGACCTCAAGGGAGGCCGAGGAGCGAACTCAAGGGAGTCCGATGAGCGAACTCCTCCGAAAACCCTACTGAGCCTAACAGTGACAATGTATATACAGTCCGGTCCGTTCGTCAATGAGTATCGCATATCCGCCTAGGGGGCTAG
Source organism: Agapanthus africanus (assembly GCA_030015575.1). Taxonomy (NCBI): domain Eukaryota; kingdom Viridiplantae; phylum Streptophyta; class Magnoliopsida; order Asparagales; family Amaryllidaceae; genus Agapanthus; species Agapanthus africanus. The sequence continues at coordinate 316,198,094 of CM057346.1, read as the reverse complement.
TAACGTCAGACCCCCAATAGCAGTATAAGTCGTGTCGGAGTGTAGCCCAATCACACCCTGAGATACTACTGGAGTACCTACCAGTAAATCTCCTGCCATGGCCATGGACTTTGTGTAATGGCTCTCCTAGACACAGCACGACCTCGCCCCCAATACCGGGAGAGACGAATCCCCTGCCGATCCGCTCACGTGCCTCCATATGGCTCGGGACTGTACCCAAAAGCTACCTGTTTGCACGACTCCTTTGAGCCGTGGTAGGGTAGAAATCAAAGCACAGTGGGAACTCACACGAGACAAATGACGACCTCAGGTCGATGAACTAACCTGTACACATGTCACCAGGGAACTGCTATCTGACGATAGGTATAGTACTAACTAGCAGATTCCCGGCGAGTCCTGTCCGTTGTACTCATAACCCAATGAGCACCTGTATACATCTTAGGTGATCCAACTGACACCAGTGGCTTGTGAGACCGGCCACCGCCCCTCGTCGGGGTCTCGACTGTATACACTAGTCTACTCCGGAGTATCGATGCCCTGTCTCGAAACTCCCACGACTAGGGACCACAATTAAGGATATGCATATAAACTACCCAACTCTCACATATATGATCGCCATCATACTGTTGGTAGTAAAGCAAGATCCTAAGGGCTCTATCAAAGTGTAACATGCAATCAGTCACCTGAACATGTACACGACTGATAAAGGCAAACCAGATAGCATATTATCATCTCGAGTAAGATTGTCCTACCGGGATAGGTCCTCCGCAATCATTGCAATCACGTACCTGCGATCCAATAATTGACTATGAGGGCACTATCTCCAACAGCTTGCTCGTCGATCTTCTGATCGCTCAATACCCGGGTGGACTTTACGTTTAGCAGACCGCTTGCGGCTTGTGGATGCTTGATATGATCATCATCTGCTACCGGCGTATTGACGAGTCTTTAGAGTCCTACACAGAGGTTTCCTGGCTTAAGCGAAACGAAATAGGAGCGCATATGAGATATGTGCGGGACCGAGAATAATGCGTGGATGTGATACCGTATTTCATTCTCGCGATGAATGTTTCGATTGGTTGTATGCGATATAACCTAGTTATCGAATCGAAGATTGATTCGATAAATCGATACATTGGATACTAGTTGGTTATGTGCGGCATAACCGGATCATTGAATCAAATGTTGATTTAATGATTTAATGTATAATTATATACTTGATATATTACTTTGCATTAACTAGTATTGGTTCATTTTTAAAAGGATTTTCTCACTTGATGTGCACATTGTATATGTGATATATTTTTTGTGTGCACTTGATTGTATCATGTTTGATGATACATGCTTACTTGAGTTTGTGTAAAGATTAAACCATGGTTATGTAATGGTTAGGGTTTTTCTTTTTCTTACTTATTTATTTATTTATTTATTTTGGAAAAGTTAAAAGAGAAAATGGTGGCTTTCTTTGTTTGTTGTTGAAGCTTCATGAAGCTTTGACTAAAGTGACCATTTTGTCTTCATGCTTAACCCTAACAATTCAAACTAACCATGGTCTATTCTCTACACCTAACTAAGATTAGGATATGATAAGTATTCATATTATTTTCATCTTAAAGGGAGAGACTTATTATATTATATCATCATCTTCTTCTTCTTCTTCTTCAAGAAGAGAGCTTGCCACCATTAATGGCATCTTGAGAAAAAGAGTGAGAAATCCAATTCTAAAGTGAACCCACCTCCTATTTCTTCATCCTCTACCTCTTGCCAAGTAGTATAGGGTGTTTTCTTCACAAGTTTCACGACTTGGTGAAGTTGGATCTTGATCTTGTGTTACCTCGACGTAGATCTTCTTCGGAATCGAAGTCGACAACCTAGTCCGCACATTTCTCCGATGAAGCCGATGCTGGAGTCCGAGATCCGATACGGACAGCGAGGGGACGTCTATCTGGAGCTAAGAAAGTGGAGCACCAGATCTACAAAGGTTGTAGCCTCTTTCTTTTAGTTAAGTTGTTAACTAGTTTCACTTATCGCCTAAACTCTAGTCAACGAATCCGTATTAGGGTTTCTCGGCACTTGTAAAATTTAAAATTGGCATGGTTGATGCCTTGTGAGACCTCATTAGCGTGACTTGGAACCCTACAGTCTCATATCGCATCATGAATATGTATCGTCTCATATCATCATATAATATATCATATCATATCATGCCATTTCATATCATATCATATAACATAGCCTCGGGACATCATGTTCGATCACATCATTTCGCATCATTATGACATGTCATATCCTCATCTCGTGATGTTATTTTAAAATTATCCTCAAACTTACATGTGTACACACACACAAATATCTATGTGTGTGTAACAACATATATACAAATGGCTCAAGGCTAAAAGAATAAGAACTAAGGAAATTCCTGTTAGTAATGTATGCCCTAGAGACCATTATTGTATCGTACTGGTTTGTATATTACTTAACGGAAGCTTGGTGTTGGGATTTGCCGGCGCCCCGATCATCTTTTCGTGGCCAAATGTGGGATAAAAACTTTCAAAACTTTGGCGCAAACAAAACCCGCACAAGATTGAACCAAAAACCCTATACTAGCATACATGTAAAGAGGAGTTTAAAGATTATAACGATCGATCTGTGTCCTTTAGTTTTCAATCTCCATCCCAAGATCCTCGCGGCTGCCCCGACCAAGTTCGCTCTCCGGCGTCCCTTGTCGAAGAGGATCCATGTCGAGGATTCTTTATATGGGCTCCCGCTTCTAAACTGAAGCGACTCGAACATCATGTATGCTAGCCTAGATACCCAAGGTGAAGTAGAGAGTGTGTGTGATCATTTTGTCTCAATACATCCATGGATTCTCAACACATGAGAGAGTATGGATATAGGTTGAAGAAGAACCCAAGTGATGGAAGTTGTGAGCTCTAGTTATAGCCTTAAAAAAAAAACAAGTTAGCAAGCCACGCCCCAAGAAATGAGATGGCTGACCCAATTTTTGTGTGTATGTGTTGTAAGATATTTTGTTTAGCTAATGAAAAATCCTAGCACAAAATATCTCACACCAAACCCAAGACCACGAGTTACCAAGTGAGCACATGCATAATGAATGCCACAAGCCAAGACTTGCACTCACAATTTCCATCACCACAATATTCAAACAGTAAACTAAATATTTAAATACGAAGAAAAAGAAATGGCATCTTCAAAAGTAATCTCGTAACGGATTACAAGAATACCCCTCATCTCTATATACATACCTGCATCCGTATTTCGACTGAACACGAATACAACAAGACGAAAATAATCCAACAATATAATAATAGGATCCGACTTAAACCAAAGCCCACTAGTATTATCCGTCCGATCATGATCCGTGCATAAGTGCACGAATATGATCGAACCCTGCCATAAAACCATACGGCCTCTACAACGTTTCGCCCGAACTAGGGAAATACTCTGTGTAGGACTCTAAAGACTCGTCAATATGCAAGCAGTGGGTTTAACAACAAGCACGTCAGTGGCACTAGCTGTACGTAACGGATACCCAGGTATTGAGTGAAAGGGAGGCCGACGAGCGAACTTATCCTGACACCCTACTGAGCCTGACAGTGACAATATCCGTACAGTACGGTCCGTTCGTCTATGAGTATAGCATATCGGGTCTAGGGGATGGATAAAGTCAGACCCCTAATAACGCAATACTTAGTGTCGGTATGAAGCCCATCACCAACTGAGAAACTACTGATCCTAGATCTGTAATTCTCGACTACTTTGGCCGAGGATTTCGGGTGATGGCCACCCGTGCACACCGCAATATCACCCCAATACTGGGAGAGACGAATCCCCTGACGATCCGCTCACTGCCTCTATATGGCTCCGGACTGTACCGACCTAAAACCAGTTTTGCATGACTCCTTTGAGCCGTGGTAGGGTAGTAATAAAAGAACAGTGGGAACTCACATGAGACAAATGACGATCTTAGGTCGATAGACTAATCTGTACACATGTCACCAAGGAACTGCTTTCTGACAATAGGTATAATACCAACTAGCATGTTCCCAGCGAGTCCGTCCGGTGTACTCATAACCCAATGAGCACCTGTATACTATCTTAGATGAACTAACAGACACAATGGCTTATGAGACCAGCCACCGCCCATCGTCGGGGTCTCGATATGTATACACTAGTCTACACTCGGAGTATCGATGCCCAGTCTCGAAACTTCCACGACTAGGGACACTTTAATGTTGTGCCTATAGACTACCCAACTCTCAAGTATATAATCACCATCATTCTGCTGGTAGTCAAGCAAGAATCCTATGGGCACTATCAAAATGTAATAGTGATCTGTATTGTCACCTAAAGCATGTACACGATGATAAAGACAAACCAGATAGCATACTATTATCTCGAGTAAGATTATTCTTCTGTTATAGGTCCTCCCTCAATCATTGCTATCACGTGCCTGTGATCCAATAATTAACTTGAGGGCACTATAGCCAACACTTAGGATATTCACAGTTGTATTAACAGTCTTGCTCAAAATGGTAGTATGCTACTTAGTTTGTTTCTACTTCAATATGTGCATGAGTTTCTTTTAACATATCGCTTATACATATTAGCAGAGCCCTTAGGATCTTTGCTTGATTACCAGCATTGTGATGGAAATCACACTAGTGGTGCCTGGGTAATCTATAAGCACATCCTTATACAGGTCCCTATTCGTAAGATTATCGAGACGGGGAATCGATACTCCTGAGTAGACTGGTGTATAAGCTTCTCATCCCAGCATGGGAGATGGTCTGTCCCACAGCCATTAGTATGTCGTATTGGAGATAGTACGCAGGTGCTCGTTAGGTTATAAGTACACTGGACAGGACTCGTCGGGAACTGTTGGTTGGTATTATACCTATCGTCGGGTGGCAATACCTAGGTGACATGTGTACAGCTTAGTCCGTCGACTTGATACTGCTACTTCGCCTCGAGTGTGTTCCCACTGTACTTTGATTACTATCCTACCACGTCTTAAAGGAGTCGTGCAAATAGGTAGTAGTTGGGTGCAGTCCCGAAGCACTTGGAGGCAGTGGCGGTTAGATAGAATCGTCTCTCCCGGTATTGGGGGTTGATATCGTGCTGTGTTCGAAGAGCCATTGCACAAAGTTCCTGGCCAAGCGAGATTTACTGGTAGGTATTCCAGTAGTTTCTCAGGGTGTTTTAGGCTACACTCTGGCATGACTTATTGCGCTATTAGGGGTCTGACCATTACCGCCCCCTAGGCCTGCTATGCGATACTCTTAGATGAACAGACCGGACTGTACATAGATTGTCACATTCAGGTTCAGTAGGGGTTCGAATGGGTTCTCCACATCGGCCTTCTTATCGACATTTACCTAGGGACTGTTACGTGCAGCTAGTACTGCTTGCTGGTTATGGATAAACCCACTGCCAGCGTAATATCGAGTCTTTAGAGTCCCATATAGATAGTTTCCCTGCACGGGGTAAAAGGTGTAGAGGCCGTATGGTTTTATGGCAGTGCTTCGATCACTTACGTACAATTGTGCGCGTATGATGTTCGGGTGGATAATAATAGTGGGCTTTGGTTTAATCCGGATCCTAGTATTATATTGATGGATCAGTATCGTCTCTTAGTCGTGTTTCTCGGAACACGAATGCGGGTATGTATATACGGATAAGAGGGGCATAGAAGGAGACACCTCATTAGGGTTTTGACCATTTACTTGATTAAAACAATTATAATGTGGAGGAAAGTATTTGTTATTTTTGTAAATGATAATTGAGGCATGGCCACATGTTTTGACTACTTGACTTTGTGCGACCATTTGACTTGGTATGACCATTTGACTTGGTTTGACCACTTGACTTGGTTTGACTCTTTGATTAGATATTTCTTGTGAGATATTTTGTGGCACTAGATATTTTGGATGAGATATTTTTCATGCCATGCTTGTAGTCAAGTCAAGGTAGCAATCTTATTTTATCATTATCATTATCAAAAATCATTTCTCTTTCCTCAAGCTAGCTCTCTTCTTCTTCCTCAAATTAAAATCCTAAAAGCTCTAATATGTTGAGAATCCTAGGGTTTCAAGAGACAAATAAATCCATCTTCATACTCTACATCACCTAGGCCATCAAGTTTAACAAGCTTGTTGCCCTAGTTACCTCGATTTTGTGGTGGAGCTCGGACTATAGACTCTCGGGTGGATCGTCTTTGACTCGGGGAGGCCGTCGAAGAAGCTACGATCCGGATCGATCTTTGGAGCCTCTGACGATGAGGAAGACAACGGAGAAGACCCGAAGGACTTGTATCATGAAGTATAACATTCTTTCCGAGTAGTTAAACCTCATGTAGTTTGCTAGCTGGGGCTTATGGACGATCCTTGGTTGTAGTCGTTGTTGTGAAGCCCGTAAAATTTTTTTTTGCAAATTCTGCCTCCCCGCGAACATGTGGGGTTTGCGACATTGACTTACATTGGTATCAGAGCATCTCATAAACCTTAGATGGCTTGTAGCGATGTTAGAATTCTGCCGTTTTTGTCGTTCAAAAGCTGTCGACAAAAAAAGTTTTCAAAAATGAGGTTTTGAGTTGTTTTCACACCCTGTAGGCTCACGGTATGAACCGAGAACCTATGGGGTGAAGCGTGCACACCCCGAGGTCACCCCGGAGGCACCAACGGATGGGACCACTCCCCATGACCACCACTTGGAGGCTGATAACCCGAGAGCACCAGGAATTGGAGCTCTCGGGTCTGCCACCCTTTGGGGGCCACCATGTGGTGGCCCCAGGGGTGTGTACCCCCCGAAGCCCCCCATTAGATAGTAATTCATGTGTCTTCTCCTCCTTTAAGATTCAAGGTTTCTAGTTCGATTCGACTCCCGGATTGGCTCAAAACTATCAGTTTTGAAACTTTAGCTCACTGGATTTTCATGTCTTGGAAAATTGGCCATGTTTGCTAATTGCGTGCAGAATTATAATGTCGTGGTTACTTTGCAAGATTTTTGATGTATATATGTGTTTGGAAACATCGACTAATTTTGTCACGACCCGAAAGTACGGAACATGACCGGCACTTAAATTATGGGCGTCTCGGGGCGTACGTAATCTATGTAAGCCAAAACCCAGAAATCAAAACCAGAAAAGCAGTAGAGTGAAGGAAAAACCAACTTAAAGCAAGTAGTTTTAATAGCATAAGCCGAATTATGCATTTTAAAAAATCAAGTATTTTCTGAAAATTTCGGCAGAGTCTCCTTGTAAATACAGGCCCCCAAACGGGATACAACATGAATAGTATACGAAATCAATAAAAAGGCATCCCTAAGCAGGAGCTAGCTCTTCGTCGATCGACGGTCAAAACCACGCAAGCAATATAATATACAACGCCAAGGGCGAGGATCAAAACTCAAAAGAAACTCAAAACAACATGAAAAACATAATAATACAACGCGCGACTCTAAGGTCGAAAGAATAACAGGTCTGGTTTTCTATCTCTCTCAAATATACAATCCGGTTGATGGAGTTTCTAGATACAACCGAAATAATAATAAATAATTGTGGTCCTAATGCAAAGAACCCACCTGCCAAAGCAATCACCCGGAAAGAACAATATGCCAGCAAAGCCGCAAAGAACCTGTATGGCAAAATCTGCAAGGAACTATGACACAACGGGGGTGAGTTGCCAACTCGTGAGTAGAAAACATCCACGAGAAGAAATCGCATGCATAACGCTATCCTAGGTCCTATCAGGTAATATCCTCAAATAAAAATCCTGGTCCAGCTATGTATAGTGTAATACTACCTGCTCGTGTCCGTTCCCCAGATAGCAACATAGCAGATATATGATATATGAATGCATTACGAATGGAAACAGAATATATCATGAGTGAGACAACTGTTTCTCTTTAATCAATGAGATTTCTATATGTATGTCAATCATGTATCATCAATGAATGCAACAGAGAAATTAGTGTCAAGCATCGACACAAAACATAAGTCTCAGTATCAAATCTCAATATCTCAAATCTCAATATCAATATCTCAGGCATCCGTATAATCTGCGGGATCGGCCCGCGGGCTCCGACAGAATGTATCAGCCGATAACCATCTCATGACTCCGGCCGGTATCCTCCGGATAACCGACGAGTCCAAATAATATCACCGGTAGGTAGTGCTCCCCTGCCAGGCTCATCGAATACAACTCGAGCTTCTTGCCCCGGGGTACCATACCAGGCCCACCATGTACCCGAGACAGTTCATCCAACTCCTCGAATCGGGTCTCGAAATCCAACAGCAATCATGAAAACTCATGGTGGACGACTCATACATCATGAGAAAACCGCAATTTGCATTTTTAAAATGATGATACCAAGCTTTTATTAAATTCTTGCGGTTTTCCCCCAAATCCAGAAATCTCATGTAAATCCGAAATCATCAAAATCATGATACCAATAAACGGTGAATACGGGCATAAATCTCCATAATACTGCATAACCAATGAATATATGAATGCTCCTAATATCATGCAATGAATGCAATATTTAAACTAGCATATGGAAGCTATAACATACTGCAACTATCAGTTATCAAGCTATGTCAATGAAAAGGTATTTTCTAAAGTGTATGTGACATGGCAATTACCGATGAAGATGTGTGTGAGCCGGCAAGCGAGTGTACGTGGAGCATACGCGTCATTGGTAATGGTGCTGGTGTCCTAACAGCATGGTTTTATAATTACTACGTACACAATGGCATGCAATGAGGCGATAACAACAAAATATGGAAAATGAATAGTAAATACAACAATAATATGCGGAACATGAATAATAACGTAACAACAAGGAATCTACCTTACTATACATGTGTTATACTGTTTTGCCGTTTGAAATAGTACGAATCGTGGTGTTTGAAAATAAGGACTACGGTGTTTTTAAGAAAAGATACATCTTTTAAAATATCCGTAGTATCCCTTGGTATGTGTTTAAAATTTTCACGATTCGTCAGTTTTGAAAATAGGTATGACTCGGGTTCAGTCTGACATCTACTAGGTAAACTACATGTCTAACTAACAACTAATCAAAAGGGGTACGGAAACCACCTACATCTGAGTCGATATATATATATATATGTATATATATATATATACATGTATAATAGTCGGTGATCCCGCCTTAGTAATATCATGTACGATACAACATATCATATGACATCCTCGAATCAAGAATGCGGATCTATCGTCAATGTATAGCTCGTACGGTAAATCCGTCGTACGGCCTCCCAAATCTGGGTGCGGGTCCAATGTCACATCTATCACATTAATCATCTGGTATCCTCGTTATCAAATATCATGATTGGGGTACTGATCTACGTCTAGTACAATACTGATAGCATCCATGAAATGCATGTGGGTGTATGAAAACACCACGCCTAAAGAACCCGCTAAAATTTTATGTCGTATCTCAAATACAGACCACATCACATCATCGATCTCACGGCCTAAAGCCCAATCTCATCGACTCATCTCCAAATATCATATAATATCCTAAACATTCATGCATGTGTATATGAATGCATATATGCATAGTCCCATACACATGCGTATATACATATATACACATTCCCATATACGCACAAGAAGATTATATATTCAAGTGTATATGTGTGCGTGTATGCAAATCCTTACTCTAGGTTTCATGACTAAGAAATCCGTTAAAGTCCTTTCTTCAATTTTCGCTAACCCTAAACCTATAAGCTCCTAAGGATTCTCTTATTCGGTGTTCATATCTCCTATTAACATATAAAAGTATATTGTTACCGTATCACCTCATTCCTCATAATTTTGCGGGGGTGCTATACGCCATCCCCCCGACTTCTCCCCGTAGATATAAATCTACTCACTTGATTTTTGCTCGCCGGTGCCGACGACGCCACGCACTTGCTTGTCGCCTCGAAGTCCACATGGGGTACCTACATGTCACCATATATTGTAACGCATAAAAACCAAATCCGAAATCGAAACGGTATACGAAAACCAATTCGGCACGTGTTTCACGCATAGGTCAAAACCTATCGTCTACGCATGCAAGAATAGCCAAACCAACCCTCGATGTCGATGTACAAATGTCAAACCATCGAGAAAAATCCAAACACACCCATTTGCACATTCACAAACACTAAACATATATATGAAATAGGGTGAAATCATCAGAACCAATAAATTGATTAAATCGGTTTATTTCCAAAAAGTCTAGTAAAGGGGGTCGTTAACCGTTTTACTATAAGTCTTGATGTTTTAGCAAACTAGAGTTCACAATACTCACTAATTAGCCTAAATAGGCCACATAAACATTTACTATATTTTTAATCTTGCTAAATTTCCTTAAACCAAAACCTAGTTAGCACAAATACCCTTTTTGTTCAAAACTTGATGTTTTAACCCATAAAAATATTTTAACAAATTTTAGCGGCCATAATGCTCACTAATTAACTCAACTAAGTCACACCAACCATTTCTAAATTCTTCTCTCTTCTAATTATATTAATTATAAAAACCTAGTTAGCAAAATTTATGAAATTTGACCAATTTTGAAGCAACAATTAGTAAACTAACTACTAGCTTACATTCTCCAAAACATAATATGTTAAACTACCCATTACAACGAAAAACAAGTGATACCGCACTCACTTGAATTCCATAACTCCCTCTTGAAATCTTAAACTTGCAATCTAACCCATATTACGAACTAATTATGTCTTGATTTAAAGTATTAATACAATAATTTAACTATAGGATTTAGATTATACCTCAAATTTCAAAAGATCCAACATGAAAATCTTGGCCTCCGAATTGCTCTCTTGCTCAATGATTCATGTTAGCTAGGACAAAGAAAATATGGGTAAGAGTTGGATTGAAGAAATATTGAATTTTTAGCTTGATTTTGAGGCAAAAAGATAAATTTTTTTGATGGAAAGAGATGGATTTCGGGGGAGGAGTTGCTGCAGTTTGGGGAGGGGGCTCGGCCAGAAAAATGGGGAGGGAAGAGGTGAGTGGGATTTGGTGTTGTGAGGTCAAGAATTGACAAGTCAACCAAGCCCATACATATATATATATATATATATATATATATAGATATATATTCTCTTTCTTTTCATTTCTTTCATTTCTTTTCTTTGTGAACAATGTGTGGGGACATGGGGATTGGGGCAGCCCCATTTTCGGCCAGCAAGAGGGGGAGGGGGATGTGATGTGTTTGTGTTAATCAATGAACACCAAACACCAATTCAATATGTACTACACTTCCTTGTTTAATAAATTCCTTTAATTTCACCATTTAAGCCTTTTTCTTCCATATTTTCTAAACCGTTTAACAACTTCATTTCATTTCAGAAACAACATGTTAAAATTTTGTTTAATGTGGTATGATACACAAAATTTGTTTCAACTCATTCCAATTTGTAATTTTCCCTAATTAAATGTATTAGTGACGGCTTAAAATAATATTAAAATAATTAATTTCGGAAAAATTTTCAGAAAATTAGAAATTTTACCAGTGGCTCAATAAACACCAAATACTAGCAATTACATTGCTAGAATATGTATATTTAACTTTATATTAAAAGATATTTATATTTTGACTTTTTACGGAAAACCCCCTTATTTTACCGATTTTCCGAAATTTCACCGAAACGATTTTCAAAACGTTACAAATTTCTATATGTCGATTAGTTGGGGTTGCACATATCTGTGATGTTGTTGTGACGGTTTGTGTATATAAACTTGTTGGATCGTCGTGAATGGATAGCCGGGGATTTGAGATGAGGGTTTTCATTCTTACATTTGATGTAAAATTTATAAAGTGATATAATATTATTTTTGCGGGGCACATCAGGGTTAAGGTTGTAGCCACCGTTCTATTATTTCTTTTACTGTTTTTGCTCCGACGATATACCCAAGGTGGGGTGCATAAACTACCGGATATTTTGAAGTGCCGAGTGGCCTACTGACTTTGTTGAGGGAGGTTGCTTCATATCGGGTATTTGACGGGTAGTTTTCGCACCCGTATGGGTCTAGGGTGGGGTTTTGCTATTCATCATGACCGTGAAATCTGTCTTTCGTTACAGGCTCAAACGAAATGCGGAATTCCTAGTATATCCAATTTGTTCATCTGTGATCTGGAATGCCTATCATTGCGTCTAACGAATGGATATTATTATATATGTATTATATAATAGACGTTGCTTATGTTTTGCATCCGCGCTAGTCCTGCCCCTGCACTGTCATTAGTTATGTAATCTAACGGGTGATAACGGGGCCCAGTGGCGAATGCGGATGGCATAAGCGTACACTGTATTTTCGTTGTTTTCTGCAATGGTAGGTTAATTGATGGGACTGCATTAAATTAATGCAAAGCAAACAAACCAAAACTGAATCGTTTGAACAAATTTTAAAAATTACTAGGTTATTTTAAAACAGCAGACTTTTAAATGCGGAGCTTAAACCACTCCTTTTAAAAGCAATCAGGTTCCTTCGATTATGTCAAGTTCACTACGTTAACTGTTTCGCCAAAACCATCCGTATCCCTCCGTCATTTCATATGAATATTCAATGGGTATTCAAGCTATGTTTCTTGACTGTTCCCCTCCGAATGGCGGCCAAGACAGGGACGTCTTGCCTGAGATTCGGGGCAGATGCTATTTGGTGCTATCCGTCTACCTCTCCGAAAATACCAAGTTGATTTATGGCACCATGTATCGAAGGTTTAGACGGATGCGGCCGATGTAGTAAAATTCGTCAGATTACCCCTCGCTAGAGGGGTTTTTTATTGTGGGGACGCTCTTCCCTGCAGGCGCAAGCCCCTGCAGTTAATTACGCTACCGCATCGCGGTAACAACTTTCTCCTTCTCCAGAATTTCACTTCCTGTCGTGGGTGTTTGTTTTGTTTATGGTTGCCCGTGGATTGTATACGGAGACTAATTTATGTCGTCGCCCGCAGGACATGGATTAGTCCAAATCCGTATTTTCTTAGATTTGTGTTTGGGGTTTTGGTTTGAGGATACATTAGCCACATTTGAGGCTAAGATCAACTCAAACGTTTGTTAAGGATACGTTAGTCTAATTTGAGACTAAGATCAACTTAAATGGATCGTTCCGATCCGACAAAAGAGCATTTGGGTTCTATTGTTCCAGTTTAGGGGCATAGTGGTCCATTGCCAGTTTAGGGACATGGTGGTCCATTGCAAGTTTAAGGACATGGTGGTCCAACATTCCCATTTTGGGGATGAATATTGGTTTAAGGACGCATTAGTCCATGAGTTTAAGGACCCCACAGTCTGTATTGCCAGTTTAGGGACATGCTGGTCCAACATTCTTATTTTAGGGACGAGTGTTGGTTTAAGGATGGATTAGTCCATGAGTTTAAGGACCCCACAGTCCATATTACCAGTTTAGGGACATGGTGGTCCAACATTCCCATTTTGGGGACGAATGTTGGTTTAAGGACGCATTAGTCCATGAGTTTAAGGACCCCACAGTCCGTATTATGTGTGGTTGTCGGGACCCGTCACCTCTCTGACGACGTTGAAGGATTACAACGACAAATATCAGAGGAGTTCAGAGATGTACCCTTGAACCGGGTGTAAATTGATTTGAGAGAGCAGTTGTGCTCAGCTCAATTTAATTTGAGGACTTACGGCTAGTATTGGGCTATGTCCTGTTGAGAATATTCAACATTTTTATTTATGTCTGGCTTGTTAGGCCTTTACATGCGCTCTGCCCTTAGTTTAATAATGCATAGCATTAGTCTTGGTTTGTTGGACCTTTTAATTGGGCTCCGCACTGCATTTTTATTAAGCCTGTTAGGCCTTTTAATTAGGCTCTGCCATTTCTTAATAATGCGCAGCATTAATAGTCTGACAGTGCGCCACGTGGCCTGTCAGGTGCTTTGCGCTGATTGAGGAGCGCAAGGCGCAAACTGATGTGGAGGTGACACGTGTCGCGCTCTGGTGAGTGCAAGCGCATTGCGCTGCGCCATTGCGCTGCTGATGTAGGGTTCCTAGGCACACTAATGAAGTCTCACAACAGATCAAACATGCCCAATTCAAAATTTTTCATGTGCCTACAAACCCTAATACGGATCGTTAACTAGATGTATAGGCGATGCAATGCAAATAAACAACTTTAACTTAAAGGAAAGAGGCTACAACCTTTGTAGATCTGGTCCTCCACCTCCTAGGCTCCGTGATGATGTCCCTTCGCTGTCCAAATCGAATCCCGGACTCTAGCATCGGCTTCATCGAAGAAATGGACGAGCTAGGTCGTCGACTTCGATGCCGAAGATGATCCACGTCGAGGCAACTCAAGATCAAACTCCAACTTCACCAAGTCATGAAGATTGTGAAGAAAACACCCTATACTACTTGGCAAGTGGTAGAGGATGAAGAAATAGAAAGTGGGTTCACTTTAGAATTGGATTTCTCACTCTCTTTCTCAAGTTGCCATTGATGGAGGCAAGGTTTTCTTCTTGTTGAAGATGAAGAAGAAGAAGAAGAATATGATAAGTATTTTCAAATAGAAAATAAAATGAATACTTATCATATACCAACCATGGTTAAGTGTAGAGACTAAACTAGGGTTAGGTGAATGGTTAGGTTAAGGGAAGCAAACAAAATGGTCAAGCTTTCAACACTTCATGAAGCTTCATGAAAGAAACAAAGAAAGACACCATTTCTATTTACCTTTTCCAAAGTAAATAAACAAAATAAATAAATGAATAAGTAAACAAAACCCTAACCATTCATATAACCATGGTTTAATCATACACACAAACTCAAGTTAGCATGTATCATCAAACATGATACAAACAAGTGCACAAAAGTATATCACATATACAACTTGTGTATATCAAGTGAGAAAATCCAATTTAAGTGAACAAATACTAGTTAATGCAAAGTAATATATCAAATATATAATTATACATTAAATCATTAAATCAACACTTGATTTAACGATCCGGTCATGTCGCATATAACCGACTAGTATCCAATGTATCGACTTATCGAATCAATCCTTGATTCGATAACTAGGTTATATCGCATACAACCAATCGATACATTCATCGCGAGAATAGAATACGGTATCACATACACGCATTATTCTCGGTCCCACACATATCTCATATGCGCTCCTATTTCGTTTCGCTTGAGCCAGGAAACCTCTGTGTAGGACTCTAAAGACTCGTCAATACGCCGGCAGCAGATGATGATCATATCAAGCATCCACAAGCCGCAAGCGGTCTGCAAAACGTAACGGCCACCCGGGTATTGAGCGATCAGAAGATAGACGAGCAAGCCCGCTCACACTCCTGTGAATCCAACCAGTAACACGTACTGTACAGTCCGGTCTGTTCGTCTGATATGTCGCATATCTCGCCTAGGGGTGGTAAACGTCAGACCCCAATAGCTTGATAAGTCATGCCGACGTGAGGTTCATAACAATCGTGAAACTACTGATAACTCTTACCAGTATATCACTGCAACCCTGGCCAGGGATTTCCTGTTATGGCCAGTTGAGCATAGCGCAACATCAACCCCCAATACCGGGAGAGACGAATCCCCTCCTATCGCTCATTGCCTCCATGTGAATCGGGACTGTACCCAAAAACCACCTGTTTGCATGACTCAGTAGAGCCGTGGTAGGGTGGAAATCAAAGCACAATGGGAGACACACAAGACTCTATGACGATCTCGGGTCAACAGACTAAGTTGTACCAGTGTCACCAGAGAACTGCCATCTGACGTGAGGTATAATACCATATGGGAGTTCTCGGCGAGTCCGTTCAGTGTACCCGTCTCCACTGAGCACCCGCATACCATCTCTGATGTCAAACACCAATGGATATGGGATCATCCATCGCCCATCACATGGGTCGAGAAGATATACGCTAGTCTACTCTTGAATATCGATGCCCCGTCTCGATATTCCCATGACTAGGAACATTGAAGGATGTACTCATGGACTACCCAGGACCCACTAGTATGATCTACATCATAGTCCTGGAAGTCGAGTACACATCCTAAGGGCTTTATCAACATGTAATCAGAGAGACAGAAAGTATACATGTTAAGATAAAGAGCAACCAGATCGCGTACTATCATGTCGAGCAAGAAAGTCCTACCTATACATGTCCCAGCATCCACTACAATATACATCCCATGTACAGTAATGGCCTCTAGGGCATACATATAACTAACAGCTGACACGTGGCACGCTCTGATGACTTGCGCCAATTCAAGAGCGCAGCGCTCATTTTTTAAAAGCGCAAGGCGCAGATTATTCTGGGGTTGACACGTAGCATGTTCTGGTGACTTGCGCCAACCCAGGAGCGCAGAGGCTCAAATTAGTAGTGCAGGGCACTGTTCAAAAGCGCAGAGCGCATCTTGATCTATTTTAGATCAAAGAACAGAATATTTTTTATTATAAAGAGGTTCTTCCTCAAGTTTTTCAAGAACCAATGGTTCATCAAAAGGCAATGCCTTTATATAGATCAAAAGATCTAGTAAAGAAGTAAATTACTTCTTTTTATTAATATTATAATTTTTTTTATTTAAGATCTTTGATCTTGTTCTTAGATCATTGATCTTTTTAGAAGAACTTCTTCTTTTTTTTTTAAAGGTTTACCTTTTCCTTTCTTCGAGTTCTTCTCAAAGTTTTAGAGTAATTTTCTTTCTTTTTCTCTGTTTCTCTGTCTGTGTGTTTTAGACTTGGAGTCTAGGGGCCTTTATATAGGGCCAATTAGTTTGTTAGGTTAGTTACAGAGAACTTTCACTGATTGATTTGGGGATATTTCTCCATCGTTGGATCTTTGATCCTAAGGCCTCTGTTTTACAGAAGATAATCTTCTTGTTTTTAACAAGATTGGAAAGATCTTTCTGGAATTTTAATTCTGTTTTAGTGCTGGCACAGTTGGCACAAGCGCACTTGCGCTTGACACGTGTCGCGCAGCGCAGAGCGCAGCGCAACTGCGCTGCCACGTGTCGTGCTAGCGCGGCTGCGCTAGCGCGGCTGCGCTGACACGACTGTGCTGACACTTGTCGCGCAGCGCGACTGCGCTGACACATGTCGCGCAGCACGACTGCGCTGACACTGCGCTAGCGCGACTGCGCTGACACGTGTCGCGCAGCGCGACTGCGCTGACACGTGTCGCGTAGCGCAGAGCGCAAGTCAGTTGAAGCGTTGCTTCCTTTATTAATATTTGAAATTTAAACAGAGCTTTTCTCTGATTGGGTGCGCTGCCATGGACGCTGCGCTCCTTGCGCTGGCGTATCTGATTTTGACACGTGGCGCTCAGCACGCAGCGCAAGGGATCTGAAGCGTTGCTTCACCTTTTGAATTTTTGAAATTCAAACAGAGATTTGCTCTGATTGGGGGAAACAAATGCCCGTCACCGTTGCGCTCACGTGGCGCACACGTGAGTGCAGCGGTGGCAATATCCCAACCATTGGATCAACTCAGGAGTTGAAGGGGCGCATAAGCGCCTATAAATAGGACCCTTAGTCCTCAACAGATGATTATCTTCTTTAAGAATTCTTATTCTCAGAACTTCAGAGCCTTGCTCTTGCTTTCAAGAACTTAAGAGTTAAACACTAGAAAACTTTTAGGTAAAATTAACTTAAATTAAATTAATTTTAATTGACAGAGCTTTGCTCTCACAGATCTTTGATCTAAAGAAAACCCCTTTGGGGTTTCACCAACAGAGCCTTGCTCTCAAGAATCCATAGATCTAAAGAGATCTTGTTTCAGTGTTTTTAACCCATGAACAGAGCTTTGCTCATGGACAAAATATAGATCTTTTTGATCTAAAAATAAAGATTTTTAAGAGTTTTCATGGATCTTTAAGATCCCAAACTTTAATCTTTTAGAAATTAATTTTCCTTTGATGGATTTTTCCATCATTATTACAGAACCAGGCTCTTTAAGGAATTTTATTCCCTTGAGACCAGAGTTTGACAAGTGTCACTCTGTGACAGAGCTTTGCTCTGAAAGGGGTGATTTTCTCCTTGTCTCTAGGGATTTCTCATTTAATGAGAATATTCTTTTGGGGATCTCCTCATTAATTGACTGTCCTATCCAATGATGGGGATGTCTTGTTAACTGATACGTTGTCATCTGGATTTTGTGGGTCCCTCTTTGGTCCCCCCTACACTGCATTGCAGAGTAGTATCAAGCGTCAGGCTTTTAAAATTAAATTATGACACTGACGGCTGAATTTCGTTTTTCATTGCAGGCAATCATGTCTGCTGATATGTTTTCCCATTTGTTCACTCAGAGGGAGGATTTCCCAAGGCGCCGGTGGACCGGGAGGTTCTCGCTCTCATTAAGGATCATGACCCCGAGTATAAGAACCTTCACCTGTGGGGTAGGTGGTACAGTGAAATCATCAAAGGTCGCCGAAGCATCGGTTGTGTGACGCCGTCAGAGCCTATCTCATCGATCCCCTATGCGGATGAACCCCCGGTGAAGTATGCCGTGGACGTCGTGAACTGGAATTCGGAGGATCTTCTCCAGCCTTCGATTGCTGTCATTTCCGTGCAGCCGCCGGCAGCCGTGGACATTTTGGGGCAGCGCATATGCCAGGGTGAGGCATGCCCTTGGGGACAACCTTATAATATTGGATTGACCCCTCGACAACCGGCCGGATATTTGCAGTGGGCCAGGTACATCCTATCGGTGAAGAGGACACATCTGATGAAGATTGGTCTGTACTCCACAGTCTACGTCTCATTGTTCGAATAGCCTGTTCCTCCGACGTGGTGGGTTAAGGCTTTCATAGAACAATGGAACATCCCCACCCATACTTTCCTTCTATCGGACAGGGAAGTCTCCATCTCCCTGGAAGAGTTCACTGAGATCTCGGGTTTGCCGGTGAGGGGGCAGCATTATGAGGAGCTGCTTCCTCCTGACGAGTATGTCTTCGCCACCAAGCTACTGGTAATGGGCCTAACACACGAGAATGCTATTCAGCACCAGTTTCCAAGTCTGGTGAAGGTGCTGAATATATATGAAGGTCTCTATTTGGAATCGGGAGTCCGGAGATTCAGTTTTGCAGATTTCATCGCCCGCTTTCTTCGACCGGAGATTCTATCGCAGCGGAGTGAAAAATTCGCCAAGCTCGACCACCCCTTCGGCTTCAGCTTAGATCGTCGACGAGCATTGGAAGACGATCAAAAGGATTTCTATCTCCCCGATGCCGCCATCATGCCCTTATCAGAAATCGCCACCCCGGGCATTGATGAAGAGACCTTCCTTTTAGGGTTTCTAGGATTGTGGCTGTGCTGGTTCGCGCTCCCCATGCAACCGCGCTACATGAGGTCGTCCGTTTTCTACCCAGCGCATCGGATGGTGGCTGGCATATAGTTGTCGATCGGAATCGCCGGGTTGGCCCACCTATACCATGGACTCAGCATGGCGGCGGACGCAAATGAACCCGGGGTGCAACCTGCCAACTTCCCGATGCACTACTTCACTTAGTGGATGAAAATGCATGTGCTCGGGGTAGTCGGCATTCATAAGAGCCCCTTGTTTTTCGAGAAGTGCAGACTCCCAAGAGTCATGCGGCTGATTGGCGCCTCGATTGTGAATCCGCCTCCACGGGAGGCTAGGGGGTTGCTCCTTCGTCCGCACCTGGTCGGAGCGAGGATTTCATTCACGGACAAAGTCGTGACTATCAGCTCAGAGACCTCCAAGGCGGTGTTGGCGCTGCGTGATGGTTTTAAGGACGGGGCTTCCGTATTGAAAGCCCGGGAGATTCTTCACCTATACTCCATCCGGCCGGGCTTCCTGGTGTTCAGGCAAAATGACATAGCGCTCTTCATGAGGTACAACCCCCATCGGTTTGCCCAACAATCAAGCTATAACCAGGGGGTCCCGCTGGAGGCGTTTTTGGAAGAGTCCGCGGCCTCCAGGGAGGGGATACGGAGTGTGCAGCACCATTTTATGCGGCTGAATACGGGCTCCCACTTATTTATCAGCAAGCCGAGCTGCGTCCCCTGGGTCCTCCACGTGTATGTGGCTTGGTACATGCACGCGATGGGTGCCGTCATCCGAGAAGAGGAGCGGTTGTTGGTCGACCGCAAGGGTGCGCCCCCTGGCAGCGACCGCAAAGCTCCCCTGAAGCCCAGGGTTCCTGTCGTTCCTCCGCTAAGAGATGCCGGAGCTGGGCCACCGCGCGTGTTAAGCCCTCCGTGCGGATTGCCTCATGATACCGTGGACGTGCCCCCAGCGCCCCGTGCTCCAGTGGAGACGGTGAATGTGGTTTCGCCTGAGTCTTGTGTGGGCTCGGACATTGGGACCCGCCGTCCCAAGGTGCCTGCGAAGCGTAAGCTGATTTTGCCGGCGACCGAGGTCCGCGCGCAGAAGAGGAAGAAGAAGTCAATTCTTTCTCTCAACGCCATCCTCGGCTTAGAGCCTCAGGCCCCTCTCACCGAAGGCTTAATCGAATACGGGAGCAACGTGGGTTTCTTAGTAGATCCCGCAGACACTGATATGGCGGCCGCCATCACGGCTTCTGAGCGATCGGCAAGGCTTGAAGCGTGGTTGGCTAAAATTAGTCAATCAGGTAATCACTAGTCGTATTCTTTGTCATTTCATCGTGTTTTTATCATTATCTTTGACTAAAGCTTTTCTTTTTAAACAGGCGTCTCTACCGAAGAAGCCATCGCTGCTTCCCTGAAAACCATCCTGGAGGAAGAGATGAAACGCACTCTATTGGGTGTTGGTATGTCTCGGCTCACTGAGTTTTTTTTTATTCTCCTTTTTATGGCCGATCTAATCTTTTCTTTGTCTCTTTGCAGGGGCTGTGCAAGCCGATAAGGGGACTCTTCCTGGGCCAGCTACTGAAGTCCCGACCTCTTCAGGGCTGCCGCGAGAGACCCGACTCGAAAAGCCGATGAGGGATGCCTTGAAGGCTCTAGAGGAAACTCTGAACGCGGACGATGACGCCTTGATGAAGGAAGCATCTAAGAGGTCCGTCGTGACGGCCCGGGAGGAGAGGAAGCGCTTGAGGCACGAAGCGAAGGAGCACAGAGCTGCTTTGGCCATGGGAGCGGGCCCAAGCGCCGTTATTCCTGTTGCATCTCCTTCCAAGGAGCCCCCGGTCGCCTTGTCTACCGCTCATAGGCGGGTACTGCATGCAGCCCGAGGGGCTAACCATCAATCCACCTCAGGTAATGTGTCTTTCAAGACTTTGTTGCAAAGATTGTGAACCCATTGGTTCTTATACATCTTGTCCTGCAGGGCCGAGTCCAACTGAACGAGCGGCGGAAACCGTCGAGCATGAGGGGATGGTGGAGAAGGCGGCAGCTGATCCCGAAGCAATGGTGGGCGACGTAGCCGGGGTTGCTGGACCCGAGCTAGGGGCTGACGAAAATATGCCCGAGAAGGTTGTCGATGCCGAGCCCGAGGTAGCGGCAATTGAGACGGTTGCTACAACCGAGCCTAGGGCCGCAGCGGATGGAGCGGCTGAGACAGACGACCCTATGGCAACGGTGGACGAGACGGCCGCGACCGCTGAGCCCGAGGGATTAGCGGGTGAGACGGGCATGATTCCCGAGGATAAGCCGGCCGCTCCTTCTCAAGAGTCTGGCAATGCTCCGATCATTACTCTCCCCATCTACGGTCCTCCGCCATCTCCTGGCCTCGCGAGCAAGACGACGGCTCCCGTAGAGTCTGGTGATGAGGCAACGGGAGGAGAACCCGTGTCAATGGAGGAGGGAGACGCCGCCGTTTCGGCTGGTGACTCATCAGGTAAATTTTGGGTTACCGTCCTTCTTTTTACTCTCTAAATTTTTTGACAGCGCTTATCTTGTTTCTAACGCAGGCGTGGCCAGTGTTGATGCCCCATTGCTCGAGGGAGCGCCGTCAGCTACTGCCTTGACGGTGGCCACCTCTATACCTTCTCTCGCACCGTCGCAAATGCTGGAAGGTATGGATTCGTGACTCATCAGTCTTATCTTTACTGCATATTTTATGTACTAATGTTGTACTATTGCGTCTCTGCAGGAGTGCTTTTTAATCACCTTTATCAGGTGCTGCGCCCACACTTCTCCTTCCTATCGGAGCTTGCTTCATCCAGTAGCGCTGGTGAGTATTGTTTTCAATTAATACCCTTCCTTTTTCAGTAATGGAATTATTTCTGATTCTTCCCTACCCTGATTACAGTGTTACAGATCGAAGAAGGAGATAACGGATCGATTGCGCCACTGGTCCTCCCAGCTTTGCTGCCTGCTGCAGCTGGTATAGTAAACTCCCTCATTGATGACTTTCTTATATTTCTTGAACCGTCATCTGATTGTGTTTTGTTTTTTCAGCTGTCGTTCCGGTTCCGGCCATCTTCAAGCCTCACATCATAATGCCGGCAAGCCCCTTCTTGAGACGTCCATCTTCAAATGGTGCTGCGATGAGTTTGGGCATGCTGAGCGGATACGTCGAAGAGCTTGACGCAGACGTTCCCCCATCTGCAGCAGATTTCGCTGCGGAGGTTAATCCGATGCTGGCTACGCTTGTAAATTTTCATAATGAAAGCGTCGTCGAGTCTTGGGTTAATCACTGCAGGGAGATCGAGGCCCGCGTGCATCAGCTGGAGCTTATGCATCTTGCCCCCCGAGGTTTTGGCCATAAGTACTCAATGGGCGGCATGGATCGAGCAGAGCGCTTCTTACTTCCGCCATTTGGAACAAGAAGCGGCTTCAAGGCTGAGGGAATGCCAAGAGTCCTCAAGTGAGACTGCTCGCCTGTGTGCAGAGGTCGATGCGAACACTACCCAGGTGAAGGCTATCTTCGAGGGCCTTCTGTAAAGTATTTCTGATGTGCTAACACTGAAGCAGAAGCTCGATGCCGCTGAGCGTGATGCCCAAGGTCGCGGCGCAGCTCGGCAGGCAGTTGTGGAGCAGCTTTCATCCTTCCTGTAGCAGCGGACTCAAGTGGAAGCAGAATTGGCGGTGGCGGCCGGTTAGGAGAAGGCATTGAAGGAAGTGCGTGAGCAATTGATGGGGCTATTTAAGACGCTTCCTTCTCAGTAGCTGCTTTTTGTATCAATTATACACTTGTAATCTTTGAATAAAATGTATCCATTCTTTATTCTTTTATACGATTCTCCTTGTACTTAATTGAATTCATGAATAAAGATACACACATTTTTTTTTGCTATGTCTTGTGTCATCTCTGCGCTTTCTTTCTTCTTTTATTATCAGTATGCTGCCTTAGTAAACATGGTTGACAGATGATAGAGCGAGCATCCAGTCTTGTCTTCTTTAAGAGGTAATAATGGCATAGGAGGCAGGTTCAGATCTGCTGCCTAAGACTTTTCAACTTTATGAGCCGTGAGGGTCTCACAAAGACTTTTCTCCCTACGGATCGAGAGGATCTCGTAGGTGTATTTTCTCCTTAGGAATCGTGAGGATTCCTACATGCGTTTTCTCTTATAAGTCGTAAGGATCTTATAAGAGAATTTTCCCTCTTACGAGTCGAGAGGATTCGTAAGCGGTTGTTTCCCTCCTTGTCGAGATTCGACTTTGGAGAGTGTGACCCGTGAATAGTATGCAAGAGTCCATTTTGGACCGACTTGCAGGGTCCCAGTGCTTAAGAAATAGTTTTTTTAATCCCCACTGCCTAAGGCTTTATCTCACAAATCGAGACGAATCGAGAAGTTCTCACGAAGACACTAATTTCCTCACGAGTCGAGACAAATCGAGATGCTCTTGTCAAGGACGCTAATTTCCCTGAAATGAGGTATTTTTCAAGGACACTGATTTCCTCGGAGTTGAGACGAATCGAGGTATTCCTGCAAAGACACTGATTTCTCTGCTGGTTGACGCGAATCAAGATGCTCTCGTCAAGGACGCTAATTTCCCTGAATCGAGGTATTTGCCAAGGACACTGATTTCCTCGGAGTTGAGACGAATCGAGGTATTTCTGCAAAGACACTAATTTCTCTGCGGGTCGACGCGAATCAAGATGCTCTCGTCAAGGACGCTAATTTCCCTGAATCGAGGTATTTACCAAGGACCCTGATTTCCCAGGGGTTGAGACGAATCGAGGTATTCCTGCAAAGACAATAATTTCTATGCAGGTCGACGCGAATCAAGATGCTCTCGTCAAGGACGCTAATTTCCCTGAATCGAGGTATTTGCCAAGGACACTAATTTCCTCGGAGTTGAGACGAATCGAGGTATTCCTGCAAAGACACTGATTTCTCTACGGGTCGACACGAATCAAGATGCTCTCGTCAAGGACGCTAATTTTCCTGAATCGAGGTATTTTCCGAGGACACTGATTTCCTCGGAGTTGAGACGAATCGAGGTATTCCTGCAAAGACATGATTTCTCTGTGGGTCGACGCGAATCAAGATGCTCTCGTCAAGGACGCTAATTTCCCTGTATCGAGGTATTTGCCAAGGACACTGATTTCCCTGGGGTTGAGATGATCTCTGGTGGTCTTTCAGGTTTTATATGAGTCACCATCAAGACTTGGCTCCGTTTTCTGATGGAGTATGGGGAGGGAAGATGTGTTTCCTTCTTTGTTTGTGCCTCTGGATTGTATACAGGGATTGCTGTGATATCGCCTATAGGGCAAATATATATATATATTTATTTTATTTCTTTCCGCGATACTCTATAATTTCAGCTTTTATATCGCAAAGGTCGCGATTGCCCAATCCTTTCGGCTATATTTTCGCAGTGCCCAATCATTTCAGATATTTATTTTATTTTTACTCGCTACTTTTTATTGCGAGTTACCCAATCATTTCAGCTATTTTGCATGCATACATTTTTATTTGCTGATTTTTATTTGCAAGTTGCCCCAACATTTCGGCTATTTTGCATGCATGTATGGCTCGCTGATTTTTTTTATCGCGAGTGTGGAACTTGGAATCTGACGCCAATCTCAGCATCAGCATCGCTACAACTGGAATATTGCCAGGAGCGAATCATCATTTGCCATGAAAGGGCTTGGAATTTGATATCGGTTTAGGCAACAGCATCGCTACAACTGGGACATTACCAGGAGCGAATCATCATTTGCCTCTGTCGATGTCGAACAAAGATGGCTTAGCGAACAGGGTTAAGATCCCGTTGACTAAGGCTTTTGACTTCATGAGCCGTAAGGGTCTCACAAAGGTATTTCTCCTTACAAGTCGTGAGGATCTCATAGGTGTGTTTTATCCTTAGGGATCGTGAGGATTCCTAAGTGTATGTTCCGCTGTAAGTCGTAAGGATCTTACAAAAGGGTTTTCTCCTTATAAGTCGAGAGGACTTATAAGGGTTGTTCACCATATGGTCATATCCCTAGCCACAGGTCGGACTTGGTTAGGGAAATGTTTATTCGCGCCCGTGGATTGTATACAAGGGTCAGTATTGAGCCGCTTGTTGGGAAATATCGAAGGTTGTGGGAGTTGCTTAAGAACTGGTTCAGGTCTCTGTAACTTAAGACTTTCAAATCTTATGAGCCGTGAGGGTCCCATAAGAGAGTTCTCCTTACGAGTCGTGAGGATCTCGCAAGTGTAATTTCTCCTTAGGAATCGTGAGGATCCCTAAGTGTGTTGCTCCCTTATGAGTCGTAAGGATCTCACGCGGGTGGTTTCTCCTTACAAGGCTGAGAGGACCCTGCAAGTTTCTTTTAATGAGGTTGCGCCCTTTCGGGTTTTCAGAAACACTCGCTGGTAGTCCTGCTGTTTTTACTCACGGAGCCCTTTCGGGTTTTCATCCGTGCCCATTTTGCATATGGACATACCGTCTTTTTTTTTTCTTTTTTTTCTTTTTTCTAACGAGGTTGTGCCCTTTCGGGTTTTCATAAGACTCGCCGGTAGCCCTGCTTTTTTTTACTCACGGAGCCCTTTTGGGTTTTCATCCGTGCCCATTTTGCTTATGGACATGCCGTTTTTATTTATTTTTTATTCTTTTTTTTAATCGCGTCAGCCTGGGGATGCTGCGATAATAGTTTAAAGACGTTTCGGTCATCAGCTAGTTTTAGGACGTAGTGGTCCGTCATTAGTTTAAGGACGTTTCGGTCCGTTGCTGAAGAAGGCCGGTTACTACTTATAGAGTTTTGGCTTAGGAAGATAGCGAGCGGATATAGTCATCATCTATCATTGACCTAGGCTGTGACTCAATAAGCGTAGTATTTTTTTAGGAAGCTACCATTTATTGGCCTGAAAGGCCTTTCACCATGCATATCCATGAGTAGATAGGCTCCGCCCTGGTAGACCTTGTCTATGATGTACGGGCCTTCATAGTTCGGCTCAAATTTTCCCTGCTTGGCGCGATTAAGGATTATAGGTCTTTTGACCACTAGCACGAGTTCTCCTTGGCGGAATGTCCTCGGCCGGGTCAATCTTTAATATGAGCACGTCATCTTTGCTTTATAAGCCTCCAGATTTTGTTGCGCTATGAGGCGGGTTTCATCATAGGCATTAAGCTCTTCAAGCCGAAGGTGAGCATTTTCTTCGTCCGTCAGCTCGTAGTGGACTGCCACTCGTAGAGAGGGTAATTCTATTTCGAGGGGGAGTATTGCTTCTGTACCGAATACCAATGCGTACGGCGTTGTGTTCGTGGCCATCTTGAACGTAGTTCGATACGCCCAGAGAGCTTCTTGCAGTCTCTCGTGCCAGTCCTTCTTATTTCGGGACACCGTCTTCTTCACAATCTTCATCAAGGTCTTGTTGAAAGCCTCAGCTAGACCGTTAGCTCAGGGATTATAAACTGAGGAATATCTCCAGTCTATGTTGTGTTGTTGCGCGAAGTGGCTGATCTTGTGGCTTCTGTAGGCTGGCCCGTTATCGGAGATGATCCGCCGCGGAGTTCCAAAACGATGAATGACGTGCGTCTTGAAGAAATGGAGGATATTCTCTGTCTTCACTTCCCTCAGCGGTACTGGTTTTGTCCATTTGGAGAAGTAGTCAGTCGTCGCCAAGATGAATCAATGTCCCCTGGACGATGCTGGCTTGATGGGGCCGATTACGTCAGTCCCCCACATTTCAAACGGCCAGCTAGCCACTGTTGGATGTAGAGGATTTGGGTGCTGATGGATAAAGTCTCATGAATCTGGCATGAGTAGCATTGCTTCGCATATTCGAGGCAGTCCTGAATCTTCGTTAGCCAATAGTAGCCCATCCATTTAATCTTCAACTTCATCTTCGGGCCTGCTTGGTGAGAACCGCAGAGTCCGTCGTGAACTTTCTAAACGACTCTTTTCGCTTCGTCAGGTGCCAGACATCTCAGCCACAGAGAATCAAACGACCTCTTGTACAGAGTATCATTAACGAATGCGAAAGACAGAGCTCGTTTCATGAGGTGATGTTTTGAGGATGCATCATCAGGCGTTCGACGGGATTTGAAGTAGTCTAAAAAGACTTCTCTCCAATCTTCAACTTTCTCTTGGTTTTTTACTTGCATAGCCATTTGCTCAGTCAGTCCCTTTTCTTCGGATGATTCCGGAGATATTTCTGCACGGACAAGCACCCGACGGCTTTGAACCACGATTCTTACGTCATCGAGGTTCTCGTCGGCCAATTCTTTAGCGAGCTTAGCTAGTGCATCCGCTTTGCTATTTTTTGCACGCGGTATGCTTTCCAGCATGTAGGAGGGGATTTGAGTCAGCAATTGCTGTACTCTCTCGCCATACTTTACCAGTTCGGGTTTGCACGTTTGGTAGTCTCCATTTATTTGACTAACGACCAGTTGAGAATCTTCGTATATAAGGAAGTTTTCGATTCCCATGTCGATAGCAATCTCGAGGCCTACTATCAAAGCTTCGTATTCGGCTTTATTGTTTGTCCTTGGCTCTGTTAAGGAGAAAGCAAAGCGCATTATCCCTCATTATGGAGTTACGAAGATGAGGCCTACCCCTGATTTTATTATGGGGGTGCTTTGTTTGCGCATCTTCATAGAAGACGCTCCATCAAAATAGAGTTCCCATCGGGTATCGCTACCGTCGATCGCATCAAACGCATGTTTGTATGGCAGCTCGCAATTCAAAAGGGAATCAGCCGGTATCGGATGCTCAGCGAGGAAATCGGTGATGGCCTGGCATTTCAATGCCTTAAGAGGCTCATATGTTATTGAAAAATCCATCAAGAGCAGGGCCCATTTAGCGAGTCTCCCTGTCAATATGGCCTTCGACATTAAATATTTAAGGGGGTCCACCTTCGAAATGAGACGGACTTCATGCGCCAACGCATAGTGCCTGAGCTTCGTTATCGTGAAGATCAACGCCAGGCAATGTTTTTCGATGGGGGAGTAGTTGCTCTCTTCCCCCAGGAGAACATGACTTAAGTAATAAAGAGCTCTTTCTTTTCCTTGGTCATTCTCTTGTGCCCATAATGCACCTAAGGAACCTTCGAGGGCGGTTGTATAAAGAATGAGAGGCTTTCCCTTGACCGGAGCAGCCAAAAATGGTGGATTCTACAAGTATTGCTTGATTTCGTCCAGCGCGCTCTGGCATTTGTGATCCCAAACGAACGGGGTTCCCTTTTCATCAGGTGACTGTAAGGGCGGCACTTGCCTGAAAGGTTGGCTATAAATCGCCGAATGTAGGCGAGCTTCCCTTGGAGAGACCAAAATTGCTTGAGAGTCCTTGGCGGAGGCATTTCCATGATC
This sequence comes from Agapanthus africanus, assembly GCA_030015575.1. Classification (NCBI taxonomy): domain Eukaryota; kingdom Viridiplantae; phylum Streptophyta; class Magnoliopsida; order Asparagales; family Amaryllidaceae; genus Agapanthus; species Agapanthus africanus. The sequence goes on along the minus strand of CM057346.1, from coordinate 316,169,425 downwards.
GCCTTGATCTTTGACGGATCTATCTTGATACCTCGGTGTCGAACGATGAATCCTAGGAATTTTCCTGAGGAAACTCCGAATGTGCACTTGAGAGGGTTCATCTTCAAGTTGTATTGTCGAAGGCGTTGAAATACAGTCTTCAGAAGCTCTAAATGCTCCTCGTATGATTTGCTCTTAACCACGAGGTCGTCGATATAGCATTCGACGATTTCATGTATAAGGTCATCGAAGATCTTTATCATGGCCCTTTGATAGGTGGCACCGGTGTTCTTTAGACCGAAGGGCATGACCTTGAAGCAGAATATACCCAAAGGGGTCCGGAAAGCGGTGTGCTTCTGGTCTTCGGGATGCATCTTTATCTGATTATATCCTGATGAGCCGTCCATGAAGGAGAAAACCTCGTGAGTGGACGTGTTATCTATCATTAGCTCGGTGACTGGCACTGGGAATCATCCTCCGGGCAGGCTTTATTGAGATCCCGAAAGTCCACGCATAAGCGCACCTTCCTATTTTTCTTCATCACCGAGATGATGTTGGCGATCGAATCAGGGTACTGAACCTCTTGGATGAAGCCAGAGTCGATCAGCTTCTTGACATCGGCGTTGATGCTCATCTCAAGCTCGAATCGCATTCTCCTCGGCGCTTGTTTAATCGGCTTAACGTCTGGGGATATCGCCAATTTATGCACAGCAATTTCTGAATCTAGTCCTGGCATTTCGGAATAGTTCCATGCGAAGCAATCTCTATGCTGCATAAGCACGTCTCTTAACGCAGCCACTCTCTATTCAGATAATAGCTCACTGATGAAGGTCGGTCGTGGGTCACTCGCCGTCCCCAACTCAATTTTCTTGAGGTTATCCGCAGTGGTGTGTATTCCATCTTCCAGCTCTTTCGGCACTGGTGGAAATTCTGAGATTACCTCGTCATCGTTGTTTTCGAAGCACCAGGAAAGGTCGACCATATTCTCAGGCTCTTCATTTGATATTGTTATCATATGACAAGTACGAGCTCGCTTCCAAGACCGATGCGGATCGGGTTCTGCTTTCGTGGCTTTGGGTTCATGCTTCTGTGGCGGTGTTACCTTTCAGCTGTCAGATAGAGCGAACTTGCCGAGCTGATACTGATCTTCGACCCAGTTCTTGAAGGTGAAGCAATCTTCGAGAGGGTGTCCTATTACTCTGTGATAAGAGCAATAGTTCGGGTGTGAGACTTCGCCTGCTTGCTCGGGGTGCTTGGAGTCCGGAAGTGTAAGCATTTGGTGCTTTATAGCTAGGTCAAGTATCTTCTTTGTCTTGTTCTGAGGAAAAGAGTATGCTCGACTCATCTTCTTCGTAAGGGACAAATCCAGACCGCTCGATTCCCGACTGCGTGGCTTCTTGGTCCCACTTTGTCGTTGCTGATTGCCTTTTCCGCGTTTTGACTTGTTTCTGCCTCTGCGTCGGGCCCTTTTTACAACAGGCTGACAGGGAGAGGCATTTTCATCTTTCACAGCCTGTTGGAGGAGGCGTTGCGTCCTGGCTTTCTCATACAGGGCCATTTCGCGGTTGTGGTCGTCTCGGACTTTTTGACCAGCTTCCCTTATAAGCTTGTCCATTTGTTCTTCGAATGATGGACTGGGCATTTTTACGTTAGGGACTTTTTCTGGATCAGGGTTAGCATCTTCCAATTGAGCATCTCCCTCTTCATTGAAGTCATGTACGACGAAGCAGTTGCGGAATAGCTCCCGTTTCTTGGACCGAACATATCCAAGCCCGATTGCTTCCATTCTCCCATTGGGCAATTTATGCTGAGTTCCGGGAACGTTCCAGACCCTGTCATAGAACTTAGCTCTTCGAGTGGTCTGTTTGAAGGGTATCCCTTGGCGCTTGAATAGCCTTTTCAAGCCCTCTGTATAATATCTAGGTAGACGGATGGGCTAAAGCCTGTCAAGCGTAGGGTCTGCACCGTGCCAGATTTCTTTTTCCACTCTGGTTTCCACTGGAGCGGTAGAATAGAATCGCCTTTTCGCCATCGCACCTGGGAGGGACATAGAACGTCCGCAGCTCTTCTACACTATAAGTATCAAGCGCGTCAAGTTCTTTATGATGTTTAAGTGGAACCATGGCGACTTGCAGACTTTTCTCTTCATCAACGAAAGTTAGTATGGAAGGTCGAGCAGAAAATATAGCATGAACATCATCTTCCGAGTCACCGCCAAAGATAAACATAGGAGCGGATGGTCCCGGCTTGTTGTATTGCGGTGGACCTGAATAAACCGTCTCTTCCTCTTCCTCAGTGTCACTCCCGAAGACAGGGATGGTAGCGATAACTTTGTTCTCCGGCTTGTGACACCTCTCTGTATCTTCGAAATCTGGTAAGTATTTTGCATCTTCATATTTGAGGACTTCGTTCACGGAGAATGGGTTCAACTGTCCTGTTACGGTATACTCGAGACCATCCTTAAAATATTTCATACACTGATGCTGTGTAGAAGGGATGATGTTGTACTCGTGTAACCAGGGTCGGCCGAGCAAAGCATTATAGCATGTCTTGGCGTCTATGACGTGGAATTTAATGTCCGTGATGAGTAGCCCAAAGCGTAACGTCAGTATCACAGACCCGAGAGTCCGTGATGATTGAGAGTCGAACCAGGAGATGGTGATCTTGTCCCGATCGAGGTGCTGGACGCTCATGCAGATTTTCTTTAATACCCGTACATTGAGGAGATTGACGGAGGACCCATTGTCAACCAAGATTTGCCTATCTTTATATCGTGGCAGTATCCCGAGACATAGAGGGGCCGATTGTGTTCGCATGTCCCAAAGAGGAGGTTTTCATCACCAAAAGTGACATCGGCTGTGTGCACTTTTTCCAGCTCGTCTTTCATCTTTTCTTCAGCGAGAAAAGCTTGGAATTGCTCTGGCTCCTGTAGCGCTTTGATCAACGAATCTCTTGCTTTTTTCGATAGTAAGAGGGCTTCGAGAATACTGAGTTGCGAGGGTAACTTCCTCAAGTGTGCCATAACGTTGTAGTCCACATTATTTTTCTTTGGTGGGTCTTTGGCGGTTAGCTCTTCCTTGACTTGGTCATCTAGGGCGATATCCTCAGAGACGTTCTTTTCCCTTATCTTTTTTATTTGAGGGTCCGAGATTCTTCTCGGGTAGCGTACGATTACGCAGCCGGATATTCTCGCAGGCTTTTAGCTCTTCCTCTTTTCCCGAGGCAGACTCTTTAAAGAGAGGGCTAAGAGCCATTTCCTCATCAGAGTCGCTCCCGAATGTGAGAATTTGCGCTTCCCCGGCATTAACCATGCGACAATCGCCGGTAGTTCTTCTAAGCTCCTCGGTCGTAATTTTTCGCTCCCGACGAGTTTTGCTCTTCTCCCGCTTGAAATGATGCCGGTGAACAACATACCCTTGCCACCATTTATTGAAAGCTTTGCACTCTTCGATGGGGTGCAGAACCTTCCGATGATACAAGCAATAGGAAGGGTTCATTTCTGCTTTGCCGGCAATGTTTCCTTCAGAGGGTGGTAGCTTCATCCCCATTGATATGGCTTTAGCAAACCTTTTCCTCGTCTTGAATTTGTTTTTATCCATAACGGATGTCTTTTGATTTGACGGGAGTGCCTCAACTCTTTCGTCTAGTCGTCGGCGCTTTGCCCTTTCAAATATGACCGTCTCGCGTTCCCGATCAGCTTTACTTTTCAAAAGAGCTTCGTTGAGGAATGCATCAATTGTTTCATCTGATGGCCCCAGAAGTTCCGGTTTAGGATCTACCCCTAGCTTCTCAGTGCAAGGAGTTTTCTCACCGTCTGTAAACGAGTGGGATATCATATGACAACTTGCTACGTAACCTTCAAATTCATCCGACGAGCTTTCTCCATCATCTTCCTCCTGAAAGACGTGGCTGAGGAACTCTTGGAGCATGATGGGAGTCTGTGCCTTCTGATTATATTCCTCCAGCGCGTCAATCTGCTTCTGTAAGTCCGTGCGCTTGTCTCCAGGTTTCACGGGCTTTTTGGATCTTTTATTCTTCTTCTTTGAAGATTTCGACCGCTGGGCGTGACTGCTTGGGCCATCACTACCGATCTTTGGAGTTGGGCGTGGCTTCAACATCCCTTCGATGATCTGGGGTTCTAGCGGGTTCTTCCACCTGATCGCCGGGCATGTCTTGAGATCATTCAACATCCTTTTGGTTTTGGCTGATAGCACAACCTCCCACGGAGCTTCTTCAACAAGGGAGCACGTTGCCCCCGGCGTATTCACCTTTTTAGGGATATGAGATTGCGGCGGGTTCACCTTCCATCTTTCGGACAACGCGAACTTGCCCTGTTAGTATTGGTCTTCAATCCAGTTTTTGAAGACGTGGCTATCTTCGATCGGATGACCAAATACTCGGTGATAGGGACAGTAATTAGGATCATTGACGTCGTTTGGCTGCAACGGGCGTCTTGAATCTGGCAAATTGATAAGTCTGTTGCGCAATGCCAGCTCGATCAGTCTTCTCATTTTATCTTGAGGAAATGAGTTAGGACGTCCTAGCCTCTCCTAGAGGGGTACGCGTGTAAGCATATTGTTTTGACGGACAACCGGCTTCAAGTTGCTCGGCTGTTGTTGAGCATTGGCGACGACGATCGCTTTTCCTTTCCCCTTCTCATTTCGAGAGTCCGGCTTTGGAGGAGACGGTATATGGTCCATCTGGTCCATTTGAGCTAGCTTGTCGATCAGGGCCTGGAACGTGGTTGGTTTAAAGAACATCATGAACTGTGAAATAGTTGCATGAGGATCTAAGGTGCCCACAAACATGCCCACCACTGGCGCTTCTTCGATGCGCTGTTCGCACTTCGACCACAAGTTCCGCCACCGGATTGCATATTGAACCCAGGTTTCGCCCGGCTTTACTCTTGCATTGATCAAAGCTGTTATTGGAGTACGCTCGCTGGCGCTAGCGAAACACTCAGTAAACAACAACTCCATTTCAGCGAAGGTTTTGACGGAGTCATTCGGAAGTTCGGAGTACCACTCAAATGCCGTCTTCGATAAGCTACCGACGAATTGGCTAAGTAGGAGCTTATCATCACCGCCGGTGTTGCTACAAAAAGCTCTGAACTAGGCAACATGCTGGTGGGGATTGCTTTGTAGACATAGAATTTTGGGATCGTGTAGCCCGGCGGGTATTTGATCTGATCATACCAGCTCGAATATGGTCGTCTCGTTTTAACGACTTGACCAGCCGCCTTATTTTCCTGGTGAACCTGTATCTGCTGAGCTATATAGTCATCCACGGCAGCTTTGGAAATTGTCTCCTCCTTGGCCGTTGAACGAGCCGGCGGTGGATTTGACGTTTTTCCTCTGTCATCTTCAAGGACAATCGGAGGATCTTCGGCTGGGCGATCCTGCTGGATCATCATACCCACATGTCCTAGAACAGAAGGGCCATTCGTTTTATATTGGCTGCTTGTTCCGCAGCTTCTTTGTCCTTCTTTTCCAATATTCTCCGAAGGAATTCGGCGTCGGTTTCTTGCTCCTGGCGTTGATCTGAGGACGCTTCTAGGCTTTCTTTTGGCCCAGTGAGTGCGGCCATCGAAGTCATCATTTCTTGGAGCTTCTGCTGCTGCTCCTGAGCTTTAGTCACCGATCGCGTAAGCGGTCTATGACCTGTGGATATACGGCTGTCCTCTTTCCCGGACGCCATGTAGACGGTATGTACCACAATGCCTTCAGACTTAGGGCATTTAGGCTCACTGCCTTTGACATTTGCCATGGCCGTGGAGACTTTCTCCGTCCTTCTTCTCTTGTGGGCCGTCGAGGTTGAGGGGGCCGTTGCTGTGGGCACCCAGGTGGCCGTCGTCTTCCGTTGCTTGACAGGGGGGTTTCCTCCTGTCGGACCTTCGACTTCTTATGCTGGTGAGAGAAATTCGGATCAATCACCGATTCTCGGACTCATCGCCAAGTCTTGTAGACTCTAGAAGATAGCCATTGAGGAGACTGCTCCGGCTTTTCTGGTTTTGCTTCCACGACGGTCTCTACCGGTGGAGGAGATCTTTTGAGCACCGCAGTTGGCGAATTTCTGCGTACCCTGTTCAGCAGCTCAAAGCTGTTCCTGATTGGAACAGCAGTAATTTCCACCGTTGGAGCTGGCAGAGTTATCACAGAGGGAGAGTTGCCCCCGGTCTTCCTTACCCGGCGCCAATGGTGACGTCAGGTGTGACGAGTTGTTGGGATTGGTTCAGTGACAGCTTTATCTTGCCCCTCGTTCAGGTGGGGGGCTGTTGCCGATGTCAGCCACTTGAAGACTGACATCCGTTGAGAAGCCGTTTCCAACCGGTCAAACACAGATTTCTGAGCAGGAGCGGGACTAGGAGCAGTCAGTCTCGCAAAGACCGACCCTCTGGGAGGAGAAGCCGCCTTGACGACTTCAGGATTGGGGATGGCTATCTTCTTTAGGATGACCACTTCAGGTATTATGCGCTTCTTGGTAGGCCCTCTGGAGCTTGAGCTCAGCCTGGTGAAGACTGAAGAGTTGGAATTGGACGACCCGTTGAGAGGGGCCGTGGTAGTAGCAAGTCGATCGAAGACCGACTTCTTTGAAGCTTCCGGTACAGGCACTGGGATGGTGAAGCTTGCTGGCGGGAGCATGGTCCCGAAAAATAGTCCAGTCGTAGCCTGGGTCATTTGTTCCACCGGCATCGTGAATAGTGATGCCGCCTGAGTCCCATAGGCTACACCTCCAGGTGAGGCGGAGCGTCGATTGCATTTGCATTTGGAACAGTTCGAGCAGTTGGACGATATTGCTGTTTGATTTATATGCCAAGTAAGAGACCAAATCTTAGTAACTTGAAACCCGAGGGCAACCATTAACAAACCGCGATTCGATCGCGAATACGACGCACGAAGTATGGAGTGGAAAGAGGAAAAGGTCCCACCGGGTGTGCCAGAATCTGTTCCCCTCCGAATGGCGGCCAAGACAGGGACGTCTTGCCTGAGATTCGGGGCAGATGCTATTTGGTGCTATCCGTCCACCTCTCCGAAGATGCCAAGTTGATTTATGGCACCATGTATCGAAGGTTTAGACGGAAGCAGCCGATGTAGCAGAATTCGTCAGATTCCCCCTCGCTTGAGGGGTTTTTGATTGTGGGGACGCTCTTCCCTACAGGCGCAAGCCCCTGCAGTTAATTACGCTACCGCACCGCGGTAACAACTTTCTCCTTCTCCAGAATTTCACTTCGTGTCGTGGGTGTTTGTTTTGTTTGTTGTTGCCCGTGGATTGTATACGGAGACTAATTTATGTCGTCGCCCGTACGACGTGGATTAGTCCAAATCCGTATTTTCTTAGATTTGGGTTTGGGGTTTTGGTTTGAGGATACGTTAGCCACATTTGAGGCGAAGATCAACTCAAACGTTTGTTAAGGATACGTTAGTCTAATTTGAGACTAAGATCAACTTAACTGGATCCTTTCGATCCGACAAAAGAGCATTTGGGCTCTATTGTTCCAGTTTAGGGACATAGTGGTCCATTGCCAGTTTAGGGACATGGTGGTTCATTGCCAGTTTAGGGACATGGTGGTCCAAAATTCCCATTTTGGGGACGAATATTGGTTTAAGGATGCATTAGTCTATGAGTTTAAGGACCCCACAGTCCGTATTGCCAGTTTAGGGACATGGTGGTCCGACATTCCCATTTTGGGGACGCGTGTTGGTTAAGAACGCATTAGTCCATGAGTTTAAGGACCTCATAGTCTGTATTACGAGTTTAGGGACATGGTGGTCCAAGATTCCCATTTTGGGGATGAATGTTGGTTTAAGGACGCAATAGTCCATGAGTTTAAGGACCCCACAGTCCGTATTATGTGTGGTTGTCAGGACCCGTTACCTCTCTGACGACGTTGAAGGATTACAACGACAAATATCAAAGGAGTTCAGAGATGTACCCTTGAACCGGGTGTAAATTGATTTGAGAGAGCAGTTGTGCTCAACTCAATTTAATTTGAGGACTTACGGCCAGTATTGGGCTAAGTCCAGTTGAGAATATTCAACATTTTTATTTATGTCTGGCTTGTTAGGCCTTTACTTGGGCTCGGCCCTTTGTTTAATAATGCATAGCATTAGCCTTGGTTTGTTGACCTTTTAATTGGGCTCAGCGCTGCATTTAATAATGCACTGCATTTTTATTAGGCCTGTTAGGCCTTTTAATTTGGCACTGCACTTTCTTAATAATGCGCAACATTTAATAGTCTGACAGTGCGCCACATGGCCTGTCAGGTGCTTTGCGCTGATTGAGGAGCGTAAGGCGCAAACTGATGTGGAGGTGACACGTGTTGCGCTCTGGTGAGAGCAAGCGCAATGCGCTGCGCCATTGCGCTGCGCTTGTGCGCTGCTGACACGTGGCGCGCTCTGACGATTTGCGCTAATTCAAGAGCGCAGTGTTCATTTTTTAAAAGCGCAAGGCGTAGATTATTCTAGGGTTGACACGTGGCGTGTTCTGGTGACTTGCGCCAACCCAAGAGCGCAGAGGCTCAAATTAGTAGTGCAGGGAACTGTTCAAAAGCGCAGAGCGCATCTTGATCTATTTTAGATCAAAGAACAGAATCTTTTTTATTCTAAAGTGGTTCTTCCACAAGTTTTTCAAGAACCAATGGTTCATCAAAAGGTAATGCCTTTATATAGATCAAAAGATCTAGTAAAGAAGTAAATTACTTCTTTTTATTAATATTATCATTTTTTTAATTTAAGATCTTTGATCTTCTTCTTAGATCATTGATCTTTCTAGAAGAACTTCTTCTTTTTTTTAAAGGTTTACCTTTTCTTTTCTTCGAGTTCTTCTCAAAGTTTTAGAGGAGTTTTCTATCTTTTTATCTGTGTCTCTGTTTGTGTGTTTTAGACTTGGAGTCTAGGGGCCTTTATATAGGGCTAATTAGTTTGTTAGGTTAGTTACAGAGATCTTTCTCTGATTGATTTGGGGATATTTCCCCACTATTGGATCTTTGATACTAAGGCCTCTGTTTTACAGAAGATAATCTTCTTGTTTTTAACAAGATTGGAAAGATCTTTCTGGAAGTTTAATTCTATTTTAGTGCTGGCACAGTTGGCGCAAGCGCACTTGCGCTTGACACGTGTCGCGCAGCGCAATTGCGCTGACACGTGCCGCGCAGCGCAGAGTGCAAGTCAGCTGAAGCGTTGCTTCCTTTATTAAAATTAGAATTTTAAACAGAGCCTTGCTCTGATTGGGGGCGCTGCCTTGGGCGCTGCGCTCCTTGCGCTGGCGTATCTGATTTTGACACGTGGCGCTCTGCGCCGCGCAAGGAATCTGAAGCGTTGCTTCACCTTTTGAATTTTTGAAATTCAAATAGAGCTTTGCTCTGATTGGGGGAACATTGGCCTTCGTCAAGGCATAGTGATTGGTAGCTGCTGGGTGTTCATATGTAGAATAGATAGATGCGTTGGTTTGGGACAGTCATATTACCTTGTTGACCTTCGTCAAGGGTATATACGGGTGGGTTCAAATTATCCTGGATAATGATGGTTTTAACTTGACATGTGACTTATGATTTGTTGACCTTCGTTAAGTTCATAAGAGCATGGGGCAAAAACCCACATCGGGAGTTTCTAAAGTAACTGAAACTTGCTAGTGCTGCATACTATTTATAGTTTGATAATGATGGTAGGATTCTTTCAGCATTATCATGCAATGATATTTGTGTCTCGAACCTACTGTGAGTATCCGCTACTCCTCGGGATAATTTTTCACTTAATGATCAATGATATAAACCAAATAGGTGTCTAGAACAGTGTTAGCGAGGGCTACGCGCCAAGGGAAATGAGGTTATTTAATTAAAGAACTTCGCGAAAGCGTCGTAAAACCTCCCTCGAAGTAACGACACTAGCCTGGCCTAACGGTTAAGCAAGAATTATACGGTGAGATCAATCCTGACCAATTCTTCTTTTTGGGTTTGAGGATGGATTCGAGAAATGGTGGGAGCCATCCTGTTTAGATAAATTAAAAACCAATCTAAACTTGCAAGAGAATCATGCTAAGTGTTTTCTTCTCTCTCTCTCTCTTAATTACAGCGACCTAGTGACCAAGACTAGGTTAAATCTTGATAATAAAATGACTGAATCTGACTATAATGACTGGTAATGGTCTGTCCAAATGTCCATTACCTATGAAAAACCGGGACACCTCTTTAATACTCAAGCCTCCGCCGTCTCGGGTGCAGTTTCCACCGTCGTGGATATTGATATCCGTAAGACATCGGAAAAGCATAGTACGAATGCCAAGTGCCTTGTGTTGGCCTCAGTAGATGGTGTAAACCAGAGGCAGCACGAGATGATGGACTTAGCTTCCGTCTTCCTCCATAACAAAGATTTATATGGAGAGCCATCTCGTATCACAAGATATGAAACCTCGAAGGAATTGCTTCAAGCGAGCTTGGCTGTCAGGTCATCTATAGGGGACAACGTCCTTACGATGAGTAGCTATATTGATGAGATCACGGACTTGGAGACCACGTTGGGAAACGGGTTATATACTGACTTGTTTCTACAGTCCTTACCATCTACTATTGCCCAGGGGAGAAAGTTATACTTCCAGTTGAGGGCACCCTGAAGGAAACCAGGGTGACACCCACTCGGCTTATTGGGGAATCTTCCTCTTCTACATCCTAGGCAAAAGCAAAAGATGAGAAGAAGAAGAACTCCACAAAGCCGATATGCGGTGTCAATAAGGTAGAAGGACAGGGAAGGGAAAATGTTTCTGGGGTAAAAGTAGGGAAGGAGGGATATTCCTATTGTCAGGGAAAAGGGCATTGGCAGAGGGATTACAGGGCTTTGAAAGCAAGAAACCAGGATTTGAAGCATGTTGTTGCTTCGACTTCGGATGTGTTTGTAATAGAAAATTGTATGCTGATTAACTCTACTTCCTGGGTACTAGATACCGGATCAGGATCACATATCTGTAATTCATTACAGGCTTTGAGAAACTGTAGATTTATCAGGTTAGGTGATCTGACTCTCAGGGTTGCTAACGAAATGAGCATGGTCGCTGAATCCGTAGGGGAATATCACCTAGGATTGACAAGTGGGCAGATATTGATTCTACGTAACTGTTTGTATGTACATAGTCTAGCTTCTAACATCATATCTGTATCTTTACTTTCTATGGAAGGAAATGATTTTACATTTATAAGCGATGTGGTACACATCCACCTAAATCAAGCTTTGATTGGGTCAGGTACATTAGATAACGAAATATACGTATTAAATCAATCAAAAGTTTTCAGTGTCCAGAACACTCTTAAAATAAAGTCTCCGGAAATAAATAAGGCTTTCTTATGGTATTTTAGACTGGGTCACATCAATGAAACACAATTGACAAAGCTACATAGAGAAGGATATTTTGATCCGTTCGAATATCAGTCTTATACAACTTGTCAATCTTATCTCATAGGAAAGATGGAAAAGACTCAATTTACTGGACACGGAGTAAGAGCGAGCGAGCTCTTCGGACACATACACAGTGATGTGTGTGGTCCAATGTCTACACATGCCCGAAGTGGTTATTCATACTTCATTACTTTTATGGATGATTTCTATAGGTATGGACATGTCTTCTTGATGAAGCTTAAATCCAAGGCCATTAAGAAATTTCGGGATTGCAAGAATGAAGTGGAAAAACAAACAAGAAAAAGTATCAAGACACTGAGATCTGATCAAGGTGGTGAATACTTGAGTGCCGAGTTCCTGGATTATCTAAAAGAGATTGGTATTCTCTCTCAGCTTACTCCTCCATACACACCACAACACAATGGTGTATCGTAAAGGAGGAATCGAAACCTATTGGATATGGTTCGTTCCATGATGAGTAAGGCTGAGTTACCGCGATCCTTCTAGGGTTATGCACTAGAATCGACTGCATATCTTTTGAACAAGTTTCTTACTAATTCAGTGCCTACCACACCATATCATATGTGGAGTGGGAAGAAACCCTTAGTTAAGTAGCTTAAGATATGGGGATGTCTAGCTTTTATAAAAAAGCAGCATGTGGACAAGCTCGAGGCATGCTCAGTACTGTGTAAGTTTGTGGGATACCCTAAGAACTCCAGGGGGTATCTTTTCTATTACGCAGAACAACAGAAGCTTTTTGTTTCTCAACATCCCCACTTCTTGGTGGCCGAATGTTTAGAAAATCAGAAAAGTGGGAGCGCAATTGTAACGTTTTGGTGAAATTTCGGAAAATCGGTAAAATAAGGGGGTTTTCTGTAAAAAGTCAAAATACAAATATTTTTATTATAAAATCAAATATACATATTCTAGTTATGTAATTGCTAGTATTTGGTGTTTATTGAGGCACTGGTGAAATTTCAAATTTTCTGAAAATTTTTCTGAAATTAATTATTTTAATATTATTTTAAGCCGTCACTAATACATTTAATTAGGGAAAATTACAAATTGGAACGGGTTGATACAAATTTTATAATTCATGACATGCTAAACTAACATGTAAAATATTGTTTTTGAAATGAAATGGTTTGCCAAAACGGTTTAGAAAATATCGAAGAAAAAGGGCTTAATTAGTGAATTGTTGTTAATGGGAATTGGGGTAATACATTTATCATTTTCCCTAACCCACACACCCACACCTCACCCTCTCTCTTTCTCCCTATGTGGCCGGCCCACTTTGACAGCTCCCCCCCTCTCTCTCCAATCACCTCACTTTTGAAAAGAAAAGAAAAGAAAAGAAAAGAAAATGAAAGAAAGTCAAAAGGGGGTGGACTTTGTCTTTTCTCCCCACTTTCTTCGCCTCCCTCTCTCTCCTCACTCCCCTCATTTCCTAGCCGAGAATTCCTCCCCCCTCAACAGCAGGAGCCCTCCCCCAAATCCCCTCCATTTTTGCATCAAAAAATTCACAAAAATCACTTCAAATCCCTACAAAATCATGGCTGATTCCAAATCCAATCTCTACCCATTTCACCATGACCTATTCTAAGTTAGATCTTGGATGAAAGTTGGTGTTTTGGAGGCTAATTTTCAAGCTAGATCTCTAAAATTGGGTGGTACAAACCTTGACCCTATATAGAATTTATTGTTTATATTGCTTAATCTAACATAATTAAGTGTTAATTTGGTTCTTGTTGCTAATTTGAGAATTCAAGATTATGGTTCGAAGCTAATTTGGGTTTAACCATCACTATAAGGATAATCAAGTGTAGATTATCATCTTGTGGAATTGTAAAACCTAACCTAATTGCTAGTTTGCAAATTGTTAGGTTGATATTGTTATAATTAAGCTATTTTGCTAACTAGGGTTTTTGGAAAATTATTAAATGCTTTAGATTATATAATTATGGTTTCATGTCATTATTAATATTATAATGAGTGGTTTAATGCTTTTGGACCATGCAAAACCAAGCATAGTTGTTGTTTTGTGCATTTTTAGTTGAAATTGTTAAAATTTGATAAATTGCAAAACTAGAATTTTTAGTTTTATAAGAATTGATGAGATTAAATTTTTGAAATGGGTTGTATGACTTATTTAAGATGTTTAATATATATTATGGCCGTTAGATTTGTTTAAACGTCGAGTTTTGTACTAAAACGGGTAATTTTTAATTGCTAGATTTTCGGAAAAATGGCTTTTAAAGTTAGTTTGGTTTTTTTTAAATGAATTTTAACCTATTTTATATTATAATTAGTGTTCGTGAATGCGCAAATGAGTGTGTTTGGGTTTTTCTCGATGGTTTGACGTTTGTACATCGACATCGAGGGTTGGTTTGGCTATTCTTGCATGCGTAGACGATATGTTTTGACCTATGCGTGATACGCGTGCCGATTTGATTTTCGTATGCCGTTTCGATTTCGAATTTGGTTTTAATACGATACGGAGCGTTATGATATGTAGGTACCCCATGTGGACTTCGAGACGACAAGAAAGCGTGAGGCGACGTCGGCACCGGCGAGCAAGAACCAGGTGAGTAGATTTATATCTACGGGGAGAAGTCGGGTGGATGGCGTATAGCACCCCCGCAGTTCGTGGTGATGTATATGAATACGTATACACACATATATATTGATTATATATTGTTGAGTTTATTGATGATAAAGATAGAATTTAGGTGTGATTGGATAGGTTTAGTGTTGCGAGACCCTAGAGTAGAGGTTGCACCACATTTACACACACCCACACCCATACTTGCATACATTCTTCTTTCATATATGCTTATATGGGGTTATATGGTTATGTGTTCACATGGGTATGGGACTATGTGTTCACATACTGGATTTGAGGATAGTATTGGGATTTGAGATGAGTCAATAAGATTTGACTGAGACCGCGGGAACGGTGATATGGCAGGATTCGTACTTGAGATACGTCCTGATATTATAGCGGATCTTGGGACGACGTAACATGTGAATAGTGTTATACATTGAATGGTTGACATGTGATCGTGATATGAGATATGATATATTAAGATATTCATAATAGGTCGCTTTAGGCGATGTATACCTCTTTATGACGATATATGATGATGATATTGGTTTGTATGAGGCTGTAGATCAGCAGTCAGATCATGACTATATTGATGATATTAGTATCATACTAGACGTAGATCAGTACCCAGATTATGATCTTGGATAAAGAGGATACCGAATGAATAATTTGAGGAATGAGATATTGACCTGTACCCAGATTTGGGGATGCCGTATGACGGATTTACGTACGAGCTATATATTGATATTTGATCCGCACTCTTGACTTGGAAATGTCTGATTATAGATATAGTATCGGATGTGATATTATCGAGGCGGGATCACCGGCTAATATATATATGTATATATATATATGTATATATATGTATCGACTCAGGTGTTAGACGGTTTCCTTACCTTCACTAGCCAGTTAGATTAGCCCTTTAGTTTAGTGTAGTTGTTAGACTAGATTTATATTAAATATAGATTGTTATCTTTGTGTCTAGTATTTAGCTCCCGCTCATTATTGTTTTTCGCTCCGCATCGCATGCTTGTATTATGATTCATATTCTATTGTTGATATCAAGCTGTTAGGACACCAGCACCATTACCGATGATGCGTATGTACCACGTACACTTACTTGCCGGCTCATACACATCTTCATCGGTAATTGCCATGTCACGAACACTTTAGAAAATACTATTTCATTTGACATAGGTTGTTAGCTAATAGTTTAGACATGATATTAGTATACTTGCCTTATATGCTAGTTTAGACATTGTAGTTATTACTTGCTACTTCATGCATGTTATTATTCATTGTTATGCTGCATTCATTGATTCTCTTGCATATATTCACTATTTTACGTGCTATTGAGGTTTTGGATTTGGATTTCCATGAGATTTTCTGGATTTGGGGGAAAACCGCAAAACTTATACAAACTTCTTCTCTCTCTTTTTAAATGAAAAGCGCGGTTTTCCCATGATGTATGAGTCGTCCACCATGAGTTTGCTGATGGATTTCGAAACCCGATTCGAGGATACGGATGAACCGTTTCGGGTACATGGTGGACCCGATGCGGTACACCGGGGCAAGAAGATCGCAGATGATGGCGTTGAGCCTGGCAGGGGAGCACTACCGACCGGTGATTTTACCCGACGCGTCGGATATCCGGAGGATACCGTCGTGGTCTTAAGATTGATGGTAGGGGCCAGTCTGGACTGACGGCGTCCTAAATAGTGAGATTGAGACATACAGAGATATTTGAGATATCGAGGTACAGAGATTGAGACTCAGAGATGTCGAGATATTTGGATATTTGTTTTGTGTCGATACTAGGCACTGTTTATGCTGATTTCATTTATGATACCTCGTTTTTAAAAAGATACAGAAATCTCACTAATTTATGAAAGCTGCTTTCTTCAGTACATGCATTCTGTTTCTTGCATTCATACATCATCCAAATGATATATTGTTACCTGAGGCACTGACACGGGCATATGGGATTACACTCGGGTTAGATATTTATCCTAGCCATTGTTATAGGCTGCATGTTATATATATTTGAGGATATATTATGATCGTTGACCTAGGATTGCGTTGTTCATGCGGTTTCTGCTCGTAAATATTTTTCTACTCACGAGTTGGCGACTCAATCCGTTATGCCACAGTTTCTTGCAGGTTTTGCCGTATAGGTTTCATTACGGTTTTGCTGGCACTACTTCCATTTCCGGGTGATTTGCTAGTAGGTGGGTTTATTTGTATCGTACCCCTCATTATATACCTTGTATATTATTACTCTGTTGTATCTAGAAGTTCCATCAACCAAACATATATTTATTTTTGAGATAGAGACCAGTGATGCTATTCTTTCGACCTTAGAGTCGCGCGTTATATTTCTGTGGATTTCTTGCTGTTTTGAGTTTCCTTTTGAGTTTTGATCCTCGCCCTTGGCGTAGTATATTATATTGCTTGTGTGCTTGTGACCGTCGATTGACGAAGAGCTCGCTCCCGCTTGGGGATGCCTTTTATTGATTGCGTATACTATTCATGTTGTATCCGGTTTGGGGGCCAGTATTTACAAAGGAGACTCTACCGAAATTTTCAGAAAATACTTGATGTTTTTAAAACGCATAATTCGGTTTATGCTATTAAAATTACTTGTTTTAAGTTGGTTTTTCCTTCACTCTACTACTTTTCTTGGTTTAGATTTCTGGGTTTTTGGCTTACTTAGATTACGTACGCCTCGAAACGTTTCGTAGTATAAGTGCCGGTCATGTTCCGTACTTTCGGGACGTGACAAAGTTGGTATCAGAGCGTTAGGTTTTATCTTCGGAGCGTAGAATGACCCTTGGTTGATGGAATAGGTGACTAAAGTAGAGTGACGTACCGTAGGTATGTTCCGCGGCATATTTACGATACGCTACTCCACTTATGGAGCCTTATGATGTACATTTCTTTGTTCAGTATTATATTCATTCCTTATCTAGCCTCATCGGTACCTGTCATGGTTTTGCTGCCACGATTTCGGGTAGGGAGAGCTACAGCTAGAGTTGCGGTCAACACGAGCTCGTTAAGAATGAGGACTGACCAGGGCGTAATTTCGGCGACACACGATTGGAGAGATGTGTCTTTTTATTGTGTTTTTGCGCCACGAGCGTGGGATGGACCGCTGTATGAGGTTACTCGGGCGTGCCGATCAGTACCAGACGATTGAGCCAATGATAGAGGCCAACAAGATTTTGATGACCGTTAGTGTATTGCTTATTCATGATGTTTGCGGCACTGTTCAGTGTGTAGACGAGTGAGCCAGTTATTGCTGCGAACGACGAGATATCGCCCCGGGTGTTGGAGCTATTGCAGTACAAGCTGTACTAAGAGATGATAGAAGGTCGCTAGTCACCGAGGATGAATGACTAGGACATGTGGTTCATTCGCTATCCCGATGCGAGGTCATCAGATAGATTGATTCCAGCTAGAGACGACTTCACGCGGAGACGTTGAGAGTCGACAGAGATGATCGAATGTCAGAAACCTATTATTCCAAGTTTAAAGTATTCGAAAGAGCATGCAGGCAATTCTATGGACCCTCTAGAAGAATGAAACACTAACTCGACTTAATGACCGTGTGAAAGCCATTGAACCTTAGGGTTTGCGGCAGTTCCGCGGCGCCATTAGTGAGGCTTGGGTTTGCCCTTCTATAGCTGGACCATCGATGCGGTGGTACGTACTCGATACTATTACACTGTACCCAAGATGTTGAGCACTTAGGGGACTTTGAGATTTTGACAAATCGATCGGATGGTTCGACTTCATTCGGATGCTAGGTGGTGAGATGCATTTCTTGGGAGACTCCAGATACGAGGATAGCCATTGGAGCTTAGTCCATGCAGCCACTGAAAGGTTAGCCTAGCACCTCATGAAGGGTTTGGAAACATCACATGCACCAAAGATTGAATTTTTAAGGTGCTAAGTAAACTTACAAAGGATCTATCCTAGAAAAATTAGGGTTTCAAAATTTTCACATCATCTCATGAAAGAAAAGCTAGGGTATAGAGAGTACAACCTTTGTAGCTCCCTAAGCTAGACTCCTAGGCCTCTTAGGTGTTGGAGGAAGGTCCTCTTGAAGTCCTTTCACGTCCACGACGATCCGCCCGAAGTCCCTAGTCCATGCTCGCAACTTCACCCGATCAAGAGAACGAATGAAGATAACACTCTAAACAAGTGGACTACACTTGTGTAGAATGATATTGTGGTTCTTATTCTCACTTCAAAATCCAATCTTCTTATGTAATTTGCTCACTACAAAAGTCTAGAGAGCAAGTGAAGAAGGAGGAAGAAGATGATGGCTATTTTTGAGAAGAAGATAAGAATAACTTATCTTCAAGGAAAAAGAAAATATATCTATATATATTTTCTTGTTCTCATCTCAAACCATGGTTTAAACAATGAATATATTATTAAACTTGAGTTAAAACACAAAAGGAAAGTTTACCCAAGGTTAAAAGGTGGGTGAGAATGGTTAGGTCAAAAGAAGAGTGTAGAAACAAATCAAACATAACCATTTCCTTTTCCCTTTTTGTTTTAAATCAAATGCAATAAAATCCATATTTAAAACCATGGTGTGAGTCTTATATTGCCACCATTTCCATGTGTATACAACCATGAAAGATGTGTGTATGTATGTATGTGTGAATGTACATCCATATGTGCATGAATCTAAAAAGAGAACATACATGCATGCATACATCCATCAAGTACAAGAAAGGATTTCTAGTGAGAAAATAATGGTTAAATGATAAATCAACACTTGATTTATCAATCCGGTCATATCACATATGACCCTAACCAAAACCAAGCAGCCCGATCAATATACGTTATCCTATACTCGCATTTTAATCGGGTCCATGCGCATATCGCATACGTGCACCACAACGTTTCGCCTGGGCTAGGAAACTCCAGGGTGGGACTCTGAGACTCGTCAATACGCCGGCAGTGGGTGATGATCATATCAAGCACCCCCAAGCCGCAAGCGGTCAGCTAAACGTAACGGCCAACCGGGTATTGAGCGATCAGAAGAGAACAAGCAAACCTGCTACAACTCCCGTCGAGCCAATCGGCAACACTTCCCGCACAGTCCGGTCTCCTCGTCTGATATGTTGCATATCAAGTCTAGGGGTGGTAAACGTCAGACCCTAATAACCGATAAGTCGTGCCGATGTGAGGCTCATAACGGGTCGAGAAACTACTGGTAACACTTACCAGCAAATCTCTGAATCAGCCCTGGCCAGGGACTTCCCTGTTACGGCCAATCGAGCACAGTGCAACATCAACCCCCAATACCGGGAGAGACGAAACCCCTCCTATCGCTCATTGCCTCCATGTGACTCGGGACTGTACCCAAAAACCACCATTTTGCACGCCCTCATGGACGTGGTAAGGTGGAAATCAAAGCACAGTGGGAATCACACACGACTCTATGACGATCTCGGGTCTACAGACTAACCTGCACAAGTGTCACCTGAGAACTGCCATCTGACGTGAGGTATAATACCATCTGGGAGTTCTCGACGAGTCCGTCCAGTGTACCCAGTCTCCACTGAGCACCCGTATACCATCTCTAATGTCAAACACCAATGGATATGGGATCATCCATCGCCCATCTCATGGGTCGAGAAGCGTATACGCTAGTCTACACTGGTATATCGATGCCCCGTCTCGATACACCCATGACTGGAGACCTTGAAGGATGTACTTATGGACTACCATGTCCCCACTAGTATGATCCGCATCATAGTCCAGGTAGTCAAGTACACATCCTAAGGGCTTTACCAACATGTAACTCTAAAGACAGTATAAAGAGACAAGTATACATGTTAAGATAAAGTGCAACCAGATAGCATACTATCATATCGAGCAAGAAAGTCATCTCTATATATGTCCAAGCATCCAATATAATATACATCATCTGTACAATACTGGCCTCTAGGGCATACATACAACTAACAATCTCCCACTTGCACTAGGGCCAGCTGCTGTAGTATCGCATACCGAGCATCCCGAAGAGTCTCTCAACCTGTGTCTGGGGAATGGCCTTCGTGAGTGGATCCGCTATGTTGTTCTTCGTGTCAACCCTCCTAACCTCGATCTCCCGGCGATCAACTATCTCCCGGATCAGGTGATACCACCTCAGAATATGCCTGGATCGCCGATGGGACCTGGGTTCCTTGGCCAAAGCCACCGCTCCATTGTTATCGCAATACAAAGGTATTGGATGCTCAATGGATTGAACCACTCCAAGTTCAGTAATGAACTTCTTGATCCAGACATCCTCTTTGGCAGCATCGTTGGCAGCGATGTATTCAGCCTCCATCGTCGAGTCTGCCACGGTTTCCTGCTTGGAACTCTTCCAGCTAACCGCCCCTCCGTAAAGGGTAAAGACAAATCCCGACTGCGACTTAGAGTCGTCCTTATCACTCTGGAAGCTCGAATCGGTAAAGGACTCCACTTGGAGTTCTCCGTTACCATACACCAAGAGCATCTCTTTAGTCCTTTGCAAGTACTTGAGAATGCTCTTCACAGCTGTCCAGTGACTCTCTCCAGGATCAGCTTGATACCTGCTCACTACACTTAGTGAGTATGCTACATCGGGTCTGGTACATAGCATCGCATACATGATAGAGACTACAGCCGAAGCATAGGGTATCCCTTGCATGCGAGCTCTCTCTAAATCAGTCTTGGGAGACATCTCTTTGGAGAGAGTGACTGCAGAGATCATGGGTAAGTTCCCACACTTGGATTCTTCCATACTAAACCTCTTTAGTATGGTGTCAATGTGCCTGGATTAGGACAATCCCAAAATCCGTTTGGATCTATCTTTATAGATCCTAATTCCCAATATGCAGGAGGCATCACCAAGATCTTTCATTGAGAATCTTTATGATAAGAAGAGCTTGACCGATTGCAGCATAGGAATATCATTTCCTATTAAGAGTATGTCGTCCACGTACAATACGAGGAAGACAACCTTACTCTCTGCCACCTTCTTGTAGATACAAGGTTCATCTACATTTTTGACGAAATCAAACTCTTTGATAACGACGTCAAAGCAGATGTTCCAACTCCGCGATGCTTGCTTTAATCCATAAATGGATTTAAGCAGCTTGCACACCTTCCCGCTGCTCCCACTGTCTATGAAGCCCTCTGGCTGAGTCATGTACACGCACTCTTCTAAATCACCGTTTAGAAAGGCGGTCT
This sequence comes from Agapanthus africanus, assembly GCA_030015575.1. Taxonomy (NCBI): domain Eukaryota; kingdom Viridiplantae; phylum Streptophyta; class Magnoliopsida; order Asparagales; family Amaryllidaceae; genus Agapanthus; species Agapanthus africanus. Next base: position 316,148,221 of record CM057346.1, on the reverse strand, counting down.
TAACATCCATTTGCCAGATTTCGTAGTCATGATATGCAGCGATGGCAAGCATGATCCGGATGGATTTAAGCATAACCACTGGAGAAAAGGTTTCGTCATAGTCCACACCTGGTTTTTGACGAAAACCCTTTGCAACAAGTCTAGCTTTGAAAGTCTCCACTTTCCTATCTACACCAAGTTTTTTCTTGAAGATCCACTTGCTCCCAATGGGTTTTACCCCTTCAGGAGCAACTTCCAAAGTCCATACTTTGTTGGTGTACATGGATTCCATCTCAAACAGCATTGCATCCAGCCATTTCACTGAGTCCTTACTCGTGATGGCCTGCTTGAAGCTAGTTGGGTCATCATCTTCCAGGATGTAATCCTCGCTTCCACCATCAATGAGAAAACCGTAGTATCTCTCAGGCGGATGAGAAACCCTGCTAGATCGGCGGAGCGGCTGGGGTTCGTCAGGTACTACTGAATCCTCTGGTTCTACCAAGTCTTCTGTTATAGTTTGTGTCGCTGGAACCTCTTCCAGTTCTACCTCAATGCCACTTGTCTGTTTCGTAAGAAAACCTTTTTCTAAGAAAGTGGCATATCGAGAAACAAACACATTTTGTTCCTCGGGGTGGTAGAAGATATACCCTTGTGAATTTTTGGGATATCCTATAAACTTACATAAGACTGATCTTGCCTCAAGTTTGTCCAGATTTTGTCTTTTGACATAGGCTGGACAACCCCATATCTTAATGTAATTAAGATATGGTCTCTTTCCTTTCCATATCTCATATGGAGTGGTAGGCACTGATTTGGTAGGAACTCTATTCAATAGGTCCATGGCTGTCTCAAGCGCATATCCCCAGAAGGAAATAGGTAACTCAGCTGTACTCATCATTGAGCGCACCATATCTAATAGGGTGCGGTTTCTCCGTTCCGATACACCGTTGTGCTGTGGTGTATAAGGAGGAGTGAGCTGAGAGAGAATCCTATTCTCTTTTAGATAATCCAGAAAATCATTGCTCAAGTATTCTCCTCCTCGATCAGATCGAGGATCTTAATACTTTTGCCCGTTTGGTTCTCTACTTGGTGCTTATATTCTCTGAATTTCTCAAAAGCTTCAGACTTGTGTTTTATCAGGAACACATGTCCGTATATAGAGAGATCGTCAGTGAATGTAATGAAGTAGGAAGAACCTTCCCTGGCATGTGTAGACATGGGACCGCATACATCACTATGTATCAGCCCTAAGAGTTCCGTAACTCTTTCTCCGTGTCCCGTAAACGGAGTTTTGGTCATCTTGCCTTTGAGACATGACTGGCAAGTTTCATAAGATGAAAATTCAAACGGATTTAAATATCCATCCTTATGCAATTTAGCTAGTCGTGTCGCATTGATATGACCAAGTCTACAATGCCACAAGAAGGATTCGTTCATTTCTGAACTTTTCCTCTTGTGTGTGTTTTGTATATTGAGTACTGTATTTTGATTTAGAATGAATATGCCATTATGTAGCGAGCCTGATGCAATCAACTTTTGATCAAGGAATATGTTCATAACATTATCCTTTACTACAAAATTATATCCTTCTTTACTCAATAAAGAAACTGATATAATGTTGCACATCATGTTTGGTATATAATAGCATTCATTTAAAATCAGTGTATCACCACTTGGTAATACTAGGTGATACTCGCCAACTGCTTTGGCTGCAACATTTTCCCCATTCCCTACTTGAACGGAATGATCACATTTTCCCAGTTCTCTACCTTTCCGTAGCCCATGTAACATTTTACATATGTGGGATCCTGATCCGGTATCTAATACCCAGGACGTAGGGTGAACTGAGAAACAGTTCTCAATAACTAACATACCTGAAGAAGATGCATCAACATGCATGTTCTTTTGGGAGGCTTGAGAATCTAGATATTCTCCTATTCCCTGTTTAGTCTTATAACTCTTATAAGAAAGAACGGGTCCAACGTTCCTTTGCACAGTATAACATGCGGGTTCGGTCAATACATCCATATTATTATCTTGATTAAGGCATGACATGGTTGTTACCTGGAGAGAGAGAGAAGAAAACACTTTAGCGTATGCTCTTGCAAGATCAGATTGGTTATATCTTATCTAATCAGGATGGCTCCCACTGGTTTTTATCAAATCTTCCTTCAAACCCTAAAAGGAAAGATTAGCCGGGATTAATTACACCCTACAACTTCGCCGATCTTTCAGTCAGGCCAGTGTCGGTACTTTGAGGGAGGTTCCTCGTGCTTTCGCACGGACCTAATTAAAGTAAACCTCGTTTTCCCAGAGGCGTAACCCCGTTGACACCTTTCTAGACACCTACTTGATCGGCTAATTGTCCTGTGTAAAACTCTCCCGGGAGTAATAATTACTCGCAGTGGGTATCGGGATCCAACTATCTCATAGAAGGTATGCAATCTCATTGCAAATCTCAACACTTGAAATTCCCAATAATATTATGCCCCTAGCATGCTATGACCTTGACGCATGCCAAACAACCCATAGTCCGCTAGTCAAGTTCAACCCGTACAATTCGTGATTGAATTAAACCCACCCGTACGACCCTTGACGCATGCCAAACAACGCCGTACGAATACCTTAATCCAATCGCATCTCATGCTACAGATATGTAATAATTAGCTACCGAACACTACGCCTTGACGCATGCCAAACAACCGTAGCACGAATACTAAATATTACATATCTGAATTGACGGAGGGCTACGCAGGTTTATCTGAAAACCATGAGCGTAATGAACTTGATATCGTTGTAGAATCAAGTGAAGTTTTGAAATGGAGTGATTTTGAGGCTTTCATTAGTTTTACTAAAGAGATCACTACCGGTGAAGGGATCTCGGCTCTTTCCTCATCGAATAAGGTGCGGGATATATCATATATATCACTGTGCAAAGCAAAACTCCAAAAGCAGTCAAAAGTCAAACCGAGTGTTGTACCATCTGCCGGTTTTGCTAAAGAGGTCACTCCCGGTGAAGGGATCTCGGCTCTTTCCTCATCGAATAAGGTGCAGGGTATATCATATATACCACTATGCAAAGCAAAACTTTAGCTACCCTTTTATTTGAAAATTTGATTCTACAACATCTTTTAGGTTTCTTTTCTTTCATTAATCATTTTAATGAAGTCCCATCATTTATTTCACCTAAACATCACAGATAAATACGACGTACACTTATGCCATCTGCATTCGCCTCGATGTCCCCTCGTGCACCGTTAGGTTAGGTAACTAACGGCAGAGCAGGGCGGTGCTAGCGCGGGTGTAAAACATAAGTAACGCCTATATAATATATCATATATACTATATACTGTATCCATCAGAACATATCAAATGATCACATCACAGATATCGCAGCAGAAACATAGATATAATGTGGGATGTACTAGGACGTCCGTATTTAGTATTTAGCCAGCAATAGAAAATACGGATTCCACAGTCGCGATGAATAGCCAAGCCCACACCCTGGACCCCTACGAGAGCGGCAAGCGACCCGACCAATTCTGGAGTTTAGGAGACCCGGTCTCGACTCCTCGAGATGGCCTCCCACTGAACCCCAGAACCCGGTCACCTGTGCTCCCCTCCTTGGGTCCATCCTAATGCGGAAAAGGTAAATAATATACAACACTGGTGGCATCGACCTCAACCCGGAAGTTCCCCAAATAAAAGAATATTACATTACATTTGAATTTACATGAATGAAAATATAAAACTCTCATCTCACATAAAACCCCCCGGCTATTCAATTGCGACAATCCTGCACATCATATCTCAGCAACACATAATATCTCATATCATCAACGTAAGTAAGTATGCATACACCGATTGTCGTCGACGTATAGCAACGACAATCGGTAAATACATACTACACTTACGGTCACAGAAAAGAAAGTGTAAAACTGCAATGTCTGGAATCCACATTCTCTTTAGACATCGTAAATGCGAAGTATCACATACCTCGTATTTCATGTCTTATAATATGAATTCCACACATTGCATCTCATTGCAGATAATTAGACGTTATTAAAGTTTTTGAACGAATGATTAAATACCCAAAATTCCCTAAACCTCAACACTTGAGCAGAGTTCAAAAACTCGGAGTGTGACACAGTGGTAGCGGTCCAGCCGTAGAAGGGTCAAGCCAACGCCTCACATGTGGCACGCCGTACTGCCCCAAACCCTAAGGTTCAAAAGGCAGTTCGAAACGGTCACATAATCGAGTTAAGGTTTTTTGTCTTCTAGAGTGTCCACCACAAACAAACTTGCACGTATTTCCAAAAGATTTTAAACCCCGTGAAAAGTGAGCAAATGATACTCGTTCAAATACTTCAATACATTCTAATTTATCCGGAAAAGAAACGAAATGAAAATTCCGATCGAATCGTCGAGTCCAAAACCATCTCTAGAAGTTTCAGCAGTATATTCAGATTAAACATACTCAAAACAATGTACAAGCAGTTTAAGGAGTTACTGTGCAAAAACGAAGCCATGAAGCCACTATATGGCCGCGGAGCCGCGGCTTAAGCCAAGATTTGCCGCGGTTCCGCGGCGGTTTGTTCACATCATGGGTTCGTATTTCACAGTATTTCTTATATTTTCCTGCAGTATTTTTTAAGTATTTTTAATTCTGAAAATAACCAGATTTTAAAAAATGTCCAGAGAGCATTCTAAAAGGCCGTATTTCGGTTCGATCGGAGTTTTAACTTCGTAAAATAGTCGCCTAATGTTCTAGGTTGGCTCTGATACCAATGAAAGGTTAGCCTAGCACCTCATAAAAGGTTTGGAAACATCACATGTACCAAAGATTGAATTTTTAGGGTGCTAAGTAAACTTACAAAGGATCTATCCTAGAAAAATTAGGGTTTCAAAATTTTCACATCATCTCATGAAAGAAAAGCTAGGGTTTAGAGAGTACAACCTTTGTAGCTCCCTACGCTAAACTCCTCGGCCTCTTGGGTGTTGGAGGAAGGTCCTCTTGAAGTCCTCTCATGTCCACGACGATCCACCCGAAGTCCCAAGTCCAAGCTCGCAACTTCACCCGATCAAGAGAACGAATGAAGATAACACTCTAAACAAGTGGGCTAAACTTGTGTAGAATGATGTTGTGATTCTTATTCTCACTTCAAAATCCAATCTTGTTATGTAATTTTCTCACTACAAAAGTCTAGAGAGCAAGTGAAGAAGGAGGAAGAAGATGATTGCTATTTTTGAGAAGAAGATAAGAATAACTTATCTTCAAGGAAAAAGAAAATATATCTATATATATTTTCTTGTTCTCATCTCAAACCATGGTTTAAACAATGAATATATTATTAAACTTGAGTTAAAACACAAAAGGAAAGTTTACCCAAGGTTAAAAGGTGGGTGAGAATGGTTAGGTCAAAAGAAGAGTGTAGAAACAAATCAAACATAACCATTTCCTTTTCCCTTTTTGTTTTAAATCAAATGTAATAAAATCCATATTTAAAACCATGGTGTGAGTCTTATATTGCCACCATTTCCATGTGTATACAACCATGAAGGATGTGTGTATGTAAGTATGTGTGAATGTACATCCATATGTGCATGAATCTAAAAAGAGAACATACATGCATGCATACATCCATCAAGTACAAGAAAGGATTTCTAGTGAGAAAATAATGGTTAAATGATAAATCAACACTTGATTTATCAATCCGGTCATATTACATATGACCCTAACCAAAAGCAAGCCGCCCGATCAATATACGGTATCCTATACTCGCATTTTAATCGGGTCCATGCGCATATCGCATACGCGCACCACAACGTTTCGCCTGGACTAGGAAACTCCATTGTGGGACTCTGAGACTCGTCAATACGCCGGCAGTGGGTGATGATCATATCAAGCACCCCCAAGCCGCAAGCGGTCAGCTAAACGTAACGGCCACCCGGGTATTGAGCGATCAGAAGAGAACAAGCGAACCTGCTACAACTCCCGTTGAGCCAATCGGCAACACTTCCCGCACAGTCCGGTCACCTCGTCTGATATGTCGCATATCAAGTCTAGGGGTGGTAAACGTCAGACCCCAATAACCGATAAGTCATGCCGATGTGAGGCTCATAACGGGTCGAGAAACTACTGGTAACACTTACCAGCAAATCTCTGAATCAGCCCTGGCCAGGGACTTCCCTGTTACGGCCAATCGAGCACAGTGCAACATCAACTCCCAATACCGGGAGACACGAAACCCCTCCTATCGCTCATTGCCTCCATGTGACTCGGGACTGTACCCAAAAACCACCGTTTTGCACGCCCTCATGGACGTGGTAAGGTGGAAATCAAAGCACAGTGGGAATCACACACGACTCTATGACGATCTCGGGTTTACAGACTAACCTGCACAAGTGTCACCTGAGAACTGCCATCTGACGTGTGATATATGTTAGTTGTATGTATGGCCTAGAGGCCAGTATTGTACAGATTATGTATATTATATTGGATGCTTGGACATATATAGAGATGACTTTCTTGATCGACATGATAGTATGCTATCTGGTTACTCTTTATCTTAACATGTACACTAGTCTCTTTATACTGTCTTATAGTTACATGTTGGTAAAGCCCTTAGGATTTGTACTTGACTACCTGGACTATGATGCAGATCATACTAGTGGGGACATGGTAGTCCATAAGTACATCCTTCAAGGTCCCTAGTCGTGGGTGTATCGAGACGGGGCATCGATATACCAGAGTAGACTAGCGTATACGCTTCTCGACCCATGTGATGGGCGATGGATGATCCCATATCCATTGGTGTTTGACATCAGAGATGGTATACGGGTGCTCAGTGGAGACTGGGTACACTGGACGGACTCGCCGAGAACTCCCAGATGGTATTATACCTCACGTCAGATGGCAGTTCTCAGGTGACACTTGTACAGGTTAGTCTGTAGACCCGAGATCGTCATGGAGTCTTGTGTGATTCCTACTGTACTTTGATCTCCACCTTACCACGTCTATGAGGGCGTGCAAAACGGTGGTCTTTGGGTACAGTCCCGAGTCACATGGAGGCAATAAGCGATAGGAGGGGTTTCGTCTCTCCCGGTATTGGGGGTTGATGTTGCGCAGTGCTCGATTGGCCGTAACAGGGAAGTCCCTGGCCAGGGCTGATCAGAGATTTGCTGGTAAGTGATACCATTAGTTTCTCGACCCGTTACGAGCCTCACATCAGCACGACTTATCGGGTTATTGGGGTCTGACGTATACCACCCCTAGACTTGATATGCGACATATCAGACGAAGAGACCGGACTGTATGGTAAGTGTTACTGGTCGGATTCGCAGGAGTGTGAGCGGGCTAGCTCGTCGATCTTCTGATCGCTCAATACCCGGGTGGCCGTTACGTTTAGCAGACCGCTTGCGGCTTGTGGGTGCTTGATATGATCATCATCTGCTACCGGCGTATTGACGAGTCTTTAGAGTCCTACACAGAGGTTTCCTGGCTCAAGCGAAACGAAATAGGAGCGCATATGAGATATGTGCAGGACCGAGAATAATGCGTGTATGTGATACCGCATTTCATTCTCGCGATATATGTTTCGAATGGTTATATTCGATATGACCTAGTTATCGAATCATTGATTCGATAAATCGATGCATTGAATACTAGTCGGTTATGTGCGACATGACCGGATCATTGAATCAAGTGTTGATTTAATGATTTAATGTATAATTATATATTTGATATATTACTTTGCATTAACTACTATTGGTTCACTTTAAACGGATTTTTCTCACTTGATGCACATTGTATATGTGATATGCTTTCGTGCACTTTTTTTGTATCATGTTTGATGATACTTGATCATTTAGTTAAGTGTATAGAATTAATCCATGGTTAATTTGATAATTAGGGTTTTGCATATTCATTTATTTATTTATTTGTTTATTTATTTATTTGAAATGGATTATGATGAGAATGGTGGCTCTTTTTGTTTTAAGTTGAAGCTTCATGAAGCTTTGACTTTTGTAACCATCCTTATCTTCATGCTTAACCCTAACCCTCTAAAGTGACCATGGTTTATTCTCTACACTTAACCCTAGTTTAGTTATGATAAGTATTTGATTTTCTATTTCTTTTGATGATAACTTATCATAACTAGCTTTTTTCTTCTTCTTCTTCAAGCTTGCTACAACAATGGCAACTTGAGATCTAGTGAGATAAATCCAATTCTAAAGTGAACCCACCTCCTATTTCTTCACCCTCTATCTCTTGCCAAGTTGTTTTGGGTGTTTACTTCACAAGTTTCACAAGTTTGTGAAGTCGGAGCTTGAGCTTGTGCAACCTCGACGTAGATCGTCTTTGACACAAAGCCGACGACCTATTCCGCTTGTTTTCCCGATGAAGCCGATGATCGAGTCGAGGATTCATGATGGACAGCGAGAACATGACCACGTGGAGCTAAGGAGGCGGAAATCCGGATCTACAAAGGTTGTAGCATCTCAACTTTAGTTAAATAGTTAACTAGTTTTCCGTTTCGCCTAGACATCTAGCAACGATCCGTTAACTAGGGTTTCTCGGCACCATATTTTTTAAATTTGGCATGGTTGATGCCTTGTGAGACCTCTATAGTGTGCCTAGGAACCCTATAATATAATACCATCTGGGAGTTCTCGACGAGTCCGTCTAGTGTACCCAGTCTCCACTGAGCACCCGTATACCATCTCTGATGTCAAACACCAATGGATATGGGATCATCCATCGCCCATCTCATGGGTCGAGAAGCGTATACGCTAGTCTACACTGGTATATCGATGCCCCGTCTCGATACACCCACGACTAGGGACCTTGAAGGATGTACTTATGGACTACCATGTCCCCACTAGTATGATCCGCATCATAGTCCAGGTAGTCAAGTACACATCCTAAGGGCTTTACCAATATGTAACTCTAAAGACAGTATAAAGAGACAAGTATACATGTTAAGATAAAGTGCAACAAGATAGCATACTGTCATATCGAGCAAGAAAGTCATCTCTATATATGTTCAAGCATCCAATATAATATACATCATCTGTACAATACTGGCCTCTCGGGCATACATACAACTAACAGCCATGACGAGACGAGTCCGAAGCAGTCGACATTAGAGAAAGTGGAGTAAGAGGTTTGTACGAGATCTTGATGAGACGACGTTCCACTCCGCCGACTTCAGAGATGCGATAAGCATGCCGAGGCATTGTACTGGGATATACCTTCCAGAAAGAGTCGCGATGAGCATGCAGCCGTTCCGGAACGAGAACAGATCTAGTAAGGGACGATGACTTCCGGACAGTTCGGCAGAGACGAGATTTAGGAGAGATCTCGACAGGACCTTTCTGGGATGAATTACGAGAAGACTTGGACCTAGGAGTGGTCATGTTACGCACACCGGCAGGCCAGAGTTCAGGATCATCGACGAGACATGCTATGAGTGACTACGACAGTTGGCCAGAGATTCTTGGAGGATGTGCTTGAGAGGGACTATTCCTCCATATTTGATTTCTGTATTTTGGACGGTCTATTTGCATAATTGATTTTGATGATGGAGTTCCATGATATTTGTTTTCATGCACCATGGTTGCACCTACTGAGTATTTTCGATTTTTGCACAGTTGTTGCACTTGAGATAGTTTTCATGCCTTGGTTTCTCATGTTTGTGATTATATGGATTTCATACAGTTGAGTTGATTTGTGCATATATACGCATACAATTTTGTTTTTGCACTCGGTATAGTTCACATATGCTGGCAGTGCAGTGATACGCATTTTGTGCACTTAGATGCACTGGACTTCAATTTCGATTATGATGCTCGATATTGGTTTTGTGCACCTTATGCACCTGATTGGATTTTGCGCTTGTTCGGCGCTTGATATTGGATTTCATGATTTCGTGCATGATAGATGCGCATGCCTTGGATTTTCGCGCATGTTGAGCGCATGTTTTAAGATGCGATTTTGGTGCACACCAAATGCGCTAAATCGAGATTTTTCGTGCGTGTCAGATGCACCTGTCTTTGCTGTCAGGCACACACGTTGCCTATGACAGATGTTGTGTGCACACCCGATGCACTTAGATGTTGTTTCTGTGTGCATGTATGACACATATATGGATTTTGATTTTTGTGCGCACCAGACGCACGTAGTATTCATATGCATATTTTGGGATTGATTTCTTATAGAGTAGTACATTTTTATGACATTTGCTATGTGTTTTCGTACTGAGCAGGATTAGTCAGAGGACAGTACCTGAATGTATTTTGCATGCATTGATAGCTATCGAAGGGAATTCCAAAAAGCGAGTTATAGTCTCAGTATTTACCTACGTGTCTGATATGACACAAAACGTTTAAAATAAGGAAACCCTTCTAAATTGTTTCCCAAAATGGTGGAACGTACATTTTAAAAGGTATATACGTATATGGTCATTTTCTTATGATTGACTCCGATGATTGCGGGATGCTTGACGGAGTTTTGATTTTGAGTTATATGCTCATTTTTCATGTGCATGCGCTGCGCTACGATTTGTTTTTTGTATTTATTATTTCGGAGCCCCGACGTCTTGATGGTTTTGCTTCGATGTTTTAGTATTTGGGGGGAGTTTTAATTTAAATTCGGTGACCGAATTTCTTTAAGGGGGGAAAATTGTAACGTTTTGAAAATCGTTTCGGTGAAATTTCGGAAAATCGGTAAAATAAGGGTTTTTTTGTAAAAAGTCAAAATACAAATATCTTTATTATAAAATTAAATATATATATTCTAGCTATGTAATTGCTAGTATTTGGTATTTATTGAGCCACTGGTGAAATTTCAAATTTTTCCGAAATTAATTATTTTAATATTATTTTAAGCCGTCACTAATACATTTAATTAGGGAAAATTACAAATTGGAATGGGTTGATACAAATTTTATAATTCATGACACACTAAACTGACATGTAAAATATTATTTTTGAAATGAAATGGTTTGCCAAAACGGTTTATAAAATATCGAAGAAAAAGGGCTTAATTAGTGAATTGGTGTTAATGGGAATTGGGGTAATACATTTATCTTTTTCGCTAACCCATACACCCACACCTCACCCTCTCTCTCTCGCCCCATGTGGTCAGCCCACTTTGACAGCCCCCCCCCTCTCTCTCCAATCACCTCACTTTTGAAAAGAAAAGAAAAGAAAAGAAAATGAAAGAAAGTCAAAAGGGGGTGGACTTTGTCTTTTCTCCCCACTTTCTTCACCTCCCTCTCTCTCCTCACTCCCCTCATATCCTGGCCGAGAATTCCTCCCCCCTCAACAGCAGCAGCCTTCCCCCAAATCCTCTCCATTTTTGCATCAAAAAATTCACAAAAATCATTTCAAATCCCTACAAAATCAAGACTAATTCCAAATCCAATCTCTACCCATTTCACCATGACCTATTCTAAGTTGGATCTTGGAGGAAAGTTGGTGTTTTGGAGGCTAATTTCCAAGCTAGATATCTAAAATTGGGAGGTATAAACCTTGACCCTATATAGAATTTGTTGTTTATATTGCTTAATCTAACATAATTAAGTGTTAATTTGGTTCTTGTTGCTAATTTGAGAATTCATGATTATGGTTTGAAGCTAATTTGGGTTTAACCATCACTATTAGGATAATCAAGTGTAGATTATCATCTTGTGGAATTGTAAAACCTAACTTAATTGCTAGTTTGCAAATTGTTATGATGATATTGTTATAATTAAGCTATTTTGCTAACTAGGGTTTTTGAAAATTATTAAATGCTTTAGATTAAAATATAATTATGGTTTCATGTAATTATTAATATTATAATGAGTGCTTTAATGCCTTTGGACCATGCAAAACCAAGCGTAGTTGTTGTTTTGTGCATTTTTAGTTGAAATTGTTAAAATTAGATAAATTGCAAAACTAGAATTTTTAGTTTTATAAGAATTGCTGAGATTAAATTTTTGAAATGGGTTGTATGACTTATTTAAGATGTTTAATATGTATTATGGCCGCTAGATTTGTTTAAACGTCATGTTTTGTACTAAAACGGGTAATTTTTAATTGCTAGATGTTCGGAAAAATGGCTTTTAAAATGAGTTTGGGGTTTTTATGAATTTTAACCTATTTTATATTATAATTAGTGTTCGTGAATGTGCAAATGAGTGTGTTTGGGTTTTTCTCGATGGTTTGACGTTTGTACATCGACATCGAGAGTTGGTTTAGCTATTCTTGCATGCGTAGGCGATAGGTTTTGACTTATGCGTTATATGCGTGCCGATTTGATTTTTGTATGCCGTTTCGATTTCGAATTTGGTTTTAATGCGATACGGAGCGTTATGATATGTAGGTACCCCATGTGGACTTCGAGACGACAAGCAAACGCGTGGCGACGTCGGCACCGGCGAGCAAGAACTAGGTGAGTAGATTTATATCTACGGAGAGAAGTCGGGTGGATGGTGTATAGCACCCCCGCAGTTCGTGGAAATGTATACGAATACGTATACACACATTTATATTGATTATATATTGTTGAGTTTATTGATGATAAAGATAGATTTTAGGTGTGATTGGATAGGTTTAGTGTTGCGAGACCCTAGAGTAGAGGTTGCACCACATTTACACACACACACCCATACTTGCATACATTCTTCTTTCATATATGCTTATATGGGGTTATATGGTTATGTGTTCACATGGGTATGGGACTATGTGTTCACATACTGGATTTGAGGATAGTATTGGGATTTAAGATGAGTCGATAAGATTTGATTGAGACCGCGGGAACGTGATAAGGAAGGATTCGTACTTGAGATACGTCCTGATATTATAGCGGATCTTGGGACGACGTAACATGTGAATAGTGTTATATTGAATGGTTGACATGTGATCGTGATATGACATATGATATATTAAGATATTCATAATAGGTCGCATTAGGCGATGTATACCTCTTTATGACGATATATGATGATGATATCGGTTTGTATGAGGCTGTAGATCAGCAGTCAGATCATGACTATATTGATGATATTAGTATCGTACCAGACGTAGATCCGTACCAAGATTATGATCTTGGATAAAGAGGATACCAGATGAATAATTTGAGGAATGAGATATTGACTCGTACCCAGATTTAGGGATGCCGTACGACGGATTTACATACGAGCTATATATTGATGTTTGATTCGCACTCTTGACTTAGGAATGTCTGATTATAGATATAGTATCGGATGTGATATTATCGAGGCGGGATCACCGGCTAAGATATATATATATATATATATATGTATGTATGTATATGTATGGACTCAGGTGTTAGACGGTTTCCTTACCTTCAGTTGCCAGTTAGCTTAGCCCTTTAGTTTAGTATAGTTGTTAGACTAGATTTATATTAAATATAGATTGTTATTTTTGTGTCTAGTATTTAGCTCCCGCTCATTATTGTTATTCGCTCCGCATCACATACTTGTATTATGATTCATATTCTATTGTTGATATCATGCTGTTAGGACACCAACACCATTACCGATGACGCGTATGTACCACGTACACTTACTTGCCGGCTCATACACATCTTCATCGGTAATTGCCATGTCACGAATACTTTAGAAATCACTATTTCATTTGACATAGGTTGTTAGCTAATAGTTTAGACATGATATTAGTATACTTTCCTTATATGCTAGTTTAGACATTGTAGTTATTACTTGCTACTTCCTGCATGTTATTCTTCATTGTTATGCTGCATTCATGGATTCTCATGCATATATTCACTATTTTACGTACTATTGAGGTTTTGGATTCGGATTTCCATGAGATTTTCTGGATTTGGGGGAAAACCGCAAAACTTATACAAACTTCTTCTCTCTCTTTCTAAATGAAAAGCGCGGTTTTCCCATGATGTTTGAGTCGTCCACCATGAGTTTGCTGATGGATTTCGAGACCCGATTCGAGGAGTCGAATGAACCATTTCGGGTACATGGTGGACCCGGTGCGGTACCCCGGGGCAAGAAGATCGCAGATGATGGCGTTGAGCCTGGCAGGGGAGCACTACCGACCGGTGATTTTACCCGACGCGTCGGATATCCGGAGGATACCGTCATGGTCTTGAGATTGATGGTAGGGGCCGGTCTGGACTGACGGCGCCCTAGATAGTGAGACTGAGACATACATAGATATTTGAGATATTGAGGTACATAGATTGAGACACAGAGATATCGAGATATTTGGATATTTGTTTTGTGTCGATGCTAGGCACTGTTTATGCTGATTTCATTTATGATATCTCGTTTTTAAAAAGATACAAAAATCTCACTAATTTATGAAAGCAGTTTTCTTCAGTACATGCATTCTGTTTCTTGCATTCATACATCATCCATATGATATATTGCTACCTGAGGCACTGACACGGGCACATGGGATTACATTCGGGTTAGATATTTACCCTAGTCATTGTTATAGGCTGCATGTTATATTTATTTGAGGATATATTATGATCATTGACCTAGGATTGCGTTGTTCATGCGGTTTCTGTTCGTAGATGTTTTTCTACTCACGAGTTGGCAACTCACCCCCGTTGTGCCACAGTTTCTTGCAGGTTTTGCTGTACAGGTTTCATTATGGCTTTGCTGGCACTAGTTCCATTTCCGGATGATTTGCTAGTAGGTGGGTTTATTTGTATCGTACCACTCATTATATAACTTGTATATTATTACTCTTTTGTATCTAGAAGTTCCATCAACCAAAAATGTATTTATTTTTGAGATAGAGACCAGTGATGTTATTCTTTCGACGTTAGAGTCGCGCGTTATATTTCTGTGGATTTCTTGCTGTTTTGAGTTTCCTTTTGAGTTTTGATCCTCGCCCTTGGCGTTGTATATTATATTGCTTGTGTGGTTGTGACCGTCGATTGACAAAGAGCTAGCTCCCGCTTGGGGATGCCTTTTTATTGATTTCGTATACTATTCATGTTGTATCCCGTTTGGGAGCCAGTATTTACAAAGGAGACTCTACCGAAATTTTCAGAAAATACTTGATGTTTTTAAAACGCATAATTCGTCTTATGCTATTAAAATTACTTGTTTTAAGTTCGTTTTTCCTTCACTCTACTACTTTTCTTTGTTTGGATTTCTGGGTTTTCGGCTTACTTAGATTACGTATGCCTCGAGATGTACTTTTGGGACGTGACAGCAATAGAACCGGAAGAAATTCCAGAACAACAAGCTTTTATTGAAAGCTTGGTAGAACCAGAGATAAGAACCGGACATCCCTGCGGTACTCCGCAGACGTAGTAGGCAGTCTCATCCGCCCGAGAGATATTACAGTTTTCTCATAGACGGGGTTCGAGAGGATTGCATCATTGACAATGCTGAGCCTACTTGGTTCCAGCAAGCCATTCTGAGCTGCGACCCGGTAAAATGGCTGGATGCAATGCAGACCGAGATGTAGTCCATGTAGACCAACAAAGTATGGACTTTGAATATTGCTCCAGATTGGGTAAAACCCGTAGGCAGCAAATGGATCTTCAGAAAGAAGATCGGTGTAGATGGACAGGTTGAAACCTATAAGGCTAGACTTGTTGCAAAAGGTTTTCGTCAAAGACCTGGTTTGAACTATGATGAAACCTTTTCTCCAGTGGCTATGCTCAAATCCATTCGGATCCTTCTTGCCATTGCTGCCTTCCACGATCATAAGATCTAGCAGATGGACGTAAAGACGGCTTTTATAAATGGAAATTTGGAAGAGTGTGTCTATATGGATCAGCCAGAGGGTTCCATTCAGAGTGGAAGCAGCGGGAAAGTGTGCAAGTTGCTTAAGTCCATTTATAGACTAAAGCAGGCATCGGGGAGTTTGAACATCTGTTTTGATGATACAGTCAAAGAATTCGACTTTATCAATAATCCAGATGAACCATACATATATAGTAAGATTGTAAGGAGAAATGTGGTATTCCACGTCTTGTACGTGGATGACATTTTCTTGATAGGAAATGACATTACTATGGTACAATCAGTTAAAGGATTCTTTTCACAGAGGTTCTCCATGAAAGACCTGTGTGATGCCAACTACATTCTGGGGATCCAGATCTATCGTGATAGATCTAAGAGGATGTTGGGACTTTCGCAGTCAAGGCACATCGACACCATAATGAAAAGATTCAGTATGGTAGATTCAAAGCGCAGTAATCTACCGGCTTGTCACGGAATCACCCTCTCCAAAGAGATGTCTCCAAAGACTGATTTGGAAAGGGCTCGCATGTCAAGTATACCCTACGTATCTGCGGTAGGCTCTATAATGTATGCGATGTTATGTACCAGACCAGATGTAGCATACGCATTGAGCATTGTAAGCCGGTATCAGTTAAACACAAGGGAGAAACACTGGATAGCAGTAAAGAACATTCTCAAGTACCTGAGAAGGAGTAAGGAGATGTTTTTGGTGTACGGCAGAAAAGACCTCCAGATCGAGGCCTTTGCTGACTCTTGCTTCCAGAGTGACAAGAATGACTCCAAGTTCATGTTGGGTTATATCTTTACCCTCACTGGTGGGGCGGTCTGTTGGAAGAGCTCCAAGCAGGACACCGTTGCTGACTCGACGATGGAAGCGGAGTACATAGCTGCTTGCAATGCACCAGAAGAAGCTGTCTGGATGAAGAAGTTCCTTACAGAACTACAGGTGGTTCCGACCATTTTTGATCCAATACCTCTGTATTGTGACAACAATGGCGCTATAGCTTTAGCGAAAGAACCCAGCTCCCATCAGAAGTCTAGACACATTTTGAGGCGGTACCACCTGATTAGGGAGATCGTAGATCGCCGGGAAATCGAGGTGAGGGGAGTAGATACGGAGAATAACATTGCAGATCCACTCACGAAGGCCATCCCTCAGACACAGTTCGAGTGGCTAATCGAGATGATAGGTCTACGATACGCCAGTACATGGCCCTAGTGCAAGCGGGAGATTTTTAGTGAAGTATGCCCTAAAGTCCATTACATAATGGTTTGTATATTACTTAATGGAAGTTTGGGATATTCACAGTTGTATTAACAGTCTTGCTCAAAATGGCAGTATGCTACTTGGTTTGTTTCTACTTCAATATGTACATATGTTTCTTTTAACATATCGCTTATACATATTAGTAGATCCCTTAGGATCTTTGCTTGATTACCGGCGTTGTGATGGTAGTCACACAAGTGGGGGCTGGGTAATCTGCAAGCAAATCCTTATACAGGTCCTAAGTCGTAGGATTATCGAGACGGGGCATCGATACTCTGGAATAGACTAGTGTATACGCTTCTCATCCCAACAGGGGAGATGGTCTGTCCCACAGCCATTAGTACGTCGTACTAGAGATTATATGTAGGTGCTTGTTAGTTTACGAGTACACTGGATAGGACTCATCGGGAACTGTTTGTTGGTATTATACATATCGTCGGGTAGCATTTCCCAGGTGACATGAGTACACCTTAGTCCGTCGACTTGAAACTGCTACTTCGCCTCGAGTGTGTTCCCACTGTACTTTGATTACTACCCTACCACGGCTCAAAGGATTCATGCAAACAGGTTGTAGTTGGGTTCAGTCCTGAAGCACTTAAAGGCAGTGGCGGTTAGATAGCATTCGTCTCTCCCGGTATTAGGGTTTGATATCGTGCTGTGTTCGGAGAGCCATTACACAAAGTGCCTGGGCAGGTCAAGCGAGATTCACTGGTAGGTATTCCAGTAGTTCCTGAGGGTGTTTTAGGCTATACTCTGGCATGACTTATTGCGCTATTAGGGGTCTGACGATTACCGCCCCCTTGGCCCGATATGCGATACTCTTAGATGAACAGACCGGACTGTACAGAGATTGTCACATTCTGGCTCAGTAAGATTTCGGATAGGTTCTCCATATCGGTCTTCTTATCGACATCTACCTGGGGACCGTTACGTGCAGCTACTACCGCTTGCGGCCTACTGTTAAACCCAATACCAGCGTAGTGTCGAGTCTTTAGAGCCCCACATAGAGAGTTTCCCTGCACCGGGCAAAAGGTGTAGAGGCCGTATGGTTTTACGGCAGGGCTTCGATCACTTACTTGCACTTGTGCGCGTATGTTGTTCGGGCGGATAATAATAGTGGGCTTTGGTTTAAGCCGGATCCTAGTATTATATTGATGGATCAGTTTCGTCTCTTTGTATTCGTGTTTCTCGGAACACAAATGCAGGTATGTATATACGGATGAGAGGGGTATAGAAGGAGACACCTCATTAGGGTTTTGATTATTTACTTGATTAAAACAATTATAAAGTAGAGGAAAGTATTTGTTATTTTCGTAAATGATAATTGAGGTATGGCTACTTGTTTTGACCATTTGACTTGGTATGACTATTTGACTTGGTTTGACCACTTGACTTTGTTTGACTCTCTTTCTCGCTATTTCTTGTGAGATATTTTGTGGCTCTAGATATTTTGGAAGAGATATTTTTCATGCCATGCTTTTAGTCAAGTCAAGCTCGCCATCTCATTTTATCATTATCATTATCAAAAATCATTTCTCTTTCCTCAAGCTAGCTCTCTTCTTCTTCCTCACATCAAAACCCTAAAAGCTCTCATGTGTTGAGAATCTTCGGGTTTCAAGAGACAAATTAATCCTTATTCATACTCTACATCACCTAGGACATCTGGTTTAGCAAGCTTGTTGCCCTAGTTACCTCGGTTTTGAGGTGGAGCTCGGACTATAGACTCTTGGGTGGATCATCTTTGAATCGTGCAGGCCGTCGAAGAAGCTACGATCCGGATCGATCCTTGGAGCCTACGACGATGACGAGGACAGCGGAGAAGACCCGAAGGACTTATATCATGAGGTGTAACATTCTTTCCGAGTAGTTAAAACCTCATGTAGTTTGCTAGCTAGGGTTTATGGACGATCCTTGGTTCTAGTCGGTGTTGCGAAGCCCGTAAAAATCAATTTTTGCAAATTCCGCCTCCCTGCGAACACGTGCGGTGCGCGACATCGACTTGCAATTCTTCAATACGAGCATGCTTACTATTGCCGATAGTATCCTAGAACCCTATTAGCTAAGTATACATAACTAATATATATATACCTAGTACCCTAATACTACGGTTGCGTGGGTTCTATACACCATCCAACCGACTTCCTCCGTAGATATACATCTACTCCCCTACTATCCTCGCTCTAGCCGAAGTTGATGAACGCCTTACTCTCGTCGCCCCAGAAGTCCACGAGAATGTACCTACAAATCAATGCATATCGTATCGAAATCAAAATCAAAATCAAATCCGAAAACCGATACGGCAAGCGAAGCGTACATAGGTTAGAACCTATGGTCCATGCATGCAAGAACAACCAAACATCCCTCGGCATTGACGTACGAACGTCAAGCGGCCGAGCCAAAAATCAAATATCAAAACCCATGTTTTCAAAATTCGCAAAACGAAATCAGTAACTTAGTAAAACACTCCCAGATTCTACCTAAGATGAAATTAGAACATTTTGCACATTGGATAAGCTTAGACATCTAGTGATTGAGCTATGGACCAAAAACCAAACCTTAACTCCAAGTCCAGGCCGCAATCTCCGGCTATAAGGATTAAATTGGCGTCCAAGAGGGGGACATGTGGGCTTGAGATTCTAGGTTAGCTTCCTAAGTGTTTGCACATCTCACTGTGTTTGCAAAATAATTTTCAGAGTCCCGAGTTCATCCCAGATTCTAATTGATCACCACAGTTCAACAAAACCCGATGTCAGAAAATTCTAAGTTCGTGTTTGAACATCCTAAACCCATTTCAGATCAGAAATTCTATCACTAAAGGCTCGTAAACACTCTCTAAGCCCTCTACTATATCAATACTACTCATTTAAACCATCAAAGATCACCCTAGAATTTCCCAAGTTCATAAAACATTGGCTTCTTAACTCTAAACTAATATTGGAGGTTAGGAAACTAAATACTTGAACAAGGGTGAGTGTTTTACCTCAAGGAAGCAACTTAAGAAAATTCGTAGATGGTCCAAAGTGCTCAAAACTCCAACTTGATCCCACCATGATGCTTGTAGTGAGCATAGGAATAATTTTACTGAAGGGATTGTGAGGTTTTGATGTAGTTTTGAAGGTGATTGTATGGTGGTAGAAAGGGTGGTGGAGGAGTTGAAGAAAATGAAGGAGGAGATGAAGAAGAGGGTGAAATGATGAGGTGAAGAAATGAAGAAGGGAAAAGAGATGGTTGTAGAAACTTCTCTCTCTCTCCCCCTCTCACACATATTCTCTTGTCCCCCACTCTCAATAATTCTTTTTCTTTTCTTTTTCGTTAAAACAAAATAACAACAAACAAAAAAATTGAAACCATGCATGGACACAATACACTGTGTCATGGCACATTAGACATGGTTAATAAAAATGGATTTTGCTTAATGCATAATTAGTATTATACTAATCAAGTTTAGCATTAAACTTATATATAAATAATTGTATACTAATTTATAAAATGTCCAAATCCAGTAAATGACTTCAAAATTAATAATTCATATTAATTTCCAAATATTTTCCAAAACACCGGTATATAATCATACCATTTTACTAAAACTTATTTCCATACTTGCACAATATTCATAAAATTTATAATTTTAATATTTAAATTCCAAAAATAATATTTTACATTTTCTGAAATGTTACAGCTAACATTGTTCCAGTGGACGGTTTGCATCTCGGTGGACTTTCGGGATCTCAATAAAGCTTGCCCGAAGGACGACTTCACAGTGTCCGTCACCGAGCTGATGATCGATAACACGTCCACTCACGAAGTCTTCTCCTTCATGGATGGATCTTAAGGATACAACCAAATAAAAATGCATCCTGAAGACCAGAAGCATAACACTTTCCGGACCTGGTTGGACATATTCTGTTATAAGGTGATGACCTTCAGTTTGAAGAACGCCGGCGCTACCTACCAAAGGGCCATTACAAAGATCTTCGATGACCTCATACACGAGATTGTTGAATGCTATATCGACAACCTTATGGTGAAGAGCAAATCTCATACGGAGCATTAGGAACATCAAAATAGTGTTCCAACTTCTTCGGAAGTATAATCTATAGATGAACCCTCTAAAATGTGCGTTTGGAGTTTCCTCAAGAAAATTCCTAGGATTCATCATACAATACCGAGGTATCGAAATCGATCCCTCAAAGATCAAGGCGATTATAGAGATACCCATGCAAAGAAGCTTCAAACAACCGCGATCTCTCCAAGGAAAGCTCGCGTATATCCGGCGGTTCATAGCTAACCTATCCGGAAAATGCCGTCCCTACAGTAATCTGATGAATAAAGGGAGCCTGTTCATATGGGATCAGAAGTGCTAAAACAAAATAGACGAAATCAAGCAATACCTGCAAAATCCATCCGTATTGGCCGCTCCGGTTAAGGGAAAACCCCTTATCCGATATACAACGGCCCTTGAGGATTCTCTATGCGTATTGTGGGCACAAGAGAACGATGATGGAAAGGGGAGAGCTCTGTACTATTTAAGTCGAGTTCTCCTAGGGGCAGAAAGCAACTATTCCACCATCGAAAAGTATTACCTGGCGCTGATCTTCATAATAACGAAGCTCAGACATTACGCATTTGCATATGAGGTCCACTTCATATTGAAAGTGGATCCTCTCAAATATCTAATGTCGAAGGACATACCGACAGGAAGGTTTACCAAATAGGCCCTCCTCTTGATGGAGTTCTCAGTAACGTATTGACTTCTCAAAGCAGCGAAAGGATAGTCCATAGCCGACTTTCTAGCGGAGCATCCGATACCAGCTGACTCCCCCTTTAATTGCGAGTTGCCAGATGAGCACGGATTCGACGCAATCGAAGAAGAAAAAGAAGAAGATAAGTTTCAGTAGGAGCTTTACTTCGATGGAGCGTCCTCCATGAAGCGGTGAAAGCAAAACAGCCCCATAATCAAAGATGGGGTGGACCTTATCTTCGTGACCCCAAAAGGAGGGATATTTCATTACTGTAATATTTCAAAATAATAAAATATTAATTTTGGGAATTTTTATAATTTAATATTATTTTAATGAATATTTTAATATTTCGGTATAATTAAATACAAATAAATGGGGAAAATTTTTGGAAAATTATGGAAAATTCTAAAATAGGTTATTTTATGAAATTATTCAATTTTTAAGTATCCGTGATCTTTTATATGATAATTTAGTGCTAATCGCGATTAAAAAATCGCTTATCGGGTTTTTAGCAATTTTGTGCAAAACATTCACATATCTTTTTTTTCCTACACTTGTGCATTTTCTACGATGGTGTTTCTTTTAGGGTTACTATTCTTGTGAGAAAGGAATTTGGAGAAGAAAAGAAAAGAAAAGGATTTGATTAAAGAAAGAGGTATGGTAAGAGATAGGGGGTAGGTGAGGGTATTGACTTGGCCTTTCTCTTCATTCTTCCTCTCATTTTCTCTCTCCCTCTTCCTCCACCTCCTGCTGCAGCTGCTGCCCCTCTTCACCCTCCCGTCTTCAATCTTTCATTTCATCTCAAAAACATCACCAAAACCCTACCCCCATTTCATTAAAAGTGTGCACAAGCTCAAGATCTACATATTGGACCAAGAAAGCAAGGATTTTGGCCACTAAGGGCAAGTAAACAAAATTCTTGAGTTGCCAAATGAGGTATTTACTGAACCCTTAGCTTAATTTTAGCATTACTTATAACCCCATGTTGTGATAGAACCGATATTGTGTGTTTTGTGGATTTGAGGAAAACCTAGTTAGGGTTTCAGGGAAATTTGAGTTATGATGTGAAATTGACCTCAGTAGAGGCTACACCAGTACCTTAGTGCTAGTAATGAGACCCAAACCTGAGACTTAAGACCCGGAATACGGATTTAGAAACCGATATCGGAAAATTTGTGAAATCTGTGAAAGTTATATTGAATCTGCTATCACCCCGAGACTCTGAAAATTATTTTAGTTGGACAGAGATATGTGCAGGCACCCAGGAAGCTACCACCTGAACCCTAGCCCCTACCTCCTATTCCCGGCCGCAAATTTATCCATTCTGGCCGCAATTTGATGCCAGACCATGGTGGATTTGCATCATTTTGGTTTTGATTCCCCTTTACCAGTAGTTTAGACCCCTGGCATGTATAGATTTGTCTAATTTGGCCTAGGGTGAAATCTGGAGCCTATTTCCTTAGTTGCTGTTTTGGATTCGTGTTTCCGTATTCCGTATTTTTAATTCTAAATTTACGTTTTGTGTTTTACCTCGACTATTTGGCCTTTATACGACGATATCGAGGATTGAATTATGTTCTTGAAAGCGTACCTATAGGTTCTAACCTATAGGCCCCTTAGCGTATCGTTTGGGTTTTCGTATGTTGTTTTAGCTTTAGTTTGGTTTTAATACGCGTTCACGATACGTTGATGTGTAGGTACCCCATGGAGACTTCGGGACGACAAGCAAGTACGTGGCGACATCAACAAATGAAGACGCAAGGTGAATAGATTATATCTACGGGGGGAAGTCGGGTGGATGGCGTATAGCACCCCCGCAGTCCGTAGTTGATATAAGGTCTATATATATTATATATATAATAGTTATAGTGTGTCGTGGAAATTGTGTTAGGTGTATTATGGATATTTTAGGGTTAGAAGTAAACTAGTGTAGTTCATAGTCGTGAACCCTAGAATAGATTTACACCCACACGCACACCCTTGCATATTCATTATACTTGCACTGTGTTTGCTAATATTGGATGACATTGGAGATGAGTCGATAATATTGGGCATAGTGCTGTGAGATCGGTGATTTGATATGATTCGTATTTGGGATACGACGGGTGATTTTTACTGGGCGTTTACCCCCGCATTCATACTTATATAGATGGTATCGATTTGTACTAGACTTAGATCAGTACCCCAGATAATGTGATATTTACCCGTACCCAGCTATTGGGATGCCGTACAACGATTTACCGTACGAGCTATATATTGATGATTGATCCGCACTCATGACTCGAGAATGTCAGATGATATACGGTATCGTACGCGATACTATTGAGGCGGGATCACCGACTCTTTTATTTATATTTATATGTATCGACTCAGATTTAGGTGGTTTCCATACCCCTCCCGATTGACTTGATACTTAGATCTGTAGTTTGCATAATAGATGTTAGACTAGACCCGAGTCATACCTATTTCAAAAACTACGAATCAGGAATATCTTAAAGACAAGTAAAGGGATTCTACGGGAATTTTCAAGACGTATCTTTCTTAAAAACACCGTAGCCCGTATTTTACTAAAAATCCTGATTCGTCTTATTTCAAATGGCATAACTGCATGACATATACATATGGATGTAGATTCTTTACTGTTTCGTTGATTATTCGATTTCCGCATCTTCATGCTTTTCACATCGCATTGCATGTGTTTATTGCTATATTAATATCATGTTGTTAGGACACCAGCACCATTATCAATGATGCGTATGTTCCACGTACACTTGCTTGCCGGCTCACACACTTCATCATCGATAATTGCCATGTCACTACACAGTAGTATTATTGCATCAGGATATGACCTTGTATGTGCATACCATTATTCCATGTTGCATGATATACTGTTATACTTGAATTTCATTTATGTGTCACATACATCATGCTTTATGATTATGCGCATTGAGATATTCGTTTTCATGATATTTCTGGATTTGGGAACCGTGGATAATTTCAAAGGAGAGTATGTACTTATTTGAAAAACCCGGTTTCTTTGATATGATAATTGCGCAGCCACCATGAGATTTATCGGTTCTGATTATATACCCCATACTAGGAGTGGGTGCCGTATGAGGGTACATGGTGGGGCCCGATATGGTTCCCCTCGGCAAGATGATCGATGGACTTGGCCGATTGAACCTGGAGGTGGGCGAGTACCTACCGGTGATAGTATTTGGACTCGGTGGTTATCGTGAGGATACCGACCGGAGTTTGTGCGTATGATACGTCGAAATTCGAGGGTCGAAGCTGGGCACTCGGGTTTCGAGGGAGCGTATGATACGTACCTATCAGGGCTAGTCTTGGTGACAGCGCCTGATAGATGAGGATTTACGTGCCGATGCTAGGCACAGGTTTCATGATGTTTTCCATGATTTTGATTATATCCTCATATTTACATGCATGATGCTTATTGTCATTAGGTGACAGGTGGACGGGGTCCACGTATGTACAGACATTGATCACATACAGAATTTTATTACATTGATCATACTTCATTTGTATATATAACAGGGTATGAGGGCGCTGTTATATATACCCTTACTCCAATATTAGTGGAATGGGACGCTAATGTATGTGTATTGATATCCATTTTGATACCTCAACATATTTACTTCATGCAGACATACCTTATATTTATGACATGTTTTCACCTGAGGCACTGGTACGAGTAGTTGGCACTACCTACATGTTTAAATGTTACATTGCCACCTTATCATGCTTCAGACTTACTCTTTGAGGTTTATGTTATATATGATCGTTTTGACCTAGGATTATGTCATGCATTCGATTTCTTCTTGTAGATATTTTCTATTCACGAGTTGGCAACTCACCCCCGTTGTGCCACAGCTTCTTGCAGGTTTTGCCGTACGGGTTCCATAGCGGCATTTCTGGCACACTGCTTCCTTGCGGGTGAATTGCATTGGGTAGGTGGGTTGTTTTGCATCAGAACCACCATTGTACATGTATTATTCCTTTGTATCTAGAATTCCATCAAGCAAAACTTGTATATTGTTTTAGACTTAGACACTAGTGATGTATTATTTCGACCTTAGAGTCGCGTGTAGTAGTATTACGGTTTTCATGTAATCATCAGTTTCTTTTTTTGAGTTTTGATCCTCGCCTTTCGGCGTTGTATATTATATTGCTTCTATGGTTGTGACCGTCGATTGACGAAGAGCTAGCTCCCGCTTGGGGATGCCTTTTATCATTGCATATATATATTATTCTTCTCGTACCCCGTTCGGGGCCAGTATTTACAAAGGAAACTCTGCCGGAATTTTTAGAAAAGACTATACATTTTTAAAATGCACATTCGGCTTAGTTATTTAAAAACCTTGACTTCAAAACATGTTTTCTCCACTTCTTTAAACTAGTTTTCTCTATTTACTCCTTAAAATGGTTTTAGATTTCTAGGCTTTTGGCTTACTTGGATCAGATGGAGTCCTATAGACTTCATATGGTTCAAGGGCTAGTCACGTGCTCTTTCGGGTCGTGAAAAAGTTGGTATCAGAGCGCTAGGTTAACCTTGGTTCGAGTTTAAGTTTAACTATGTGGAGCCTAGGGTGTCTATATATATACGGAACTTAGGCTTGACCTTACGGAACTTAGACTTAGTCGAGGGGGTATTAGACCCGAACTTTCGTCGCGTAGGATGACCCTTGGTTGATGGAGTAGGTGACTTCGGTAGAGTGACGTACCGTGTGTATGTTCCGTGGCATACTTACAACACGCCACTCCGCTTAAGGAGCCTTAGGATGTACATTTCCTTGCACAGTATTATATTCCTTCCTATGATCTATCCTCATCGATACTGGTTATGATTTTGCTGTTACGATTGCACGGGCAGAGTGAGCTACGGCTCGAGTTGCGTCAGCATGAGCTCGTCGCAGACAAGGACTGACCAAGGCGTGATTCCAGGAACATACGATTGCATTGAGAGGCGTCGTTTTATTGTGTTTTCGCGCTATGAGCGTTTGGTGGATCGCCTTTACGAGATTTCTTGGACGTGCCGATTGGTACCAGATGATCGGGCTACTGCTAGAGGCGAGCCAAATGTGATGACCATCGATATATCACGTATTCATGATGATTGAGGCGCTGTTTAGCGTACAGACGAATGAGCCAGTTGTTGCTGCAAATGACGAGATATCACCCAGATGATTTGGAGCTACCGCAGCATGAGCATATACTTCGAGATATGATGGAAGGTCGCTAGTCACCAAGAATAAATGACTAGGACAGGTGGTTCGTTCGCTTACCCCGATGCGAGGTCATCAGATACATTGATTCCAGCGAGAGACGACTTCATGCAGGTTCGTCGAGAGTCGATAGAGACGATCGAATGTCAGGAGCCTATTTTCCAAGTTTAAAGTTTGGGGAAAGACATGCAGGTGATTCTATGGACCCTCTAGAAGAATGAAACCCTAACTCGACTTAATGACCGTGTGAAAGCCTTTGAACCATAGGGTTTGCGGCAGTTCCGCGGCACCATTAATGAGGATTAGGTTTGCCCTTCTACGGCTGGACCAACGACGTTGTGGCATGTACTCGATACTATTAAACTGTACTCAAGATGTTGATCTCTTAGGGGATTATGAGGTTTTGACAATCGATCGGATGGTTCGACATCATTCGGATATCATGTGATGAGACACATTGCTTGGGAGACTCCAGATACGAGCATAGCCGTTGGAGCGCAGTCCATGCAGCCACGATGAAACGAATCCGAATCAGTGGACATTGAAGGAGAGTGAAGTAAAGAGTTCGCAAGAGATTTCGACGAGATGACATTCCGCTCCGCTGACATCAGAGATGCGATACGCACGCAGAGGCATTGTATATGGATATATCTTCCAGAAAGAGGCGCGATGAGTATGCAGCCGTTCCGAAATAAGAATTAGCTTCAGCAATGGACGATGACTTCCGGGCAATTCGGCAGAAAAGAGATTTGAGAGAGACTTCGGATTGACCGTAGCCGAGAGCATTGCAGTGCGCAGATAGAGATGTGACGTCGAAGTGGACGATAATACAAACAAGCGGGACAAGAGGTTCGTGCGAGACGCTGACGAGCTGTCATTACTTCCCGTCGAGACCAGAGACCTGGTATGCTTACAGAGGCGTTGGGATGCGACCAATTTCCGAGAAAATGCTGTGCTGAGGACACAGATGTCCATTGAGCGAGAAAAGATTATGCAAGAGTACCAGCCTTCGTACAGATCGGCATAGGCAAGATCGGAAGAGACCTTGAGCAGGATTCCTTCCAGGAAACTGCTGCAATGATATTTGCACCCAGGATCAGATGTGATGTGCATTCAAAGAGCCAGAGGCCGACGGCAGTAACATGCTGCTTTACGAGTAGTCGTGAGGATTGACCGAGAGATGACCAGAGAAGTGCCAGAATGGAATCGTCCTCGTTAGCACACCTGACAGGGCCGATGAGCCGATTGATTGTGAGATTGGTAATCCACAGAGAAGATAAGGACCCAGAGACAGAGGATGCCAAACCGTGAGCAAGAGGCAAGTAGATATCTTATGCTGGTAGCATTGGATGCACCGACACCTTCTCAACTTTGAAGGAGGGACTACCGACGACGGTATTTATGATTTGTGGTTTTGTGATTCGATTATCACGTATCGGATTTCGGTACTTTGGGCGTTTTGTTTGCATGATTTAGTCTTGATGACTGAGTTTCATGATATTTGTTTTCTTGCACCCACTGGGTATTTATATTTTGCGTATAGTTATTACATTTGATATATTGATTGTGATTTCAGGCCTATTTTATGCCAGTGATTTGATTTACGCTTCCAGCATAGTTTTCATGCACCTTTAGTGTTTTGATACGATTTTAGTGCACACCAGATGCACTAAATCGGGATTCCTTGTGCATGTCAGATGCACGTGATTTTGCTGTCAGGCACACACGTTGCCTATGACAGATGTTTCGTGCACACCAACTGCACCTAGATGTTGTTTTTGTGCACATGTATGGCACATATATGGATTTTGATTTCCGTGCGCACCAGACGCACCGAATATTCATAGATAGATTTTGAGATTTATGCCTTATGGAGCTTTACGTTTTATGATATTTGCTATGTGTTTTCATACTGAGCGGGACTAGTCAGAGGACAGTACCCGTATACTTTTGCATGTATTTACTTTAGTTATTTACATATATAGCTTTCATATATACATGTATAATTTTGATGTACATCATACTGGTTTTGTTTTGGATTTGACATTTGTGTCTTTACCATTACTCCGATGATTGCAGGATGCTTGACGGACTTTCGATTTTGAGTTATCTGCTCATTACTTATGCGCATGTATTGCGCTATGATGTGTTTTATATATTGATGATTTCGAAGCCCCGACAATTTGGATTTTTACGAAAATGTTTTACTATTTGGGGGTTTAAATTTAAATTCGGGGACCGAATTTATTAAGAGGGGATGATTGTAACATTTCAAAATAATAAAATATTATTTTTGGGAATTTTTATAATTTAATATTATTTTAATGAATATTTTAATATTTCGGTATAATTAAATACAAATAAATGGGGAAAATTTTTGGAAAATTATGGAAAATTCTAAAATAGGTTATTTTATGGAATTATGCCATTTTTAAGTATCCGTGATCTTTTATATGATAATTTAGTGCTAATCGCGATTAAAAATTGTTAATCGGGTTTTTAGCAATTTTGTGCAAAACATTCACATATCTTTTTTTTCCTACACTTGTGCATTTTCTACCATGGTGTTTCTTTTGGGGTTACTATTCTTGTGAGAAAGGAATTTGGAGAAGGAAAGAAAAGAAAAGGATTTGATTAAAGAAAGAGGTATGGTAAGAGAGAGGGGGTAGGTGAGGGTATTGACTTGGCCTTTCTCTTCATTCTTCCTCTCATTTTCTCTCTCCCTCTTCCTCCATCTCCTGTTGCAGCTGCTGCCCCTCTTCACCCTCCCTTCTTCAAGCCTTCATTTCATCTCAAAAACATCACCAAAACACTACCCCCATTTCATTAAAAGTGTGCACAAGCTCAAGATCTACACATTGGACCAAGAAAGCAAGGATTTTGGCCATTAGGGGCAACTCAAGAAAATTCTTGAGTTGCCAAATGAGGTATTTACCGAACCCTTAGCTTATTTTTAGCATTAATTATACCCCCATGTTGTGATAAAACCGATATTGTGTGTTTTGTGGATTTGAGGAAAACCTAGTTAGGGTTTGAGGGAAATTTGAGTTATGATGTGAAATTGAGCTCAGTAGAGGCTACACCAACACCTTAGTGATAGTATTAAGACCCAAACCCGAGACTTAAGACCCAGAATATGGATTTAGAAACCGATATCTGAAAATTTGTGAAATCTGTGAAGGTTATATTGAATCTGCTATCACCCCGAGACTTTGAAAATTATTTTGGTTGGACAGTGATATATGCAGGCACCCAGGAAGCTACCACCAGAACCCTAGCCCCTACCTCCTATTTCTGGCCGCAAATTTATCCATTCTGGCCGCAATTTGCGGCCAGATCATGGTGGATTTGCATCGTTTTGGTTTTGATGCCCCTTTGCCAGTAGTTTAGACCCCTGGCATATATAGATTTGTCTAATTTGACCTAGGGTGAAATCTGGAGCCTATTTCCTTAGTTGCTGTTTTGGATTCGTGTTTCCGTATTCCGTATTTTTAATTCTGAATTTACATACTGTGTTTTACCTCGACTGTTTGGTGTTTATACGATGATATCGAGGATTGATTGATGGTTTTGAAAGCGTACCCATAGGTTCTAACCTATAGGCCCCTTAGCGTATCGTTTGGGTTTTCATGTGTCGTTTTAGCTTTAGTTTGGTTTTAATACGCGTTCACGATACGTTGATGTGTAAGTACCCCATGGAGACTTCGGGACGACAAGCAAATCGTGGCGACATCAAGAAGACGCAAGGTGAGTAGATTATATCTTCGGGGGGAAGTCGGGTGGATGGCGTATAGCACCCCCGCAGTCCATAGTTGATATAAGGTCTATATATATTATATATATAATAGTTATAGTGTGTCGTGGATATTGTGTTAGGTGTATTATGGATAGTTTAGGGTTAGAAGTAAACTAGTGTAGTTCATAGTTGCGAACCCTAGAATAGATTTACACCCACACGCACACCCTTGCATATTCATTATACTTGCACTGTGTTTGATGATATTGGATGACATTGGAGATGAGTCGATGATATTGGGCATAGTGCCGTGAGATCGGTGATTTGATATGATTCGTATTTGGGATACGACAGGTGATTTTTAGCGGGCCTTTGGGCATGTGTTTTACCCCCGCATTCATACTTATATAGATGGTATCGATTTGTACTAGACTTAGATCAGTACCTCATATAATGTGATATTGACCCGTACCTAGCTATTGGGATGCCGTACAACGATTTACCGTACGAGCTATATATTGATGATTGATCCGCACTCATGACTCGAGGATGTCGGATGATATACGGTACCGTACGCGATACTATTGAGGCGGGATCACCGACTCTTATATTTATATTTATATGTATCGACTCAGATTTAGGTGGTTTCCATACCCCTCCCGATTGACTTGATACTTAGATCTGTTTGCATAGTATATGTTAGACTAGACCCGAGTCATACCTATTTCAAAAACTATGAATCAGGAATATCTTAAAGACAAGTAAAGGGATTCTACGGGTATTTTCAAGACGTATCTTTCTTAAAAACACCGTAGCCCTTATTTTAAAAAAATCCTGATTCGTCTTATTTCAAATGGCATAACTGCATGACATATACATATGGATGTAGATTCTTTACTGTTGCGCTGATTATTCGATTTCCGCATCTTCATGCTTTTCACATCGCTTTGCATGTGTTTATTGCTATATAACTATCATGTTGTTAGGACACCAGCACCATTATCGATGATGCGTATGTTCCACGTACACTTGCTTGCTGGCTTGCACACTTCATCATCGATAATTGCCATGTCACTACACAGTAGTATTATTGCATCGGGATATGACCTTGTATGTGCATACCATTATTCCATGTTGCATGATATACTGTTATACTTGTATTTCATTTATGTGTCACATACATCATGCTTTATGATTATGCGCATTGAGATATTCGTTTTCATGATATTTCTGGATTTGGGAACCGTGGATAATTTCAAAGGAGAGCATGTACATATTTGAAAAACCCGGTTTCCTTGATATGATATTTGTGCAGCCACCATCAGATTTATCGGCTCTGATTATATACCCCATACGAGGAGTGGGTGCCGTATGGGGGTACATGGAGGGACCCGGTATGGTTCCCCTCGGCAAGATGATCGATGGACTTTACCGATTGAGCCTGGAGGTGGGCGAGTACCAACCGGTGATAGTATTTGGACTCGGCGGTTATCGTGAGGATACCGACCAGAGTTTGTGCGTATGATACGTCGAAATTCGAGGGTCGAAGCTTGGCACTCGGGTTTCGAA
This sequence comes from Agapanthus africanus, assembly GCA_030015575.1. Taxonomy (NCBI): domain Eukaryota; kingdom Viridiplantae; phylum Streptophyta; class Magnoliopsida; order Asparagales; family Amaryllidaceae; genus Agapanthus; species Agapanthus africanus. Next base: position 316,115,933 of record CM057346.1, on the reverse strand, counting down.
GGAGCGTATGATACGTACCTATCAAGGCTAGTCTTGGTGACAGCGCCTGATAGATGAGGATTTACGTGCCGATACTAGGCACAGGTTTCTTGATGTTTTCCATGATTTTGATTATATCCTCATATTTACATGCATGATGCTTATTGTCATTGGGTGACAGGTGGACGGGGTCCACGTATGTACAGACATTGATCACATACAGACTTTTATTACATTGATCATACTTCATTTTTATATATAACAGGGTATGAGGGCGCTGTTATATATACCCTTACACCAATATTAGTGGAATGAGACGCTAATATATGTGTATTGATATCCATTTTGATACCTCAGCATATTTACTTCATGCAGACATACCTTATATTTATGACATGTTATCACTTGAGGCACTGGTACGAGTATTTGGCACTACCTACATGTTTAGATGTTACATTGCCACCTTATCATGCTTCAGACTTACTCTTTGAGGTTTATGTTATATATGATCGTTTTGACCTAGGATTATGTCATGCATTCGATTCCTTCTTGTAGATATTTTCTATTCACGAGTTGTCAACTCACCCCCGTTGTGCCACAGCTTCTTGCAGGTTTTGCCGTACGGGTTCCATAGCGGCATTTCTGGCACACTGCTTCCTTGCGGGTGAATTGCATTGGGTAGGTGGGTTCTTTTGCATCAGATGCAGCATTGTACATGTATTATTCCTTTCTATCTAGAATTCCATCAACCAAAACTTGTATATTGTTTCAGACTTAGACACTAGTGATGTATTATTTCGACCTTAGAGTCGTGTGTAGTAGTGTTACGGTTTTCATGTTATCTTGAGTTTATTTTTTGAGTTTTGATCATCGCCCTTCGGCGTTGTATATTATATTGCTTGTGTGGTTGTGACCATCGATTGATGAAGAGCTAGCTCCCGCTTGGGGATGCCTTTTATCATTGCGTATATATATTATTCTTGTTGTACCCCGTTCGGGGCCAGTATTTACAAAGGAAGCTCTGCCGGAATTTTTAGAAAAGACTATACATTTTAAAAATGCACATTCGGCTTAGTTATTTAAAAACCTTGACTTCAAAACATGTTTTCTCCACTTCTTTAAACTAGTTTTCTCTATTTACTCCTTAAAATGGTTTTAGATTTCTGGGCTTTTGGCTTACTTGGATCAGATGGAGTCCTATAGACTTCATATGGTTCAAGGGCCAGTCCGTGCTCTTTCGGGTCGTGACAATTACGCCCTTTCTTTAATGGAGCCAAGGACTAACAATGAAGCTGAATACAATGCTTTAACAGCCGATCTTGAGATCGCTATCGATATAGGAATCAAAGACCTTCTCATATATGGAGACATCCAGCTGATCGTTAGTCATGTAAACGTAGATTATCAAACGTGCAAGGCAGAACTGATAAGGTATGGCAAAAAGGAGCAGCAACTGTTGACACAAATTTCTTCCTATACCCTGGAAAGTATACCGCGAGCGGAAAAACAGCAAGGCGGATGCGTTGGCCAAATTAGCTAAGGAGTTGGTCGATGAAGGCCTCAATGACGTATGGATCATTGTGTAAAGCCGCATGGTTCTCATGCCAACAGATATATCTTCGAAAGACCTACTAGAGATATCCGAAAGAAAAGAAACGACTAAACAAGTTGCCCTTCAAATAAAGGATGAAGAAAAGGTCAAGGACTAGAGGGAAGTCTTCATAGACTACCTCAAGTCCCAACGAGCGCACGAAAATGCATCGTCTTGACATCAGCGCATAAAAAGAGCTTTTTGTTTTGCCTTCATCAATGATACTCTATATAAGAGATCGCTCGTCTGCCTATGGCGAAGTTACCTGGGCCCAGAGGAAGCAAAGAAAGTCTTCCAAGAAATTCACGATGGACTTTTTGGCTCCTATTAGGCGGGTCTGAAGTGTTGGATATAATTCCCTCAAGTCAATTATTATGATTGCAAGTAGGCGATTATTATAATTGGAGGAGGTCCTATACAGGTAAAACTGTTGGATATATGTATGCCTTAGAGGCCATTATACGATAGTGTATGTACCGGTATGTGTGTGTGTATTCAGGGGACATCTTGCTCGACAAGATAGTATGCTATCTGGTTGTACTTTATCTTGATATATTCATTTGATCATGCTTTTACTTATTTGGTACATGTTGATAAAGCCCTTAGGATATTTGCTTGACTACTAAGATTATGATGCGGATCATACTAGTGGGACATGTGTAGTTTATAAGCATATCCTTAAAATGTTCCTAGTCGTGTGTGTATCGAGACTGGGCATCAATATTTCCAGAGTAGACTAGCTTATACGTTACTTGTCCCATATGATGGGCGATGGATGATCCCATATCCATTGGTGTGGTGACACCAAGGATCGTATACGGGTGCTCAGTGAGACTGCGTACACTGAACGGACTCGCCGAGAACTCCTATGTGGTATTATATCTATCGTCGGATAGCAGTTCTGAGGTAACACTGGTACAGGTTATTCTGTAGACCCGAGATCGTCATAGAGTCTCATGTGTCCTGCCACTGTACTTTGATCTCCACCCTACCACGACTCTACTGAGTCGTGCAAAAAGGTGGATTTTGGTTACAGTCCCGAGGCATATGAAGGTAATGAACGATAGGAGGGGTTTCGTTTCTCTCGGTATTGGGGGTTGATGTTGCGCTATGTACGATTGGCTATAACTGGAAGTCCCTGGCCAAGGCAGATGAGATTTTCTGATAAGTTTTATCAGTAGTTTTTCGATCTGTTATGTGCCATATACAGGCATAACATATTAGGTTAATAGGGTCGACGATACCATCCCTAGACTTGATATGCAGCATATTTGACGAAGTGACCGGACTGTACAGCAAGTTTTTCCATTTGGCTCGACAGGAGTTTTGACAGGTTCGCTTGTGTTTCTTCTGATCGCTCAATACCTGGGAGCCATTATATATAGCTTGTGCCACTGGCAGTTTGTGGGCATGTGTTGTGATCACTACCCACTACTAGCGTATTGACGAGTGTTAGAGTCCCACAAAGGGGTCTCCTAGCTCAGGAGAAAAGATGTGGGGTGTATATGGAATATGCGCGGGAGCTAGATTAAATGCGTGTATTGGATACCGTATTTTAATCGGGTGTTTACTATTGGATGGGTTGTATGTGATATGACCGGGTTATTAAATCAAGTGTTGATTTAATATTAAGTCCATTAGCTCATTTATTAAAAACTATTTCTTTATGATGCATGCATGAGTGTATGTATTTGTTGATATGGATGCACAAATGCAAGCACATATGTATCATGGTTGATGATACATTTGTGGTGGCAATGCAAGACTTACATGGTTACATATTTGTATATTTTGATTATTTGAGAAAAGAAAAATGGGATTAATCCCATGGTTTAATTGCCTATGGTTTTAGCCAATGGTTTTGCTTAAACTCAAGTCACAAAATATATAGATATTTTGTGACCATAGTTAAGCATGACATAATTCTCATTCACTTGGGATTAAGTTTCGTATTATGAATTCTAACTTGAGTAAGGTTTAGCCATCCCCTTCTTCTTCCTCCTTCAAGCACTCAAGGGTTTCAAAAGTGAGAGAAGATAATAGAAAGAAAAGGTTTTTATGTGAGATCCAAATCCACATCACCAATCTATACTAGTCTAGCCCATTAGTGTAGGTTGTTTTCTCCACTTCCTCATAGATCAAGTGAAGCTAGGAGCTTGTGCAAAGGGACTTCGTGGTGGATCATCATGGACTCGGAAGGATTCAAGCGAACCGGTTTAAACCCTACTCGATCCAAGGTGTCACAAGAGGAGGTCTACAAAGGTTGTATTACTTATCTTTTAGAGTTAGACACTAGTTTTTATATGATACTATATGATATTACCCTAATTTTCTAGTTCGATTCATTGTTGGTATTGTTTAACACCCCATAAATTTTTATTATAACATGTGTGATGCAACCCAAACCCTTAAATGGTGCTAGAGAATCCCTACAGTGGTATCTGAGCAAAGCTAGAACTTTAGAGTAACCTAGACGACGTTAAAAACTTCGAACGAATATCGATTGCTCCGAGAAATTGTTCTCTGGAAATTTTTCAAAATGTTGGAATTTTTCACATTAAAAATATTGAAAAAATCGTGCAGGTAATTCTATTGACGCTCTAGAAGAACGATACCCTAACTCGATTAAATGACCGCGGAACCGCGGCCAAAATGCGCTTTTGGCGGCGGTTCCTCGGCGCCATTTGTGAGGCACGGGTTGGCCCTTCTACGGTTGGCCCATAGGTACCAGGACATGTTTCTGGTCATTTTTAATACTGCTCAAGTGTTGAGCTTCTCTGTGAATTTTTGGGTAATCGATTAATGGATCGAATGGTTTAACATCGCCCAGTATTCGTGAATGTGATACTATAATTGGAATCTACACTAATTAGTTTTGTGAAAAGTAATTAGTTGCTTGTAAATCTAATATTTTGGCCTCGGTAGAATCGGGAATGTTGTTGAATTACCCGACTTCTTTTGAAAAGGTGTTTTCATAGTTGAGACCCAAATGTATGATTTGCATCGTTAGGCATGAAATCCAGAATATGTGATATTCCGGGTTTATGATGCCTAAAGGCAGAGTTGATTCCAATTGTTGTAGTTTTTCAATTTCTTTTCTACGACCGTAAGTGTTGCATGTGCTGTATCGCCAGTTTCGTTGCTATACATCAACGACAATTGGGATACGCATACTTACTTTCATTGATGATATGTGATATAATGTGTTGCTGACATATGGTGTGCAGGATCGTCGTGAATGAATGGCCGGCGTTTTTATGTGAGATAAGAGTTTTTCTTTTCATTCTTATAAAATTAATTGTATGTAATATTCTTTTATTGGGGCACTTCCGGGTTAAGGATGATGTCACCATTGTTATTTATTATTTACTTTTCCGTATTAGGATAGACCCAAGGAGGGGAGCACAAGTGACCGGATTCTAGGGTATAGTGGGAGGCCATCTCGAGAAGTAGAGACCGGGTCTCCTAAACTATAGAATTTGTAGGGTCACTTGCCCCACTCGTAAGGGTCTAGGGGTGTAGGCCTGGCTATTCATCGCGACCGTGGAATCCTTATTTTGTATTGCTGGTTAAATACAAAATACGGACCGACTAGTATATCCTGTATTTTCATATATGTGCTTCTGCTGTTGATATTCTGTGATGTGATCACTTTGTATGTTGAGATGAATGATGTATTATATATATTGTAACACCTTAGAATGCGATTAGGGGTTATTATGCTTTAATGTGGGGTTTTATTAAAAATTTTACAAAAATGGTTTTCAATTATTTTATAAAATTTAATGAATATTTTACTAGAATTTAATTTGGGCTGCACACACATGTGCATGTAAACTAGGGCTAAGTTTGGGGTTATACCATGTTAGGTAGCCATGGTATGTTAAAACATTTGATTAGGTTAATATGAAGTTAATTAAGGGTGTTAGATATTTTTTTTTAAAATAGAATTAGTGTTTTGGGGGTTGACTTAAGATTTGAGAGAGAGAGAATGATGGCATGTGTGGCAAGCTTGTTAGGTAATTAATGAGGAGAGAGAGGGCAAGGGTTGACTCTCAGTTTCTTTTTCAAATAAACACCATTTTCCATACTCATCACATCTCTCTCCTTCTCATTCTTTTTCACACACACACATACACCCACAGCAGACAACAGCAACAGCAGCAGATACAGCAGCAGCAGCAGCAACCCCAGCAGCAGCGGCAACAACAGCAACAATATCAGCAGTAACACACCCTCCTCCTCCTCCTCCTCTTCTTCTTCTCTTCTTCTTCTTCTCTTTTTCCTTCTTCTTGCACCCAAGCTCCAAACATCATCAAAAATCCAATTTTTTTCATCACCAATCTTTTGCAAACTCTACCTTGATGGTTCTTGAAGCAATGTCCACAAGTTGTAGCCAACACTAACCCACCTGGGTGGTAAAAAACTCACCCCAACTTTCTTTTGATGAACTTATAGTTTATTTAGCTTAATAGCTTGTTTAGGTAGTGTTATGGGGATAACTTTGTGTTTGAGAGGAGTTTTGGGTATTGTGGGATTATTATGGTTTAATTAACTTAATTAGGTGTTATATGTGGTGTGTAAACCAAGTTGTATCACAGGATTTTGCTAAAACACCTTAAAGTCCCAAATTTGAGTTTTAAATACGGTTTTTATCAAGTTTTAAGTTACGAGTGACCTGCTTTATCTGTGATCTTTTCTTGCTTTGCAAACATATACAGAATGGTGTATAGAGTAGCTAGAGTTTTGGGTTGAAGTTCGAGCCCGTTACACCACCTAAGTTCCGGTGACATCCCTAGTAATTCCGGCGTCGCCGGCCCCCCCGTGCTTTGGGTGTTGGTGTTTTGCAGGGTGGTGTCTGTGTTGGTTTTAGAGTGTTTGGTATTATTTATTTTTTCTTTGTTTGTTGCAGGTAGAAATCTAGGATAGTTAGTTAGTTTTGGGTGATTTGTGGGCTTTGGTGTTAAATTGATGAATTAGGTGGAAAATAGGATGATTCAGGGTGGTTATGGTTAGATTAGCTCTAATATGTGCTGCTGGTATCATTAGATTCTTGTATTTTCACCCGATTACATAAAAATAACTTAGCGTTGCAATTAGTGTTTTTAAAACTAAACTTTAGGATACGTAGAATTTGCTATATCTGGTGTTATTTTCTTGTTGAGCAAACTTATACATTAGGCTATAATTTGTGCTAGGAGTGTAGTGTAGAAACCTGGACCTTTTTCACCTATTTTGGACCGATATGACCCCTATGGTGGCCGGCCCAATTTTGTCAGAACGTGTTGAAACTTTGCTGGAAGCTGTCTGTAGGTATCATAAGAGGTTTGGTCTTATTTGTTTTTCTTATTTTTGCTCCAGATAAAATCTGGGACCAAATTACCTATAATTTGTGTAGCGGGATTTACACGATACGTGCGCTATGAGTGGGTTTGGTGTTGCTGTGTGTCACAGCGTGTTGCTGTGTGCCACAGCGTATCGCGATGGTTTTTCACGTACGCATACACATTACGTATACACACGCGATTAGTTTGCGACGCTAGTTTCTTGTATAATCTTGATATCGTGTTTTTGCAGGATTTTAGCTTATGTGTATTACTTTGTGTAAATTCTAGGTTCGCAGGCGGGTACATCGGACGCCGCACAGAAGGGGAATCATGTGGTCAGATACGCATAGATCGAGATCACGGTGAGTAGATTTAACATCTACAAGGAAATCGCCCGTGGCGTTATGCACCACGGCTTGATAGGATATTGTAGTAGCATATTTGCATTCATTTACATTGATTGCGCACGGATGCTATTTTTTGCATACTGTATTCCTGCTATATATGGACTTAGAATTAATAGAACACCGCACTGTTACTAACGTTTCATGTTGCACGAGCACTAATCTGCATGTTACACACACACCGTTAGTAATTGCTATGACACTCACACTATAGAATTGCCATGAACAATATATTGTAGCTCACTTCATATATGATTCGACATGATCATGTTACTTGTGCACATACTCATTTGCATATCCATATTGTGCACATACACGTTGTATATTCGTATTGGCGTATATATACCTTGGTACATCCATACTTACGCATATACACATTGTACCTACCTAGATAAGCTGGTATTTGGGAAAACTGGGGACCGCATGAGATATTTTTAAAATTGAATTCATTTAAAGAGCGGTTTTCCCTTTTACTCATAGTACGACCTTATGATACATACATCACATCGCACGGATTTACGCATTGAGTTTGGATTTCATGTGATATCTGGATTTGAGAACCATGGTATTATTTCAAGAAAATATGCTTTATTTTAAAAACCCGGTTTCTTTTGATATGATATTTTAGTACGTCCACCATGAGTTTTCTCGATTCTGAGAGCTTGTGTGGGTATACCCGATTCGAGGAGTGGTAGGCACCGTCTGCGGGTACATAGTGGACCCGAGATGGTACCCTGGGGTAAGAAGACTCATATAGTTAGACGGTGAGACCAGCGGAGGGACTAGTACTTGCGGGTGACAGTTTGGAGACCCGACGGATATCCGGAGGATACCATCTGCGGGTTATTGTAAGTCGACGTTAGACACCCCATGAGTTGCGAGGAGGCGGAATAGGTAAAACAATCATTTTGTTTAAAACAAAGATCGACTAACTTACGGATCTTTGCCAAACCATAACTAACAATATCATAGGAGGGATTAGCTACTATGAAAGATGATTATACCTAATGAACAAAGTCCTTCTTGTTCTCGTTGACCACCTACGCGTCGGCCTCCTCTTTGTAATAGAAGATCCACCCGAGAGCTACTACTCCAAGATTGACCTCTAACTCGAGGTAACTAGGTCACTCAAAGTGCTAATCAAAGCAACCTAGGGAATATAGAGTAGGATTAGGGATTAATAAGTCTTGCTAACCCTTGATCTCAACACATGAGAGGTTAGGGTTAGGGTTTGAAGAGAGACAGCTTGAGGAGAGAGATAGTGAGAATAATTATTAAATGGAATTTGATTCATTTGTGTATATATATGAAGCATAAGATATTTTGCATAAATATCTCTTTGCACAAATATCTTCATGCTTCATTTAAGACATAATGAATCATCAAGTGAGTCATTAAAAAACATTTAATGCATCATTAACTCTCTTGATGAATCATCTCCATGAGTCACAAAACCATTTAATGAAAATGCCACATAAGCCCTCCACCTCATCAACCTTCTAGAAGGTTCTCGACAATTTAGGAGAATGCCCCTCCTATCCGTGAAAACACGGAAATACTGAGACTGTATAAATCCAATAATCCGATGCTAGAATTTGGCTTAAACCAAAGCCCTCTAGTAAAAACCGTCCGAACATCGTACGTACGTGAAAACACATATGTGTCCGAACCCTGTCGTAAAACCATACGACCTCTATATCGTTTCGCTCGAAGCAGGGAACACTCTGTGTGGGACTCTAAAGACTCGACTACTAGCTGGCGGTGGGTTTAACCACAGACCGCAAGCGGCACTAGCTGTACGTAACGGTCCCTAGGTAGATGTCGATAAAAAGGCCGATGAGGAAACCCATCCGAACTCCTACAGAGCCTGATGTGACAATCTCCATACAGTCCGGTCTGTTCATCTAGGACTATCGCATATCGGGTCCAGGGGGCGGCAAGCGTCAGTCCCCTAAAAGCGGTATAAGTCGTGTCAGAGTGAATCCCATTACACCTTGAGAAACTACTGGAAAACCTAACAGTAAATCTCCCTTGCCCTGGCCAGGGACTTTGCGTAATAACTATCCAGACACTGCGCGATATCAACTCCCAATACCGGGAGAGACGAATCCTGTATAACCGCCACTGCCTCCAAGTGCTTCGGGACTGCATCTAACTGCTACCTGTTTGCACGACTCCTTTGAGCCGTGGTAGGGTAGCAATCTAAGAATAGTGGGAACACACTCGAGGCGAAGCAGCAGTGTCAAGTCTGCGGACTATGCGGTACTTATGTCACATGGGAACTGTTAACTGACGACGGGTATAATACCAACCAACAGTTCCCTGCGAGTCCTGTCCGATGTACCCGTAACCCAACGAGCACCTGTATACTATCTCCAGTACGACGTACTGATGGCTGTGGGACAGTCCATCTCCCCAACTGGGATGAGAAGCGTACACACTAGTCTACTCCGGAGTATCGATGCCCTGTCTCGATAATCCTACGACTAGGGACCTAACAAAGAATGTGCTTGTAGACTACCCAGCCCCCACTAGTGTGACTGCCATCACAACGCTAGTAGTCAAGCAAGATCCTAATGGCTCTATCAATACGTACACACATATTAAGATAGATATAAACCAAGTAGCATACTACCATGTTTAGCAAGACTGTTAATATAACTGTGAATATCCCAAGCTTCCATTAAGTAATATACAAGCTAGTATGATACAATAATGGCCCCTAGGGCATATACACTAACAATCTCCCACTTGCACTAGGGCCATGTACTGGCGTATCGATGACCGATCATCTCGAGTAGCCTCTCGAACTGAATCTGGTAAGGCCTTTGTGAATGGATCAGCAGTGTTCTCCTCTGTAGCAACTCTCCGGACCTCGATCTACCGGCGATCTATGATCTCCCTGATCAGGTGATACCGTCTTAAGATGTGTCTGGACTTCTTATGGGACCTGGGTTCCTTTGCTAAAGCTATAGCTCCGTTGTTGTCGCAATACAACGGTATTGGATCAACAATGGTAGGAACCACCTGAAGTTCTGTGAGGAACTTCTTCATCCAGACCGATTCTTTTGCGGCATCGCAAGCAGCAATATACTCTGCTTCCATCGTCGAGTCAGCAACGGTGTCCTGCTTGGAACTCTTCCATCACACCGCCCTTCCATTAAGGGTAAAGACATAACCTGACATGGACTTGGAGTCATCCTTGTCACTCTTGAAGCCGAAATCAGCAAAGGCCTCGATCTTGAGGTCTTTTCAGCCGTAAACCAAGAACATCTCCTTAGTCCTTCTCAGGTACTTGAGAATGTTCTTTACTGCTATCCAGTGCTTCTCCTATGGGTCTGACTGATACCTGCTTACCACGCTCAGTGCGTAAGCTACATCTGGTCTGGTGCACAACATCGCATACATTGTAGAGCCTACCGCAGAAGCGTAGGGTATAATAGACATGCGATCCCTTTCCAAATCTGTCTTGGGAGACATCTTTTTGGATAGGGTGATTCCGTGACAAGCCGGTAAATTACCGCACTTAGAATCTTCCATACTGAATCTTTTCAGTATAGTGTTGATATACCTGGATTGCGAAAGTCCCAACATCCTCTTGGATCTATCACGATAGATCCAGATCCCCATAATGTAAGAGGCATCACCCAGGTCTTTCATGGAGAACCTGTGTGACAATAATCCTTTGACAAATTGCAGCATAGGAATGTCATTTCCTATCAATAGAATGTCATCCATGTACAAGATGAGGAATACGACAGTTCGTGCTACAATTTTACTATATATACATGGTTCATCTGGATTTTTGATATAGTCATATTCTTTGACCGTTTCATCAAAACAAATGTTCCAACTCCGCGATGCCTGCTTTAGTCCATAAATGGACTTAAGCAACTTGCACACTTTCCCGCTGCTCCCACTCTGATTGAAACCTTCTGGCTGATCCATATAGACGCACTCTTCCAAATTACCATTTAGAAAAGCCATCTTTACGTCCATCTGCTAGATCTCATAATCATGGAAGGCGGCAATAGCAAGAAGGACCCGAATGGATTTGAGCATAGCCACTGGAGAAAAAGTTTCGTCACAGTCCAAACCAGGTCTTTGATGGAAACCCTTTGCAACAAGTCTAGCCTTATAAGTTTCCACCTGTCCATCTACACCAATCTTTTTCTTGAAGTTCCATTTGCATCCTATGGGCTTTGCCCCATCTGGAGCAAAGTCCAAAGTCCATACTTTGTTGGTGTACATGGACACCATCTCGGTCCGCATTGCATCTAGCCATCATACCGAGTCGCCGCTCTGGATGGCCTGCTGGAAGTTAATAGGTTCATCATCATCAATGATCCAATCCTCTCTATTCCCATATATGAGAAAACCATAGTATCTCTCAGGCGGATGAGACGGCCTACTACTTCTGCGGAGGGGTGCGGGAATGTCCTGTTCTTCTTGAACTACTGGTTCTACCAAACTTTCAGTAGTAGTTTGTGCTTTTCGAATTTCTTCCAGTTCTATTTCGCTCCAACTTTTTTCCTTTTCTAAAAACTGCTGTTCTAGAAAATGGGCATTACGAGAAAAAAAAACTTTTGTTCCTCTGCGTAATAGAAGTAATACCCCTTGGAGTTCTTTGGATATCCCACAAACTTACACTGCACTGATCGTGCCTCGAGTTTGTCCGTATGCTGCTTTTTAACAAATGCTGGACATCCCCATATCTTCAGATACTGAAGATAGGGTTTCTTCCCACTCCACATCTGATATGGGGTGGTAGGTACAGTCTTGGTAGGAGCCCTGTTCAAAAGATATGCAGCTGATTCTAGCGCATAACCCCAGAAAGATCGCGGTAACTCAGCATTACTCATCATGGAACGTACCATATCCAATAGGGTTCGATTCCGTCTCTCCGATACATCGTTATGCTGTGGAGTGTATGGAGGAGTAAGCTGAGAGAGAATTCCTTTCTCTTTTAGGTAACCTAGGAACTCGGCACTTAAGTATTCACCACCTCGATCAGATCTCAGTGTCTTGATACTTTTGCCGGTTTGGTTTTCTAGTTCATTCTTATATTCTTGGAATTTCTTAAAGGCTTCGGATTTATGTTTCATCAAGAAAATGAATCCGTACCTAGAGTAATCATCTGTAAAAGTAATGAAATAAGAAAAACCACCTCTTGCATGTATAGACATTGGACCACATACATCGTTGTGTATGAGTCCTAAGAGCTCGATCGCTCTTACTCCATGTCCAGTGAATGGAGTCCTTGTCATCTTTCCTTTGAGACATGATTGACAAGTGGCAAAAGATTGATATTCGAACGAATCCAAATATCCTTCTCTATGTCACTTAGTTAACCTTGTCTCATTGATGTGACCTAGTCTACAATGCCATAAGAAAGCCTTATTTATATATGGAGACTTTCTTTTTAGTGTGTTCTGGACATTGAAAATCTGTAATTGGTTTAAGACATATATACCGTTATCTAGTGTACCGGACCCAATCAAACCATGATTAAGATGGATGTTAACAACATCGCTTACAAACGTGAAATCATAACCTTCTTTTGATAACAACGATACTGATATGATATTACACGTTAAACTTGGTACACAAAAACAGTTATGTAAAACCAAAATATGTCCACTTTTCAATCCAAGGTGATAATCCCCTACGGACACAGCACCCACGCTAGCTCCGTTAGCAACCAGGAGGGTCATATCACCAACCTTCAACTCTCTACGGTCTCTCAGTGCTTGCAATGAATTGCATATATGAGATCCTGATCCGGTATCCAAAATCCAGGAAGTAGAGTTGATTGACAGTTATTTTTTAATTACAAACACACCTGAAGTCGAAGCCACAGCTTTCTTCGGTTCCTGGTTCTTGGAAATCCAAGCTTTGCAATCTTTCTTCCAATGGCCTTTTCTAAAACAGTGGAAGCACTCGTCCTTTGCCACTACTGGCATTGCAACCTTTGTTTTTCCCTTAGCTCCCACCTTACCAACACCTCCTCTAGGTTTGGTAGCGGCCTTCATCTTCCTTCCTTTGGCCCTTGCCTTGGACCTGGAAGAGGAAGCACTGCGAACAAACATAGTGGGTGTATCCCTTGCTTTCTGCAAGGTGCCCTCTGCACTCCTCAACAAATTAAGGAGTTCTGGAAGTTCAACTTCTTTTCATTGAATGTTGAAATTCAGAATAAACTGGGCGTAGGTGGAAGAAAGGGACCGAAGAACCAAGTCTGTATACAGCTCGTTCTTTAAAGTCGTCCCGAGGTCCGCGAGTTCTTCTATATAGCCAATCATCTTTAGGACATGTTCTCCTACAGATGATCCGACGGCCAGCCTCGACTGAAACAAGTTCTTCGAGGTCTCGTATCTTGCTATACGAGATTGCTCTCCATAAAGATCTTTTGTATAGAGAAATATGGATTCAAGATCCATATCATCGTGCCTCCTTTGATGTTCATTATTCATAGAGGCAAGCACGATGCACTTGGCCTTCGCTCAATCTAACTCCCAGGTTTTGTGGATTTCCTTATCCGCAATACTGGAATCTGGACTAGGGACACTAGGTGCCTTAGCAGTAAGGACATACCCCAATTTGTCATAAGTCAAAACCATCTTAACATTCCGGAACCAATCTTTATAGTTTGGCCCTGTCAATATATTTTTCTCTAATAGTAACTTAAGGCCTGTCATGTTTTAGGTCGCTGCAATGAGAGAGAGAGAGTGAACACTTTAGCATGATTCTCTTGCAACTTTAGAGTGGTTTTTAGTTTATCTAAACTGGATGGCTTCCACTGTTTCTCGAATCCCTCCTCAAACCACAAAGGAAGAACTAGTCAGGATTATTCTCACTGTACAATACTTTCTTAACCGTTCAGCCAGGCCGGTGTCGGTACTTCGAAGGAGGTTTTCCAACGCTTTCACGAAGTTCCTTAATTAAATAACTTCTTTTCTCTGGGGGTGTAGCCCCGCTGACACCTTTCTCGGGACCTACTTGGTTTATAGCATTGATCGTTAAGTGACGAATCTCCTGATGGGTAGTGGATACTCACAGTAGGATCGGGATCCAAATATCATCGTGTGATAAAGCTGAAGGAATCCTACCAAAATTATCACACTCCAAATGGTATGCATCTCATTGCAAATTTCAGTTTCTTTAGAAATTCCCGATATAAATTTTTGCCCCATGCTCTTATGACCTTGGCGTTGGTCAAAATGTCATAAGTCACTTGTCAAGTTCTACCCATCATTATCTTGTTAATTTGAGCCCATCCGTACATATCCCTGACGTTAGCCAAATGATAATACGACTGCCCCAAACTAACTTATCTATCTATGCAACAAATGAATACCCAGCAGCTACCAAACACTATGCCTTGGCATTGGTCAAAATACATAGCTTGAATACTACTGAATACCCAAATGAAATGACGGAGGGCTAAGAATGGTTTTGGCGAAACCATGAATGTAGTGAACTTGATATTATCGAAGGAACCTGACAGCTTTTTAAAAGGAGTGGTTAAAGCTCCGCAATTTAAAAATTATCCTCTGTTTTAAAATAACCGAGTGGTTTCTTTTAAACTATTCCAACGATTCAATTTTGGTTTATTTTCTTTGCATTAATATAATGCGTCCCATCAATTAACTTATCATTGTAGAAAACAACGAAAATACAACGTCCTCTTATGCCATCCGCATTCGCCACTGGGTCACGTCATTCACCTGTTAGGTTACTTAACTAACGACAGAGCGGTGGCTGGGCTAGCGCGGGTGTAAAATATAAGTGACGCCTAATAGCTATCATATATAGATATTGTACATTCGTCAGACGCAATAATAAGCATTCCAGATCACAGATGAACATATTGGATTTTCTACGAATCCGCATTCCTTTTGATCCTACAAAGGAAGACGGATCACACAGTCGCGATGAATAGCCAAAACCCCACCCTAGACCCCTACGGGTACGGCAAACTACCAGCCAAGTACCTGTAAGTCGATGTACAACACCCCACAAGTTGCGGGGAGGCGTAAATATGAAAAATGATCTTGTTTTGTATGCAAACATCGACCAACCGAAGATCTTTTCTAAACGATAATTAACAACAACCATAGAGTTCTTAGCTACTATGTAAAGAGATTATACCTAATGATTCGAGTCCTTCGTCTGTGTGATCTCTACGTCCTCTTCGGCCTCCTTTCCGTGATAGATGATCCACCCGAGAACCCTAATCCAAGCTTTACCTCTAAACTTGAGGTTACTTAGTTTCTCTAGTTGCTAATCAAAGGAACTAAGATGATATAGAGTTAGGTTATGGAGTGTTTAGTCTATTCTAATTCTTGGTCTCAACTCATGAGCGGTAGGATTAGGGTTTGAAGAGAGAGTGAGCTTGAGGAGAGAGAAAGTGGAGATGATAATGAAATGAAAAAGCTTCTCACTTGAATATACGAAGCATAATGAATTATCAAATAAATGAATAAATATGATTATTCACCATGATTCATTAATTCAATATGAGTGATTCATCATATGAGTCATTAAGCAATTAATGATGCATTAATGACATGATGAATCACAAAATATGAGTCACAATTGCAATTAATGAAAATGTCACCTAAACCCTCAAGTCACCATGCTTCTAGAAGCTTCCCGGAAAATTACGAGAACGCCCCTCCCATCCGTGAAAACACGGAAAAACTTTAGACTGTATAAATCCAATAACCCGATACTAGAATCTGGCTTAAACCAAAGACGGCTAGTAAAAACTGTCCGAATGTCGTACGTGCGTTTTAAACACGTATGCGTCCGAACCCTTGTCGTAAAACCATACGACCTCTATATCGTTTCTCCTGGAGTTGGGAAATCTCTGTGTGGGACTCTAAAGACTCGAGTACTACGCTGGCAGTGGGTTTAACCACAGACCGCAAGCGGCACTAGCTGTACGTAACGGTCCCCAGGTAGTTGTCGATAAGAAAGCCGATGAGGTAACCCATCCGTACTCCTACTGAGCCTGTCCTGTGACAATATCCGTGCAGTCCGGTCTGTTTGTCTAAGAGTATCGCATGTATGGTCTAGGGTGGTGGTGGACGTCAGACCCTTAATAACCGTACAAGTCATGTCGGCATGGCTCAAGACCATCCGAGAATCTACTGATCAGTCCATCAGTAATTCTCAATCAGCCCTGGCCAGGGACTTATGGTAATGACCAACCGACCACCGTGCGATATCAACTCCCTATACCGGGAGAGACGAATCCCTAACAGTCGCTCACTGCCTCCACGTGGCTCGGGACTGTGCCCAACTAAAACCTGTTTTCACGACACCTTTGAATCGTGGTAGGGTAGTAATCAAAGCACAGTGGGAACTCACACGAGTCAAATGAAGACCTTAAGTCAACAGACTATCTGCACACATGTCACCTGAGAACTGCTATCTGACGTTAGGTATAATACCATCCAGTCAGTACTCGGCGAGTCCTGTCCGGTGTACTCACACCCAGTGAGCATCTGTATACAATCTTAGGTGCATTCCACCAATAGCTGCGGGACCAGTCCATCACCCCTCCTCAGGGTCTAGATATGTATACACTAGTCTACTCCGGAGTATCGATGCCCAGTCTCGATACTCCTGCGACCAGGGACATCTAAGGATGTGCCTATTGACTATCCACCTCCAACATGTATGACTGCCATCACAACGCCGGTAGTCAGGCAAATACCCTATGGGCTTTATCAACATGTATATATAAATACCAAGTAAAATATATCATACGTTAAGACAAAGACAAACCAAATAGCGTACTATCATATTAAGCAAGACTGTCATGTACATACATATCCCTAGCATCCTATACAATAAAGGCCTCTAGGGCATATATATCCAACAATCTCCCACTTGCACTAAGGCCTATAATTGGCGCAATGAGTACCCACAGTCTGTACTGGGTCCAGTTGCTGGTACCTCATGCCCAACATCTCAAACAGCCACTCGAACTGCACTTGAGGGATGGCCTTGGTGAATGGTTCTGCCGTGTTGTCTTTTGTGTCCACTCTCCGTATCTCGATCTCCCGACGATCCACGATCTCCCTGATCAGGTGAAACCGCCTTAAGATATGCTTGGATTTCTGATGGGACCTTGGTTCCTTTGCTAATGCTATATCCCCATTGTTATCACAATACAAAGGTATTGTATTGGCAATGGACGGAACCACCTGAAGTTCAGAGATGAACTTCCTCATCCAGACAGCCTCTTTTGCGGCTTCACTAGCAGCTATATACTCAGCCTCCATAGTTGAGTCTGCGACGGTATCCTGTTTGGAACTCCTCCAACATACCGCCCCTCCATTGAGGGTAAACACAAAACCCGAAATGGATTTAGAATCGTCTATGTCACTTTGGAAGCCGGAGTCGGTAAAAGCCTCTATCTGGAGGTCCCCATTACCGTAAACTAAGAACATCTCCTTAGTCCTTCTTAGGTATTTGAGAATGTTCTTTACCGCTATCCAATGTTTCTCACCTGGGTCAGACTGATACCTGCTTACCACACTTAGTGCGTAAGCTACATCCGGTCTGGTACATAACATCGCATACATTATAGATCCTACTGCCAAAGCGTAGGGTATAATGCCCATGCGAACCCTCTCTTCATCGGTCTTTGGAGACATCTATTTGGAGAGGGTGATTCCGTGACAAGCGGGCATATTACCGCGCTTGGAATCTTCCATACTAAATCTCTTTAGTATAGTGTCAATATACTTGGACTGTGAAAGTCCCAACATTCTATTAGATCTATCACGATAGATCTTAATGCCCAGAATATATGATGCATCTCCCAAGTCTTTCATAGAGAATTTTTGTGACAAGAAGAGTTTTACTGATTGTAGCATAGGGATATCATTCCCTATCAGTAGTATGTTGTCGACGTATAAAACGAGGAAGACTACTGCTTTTTCTACAATCTTCCTATAAATACATGGCTCATCTACATTTTTGATAAAGTCAAATTCTTTGACTGCCTCATCAAAGCAGATGTTCCAACTCAGCGATACTTGCTTTAATCCATAAATGGATTTAAGCAACTTGCACACTCTTCCGCTGCTCCCACTGTCTAAGAAACCTTCTGGTTGATCCATGTAAACACTCTCTTCTAAATGTCCATTTAGAAAAGCTGTTTTTACGTCCATCTGCCAGATTTCATAGTCATGGAAGGCAGCAATCGCAAGCAGGATCCGAATGGATTTAAGCATAGCTACAGGTGAAAAGGTTTCATCATAGTCCAATCCTGGTCTTTGACGAAAACCTTTTGCAACGAGTCTAGTTTTGTAGGTTTCCACTTGTCCAGATGCACCAATCTTCTTTTTGAAGATCCATTTGCATCCAACTTGTTTTACACCAGGAGGAGCAACTTCTAAAGTCCATACATTATTGGTGTACATGAATTCCATTACGGATCTCATAGCATCCAACCATTTCATCGAGTCGCTACTCGTGATAGCCTGCTGAAAACTGGTAGGCTCATCATCATCGATGATGCAATCCTCTCGATCCCTATCTAGAAGAAAACCATAGTATCTTTCAGGAGGATGAGAAAGCCTACTAGATCTGCGGAGTGGCGTTGGTTCGTCATGTTAAATTGAAATCTGAGGTTCTACTAAGTCCTCGGTAGCAGTTTGAGGTTCTGGAATCTCTTCTAGCTCTACCGCACTCTCACTAATTTCTTTTGAAAGAAATTCGCTTTCTAAGAAGACAATGTGGCGAGCGACAAACACCTTTTGTTCTTCAGGTAGACCATATACCCCCTTGAATGCTTGGGGTATCCCACAAACTTGCATAAAACCGATCGTTCCTCGAGTTTGTCCGGATTATGCTTTTTAACATATGCCGGACACCTCCATATCTTGATATACTTGAGATATTGTCTCTTCCCGCTCCACATTTCATATGGAGTGGTAGGCACAGACTTAGTTGGAACTCTATTCAATAGGTATGCTGCTGTTCTAGAGCAAATCCCCAGAAGGAAAGTGGCAACTCAGCACTACTCATCATTGAACGCACCATATCTAATAGCATGCGATTCCTCCTTTCTGATACACCATTATGCTGAGGTGTATAAGGCGGAGTAAGCTGAGAGAGAATTCCATTCTCTTTTAAGCACTCAAGGAAACTGGTACTTAAGTATTCTCCACCTCGATCAGATCGAAGTGTCTTGATGCTTTTACCAGTTTGTTTCTCTACTTCATTTTTATACTCCTTAAACTTCTCAAAAGCCTCGGATTTATGCTTCATTAAGAACACATGTCCATACCTAGAGAAGTCGTCAGTAAAAGTGATGAAGTAGGAGCGACCGCTTCGTGCATGCGTAGACATCGGACCACATACATCACTGTGTATAAGTCCCAAGAGTTCTGTGGCTCTTTCTCCATGTCCGGTGATGGAGATTTGGTCATTTTTCCTCTGATACATAATTGACAAGTAGCATATGATGAATATTTAAACGGATCTAAATATCCACCTTTATGTAACTTAGTCAACCTTGTTTCATTTATATGACCAAGTCTACAATGCCATAGGAAGGCTTGATTTGAATCCGGAGCCTTTCTTTTAAGCGTGTTTTGAATATTGAAAATTTGAGGTTGATTAAGTATGTATATGCCATTTTCCAGTGTGCCAGACCCGATCAGTTCTTGATTTAGGAGAATGTTCATGACATTTCTTTCAAGCGCAAAATTATATCCTTCATTCGATAATAAAGATACCGATATAATATAACACAACATACTGGGAATACAAAAACAGCTGTACAATACCAAAATGTGCCCACTAGTCAACCCTACGTGATATTCCCCTATTGCAATTGCATCTACATGCATTCCATTGCCCATCCGGAGAGTCATATCACCTGTCCCCAGTGCTCTACTATTTCTCAGATCCTGCAATGAATTACAGATGTGAAAACCAAAACCGGTATCAAGTACCCATGATGTAGAGTTAACTGAAAGTCAATTTTCGATTACAAACACACCTAAAGTAGAAGCAATCGCTTGCTTCATGTCCTTGGCTTTGAAGGCCTGACAATCCTTCTTCCAGTGCCCTTGCTTGTGACAATAAAAGCACTCGTTCTTTTCTGTCATCACCTTTCCTGCCTTATTCGTTCCCTGCACCTTCTTGACCCCACCTTTCGGTTTGGTGGCTTTCATCTTCTTCTTCCCTTTAGCTTTCGCTTTAGATTTAGAAGAAGATGATTGGCCAACATACAGAACGGGGGTCTTCTCCTTTTTCAAGGAGGTCTCTGCTACCCTCAACATATTGAGGAGCTTTGGAAGATCAGCTTCCATTTCGTGCATGTTGAAGTTCAGCACGAACTGAGAGAAGGTGTGGGGAAGGGACTGCAAAATCAAGTCGATATACAAATCATTCTCTAGCACGCATCCCAGGTTTGCGAGTTCCTCAATGAGGCTGATCATTTTGAGGACGTGCTCTCCTACAGGCGATCCTGGAGCTAACCTCATCTGGAAGAGTTTCCTTGAGGTTTCGTACCTCGCGATACGGGAGTGCTCCCCATACAATTCTTTGACATGGAGAAAGATGGATATAATATCCATACTCTCGTGCTGTTTCTGGAGTTCATTGTTCATGGATGCCAGCACGATACACTTAGCTCGCTCACAGTCTAGATCCCAGGTTTTGCGAACTTCCTTGTCCACAACTGAGGAATCCGGTCCTGGGATAAGGGGAGGAACAACGGTGGTAACATATGCTACTTTGTCATAAGTCAGTACAATGTTGACGTTCCATAGCCAATCTTTATAGTTCTGCCCGGTCAGTATATTTTTTTCAAGTAATAGTTTTAGTCCTGTCATGGTAGCTGCTAGAGAGAGAGAAAAGAAAACACACAGCATATGCTCTTGCAAGTTTAGATTGGTTTATTAATTTATCTAAACAGGATGGCTCCCACTGTTTCCTCAAATCCTTCTTCAAAACCTAAAAGAAGAACTAGTCAGGATTTAATCACACGTTACAATACTTGCTTAACCTTTCAGCCAGGCCAGTGTTGGTACTTCGAGGGAGGTTTTCCAACGCTTTCGCGAAGTTCCTTAATTAAATAACCTCTTTTCCCTGGAGGCGTAGCCCCTCTAACACCTTTCTAGTCACTTACTTGGTTTACAGCATTGATTGTTAAGTGAGAAAAATTCCCGAGAGTAATCCTACTCATCAGTGGGATCGGGATGCAACTATAATTGTATGATGCACTAGATGGAAGCCACTCTAGTCACCACACTCCAGAAGGTATGCGAAATTCTGCAAGTTTCCTTTATGTTTGAAACTCCCGATGTGATTTTTACCCCAAGCTCTTATGACCTTGACGTAGGCCAACAAATCATAAGACGCAAGTCAAGTTCTACCCTTCGTTGTCCTGATCAATTTAGGTACATCGTAGATGCCCTTGACGTAGGCCAACAAGGCTGTACATCTGTCCTAAACTAATGC
Organism: Agapanthus africanus; assembly: GCA_030015575.1. Classification (NCBI taxonomy): domain Eukaryota; kingdom Viridiplantae; phylum Streptophyta; class Magnoliopsida; order Asparagales; family Amaryllidaceae; genus Agapanthus; species Agapanthus africanus. Next base: position 316,094,142 of record CM057346.1, on the reverse strand, counting down.
ATCTATCTATGCAACAAATAGGCAAACACACTGCTTCCATACACTATGCCTTGACTAGGCCAACAAGCATAGCATGAATACGATGTGTTGTCTATTTGAAACGACGGAGAGTTACGGCTGGTTTTTGGCAAAAACCGTTAACGTAGTGAACTTGATATGATCGAAGGAACCAAGATAGCCTTTATTAAAAGGAGTGGTTTAAGCTCCGCATTTAAAATTTTCTTTTTGAAGAAAACCGAGTGGTTTTGAAATTGTTCCAACGATTCAGTTTAGGTTTTATTTTCTTTGCATTAATAAATAATGCGTCCCATCATTAACCTATCATTACAGATAACAACGAAAATACAAAGCCCTCTTATGCCATCCGCATTCGCCTCTGGGTCCCGTCTTCACCCGTTAGGTTACTTAACTAACGACAGAGCGGGGGCTGGGCTAGCGCGGGTGTAAAACATAAGTGACGTCTAAATAGCTATCATATATAGATATTGTACATTCGTCAGACGCAATAATAGGCATTCCAGAACACAGATAAACTTTATTGGATATGCAAGCAATCCGCGTTTCATTTGAGCCTGTCACGAAAAACGGATTACACAGTTATGATGAATAGCCATTACCCCACCCCAGACCCCTACGGGTACGGCAAACTACCCGCCAAGTACCCGAAGTGAAGCGCTCCCTCAACAACGTGAGTAGGCCACTAAACACTTCGAAATACCCGGTAGTTTGTGCACCCCACCTTGGGTCTATCCTAGGAGCAAAAACAGTAAAAAGAAATAATACAACGGTGGCTACAACCGCAACCTAGATGTGCCCCGCAAAATAATAGTACAGCTTATTACAATTATATCGAATGAATTAATATAATAACCCATCACATAACCACGGCTAATCATCACAACATTCCAATACAGTTCATATTCACAAACAGTTAAAACAACATCACAGATATGTGCAACCCCCTGCCAACCGTCATACTAGCAGTTAGGAGAGGTTTACAAACACATAATACAGTTCACAGATATAATCAAACAAGCAAACATCGTATAATTTCGATCGATTAAACACCTTAGATTCTACTCCAAATCTTCTCTGTAAAACTGAAACTTGAGCAGAAAATAAATTATTCCAGAAAATACAAAATATCACAAAAGATCCACAGGGAAAAACTGGGCTTGAATCGGCTCGAACTCGGCCGCGGATCCGCGGCGGATCGGTGGGATCGGCCGCGGATCCGCGGCTCAGTGGTCGATTCAGGAGCTCATTTTTTTTAAGCGTTCTTATATTTTCATGTGGGTTATTCTGGAGGTCCCTGAAAAATTTTTGGACCTCATTTTAAAAACGACAGAAACTATGTGATATCGGGATACATTCCGGTTTGTTTTGCGTTCGAAATTCATACGACTTTGCAAATGAGTTAATTATTGTTTAGTGAGGCTCTGATACCACTGTAAGTCGATGTACAACACCCCACGAGTTGCGGGGAGGCGGAAATATGTAAAACGATCTTGTTTTGTATGCAAATATCGACCAACCGAAGATCTTTTCTAAACGATAATTAACAACAACCATAGAGTTCTTAGCTACTATGTAAAGAGATTATACCTAATGATTCGGGTCCTTCGACTTTGTGATCTCTACGTCCTCCTCGGCCTCCTTTCCGTGATAGATGATCCACCCGAGAACCCTAATCCAAGCTTTACCTCTAAACTTGAGGTTACTTAGTTTCTCTAGTTGCTAATCAAAGGAACTAAGATGATATAGAGTTAGGTTATGGAGTGTTTAGTCTATTCTAATCCTTGGTCTTAACTCATGAGTGGTAGGATTAGGGTTTGAAGAGAGAGTGAGCTTGAGGAGAGAGAAGGTGGAGATGATAATGAAATGAAAAAGCTTCTCACTTGAATATATGAAGCATAATGAATTATCAAATAAATGAATAAATATGATTATTCACCAGGCTTCATTAATTCAATATGAGTGATTCACCATATGAGTCATTAAGCAATTAATGATGCATTAATGATGCATTAATGACATGATGAATCACACAATATGAGACACAATTGCATTTAATGAAAATGCCACCTAAACCCTCAAGTCACCATGTTTCTAGAAGCTTCCCGGAAAATTACGAGAACGCCCCTCCCATCCGTGAAAACACGGAAAAACTTTAGACTGTATAAATCCAATAACCCGATACTAGAATCTGGCTTAAACCAAACACAGCTAGTAAAAACTGTCCGAATGTCGTACGTGCGTTTTAAACACGTATGCATCCGAACCCTTGTCGTAAAACCATACGACCTCTATATCGTTTCGCCTGGAGTTGGGAAATCTCTGTGTGGGATTCTAAAGACTCGACTACTATGCTGGCAGTGGGTTTAACCACAGACCGCAAGCGGCACTAGCTGTACGTAATGGTCCCCAGGTAGTTGTCGATAAGAAAGCCAATGAGGTAACCCATCCGTACTCCTACTGAGCCTGTCCTGTAACAATATCCGCGCAGTCCGGTCTGTTCGTCTAAGAGTATCGCATGTATGGTCTAGGGAGGTGGTGGACGTCAGACCCCTAATAACCGTACAAGTCGTGTCGGCATGGCTCAAGACCATCCGAGAATCTACTGATCAATCCATCAGTAATTCTCAATCAGCCCTGGCCAGGGACTTATAGTAATGACCAACAGATCACCTGCGATATCAGCTCCCTATACCGGGAGAGACGAATCCCTAACAGTCGCTCACTGCCTCCATGTAGCTCGGGACTATGCCCAACTAAAACCTGTTTGCACGATACCTTTGAATCGTGGTAGGGTAGTAATGAAAGCAAAGTGGGAACTCACACGGGACAAATTACGACCTTAAGTCAACGGACTATCTGCACACATGTCACCTGAGAACTGCTATCTGACGTTAGGTATAATACCATCCAGTCAGTTCTCGGCGAGTCATGTCCGGTGTACTCACACCCAGTAAGCATCTGTATACAATCTTAGCTGCACTCCACCAATGGCTGCGGGACCAGTCCATCGCCCCTCCTAAGGGTCTAGATATGTATACACTAGTCTACTCCGGAGTATCGATGCCCAGTCTCGATACTCCTGCGACCAGGGACATCTGAGGATGTGCCTATTGACTATCCAGCTCCCACAAGTATGACTGCCATCACAACGCCGGTAGTCAGGCAAACACCCTATGGGCTTTATCAACATGTATATATAAATACCAAGTAAAATATATCATACGTTAAGACAAAGACAAACCAAATAGCGTAATATCATATCAAGCAAGGCTGTCATGTACATACATATCCCTAGCATCCTATACAATGAAGGCCTCTAGGGCATATATATCCAACAGTACCCGAAGTGAAGCGGCCTCCCTCAACAACGTGAGTAGGACACTAAACACTTTAAGGTACCCGGTAGTTTGTGTACCCCATCTTGGGTCTATCCTAGGAGCAAAAATTAGTAAATGAAATAATACAATGGTGGCTACAACCGCAACCTGGATGTGCCCCGCAAAAGAATATTACAACAATTTACAAATTACATTTGAATGAAAGAAACACTCGTCTCACATCCCCGGCTATCCATTCCCGACAATCCAACAAGTCCACAAACACAAACCATTATAGAAATGTGCATACTCCTGCTAACCGACATACTAGCAGTTAGGGGAGCTTTACGAACACATTATAAAAATCACATATATAATCAAATTAGCCAAACATCGTAGAATTTCGATCGAGCAAACACAAATGATTCTACTCCAAAAACTTCTCTGTGCACCTGAGACTTGAGCAGAAAAAAATATCCCAGAAAAAACAAAATCAACACAGAAGAGTTACTAGGGAATTTTAGGCTGACTCGGTCGCAACTCGGCGACGGATCCGCGGCGGATCGCTTGGATCTGCAGCGGATTGGTCGAGTTAGAACCCCAAATTTCTCCAGTAACCTTAAGTTTTCTTGCTTGTATTTTTAAGGGTCCCTGAAAAAATTTTAGATCCTGTCTTAAAAACGACAAAAACTTGGTGAAAAAGTCGTGTTTTCGGGATTTTTTCGCGATCGAATTTCCAACGACTTTGCTAATAAGTTAGTTATGGTTTAGCGAGTCTCTGATACCACTTTAAGTCGACGTTAGACACCCCACGAGTTGTGGGAAGGCGGAATAGGTAAAACAATCATTTTTTTTTAAAACAAACATCGACTAACTTACGGATCTTTGCCAAACCATAACTGTTTCCTGATTTAAAATCAGGAAAGCTTATGGAAAAAGCTTGAGAAGAGGGTCACGTGCTTACACGTGACCAGCAGTCACGTGTTGGTACGTGACACCCAAAAGTACCGGCAAAGCAAGTTCAGCTTCCTGACTACATCAAAGAAAAAGGGCTTAAGAAAGGGTCACGTGCTCCCACGTGACCAGGGTCACGTGTTGGCACGAGACATTTTAAAGCGGATTCAAAGGCACATCGGTTCCCTGATCAAGTCAAGAAAAAAGAGTCCAGACCAGGGTCACGTGCTCACACGTGACCAGGGGTCACGTGATGGCACGTGACGGTTAAGCAACAATCAGAAGACAGCGCAAAAAGAAAGAAGAAGGCTCATTCCAAAGGGGGTCACGTGCCCACACGTGACCATGGGTCACGTGGTCACACGTGACCGGCTTTCAAAGCCCATTTTGTCAACAGAATTAAATTCTGAAAGAGATTCAAATCTTTCCAAAGGAAAGCGACTATCTGGAACCAATCGAATTAAAGATTCAGAGGTGATGAAATATCATCTATCTATGGGAAAATCTCGGGTTTGGAAAGATTTCTCCTTTAAATCTAACCGAAACAACAAAGGAGAATCCCGGGACTTGAAATCCAATGGTGAATAAAATTCACCTAATAATCCAAAGGTCCAGAACGAATGATGGATGCAAATCAAATCTCTCAATGAAGATTCGTAAAAAAACTAATTGACTCGGCTGCTTCTCCTATAAATAGGAGCCAAGAGACATAAAAAAGAGAGATACGCAGAGGGAAGAAAAGAGAGAGAGCCTGGATACTTCGAGGAACTTGGATCTTCTGCAAAAGAAAATCCTAGGTAAGAAATGGAGGGCTCCTTGAAGGAAAAGAGAATTTAATTCTCAACAGAGTTTAACTCTGATATATAAAACAGAAGAACATATTTCTTCTCTCTTTGATAGAGGATCTGCAAAGTGCACATCTCCCCTTGAGGTTGAGAATTTAATTCTCAATGGGTCGAGATCCTGCCATGCAGATCCAAAATATAGAGAGGGAATGGAAGCACGAGAATTTAATTCTCACAGAACTATAGGAATTTAATTCCTTTAAAATAAAACTAGGGCTTGACCCTGCGTTATGGGAATTTAATTCCTTCAGAACAAAAAGAAACAGGGTTTAACCCTGATTAAGAACCTAGTTCTGTTGGAACAGCAGGGATTTAATTCCCTTGATCATAATTTAACAGTGAGTGGGAATTTAATTCCTTAAGAGCTTTTATTAGGGTTTAACCCTATTCAGTTCTTCACATATATGAAGAATTTAATTCCTATGGAAAATTCAGGGTCCAACCCTATTCAGAATATAAATCTTTAAGAGGAAGTAGGAATTTAATTCCTCTGAAATTACTGTCAGGGTTTAACCCTACGAGGAATTTAATTCCTGGAAAAGATTAACAGATCCTTTAAACAATATACATAGAGGCAGGGTCACGTGTCACCACGTGACCCCCCCAGGAGATCTACAGAAAACCCCTTTGAGGCAGCACCCCACGTGACCCACGTGACCCTTGACAGAAGCTTTAATACACAGGCATTTGAATGCCCATCACGTGATGGCACGTGATGCTCTGAAAGATGCGATAATCTCAGCAGAATAAATGAAGGGAGGGCGCTCTCACGTGCTGCCACGTGACCCCTCTTGCCTTAGTGTTTAACACTAAATTGAAACTCTCGAACCCAGTGTTAAAACACTGTTGGGCCTTAGTGTTCAACACTAATCAAAAAGCTTTATTTGCAGTGTTCAACACTGATCTGTTTTAGTGTTTAACACTAATTTGAAAAGCCTTGTTGCTGGTGTTTAACACCAATTATCTTTTAGTGTTAAACACTAACTTGTCAACCTCATTCCCAGTGTTCAACACTGATTGCTATGTAGTGTTTAACACTAGGCTTTGGCCCAATTGGCTAAATGGATAGAGGCAAAGCCTCTCCTGATTGGACTTAGCCCAGGCTGGCCATAAGTCCTCAATTCGTAATCAACTGGGCCAGTGGGCTCATAACATAATTAATTGGTCTTGATCCCAAATTGGGCCAAGGACTATTTAATCCACCCCGGTTCTAGGGTACATCTCTTCACTCCTTTGATACTTGGCATTGTAATCCCTCAATGTCTTCAAAGAGGAAACGGGTCCCGACGACCATACATTGATATGGACTGCGGGGTCCTTAAACCCGTGTTTAATGCAAAATTCCTGGTTACATGGAACGCGGATAATGTCACTCTTTGACCCCGTGGAAAACGTCCAGAGCGGAGCCTGGTCCTCACAGAGCACGGCAGTGAACCCGTGTGAAGCATCCAGAGCACATACCGGACTGTGGGATCCTTAAACCCATGGACTACGACGTCCTTAACCTTGACCGAGATGTCTTAAAACTAACAATGGACTGTGGGGTCCTTAAACCCATGGACTACGACGTCCTTAACCTTGACCGAGATGTCTTAAAACTAACAATGGACCGCAATGTCCTTAAACTACCCATGGACCGCAATGTCCTTAAACTACCCATGGACCGCAATGTCCTTAAACTAGAACAATAGAGCCCCGCATGCTCTTCTGTCGGATCTAAACGGTCCCGTTTAAGTTGATCTTAGCCTTAAAGATGGCTAACGTATCCTTAAATCTTCAAACAGAGTGGACTATAAATCCCCCCAATTAACTCTGGCTCGAGGGTACATCCCTGAACTCCTCTGACATCCGTCGTTGTAATCCTTCAACGTCGTCAGAGAGGTGACGGGTCCCGACGGCCATACATTTAATGGACCACTAGGTCCCTAAACTGGAACATTAACAGCCAATTGCTCTTTTGTCGGATCTAAACGATCCCGTTAAGTTGATCTTAGTCTCAAAATTAGACTAAAGTATCCTTAACAAACGTTTGAGTTGATCTTAGCCTCAAGTATGGCTGACGTATCCTCAAACCAAACCCCCAAACCCAAATCTAAGATAATACGGATTTGGACTAGTCCACGCCCTACGGGCGACGACATAACTCAGTCTCCGTAAACAATCCACGGGCAACAAAACACAAAACAAACACCCACGACATGAAGTGACCATCTTGAGAAGGAGAAAGTTGTTACCGCAATGCGGTAGCGTAATTAACTGCAGGGGCTTGCGCCTGCAGGGAAGAGCGTCCCCACAATCAAAAACCCCTCAAACGAGGGGGAATCTGACGAAGTCTGCTACATCGGACGCATCCGTCTAAACATTCGATACACGGTGCCATTAATCAACTTGGCATCTTCGGAGAGGTGGACGGATAGCACCAATTAGCATCTGCCCCGAATTTCAGGCGAGACGTCCATGTCTCGGCCGCCGTTCGGAGGGGAACAGATTCTGGCACGCCCGGTGGGACCTTTTCCTCTTTCCACTCCACACTTCGTATGTCGTGACGCGCGAACCAATCGCGGTTCGCTAATGGTTGCCCTTGGGTTTCAAGATACTAAGAATTGGCGTCTCGCTTATTGCAGAAAGCAAAGGATCGATGGCTTCTACTTCCGTGAAATTCTCCAACTGCTCAGACTGCAATTGCAACCAATGCTCTGCCTCGCCAGGAGGTATAGCCTACGGACCCCAAGCTGCTTTGCTATTCACAATGCCCGTGGAACAGGTCACTCGCGCCACCACAGGATTGTTCTTTAGGACCATGCTCCCGCCGACAAACTTCACCGCTCTAGTGCTGACAACGGAAGCTCTCAAGAAGTCGGTCTTTGATCGTCTTACCCCTGTCGCGGCTCCTCTCAACGATTCGCCCAACATCAACGCCTCGGTCTTCTCTAGATTGGGCCGGAAATCCTGCGAACTCATCGTGGGGCCTACAATCTCAGAGAAGGCTGCTTCTAAGAAGGTGGCCGCTCCTGCCCCCGAAGTCATCAAGGCAGCTTCTCCGGCCAAAAGGTCGGTCTTTACAAGATTGACGGCTTCAGCTCCCGCTCCTGCTGCCCAAAGGACATCGGTCTTTGACAGGCTAATACCAACAGCGAACCCCCACCCAGACTGGGGGCAAGACGAAACCATTCTTACCGCTGACCCTACGCCGTCCGCTCGACACGCTCGACGTCGCCATTGGCGCCGAGTAAGGAAGGCTGGGGGCAACTCCCCCTCCGGGTTGACTCCATCGGCCCCGGTGACAGAAGTTAATGCTGCTGTTCCAACTGGGAACAGCTTCGAAATGCTAAATAAGGTGCGAAGGAATTCTGCTACTGCAGTGCTGAAGAGGTCTCCTCCCCCATTAAAAAAGGTTGTGGAAATAAAACCCGAGCAGCCCCGATCTCCTCAACGGCTGTCTTCCAAAATCTATAAAGTTTGGCGGCAGGCCCGAGACTCGATCATCGATCCAAACTTCTCCCGCCAGCACAAGAAGCTGAAAATCCAACCGGAAGCTGGTCACCAGGCTAAACCCCAAAAGGCTGTTGATCAACTGGCCCATAAAAGGAGGAGGCCAAAGAAGACCCCCAAGCATGCAACGACGGCTAAAAGCACTGAGCCCAGACGCCCTAAGTCTGGGGGCATGGTGGTGCACACTGTTTACGTGGCCTCTGGAAAAGAGGAAAGCCGCACTTCTATGGGCCACCGACCGCTAACCCGATCCGTGACGAAAGCCCAGGAGCAGCAACAAAAGCTTCAGGAAATGATGAATGCTATGGCCGCACTTACTGGGCTAAAAGAAAACCCAGAAACGTCCTCAGACGCGCGCCAGGAGGAAGAAACCGACACTGAATTCCTTCGCCGGATACTGGAGAAAAAGGACAAAGAAGCTGCTGAACAGGCGGCCAACATACAATGTATGGGCCTTCTCTTCCAAGATATGATAGGAATGATGATCCAGCAGGACTTACCCGCCGAGGATCCCCCTATCGTTCTTGAAGACGACCGAGGAGAAACGTCAAATCCACTACCAGCCCTCTCAACGGCCAAGGAGGAGGCAATCTCTAAGGCTGACTTGGTTGACTACATAGCCCAGCAAATCCAGGTTCATCACGCGACTGAGGCAGCTGGTCAAGTCGTGAAAACGGGGCGGCCGTATCCGAGCTGGTACGACCAAATCAAATACCCGCCAGGCTATACGATACCAAAATTCCACGTGTACAAGGGGACCGGCAACCCCCATCAACATGTCGCCCAGTTCCGGGCCCTCTGCGGTAACACCGGCGGTGATGATAAACTGTTGCTCCGCCAGTTCGTGGGCAGCCTATCAGAAACTGCGTTCGAATGGTATTCAGAACTCCCGAACAATTCTATCAAAACGTTCGCTGAAATGGAGTTGTTGTTCACTCAGCGATTCGCGAGTGCCAGCGAACGCACTCCAATAACTGCACTGATTAACGCCAGGGTAAAACCAGGCGAAACCTGGGTCCAGTATGCTATACGCTGGCGGAATTTGTGGTCGAGATGCGAGCAACGCATTGAGGAAGCACCTGCGGTGGGCATGTTTGTGGGAACTCTAGACCCTCACGCAACTATCTCCCAGTTTATGATGTTCTTTAAGCCAACCACATTCCAGGCTTTAATCGACAAGTTGGCTCAGATGGACCAGATGGGTCATAGACCACCTCCCCCGAAGTCGGAACCTCAGAATGACAAGGGTAAAGGAAGGGCAACCTTTGTTGCGAATGCCCAACAACAACCTAACGTCCCGAAACCGGTAGATCAACTGGAGGAAAGACGTCGGTATTATAATGAGAAGATGAAGCGTCCCTACTCGTTCCCACGGGACAAGACGAAACGGTTATTCGAGCTGGCAATACGCAACAGACTTATAAACCCACCAAATCCAAGGCGACCGCCGCAACCCACCGAGGTGAATAACCCTAACTATTGCCCTTACCATCAAACGGTAGGCCATCCGATTGAAGATTGCTTCGTCTTCAAATGATGGATTGAAGACCAGTACCTCCAGGGGAAGTTTGTACTGTCCGAAAAGTGGAAGGTGAACCCACCACAACCGCATACTCCTAAGAAAGCAGATACACCGGGGGCAACCTGCTCCTTTATTGAAGAAGCTCCATGGGAGGTCGTGCTATCAACTAAAACCAAAAGAATGCTGAGAGACCTTCATGCATGCCCTGCGATCGAATGGATGGACCCTCTTGAACCTCAAATTATCGAAGGGATGCTAAGGCGCCGCCCAACTACAAAGACTCGCGATAAGAGCCCAAATACTCACGCCCAATCGTCAAAATCTTCGAAGAAAAAGAAGAAGAAATCCAAGAAGCCCGTGAAGCTTGGAAACGAGCACACGAACTTGCAGAAGCAAATCGACGCGCTGGAAGAATACAATCAAAAGGCGCGAACTCCTGTCACACTGCAAGAGTTCCTCAACCACATCTTTCAAGAGGAAGATGATGGAGAGAGCTCGTCGGATGAATCCGAAGGATATGTGGCGAGTTGTAACGTAATCTCCCACTCGTTTACCGATGATGGGAAACTCCTGGCACTAAGAAGCAGGAGGCAGAGCCTGTACCAGAGCGTGCATGGCCAACAGACGAAATGATCGACGCTTTTCTAGACGAGATTCGTCTAAAATGTAAAGCGGACCAGGAGCGTGAGATGGCCACATCGGAAGGAGCCAAATGCGGGCAACTGAACGAAAGAGTTGAACTACCAGAGCGAAAGGCATCCGAAGTAGACAAGAAGATATTCAAGACGAGAAAAAGGTTTGCCAAAGCCATGTCAATGGGGATGAAGCTACCGCCCTCGGAAGGAAACACGCACGATGGGGTGGAGAGGCACCCTGATTATTGCGCATGTCACCGGAAAATATCACACCCCACAGAGGAGTGTGACGCCTTTAAGATATGGTGTCAAGGATATGTTGCTCGTCGGCAACATGTTAAGCGCATGAAACGCAAGAGCCGTCGGGAGCGAAGAAGTACTATCGATGGGCACGACAGAACTACTGGTGTAGGGTGTTTTTCGTCACCCCATTGAGATGGGAATACGCGCGCGCTTGTCAGGCGTACTACAGATTCCCCCGGCCTAGGGTAGGCCGGGGTTTAATGATGGTGGGGATCCGAATCTCCGGCAGCCGCGGACTAAGCTGCCGTTAATTACCCATCGCCTTTGGGGCGAGGGAACCTCCGATTAACGGGTTAAACTGGTCATGCGAACTCAATGTGCAGTATACGTGTGTTCAATTCTGAAAGGGGGGTTTGGATATATCGGGAGCCACGCAGAGTTTTTACGGGGGTCCCGCTACCCAGATAGCGGGCTGGGGGTCAAGGGGGCTAGCAGCCCTCTTGAGGGGTGCGGGGCAGCGCCCCGTTAGAAATTTTTTTCTAACAGGGACAGTGTCGTGGAGTACGTGTATGTATAAATTTGTATACATATGTATATGTGTATATATGTACACAAAAGAGGAGGAAAAGACATCCAAGGGATGCGCAGGTGCGCAAGCGCGCGCGCCACGTGTCGGCACGCGGGCGACTTGCGCACTTGCGCAAGCGCGCGCGCCACGTGTCGGCACGCGGGCGACTTGCGCAGTTGCGCAGTTGCGCAAGCGCGCGCGCCACGTGTCGGCACGCGGGCGACTTGCGCACTTGCGCAGTTGCGCAAGCGCGCGCGCCACGTGTCGGCACGCGGGCGACTTGTGCACTTGCGCAGTTGCGCAAGCGCGCGCGCCACGTGTCGGCACGTGGGCGACTTGCGCACACAACAGGCTTTTAGCCTAAAAAGATTTCTCTGAAGAGAAATCAAAGAGGAGTTAGACTCCTGAGTGTTTTTTTTTTTTTTGGGTTAATGGAAGGGTTCTTCTTCTTCCTCCTGTTGCTTGCTGGATCTTGAAGATCAAGAGATGTAAAATCTCAAAATCTCTCCTTTTTAAGATCTGATGGCAGATCCAAGTTCCCCTTTGTGGGTTTTGTGGTGGAAAACTATTTAGTTTTGAAAAAGGAAGAGTAAAACTCTTGATTTAATTCAAGAGAAAGAAGAAGGTTTTGGAACCTTGAAGAAGGAAGAAAGAGCTCAGCTCTAATTTTTTTTTGGAGAGAGAAAAAGTTGTGAGATATTTTCATTATCTTTGCCTTTATAGGCCATACATTTTACACATAGCCCCTTGGGCTTCATAAAATGGCATTTTGCCTATCCCATGGCTCATGTGCCATTTCTTTTTGCACATAAGCCATGGGCTTTACAAAATTTTGGCTTTATGCCTATTTTTCTTACATTTATCCATAAAATAAAATAAAAGAAAATACAACAAAATTATTTATTACAAAATTTTTATCTTGGCATGGGAGGAGGCCGGCCGCTTCATGTTCGGGCTCGACCCGGGCATGGGCCTACTGGATCTGGGTTTGGGCCCACTTGGCTTGGGGTTGACTTTGATTTTGACTTGGTCAACCGGGGTGTAAATTTTTACCCCAACAAATTGCCCCCCATCAATAAATGCACACCACATATGTGGGTCGTGTGCATGAAATTGATGGATCTTCTTTCACGCGGAGGCGACTTGGTTTGGTTCCCGCTTTTTGGGAAGCTGGCACTGCCCTTTTTACGACATGGACGGTCGTTGCTTGACATGTCTCCGAGACGGAGTGTCCGTGATAGACGTTTTCCCTGGCCCGGAGTTATCTGGTTCCCGCTTTGTAGGAATCCTGCGCTGCCCTTTTTGTGACTTGGACGGTCGGTGCTGCCCTTTTAGCGACTTGGACGGTCGGTGCTGCCCTTTTAGCGACATGGGCTGTCGATGCTGCCCTTTTAGCGACTTGGACGGTCGTTGCTGCCCTTTTAGCGACTTGGACGGTCGGTCCTGCCATTCTAGCGACGTGGACGGTCGATGCTACCCTTTTTACGACTTGGACGGTCGTTGCTGCCCTTTTAGCGACGTGGACGGTCGATGCTGCCCTTTTAGCGACGTGGACGGTCGATGCTACCCTTTTTACGACTTGGACGGTCGTTGCTGCCCTTTTAGCGACGTGGACGGTCGATGCTGCCCTTTTAGCGACGTGGACGGTCGATACTGCCCTTTTTACGACTTGGACGGTCGATGCTGCCCTTTTAGCGACTTGGACGGTCGTTGCTGCCCTTTTAGCGACTTGGACGGTCGGTGCTACCCTTTTTACGACTTGGACGGTCGTTGCTGCCCTTTTAGCGACGTGGACGGTCGATGCTGCCCTTTTAGCGACGTGGACGGTCGATACTGCCCTTTTTGCGACTTGGACGGTCGATGCTGCCCTTTTAGCGACTTGGACGGTCGTTGCTGCCCTTTTAGCGACTTGGACGGTCGGTGCTGCCCTTTTAGCGACGTGGACGGTCGATTCTGCCCTTTTAGCGACGTGGACGGTCGATTCTGCCATTTTAGCGACGTGGACGGTCGGTTCTGCCCTTTTTGCTACATGGACGGTCGGTGCTGCCATTTTAGCGACGTGGACGGTCGATGCTTGATTTGACTTGCTCTGCTTCTTGCAGTGTCAGGGGTAGACTTGACTTGCTCCGCTTCTTGCGGTGTTGAGATTGGATTCTGACTTGCTGATTTTGATTGGGTTGACATCAGCATCGCTATATTGGAATATGGTACCAGGAGCGAACCATCATCTGTCATGGAGAGGATTTTGGGATTTTGGTTTTTGTTTGGCATCTGCATTGCTGCACTGGAATAATGCCAGGAGCAACTCATCATTTGCCCCGAGAGAATTTGAGAATTGATGGCTTAGGAGGCAGGTTTAGATCCCTATCACCTAAGACTTTTCAATTTTATGGGCCGTGAGGGTCCCATAAAAGCATTTTCTCCCTACGAGTCGAAAGGATCTCGTAGGCGTATTTTCTCCATAGGAGTCGTGGGGACTCCTAAGTGTGTTGCTCCTTTGTGAGTCGTAAGGATCTCACGCGGGAATTTCCTCCTCTCAAAGTCGAGAGGACTTTGAGAGTGCATTTCATCTTCTTTTCACGAGTTTGCGCCCTTTCAGGTTTTCACAAACTCGTCGGCAGTCCTGCTGTTTTTACTCACGGAGCCCTTTCGGGTTTTCCTCCGTGCCCATTTTGCTTGTAGACATACCCTTTTTTTTTTAGTGGGACTTTGAATGTGGTCTCACCGGTAGGACTTAGGAGAGATTGGGATTGTTTTACGCCCGTGGATTGTATACGGTTTTGCAGGATGTATGATCCAGACCGTAGGGCCAGAAAGATTTCAGGGATTTGTTGGCGTCTGCATCGCTGCACTGGAATGTGGTACCAGGAGCGACTCATCATTCGCCGTTGGGGTATGGGATTTGGAATTTGGTTGGCGTCTGCATCGCTACACTGGAATATGGTACCAGGAGCGACTCATCATTCGCCATTTGGGGACTTGGAATTTGGATCTTGTTTGGCATCAGCATTGCTGCACTGGAATAATGCCAGGAGCAACTCATCATTTGTCTTGGGAGGACTTGGGATTTGGGTTTTTGGTCGGCTTCAGCACCGCTAACACTGAAGCGAAATGCCAGGAGCGACTCATCATTTGCCGTTGCCCGTCGGGGAATGATGGCTTAGGAGATAGGTTTGGGTCCCTACCACCTAAGGCTTTTCAATTTTATGGGCCGTGAGGGTCCCATAAAGCATTTTCTCCCTACGAGTCGTAAGGATCCCGCAGGTGTATTTTCTCCTTAGGAATCGTGAGGATTCCTAAGTGTGTTGCTCCATTGTGAGTCGTAAGGATCTCACGCAGGTGTTTTCTCCTCACAAGGTCGAGAGGACTTTGCGAGTGTTTTTCATCTCTTTTCACGAGTTTGCGCCCTTTCGGGTTTTCACAGACTCGCCGGTAGTCCTGCTGTTTTTACTCACGGAGCCCTTTCGGGTTTTCATCCGTGCCCGTTTTGCTTGTGGACATACCGTTTATTTCTTCTTCTTTTTTTTTTTCTTTTTTTTTGCTGCTGGTGGGACTTTAAAAGTAGTCTCACCGGCAGGATTTGGGAGAAATAGGGGTTATTTACGCCCGTGGATTGTATACGGTTTTGCAGGATGTCTGATCCAGACCGTAGGGCTGATGTGCTCAATTCGCCTGCGACTTGGAGCATTCATGTGTAGTATTTCTTGAGATATCGGCCATTAATGGGCGGCATGGGCCTTTCTCCCTCTGCACTTATTAGTTGGTAGGATCCTCCGTCGAACACTTTCTCAATGACGTATGGTCCTTCCCAGTTTGGCTCGAATTTTCCTTTGGCATGTCGATTGAGGATGATCGGTCTTTTGAGGACCAACACCAATTCACCTTTCTTGAAAGCACGGAGACGAGTTATCTTGTCATAGGCCCGTGACATTTGGGCTCGGTATAGCTCCAGATTTTGCTGCACCGCGAGCCTCTTTTCTTCGAGGGCATCGAGTTCTTCAAGTCGAAGGAGCACGTTTTCTTCCTCCGTCAACTCATGTTGGACGGCCATTCTTAAGCTTGGAACTTCAACTTCGAGGGGGAGGACCGCCTCCACTCCGAAGAGCAATGAGTATGGAGTGGACTGAGTTGGAGTACGGTGCGTGGTACGATATGCCCACAATGCCTCGTGAAGCTTGAGATTCCAGTCTCTCTTGTTGGCTGAAGCATTTTTCCTCAGGAGCTTGCATAGAGTCTTATTGAAGGCTTCGGCTAGCCCATTGGCTCTTGGATTATAGATAGAGGAATATCTCCAGTCTATCTTGTGCTGAGTAGCGAACCTTGAGACATCGAAGCTCTTGAAAGAAGGCCCATTGTCAGAAATGATTCTTCTTGGTGTACCGAAGCGGTATAGAATGTTATGCTGGAAGAATATTAGAATATCTTTTGTCTTGACTTCTTTCAACGGGACAGCTTCAGCCCATCTGGAGAAGTAGTCTGTCGCGGCCAGTATGAACCGGTGGCCTTTGGATGACGGAGGATCAATTGGGCCAACAATGTCGGTGCCCCAAACTTCGAAGGGCCACGACGCCACCGTAGGATGCAACGGATTGGGATGCTTGTGAATAAAATCACCGTGAATTTGGCAAATATAACATTTCTTTACATGCTCTCCGCAGTCCCGTATCATAGTGGGCCAGTAATACCCAAGCCGTTTGATTTGAAGTCGCATCTTAGGGCCAGATTGGTGAGCACCGCAAACGCCCGAGTGAACATCTTTCATGACCTTTTGGGCTTCGGCTAATGACAGACACCTGAGCCAGAGTTGGTCATATGACCTGCGGTATAACGTGTCATTTACAAACACGTATCGGAGAGCTCTTTTCTTCAGCTGGATCCTCGCAGATTTTTCTTCGGGAAGCTTGTCATATCGGAGGTACTCTATGAAGGGTTCTCTCCAATCGGGCTCGTCTTGGATGATCGAAGCTTCTTCCGCAGGACTGCTCTTCTGTTCCGCGCTTTCCTCTTCTCGTAGAGAGACTGGGGGTAGAATTTGCCGGCTCCTGACTGTGATCAGAATTTCGTCCATTTCAGGATCAGCCAGTTCCTTGGCCAAGCGAGCGAGTACATCAGCCTTTCCGTTCAACGCTCTAGGGACTCTCGTTAGTTTGATATGAGTGAACCGTTTCATGAGTTCCACCACCCTACCTCTGTACCGAGCTAACTCGGGTTTGTATATCTTATAGTCGCCGCTTACTTGGTTGACGACAAGCTGGGAGTCACCGTAAACTCGTAGCCGAAGGATTTCCATTTCTATGGCGAGTTCCAAACCAGCTATCAGAGCTTCATACTCAGCTTCATTGTTTGTCCGAGGCTCGGTGAGAGCAAAAGAACGCCGTAGGGTTCCCATTGATGGTGTGATGAACACCAATCCTATCCCTGCTTTTATCTCCGGGACGCTTGATTTACTGGAGGTTCTTATCGATGAGGCCCCATCGAAGTAGAGCTCCCAACATGGCTCGTCATTCTCGAGATGCAGCACTTGTTCGTCGGGTAACTCACAATTTAGTGGCGACCCTTCTGGTATGGGATGAGCAGCGAGAAAGTCTGCAAGAGCTTGCCCTTTTACTGCTTTTTGAGGAGTATATACTATGTCAAACTCAAGTAGCATGACGGCCCATCTTGCCATTCTGCCGGCTAGGCTTGCTCTGGTCATCAAGTGTTTGAGCGGGTCGACCTTGGAGATTAGCATAACCCGGTGAGCCAGCAGATAGTGCCTCAGCTTCTTCACAGCAAATATCAGAGCCAAGCATTGCTTTTCGATTGGGGAGTAGTTGTGTTCCGCCCCGACTAGAGTTCGACTGAGGTAGTAGAGGGCATTTTCTTTTCCTTCCTCATTATTCTGGGCGAGGAGCGCACCGAGTGACTCATCTAGCGCGGCAGTGTAGAGAATCAACGGTTTGTTTGGAATGGGAGCAGCCAGCACTGGAGGGTGCAACAAGTATTGTTTGATGCTTTCGAACGCTGCTTGACATTCGGCATCCCAGATAAAAGGAGCTCCTTTCTTCATGAGCTTTGAGAGGGGCCTACATCTCCCCGATAAATTTGAGATAAACCTCCGTATATAAGCAAGCTTGCCTTGAAAAGATCTTAGCTGCGTCAGACTCTTCGGAGGGGGCATCTCTATGATGGCCTTTATCTTCGACGGGTCAACTTCGATCCCTCGATGTCGGACTATGAAGCCCAAGAATTTTCCCGATGACACGCCAAAAGCGCACTTCAGAGGATTCATCTTCAGATCGTATTCCCTCAGTCTGGTGAGAACGGTCCTAAGATCTTGGATATGATCGGCCCTGGTTTTAGTCTTGACGACCAGATCATCGACATAACATTCGACGACTTTATGGATCAGGTCATCAAAGATATTGGTCATTGCCCTTTGATATGTAGCACCTGCGTTCTTCAGTCCGAATGGCATTACCTTGTAGCAATATATTCCGATCGGGGTTCGAAATGCTGTGTGCTTCTCATCCTCAGGCGACATCTTGATCTGATTATATCCAGACGAGCCATCCATAAAGGTGAACAGTTCGTAATTTGAGGTGTCATCGACCATCATTTCCATGACCGGTAGCGGGAAGTCATCTTTAGGACATGCCTTATTGAGGTCCCTGAAATCGACACAGACTCGGATCTGCCCATTTTTCTTCTTCACTGGGACTATGCATGCGATCCAGTCTGCATATTTCTCTTCCCTGATGAAGCCGGCATCGATGAGCTTCTTAGTTTCCTCGATGACCTTTTCTTCTAGTTCCCTTCTCATTCTTCGAGGAGCTTGTTTGACTGGCTTAGCATCAGGAGATATAGCCAACTTATGTACGGCCACTTCAGGGGAAAGGCCAGGCATTTCTTTGTATGTCCACGCGAAGCAGTCGACGAACTCATGCAGCAGGGCGATTATCTGCGCTTTCATTTCCTCTGACAAGAGCGAGCTGATGTAGGTCGGCCTTGGATTATCGGGCGTTCCTAAGTCAATCTCGGTTAGCTCGTCAAAGGTTGCTTGCCCGCCATCTTCGAGCTCTTGAGGAGCTTCTTCTGGCTCGGCTATCTCGTCGTCATCATTTGATCTTTCGCTGGCCTCACCAACATGGATCATGTAGCATGCTTTGGAATCAGGTTGAATGTAGCCTATGCCCCGTCTATCTGGAATTCGTCCATCGATGAGTGCTCGGACCTGGGGCGTATGCCATAGCCCTTCGTAAAACTTTGCTTCGGACTCCGTTTGATATAACCGGCATCCGCACTTCTTAAAGTATTCCCGCATCTCGGGCGCATAGTATCTGGGATTGAGGATGGCTCTTATGCCTCTCTCATATGGAAGGCACGCGACAGACAAATCGTCCGGGTGTGCAACGGGGTTTGACCCATAAAACAAGATGCCCTTCTGTCCACTTTTCTTCCCGGGAACGTAGAAAGTTTTCAGCTGGTCCACGGTAGAGATTGATAATGCATCGAGCTCTTTGCACATTTGCTTTGGTACCCTTGTCACGGCTAGGGACCCTTCTGCAACTTCGAAGGTCTCTCGTAGTTTCTCTTGTTGCATAGGGGTCCAATCTGCATCGCTGTTGCACGGCAGGTCCTCTTCCTCCGACTCTTCAGTGTCGCTGCCAAGATGAGGGCGGACTTTACTGCTAGATGGGCCTTCAGTAACAGATTCGTCTGTATCGCTGCCGAAACGAGGACGAGTTTTACGGGAGGACGGGCTTCCAGCGTCGGACTCGTCAGTGTCGCTACCGAAATGCGGGCGCACTTGGGCGTTTTTACTTTTGAAAGTGACAACCGGCGCAGATTTGATTTTGGGTCTTGGGGCCGGTCTATCTTCAGTCAGTTGTGGCTTAGCATTTTGGTGGTTCATAAAGTACCGAGAATCTTCATAGCGGACTTCATGCACACCGAACGGCTGGATGTCTCCGTCAATGCGTCTTTCTTCGCCATTTTTAGTATACTTCATGCATTGATGGAGAGTTGATGGAATGATGCCGTAATCGTGGAGCCACGGCCGCCCCAGGAGAATCTTATAAGACGTGTCGGCGTCGATCACGTATATCTTAGCTTCAGTTTGCAGATCCCCGAATTTGATTGGCAAAGCTATGGACCCCAGAACTTGCTGGCAATTTTGGTTGAAGCCTTGAATGACAATCCTTTCCCTTGACAGATGTCGGACGTCCATTGATAAACTCTTCAGAGTTCGCAAGTTCATGATGTTCACTGAGGACCCCGGATCAATCAATATGCGATTAATTCGATCTCCGTCGCTGTACCCGGTCACGTAAAGCGGCCGATTATGCTCAGCCGTTCCCAGTAGCAAGTCTTCATCCTTAAACGTGACTGCGGCGGCATGCAAAGCGTGCTGGGCTTCTTTCATATTAATTTCCGCAAAGTGGGCCTGATACCGCTCGGGGTTTTGTAGAGCGTGAATGAGAACGTCTCTAAGCTCCTTAGATAGGACCAAGGCATCGTAGATGCTCAGGAGAAATGGAAGCTTCCGGAGATGTGCCAAGACATTATAGTCCACCGAGGAAGGATTTGTGTTTTCATCAGCTGGTTCTCTGCCATTTTCTTCATTAGCGACTTGTTTTTCCTTCCCTTTTGGGGCGTTGCCCTGATTTTGCGGTAGAGCCCTGCCGCTTCTGAGCTGGATTTGATTGGTCGTTGTGGCGAGCTCCTCATCCTCTTCGGGAAAACAAAGATCATCCTCGGAGTCGCTGCCAAGATGGATGGCGTAGCAGGTCACTACTGAGATCTCTTTATTGGAGTCTTCTTCTAACTCCTCCAGAATTTCAGCCGCTTGTACAGGGAAGAACTCCTTCAATTGAATCAATGTTCTTTCCTTTTGTTCATATTCTTCGAGAGAATCGATATATTTTTGAATGGTTGATCTCCCTGCAGACTCTTTTTCGCGCCGAGCTGCACTTTTCTTCTTCTTCAGCTTCTTGGATTTTGAGCCTGATGGAGCCGCATAGGCAGCTGGACTGGTAGGCTTCTTCTGTTCTTCCCATTCCATCCTGGGCTCTTTCTGAAGTAGCTTTAGCATCTTCTTCGTCTTATTAGATATGTGCGTACTCCACGGAGGCCGCGATGAGTCAGTTTCATTTCTTAGGGCCGCGGGTTCGGCTGTCTGCTCCCAGAAGGCTTCGGCTTCCGTCTGTATAAAGTTGGCGGTTGCAACTTGATTGTTCACCAACACGCTTTTGGATAGCCCGATCTCTCCAGCCTTGTACTGCTTCTCGACCCAGTCTTTGAAGATATAGCAATCCTCGATCGCATGGCTCACTACTCGGTGGTACGGGCAATACAGAGGATTGTCGGTCATTTTTGCTTCTTGGGGTCTTTTCGACTCCGGCAATTGTAAGCCGTTGTTCAAGGCATCTTTAAATATCTTACGGACCTTGTCCCTTCTGAAAGAGTAAACCTTGTTCTTCTTCTCCTCTAGGGAAGGCCCATCTCCTCCCAGCAATGGCTTTCGAGACCGGTTGGTTTTGGATTCGCCCGCCCTTCGCTTTTCTTCATTGTCGGAGGCATTGAAGACATTGGTACTGCTGGAACTCCCGCTTCTACGGTTGTCGTCCCGCTTGCTTTTCCAGGTTTTGTCTCTCTGAGTGTCCGGCGAGGACCCTTGCTTTGAGCGTTCCAGCATTTGGACTTTCTTGGTTAGCTCCTGAAATGTCTTGAGGCCTGCTGTACACAAGAATGGGACCATCCAATTGCTGAGGTTCCCAATGAGAAGGCTAACGGACTGGTCCTGCTCCAGCGGCGGTTCGCACTTGACCGTGAGATTACGCCATCAGGCGATAAAGTCAGTGTTACTTTCATTCTTCCCCGGCTTGGTCCTCACAAGGTCGGCAATGGAGATTTTATCACTGACGCTCATGAACCTTTGCCGGAACAGAGACTCCATTTGGGCAAAGGTAATGACGGACCCATCTGGTATGCTCGCGTACCAGTCGAAAGCAACACCGGTCAGGCTGTTGACAAACTGACGAAGAAGGAGCGCATCATTGCCCCCTGTGTTTCCGCAAGATGCTTTGAAGTGGGCGACGTGCTGATTTGCATTCCCCGTTCCATCAAATCTTCCGAACTTAGGAATGACGTAGCCGCTTGGGAACTCAATCAGATCGTACTGCGCGGGATATGGCCGCCCACTACTGCCGATTTCTTTTTGAGCTTCGGCTTCGGCCACCAATGTTTTAACCTTGCTGGTGACCAAATCCATTATCCGATCCTGTGTTAGCGGGATAGTACTATCTGGGGCCAAGGCGTCCCCAGAAGCGGAGTGTGGCCGGCTTTCATGCGGCTCGACCAGTCTTGGACCCAAAGGAACAGGCATTGGCTGCCTCAGATTGTCATCACCCGGCTGATTAGTAGCGGCTTGTGCTTGATTGGGAGGCGCTCGAGCAATTTGAGCCGTAAGCTGCATCACCACGTTCGTTAAGTCGTCTATCTTCGAATAGAGCTTGGCCATCTCTTTATCTTTGCTCCTGAGCTGTTTTCGAAGCTCTTGAAGCAGCTCTTGCTCCGCAGTCCTGGGGCGGAAAGTCGGCTCCTCCTCGCTGTCCGAGCTTGAATCTGCATGGATCGAGGGGTCTTTCTGCCTATCATCCTCATCGAGAGGGTTTTCTTCATCCAGCGGGGGCGGCTGTTCTTGGGCAGCGGCAACCACATTCGGGCTAGATTGAGCTTGGGATGTGGTGGCCCCATCCTTGCTTTTGCTGCGAAGGTTGTCGCTGGGGCGTCCTCCCGCCATATAGACCGTATGGATGATGTATCCGGCCGTCTTTCTATCATTGGCAGTTGATTTCGTGGATCGCTGTCTTGACCCCCTTGTTTCGGTAGCTGGTAGTCGATTGAAGGCGTCTGGCTTAACCAATTTCTTGAATGGTGATGGCGCTTCTTTTCTGGATTTGCCCCGCTGCTTTCGTGCGGCACAGAGCGCTTGATAGATTCTTGATGAGACAGTGTCATACTTCTTCCGTTGGGGCCGGGACACGTCTCTTTGTAGCACTGTTCGGACCGCCGTCTTCTTGATTCTGGCGGTCATGGCGTTTTTCTGAACCCACTTCAGAGGCTCGAAGGAATTGCTGATTCTTACGTCCGAGTCAGCCGTCGTCGCGGGGAAACCCTGCACTTGGAACTTCACATGATTCCATTTGGCCGAAGCCTTGGCCCTCTTGTTGGCTCGATACCTGAGCCGCTTCTGCCTTAACTTTTCTGTTCTAAGCACCTGGCAGACTTCAACTCTTTGGGAAGACGTCGCAGACCGGGCGATGGAAGGCCTTGGAGATACGCTCGATTGTGCATTTGTTGGAGTAATCGCGTGAGCTCGTCCGCAACATTGGATGTTTCCCTTTGTACCGGAGTTCTTGCCCCCCGCTGGAGCACCAGAGAATCGTTCACACACCGTCTTGAGTTTCGGTTGTGGTGCCTTGGCGATCACGACATTCGGCCTCTTGCCCCTTGGGACTGGCTTGACCACCTGTTCCGCCGGGATTTCCGCCAGATGAGCGCTTCCAGCAGGGTAGATGATGACGGAGCCAAACTGGCGGGGCGGTTCCTCCCACTGTCGACTGAGGCTTGCAGGGAGAACCACACGAGCGTTGATCTTGACCACGTATGGAATCGGGGTCGCTTTGGAAGTTGAATTCGTCTGGGAAGACATTGTCGTTGAAGGTTGATTGCTGCACGGAAAAAAGAACATCATTTCAGTATAGGCAATCGATATGTATATTGATTGAGTTCGCATGAACGTTTAACCCGAAATATGGGAGGAGAGAAGGGTCCCACCGGGCGTGCCAGAATCTGTAGGGTGTTTTTCGTCACCCCATTGAGATGGGAATACGCGCGCGCTTGTCAGGCGTACTACAGATTCCCCCGGCCTAGGGTAGGCCGGGGTTTAATGATGGTGGGGATCCGAATCTCCGGCAGCCGCGGACTAAGCTGCCGTTAATTACCCATCGCCTTTGGGGCGAGGGAACCTCCGATTAACGGGTTAAACTGGTCATGCGAACTCAATGTGCAGTATACGTGTGTTCAATTCTGAAAGGGGGGTTTGGATATATCGGGAGCCACGCAGAGTTTTTACGGGGGTCCCGCTACCCGGATAGCGGGCTGGGGGTCAAGGGGGCTAGCAGCCCTCTTGAGGGGTGCGGGGCAGCGCCCCGTTAGAAATTTTTTTCTAACAGGGACAGTGTCGTGGAGTACGTGTATGTATAAATTTGTATACATATGTATATGTGTATATATGTACACAAAAGAGGAGGAAAAGACATCCAAGGGATGCGCAGGTGCGCAAGCGCGCGCGCCACGTGTCGGCACGCGGGCGACTTGCGCACTTGCGCAGTTGCGCAAGCGCGCGCGCCACGTGTCGGCACGCGGGCGACTTGCGCAGTTGCGCAGTTGCGCAAGCGCGCGCGCCACGTGTCGGCACGCGGGCGACTTGCGCACTTGCGCAGTTGCGCAAGCGCGCGCGCCACGTGTCGGCACGCGGGCGACTTGCGCACTTGCGCAGTTGCGCAAGCGCGCGCGCCACGTGTCGGCACGTGGGCGACTTGCGCACACAACAGGCTTTTAGCCTAAAAAGATTTCTCTGAAGAGAAATCAAAGAGGAGTTAGACTCCTGAGTGTGTTTTTTTTTTTTTGGGTTAATGGAAGGGTTCTTCTTCTTCCTCCTGTTGCTTGCTGGATCTTGAAGATCAAGAGATGTAAAATCTCAAAATCTCTCCTTTTTAAGATCTGATGGCAGATCCAAGTTCCCCTTTGTGGGTTTTGTGGTGGAAAACTATTTAGTTTTGAAAAAGGAAGAGTAAAACTCTTGATTTAATTCAAGAGAAAGAAGAAGGTTTTGGAACCTTGAAGAAGGAAGAAAGAGCTCAGCTCTAATTTTTTTTTGGAGAGAGAAAAAGTTGTGAGATATTTTCATTATCTTTGCCTTTATAGGCCATACATTTTACACATAGCCCCTTGGGCTTCATAAAATGGCATTTTGCCTATCCCATGGCTCATGTGCCATTTCTTTTTGCACATAAGCCATGGGCTTTACAAAATTTTGGCTTTATGCCTATTTTTCTTACATTTATCCATAAAATAAAATAAAAGAAAATACAACAAAATTATTTATTACAAAATTTTTATCTTGGCATGGGGGGAGGCCGGCCGCTTCATGTTCGGGCTCGACCCGGGCATGGGCCTACTGGATCTGGGTTTGGGCCCACTTGGCTTGGGGTTGACTTTGATTTTGACTTGGTCAACCGGGGTGTAAATTTTTACCCCAACAACTGGCAACTGTTACATGGTAAATGCCAGGGGGTCACAAGTTCTCACCTTTGGGAGCGACTCTGATGAAGAAATCGCTCTGGGCCCTCTCTTCAAAGAATCCGTTTTAGGGAAAGAGGAGAAATCGGAGATCTGCGAGAACATTCAGCTGCGCAATCGCACGCTCCCAGAAAAGAATCTCGGGCCCTTAAGTAGAAAGGATAAGGGAAAGGAAAAGGTCACTGAAGATATCACTTTAGATGACCAAGTCATGAGAGAGCTGGCTGCCAAAGACCCTCCTGGGAAGGGTAAGGTGGACTATAACATCCTCGCGCACCTAAGGAAGCTACCTTCTCAGCTTAGCATTCTCGATGCCCTTCTATTATCAAAAGAAGCGCGAGACTCACTAATTAAGGCGTTACAAGAACCTGAGCAATTCCAAGCCTTCCTCGCCACTGAAAAGATGAAGGATGAACTGGAGGAAGTGCATACGGCCGACATCACTTTCGGTGATGAAGACCTCGTTCTCGGGACGTGCGACCACAACCGTCCCCTATATGTCTCCGGATACTGCCATGATATCAAGATAGGAAAGATTCTGGTGGATAATGGATCCTCCGTCAATCTCCTTAATGTTCGGGTGTTGAAGGAAATCTGCATGAGCGTGCAACACCTCGCTCGTGACAAAATTACTATCTCCGGTTTCGATTCACAATCGTCACGGACTCTCGGATCTGTGATATTAACATTACGCTTTGGACTTCTCGTCACAGACATCAAATTCCATGTCATTGACGCCAAGACCTGCTACAACGCCTTGCTCGGTCGTCCTTGGTTACACGAATACAACATCATCCCTTCTACACAACATCAGTGTATGAAGTACTTTAAGGATGGTTTCGAGTATACCGTAACAGGTGAGTTAAACCAATTTTCCGTGAACGAAGTCCGCAAATACGAAGATGCGAAGTACTTTTTGCCAGATTTCGAGGATACGGAAAGATGTCGCAATCCAGAGAACAAAACCGCCGCCGCCATCCCTGTTTTCGGGAGCGATACCGAAGAAGAGGAAGAGATAGTTTATGCAGGGCCATCTCAACGCAACAACCTGGGGACGCCCGCCCCCATGTTGGTCTTCGGAAGTGATTCAGAAGATGAAGTTAATGCCGTGTTCTCCAATCGGCTGTCAATACAAACACTCCCTGGCGATGACCATAGTTTGCAAATCACCATGGTACCGCGAGAACACTACAAGGATCTCGACACGCTGCAGGCTAATAATGTGCAGGACCTGCGAACATTTTACGTCCCTCCCAGGCAAAGGGGTGAGAAGGTGATCCTATTCTACCGATCCTCAGAGTCGAAAATAGAGAAAGAGATCTGGCATGGCGCGGATGCTACACTTGACAGGCTCCAACCCATCCGTCTGCCCAGATACTATACAAATGGATTAAAGAAGCTATTGAAGCGCCAAGGAGTACCCTTAGAACAGACCGTTCGGCAGGCTCGGTTCTACAACAGGATTTGGGATGTCCCCGGGACTCAACGCAAATTGCCCGACGGGAAAATGGAAACACTCGGGCTTGGATACGCAAGAGCCGGAAAACGGGAACGGGCCCAAAGTAGCTACGCCATATATACCTTTGATGAAGAAGAGGACGCCTCGTCGGGAGATGCCAACCCCTCATCAAAACTAGACCCCGCGATTGAAGCGCCGAGTCCGTCGTTTGAAGAACGAATGGGCAAGCCTATCAGGAAAGTGGGTCAGAAAGCTCGGGAAGACCACAACCGCGAAATGGCCATCTACGAGAAGGCCAGGACGCAACGTCTATTTCAACGTGCTGCAAAAGACAAAGATGCTCATCCTCGTCAATCCGTTGTACGAAAGGCCCGATGCAGAGACGGAAATAAATCAAGAAGCGGAAAGAGGAGCCGACAACAACGACGCAGGATTAGAGGGTTACGTGGTCGGGTGTTGCACGGCTCGGATTTGTCCCTCATGAAGAAGATGAGTCGAGCATACTCCTTCCCCCGAGACAAGACGGAGAAGTTACTCAATCTCGCTATAAAACATCAAATGATCGCGCTTCCAGAGTCTAGACATCCTGAGCAAGCTAACAAGGCTTCTCATCTGAGATATTGCTCTTATCACCGAGCCATAGGACATCCTACCGAAGACTGCTTCACCTTCAAGAATTGGGTCGAGGACCAGTACCGACGGGGCAAATTCGCTTTATCCGACGGCTGGAAGGTAACGCCGCCGCAAAAGCATGAGCCCAAGGCCGCAAGAGCAGAACCGGGCCCACCTCAGTCCGGGGAGCGGGTTCGCACTTGTTATACGATTACGATATTAGGAGAAGAGCCCGAGAACGTAGATGACCTTCCCCGGTGCTTTAAGAACAGCGATGATGAGGTGATCTCGGAATTTCCGCCCGCTCCGAAAGAACTGAAAGATGGTATACATACTACTGCAGATAACCTCAAGAAGATTGAGTTGGGATCGGCAGACGACCCGCGACCGACATTTGTCAGCGAGCTGTTATCCGAAGAGAGGGTGGCTGCGTTAAAGAACGTGCTTCTACGGCATAAAGACTGCTTCGCATGGAACTACTCCGAGATGCCAGGATTAGATCCGGAGATTGCTGTGCATAGATTAGCAATATCCCCAGATATCAAGCCAGTTAAACAGGCGCCAAGGAGGATGCGACTCGAGCTTGAGATGAGCATCAACGCCGAAGTAAAGAAGTTGATCGATTCTGGATTTATCCAAGAAGTCCAATATCCCGACCGGATCGCCAATATCGTCTCGATAATGAAGAAGAATGGGACGGTATGCATATGCGTGGATTTCAGGGATCTCAATAAAGCCTGTCCAAAGGATGATTTCCCAGTACCAGTAACCGAGCTAATGATAGATAACACGTCCACTCACGAGGTTTTCTCCTTTATGGATGGTTTGTCAGGATACAATCAGATAAAGATGCATCCCGAAGACCAGAAGCACACCGCTTTCCGCACCCCTTTGGGTATATTTTGCTACAGGGTTATGCCTTTTGGTCTAAAGAACGCTGGCGCTACCTATCAAAGGGCCATGACAAAGATCTTTGATGACCTCATACACGACGTCGTCGAGTGCTATATCGATGACCTCGTAGTAAAGAGCATGTCATACGAAGATCATTTAAAGCATCTGGAGACTGTATTTCGACGCCTTCGGCAATATAATTTGAAAATGAATCCCCTCAAATGCGCGTTTGGAGTCTTCTCGGGCAAATTTCTGGGATTCATCGTTCGACACCGAGGTATTGAAATAGATCCGTCAAAGATTAAAGCGATCATGGAAATGCCTCCGCCAAGAACCCTCAAGCAGTTGCGGTCTCTCCAAGGGAAGCTCGCATACATCCGGCGGTTTATCGCTAATCTCTCCGGCAAATGCCGTCCTTACAGTCACCTGATGAAAAAGGGAACTCCATTCGCTTGGGATCACAAATGTCAAGGTGCACTAGACGAGATCAAGCAGTACCTGCAGAACCCTCCGGTGTTGGCCGCGCCGGTCAAGGGAAAACCCCTCATTCTTTATACGACCGCCCTCGAAGGTTCCTTGGGCGCGTTATGGGCACAAAAGAACGATCAGGGGAAAGAGAGGGCACTCTATTACTTAAGTCGAGTTCTACTTGGGGCAGAAAGCAACTACTCTCCCATTGAAAAACATTGCTTGGCGTTAATCTTCGCGATAACAATGCTCAGGCACTATGCGTTGGCACATGAAGTCCGTCTCATTTCAAAAGTAGATCCCCTTAAATACTTGATGTCGAAAGCCATATTGACGGGACGACTCGCTAAGTGGGCCCTGCTCTTGATGGAGTTCTCGATAACGTATCAACTTCTCAAGGCAGTGAAAGGCCAGGCCATTGCCGACTTCCTCGCTGAGCACCCGATACCGGCCGATTCTCCTCTGAACTGTGATTTGCCGGACGAGCATGCATTTGATGCGATTAGCGGCGGAAGCACCCGATGGGAACTCTATTTCGATAGAGCGTCCTCCATAAAGAAACAGAAACAAGGTGTCCCAATGATCAAATCAGGGATAGGCCTCATCTTTGCAACTCCACAAGGAGGGATAATGCGCTTCGCCTTCTCCTTAACAGAGCCGAGGACAAACAATGAAGCTGAATACGAAGCTCTGATAGCAGGCCTCGAGATCGCCATCGACATGGGAATTGAAGATCTCCTCATATACGGGGATTCTCAGCTGGTCGTTAGTCAAGTAAATGGTGACTACCAAACGTGCAAGCCGGAGTTGGTGAAGTACGGCGAAAGGGTGCAACAACTATTGACCCGAATTCCCTCCTATACTTTGGAGAACATACCGCGCGCGGAAAACAGCAAAGCAGACGCGTTGGCTAAACTTGCTAAAGAACTGGCCGATGAGAACCTCGATGACGTCAGAATCGTGGTACAAAGCCGTCGAGTGCTCGTCCCGGCAGAAATATCTCCGGAATCATGCGAAGAAAAGGGAGC
Organism: Agapanthus africanus; assembly: GCA_030015575.1. NCBI lineage: Eukaryota > Viridiplantae > Streptophyta > Magnoliopsida > Asparagales > Amaryllidaceae > Agapanthus > Agapanthus africanus. The sequence continues at coordinate 316,064,740 of CM057346.1, read as the reverse complement.
GACTGAGCAGATGACCCTACAAATAAAAGACCATGAGAAGGCCGAAGACTGGAGGGAAGTCTTCATAGACTACTTTAAGTCCCACCGAATGCCCAAAGAGGCGTCCTCAAGACATCAGCTCATGAAACGAGCTTTATCTTTCGCTTTCGTCAACGATATTCTATACAAGAGATCGTTTGATTCTCTATGGCTGAGATGCTTAGGACCTGACGAAGCAGAAAGAGTCATTCAGGAAGTTCATGACGGACTTTGCGGTTCTCACCAAGCAGGCCCAAAGATGAAGTTAAAAATTAAACGGATGGGTTACTACTGGCCCACGATGATCCAGGACTGCCTCGAGTATGCGAAGCAATGCCACTCATGCCAGATTCATGGAGACTTCATCCACCAACATCCGAATCCACTGCACCCAACGCTGGCCAGTTGGCCATTCGAAATGTGGGGGACTGACATAGTCGGCCCCATTGAGCCAGCATCATCCCGGGGACACCGTTTTATCCTGGCGACAACTGATTACTTCTCCAAATGGGCAGAAGCAGTACCACTGAAGGAAGTGAAGACGGAGAATATCCTCCATTTCTTCAAGACGCACATCATCTATCGGTTCGGATCTCCACGGCGGATTATCTCCGATAATGGGCCGGCCTACCGAAGCCATAAGATTAGCCGCTTCGCATAGCAGCACAATATAGACTGGAGATATTCTTCGGTTTACAATCCACGAGCTAACGGTCTGGCCGAGGCCTTCAATAAAACCTTGACGAAGATCATAAAAAAGACCGTTTCCAGGAATAAGAGAGACTGGCACGAAAGGCTGCAAGAAGCCCTTTGGGCTTATCGAACTACATTCAAGACGGCCACGAACACAACGCCGTACGCGTTGGTATTTGGGACGGAAGCAGTGCTCCCCCTCGAGATAGAGTTACCCTCTCTACGAGTAGCAGTCCACCATGAGCTGACGAACGAAGAAAATGCTCACCTTCGGCTTGAGGAGCTTGATGCCCTCGACGAAACCTGGCTCATAGCGCAACAACATCTAGAGGCCTACAAAGCAAAGATGACGCGCTCGTACGAAAGATTGACCAGGCCGAGGACATTCCGCCAAGGCAAACTCGTACTAGTGGTCAAAAGACCTATGATCCCCAATCGTGCCAAGCGAGGAAAATTTGAGCCAAACTATGAAGGCCCGTACATCATAGACAAGGTCTACCAGGGTGGAGCCTACCTACTCATGGACATGCACGGTGAAAGGCCTTTCAGGCCAATAAACGGCCGCTTCCTAAAGAAATACTATGCTTAATAAGCCACAGCCTAGGTCAATAATAGATGACGACGACTATGTCCGCTCAATATCTTCCTAGGCTCAGACTTTACAAGCAGCAGCCAGCCTTCCCATATCGATGGACCGAAACGTCCTTAAACTAACGACGGACCGAAACGTACTTAAACTAACGACGGACCGAAACGTCCTTAAACTATCGACGGACCGAAACGTCCTTAAACTAACGACGGACCGAAACGTCCCTAAAACTACTACCACAGCATCTTTAGGCTGACGAGATAAAAAAGAGGAGAGAGAAAGAAAGAATAAAAAAAATATATATGAAAAAGAATAAAGAAAAAGAGACGGTATGTCCATAAGCAAAATGGGCACGGATGAAAACCCGAAAGGGCTCCGTGAGTAAAAACAGCAGGACTACCTGCGAGTGTTTGTGAAAACCCGAAAGGGCGCAACCTCGTTAAAAGACACTTGTAGGGTCCTCTCGACCTTGTAAGGAGAAACCACCTGCGTGAGATCCTTACGACTCACAAAGGAGCAACACACTTAGGGATCCTCACGATTCCTAAAGAGAAAATACACTTACGAGATCCTCACGACTCGTAAGGAGAATTCTCTTATGGGACCCTCACAGCTCATGAGATTTGAAAGTCTTAAGTTACAGAAACCTAAACCTGTCCTTAAGCAAATCCTCCACAACCTTCGATATTGCCCTACAAGAGGCTCAATACTGACCCTTGTATACAATCCACGGGCGCGAAAAAACATTTCCCCAGCAAAATCCCACCCGTGACTAGAGATATGCCCACATGGTGAACAACCCTTATAATTCCTCTCGACTTATAAGGAGAAAACCCTCTTGTAGGATCCTTACGACTTACAGAGGAACATACACTTAGAAATCCTCACGATCCCTAAGGAGAAAATACACCTGCAAGATCCTCACGACTTGTAGGGAGAAATACCTTTGTGAGACCCTTACGGCTCACGAAGTCAAAAGCCTTGGTCGACAGGACCCTTAACCCTGTTTACTAAGCCACCTTTGTTCAATATCGACAGAAGCAAATGATGATTCGCTCCTGGCAACATCCCAGTTGCAGCCGTGCTGATGCCGAAATCGGTGTCCAAAATCCAAGCTTGCGGCGAAAAAGCTAGCAAGCCACACATGCCTACAAAATAGCCGAAATGATGGGGCAACTTGCAATAAAAAGCAGCAAGTAAAAATGAAGGCATAAAAAATAGCCGAAATGATGGGGCAACTCGCAATAAAAAGCAGCGAGTAAAAAATAAATAAATAGCCGAAATGATTGGGCACCGCGAAAAATAGCCGAAATGATGGGGCAATCGCGACCTTCGCGAAATAAAGGCTGAAACGATAGAGCATCGCGGAAAAATAAATAAAATAAAAAATAAAATGTATGCCTTACAGGTGATGTTCCATCACACCCTGTATACAATCCAATGGCAGAAACAAAAGGGAACATACCTCCCTCCCCCAGGTTTCACCAAAGAAAGAAGCTAAAGATCGACGGGCCACAAGCGACCTAGAGATCAGCCCAACATTCGTCTCGTAACAACGGACACAACTTCAAGCTAAGCGGAACAGTGGCAACTCCCAGTTCCATGGCTCGGTTGTATACATATCGCCAACAGTCAGACCTCCATCCCGTGAAATGCGGATATATTCAGCAAAATTCCTGGTTACGTGGAATGCGGACAACGTCACTTTTTGACCCAGTGGAAAACGTCCAGAGCGGATCCTGGTCCTCGCAGAGCACGGCAGTGAACCCGTGTGAAGCATCCAGAGCGGAGCCTAGTCCTCGCCTAACGCGGCAGTGAACCCGTGTGAAGCATCTAGTGCAAAATTCCTGGTTACGTGGAACGCGGATAATGTCACTCTTTGACCCCGTGGAAAACATCCAGAGCGGAGCCTAGTCCTCGCCTAACGCGGCAGTGAACCCGTGTGAAGCATCTAGTGCAAAATTCCTGGTTACGTGGAACGCGGATAATGTCACTCTTTGACCCCGTGGAAAACGTCCAGAGCGGAGCCTAGTCCTCGCCTAACGCGGCAGTGAACCTGTGTGAAGCATCTAGTGCAAAATTCCTGGTTACGTGGAACGCGGATAATGTCACTCTTTGACCCCGTGGAAAACGTCCAGAGCGGAGCCTAGTCCTCGCCTAACGCGGCAGTGAACCCGTGTGAAGCATTTAGTGCAAAATTCCTGGTCACGTTGAACGCGGATAATGTCACTCTTTGACCCCGTGGAAAACGTCCAGAGCGGAACCTAGTCCTCACCTAACGCGGCAGCGAACCCGTGTGAAGCATCTAGTGCAAAATTCCTGGTTACGTGGAACGCGGACAACGTCACTCTTTGACCCCATGGAAAACGTCCAGAGCGGATCCTGGTCCTCGCAGAGCACGGCAGTGAACCCGTGTGAAGCATCCAGAGCGGAGCCTAGTCCTCGCCTAACGCGGCAGTGAACCCGTGTGAAGCATCTAGTGCAAAATTCCTGGTTACGTGGAACGCGGATAATGTCACTCTTTGACCCCGTGGAAAACGTCCAGAGCGGAGCCTAGTCCTCGCCTAACGCGGCAGTGAACCCGTGTGAAGCTTCTAGTGCAAAATTCCTGGTTACGTGGAACGCGGATAATGTCACTCTTTGACCCCGTGGAAAACGTCCAGAGCGGATCCTAGTCCTCGCCTAACGCGGCAGTGAACCCGTGTGAAGCATCTAGTGCAAAATTCCTGGTCACGTGGAACGCGGATAATGTCACTCTTTGACCCCATGGAAAACGTCCAGAGCGGAGCCTAGTCCTCGCCTAACGCGGCAGCGAACCCGTGTGAAGCATCTAGTGCAAAATTCCTGGTTACGTGGAACGCGGACAACGTCACTCTTTGACCCCGTGGAAAACGTCCAGAGCGGATCCTGTTCCTCGCAGAGCACGGCAGTGAACCCGTGTGAAGCATCCAGAGCGGAGCCTAGTCCTCGCCTAACGCGGCAGTGAACCCGTGTGAAGCATCTAGTGCAAAATTCCTGGTTACGTGGAACGCGGATAATGTCACTCTTTGACCCCGTGGAAAACGTCCAGAGCGGAGCCTAGTCCTCGCCTAACGCGGCAGTGAACCCGTGTGAAGCATCTAGTGCAAAATTCCTGGTTACGTGGAACGCGGATAATGTCACTCTTTGACCCCGTGGAAAACGTCCAGAGCGGAGCCTAGTCCTCGCCTAACGCGGCAGTGAACCCGTGTGAAGCATCTAGTGCAAAATTCCTGGTCACGTGGAACGCGGATAATGTCACTCTTTGACCCCGTGGAAAACGTCCAGAGCGGAGCCTAGTCCTCGCCTAACGCGGCAGTGAACCCGTGTGAAGCATCTAGTGCAAAATTCCTGGTCACGTGGAACGCGGATAATGTCACTCTTTGACCCCATGGAAAACGTCCAGAGCGGAGCCTAGTCCTCGCCTAACGCGGCAGTGAACCCGTGTGAAGCATCTAGTGCAAAATTCCTGGTCACGTGGAACGCGGATAATGTCACTCTTTGACCCCGTGGAAAACGTCCAGAGCGGAGCCTAGTCCTCGCATAACGCGGCAGTGAACCCGTGTGAAGCATCTAGTGCAAAATTCCTGGTCACGTGGAACGCGGATAATGTCACTCTTTGACCCCGTGGAAAACGTCCAGAGCGGAGCCTAGTCCTCGCCTAACGCGGCAGTGAACCCGTGTGAAGCATATAGTGCAAAATTCCTGGTCACGTAGAACGCGGATAATGTCACTCTTTGACCCCGTGGAAAACGTCCAGAGCGGAGCCTAGTCCTCGCCTAACGCGGCAGTGAACTCGTGTGAAGCATCTAGTGCAAAATTCCTGGTTACGTGGAACGCGGATAACGTCACTTTTTGACCCCGTGGAAAACGTCCAGAGCGGATCCTGGTCCTCGTAGAGCACGGCAGTGAACCCGTGTGAAGCATCCAGAGCGGAGCCTAGTCCTCGCCTAACGCGGCAGTGAACCCGTGTGAAGCATCTAGTGCAAAATTCCTGGTCACGTGGAACGCGGATAATGTCACTCTTTGACCCCGTGGAAAACGTCCAGAGCGGATCCTGGTCCTCGCAGAGCACGGCAGTGAACCCGTGTGAAGCATCCAGAGCAAATACCGGACTGTGGAGTCCTTAAAATCCACGGACTATGACGTCCTTAACCTCGACCGTGATGTCTTAAAACTAACGATCAACCACCCCGATTCCCTACGGATTCTGCCTTGGTCTAAGGGTACATCTCTTCACCCCTTTGATGCCCGGCGTTGTACTTCCTCAACGTCTTCAAAGAGGTGACGGGTCCCTGCAACCAAACACCGGACTGTGGAGTCCTTAAATCCACGGACTATGAGGTCCTTAACCTTGACCGTGATGTCTTAAAACTAACAGCGGACTGTGGAGTCCTTAAATCCACGGACTATGAGGTCCTTTACCTTGACCGTGACGTCTTTAAACTACGATACCTTGATAGACCCCTGACTCCATGAAACACGGGTAAGGATGATCACATCCGGCACTTGCAGGCCCTCACGACCTGTAAGGAAGAAAAACTCTCTTGTGAGATCCTTACGACTCTCGAGGGAAAACCCGCTTAAGAATCCTCACGATCTCTAAGAGGAACTCACACCTATGGGATCCTCTCGACCTGTAGGAGAAAAACTCTTTATGAGACATTCGTGGCTCGTAAAAAGCAAAAGTCTTAGGAAGTAGATCTTAACCCTGAGTCCTGAGCCATTGCTGTCCTGCAAGGAGATCAAGATAGAATATTCGCAGAATACATTCAATGAAAAGGAAACACATCATTGAGAAGAAAAATGTATCTTTTATTCATAAACCAAAATGGGTACAAAGTACAATTCATGAAAGAAACAAAAAGAAAATACTCTCATCCATGAGTACGTACAAAAAGGAAGGAAAAGATACAAATGTTTAAGGCCGGCGGGCGATTCAGCAACTTGGTCAGCTCATCCTGCTTTTGTTGGACCACGGCTTCATGACGCAAGATCTCCAAAAGACGAGCCTCCGCCTGAGCTTGTTGGGACTGATATGAAGCAAGCCGGGCTTCAAGCTCTTTCTCAATGGCCTTATGAGCCTCGACCCTCTCACGAGTGAACGTGGCAGCTTTATCGAGAGCCACAACCTTATGTTCGCTACGTATCGCTCTATCAGTCCACGTAAGCTCGCTTTCGTGACCACAGCCTTGGAAACAAGACATTGACAAGACCATATAAATGGGCTTCCAGTCGACGGGAATAATCGATCTAAAACGCGCTCACACCGCCTGATGTGAAAGGCAACAAGAAAGGTTTCCGACATATTTCAAGTATGCGTTCGCAAGCATATGAGTATTCAAAAAGGGAATAATAATAATAATAGCATTTGCAATCGCATGAACGTTCATAATACCCAAAAAGGTCTGATGCGCAGGAAAGTGATGGTAGCATTTACAATTAAAGAAAGTTCTCATGAGAAGAATACAATGTTTATTTATGCAAGCGGAAGCATACATACTAGCACCAAGCCTACATGGAATCTCGGCATAAAGCGTAAAAAAAGGAGGGACTAATTTAAAAATGCTCTACGCTAACGGAAAAGGTCACCAAACATGGGATCAACGGCACAAGGGTTAATGAAACAGAGGACAAAATTCTCCATCTCTCTCTCTGCTTTCTCCAGCACGTCAAAGCGACGGTTCTCACGAGGAGTCGCTCCCCATCGATTGGCACCGTGTTCGTCCGCGAAAGCAGACATAATAGCTCGCCGGGCCTTGATCTGGCTCAGCAGATAAATTGAGCAATCCTTCAAAGCCTGAGTAATCAGGCACGCTTCATGAAAACCCTTGAGCTTTTCTTCTGCCGCGTCGAGCATCGCCAGGGTCATCTCCGACGGGTGAGGAGGGATGTCAGCAAGCACGGCCGTTAGAATCATCCGGAGGCAGAGAGAACCCATCGGGAGAGGGGACCCCCTACGGATCGAGAGTTCATGCATGGCTGAGTCGCATTCGTTGTCGGTAAGGAGGGGATCCACCAGCCGAGCAGCAAAGCGGGGGACCATTTCCTCAATAGGAACTTTCCATGGCTGTCGACGAGCATGAGGGCGATTGCAGGCCATGGTGCTCGTTTGTTTCTCAAGACAAGTTACTCTAAGAAAAAAATAATAATAATAATATAAATCTCTTTGTGAGAGGAAAAGGGAAGCTATAGCCTCATATATAAGGAAATGCATTAAGTGCTGTGCGCGGAAAATCTTGCATGGTGAAGCTATTTCCAAGGCCCAAAAAAGGAAAGGCATCGAAAATCAAGGAGATGGAACTATTTCCAAGGCCTTTTTTTCTACGTCTAATATTGTGCACTGAAAATAGAGCATGAGAAGATTTTGTGAACAGCCACATCAGGGGACCCCACGTGCAGACTACGTGAGACCTAAACCTGATGTACACTAAAAAAATAGAGTAGCACCCTGCATATTGAAAGCACCAACAACAACAGTAGCAAAATGATAAAATCCCAGAGAAAAGAAATGCAAACATAGAAAGACATAATAACAATTGTCACTCATACTTCAAGAGGTTCATACAAAATACATAGGACACATTTACAACGGTAGAACTTCAGATGCGGGGCATGGGTTAAGAAACTCAAAATTAACTTTATTCAAGATCTTCCAAGCATTTCGAACCTCCCGAGTATGCTTCCTCTCATGATCACAAGCATCGGGGTCCCCGCGGATGTCCTCTACCCTCCGGTAAGCGGCAAGTATGGCTGACTGCTGGAACATCTGATGCAGGAGATCAATGAGATTATCCTGCCTTCTCTTTGAGATCAAGTGCATCAGATACACCGAGTGTACTTTATCCTCGGCGGCGTCCAATGCCCCAAGCGGCACACCAGCACAGAATAAAGGGAGAGCCTCCCTGATCGCCAGCACGATCAACCTCAGAAGAGAAGAGCGACGGGGGAGTAGCCGATGGTTGTACTCGTCAAAGCGGCTCATGATCTCGGCACATTGAGCGTCGGTGAACTCCTGGTTCTGACTGCGGCCCAGCACACGAATATTCCCATAGGAGATGATCTCGTCAAGACCATACAGATGGGCATCCATGATACCTGAAATAAAGGTCATGAGACATCATTGCAAAACCACCATTTCATTAGTTGCGGAAGAACAACCTCGGGCCAAGAGACCCCAGGAAGCCTCTGTGTGAAGAAATCGAGTTCTTCATTGGAATTAAATTCCTTATTAAGAAAAGGGAATTAAATTCTCAGAAACATTTTTGGATGGAATTAAATTCCATGGATTTGAACCGCCATCATCATCTCCCTAAGGCTCATCTAAACCCTAAGAGATCTACTGTGGGAGGTTAAGTGGTCGCATATTTTGGTTAAAGTACTTGAAAAAAAATGGGTTCTTTGTGAAACCCTTGATATGGATTTAAAATCCAGAGAGTTTTGTCAAAACGAAGGTGCTTCGATTACCATTACCTGAGGAGGAAGAATCCCTTTAAAACAGAGTTAAACTCTGAAAATATTTTAAGACAGAGAACTAAGCTCTGGAAGAAGAGAATTAAATTCGCAGAAAATGTTCTCAGAAGAAGAAGATGAGCAAAGTAAAGGCTCTTATGAAGAAACAGAGGTATTTATAGAAGGCAATGGAAACGTTTCATCTCCCCAAATCCCGAAAGGAATCCAACGGTCGCAAGAGGTGACAGCGTTGCACTCACGTGCTGACACGTGAGAACAACGCTGTGGGGGCATTTGTTTCCTGATTTAAAATCAGGAAAGCTTATGGAAAAAGCTTGAGAAGAGGGTCACGTGCTTACACGTGACCAGCAGTCACGTGTTGGCACGTGACACCCAAAAGTACCGGCAAAGCAAGTTCAGCTTCCTGACTACATCAAAGAAAAAGGGCTTAAGAAAGGGTCACGTGCTCCCACGTGACCAGGGTCACGTGTTGGCACGAGACATTTTAAAGCGGATTCAAAGGCACATCGGTTCCCTGATCAAGTCAAGAAAAAAGAGTCCAGACCAGGGTCACGTGCTCACACGTGACCAGGGGTCACGTGATGGCACGTGACGGTTAAGCAACAATCAGAATACAGCGCAAAAAGAAAGAAGAAGGCTCATTCCAAAGGGGGTCACGTGCCCACACGTGACCATGGGTCACGTGGTCACACGTGACCGGCTTTCAAAGCCCATTTTGTCAACAGAATTAAATTCTGAAAGAGATTCAAATCTTTCCAAAGGAAAGCGACTATCTGGAACCAATCGAATTAAAGATTCAGAGGTGATGAAATATCATCTATCTATGGGAAATTCTCGGGTTTGGAAAGATTTCCCCTTTAAATCTAACCGAAACAACAAAGGAGAATCCCGGGACTTGAAATCCAATGGTGAATAAAATTCACCTAATAATCCAAAGGTCCAGAACGAATGATGGATGCAAATCAAATCTCTCAATGAAGATTCGTAAAAAAACTAATTGACTCGGCTGCTTCTCCTATAAATAGGAGCCAAGAGACACAAAAAAGAGAGATACGCAGAGGGAAGAAAAGAGAGAGAGCCTGGATACTTCGAGGAACTTGGATCTTCTGCAAAAGAAAACCCTAGGTAAGAAAGGGAGGGCTCCTTGAAGGAAAAGAGAATTTAATTCTCAACAGAGTTTAACTCTGATATATAAAACAGAAGAACATATTTCTTCTCTCTTTGATAGAGGATCTGCAAAGTGCACATCTTCCCTTGAGGTTGAGAATTTAATTCTCAATGGGTCGAGATCCTGCCATGCAGATCCAAAACATAGAGAGGGAATGGAAGCACGAGAATTTAATTCTCACAGAACTATAGGAATTTAATTCCTTTAAAATAAAACTAGGGCTTGACCCTGTGTTATGGGAATTTAATTTCTTCAGAACAAAAAGAAACAGGGTTTAACCCTGATTAAGAACCTAGTTCGGTTGGAACAGCAGGGATTTAATTCCCTTGATCATAATTTAACAGAGAGTGGGAATTTAATTCCTTAAGAGCATTTATTAGGGTTTAACCCTATTCAGTTCTTCACATATATGAAGAATTTAATTCCTACGGAAAATTCAGGGTCCAACCCTATTCAGAATATAAATCTTCAAGAGGAAGTAGGAATTTAATTCCTCTGAAATTACTGTCAGGGTTTAACCCTACGAGGAATTTAATTCCTGGAAAAGATTAACAGATCCTCTAAACATTATACATAGAGGCAGGGTCACGTGTCACCACGTGACCCCCCCAGGAGATCTACAGAAAACCCCTTTGAGGCAGCACCCCACATGACCCACGTGACCCTTGACAGAAGCTTTAATACACAGGCATTTGAATGCCCATCACGTGATGGCACGTGATGCTCTGAAAGATGCGATAATCTCAGCAGAATAAATGAAGGGAGGGCGCTCTCACGTGCTGCCACGTGACCCCTCTTGCCTTAGTGTTTAACAGTAAATTGAAACTCTCGAACCCAGTGATAAAACACTGTTGGGCCTTAGTGTTCAACACTAATCAAAAAGCTTTATTTGCAATGTTCAACACTGATCTGTTTTAGTGTTTAACACTAATTTGAAAAGCCTTCTTGCTGGTGTTTAACACCAATTATCTTTTAGTGTTAAACACTAACTTGTCAACCTCATTCCCAGTGTTCAACACTGATTGCTATGTAGTGTTTAACACTAGGCTTTGGCCCAATTGGCTAAATGGATAGAGGCAATGCCTCTCCTGATTGGACTTAGCCCAGGCTGGCCATAAGTCCTCAATTCGTAATCAACTGGGCCAATGGGCTCATAACATAATTAATTGGTCTTGATCCCAAATTGGGCCAAGGACTATTTAATCCACCCCGGTTCTAGGGTACATCTCTTCACTCCTTTGATACTTGGCATTGTAATCCCTCAATGTCTTCAAAGAGGTGACGGGTCCCGACGACCACACATTGATATGGACTGCGGGGTCCTTAAACCCGTGTTTAATGCAAAATTCCTGGTTACGTGGAACGCGGATAATGTCACTCTTTGACCCCGTGGAAAAAGTCCAGAGCGGAGCCTGGTCCTCGCAGAGCACGGCAGTGAACCCGTGTGAAGCATCCAGAGCACATACCGGACTGTGGGATCCTTAAACCCATGGACTACGACGTCCTTAACCTTGACCGAGATGTCTTAAAACTAACAATGGACTGTGGGGTCCTTAAAGCCATGGACTACGACGTCCTTAACCTTGACCGAGATGTCTTAAAACTAATAATGGACCGCAATGTCCTTAAACTACCCATGGACCGCAATGTCCTTAAACTACCCATGGACCGCAATGTCCTTAAACTAGAACAATAGAGCCCCGCATGCTCTTTTGTCGGATCTAAACGGTCCCGTTTAAGTTGATCTTAGCCTTAAAGATGGCTAACGTATCCTTAAATCTTCAAACAGAGTGGACTATAAATCCCCCCAATTAACTCTGGCTCGAGGGTACATCCCTGAACTCCTCTGACATCCGTCGTTGTAATCCTTCAACGTCGTCAGAGAGGTGACGGGTCCCGACGGCCATACATTTAATGGACCACTAGGTCCCTAAACTGGAACATTAACAGCCAATTGCTCTTTTGTCGGATCTAAACGATCCCGTTAAGTTGATCTTAGTCTCAAAATTAGACTAACGTATCCTTAACAAACGTTTGAGTTGATCTTAGCCTCAAGTATGGCTGACGTATCCTCAAACCAAACCCCCAAACCCAAATCTAAGATAATACGGATTTGGACTAGTCCACGCCCTACGGGCGACGACATAACTCAGTCTCCGTAAACAATCCACGGGCAACAAAACACAAAACAAACACCCACGACATGAAGTGACCATCTGGAGAAGGAGAAAGTTGTTACCGCAATTGTCATGACCCGAAAGTACGTAACATGACCGGCACTTAAACTACGAACGTCTCAAGGCGTACGTATTCTAAGTAAGCCGAAAACCCAGAAATCCAAACCAAGAAAAGTAGTAGAGTGAAGGAAAACCAATTTAAAACAAGTAGTTTAATAGCATAAGCCGAATTATGTGGTTAAAAAAAACATCAAATATTTCCCGAAAATTTCGGCAGAGTCTCCTTTGTAAATACTGGCCCCCAAACGGGATACAACATGAATAGTATACGAAATCAATAAAAATGCATCCCCAAGCGGGAGCTAGCTCTTCGTCAATCGACGGTCACAACCACACAAACAATATAATATACAACGCCAACGGCGAGGATCAAAAACTCAAAAGGAAACTCGAAACCACAAGAAAACCGCAGAAATATACGCGCGACATCTAAGGTCGAAAGAATAACATCACTGGTCTCTATCTCAAAAATAAATACATGTTTGGTTGATGGAACTTCTAGATACAACTGAATAATAATATACAAGTTATATAATGGGGGATACGATACAGTAAACCCGCCTACTAGCAAATCACCCGAAGGAAACTATGCCCGCAAGCCGTAAAGAAACCTGTACGGCAAAACCTGCAAGAAACTGGGGCACAACGGGGGTGAGTTGACAACTCGTGAATAGAAAAACATCTACGAAAAGGAATCGCATGTATGACGCAATCCTAGGTCATACGATCATAATATATAATCCTCAAATGTATAACATGCAGCCTATAACAAGGCTAGGATAAATATCAAATCCGAGTGTAATCTCATGTACCCGTGTCAGTGTCTCAGGTAGCAATATATCATATGAATGAGGTATGAATGCATGAAAATAGAATACATGTAAATGAAGAACTGTTTTCATAGTTTAGTGAGATTTCCTTATTTTTAAATAGGAGGTACCATAAATGAAATCAGCATAAAACAGTGCCCAGCATCGACACAAAACAAGTATCCAAATATCTCGATATCTCTATATCGTAATCTCTGTACCTCAAAACCTCAAAAATCTCAATGTCTCAATCACAATATCTAGGACGCCGTCAGTCCAGACCGGCCCCTACCATCCATCTCAAGACCACGACGGTATCCTCCGGATATCCGACGCGTCGGGTAATATCACCGGTAGGTAATCTGTCCCCTGCCAGGCTCAACGTCAACACCACATTCATCTTGTCCCGGGGTACCATACCGGGTCCACCATGTACCCGAAACGGTTCATCCAACTCCTCGAATCGGGTCTCGAAATCCATCAGCAAACTCATGGTGGACGACTCATACATCATGGGAAAACCGCATTTTTATTTTAAAAGAGAGAAAGCAGTTTATATATGTTTTGCGGTTTTCCTCCAAATCCAGAAAATATCATGGAAATCCGAATCATCAATAGCATGTAAAACTATGAATATAACCATGAGAATGAATAACAGTATGCATGAAGCGACAAGTAATAACTATAATATCTAAGCTGGCATATAAGGTAAGTACACTAATATTATGTCAATATACTAGCTATCAAGCTAAGTTAAGCAATAATATTTTCTAAGGTGTACGTGACATGGCAATTACCGATGAAGATGTGTGTGAGCCGGCAAGTAAGTGTACGTAGTACATACGCATCATCGGTAATGGTGCCGGTGTCCTAACAATAAGATATCAACATTTCAATAAGAAATTATAACATAAGTATGCGATGCGAAGCGAACCACAATAATAAGCGGGAGCTGAATACTAGACGCAACTATAACTAATCTGCATTAATCTAATATAAGTTCTACAAATGGTACCTTTTGAAATAACACAAATCATGGGGTTTTGAAAATAGGGGCTACGGTGTTTTTATGAAAAGATAAGTCTTTTGAAATATCCGTAGGATCCCTTGGGCTGTCTTTTAAAATACCCACGATTCGTTAGTTTTTGAAAAAGGTAGGAGTCTAATCTAATCTAACAACTACACTAAACTATACGGCTGAACTAACAAGCTGAACTACAGGTAAGGAAACCGCCTATCATCTGAGTCGATACATATACCTACCTGTATATGTATAGTCGGTGATCACGCCTCAATAATATCATATCCGATACCATATCTATAATCAGACATCCCAAGTCAAGAGTGCGGATCAATCATCAAAATATAGCTCGTACGTAAATCCGTCGTACGGCATCCCAAATCTGGGTACGGGTCAATATCACATTCATCATACTATTCATCTGATATCTTCTTTATCAAATATCATGATCGGGGTACTGATCTACGTCTAGTACAATATTGATACCATCTATGTATGCATGCATGTAAGAATCACTACGTCAAAAGACCCGCTAAAACATCATGTCATATCTCAATACGAACCAAAACACATCACGGATCTTCTGGCCTCAAGCCCAATATCATCGACTCATCTCAAATCCCAATTACTATCCTCAAATCCAGTATATATAAACACATAGTCCCATACCCATGTGTAAATATACACATCAATATATAATCCCATGTACGCACATATGAAAGAAGAATGTATGCAAATATGGGTGTGTATGTATGTGTGGTGCAACCACTACCTAAGGTTTCGTAACCATGCGCCAATCCAACACCAATATCCATCTAAAATCATCAATAATAAATCCTAACAACATATCATAAATTGTTGGTGTGTATACGCATCCGTATACATCACCACGGACTGCGGGGGTGCTATACGCCTACACCCGACTTCTCCCCGTAGATATAAATCTACTCACCTGGTCCTCGCTCGCCGGTGCCGACGTCGCCACGCGCTTGCTTGTCATCTCGAAGTCCGCATGGGGTACCTACATATCATAACGCACCGTATCGCATTAAAATCCAACTCATGACCAAAACGACGCACGAATCCCACATAGGTCAAAACCTATGGTTGCTTTCACAAATCAACCCAAAAACCCTCGACGTCGGCGTACAAACGCCAAACCATCGAGAAAAACTCAAATACACTCATTTGCACATTCACGAACACTAATTTTGATATAAAATAGGTTAAAATTCACAAAACCCCAATTTCACTTAAAAAGTAATTTTTCCGAAAATCTAGCAAGCACAATTCGTCGTTTTTGTACAGAACATGATGTTTAAACAAATCTATTGGCCATAATACTTATTAAATATCTTAAATAAGTCGTAAAAACAATTTCCATAATTTAATCCCAATAAATTTCATAATTTCCAAAATCCTAGTTTGCAAAAATATCAATTTTAACACTTTTTAAAGCAAAATTCACAATTCATCAATTAAGCTTGGTTTTGCATGAACCAAAGTCATTAAACCACTCATTATAATATTTATAATGACATGAAAACTTAATTATATTTTAATCTATGCATTTGATAATTTTTTCAAAAACTCTAGTTAGCAAAATAACTTAATTTAGACATTTCCATGCAACAATATGAAATCTAACTACTAGTTTACTTTCTACAAATCCTAAGATGGTAAGCTACCCATCACAACCATACACCAATTTCACAATACCCTAACTTGCATTCAAACCCTTTTCTTGAATTTTCCAAACTTACAATACAACCCAATTAAACATCTAAATTGTTAACATGGAAGCAATCAAACAACAATATAAGTATATGGTTAAAATTATACCTCACAATTTTTGAGATCTCCCATGAAATCTAGACTCCCAAAATGCTCTCTAGCTCCAAGATCCATAGTAGAATAGGCTAAGGAGAAATGGGTAGAGATTGGATTTGGATTTGGTGGAAATCTTGTGTTGATTTTTGAAGAAAAATGGAGAATTTTTCAAGAGGAAAATGGATGAAGCATTTGGGGGAGGCTGCTCCTGCACTTGGAGAGAGGGCTCGGCCATGTAGGAGTGGGGTTGTTGGTGTGGGGGTAATTTACAAGTCAAGGGAATAAAAAAAAATCCATACCTCTTTAGCTATCATTATTCTATTAATTTGTGTACTTTAAGTAGAAAAGAATTGGCCATGTGGTGAAGTGTGGGATGGTGCAGACTTTTTTGGGCCGGCCATGAGGGAGAGGGGTGAGTGTGAGGGGTATTTGTATTAAATTTCCAAGAAAAACCCCTTCAAAACTCATATTTGCAAGTTTTAGCTTAAATTAAATTATTTTTTTTTCTCCATAATAAAAACCCATTAAAACTTGAAATAAAATACTAAAAATTTATATTACAACTAGATTTTAATTAACATGATTTTAAAGATTAAAATTAGCCCATTTAAATTTGTATTTATCTGTAATTTAATGTATTTTCTTACCGGCTTAAAATAATATTAAAATAATATTTTTTTTCAGAAAATTTAAAATTTCACCAGTGGCTCAATAAACACCAAATACTAGTAATTACATAGCTAGAATATGTATATTTAATTTTATAATAAAGATATTTGCATTTTGACTTTTTACAGAAAACCCCCTTATTTTACCGTTTTTTCGACATTTCACCGAAACGATTTTCAAAACGTTACAATCTTCCCCCCTTAAAGAAATTCGGTCCCGGAATTTAAATTAAAACTTATCCCAAATACTAAAATATTTCAGCCAAAACCATCAAATCGCCGGGGCTCCGAAATCATAAATACATAAAACAAATCGTAGCGCAACGCATGCGCATGAAAAATGAGCATATAACTCAAATCAGAACTCCGTCAAGCATCCCGCAATTATCGGAGTCATGGGGAAGACATCAATACCAAATCCAAAGCAAAATCAATATGATATAACTCGAAACTATACATGTAAAATATAGTCAGGTACTGTCCTCTGACTAGTCCTGCTTAGTACGAAAACACATAGCAATATCATAAAAACGTACTGCTCTATAAGAAAAATCAATCCCAAAATACGCGTATGAATACTACGCGCGTCTTGTGCGCACGGAAATCAAAATCCATATATGTTCCATACCTGCGCACAGAAACAACATCTAAGTGCATCGGGTGTGCACGAAACATCTGTCCTAGCCAAGTGTGTGCCTGACAGCAAAAACATGTGCGTCTCATGCACAAAGAATCTCAATTTAGTGCATCTGGTGTGCACCAAATCGCATCTCATAACATGCGCCCAACCTGCGCGAAAATCCAAATCAGGTGCATCCATCGTGCACGAAATCATGAAATCCAATATCAAGCGCCGAACGTGCGCAAAATCAATCAGGTGCACAAGGTGCACAAAACAAATATCGAGTATCACAATCGAAATTGAAGTCCAGTGCACACTGCAAGCATATAATAACTATACAGAGTGCAGGAACCAATTCGTGTGCATGCATACGCACAAAATCAACTCAATAGTCTAAAACCGTAAAATCACAAACATGTGAAACCCAAGCACGAAAACGATATCAAGCGCAACACTTTGCAAAGATCGTAAATCCTCAATCATCAAAATCAAATCATGCGAATAAATCACCCAAAACATCGAAATCAATAATGGCGGCATAGTACCGCTCAAGCGCATCCTCTAAGAATCTCGGCTAACTGTCGCGGTCACTGGTGGGACGTCTCGTCGATGATCATGAACTCTGTCCTGCTGGTGTGCGTAACCATGACCACTCCTGGGTCAGGGTCTTCACTGTGAATTACCAATCTTTCGGTCCATCGTCTCATCGGCCCTGTCGGGTGTGCTAACGGGGATGATCCAGTTCTGGTACATCTCTTGTCATCTCCCGGTCAATCATCACGACCACTCGTAAGACAGCATATCACTGGCGTCGGCCTCTGGCTCTCTGAATGTACCTGGCACATCTGATCCTGGGTGCAAGTATCATTGCAGCAGTGTCCTGGAAGGAATCCTGCTTACGGTCTCTTCCATGTCTCGTCTCTGCCAACTGTCCGGAAGTCATTGTCCTTTCCTATATCTGCATCTTGCTCTGGAACGACCGCATACTCATCGCGACTCCTTTTGGAAGGTAAGTCCAAGTACCATGCCTCGGCATGCGCATCGCATCTCTGATGTCGGCGAGTGGAACGTCATCTCATCTAGATCTGGTGCGAACCTCTTACTCCACTTTTCTCTAATGTCGTCTGCTTTGGACTCATCTCATCGTGGCTGCATGGACTGAGCTCCAACGACTATCCTCGTATCTGGAGTCTCCCAAGAATGCATCTCACCACCTAGCATCCGAATTAAGTCGAGTCATCCGATCGAGTCGTCAAAACCTCATAATCCCCCAAGAGCTCAACCTCTTGGGCACAGTTTAATAGTATTGAGTACATACCACAGCATCGGTGGTCCAGCCGTAGAAGGGCAAACCCAAGCCTCACTAATGGCGCCGCAGAACTGCCGCAAACCCTAAGGTTCAAAGGCTTTCACACGGTCATTAAGTCGAGTTAGGGTTTCATTCTTCTAGAGGGACCATAGAATTGCCTGCATGTCTTTCTGACTACCTTAAACTTGGAATAATAGGTTTCTCACATTCGATCGTCTCTGTCGACTCCCAACGTCTCCGCGTGAAGTCGTCTCTAGCTGGAATCAATCTATCTGATGACCTCGCATCGGGGTAGGCGAACGATCCACATGTCCCAGTCATTCATCCTCGATGACTAGCGACCTTCTATCATCTCTTAGTACAACTTATACTGCAATAGCTCCAACATCTGGGGCGATATCTCGTCATTCGCAGCAATAACTGGCTCACTCGTCTGCATGCTGAACCGTGCCTCAATCATCAGGAGTAAGCAACACACCAACGGTCATCAAAATCTGGCTGGCCTCCATCATTGGCTCAATTCTCTAGTGTCGATCAGCACCTCCGAGTAACCTCATAAAGGCGATCCGCCAAACGCTCGTGGCGCGGAAACACAGTAAAAAGACACATCTCTGCAATCGTGTGTCGCCGGAATTTCGCCCTGGTCAGTCCTCGTTCGTGACGAGCTTGTGCTGACCGCAACTCTAGCCGTAGCTCTCCCTGCCCGTAACCGTAGCAGCAAAACCAAACTGGTACCGATGAGGCTAGATCAGGAAGGAATATAATACTGAACAAGGAAATGTACATCCTAAGGCTTCATAAGTGGAGTGGCGTGTCGTAAATATGCCGCGGAACATACCAACGGTACGTCACTCTACTTTAGTCACCTATTCCATCAACCAAGGGTCATCCTACGCTCCGAAGGTTAAAACCTAACGCTCTGATACCAACTTTGTCACGACCCGAAAGTACGGAACATGACCGACACTTAAACTACGAACGTCTCAAGGCGTACGTATTCTAAGTAAGCCGAAAACCCAGAAATCCAAACCAAGAAAAGTAGTAGAGTGAAGGAAAAAACCAATTTAAAACAAGTAGTTTAATAGCATAAGCCGAATTATGTGGTTAAAAAAAACATCAAATATTTCCCGAAAATTTCGGCAGAGTCTCCTTTGTAAATACTGGCCCCCAAACGGGATACAACATGAATAGTATACGAAATCAATAAAAATGCATCCCCAAGCGGGAGCTAGCTCTTCGTCAATCGACGGTCACAACCACACAAACAATATAATATACAACGCCAACGGCGAGGATCAAAAACTCAAAAGGAAACTCGAAACCACAAGAAAACCGCAGAAATATACGCGCGACATCTAAGGTCGAAAGAATAACATCACTGGTCTCTATCTCAAAAATAAATACATGTTTGGTTGATGGAACTTCTAGATACAACTGAATAATAATATACAAGTTATATAATGGGGGATACGATACAGTAAACCCACCTACTAGCAAATCACCCGAAGGAAACTATGCCCGCAAGCCATAAAGAAACCTGTACGGCAAAACCTGCAAGAAACTGGGGCACAACGGAGGTGAGTTGCCAACTCGTGAATAGAAAAACATCTACGAAAAGAAATCGCATGTATGACGCAATCCTAGGTCATACGATCATAATATATAATCCTCAAATGTATAACATGCAGCCTATAACAAGGCTAGGATAAATATCTAACCCGAGTGTAATCTCATGTACCCGTGTCAGTGTCTCAGGTAGCAATATATCATATGAATGAGGTATGAATGCATGAAAATAGAATACATGTAAATGAAGAACTGTTTTCATAGTTTAGTGAGATTTCCTTATTTTTAAATAGAAGGTACCATAAATGAAATCAGCATAAAACAGTGCCCAGTATCGACACAAAACAAGTATCCAAATATCTCGATATCTCTATATCGTAATCTCTGTACCTCAAAACCTCAAAAATCTCAATGTCTCAATCA
Organism: Agapanthus africanus; assembly: GCA_030015575.1. Classification (NCBI taxonomy): domain Eukaryota; kingdom Viridiplantae; phylum Streptophyta; class Magnoliopsida; order Asparagales; family Amaryllidaceae; genus Agapanthus; species Agapanthus africanus. The sequence goes on along the minus strand of CM057346.1, from coordinate 316,044,296 downwards.
CAATATCTAGGGCGCCGTCAGTCCAGACCGGCCCCTACCATCCATCTCAAGACCACGACGGTATCCTCCGGATATCCGACGCGTCGGGTAATATCACCGGTAGGTAATCTGTCCCCTGCCATGCTCAACGTCAACACCACATTCATCTTGCCCCGGGGTACCATACCGGGTCCACCATATACCCGAAACGGTTCATCCAACTCCTCGAATCGGGTCTCGAAATCCATCAGCAAACTCATGGTGGACGACTCATACATCATGGGAAAACCGCATTTTTATTTTAAAAGAGAGAAAGCAGTTTATATATGTTTTGCGGTTTTCCTCCAAATCCAGAAAATATCATGGAAATCCGAATCATCAATAGCATGTAAAACCATGAATATAAGCATCAGAATGAATAACAGTATGCATGAAGCGACAAGTAATAACTACAATATCTAAGCTGGCATATAAGGTAAGTACACTAATATTATGTCAAAATACTAGCTATCAAGCTAAGTTAAGCAATAATATTTTCTAAGGTGTACGTGACATGGCAATTACCGATGAAAATGTGTGTGAGCCGGCAAGTAAGTGTACGTGGTACATACGCATCATCGGTAATGGTGCCGGTGTCCTAACAATAAGATATCAACATTTCAATAAGAAATTATAACATAAGTATGCGATGCGAAGCGAACCACAATAATAAGCGGGAGCTGAATACTAGACGCAACTATAACTAATCTGCATTAATCTAATATAAGTTCTACAAATGGTGCCTTTTGAAATAACACAAATCATGGGGTTTTGAAAATAGGGGCTACGGTGTTTTTATGAAAAGATAAGTCTTTTGAAATATCCGTCGGATCCCTTGGGCTGTCTTTTAAAATACCCACGATTCGTTAGTTTTTTGAAAAAGGTAGGAGTCTAATCTAATCTAACAACTACACTAAACTATACGGCTGAACTAACAAGCTGAACTACAGGTAAGGAAACCGCCTATCATCTGAGTCGATACATATACCTACCTGTATATGTATAGTCGGTGATCCCGCCTCAATAATATCATATCCGATACCATATCTATAATCAGACATCCCAAGTCAAGAGTGCGGATCAATCATCAAAATATAGCTCGTACGTAAATCCGTCGTACGGCATCCCAAATCTGGGTACGGGTCAATATCACATTCATCATACTATTCATCTGATATCCTCTTTATCAAATATCATGATCGGGGTACTGATCTACGTCTAGTACAATATTGATACCATCTATGTATGCATGCATGTAAGAATCACTACGTCAAAAGACCCGCTAAAACATCATGTCATATCTCAATACGAACCAAAACACATCACGGATCTTCTGGCCTCAAGCCCAATATCATCGACTCATCTCAAATCCCAATTACTATCCTCAAATCCAGTATATATAAACACATAGTCCCATACCCATGTGTAAATATACACATCAATATATAATCCCATGTACGCACATATGAAAGAAGAATGTATGCAAATATGGGTGTGTGTGTATGTGTGGTGCAACCACTACCTAAGGTTTCATAACCATGCGCCAATCCAACACCAATATCCATCTAAAATCATCAATAATAAATCCTAACAACATATCATAAATTGTTGGTGTGTATACGCATCCGTATACATCACCACGGACTGCGGGGGTGCTATATGCCATCCACCCGACTTCTCCCCGTAGATATAAATCTACTCACCTGGTCCTCGCTCGCCGGTGCTGACGTCGCCACGCGCTTGCTTGTCATCTCGAAGTCCGCATGGGGTACCTACATATCATAACGCACCGTATCGCATTAAAATCCAACTCATGACCAAAACGACGCACGAATCCCACATAGGTCAAAACCTATGGTTGCTTTCACAAATCAACCCAATAACCCTCGACGTCGGCGTACAAACGCCAAACCATCGAGAAAAACCCAAATACACTCATTTGCACATTCACGAACACTAATTTTGATATAAAATAGGTTAAAATTCACAAAACCCCAATTTCTCTTAAAAAGTAATTTTTCCGAAAATCTAGCAAGCACAATTCGTCGTTTTTGTACAGAACATGATGTTTAAACAAATCTAGTGGCCATAATACTTATTAAATATCTTAAATAAGTCATAAAAATAATTTCCATAATTTAATCCCAATAAATTTCATAATTTACAAAATCCTAGTTTGCAAAAATATCAATTTTAACACTTTTTAAAGCAAAATTCACAATTCATCAATTAAGCTTGGTTTTGCATGAACCAAAGTCATTAAACCACTCATTATAATATTTATAATGACATGAAAACTTAATTATATTTTAATCTATGCATTTGATAATTTTTTCAAAAACTCTAGTTAGCAAAATAACTTAATTTAGACATTTCCATGCAACAATATGAAATCTAACTACTAGTTTACTTTCTATAAATCCTAAGATGGTAAGCTACCCATCACAACCATACACCAATTTCACAATACCCTAACTTGCATTCAAACCCTTTTCTTGAATTTTCCAAACTTGCAATACAACCCAATTAAACATCTAAATTGTTAACATGGAAGCAATCAAACAACAATATAAGTATATAGTTAAAATTATACCTCACAATTTTTGATATCTCCCATGAAATCTAGACTCCCAAAATGCTCTCTAGCTCCAAGATCCATAGTAGAATAGGCTAAGGAGAAATGGGTAGAGATTGGATTTGGATTTGGTGGAAATCTTGTGTTGATTTTTGAAGAAAAATGGAGAATTTTTTGAGAGGAAAATGGATGAAGCATTTGGGGGAGGCTGAACCTGCACTTGGAGAGAGGGCTCGGCCATGTAGGAGTGGGGTTGTTGGTGTGGGGGTAATTTACAAGTCAAGGGAATAAAAAAAAATCCATACCTCTTTAGCTATCATTATTCTATTAATTTGTGTACTTTAAGTAGAAAAGAATTGGCCATGTGGTGAAGTGTGGGATGGTGCAGACTTTTTTGGGCCGGCCATGAGGGAGAGGGGTGAGTGTGAGGGGTATTTTTATTAAATTTCCAAGAAAAACCCCTTCAAAACTCATATTTGCAAGTTTTAGCTTAAATTAAATTATTTTTTTTTCTCCATAATAAAAACCCATTAAAACTTGAAATAAAATACTAAAAATTTATATTACAACTAGATTTTAATTAACATGATTTTAAAGATTAAAATTATCCCATTTAAATTTGTATTTATCGGTAATTTAATGTATTTTCTTACCGGCTTAAAATAATATTAGAATAATATTTTTTTTCAGAAAATTTAAAATTTCACCAGTGGCTCAATAAACACCAAATACTAGTAATTACATAGCTAGAATATGTATATTTAATTTTATAATAAAGATATTTGCATTTTGACTTTTTACAGAAAACCCCCTTATTTTACCGTTTTTTCGACATTTCACCGAAACGATTTTCAAAATGTTACAGCAATGCGGTAGCGTAATTAACTGCAGGGGCTTGCGCATGCAGGGAAGAGCGTCCCCACAATCAAAAACCCCTCAAACGAGGGGGAATCTGACGAAGTCTGCTACATCGGACGCATCCGTCTAAACCTTCGATACACGGTGCCATAAATCAACTTGGCATCTTCGGAGAGGTGGACGGATAGCACCAATTAGCATCTGCCCCGAATTTCAGGCGATACGTCCATGTCTCGGCCGCCGTTCGGAGGGGAACAATAACTAACAACATCATAGGAGGGATTTGCTACTATGAAAGAAGATTATACCTAATGAACCAAGTCCTTCTTGTTATCATTGACCACCTCCTCGTCGGCCTCCTTTTTGTAATAGAAGATCCACCCGAGAGCTACTACTCCAAGCTTGACCTCTAACTTGAGGTAACTAGGTTACTCAAAGTGCTAATCAAAGCAACCTAGGGAATATAGAGTAGGATTAGGGATTAATAAGTCTTGCTAACCCTTGATCTCAACACATGAGAGGTTAGGGTTAGGGTTTGAAGAGAGACAGCTTGAGGAGAGAGAAGGTGAGAATAATTATTAAATGGAATTTGATTCATTTGTGTATATATATGAAGCATAAGATATTTTGCATAAATATCTCTTTGCACAAATATCTTCATGCTTCATTTAATACATAATGAATCATCAAGTGAGTCATTAAAAATCATTTAATGCATCATTAACTCTCTTGATGAATCATCTCCATGAGTCACAAAACCATTTAATGCAAATGCCACATAAGCCCTCCACCTCATCAACCTTCTAGAAGCTTCTCGACAATTTACGAGAACGCCCCTCCTATCCGTGTAAACACGGAAATACTGAGACTGTATAAATCCAATAATCCGAAACTGGAATCTGGCTTAAACCAAAGCCCGGTAGTAAATATTGTCCGAACATCGTACGTGCGTGAAAACACGTATGTGTCCGAACCCTGTCGTAAAGCCATACGACCTCTATATCGTTTCGCCCGAAGCAGGAAAACTCTCTGTGTAGGACTAAAGACGCGACCACTACGCTGGCAGTGTGTTTAACCACAGACCGCAAGCGGCACTAGCTGTACATAACGGTCCCCACGTAGATGTCGATAAGAAGGCCGATGAGGAAACCCATCCGAACTCCTACTGAGCCTGATATGACAATCTCCATACAGTCCGGTCTGTTCATCTAGGACTATCGCATATCGGGCCTAAGGGGATGGCAAGCGTCAGTCCCCTAAAAGCTGTATAAGTCGTATCGGAGTGAAGCCCATTACACCTTGATAAACTACTGGAAAACCTACCAGTAAATCTCGCTTGCCCTGGACAGGGACTTTGCGTAATGGCTCTCCAGACACAACACGATATCAACTCCCAATACCGGGAGAGACGAATCTTGTCTAACCGCCACTGCCTCCAAGTACTTCGGGACTGCACCCAACTGCTACCTGTTTGCATGAATCCTTTGAGCCGTGGTAGGGTAGCAATCTAAGAACAGTGGGAACACACCCGTGGCGAAGCAGCAGTGTCAAGTCTGCGGACTATGCTGTACTCATGTCACCTGGGAACTATTAACTGACGACGGGTATAATACAAACCAACAGTTCCCTGCGAGTCCTGTCCGGTGTACCCGTAACCCAACAAACACCTGTATACTATCTCCAGTACGACGTACTGATGGCTGTGGAACAGACCATCTCCCCAACTGGGATGAGAAGCGTACACACTAGTCTACTCCGGAGTATCGATACCCTGTCTCGATAATCCTATGACTAGGGACCTGAAAAAGGATGTGCTTGTAGACTACCCAGCCCCCACTAGTGTGACTGCCATCACAACGCTGCTAGTCAAGCAAGATCCTAAGGGCTCTATCAATATGTACACACATATTAAGATAGATATAAACCAAGTAGCATACTACCATGTTTAGCAAGACTGTTAATATAACTGTGAATATCCCAAGCTTCCATCAAGTAATATACAAGCTAGTATGATACAATAATGGCCCCTAGGGCATATACACTAACAGTTATGACATGGGATACAGACTGAGGGCCGATCTGGTATGCAGTGCCTGAGAAATGAGGATTTCCGTGTCGATGCTGGACACGAGTATTTCATGATATTTGGGTGCCGATTTTGGGCACTCCTGTTCCATGAGATTTACAGGATATGAAGGCCGGATTGAGTGACGGCGCCTGAGTTATCGGGATTTTGGGGTGTTTTTGTTAGACACCGGGTTTTTTCACGATGATGACTCGTGTTGATGATTTATTTTCCCATGCTCAGCACTCCTTTACATGCATTGCATCATGTACTTTTAGTACCTGATAGAGTACCTCCCATGATTATTGTATACCCAGATTACCATATTAATGTTATCTGTTGCACATGTTAGAGTATCGCAGTACGTGCATACCTGCGATTACCTTTATATGTTATTTACTATTCACAAGTTGGCAACCCACTGTAACGCCTTAGATTTCAGTTAGTGTTCGTTTAGACGTTAATGCGGGTTTAATGTAAAAAGTTTACCAATTCGGGTTCCTCACATTTTTTAACATTTAATTAATAAATTATTATTATTGGTTATAAGCATGTACGCATGTGTGCACGTAAAGTGTGAGTTTTGTTTGTGCTAATTTTTGTTCTTAGCAACCATGATCCTTAACACTAATCTAGTCCCTTTGCTTTAATCCTTGCTAATCCCATTCTTATCCTTAACCCTAATTCCTTAGATCTTTTGTGAGAAGGGGAGATATTTTTTTGGATGAGTGAGGAGGTGGCAAGGTGAGTATGAATGCATTAATGGAGGAATTAATGCATATGATACACTCACCCTCACCTCACCCTACAGTCACCTCCCTCTCTGTTTATCAATCACCTTCTCTCTCTTTCTCTATCTCCTTCTCATTTCTTCATCACTTTCTATTTCTAAACTGAACACTCTCTCATTTCTACACAAAACTCATCACAATCCGTTACAAACTTCATCAAAATCACACCTTTTCTTAGATCTTGCCTCATGGATGCCTTGGAGTGTGCAAAGCTAGGATCTTTGTGTTCTTCTGTGTAGGTAATGATTCCTTTCTGCTCTTTAAGTTAGTTTTGTGTAGCTTAGCTTGTTAGTTTCAGTTTTTTTCGCGTATCGTATCGTTTTGGGTAAATATCGTATTTTTAGTGTTGTTTTGGGGTCTCGGATGATCTGCTGTTAAACCATGTACCTGTTGCAAAAATTTACTTGACAGTAACCTAGTGTAGTGACCTAGAACCTACCCTCAAAATACGAGCCAATTCCACCATGTTTGGGCCGCAAATTTATTGGTTCTGGCCGCAATTTGCGGCCAGAATGGGGACTTGGGTGTTGGGTTTTTGGGCAGGGGTCTCTTGGGTTATTTGTAGTCTCATGGTACTTGCAATTTTTTTAGATTACTGGTACAGAAAAATCTAGGACCACTTGTGTGTTTCTCGTGTTTCGTTTCACGCGATACTTTATCCGATACGGTGCGTGTTCTGTGTTGCTGCTGGTCTGAGTTGGTTTCGTAGTGTCACTATACGTGTTAGCTACAACACGAACCCTTTAGAGTATGTTTGTTTGTCATGTTGGTCCGTGTAGATTATACGTGTTTTGGGTCTTTTGCTAATATATATCTGTTATATCGTATTATGTTGCAGGTTCGCAGGCGGGGACTTCAGACGCTGCTACAAAAGGAAAACAGGTGGTAGACTTCACCTAGCCAGGTGCGTTGGTAGGTAGATTTAACATCTACAAGGGAATCGCCCGCATGGCGTTATGCGTCCGGGATAGAGATGTTATTTCTGTCGCATATTCTATGTCATATTTACAATTGCGCATTTACCCTATTACTTAGATATTGTTGTGCTTGGACTAGGAGCCTTAGGACATTGCACATATTATTGACGATTCATGTTGCACGAGAACTGATTGTGTACTACATACACCGTCAATAATTGCCATGTCACCCACAACCCACTTATAGATATGATATTGCTTGGTGAAGAATATTGAGACATTGATTCATATTTCTTATCTCATATGACATTTAGCATACATGTATATCTACATGCTTACACATATGCCCTCGTATACTTACATGTTAGATACCTATATACCTATAGGATATTGTACCATTAGTGATAGGTACTACATACACACTTTAAGACATAGCTACAGGTATACCTTGCACACATATTTCACTTATACCCAGGGGATATATTACATCATTTACTTATATGTAGATACATATGTCTTGATATACCTTTTTGTTTACACATATATCTAGTTATAGCTATATGTTTACCATTACTTGATATTATTTAGAATTGGAGAAATTAGGAACCGCATGATATTTATATTAACTTGTTACAGTTAATTAGCGGCTTCTACCTTATATGCTTTCATTACAATTTTATATTGCATATATTATATTCATGGATTTTCTCATTGTTATATGGACTTTGTCATGATGTTTTCTGGATTTGGGGACCGTGGAGTTCATGAAATTATGCATTATTTGAGAAACCCGGTTTTCCTTGATATGATATTTCTGCAGCCACCATGAGATTTATCGGTTCGTATATATATACCCCACGCGAGGAACGGAGGGGCCCGTGTGCGGGTACATGGTGGGGCCCGGAGGTATCCTGAGGCAACAATGAGGTTGTGGTGTCAGACGATGAGTTGCAAGGGAACCATACCATCCGGAGACATTAACAATGACTCAGCGGTTATCATGGGGATACCGACGGGAGTCATGTACGTATATATACGTCGAGAGGCGAGGGTCAGAGCTAGCCACTCGAGCTTTTGGGATAGCGTATGATACGTACCTATCAGTGTTCCAGTCGTGGGGACAGCACCTGATAGATCAGCATTTTTGTGTCGATGCTTGACACATTGGTTTCATGATATTTCTTTTTATTCCTTTGTATATATAACATGGGATTAGGCCGCTATTATATATGCCCTTACACCAATATTAGTGGAATGGGACACTAATATATGTGTATTGACTTTTTTTTTACTTCTTTGTATATATAACAGTGGGTTAGGACGCTGTTATATATGCCCTTACACCAATATTAGTGGAATGGGACGGTAATATATGTGTATTGACTTTAATTTATATACATCATCATATTTATTCACGCAAATATATTTAGGATGTTAGATTTTTACTTGATAATTTGATTTGGGATATAGGTGATTCATTTGATATTGGATACAGGATATTTATGAGATTGTTGATTTGTACATTAAGAATATATGAGATTTATTCGATATTGTACATTCAGGATTTGTGATACTTATATGATATGAGAGCCAATATGGAGGATGATTTGAGGAATTGGAATTTGGATTTGTCTTGATGGATTGTGATTCTACCACGATATCAGGATTCCGTGGAAATGACATATTTCTTTCCATACTCCACATTTGACGTTCATGTACTGCTTCATGTATTAGTAGTACCTGTTAGTGTACCTTCCATGATTGTTGCATACATACATTTTCATATCATTATTACATGATTATTGCATACTAATTGTCATTTTACTATTGCTTCATGTATTAGTTGTACCTGTTAGTGTACCTTTCATGATTACTTCATTCATATGCCCTGTTACTGCTTTTAACCAACATATGTTAGATTCGCGCTGTACGTGCATACTTGCGATTACCTGCATATGTTATTTACTATTCACGAGTTGGCAACTCACCCCCGTTGTGCCACAGTTGTTTTGCAGGGTGTTCCCTAGAGTTGTCGATGCAGGAAATTCATCTATCATATCATCTTTGCTGCGGATACCGCTTCACCTGATACTATGCAATTTTGCTTAGGTAGGTTTTGCGGTTATCCAATGCTGCTTGTTGTGTATTCTTTGTATCCTTGTACTGCCCATCTACTACTTTCATGTTTGACTTAGAGACTTGGTGAGGACGATATTGTATATTATTTGTGACTTGTTGTCTTTTATACAGTTTTCTTTCTATCGTCTTTTATTTCTTCGCTTCGGCGCTGCATATTTATTGTGGTGTTTGTTTTCCGCCTTTGGGCGTGTTTTTGCTCCCGTTTGGGGATGCTTTACATTTATTTATGTTGTACCCATTTTTTGGGCTAGTTTTTACTAAGGAGGTGCTACCAAAATTTTAAAGGAAATAAGTTGGGCTTTTAAAGAATTTGGGTTGTGATTTCAAATGTTTCAAAACTTCTATTATCTTTCCTTGTCTTTTTAATGGTTTAGATTTCTGGGTTTTGGCTTTCTTTTACTGCGTTACGTCTGTAGGCGTTGCGTAGTATTAGGGCCGTCACGTGCCAATTTCGGGTCGTGACAAAATTGGTATCAGAGCGCTAGGTTTTACCTTTCGGAGTGTAGGATGACCTTAGTATGATGGAGTAGGTAGCTTAAGCAGAGTAACATAGTGTGTGTATGTCTGCAGCATACTCACGATGCGGTACTTCGTCTAAAGTGACCTAAGTACATTGCTTGAAGTTCCTTCCTTGATGATTCATATTTTTGTGACTCGATTTCCGTGTTCTTATCGAATCTTATTTCCATTTATAGCCTTACCGCCGATGACTATGGGGACTCAGAGTGATACAGCGAGGGCCGAGGTCAGGATTGACTCGGGTGAGACGAGGACTGACCCGGATGGCACGCTCGTTGCACAGGAGCAGACGGATCCGCCTTCGACAGATCAGCTCGCTAGGCATGTGGCAGAGATGCAGGACCTGCGCCAGATGATGAGTTCATTGGTTGAGGTCGTTCGAGTGCAGCGATAGAAGGTTGCCACCCTGTTAACCAGTTGTTCCTTGCGATCAGCATGCAGCAGTCCGTCACCTACATAGCAATAGTGGATGCATCCCCATTTACGAGACACGTATTCCAGAGACTTTGGGAGTTCCGGAAACGTGGAGGACTCGTACCTGTGTACCATCTCAGAGACAGAGGCCAAGTCGTCGAGACAGATTCCGTTACCGTCGCGGGAGTAGAAGAGGCTTGGGACGAGGATGTTAGTTATATGTATGCCCTAGAGGCCATTACTATACATAGGATGTATATTGTAGTGGATGCTTGGACATATATAGGGGGGACTTTCTTGCTCGACATGATAGTATGCTATCTGGTTGATCTTTACCTTAACGTGTACACTGATTGTCTCTCTGTTACATGTTGGTAAAGCCCATAGGATGTGTACTTGACTACCTGGACTATGATGCAGATCATACTAGTGGGGACATGGTAGTCTATAAGTACATCCTTCAAAGTCCCTAGTCGTGGGTATATCGAGACGGGGCATCGATATACCAGAGTAGACTAGCGTATACCTTCTCGACCCATACAGATGGGCGATGGATGATCCCATATCCATTGGTGTTTGACATCAGAGATGATATACGGGTGCTCAGTGGAGACTGGGTACACTGGACGGACTCGCCGAGAACTCCCAGATGATATTATACCTTACGTCAGATGGCAGTTCTTTGGTGACACTGGTACAGAGTAGTCTGTTGACCCGAGATCGTCATAGAGTCTTGTGTGGTTCCCACTGTGCTTTGATTTCCAACTTACCACGTCCAAGAGGGCGTGCAAAATGGTGGTTTTTGGGTACAGTCCCGAATCACATGGAGGAAATGAGTGATAGGAGGGGATTCGTCTCTCCCGGTATAGGGAGTTGATGTTGCGCTGTGTTCGATTGGCTATAACCGGAAATCCCTGGCTAGGGTTGCTGAGATTTACTGGTAAGTGTTACCAGTAGTTTCTCGAACTGTTATAGACCTCATATCGACACGACTTATCGAGCTATTGGGGTCTGACGTTTACCACCCCTAGGCGAGATATGCGACATATCAGACGAACAGACTGGACTGTGCGGTAAGTGTTACTGGTTGGATTCACAGTAGTATGAGCGGGCTTGCTCGTCGATCTTCTGATCGCTCAATACCCGGGTGGCCGTTACGTTTAGCAGACCGCTTGCGGCTTGTGGGTGTTTGATATGATCATCACCTGCTGCCGGCGTATTGACGAGTCTTTAGAGTCCTACACAGAGGTTTCCTGGCTCAAGCAAAATGAAATAGGAGCGCATATGAGATATGTGCGGGACCGAGAATAATGCGTGTATGTGATACCGTATTCTATTCTCGCGATAAACGTATCGATTGGTTGTATGCGATATAACCTAGTTATCGAATCGAGGATTGATTCGATAAGCCGATACATTGGATATTAGTCGGTCATATGCGATATGACCGGATCGTTAAATCAAGTGTTGATTTAATGATTTAATGTATAATTATATATTTGATATATTACTTTGCATTAACTAGTATTGGTTCACTTTAAATGGATTTTCTCACTTGCATTGCACAAGTTGTATATGTGATATACTTTTGTGCACTTGATTGTATCTTGTTTGATGATACATGTTTACTTGGGTTTGTGTAAAGATTAAACCATGGTTATATGAATGGTTAGGGTTTTATTTTCTTATTCATTTATTTATTTATTTATTCTTTTTGGAAAATAAATGGCATAAAGAGAAAATAGTGGCTTTCTTTGTTTGCATCTTGAAACTTCATGAAGTTTTGACTAAGTGACCATTTTGTCTCATGCTTAACCCTAAACATTCCACTTAACCATAGTCCTCTCTCTACACTTAACCATGGTTATAGTTATGATAAGAATAATCTATTTTCCATTTTTCTCATTATTCTTATGATAATTATCTTCTTCTTCTTCTTCTTCTTCAAAGAAGAAAACCTTTCTTCCATCAATGGTGGATTGATGAAAAGAGTGAGAAATCCAATTCTAAAGTGAACCCACCTCCTATTTCTTCATCCTCTACCTCTTGCCAAGTAGTATAGGGTGTTTTCTTCACAAGTTTCATGACTTGGTGAAGTGGGAGCTTGATCTAGCGATGCCTCGACGTAGATCATCTTCAGCATCGTAGTCGATGACCTAGCCCGCCCATTTCTCCGATGAAGCCGACGCTAGAGCCCGGGATTTGATTTGGACAGCGAGGGGACTTCATCATGGAGCTATGGAGGTGGAGTACCAGATCTACAAAGGTTGTATTTCCGTTCACTTAGTTAAGTTGTTAACTAGTTGCATTTTTCGCCTAAAATTCTAGTTAACGATCCGTATTAGGGTTTCTCGGCACTTGTAAAATTTGAAATTGGCATGGTTGATGCCTTGTGAGACCTCATTAGCGTGCCTAGGATCCCTACAGTAGTATCAGAGCCTAGCTAGAGCCTTAGGCGATGCGTAGACGGAGTTAGAAGTCCGATTAAACCGAAACCCTAACACAAATTTGCTCCCCGGACTTTTTCCAAAAATTGGGTTTTTTCCAGATTAAAAATATGCAGAAAATTCAGCAGGAAATTCTAAGAATTACGGTGCAAAAATTACCTAATGATCTGTCTAAAGTGCGGCGGAACCGCGGCATTAGCGTGCTAATGCGGCGGTTCCGCGGCCATTTTGTCTCTTCTCTCATTGAATTTTGCTCAGTAATTCCTATTTTGCAGTGCTGTTTTTCCTGGGATATTTTTTTTTTGAACTCAAGAGTTGAGTTTTCTAGGTTGTATTGGGGACTCGGTGTTTCGATCGGATTGTCTAATTTTGTCTATGTGGCTTTCCGGATATTTTAGAATATGTTAAAAAGTTCGACCGGATATAAATACCCAACTTTTCCCCTGTCGGGAAATTTCCAAGTGTTGGATCTTTCCGTGGTTTAATAACGTTCTAAGTAGTGCAAGTAACGCAATGGTCCCTCTAGAAGACAACAAACCTTAACTCCATTATGTGACCGTCTTGAACTGCCTTTTGAACCTTAGGGTTTGGGGCAGTACGGCGTGCCACATGTGAGGCGTTGGCTTGACCCTTCTACGGCTGGACCGTTGGTACTGAGGCACGAACTGAATGTTTTTAAACTTGTTTCATGTGTTGAGCTGTATCGGGAAAACTTGTGTGTTTGGATGTTCGATCGGAGAGTTTAACATTTTCTATTTATCCGGAATGTGATACAATAATTGGAATTCACAAGTAGTTATGAGATAACTGAATGAATGTTATAAATCTAGCGGTTTAGTCTCACTTGATCGGTTGCCACGGAATTTTGATGTGATCAAAAGTCCGTCGCAATCACGTAGCGTACGCGGATACTCGCCGGGTAAACTTAATAGACAGCCTCACTCCATAGCCCCGACCAAGTGACTGTAGGAGAACCCCGTCGCCGAAAGCATCCGTTCGGGTGCTCGCGGCAGCGGTGTTCCGCCTTGGTGCACTTCGTCGACGGTATCGGGGGTGCAGCCGTCTACTAAAGTTTGCGACGAGCATTCGATCATGATGTCGGGAATCTTGTTGAATTGCCCGACTTGATGTTGAAAAGAGTTTTCGATAATGAGACTAAAATGCGGGGTTTATAATTGTTAGGCATGCGATGTCTAAGGAATTAATTTGATTAGGCATACGATGTCTATGTAGATTGCGGATTCCAACTGTTGTAGTTTTACACTTTCTTTTCTGTGACCGTAAGTGTAATATGTGATATCGCCGGTTTTCGTTGCTATATGTCAACGACAATTGGGATGCGCATATTTACTTACGTTGAAGACATGTGATGTTATGTGTTGCTGGATATGTTATATTGGATCGTCGTGTTTGAATAGCCGGGGTTTTTTATGTGAGATGAGTGTTTTTCATTTTCATTCATGTAAAAACTTGTATGTAATATTCTTTTATTTGGGCACTTCCAGGTTGCGGAAGATGTCACCTTTTGTATATTATTTACTTTTCCGCACTAGGATAGACCCAAGGAGGGGAGCACAAGTAACCGGGTTTTAGGGTCCGGTGGGAGACCAACTCGAGGAGTCGAGTCCGGGTCTTCTAACCCTAGAATTGGTAGGGTTGCTTACCGCTCTCGTAGGGGTCTAGGGGTGTGGGTTTGGCTATTCATCGCGACCGTGGAATCCGTGTTTTATACTGGCTCATATTGAAAACACGGACGTCCTAGTATATCCAATATTTCATATGATTCTTCTGCTGCGATATCTGTGATGTGATCATATGATATGTTCTGTGATGGGTACTATATATAGTATATTTGATATATTATATAGGCGTTACTTATGTTTTACACCCGCGCTAGCCCTGCCCCGCTCTGCCGTTAGTTACCTAACCTAACGGTGCACGAGGGGACATCGAGGCGAATGCGGATGGCATAAGTGTACGTCGTATTTATCTGTGATGTTTAGGTACTTAAATGATGGGACTTCATTAATGTGATTAATGAAATAAAAGAAACCTAAGATGTTGTAGAATCAAATTTCAAAATAAAACAGGTAGTTACAGTTCTTGCTTTGCACAGAGGTATATGTGATATATCCTGCACCTTATTCGATAAGGAAAGGACCGAGATCCCTTCGCCGGGAGTGACTCCTTTAGCAATAACTGGCAGATGCTACACACTCGGTTTGTCTTTTGAAAGCTTCTATAGTTTCTGCTTTGCACAGTGATATATATGATATATCCCGCACCCATTCGACAAGGAAAGGACCGACGATCCCTTCACTGGGAGTGACTCCTTTAGCAAAACTACAAAAGCCTCAAAAACACTCCATTTTAAAATCATTTGATTCTACAACGATATCAAGTTCATTACGCAAAAGGTTTTCAGAAAAACCTGTCGTAGCCCTCCATCATTTCAGATAAGTACTAGTTAGTATTCGTGCTGCGGTAGTTTGGCCTCTGTCAAGGCGTAGTATACGGTAGCTAACTAGTGCTTATCTGCTAGCATATGATGCGATTGGATTAGGGTATTCGTACGGCGTTGTTTGGCCTCCATCAAGGGTCGTGCGGGTGGGTTTAATTCAATCAGGAAATGACGGGTTGAACTTGACTAGCGTACTATGGGTAGTTTGGCCTCCATCAAGGTCATAGGACGCTAGGGGAAAAATTATCGGGAATTTCAAGTGTTGAGATTTGCAATGAGATTGCATACCTTCTATGAGATAGTTGGATCCCGATACCCGCTGCGAGTAAGAGTTACTCCTGGGAGAGTTTTACACATTACAATTAGCCGATCAAGTAGGTGTCTAGAAAGGTGTTAACGAGGTTACGCCTCTGGGAAAACGAGGTTTATTGTAATTGGGTTCGTGCGAAAGCACGGGGGACCTCCCTCAAAGTACCGACACTGGCCTGGCTGAAAGATTGGCGAACTTGTAGTGTGTAATTAATCCCGGCTAGTCTTTCCTTTTAGGGTTTGAAGGAAGATTTGATAAAAACAGTGGGAGCAATCCTGATTAGATAAAATAATAACCAATCTATTCTTGCAAGAGCGCACGCTGAGTGTTTTCTTCTCTCTCTCTCCCGGTAGCGACCATATCACGCCTTAATCAAGATAATAATACAGATGTATTGACCGAACCCGCTTGTTATACTGAGCTGGGGAACGTTTGTCCCGCTCCAACTTATAATTGTTACAAGACAGAGCAGGAAATTGGGGATTACCAGAATTCCCGTGCAGCCCAAATGAAGAGAGTGCAAACTGATGCATCATCTTCGGGTGTGTTCTTTATACAGAACTGTTTCTCAGTATCCTTTACGTCCTGGGTATGTGATACCAGATCAGGATCCCAGATATGTAATCTGTTACATAGGGCTGCAGAAAGGTAGAGAACTGAGAACGGGTGATAAGTTTCATGAGGCAGAAAACGGGGCAAGTGTTGCAGCCAAGTCTGTTGGTCACTGTCACCCTGTATCCCAATACATTGATTCTGAACGAATGTTATTAGATACCGAACCTGATATACAAAATCATATCAGTCTCTTTATCAGTAAAGAAATGATAAAATTTTGTATTGTTGGATAATGTTTTGAACATTTCCTATATCAAAAGTTGATCGGATCAGGCACGTTATCTAAAAGCGTTGATGTTCTAAATCAAACTACAGTTCTTAGTATACAGAACACACACAAAAGGATGAGTTCAGAAATGAACGAATTTTTCTTGAGGTATTGTAGACTAGGTCATATCAATGCGACCTGACTAGCTGAAGTTACATTTAGATGCATATTTAAATCAGTTTAAATTTACATCTTGTGAAACTTGCCAGTCATGTCACAGAGATAAGATGACCATAGCTCCGTTTACTGGAAACAGAGAAAGAGTTGGTGAACTCTTGGGATGATACATATTGATGTATGTAGGTCCCCTGTCTACACATGCCAAGACCGGTTCTTTATACTTCATTACATTCTCTGATGATCTCTTTAGATTCAGACATATGTTCTTGTTGAAACACAAGTCCGAACCTTTTGAGATATTCACAGAATATAAGCTAGAAGTAGAGAACCAATACGGGTATAAGTATTATGTCCTATGATGAGATCAAGGAGGAGAATACTTGAGCACGAAATTCCTGGACTATTCTAAAGGAGAATGAGATTCTCTCTCAGGATTACTCCTCCGTATACACCATAGCACGATGGTATATCGGGGCGGAGAAATAGCACCCTATGTGATATGGTGTGCTCTATGATGAGTACTACTGTGTTTCCTATTTCCTTTTGGGAGTTATGCACTTGAGAAGCTGCATACCTATTGAATAGGGTTCAAATCAAATCAGTTGCCTACCACTTCATATGTCATATGGAAAGGGAAGAGCACATATCTTAAGTTGGTTAAGATTTGGGGTTGTCCGGGCTATGTCTAAAAGCATAATCCGGACAAGCTCGAGACAAGGTCTGTTATGTACAACTGGAAAGGTTCCAGCTATACAAACAACAGTAGATGATTTGAAAGAACCAAAGGATTCAATAGTTACCAACGAACCTCAGCCTCTCCGCCGATCTAGTAGGGTTCCTCACCCACCTGAGAGATACTTCGGTTTCTCGAGGATAGTGGGAGCGAGGATTGCATCATGAGATGATGACCCAACTAGTTTCGAGCTGGCCATCAGGAGTGGGACTCTGTAAGAATGGCTGGATGCTTAGTGATCTGAGATGGAATCCTTATACACCAACAAAGTATGGACTTTAGTTGCTTTATCTGAAGGGTTAAATCCCCATCGGGAGCAAGTATATCTTGAGAAGATTACTTGGTGTAGATGGAAAAGTTGAGACTTTCAAAGCTAGACCTGTTAAAGATTTTCGTCATCGACCAGGCGTGGATAATGATGAAACCTTTTAAAGTGGCTATGCTTAAGTCCATCCAGATCCTACTTGCCACGGCTACATATTATGACTACGATATCTGGCGGTTGGGTGCCATGACTGCTTTTCTAAAATGATGTTTTAGAAGAGAACGACTATAAGTACACAGCCAGAGGGTTTCGTAGACAGTGGGAGCAGCGGAAACGTGTACAAGATGCTTTATAGGATAAAGCAGGCATCGCGGAGTTGGAACATCTATTTTGATGTGTTAGTCAAAGAGTTTGACATCATCAAAATGGTAGATGAACCTTGTATAAACAATAAAGGTAGTAGGGAGTATAGTGACGATCCTCGTAGAGTACGTGGATGACATGCTCTTGATAGGGAAGGAGTTTCCTATGCTACGCTCGGTCAATCTCCGCTTATCACAATGATTCTCCATATAGGATCAAAGTGATACCTCCTAAATCCTGGGTTTTGGATCTATGAGATAGATCTAATTGGATGTTAGGACTCTCACTAGTTGTAGTGACATGGTATCAATCGATCCTGGGGAGAATCACTGGAAGGGTTCCAGGGTGATAAGGACGACTGAAAGTCAGTCACAGGCATTGTCTTTACCCTCAGTAAAGGGACGGTATGTTGGAAGAGTTCCAAGCTAGATACCATGGCATACTAGACGATAAAGGCTCGATACATCGCTACTTAAGATGCTATCAAAGAGGCTGTCTGGATGTATATTTGTTCATGAGATGAACTCTGTTCCTCCCATTGTGTGACAATGGAGTTGTGGCTTATGCCAAGAAACCCCGGTCCCATCAGTGATCCAGACATATTCTAAGGCAGTGTCACCTGATCAAGGAGATGGTTGATCTCCAAGGAGATCGAGGTTAGGAGAGCAGACTCAGAGGACAACACAACGGATCCACTCACAAAGGCCTGTTCCCAGAGAGAGATTTTTATGGGATGGTTGAGTATGAGATACTACAACCACTGCTATCAGATGGCCCTAGTGCAAGTGAGAGATTGTTAGTTATATGTATGCCCTAGAAGCCATTACTATACATAGGATGTATATTGTAGTGGATGCTTGGACATATATAGGGAGGACTTTCTTGCTCGACATGATAGTATGCTATCTGGTTGATCTTTACCTTAACGTGTACACTGATTGTCTCTCTGTTACATGTTGGTAAAGCCCTTAGGATGTGTACTTGACTACCTGGACTATGATGCGGATCATACTAGTGGGGACATGGTAGTCCATAAGTACATCCTTCAAAGTCCCTAGTCGTGGGTATATCGAGACGGGGCATCGATATACCAGAGTAGACTAGCGTATACCTTCTCGACCCATACAGATGGGCGATGGATGATCCCATATCCATTGGTGTTTGACATCAGAGATGATATACGGGTGCTCAGTGGAGACTGGGTACACTGGACGGAGTCGCCGAGAACTCCCAGATGGTATTATACCTTACGTCAGATGGCAGTTCTTTGGTGACACTGGTACAGAGTAGTCTGTTGACCCGAGATCGTCATAGAGTCTTGTGTGGTTCCCACTGTGCTTTGATTTCCACCTTACCACGTCCAAGAGGGCGTGCAAAACGGTGGTTTTTGGGTACAGTCCCGAATCACATGGAGGCAATGAGCGATAGGAGGGGATTTGTCTCTCCCGGTATAGGGAGTTGATGTTGCGCTGTGTTCGATTGGCTATAACCGGAAATCCCTAGCCAGGGTTGCTGAGATTTACTGGTAAGTGTTACCAGTAATTTCTCGAACTGTTATAGACCTCATATCGACACAACTTATCGAGCTATTAGGGTCTGACGTTTACCACCCCTAGGCGAGATATGCGACATATCAGACGAACAGACTGGACTGTGCGGTAAGTGTTACTGGTTGGATTCACAGGAGTATGAGCGGGCTTGCTCGTCGATCTTCTGATCGCTCAATACCCGGGTGGCCGTTACGTTTAGCAGACCGCTTGCGGCTTGTGGGCGTTTGATATGATCATCACCTGCTGCCGGCGTATTGACGAGTCTTTAGAGTCTTACACAGAGGTTTCCTGGCTCAAGCAAAACGAAATAGGAGCGCATATGAGATATGTGCGGGATCGAGAATAATGCGTGTATGTGATACCGTATTCTATTCTCGCGATAAATGTATCGATTGGTTGTATGCGATATAACCTAGTTATCGAATCGAGGATTGATTCGATAAGCCGATACATTGGATACTAGTCGGTCATATGCGATATGACCGGATCGTTAAATCAAGTGTTGATTTAATGATTTAATGTATAATTATATATTTGATATATTACTTTGCATTAACTAGTATTGGTTCACTTTAAATGGATTTTCTCACTTGCATTGCACAAGTTGTATATGTGATATACTTTTGTGCACTTGATTGTATCATGTTTGTTGATACATGTTTACTTGGGTTTGTGTAAAGATTAAACCATGGTTATATGAATGGTTTGGGTTTTATTTTCTTATTAATTTATTTATTTATTTCTTCTTTTTGGAAAATAAATGGCATAAAGAGAAAATGGTGGCTTTCTTTGTTTGCATCTTGAAGCTTCATGAAGCTTTGACTAAGTGACCATTTTGTCTCATGCTTAACCCTAACCATTCCACTTAACCATAGTCCTCTCTCTACACTTAACCATGGTTATATTTATGATAAGAATAATCTATATTCCATTTTTCTCATTATTCTTATGATAATTATCTTCTTCTTCTTCTTCTTCTTCAAAGAAGAAAACCTTTCTTCCATCAATGGTGGATTGATGAAAAGAGTGAGAAATCCAATTCTAAAGTGAACCCACCTCCTATTTCTTCATCCTCTACCTCTTGCCAAGTAGTATAGGGTGTTTTCTTCACAAGTTTCATGACTTGGTGAAGTGGGAGCTTGATCTAGCGATGCCTCGACGTAGATCATCTTCGGCATCGTAGTCGATGACCTAGCCCGCCCATTTCTCCGATGAAGCCGACGCTAGAGCCCAGGATTTGATTTGGACAGCGAGGGGACTTCATCATGGAGCTATGGAGGTGGAGTACCGGATCTACAAAGGTTGTATTTCCGTTCACTTAGTTAAGTTGTTAACTAGTTGCATGTTTCGCCTAAAATTCTAGTTAACGATCCGTATTAGGGTTTCTCGGCACTTGTAAAATTTGAAATTGGCATGGTTGATGCCTTGTGAGACCTCATTAGCATGCCTAGGATCCCTACAGAGGACAGTCGTTCAGCTCTCATCCCCAAAAGGGCCCGTCGTATGGATGTTTTCGATGCGGGAGCCTTCATCACCACATCAGGGATTGTTCCTTAGCACTGGGACAGGGTCGTTTTTAGAGAGGTCATAGACGCGGAAGGTTCGCTCAGAAAGGACGGGTTGGCAGAGGAAGATTTCAGCCAGTTGCGGGTAGGGGGAAGACACGAGGGTTTGCTTCTACTCATCGGGACGCGCGAGCGTCCAATGCAGGGTTTTCAGGTATCCTTAATTCACATGTTCTTTGATGTACTTGTTGGTTTTTCACACTTGTGCCGTGGTCGGGACGAGAGCCGTGTTAGGTAGATCAGCAGTTTGTTGTGTTAATTTCTGTCAGCAATTCTTTTGTTGCGCAACACGTATTTCAGTTGTGTGCCAATTGGTTAGGAGATTCATCCGTCACTTGATCCTTCTAGAGATGTTGGATTTGATGTTCTCCTCGGCACGGACTGGTTAGCTACGTGCTAGGCGTCTGTGGACTACCGTGAGAAAACAGTCAGGTGTTGTTTTCCCCGACGAGTCAGTTCTTGTTGTGCAGGTGGATAGTTGTGCTGCCTCTCACAGCTTGAATTCAGCCTTTTTCGCTAGTCAGCTTTTGAGGAGAGGATGTCGTGGATTCTTGGTGTTCATTCGTAGTACCGGAGCCACAGTTGGTTTGTTGAACCAGGTTCCTTTCGTGCGAGATTTATCCGACGTTGTTCCGGATGAGCCGGCGAAGCTTGGAGAGCTTAAGGATCAGCTGCAGAGTTGTTTGTTGGGGGGCTTATACGTCTGAGTGTTTCGCATTAGGGAGCTCCTATTTCTATTCGTCAAGGAGAAGGATGACAAATTGAGGTTATGTATTGATGGATCGTCCATTGAACCGACTTACGGTGCGAATAGGTATCATTTACCTCGCATTGACGATTTCTTCGATCAGCTCCAGAGTGCGAGACATTTTCTAAGTTTGTTCGAGATTAGGTCATCATTGTTGCGGGTTCGGAGTGATGACATTCCGAAGACTGCCTTGTGCGTGCTACGGGCTTTGTGTGTTTTGGTGGTGTCATTGGACTCACCAATGCCCTAGCAGCATTCGTAGATATGATGAACCAGATTTCTTCAAGCCGTTCCTCGACCAGTTATTGTTGTGTTATTGACGACATTCTGGTCTATTCTTTATGTCTTGAAGAACAGGAGCAGCACTTGAGGATTTGTTTTGCAGATACTGGGAGAGCACCAGCGGTTTGCTAGATTCTCGGAGTGTTTCTTCAGGCTTGTTTGTGTTGACTCCTAGGTCTTGTAGTTACGGGAGACGGTTTTCGTATGGTTCCGAGGATGTTCGAGGCCGTGCAGCTTAGGCCCAGACTTGTGTGCAGGACGGAGGTTCGCAGATTTTTGGGCTTAGCAGGTTTTTACCGCCGTTTCGTGCAGTATTACTAGTGTAGTGCTGTACCGTGGACTGGATTAACCAGAAAGGAGGTTTCTTTTCTTTGGATTGAGGCATGTATGCAGAGTTTCGGCAGTTGAGGACTCGGTTAACAACTGCATCAGTTCTTTCTTTGCTTTCTGGTTCGGGCAACTTTGTTGTTTATGTAAGTCTACGCTAGCGCCCCGGCCGTCTACAGACGCCAAATGCGGAACAAAAACTTTTTAACTGGCGCTATCGTATACTTTAACCCGGATCTGCCATTATTGCTAAACTAACAAAATGTAAAGAGTGTAGAAAGGTTATACCGAACGATCCGAGTCCTTCGTTCTTTAACCATCATCCCACGCTCCGTTGCGGCTGCTCCGATCTCGTCGATCTCCGATCTGCTCGTCCAGGTGGCACCACATCACTGATTCTTTAAACGGGCTCCCGCCTCTGACTCGAGGCAACTCGGTCGTCAAGTTTGCTAAAAGAGACGACCAAGATTGATGTAGAGAATGAGTAGATGACTTTGTCTCACTTCGTCCAAGTCCGTGGACGATCGGTTAATGAAGTTGCCGATGGAGATGAAATGGAACAAGAATGAAACATGAAATTTCCATACACTTTAAACCATAGTCTTTTGTATCAAAAATGAAATCAATCTCTCTCTCTCACACAAAGAATGGCCGGCCACTATTTATGCAAGAGGGAGGTGATGGTAGGAGCAAGCAAGGGGGGTGACAATAAACAACCATCCTTATCATAACAAAAGATCAAGAACAAATATCTTAAGAAAAACAAGAAGCTTTAATGATAAAGCATGAGTCACTAATACACATCATCAAGCCTTTAATGCATCCAATAAAAACTCAACACCAATTAATCCTAGTCACCTCATCTAGATGCTTCTAGAACACTGACTCGCCTCATCTGAAGAAAAGATAAATCCGTCTTTAACCGAATGTTAAAAGGCGGCTGATAGAAAACTGGAAACTGGCAACTTCCAAAAGTGATCCCGAAACGACTTTTAGGATAACCCCGAAACTGTATAAATATACCCGCATTTGTATTACGACCGAATACAAATGCAACTGAGACAAAGATATTATACCTACTCAATATAATACTCGGATCCGGCTTAAACCAAAGCCGACCAGTATCATCTGCCCGAAAAATAACACGTGCGTAAACGCACGTGCATTTTCCGAACCCTGCCATAAAACCATACGGCCTCTACAACGTTTCGCCCGAACTTGGGAAACTGACTGTGGGGGACTCTAATGACTCGTCAGTACCCTGGCAGTGGGTTTAACCACAAACCGTCAGCGGCACTAGCTATGCATAACGGCTGCCCATGGACTGACCTCAAGGGAGACCGATGAGCCAACTCAAGGGAGGCCAATGAGCGAACTCATCCAGAAACCCTACTGAGCCTAACAGTGACAATGTATATACAGTCCGGTCCGTTCGTCAATGAGTATCGCATATCCGCCTAGGGGGCTAGTAACGTCAGACCCCCATAAGCAGTATAAGTCGTGTCGGAGTGTAGCCCAAAAACACCCTGAGATACTACTGGAGTACCTACCAGTAAATCTCCTGCCATGGCCATGGACTTTGTGTAATGGCTCTCCTAGACACAGCACGACCTCGCCCCCAATACCGGGAGAGACGAATCCCCTGCCGATCCGCTCACGTGCCTCCATATGGCTCGGGACTGTACCCAAAAGCTACCTGTTTGCACGACTCCTTTGAGCCGTGGTAGGGTAGAAATCAAAGCACAGTGGGAACTCACACGAGACAAATGATGACCTCAGGTCGATGAACTAACCTGTACACATGTCACCAGGGAACTGCTATCTGACGATAGGTATAGTACTAACTAGCAGATTCCCGGTGAGTCCTGTCCGGTGTACTCATAACCCAATGAGCACCTGTATACATCTTAGGTGATCCAACTGACACCAGTGGCTTGTGAGACCGGCCACCGCCCCTCGTCGGGGTCTCGACTGTATACACTAGCCTACTCCGGAGTATCGATGCCCTGTCTCGAAACTCCCACGACTAGGGACCACAATTAAGGATATGCATATAAACTACCCAACTCTCACGTATATGATTGCCATCATACAGTTGGTAGTAAAGCAAGATCCTAAGGGCTCTATCAAAGTGTAACATGCAATCAGTCACCTGAACATGTACACGACTGATAAAGGCAAACCAGATAGCATACTATCATCTCGAGTAAGACTGTTCTACCGGGATAGGTCCTCCACAATCATTGCAATCACGTACCTGCGATCCAATAATTGACTATGAGGGCACTATCTCGAACAATTTCCCACTTGCACTCAAGGCTAATTATTGCGATGTCGACTACTCACAGCCCGTGTGAAACCGAACATCCAACTCCTCTACTAATCAGTTTCACAAAGCCCGTTTGTAAAACTATTGTGTTCGAGAAATAGCCTCAGTGAGTGGATCCGCCTAGATGTTTCTTTCTATATCTCTCTTAATCTCAAGTTCCTGGAGAAAGCCATCTCCCGAATTGGGTAAAACCTGTCTTAGAATATGTCTGGATTTCTGATGGGACCTTGTTCATAAATGAACTCCAAATCCAAACTTCTTAGACTGTATCGATCACTGAACCTAATCAGTATCCGGCACCATGCCACCCACAGTATCCTCTTGGACCACCTGTCCATAATACTGTCCCTCTTCGTCAGAGGGAAAAACTAAAACTCTGACAATCACTCTGTCAACCATGTCACCTTTGAAGCTTGGAATGATAATCGTCTCCCGAAGGAGGCTGCCGTCATCAAATCCGTAGAACATGTACTTATGTTCTAAAACTGCTTCCTTATATTTCTCCAGGATTGGATTAATACAAACTCATTGCATCTAGTGCAAAAACAACATCTGGTGTGGTACTTGACATCTCATGATTGACTCAATTGCCTAAGCAAGTGATCTGTCAATCATGCACTTCCCTCTCCCCTTTAGTCTATACGACACCTTTAGAGAGGGTGACTCCATCACCTGCAGGTTCACTACCATGCTAGGAGTCAACTATTCTAAAAACCATTAGAATATCTGTCAAAGTACCCACATTGGGAAACTACCCAATTCCATATCTAAAACCATAGATCTAGAAACCAGAATGTCAAATATTATATCCATATCCTGTCTGGAGAAACAACTGTGTGACGACCACAGTACAACCGATCGTAGTATAGGAATTTTACTTCCCACTCTGTGTATGTCATCCAAATACCATGACATCACACCCTACTACCTTCTTAACAGATCCATCCCCTATTCTGATTGAAGTCAAACCCATGACTATCATATCAAAATTAGATGATCTATCTCTGCTATAACTGCTCTAGTCTATAAATAGACATAAGTTACTTGCCCACCATGCTTCTGCTGCTCCCACTGACTACGACAACCCTCCTACTGGGTCTCATAACCTGGAACAACAGTAGTGTCAAGTCTGGGTTGATAAGAACCTTCCTGTCACCGTCGTTGAGGCTACCGAAGTACCTCTCGGGTGTCTGAGGTTACCCACCATATCTGCGGAGTGGCTATTGGAATGTCAAACCTGATTGAATATATAGGTCCTATTAAAATTTTCGTAATCGTTCGCGGTTCTGGAATCACTTCCAGTTCTACCATACTCCCACTACTGTTTTCTGAAAAAGATCCATTTTACTAAAACTGTGGCGAGTCAAGAACAATATCACCATTGATCTTCCAAATGGTAGAATATCAACCCTCGTCATAGCTAGGGCTAACCCACAAACAGCCATTACAGAAACGTGCCCTGAGTTATCCAGTGTCTGGTTTTAAGCATAAGCTGGACAACTCCCAATACCTTAATATCTTTTAAGGTACGATCCATTCTATATCCAATATAGAAACTTTGGCACATATTTAATTGGAACCAGATTCAAATCATGCAGCTGTCTCCAGTGCATATCACTTTAATGGAAAGAGGCTAATCAGCATTACTCAACTTAGGAATCCATCCAATTATGAGTAACCTGAAAGAGAAACACGTTTCTCAAAACCATCACTATCATCTGAATACCAATCACAAGAATCTACATCTTCGATCTCTTTGAAGAATCCCGATACTTGTGATACCTGGTTCTCTACTTTATTCGTATACTCACAACTT
Organism: Agapanthus africanus; assembly: GCA_030015575.1. Classification (NCBI taxonomy): domain Eukaryota; kingdom Viridiplantae; phylum Streptophyta; class Magnoliopsida; order Asparagales; family Amaryllidaceae; genus Agapanthus; species Agapanthus africanus. The sequence goes on along the minus strand of CM057346.1, from coordinate 316,017,801 downwards.
CTCAAAACTTAGACCTTGTATTTCTACGAAACACTTATCTAAATACTAGAGAAGTTATAAGTAAATAGAACATAGTATGAGGACCTACCCCTTTGTCCTGATGGACACTGGACAACATACAATACTCTGTATAAGTCCGCTGAGTTAAACAACTCAAAACCTGTGCGTCGTAGGTTGAAAACTGTACCCTGGCGATTTCCTCAAATATCACCAATTACAACGAATTCCGATATAATGAGGATAATTACCTAATTCCCAATAACTTACTCCCACTCATCATCTGTAAAACCATACAGATATGAGAATGAAACCTGGTAAATACATACCCTTGGAGTAAGTGTCTAATCGGGAAAACAGTTTTTCTATAACAATGCACTGAAACATGAAAATGTTTCGTAGGGGTATCCTGGTATTCATAGCAATGCCTCTTCCATAATCCAATTCATGACTTCAACCGTATATTTTATTGCCATCTCTCCAAATCCCTTTATTTGTCTTTAGTCGTTACCTTCTGTACACCATCGTTAGGCTAAATGGTTTTCTTCCTTCCCTACCGTTCGGCACCAGCCTATGGTTTGGAAGAAGACTATCCAGTAAGCATAATAGGTGTACCCTCCTAAACCAAGGAGCACTCATATCTCGAGAGAAGGTGACGATAAAAGACAACTGAATAATATCTTATTCCTTTAAAGGTGAAATAGGAGAGGCGATGAAGTACGCGGTTTTGGTCGTGAATGATAACAGTCGCAATTTACTTTGCCCTCTTTCTAATCCCTTTATTTTTTCTTTACATATTACCTTCTGTACATCCTACTTAGGCTAATTGGTTTTCTTCATTCCCTACCTTTCGGCACCCGCCTATGGTTTGGAATAAGACTATCCAATAAGCGTAATAGGTGTACTCTCCTAAACCAAGGAGCCCTCGCAACCTGAGAGAAGGTGATAATAAAAGACAACTGAATAAACCAATTCTATTTCTCCTGAACCTGGATCCATCCTCGAAGAAGTCCCTTCGAGTTCGTATATAACCATACGATGGATCTATCCAATGGAATTGGATGTCCGTAGAAATACGGGTGTTCTGAGAAATACAAAGGGTAAAAGAAGGAGTGGCAATGGCTTATGCAACATAGACAATCCAAAAAGCCAGTATTTTAAGAAGGTTCGGTCAACCTGGTCACTATGTCATAGTCTAGGGTCGGTCAAAGGTCGCTGCCAAAGAGAGAGAGAAAAGAAACACTCTGCGAGCACTCTAACCTAGATCAGAATGGTCATCACTTTATCTAATCCGGAAACCTCCCACTGTCCTGTCAAATTCTCCTCCAAACCAAAAGAAGAATCAATCGGGATCACCCGAAGAGTAAACCAACTCATCAGTGGGAATCGGGATCCAACTCTCATCGCATGATAACGTGATGGAATGCATCCACGTTACTCATACTCCAGAAGGTATGCGCATACTTGGCAAGTTTCAGTTTCTTTAGAAACTCCCGATCAGATTTTTGCCCCATGCTCTTATAACCTTGGCGTTAGGTCAAAATGTCATAAGTCAAATGCCAAGTTCTACCCATCACTATCTTGTTAATTTGAACCCACCCGCACATGCCCTTGGCGTTAGGTCAAAATGGCAGAACGGCTGTCCCAAACCAACTCATCTATCTATGCAACAATTGAATACCCAGCAGCTACCAAACACTATGCCTTGGCGTTAGGTCAAAATACATAGCTTGAATACTACTGAATACCCAAAAGAAGTGACGGAGGGCTACGGCTGGTTTTTGGCGAAAAACCTTTAGCGTAGTGAACTTGATATCGCTGAAGGAACCTGATAGCTTTTTAAAATATAGTGGCGAAAACCTTTTGCTAAAGAGGTCATTCCCGGTAAAGGGATCTCGGCTCTTTCCTCGTGGAATGAGGTGCAGGATATTCCACTGAATACCGCTATGCAAAGCAACTTGTAATCGACTATAGTGAAGTTATTACCCTGACGCAAACTTCTGCCCAAGGGGTCAGTCCCGATGAAGGGATATCGGCCCTTGCCCCGTCGAATGAGGTGCAGGATATTCCACTGAATACCGCTATGCAAAACAAAAGGAAACGTCTTTGCAATAACACTTTTTAAATTGTTCCAACAACTGTAAACAGGTTTGTTTATCTTTTTGCATTGATCAGAATCAATGCAGTCCCATCAATCAATCACACCAGAAAAGAACGAAAATAAAATGTACGTATATGCCATCCGCATTTGTCACTGGGTCCCGTCATCACCCATTAGGTTACTTAACTAACGACAGAGCGGGGACTGGACTAGCGCGGGTGTAAAACATATACAACATCTAATAGTATATAAACCAATATACATAATCGCTCCAGGCGTGATAATATGCAACATTACAGAAAAGTAATAAGCATCACAGAACAATACAGATAATCTGGGATCCCCGAGTTTCACAGAGCCGCTGCTGAAACTCGACGTTCCCCTGTCGTGTGGATAGCCTGTGCAATGAAACCTAGACCCCTACGGGTGCGGCAAGTTACCCGCCAAAACCTGAAGCGAGGCAGCCCCCTACAGCATAGTGAATGGACCACCCTGCACTCTACGGAATCCGGTAATCTTGGGCACCCCTCCTTAGGTCAACCTGTACCCCCTACGAGTGCGGCGAATAGTCTGCCAATTCTAGAGTGGGGCCCCTCTGCCCCTCAAAGCCATGAGATGCGGACCCATTGCCCCCCAGAACCCGGCTATCCGTGCACTCCGTCGCGGGGCAAAACCTAGTACAGTAATGAAAAATAGTACAACAGGTACATCGACCGCAACCTGGTCGTGCCCCAAAAGAATATTATACAACAGGCAGTGACGGCAGTCCACATGTTGGACGCTCGTCCCGCAATATCAAATGTACAAATAAACTCAAAATGTACTACCATTGCACACTGCTATCCACCACGACAAAACCGCAACATCACAGCACAACACAGAACATCAACGCGAATGTCACGTTCGCAAACCCGTCTAAAAGAACTATAGCAATCAGACGCGGTTTACCGATCAAATGACATTCCCGGTCGGAGATATAATGTAAGCACTGTAAACTAACATGTTTAAATTTTGATCGACCAAATATCAAGAAGTGGGCCCCACTGCTTACTGGTGAACAGTAACAAAATCTGGGCCAAAACGATATTTACCAAACACCCCAAAATCCAACAGAGAACCCACTGTACAAATTTGGGAGCATGAGCTCACCAAGTGGCCGCGGATGCGCGGCCAAACCATGGGTTTGGCCGCGTTTACGCGGCGGTTTGGTGGATTCATGTCCCCAAATTTTGTCGTGGTTCTTAGAAAAGCCTGCACAGTTTTCTGAGACATGTATAAAAATTTTAGGAGGCCATTTAAAATCAACAGAAACTGTCAAGTTGGAATTTTGCAATTTTCGATTTCCGGTTCGATCGATATTTTAAACGCGTTAGCACAAGTTAGTATAGCAAAATGGTGAGGCTCTGATACCACTGTAAGTCTACGCTAGCGCCCCGGCCGTCTACAGACGCCAAATGCGGAAGAAAAACTTTTTAACTGGCGCTATCGTATACTTTAACCCGGATCTGCCATTATTGCTAAACTAACAAAATGTAAAGAGTGTAGAAAGGTTATACCGAACGATCCGAGTCCTTCGTTCTTTAACCATCATCCCACGCTCCGTTGCGGCTGCTCCGATCTCGTCGATCTCCGATCTGCTCGTCCAGGTGGCACCACATCACTGATTCTTTAAACGGGCTCCCGCCTCTGACTCGAGGCAACTCGGTCGTCAAGTTTGCTAAAAGAGACGACCAAGATTGATGTAGAGAATGAGTAGATGACTTTGTCTCACTTCGTCTAAGTCCGTGGACGATCGGTTAATGAAGTTGCCGATGGAAATGAAATGGAACAAGAATGAAACATGAAATTTCCATACACTTTAAACCATAGTCTTTTGTATCAAAAATGAAATCAATCTCTCTCTCTCTCACAAAGAATGGCCGGCCACTATTTATGCAAGAGGGAGGTGATGGTAAGAGCAAGCAAGGGGGGGTGACAATAAACAACCATCCTTATCATAACAAAAGATCAAGAACAAATATCTTAAGAAAAACAAGAAGCTTTAATGATAAAGCATGAGTCACTAATACACATCATCAAGCCTTTAATGCATCCAATGAAAACTCAACACCAATTAATCCTAGTCACCTCATCTAGATGCTTCTAGAACACTGACTCGCCTCATCTGAAGAAAAGATAAATCCGTCTTTAACCGAATGTTAAAAGACGGCTGATAGAAAACTGGAAACTGGCAACTTCCAAAAGTGATCCCGAAACGACTTTCAGGATAACCCCGAAACTGTATAAATATACCCGCATTTGTATTACGACCGAATACAAATGCAACTGAGACAAAGATATTATACCTACTCAATATAATACTCGGATCCGGCTTAAACCAAAGCCGACCAGTATCATCTGCCCGAAAAATAACACGTGCGTAAACGCACGTGCATTTTCCGAACCCTGCCATAAAACCATACGGCCTCTACAACGTTTCGCCCGAACTTGGGAAACTGACTGTGGGGGACTCTAATGACTCGTCAGTACCCTGGCAGTGGGTTTAACCACAAACCGTCAGCGGCACTAGCTATGCATAACGGCTGCCCATGGACTGACCTCAAGGGAGACCGATGAGCCAACTCAAGGGAGGCCAATGAGCGAACTCATCCAGAAACCCTACTGAGCCTAACAGTGACAATGTATATACAGTCCGGTCCGTTCGTCAATGAGTATCGCATATCCGCCTAGGGGGCTAGTAACGTCAGACCCCCATAAGCAGTATAAGTCGTGTCGGAGTGTAGCCCAAAAACACCCTGAGATACTACTGGAGTACCTACCAGTAAATCTCCTGCCATGGCCATGGACTTTGTGTAATGGCTCTCCTAGACACAGCACGACCTCACCCCCAATACCCGGAGAGACGAATCCCCTGCCGATCCGCTCACGTGCCTCCATATGGCTCGGGACTGTACCCAAAAGCTACCTGTTTGCACGACTCCTTTGAGCCGTGGTAGGGTAGAAATCAAAGCACAGTGGGAACTCACACGAGACAAATGACGACCTCAGGTCGATGAACTAACCTGTACACATGTCACCAGGGAACTGCTATCTGACGATAGGTATAATACTAACTAGCAGATTCCCGGCGAGTCCTGTCCGGTGTACTCATAACCCAATGAGCACCTGTATACATCTTAGGTGATCCAACTGACACCAGTGGCTTGTGAGACCGGCCACCGCCCCTCGTCGGGGTCTCGACTGTATACACTAGCCTACTCCGGAGTATCGATGCCCTGTCTCGAAACTCCCACGACTAGGGACCACAATTAAGGATATGCATATAAACTACCCAACTCTCACGTATATGATTGCCATCATACCGTTGGTAGTAAAGCAAGATCCTAAGGGCTCTATCAAAGTGTAACATGCAATCAGTCACCTGAACATGTACACGACTGATAAAGGCAAACCAGATAGCATACTATCATCTCGAGTAAGACTGTTCTACCGGGATAGGTCCTCCGCAATCATTGCAATCACGTACCTGCGATCCAATAATTGACTATGAGGGCACTATCTCCAACAGTTTAACTGTGATGTTTCGCGAGTGGGGCTCGATTTTTCGCTCATGCGGCATTATAAAGTTATCGCTTTTGCTTCCCTACACTTGGAGGAAGTACTAGCAGGATATCCCACTCATGATCTGGAGATGGCGCGGTGGTCTTGCGTTGGAGATTTGGAAACACTACTCATTCGAGAGTTGTGTCAGATTTTCACGGACCACCAGAGCTTAATATACATCTTCCTGCAGCGGGTTTTGATTGTTGAGACAGTCTTCTGCAGATTTACCGTTCTTGTGCGATCGTTGAGTATAGCTTAAGTTCGCCTCTACTGAGGGGACAGCTTGCTCATGTCCGCGCCCGACCACTTTTCCTTAATCGCTTTCACGAGGCACTGCCCACCGATGCTCGTTCATCTGAGATACTTGAGTATACTTGGCTGGGTAATGATTCTGAGTCCTTGATTTGTGACAAGGGTGTGCTAAGTTTAGGGACGCATTTGTGTACCTGATACTATTGGGTAGAGACGTGAAATCCTAGAGCAGGTACATCTGTCAACTCTCTGTACTCATTCAAGTTCCACCAACATTGACGTGACTGGTGAAATAGTTGCAGGTAGGCAAGGATGTAAAGTGATGTTTCGGGTTTCGTTTCAAGGTGTCTGTCTTGTGGTTTGCTTTGGTTGGGCATCTGAGACCGGCTGGAGAGTTGCAACCTTTAACCGTTCCGAAGTGGGAGTGGAAGCAGATCTCCACAAATTCCGTTATGGTATCTACCCAAGTTTAGTCAGGGTGTGACTCCATTCGGATGCTTGTCGTCCGGTTATGCTCAGTTTGCTCAGTTGTTCTTTGTTAAGTTTATGCGTTGCACGGAGTTCCTTCATGGGTCGTATCAAATGAAGGCACCCTGTTCGCTTGCCGTCTTGGGCAGGAACTTCATGAAGCCTTGGGTATTGGTTGAGCTTTAGCTCCGTTTATCCATCTGAAGGATGATGGTTTTGTGAGAGCAGGCTATACCGACTATGGAGGATATGCTTATGCGTACGCTTTAGTTGTTTTCGGCAGTTGGGGATTGTCACTCGCCATTGTTAGGGTTCTCCTTTGATAGCTGTCATCAGGAGTCACTTCAATTGGCAACCTTTAGGTTTAGGGTATAGGTCGTGTCGAGCACTAGTCTGTTTCCTGAATCTGCGTAGTAGGATTTTTGGACCCCGGCTAGTCTAGAAACATCGGAGATGATCCAGTTGGTTCAGGTCAGGATGATGGCTGCCCAGTGCAGACAGAGGTCTTATGTCGACCGTGATGGTCGCAGGCTTGAGTTCGCAGTGGGAGATCATGTATTCCTAGGGATTTTTTCAATAAATGACGTGTTGAGTTTTGGGAAGCTTATCCCAGGATTGTATGTCCTTTTAAGATCCTTAAAGCGAGTTAGTTCCGTTGCCTTTAATTGGGCACTTCCTCCCTGATTATTAAGTATTCACCCCGTATTCCTTGTGTCGATACTTTGCAATTTCCTTCATCACCTTTCTCACATGATTCAGCACCAGACCATTTAGCTTGGACGCGATCTTTCGTTCACCAGCAGCCAATCGTGTTAATGGCTCGGCAGGTGGAGAAACTTCGGTCAAGGGTATTTCCTTCTGTGAAGGGTTTTCTTGGGCGTCGCCGTATAGTAAGGTGATCACTTAAGAGGCTGCGAGAGAGATTTGAGAGTTTGTAATCTTTTCTTTGAAGGTACGCTTAGTGAGAATTTTAAATCCGGGGACGAATTTCTATAAGGGGGAAGATTGTAACGCCTTAGATTTCGGTTAGCGTTCGTTTAGACGTTAATGCGGGTTTACTGTAAAAATTTTACCAATTCGGGTTTCTCACATTTTTAACATTTAATTAATAAATTATTATTATTTGTTATAAGCATGCACGTACGTGTGAACGTAAAGTGTGAGTTTTGATTGTGCTAATTTTTGTTCTTAACAACCATAACCCTTAACCCTAATCTAATCCCTTTGCTTTAATCCTTGCCAATCCCATTCTTATCTTTAACCCTAATTCCTTAGAACTTTTATGAGAAGGGGAGATATTTATTTGGATGAGTGAGGAGGTGGCAAGATGTGTATGAATGCATTAATAGTGGAATTAATGCATATGATACACTCACCCACACCTCACCTCATTCTCTCTTTATCAATCACCCCCTCTCTTTTTCTCTATCTCCTTCTCATTTCTTCATCACTTTCTATTTCTAAACTAAACACTCTCTCATTTCTACAAAAAACTCATCACAATCCTTCACAAACTTCATCAAAATCACACCTTTTCTTGGATCTTGCCTCATGGATGCCTTGGAGTGTGTAAAGCTAGGATCTTTGTGTTCTTTTGTGTAGGTAATGACTCCTTTCTACTCTTTAAGTTAGTTTTGTGTAGCTTAGCTTGTTAGTTTCAGTTTTTTCGCGTATCGTATCGTTTCGGGTAAATATCGTATTTTTATTGTTGTTTTGGGGTCTCGGATGATCTGCTGTTAAACCATGTACTTGTTGCAAAAATTTACTTGACAGTAACCTAGTGTAGTGACCTAGAACCTACCCTCAAAATACGAGCCAATTCCACCATGTTTAGGCCGCAAATTTATTGGTTCTGGCCGCAATTTGCGGCCAGACTGGGGACTTGGGTGTTTGGTTTTTGGGTAGGGGTCTCTAAGGTTATTTGTAGTCTCACGGTACTTGCAATTTTTACAGATTACTGGTACAAAAAAATCTGGGACCACTTGTGTGTTTCTCGTGTTTCGTTTCACGAGATATGTTATCCGATACGGTGCGTGTTCTGTATTGCTGTTGGTCTGAGTTGGTTTCATAGTTTCACTATACGCGTTTGCTACAACACGAACCCTTTAGTGTACGTTTGTGTGTCATGTTGGTCCGTGTAGATTATACATGTTTTGGGTCTCTTGCTAATATATATCTTTCATATCGTATTATGTTGCAGGTTCGCTGGCGGGGACTTCAGACGCTGCTACAAAAGGAAAACAAGTGTTAGACTTTAGCTAGCCAGGAGCGTTGGTGAGTAGATTTAACATCTACAAGGGAATCGCCCGCATGACGTTATGCGTCTGGGCTAGAGATTTTATTTCTGTCGCATATTCTATGTCATATTTAGAATTGCGCATTTACCCTATTACTTAGATATTGTTGTGCTTGGACTAGTAGCCTTAGGACACTGCACATATTATTGACGATTCATGTTGCACGAGCACTGATTGTATGCTACACACACCGTCAATAATTGCCATGTCACGCACAACCCACTTATAGATATTATATTGCTTGGTTAGGAACATTAAGACATTAATTCATATTTCTTATCGCATATAACATTTAGCATACCTGTATATCTACATGCTTACACATATGCCCTCGTATACTTACATGTTAGATACCTGTATACCTATAGGGTATTGTACCATTAGTGATAGGTACATACACACTTTAAGACATAGCTACAGGTATACCTTGCACACATATTTCACTTATACCCAGGTGGTATATTACATCATTTACTTATAGGTAGATACATATGTCTTGCTATAGCTTTATGTTTACACATATATCTAGTTATAGCTACATGTTTACCTTTACTTGATGTTATTTAAAATTGGAGAAATTATGAACCGCATGATATTTATATTAACTTGTTGTAGTTAATTAGCGGCTTTTCCTTTATATGCTTTCATTACAGTTTTATATTGCATATACTATATTCATGGATTTTCGCATTGTTATATGGATTTTTTATGATGTTTTCTGGATTTGGGGACCGTGGCAGTTCATGAAATTATGCATTATTTGAGAAACCCGGTTTCCCTTGATATGATATTTCTGCAGCCACCATGTGATTTATCGGTTCGGATATATATATACCCCACGCGAGGAACGGAGGGGTCCGTGTGCGATTACATGGTGGGGCCCGGAGGTACCCCGAGGCAAAAATGAGGTCGTGGTGTCAGACGATGAGTTGCAGAGGAACCATACCATTCGGTGACATTACCAATGACTCAGCGGTTATCATGGGGATATCGACGGAAGTCATGTACGTATAGATACGTCGAGAGGCGTGGGTCAGAGCTAGGCACTTGAGCTTTCAGGATAGCGTACGATACGTACCTATCAGGGTGCCAGTCATGGTGACAGCACCTGATAGATCAGCATTTCTGTGTCGATGCTTGACACATTGGTTTCACGATATTTCTTTTTATTCCATTGTATATATAACAGGGGATTAGGCCGCTGTTATATATACCCTTACACCAATATTAGTGGAATGGGACGCTAATATATGTGTATTGACTTTTTTTTACTTCTTTGATAAATAACTATACGTTAGGACGCTGTTATATATGCCTTTACACCAATATTAGTGAAATGGGACGCTAATATATGTGTATTGACTTTAATTTATATACATCATCATATTTATTCACGCAAATATATTTAGGATGTTAGATTTTTACTTGATAATTTGATTTGGGATATAGGTGATTCATTTGATATTGGATACAGGATATTCATGAGATTGCTGATTCATACATTTAGGATATATGAGATTTATTCGATATTGTACATTCAGGATTTGTGAGACTTATATGATATGAGAGCCAATTTGGGGGCTGATTTGAGGAATTGGAATTTGGATTTTTCTTGATGGATTGTGATTCTACCACGATGTCAGGATTCCGTGGAAATGACATATTTCTTTCCATACTCCACATTTGACGTTTATGCACTGTTTCATGTATTAGTAGTACCTGTTAGTGTACCTTCCATGATTGTTGCATACATACATTTTCATATCATTATTGAATGATTATTGCATATTGATTGTCCTATTACTATTGCTTCATGTATTAGTTGTACCTGTTAGTGTACCTTTCATGATTACTGCATTCATATGCCCTGTTACTGCTTTTAACCTACATATGTTAGATTCACGCTGTACGTGCATACTTGCGATTACCTGCATATATTATTTACTATTCACGAGTTGGCAACTCACCCCCGTTGTGCCACAGTTGTTTTGCAGGGTGTTCCCCAGAGTAGTCGAGGCAGGCTATTCATCTATCATATCATCTTTGCTGCGGATACCGCTTCGCCTGACAGTGTGCAGTTTTGCTTAGGTAGGTTTTGCGGTTATCCAATGTTGCTTGTTGTGTATTCGTTGTATCCTTGTACTCTCGATCTACTACTTTCATGTTTGACTTAGAGACTTGGTGAGGACGATATTGTATATTATTTGTGACTTGTTGTCTTTTATACAGTTTTCTTTCTATCATCTTTTATTTCTTCGCTTCGGTATCGTATATTTGTTGTTGTGGTTGTTTTCCGCCTTTGGGCTTGTTTTTGCTCCCGTTTGGGGATACTTTACTTTAATTTATGTTGTACCCATTTTTGGTGCTAGTTTTTACAAAGGAGGTGCTGCCAAAATTTTAAAGGAAATAAGTTGGGCTTTTAAAGAATTTGGGTTGTGATTTCAAATGTTTCAAAACTACTATTATCTTTCCTTGTCTTTTTATTGGTTTAGATTTCTGGGTTTTGGCTTTCTTTTACCGCGTTACGTCTGTAGGAGTTGCGTTGTATTAGGGCCGTCACGTGTTAATTTCGTGTCGTGATACTCACCCCCGTTGTGCCACAGTGCTTGCATGTAGACCCTCAGAGTAGTCGCGGCAGGGCTACTTCCTTGTATCTTTTTGTTGCGGATAACGCTACAGTTGGCGTGAGAGACATTTTGCTATAGGTGGGTTGCGGTTATCTGTTTACATTTCATTGTATCTAGTACTCTCCATCTACCAGTTATGTATTGACTTATAGACCGGTTGTGAGGACGACATTGTATATTGTTTTGTACTCTGGGCTTCAAGCTCGTGTGAGCCGGCTTTATTTATGCAGTTTTATCTTTCATACTGTTTTTCACTCATGTTGCTCATTCTTCGCTACAGCATCGTATATTATTAATATTGTGGTGGTTGCTTCCGCCGTTGGGCTTGATTGCTCCCGTTTGGGATGCACGTTATATTTCATCAGTTGTTTTACCTTTTTCTTACGCTGTTCCCATTTCGGGGCTTGTTTTTACAAAGGAGGTGCTGCAGAAATTTTGAATAAAATAATTTAAACTTGAAGCATTTTTACTTGAGATTTCTGAATGTTTTAAGAAATGTTTTCATCAAATGTTTTCAACACTCACTACTTTTAAAGGTTTTGATTTCTGGGTTTCGGCTTACTTAGTCGCATTACGCCTGTAGACGTTACGTTGTTAAGTGCCGGTCACGGGCCGAACTTTGGGTCATGACAAAGTTGGTATCAGAGCCAGAATTTACCTCTCGGAGTGTAGGATGACCTTGGTAGTAGGCAGCTGAAGCAGAGTGGCGCAGCGTGTGTATGTTCCGCGGCATACTCACGACACGGTACTCCGCCTAAGTGACCTTAGGACTTATTGATTGAAATTCTTTCAGGATTATAAACTTTCTTGTGATTCGATTTCCGTATCCTATTTTCTTTTTAGCCATTATAGCGCCAAAGACTACGAGGGCACAGAGAGCGGCCGCGAGAGCCGATATTAGAGTTGACTCGTCTGAGACGAGGACTGACCCGAGCAGTACACCCGTTGTACCATAGCAGACTGTTCCCCCTTCGACAGACCAGATCGCTATGCTAGGGGCCGGTATGCAGGAGATGCGCCAGATGATTGGGTCGTTAGTTGAGGCACTTCAAGCGCAGCGACTAGAGGTAGTTCCACCCGTTGCAGGTACTGCGATGGTACCTACGGTGCAGGTAGTTGCACCTACAGCCACAGAGGTTATCATAGTATCGCTATCAGAGTTTATGAGGCTGAAGCCTTCGGTCTTCACAGGCACCGATGCAGCCGAGGATCCGCAGTCATTTATCGATAGGATGGCCCGGATATGTCGTTCACTTAGATGCTCAGATGCGAGATGGGTAGAGTTCGCGAGCTTTCGTCTAGAAGGCCTTGCTCAGAAGTGGTGCGAGTCGGTAGAAAAGGGAAGAGCGGAAGATCTTCCTCCTATGACCTGGACTGAGTTCGTGACGGTGTTTCTTACCCGTTTCCTTCCACAGAGTGTTAGAGATTCTAGAGCGCGCAGGTTCGAGTCTTTACGTCAGACTCCGGAAATGACAGTGGCAGAGTACGACGTACTGTTTACCAAGCTATCTACATATGCCCCATATTTAGTAGCCATAGAGAAGATGCGAGTCAAGAGGTTTGTTCGAGGATTGCTTACCCTATTATTTCTCGCCATCAGCGCACAGCATTGCCAGACCTATGCAGCAGTAGTAGATGCGGCCCTATTAGTCGAAGAGCGTCTTGCCGAGACTTCGGTAGTTCCAGGGCCGAAGAGGGTTCGTACTGATACAGCAGCATGGAGACTTCCATTCGGACGCCCTGACAGACGTCGTACAGGTGGCAGAGACTCGGGGCGAGGTTAGATGTTTAGCTCTTATCCCCAGGAGGGTCAGGAGTCGTCACGTGGATGCTTTGGGTGTGGTAGTCCCCATCATCGCATCAGAGATTCTACCGAGATACGCCGGAAGGAGGCAGTAGTACCGCATGTCACTTTACCACCTTCCCCCCCTCAAAGAGCGTTGCCTCTTGCACCTGCTATTGCTCCGCGTCAGACTTACGCACAGAGAGGTCGTGGCCGTGGAGGGTTCTTTCAGAGAGGACGGGGTGACCGAGGCAGAGGATAACCAGTTGCTAGTAGTGGACCGCCAGTCGCAGGTAAAGGACAGGCACGGGTATTTTCTTTGACGCATCAGGACGCGCAGGCGTCCAATGCAGTGGTCGCAGGTACTCTTTCAGTATGTTCTGTTGACGCACACGTGTTGTTTGATGCGGGATCCATGCACTCATACGTTTCCACACACTTCATGCCGAGTTTGGGTAGAGTGTCTGGCTTGCTTGATCAGCCGCTAGTTGTGACCACTCCCGTGGGCGAGTCGTTTGTTGTGAGGCAAGTATTTCGATCGTGTGTTGTCCGTATTGGTTAGAGAGAGTTGCCTGTCGACTTGATCCTTCTTGAGATGTTGGACTTCGACGACCTCCTGGGTATGGACTGGTCTGCCACGTGCTACGCGTCTGTGGACTACCGTGAGAAGACAGTTAGGTTTTGTTTTCCCAGCGAATCGGCTTTTGTTGCGCAGGGGGACCGTGGTGCAGCCCCTCACAGTTTAATTTCTTCTCTTCACGCTGGTCAGCTTTTAAGGAAGGATTGTCAGGGATTTCTAGCCTATGTTTGTGATACTAGAGCTACAGAGGTTCCGTTGGACCAGGTTCCGATTGTTAGTGAGTTCCCTGATGCTTTCCCAGACAAGCTTCCTAGGCTACCTCCTGAGCGTGATATCGTTTTCTGCATTGACTTGATTCCGGACACGGGCCTATTTCCATACCGCCTTATCGGATGGCCCCGGCGGAGCTTAGAGAGTTGAAAGGTCAGTTGCAAGATTTACTGGATAAAGGGCTTATTCGACCTAGTGTGTCACCTTGGGGTGCTCCTGTCCTGTTTGTCAAGAAGAAGGACGGTAGTTTGCGCTTGTGTATTGATTACCGCCAGCTGAACGAGGTTACCTTACGGAATAGATATCCTTTACCACGCATCGACGACTTATTTGACCAGCTTCAGGGTGCAGTATACTTTTCGAGGATCGACTTGCGATCAGGCTACCATCAGTTGCGGGTTCGGCAGGAGGATATTCTGAGGATGGCTTTTCGAACGCATTACGGGCACTATGAGTTTTTGGTGATGTCGTTCGGACTCAGTAATGCCCCAGCAACATTTATGGACTTAATGAACCGCATTTTCAGGCCGTATCTTGATCTGTTCATCATCGTATTTATTGACGACATTTTTGTGTATTCCCGGAGTCGAGAGGAGCACGAGCAGCATTTGCGGATCACATTGCAGACTTTGAGGGAGCACCAGCTATTCATGAAATTCTCCAAGTGCGCATTTTGGCTTGATAGCGTTGATTTTTTGGGTCACATGATTACGAGAGATGGCATATGTGTGGACCCGAAGAAGATCGAGGCCGTTCAGTATTGGCCTAGACCGACATCAGTTACGGAGATCAGCATTTTCCTAGGCCTGGCCGGCTACTACCGACGATTTGTTCAGGACTTCTCCCCTATTGCTGCACCGTTGACCAGGTTGACCCGGAAGGGAGTTCTTTTTGATTGGACAGAGGCGTGCGAGTATAGCTTTCAGCAGTTGCAGACTCGTTTGACTACGGCGCCGGTGTTATCATTGCCTTTGGGACCGGGAGGACTTGTGGTATATTGTGACGCTTCTCGAGTGGGGCTAGGGTGCGTATTGATGCAGCACAACATGGTGATCACGTATGCTTCTCGGCAACTGAAGAAACACGAACAGAACTACCCCACTCACGATTTGGAGATGGCTCCAGTAGTCTTTGCACTCAAGATCTTGCGACATTACCTATACGGCGAGTCGTGCCAGATATTCACTGATCACTAGAGCTTGAAGTACATATTTCAGTAGCCGGAACTGAACTTTAGACAGCGCCGTTGGATGGAGTTAGTGAAGGACTATGATTGTGAGATCCTTTATCACCCGGGCATGGCGAATGTAGTGGCGGATGCTCTGAGTAGGAGGCCCAGGGTTAGTCTATCTTTTTTGAGCGCAGTGCAGAGGCAGTCGTCGGTAGATTGGCAGATTTTATGCGACTGCCGAGTGTAGTTCGAGTTCACTCCGATCGGGGGACAGCTTGCGCATGTTCGTGCACATCCACAGTTGCTTGACCGTATCCGCGAGGCGCAGTACAGTGATGACCGTTGTTCAGAGATCATGGCACAGATTAGACAGGGCAGAGACTCCGAGTTCGTGATCGATGATCAGGGGATATTGCGATTTAGGACTCGACTATGCGTACCAGATTCAGAGGGACTGAGGCGTGAGATTCTCGAGGAGGCGCATCGATCGGTGTACAGTGTTCATCCAGGTTCCACCAGGATGTACCATGATCTGAGAGATGTTTACTGGTAGGAAGGGATGAAGAGGGACGTCACAGACTTTGTGTCGAGATGCCTGACTTGTCAGCAAGTCAAGGCCTAGCACCAGAGGCCCGCAGGAGAGATACAGCCGTTGCCCATTCCGGAGTGGAAATGGAAGCAGATTTCTATGGACTTCATTGTGGGTCTACCCAGGACCAGTCGAGGGTATGACTCCATTTGGGTGATCGTGGATCGATTGACGAAAGCGGCTCACTTCCTGCCAGTGAAGACCACTTTCAGTTTTGCTCAGTATGCCCATATTTACATCGACGAGATCGTACGGTTGCAAGGTGTCCCGACTTGAACCGTGTCAGACCGAGGCACCCAGTTTACCAGCCGACTATGGCAGAGACTTCAGGAGACGTTAGGCACCCGTTTGAGTTTCAGCACCGCATTTCATCTGCAGACCGACGGCCAGTCAAAGCAGACTATTCAGACTCTCGAGGACATGCTCCGAGCGTGTGTATTGGACTTTGGTTGTAGCTGGGATCATCATTTACCCTTAGTGGAGTTCTCATACAACAACAGCTTCCAGGATACTATTCAGATGGCACCTTTCGAGGCCTTGTATGGGAAGAGATGCAGATCGCTCGTCTGTTGGACTGAGCTTAGCGAAGGCAGTGTTTTGGGGCCTCAGATCGTGCAAGAGACGACCGAGAAAGTACAGTTGATTCGAGATCGGATGAGAGCATCTCAGAGTCGGCAGAAATCGTATGCTGACAAACGCCGTCGTAGACTAGAGTTCGCAGTTGGCGATCACATTTTTCTGAGGGTCTCTCCGATGAAGGGTATGATGATATTTGGGCAGAAAGGAAAGCTTAGTCCCAGATTTATATGTCCCTTTGAGATCCTCGAGCGTGTAGGCTGTTCATATCATAATATTGCATTTTGTAATCCCCATTCTTACGCATTTAAGAATAAAAACAGGTGCTTTTGACCCATGTCTGCTACATGTTACAGGTTACAGGTTGTTGGGGCAAAAACAGTGAAAAACACAAAAGACGACACAAAAGAAGGACTTTTGACCAACAATTAGGAGGATCTTAGTAAAGCCCAGCAAAAGAACAGTTCACCATCAACAAGGCGACGCAAGATCAAAATTTGCGAGAAAAACGGTTAAAAGATCCATCGCAAAATGTTCACTCAAGATCTGGAATCACAGCAGAAGCCCAAATGGAAAAAGAACTAAAGAAATGAAAACCCCAGAAGAACTTGAAGAATACCAGAAAAGCCCATCAGTTGACCTCATCAAAGGGCCGCGGATCCGCGGCCCAAGCGCGCCCATGCCGCGGATCCGCGGCCGTCTTATGCACGTACTTCGAGGAAATTTTACCAAAATTTTGTGGCGGCTCTGAAAAGATTTTCTAGGGGTATATTTGTAACTTTAGACATGCGGTGCAATTATAAACCTAGGGTTTCTATGTCCTATAAATAGAACCCAAGACCTTGTATTTTCTTATGCCTCTTCTCATGAATAAAATTCTGTTTTCTTGAAGTTAGAGTGCATCAAAAGTAAGTAGATAATTTTCCTTGCAGTAGTTCTAGTTTTTTATATCTGCCCTAGGTAATTTACTTTCTCGCCTTAGTTTAATTTATTTTAACTTTTATTAATTTGCAATGATGTTTTCTCTCTTTAATAAACTCATGTCTTCTTTCATCCCCTCAATGAGCGAGTAGTTTCCTCGCTTGTTAGGGTTAGGAATAGGGAAGGATTTGAGAGACGAAGATCTCTCATCTCTTTTCGTTGCTAAAACTTTTATGAACATTAGAACTCCATGCATACCTTTTTATTCCGCTCTCTACGGCACTTTTACACTCAAGGTAACGGTGATTCCGTAGTCTAAAGGACCGGATTTTAAGGTTTTCCATGGAGGTTATGGTAAAGATTAAGAAAGGAAGGACAAGGATCTAGAGGAAGAATCAATCTTCCCAATCATCCTAATCCCCTTTGTTAAGATTTACCATAACACTAATATGATACATTTAATTAATGGCAATGGAAAGAGATGTAGATCTTTGTTTACCAAATTTTCCCAAGACCTAATCCTAGCAAGTTTCTAATCCTAGTCTCATACAACTTCAATTTTTAGGTTTAATTATAAATCCAAACACCATTTGGAATTAACTCGTAAGAACTTAAAGGAGATTTACACATCCCTGTGGACCGACCCGTATTCACCGGCTAGCTTCATGCGACGCCGTTCTTGATTGCGGTAAATATTTTTGATCGACAAAACCTCTCTTAATCAAATGGCGTCGTTGCCGGGGATGGCATAAAATTTTCTTTTTCTAATTTCGGGTTAATATAAAATCTAAAAAATCATAAAAATCTGAAAAAACAAAAAAACAAAAAAATTTTTTTTATCATCTTTTATTGTTTGAAGGGCTCTCTTTGTGAATCTTTGCAGGTTCGACGGATCTGAAACAACACAGAAGGGGACACAGAAAAAGATACATCAAAACAGGAGGAGATTGAAAGTACAGAGCAGCTGAAGAAATCCAGAGACTTGAAGCCCCCAATACGCCGCGCTTCCGCCGCATAAACCCACCTCACGCCGCGCTTCCGCTGCCGTCTGGAGGGTTCTCTGCGCAATTTTTGCTTGGTTTGCTTCCTCTTTCCCTCCTCTGCAAATCTTCATATATCTTCTGTCAAATCTTCTGCAGGATTCTTTGCGCTAAAAATCTTCTTCCCCCTTCCAATAATTGATTTTCTGCAGGATTCTTTGCGCCGCGCTAAAAAGCAAATTGATTGCAAGTGATTTACTGCTTTGCATACTTTAATCTGACTTTAAGGGGCTATTGACCAATTCAGATTGGGTGGGGATTTCATCACCCTTCCCAGGACCCCAGAAATCACTTAAAGCATTTGCATTGACCACTTTTAATTTAAAAAATATTAGACTCAGCCCTAAGGACCTCGAGCTCAATAGGACAGAGGACTAGTATAGGCATCGGCCGTTTATCCTAACCGACATTGCGGTGTCTAGGCTAGTGGTTTTTAATTAGGCCCACTGTCGTGGTGGTTCCTTCCCACTTACCTGGCCGTACTTGTCCGTGAAGAGGCGGTTGGAGGTCCTATCTCTAGCCCTTTGGAACAGTTAGGAGCTGTCTAGCTGACCTAGGTGACCCTAGACTTAGGCCTGATTGTGCATGTGTGGTTAATTGCATTTGTGTCACTAGTTTCTTTTCAAAATCTTTTTGCAAAAGCTCACTTAAAAAGAAAAAAAAAAGGAAAATCGTTTCAAAACGTGCAACTTGTCGCTAAAGAATCTTTGCACTCACTTACACCACTTCTTCTCATTGACGTTTTCTTACCTTCAGATTCTGTCTTTCATCTTTCGACTACACTAACCCTTTTAGTGTATGTCCTGTTGGACTAGGGACCCAAGCGCCCGATTAGTCCGTGTTTCGTTGGTACCGACCGACGAACCTTTCGACTCCGAAGTCGAAATCTTGTCCACTTCTTCACTTTCACCATCACATTCTTCCGAAGGTATGTCGGGATACGATCCTAACAATACCTTACCGACGGGAAGGATTCCACCTCCGTTAGGTGCGAATAACCCGAATCTTCCGCCTGTCGAAGCGCCCGCACGAGTCGCGCTCCAGGATCTTTTCTACCCCGTCCGCACCGCCCTTCCTACTTGTCTTTCCCTCCCACCGGCTAATGGGGACAATTTTGAGATCAAACCCCACTTCATCAACATGCTGCCTAAGTTTCATGGCTTGGAATCCGAAGATGCATATATCTTTATCAACAAATTCCAAAACGTTTGCGCCATGATGAAAACTACCCAATTAAGTGATGACGCTATAAGGCTAAGGGTCATTCCTTTCACCTTATGTGACCTAGCCGAGAAGTGGCTATACAGCACCGCATCACACTCAATTAGAAATTGGGACGAGTTTGTGAAAGCTTTTCTTAAAAAGTTCTATCCTCATCACAAAACTGCAAAAATCCGTAATGAAATTATACAATTTTCACAGCTTCCTGCCGAACCATTTTGGAAATGTTTTGAAAGATTCAAAGACCTTCTCGTTCAATGCCCTCACCATGGAATCGAAAGATGGCAACTTTGCCAAACATTATACAAGGGATTGAACCCGGCAACGAAGCAATTGCTAGAAACCATTAGTCAAGGTTACTTTCTGTCCAAGTCTAGTGAGGAAGCGTGGCAGTTTCTTGAGGATCTTAGTGAGCAAACAATTCAATGGGAGAGCACCAAGACCACATCATCTTCTTCTATTGGTCAACCTAGGGCAGGCATACATCAAGTAGAGATGTCAATTGCTATGAAGGCCGAGATGGCCGCTCATACGAAAAAGCTAGAAGCGCTTGAGACCAAAATCTCAGCACCTTCTCCTGCCCCCATTGTGCCTCCACGAACTGTTTGTGCTTGTTGTTCGGATCCATCACATATCACCGAAGAGTGTCCTTACACTGCTTCTACTCAAGGACAAGATCAAGTCAATGCTGCCTTTCAGCAACGACAAAGAAATGATCCATACTCTTCGACATACAATCCGGGTTCGAAGAGCCACCCTAATTTCGCTTGGAACCACACTCAACAATCCCAAGGAAACAACAATTTTCAAAGGGCTCCTCCTCCACAACAACAAGCACCTCCACAAACTCAATTTCAGCAGCCTCTCCAACAGCAACCTTACCCTAATCAGATGAACAATTTTGTGCCCAACAATTTTGTTCCCCCTCAAAATGCTGTTAGCTCGCTCGAAAGAAGTCTAGAAGCATTCCTAAAGCAATCTGCACAGTCCACTGCTAGGATAGAGACTTCTGTTCAATCTTTGGTGCAAAACAGTGCCTCACACGATCAATGCATCAAAGCTATTGAGGCACAAATTGCACAACTCAACGCAGCATTGAAAGAGCGAGAGAAAGGAAAGCTTCCGTCTCAACCACTCCCAAATCCCGGTCACGCACATGTTACACATGAACAGCAGAATCATAACGTGAATGCTGTGACTACGTTGAGATCCGGAAGAGTGCTGCAAAACAATGTGGGTATTCACCATGACACCTCTGCCGGTGGTTCTTCATCTTCCTCTTCTTCTTCGTTAGAGCCTATTCTCCATCCTTCGCATGGCTCTACTTCTTCTAGCTCGAACGGACCCTCTTCTCACAACACGAACACATCTACACGGGGTTCCGTTCCAACTCAACAATCTGATCCGCAAAAATTGGACTCAACAACTTTTCAAAATGCTCCTTTTCCAAATCGGTTGAGATCCAATAAACCAACTCCACAGATGGAGAAGATTGTAGAGTTGTTCAAGCAGGTTAGCATAAATATCCCTCTTTTGGATGCAATCCAACAAGTTCCTTCATATGCAAAAATCCTAAAGGACTTATGCACCAAAAAGAGGAAGTCACAAGTACCAAAGAAAGTTTTCGTGGCTAGTGCTGTTAGTGATGCTCTTGTAAATTCTTTACCCCCAAAGCACAAGGACCCCGGTTGTCCTACTATTTCGATCACAATTGGGAACAAGACCATCAATAGAGCACTATTAGATCTTGGTGCTAGTGTCAATTTGCTACCCTATTCGGTATACGAACAATTAGGCGTTGGAGAGCTCAAGCCTACTCATTGTACTCTCCAAATGGCCGACCGATCAATCACCCACCCTAGGGGAGAGTTGGAGGATGTGTTAATTAGAGTAGGGGATTTCATTTTCCCCGTGGACTTTATTGTTATGGATACACAGCCTGTCGCTAACCCCCGTAATCAAATTCCGGTGATACTTGGTCGACCATTCCTCGCGACTTCTAACGCGGTAATCAACTGTCGTAATGGTTCAATGAATCTATCTTTTGGCAAGATGACAGTTGAACTCAACATTTTCAAGTTAGGAAGTCAGCCTTGCGAGCCTAATTCTAGCGTACTTGATGTGTACTCGATCGATGAGATCGCGGAGGAGGACTGTGAGTTCGAGAATTTCATATTTGATCACAGTAATATTGACGCCACTAGTGCGTTCCTCCTAGAATCCGACACAGCTTTCACGACGGACAAAGATTATGAGTGTTTCACCTTTGTTGATGATCTTGAAGACTCTCCACCCGAGTTTGAGTCTTTTGCTTTTGCGGATGAGTTAGTTGAACCATCCGACTCGGTAGCGTACACTCAATTTGAACCTTTGATGGAATCCTTCGAGTTTGAAACAGTTACTCCATTGTTACCATCTATCGTTTCACCACCCAAACTCGAACTAAAGCTTTTGCCGTCGCACCTAAAATATGCTTATCTAGGTGAAAATGAGACCTTACCCGTTATCATTTCGGCCTCTCTAGCTCTTGAGCAAGAGAAGGCTCTTTTAACGGTCTTATACAATAATCGGCAAGCTTTCGGCTGGTCTATGGCGGACATCAAGGGGATTAGTCCCCTCATAGTCGAACATCATATACACTTGATGGATGATGCCAAGCCGGCACGGGATCCACAAAGACGCCTCAACCCCATAATGAAAGAGGCGGTCAAGAAGGAGATTGTTAAGTGTCTTGATAGCGGTATCATTTACCCTATCTCGGATAGCCAGTGGGTTAGCCCCATTCATGTCGTGCCAAAGAAATCGGGCATCACGGTCATCACCAATGAGGCAAATGAGTTAATTCCTACTCGCACCCAAAATGGGTGGCGAGTTTGCATCG
This sequence comes from Agapanthus africanus, assembly GCA_030015575.1. Classification (NCBI taxonomy): domain Eukaryota; kingdom Viridiplantae; phylum Streptophyta; class Magnoliopsida; order Asparagales; family Amaryllidaceae; genus Agapanthus; species Agapanthus africanus. Next base: position 315,995,424 of record CM057346.1, on the reverse strand, counting down.
ACTACCGGAAACTCAATGCCACGACAAGGAAGGACCACTTTCCTTTACCATTCATTGACCAAATGCTAGAACGATTGGCGGGGCACGAATTCTACTGCTTTTTAGATGGCTATTCCGGCTATAATCAAGTCCCTATAGCCAAAGAGGATCAAGACAAGACTACATTTACTTGTCCCTTTGGCACTTTTGCTTATCGTCGCATGCCCTTTGGGTTATGCAATGCACCCGCTACATTTCAGCGGTGTATGATGGGGATCTTTTCGGACATGGTGGAGAAGTTTTTCGAAATCTTTATGGATGATTTCTCCATTTTTGGTGACTCCTTCAATGAGTGTTTACGACATCTTGACGCAGTTCTCACCCGCTGTAGGGAAAAGAACCTGACTTTGAATTGGGAGAAGTGCCACTTTATGGTACGAGAAGGCATTGTCTTAGGACATGTCATCTCACAAAACGGCATAGAGGTTGATAGAGCTAAAATCGAAGTCATTTCTAATCTTCCTCTTCCTAAATGCGTCAAAGATATCCGAGCTTTCCTTGGCCATGCCGGTTTCTATAGACGGTTCATCAACGACTTTAGCAAGATTGCTAGACCCTTGACTCTCTTGTTGGCCAAGGACACTACTTTTGTTTTCGACTCAACTTGCATGAAAGCGTTCGAGTCTTTGAAACACTCACTCATTTCTGCGCCCATCCATTCATCTCCAGACTGGACGCATCCCTTTGAAATTATGTGTGACGCATCAGATTTTGCAATTGGTGCTGTTCTCGGACAGCACATTAACAAGATGCCGCATGTAATTTACTACGCTAGCGGAACATTAAATGAGGCCCAATTAAACTACACAACAACAGAAAAAGAGTTTTTAGCGGTTGTGTTTGCACTTGAGAAATTTCGGCCTTATTTAATCGGCTCTCCAGTTATAGTGTACACGGATCACTCGGCTCTTCGCCACCTTTTTGCGAAGAAGGATGCTAAGTCTAGGCTCATACGTTGGATCCTCTTGCTATAAGAATTTGACCTTATCATACGGGACAAAAAGGGATGTGAAAACGTAGTGGCCGATCACCTTTCACGACTTCCTTCGTCGCCTACACTTGAACTGCCTATCACTGATGCTTTCCCCGATGAGCAACTCTTGACTGTTTCTTGCGAACCATGGTTCGCCGATATTGTAAACTACTTAGCCACCGGCTTGATACCTAAAGATTGGTCGAAACAAGATAAACTTCGATTTTTGTCCCAAGTAAAGCATTTTTACTAGGATGAACCTTATCTTTTTAAATATTGTCCCGACCAAATCATTCGTCGGTGTGTGCCAGAAAATGAGGTCAAGAGTGTGCTGTCTTTTTGCCACGATCAAGCATGTGGCGGGCACTTTGGCCCAAAGAAGACAGCCGAGAAAGTTTTGCAGTGTGGTTTCTATTGGCCACGACTCGTCAAAGATGCTTTCGAATACTGCAAAACTTGCTCCCGGTGCCAACACTTGGGCCGGATATCGCGGAGAAACGAAATGCCGCTCCAACCTATTTTGGTTGTAGAAATTTTTGATGTTTGGGGTATAGACTTCATAGGACCATTTCCCAACTCTTTTGGAAATGTGTATATTCTTTTGGCTGTTGACTATGTTTCAAAATGGGTCGAGGCGATGCCTAGTCGAACGAATGATAACAAGGTTGTCGTTCGATTTCTTAAAGATCACATCTTTTCTCGATTTGGGCACCCTCGCGCGATAATAAGTGATAATGGTTCTCACTTTTGTAATAGGACTTTTGAGTCCTTAATGCGCAAATACTCTATCACCCATAAGCTGTCAACGCCATACCATCCCCAAACATGTGGGCAAGCCGAGGTCTCGAATCGACAAATTAAGCAAATCTTGGAGAAAACGGTTTCTAAAAACCGTAAAGATTGGTCACCAAAATTAATCGATGCACTATGGGCTTTCCGTACTGCATACAAGACCGATCTTGGCATGTCTCCATACCGGCTTGTTTACGGGAAGGCCTGCCACCTTTCAGTAGAAATTGAACATAAGGCATTTTGGGCTATTAAAGAGCTGAATCTATCTTTAGGAGATGCGGGCAGCAACCGAAAGCTGCAATTGAATGAGTTGGAGGAGCTGCGGGATGAGGCATATGATAATGCCGTGATTGCTAAAAACCGAGTTAAGGTATTTCATGATAAAAACCTTTTGCGCAAGACATTTAAACCAGGTCAACAGGTTTTATTATATGATACTCGGTTACATTTTCATCCCGGCAAGCTCCGTTCTAGATGGAGAGGACCTTTTGTAGTCCGCACCGTTTATCCGCACAGTGCGGTTGATCTGGAAAACCCGGAGGACGGTACGCTTTTCAAAGTAAATGGGCATCGTTTGAAACCGTTCCTCACAGCGGACCCTTCGGAGGAGCTCCTGTTCTTGCAGGAGCCGATCTACACTGAGTAATACTCCTCCACTTTCACCCCCAGATTTCTTTTCTTCCAAAACATTATTTCAAATAAGTTTGGGGGTGTGTATATAATATGTAAATATAATAATAAGCAGGAACTCGCCGATATTATCAACCCACTTGGTGCAGCATGACAGTGAGGACACTGTCCATTGTAAGTTTGGGGGTATGTTCGGTAAGTTTTTTCCTTTTGCATTCATATGTATATTTCTGCATTGCATCTTTATATAAAAAAATCATAAAAATTTGAAAATTTGAAAAATAAAAAAATTAGAAAACAGAAAAACCCATAAAAATTGAAAAAATTCAAAAATTATAAAAATAATGTATTCAATTCTGGTTAATTGACTTGAGTTTGATAAATAGGTTAACTGGCTAGGAAAAACTAAATCTTAGACTTAGCAAATTAAAAATCCTAAAAATAACCTTTCTTAGAGTTTAACGGTAGAAAGTATTTGTCTTTGTAGATTATTTAGAAATAGGCAAATTTTGGGTTCAGTTCTTGGGCTAAGTCGAAACGAAGGAAAAGTATTAAAACTTTTATTAGAGAATAAGTTTGAAAAATAGTTCCTAGCTTAAGTCTAGATTCTGAAAATATATACCCTACAAAATGCACAAACACGCACCTTGAAACTTGGATTAGTAGAAGAGACCTTGAAATACTCTTGTCTAAAGTCCTTAGCACAATATAAAATAAATAAAAAAATGGACACTGGTTTTTGTGATTACTTAAGGCTGTAAAAATAAAAAAATATTTAGCGAGGGTGCTTCATCACCTAGTGCCTTAGACCAACTGGTTTGGGAGTCACTGCTAAAAGCCTTGGGTATTGCAAAGCTAGGAAGTACGCTTTAAAGTGCTAACGCATCTTGTAATCGGTTGTTGGTACCTCAAGAAGTATTAACAGTCGCATGAAGGATGTGAAAGCGAAAGATCACCAATTAATAAGTGCTTTTGACAATGGACGAGAGTACGATTGCTTGATTTGAATTTCCAAGTGTGGGGTTGATATTTACACACACGTGGGGATATGTGATTAGAGTTTAGATAAAAGAAAGGAATGAAGAATAGAACTTGTATCTTTAATAGAGTTGATAGAAATTCCTAAGTAGAGAGGGAACCCTAGAAGGAAAACTTAAGAAATACCGAAAGCTAGGTAATTCTATAGAACATATATAATCTTAAGTTAAATAATGAGAAAGTGTGAAGAATATGGGTGGATAATTTGCGGGTTGACGATAATAGAATTCCTTGTTAGAAAACCTAATTAGAAAACAAAAGTCGAAAAACCAAATTGATAGGATTTTGTGGGTGTAATCCGCTGAAAACCCTCAGGAGACAACACTCCTCCTAGTAGGGACACCTAGAGGTTTAACGGCTTGTTGCACGAGCTCAGTGCAATCGCGTTTCCCTGCGAAAGTGTGGCTAGGTTAGATTTTTAAATAATAAGTTTGCGCGAGGGCGAGCAAAAGATAAGTTTGGGGGTATTTGTTCATATCATAATATTGCATTTTGTAATCCCCATTCTTACGCATTTAAGAATAAAAACAGGTGCTTTTGACCCATGTCTGCTACATGTTACAGGTTACAGGTTGTTGGGGCAAAAACAGTGAAAAACACAAAAGACGACACAAAAGAAGGACTTTTGACCAACAATTAGGAGGATCTTAGTAAAGCCCAGCAGAAGAACAGTTCACCATCAACAAGGCGACGCAAGATCAAAATTTGCGAGAAAAACGGTTAAAAGATCCATCGCAAAATGTTCACTCAAGATCTGGAATCACAGCAGAAGCCCAAATGGAAAAAGAACTAAAGAAATGAAAACCCCAGAAGAACTTGAAGAATACCAGAAAAGCCCATCAGTTGACCTCATCAAAGGGCCGCGGATCCGCGGCCCAAGCGCGCCCATGCCGCGGATCCGCGGCCGTCCTATGCACGTACTTCGAGGAAATTTTACCAAAATTTTGTGGCGGCTCTGAAAAGATTTTCTAGGGGTATATTTGTAACTTTAGACATGCGGTGCAATTGTAAACCTAGGGTTTCTATGTCCTATAAATAGAACCCAAGACCTTGTATTTTCTTATGCCTCTTCTCATGAATAAAATTCTGTTTTCTTGAAGTTAGAGTGCATCAAAAGTAAGTAGGTAATTCTCCTTGCAGTAGTTCTAGTTTTTTATATCTGCCCTAGGTAATTTACTTTCTCGGCTTAGTTTAATTTATTTTAGCTTTTATTAATTTGCAATGATGTTTTCTCTCTTTAATAAACTCATGTCTTCTTTCATCCCCTCAATGAGCGAGTAGTTTCCTCGCTTGTTAGGGTTAGGAATAGGGAAGGATTTGAGAGACGAAGATCTCTCATCTCTTTTCGTTGCTAAAACTTTTATGAACATTAGAACTCCATGCATACCTTTTTATTCCGCTCTCTACGGCACTTTTACCCTCAAGGTAACGGTGACTCCGTAGTCTAAAGGACTGGATTTTAAGGTTTTCCATGGAGGTTATGGTAAAGATTAAGAAAGGAAGGACAAGGATGTAAAGGAAGAATCAATCTTCCCAATCATCCTAATCCCCTTTGTTAAGATTTACCATAACACTAATATGATACATTTAATTAATGGCAATGGAAAGAGATGTAGATCTTTGTTTACCAAATTTTCCCTAGACCTAATCCTAGCAAGTTTCTAATCCTAGTCTCATACAACTTCAATTTTTAGGTTTAATTATAAATCCAAACACCATTTGGAATTAACTCGTAAGAACTTAAAGGAGATTTACACATCCCTGTGGACCGACCCGTATTCACCGGCTAGCTTCATGCGACGCCGTTCTTGATTGCGGTAAATATTTTTGATCGACAAAACCTCTCTTAATCATAGGCTCAGTGGCTTATCGTTTGGCTCTTGCACCCGACTTTCCAGACATTCACCCCCTGTTCCATGTGTCGATGCTTCACAGATATCTTCGTGACCCTGCTCACATGATTCAGCATCAGACCGTTCAGCTTGAGCGCGACCTTTCGTTCACCGAGCAGCCAGTAGTGATATTGGATCGGCAGGTGAAGAAAGTTCGATCAAAGGTCTTGCCATCTGTGAAGGTTCTTTGGCGCAGCTCGAATGGTGAAGAGATCACTTGAGAGCCCGAAGGCAAGATGCGAAAGACATTACCTCATCTCTTTGAAGGTACGTGTAGCTATATTTTAAATTCGGGGACGAATTTCTTTAAGGGGGAAGATTGTAACACTTTAGAATGCGATTAGGGGTTATTATACTTTAATGTGGGGGTTTTAGTAAAAAGTTTACCAAAATGGTTTTCAATTATTTTATAAAATTTAATGAATATTTTACTAGAATTTAATTTGGGCTGCACACACATGTGCATGTAAACTAGGCCTAAGTTTGGGGTTATACCATGTTAGGTAACCATGGTTTGTTAAAACATTTGATTAGTTTAATATGAAGTTAATTAAGGGTGTTAGATAAATTTCTTTTTAAAAATAGAATTAGCGTTTTGGGGGTTGACTTAGGATTTGAGAGTGTGAGAATGATGGCATGTGAGGCATGCTTGTTAGGTAATTAATGAAAGGAGAGAGAGGGGAAGGGTTGATTCTCAATTTCTTTTTCAAATAAACACCATTTCCTACACTCATCACATCTCTCCCTCTCATTCTTTTCCACACACACACACACACCCCCACAGCAGACAATAGCAACAGCAGCAAACACGGCAGCAGCAATCCCAGCAGTAGCGGCAACAACAGCAACAACATCAGCAGCAGCACACCCTCATCCTCTTCTTCTTCTTCTTCTCTTCTTCTTCTGCACTTTTTCCTTCTCCTTGCACCCAAGCTCCAAACTTCATCAAAAATCCTTTTTTTTCATCACCAATCTTTTGCAAACTCTACCTTGATGGTTCTTGAAGCAAAGTCCACAAGTTGTAGCCACCACTAACCCACCTTGGAGGTATAAAACTCACCCCAACATCCTTTTGCTGAACTTATAGTTTATTTAGCTTAATAGCTTGTTTAAGTAGTGTTATGGGGATAACTTTGTGTTTGAGAGGAGTTTTGGGTAAAGTGGGATTATTATAGTTTAATTAACTTAATTAGGTGTTATATGTGCTATGTAAACCTAGTTGTATCACTGGATTTTGCTAAAACACCTTAATGTCCCAAATTTGAGTTTTAAATACGGTTTTTATCAAGTTTTATGTTATGAGTGACCTGCTTTATCTGTTATCTTTTCTTGCTTAGAAAACATATACAGAATGGTGTACAGAGTAGCTAGAGTTTTGGGTTGAAGTTCGAGCCTGTTCCACCACCTATGTTCCGGCGACATCCCCAGTAATTCCAGCGTCGCCGGCCCCCCTGTGCTTTGGGTGTTCTTTTGCAGGGTGGTGTCTGTGTTGGTTTAACAGTGTTTGGTATTATTTATTTTATCTTTGTTTGTTGCAGGTAGAAATCTAGGATAGTTTATAAGTTTTGGGTGATTTGTAGGCTTTGGTGTTAAATTGATCAATTAGGTGGAAAATAGGATGATTCAGGGTGGTTATGGTTAGATTAGCTCTAATAGTGCTGTTGGTATCACTAGATTCTTGTATTTTCACCCGATTACATAAAAATACTTTAGTGTTGCAATTAGTGTTTTTAAAACGTTTTTAAAACTAAACATTAAGATACGTAGAATTTGCTATATCTGGGGTTATTTTCTGGTTGAGCAAACTTATACATGTAGGGTTGCTAGGAACACAAACAAGGGACTATGAGGCATCAACCATGCCTTATTTAAAATTTAGCCGTGCCGAACAATCCAAATCCGGATCATTAAACTAGAGATTAGGCGAAAACAACCATGTTAAACATTTTAACACTAAGTGAGAGGGATTACAACCTTTGTAGATTCGGTCCTTCACTTCTTAAGCTCCGTGCTGAGGTCCCTTCGCTGCATTCATCTTGTTCCGGACTCTCGAGAGGCTCCACGAAGAGAAAGATGCAAGCTTGCTTCCGATCTTCGATAACAAAGATGATCTACCTTGAAGTTTCATTAACACAAGCTCTCACTCACAAAATGAAGTGAACACTCTCATCTAAAGAGCAAGGGTAGATGAGGATGATGAAGTAGGATTTTTGCTCTCATTTTTTTTCTTATTCTCACTCATTTTTCATCACAAAATCAAAGCAAGAAAGCTTTTCATGAAGAACTCAAGCAAGAAGAAGAATGAATAATAATTAGAATCCTTTTGTGATGAATAATGAAAAGAAGATAATGATGAATAATGCAACCATGGTTAACTAAACCTTTGTAGAGATTTAACTAAGGCTAGGTTTTGGGTTGGGTTAAGTATGAGTCATATGAAAATATCTTAACACAAAACAAAACGAAACCTTCTAGAAGGTTCATGAATGAACTAACCCAAATCAAACCCTAATCTTGTTTAATCTCCACTAAACATGTTGCATTAGTAATCATATCATGTTACAATATTATATATCATATATATAATACTTATTGTAACAAAATAAAATAATACAATTAACATATATCGCATATATATCAATGTATTACCCGAGTGAGAAAAAGAATCTTTTAGTGAGCTAATATTAGTTAATGTAATTTAATATATCATATATATTATTATACATTAAATTATCGAATCAACACTTGATACGACAATCCGGCTATATCGCATACAACCGACTAATATCTCATTTTACCGATTCATCGAATCAACAATTGATCCGATGACCCGGCTTATATCAAATATCGCGAGAATAGAATACGGTATCACATATCGCATTATCCTCAGTCCTGCACATATCACATATGTTCCCCTACTCCATTTTGCCTGAGTCAAGAAACTTCTGTGTAGGACTCTAAAGAATCGTCAATACGCCGGCAGTAGGTGATGATCATATCAAACACCCACAAGCTGCAAGCGGTCAGCTAAACGTAACAGCCACTCAGGTATTGAGCGCTCAGAAGATCAACAAGCAAGCCTGTACATTCTCCTGTGAATCCAATCAGTAACACTCCCGTACAGTCGGGTCTCGTCGTCTGATATGTCGCATATCTCGCCTAGGGGTGGTATACGTCAGACCCCAGTAGCTTGATAAGTCGTGTCGATTTGAGCTCTATAACAGTTCGAGAAACTACTGATAACACGTACCAGTAAATCTCAGCAACCCTGGACAGGGATTTCCAGTTATAACCAATCGAACAAAGCGCAACATCAACTCCCTATACCGGGAGAGACGGATCCCCTCTTATCGCTCATTGCCACCATGTGATTCGGGACAGTACCCAAAAGCCACCTTTTTGCACGCCCTCTTGGACGTGGTATGATGGAAATCAAAGCACAGTGGGAATCATACAAGACTTTATGATGATCTCGGGTCAACAGACTACTTTGTACCAGTGTCACCGGAGAACTGCCATCTGACGTGAGGTATAATACCATCTGGGAGTTCTCGTTGAGTCCGTCCAGTGTACCCAGTCTCTACTGAGCACCCGTACACCATCCTTGATGTCAAACACCGATGGATATGGGATCATCCATCGCCCATCATATGGGTCAAGATGCGTATACGCTAGTCTACTCTGGTGTATCGATGCCCAGTCTCGATACACCCTCGATTAGGAACAGTTATAGGATGTACTCGTCGACTACCGTAGCCCCACTAGTATGATCTCATCATAGTCCCAGTGGCCGAGTACATATCCTAAGGGCTTTATCAACATGTAACATAAAGACAATCAGAGTACATGTTAAGATAAAGAGAAACCAGATAGCGTACTATCATGTCAAGCAAGAAAGTCCTCCCTATATATGTCCTAGCATCCACTACAATATACATCATTTGTACAGTAATGGCCTCTAGGGCATACATATAACTAACAATCTCCCACTTTCACTAGGGCCATCTGTTGTGGTATCACATACCCAACAATTAGCTGTGGTTGAAGTATCTCATGCTCAACCATCCCATAACAGTCTCTACTAGGAAAGACGGCCTTTGTGAGTGGATCCGCGTTGTTGTCCTCTGTGTCTACTCTCCTAACCTCGATCTTCCTAGAGATCAACCATCTCCATGATCAGGTGATACTGCCTAAGAATTATATCTGGATTTCTGATGGGACGGTAGTTCCTTGGCTAAAGCCACAACTCCATTGTCACACAATGGTAGGAACAAAGTTTATCTCAAGAACTTATATCTATCCAGACTGCCTCTTTGGTAGAATCCTTGGTAACGATGTATCTTGCCTTTAATCGTCTAGTAAGTCACGGTATCTATCTTGGAACTCTTCCAACATACCGTCCCTCCACTGAGGGTAAAGACAATGCCTGCGACTGACATTCAGTCGTCCTTATCACTCTGGAACCATTCCAGTGATTCTCCTCAGGATCGATTGATACCATTTCACTACAACTAGTGAGTATCCTAACATCTAATTAGATCTATCTCATAGATCCAAAAACTCAGGATTTAGGAGGTATCAACTTTGATCCTATATGGAGAATCCTTGTGATAAGCGGAGATTGACCGAGCGTAGCATAAGAAACTCCTTCCCTATCAAGAGTATGCCATCCACGTACTCTACGAGTATCACCACCATACTCTCTACTACCTTTTTGTATATACAAGGTTCATCTACCATTTTGATGAAGTCAAACTCTTCGACTACTACATCAAAACAGACGTTCCAACTCCGCGATGCCTGATTTATCACATAAAACATCTTGCTCACGTTTCCGCTGCTCCCATTATCTACGAAGCCCTCTGGTTGTGTACTTATAGACGCTCTTTTCTAAAACATCATTTAGAAAAGCAGTCATGACATCCAACCACTAGATATCGTAGTCATGGAATGTAGCCGTGGGAAGTACGATCTGGATGGACTTAAGCATAGCTTTGAAAGTCTCAACTTTTCCATGTACACCAAGTAATCTTCTCAAGATATACTTTCTCCTGATGGGGATTTAACCCTTCAGATAAAGCAACCAAAGTCCATACTTTGTTGGTGTATAAGGATTCCATCTCAGATCGCTAAGCATGTAGCCATTCATACGGAGTCCCACTCCTGATGACCAGCTCGAAAACTAGTTGGGTCATTATCTCATGATGCAATCTTCGCTCCCACTGTCATAGAAAAACCGAAGTGTCTCTCAGGTGGGTGAGGACCCTACTGGATCGGCGGAGAGGCTGAGGTTCATTGGAATCTATTGAATCCTTCGGGTTTACCAAATCATCAGCTGCAGTTTGTATAGCTGGAACCTTTCCAGTTCTACAGAACAGACCTTGCCTCGAGCTTGTCCGGATTTTGCTTTTTAGACATAGGCTGGACAACCCCAAATCTTAACAAACATAAGATATGGGCTCTTCCCTTTCCATATCACATATGAAGTGGTAGGCAACTGATTTGATTTGAACCGTATTCAATAGGTATGCAGCTTCTCAAGTGCATAACTCCCAAAAGGAAATAGGAAACTCAACAGTACTCATCTTAGAGCACAATATATCAAATAAGGTGTGATTGCTTCGTCCCGATACACCGATGTACTGTGGTGTATACGGAGGAGTATTGCTGAGAGAGAATCTCATTCTCCTTTAGAATAGTCCAGGAATCGCGTGCTCAAGTATTCTACTCCTTGATCTCATCAAAGGACATAATACTTATACCCGTTTTTGGTTCTCTACTTCTAACTCATATTCATTGAATATCTCAAAAGCTTCGGACTTGTGTTTCAACAGGAACATATGTCTGAATCTTGAGAGATCATCAGTGAATCTAATGAAGTATAAAGAACCAGTCCTGGCATTTGTATACAGGGGACTTTCATACATCAGCATGTATCAATCCCAAGAGTTCACTAACTCTTTCTCTGTTTCCAATAAACGGAGTTGTGGTCATCTTATCTCTGTGACATGACCGGAAAGTTTCACAAGATGTAAATTCAAAACTAATTTAAATATGCATCTTTATGTAACTTCAGCTAGTCGGGTCGCATTGATATGACCTAGTCTACAATGCCTCAAGAAGGATTCGTTCATTCCTGAACTCTTCCTCTTGCGTGTGTTTTGTATACTAAGAACTATAGTTTGATTTAGAATGTCTATGATTTTAGATAACGTGCCTGATCCGATCAACTCTTGATATTGGAAATGTTCAAAACATTATCCAACAATACAAAATTATATCCTTTCTTTACTAATAAAGTGACTGATATGATGTTGTATATCAGGTTCGGTATCTAATAACATTCGTTCAGAATCAATGTATTCTGGTAATACAGGGTGATAGTGACCAACAGACTTGGCTACAACACTTGCACCGTTTCTATCTCATGAAACTTATCACCCGTTCCATTTCTCTACCTATCTGTAGCCCATGTAACAAATTACATATGTGGGATCCTGATCCGGTATCAAATACCCAGGACGTAAAGGATACTGAGAAACAGTTCTCTGTAATGAACACACCCGAAGAAGATGCATCAGCATGCACTTTCTTCGTTTGGGCGGCACGGGAATTCTGGTAATCCCCTATTTCCTGCTCTGTCTTATAACAATTATAAGTTAGAGCGGGACCAACATTCCTAAGCGCGGTATAACAAGCGGGTTTGGTCAATACATCTGTATTATTATCTTGATTAAGGAGTGACATAGTCGTAACCAGGAGAGAGAGAGAAGAAAACACTCAGCGTGCGCTTTTACAAGATTAGATTGGTTATCAATTTATCTAATCAGGATGTCTCCCACTGTTTTAGTCAAATCTTCCTTCAAACCCTAAAAGGAAAGACTAGCCGGGATTAATTACATCCTACAAGTTCGCCAATCTTTCAGCCAGGCCAGTGCCTGTACTTTGAGGGAGGTTCCCCGTGCTTTCGCACGGACCTAATTAAAGTAAATCTTGTTTTCCCAGGGGCGTAACCCCGTTGACACCTTTCTAGACACCTACTTGATCGGCTAATTGTAATGTGTAAAACTCTCCCAGGAGTAACTCTTACTCGCAGCGGGTATCGGGATCCAACTATCTCACAGAAGGTATGCAATCTCATTGCAAATTTCAACACTTGAAATTCCCAATAATATTTTACCCCTATCGTCCTATGACCTTGACGGAGGTCAACAAACCATAGGCTGCTAGTCAAGTTCTACCCGTCATTTCCTGATTGAATTAAAGCCACCCGCACGACCCTTAATGGAGGTCAACAAGGTCGTACGACTACCCTAAAACAATCTGCATCATATGCATAAGCAGATAAATCCTAGTCAGCTACCACACACTACGCCTTGACGGAGGTCAACAAACGTAGCACGAATACTAAGTAGGACTTATCTGAAATGACGGAGGGTTATGACAGGTTTTTAGGAAAACCCTTTACGTAATGAACTTGATATCGTTGTAGAATCGAGTGATTTTAAAAAGGAATGTTTTTTAGGCCTTTTCTAGTTTTGGTAAAGAGGTCACTCCCGGTGAAGGGATTGTCGGCTCTTTCCTCATCGAATAAGGTGAAGGATATTTCACAAATATCACTATGCAAAGCAAGAACTATAGAAGCAATCAAAAGACAGACCGAGTTTGTAGCATCTGCTAGTTTCACTAAAGAGTTCACTCCCGGTGAAGGGATCTTGGCTCTTTCCTTATCGAATAAGGTGCTGGATGTTCTACAAGGAACACCGCTATGCATAGCAAGAACTAGAGCTAGCAGTTTTTAAACAATTTTCTACAACATCTTAGGTTTCTTTTATTTCATTAATCTCATCAATGAAGTCCCATTTTATTATGCTTCACAAGCATCACATTTGAAACGAAATCTGCAATATAACATATATCTCATATATATAATATAAACATTCATCTCAGGCAGTAATATGATCTCATCACAGAACATTGCAGTAGAAGAACATATATGAAATATTGGATATACTAGGACGTCCGTGTTTTTAATACAAGCCTGTATAAAACACGGATTACACGGTCGCGATGAATAGCCAAATCCACATCCCTAGACCCCTACGAGAGCGGCAAGCAACACTGCCAATTCTAGGGTTAGGAGACCCGGTCTCGACTCCTCGAGATGGTCTCCCACTGGACCCTAGAACCCGGTAACTTGTGCTCCCCGCCTTGGGTCTACCTATTGCGGAAAAGTAAATAATATACAATGGTGACATCATCCTAAGCCCGGAAGTACCCCAATAAAAGAATATTATATACAATGAATTTTACATGAATGAAAAAGAAAAACTCTCATCTCACATAAAACCTCGGCTATTCAAAATGCGACGATCCAATATAACATATCACAGCAACACATAATATCTCATATCATCAACGTAAGCAAGTATGCGTATCCCGATTGTCGTTGATGTATAGCAACGAGGCCGGCGATAGACCACATACTACGCTTACGGTCACAGAAAAGAAAGTGTAAAACTACAACAGTTGGAATCCGCAACCTCCTTAGACATCACATGCCTAACCAAATGAATTCCTTAGACATCGCATGCCTAACAATTATAAACCCCGCATTTTAGTCTCTTTATCGAAAACTCTTTTCAATATCTATTCGGGCAATTCAACAAGATTTTCGACAGCCTTATCGAATGCTCGTCGCAAACTTTAGTAGACAGACGCACCCCAGATGCCATCGACGAAGTGCATTAAGGCGTAACACCGCTGCCGCGAGCACCCGAACGGATGCTTTTGGCGTCGTGGTTCTCCTATAGTCACTTGGTCGGGGTTATGGTGCGTGGCTATCTATTAAGTTTACCCGGCGAGTATCCGCGTACTCTACATGATTGCGACGGACTTTTGATCACATCAAAATTCCGTGGCAACCGATCATCTGAGACTGAACTGCTAGATTTATTACAATTAAATTAGTTATCTCATAACTACATATGGATTCCAAATATTGTATCACATTCCAGATAAATAGACAATGTTAAACTTTCTGATCGAATGATCCTACACCCAAGTTTTCCCGAATAGCTCAACACTTGAGCGGAGTTAAAAAAAAATATCCATCACATGCCACAGTACCAATGGTCCAGCCGTAGAAGGGTCAAGCCAACGCCTCACATGTGGCAACGCCGTACTGCCACAAACCCTAAGGTTTAGAGGCAGTTCAAGACGGTCAAATAATCGAGTTAAGGTTTGTTGTCTTCTAGAGGTTCCACCGCGTTACTTGCATGATTTCCGAAAGTTTAAAACTCGAGAAAAAATCCAACTTTTGAAAAATTTTCCGACAGGGGAAAAAGTGAGTTATTGATATCCGTTCGAACTTTTTAACAGTTTCTAAAATTATCCGGAAAAAACATAAACGATATTAAATTATCCGATCGAATCAACGAGTCCCCAATACGACCCAGAAAACTCAACACTTGAGTATAAATTAAAAATACCCAGAAGCATCAGGAAACACATACGAACGTTACTGTAGAAAATTGAAACCCTAATTCTCAATTATTGCCGCGGAACCGCCGCCAGTACCCCAGTTTGGCCGCGGTTCCGCGGCGCTACAGTGGCCTTATGGTGTCGTTTTTCACAGGTGTCCATAGAATTCCCTGCTTAATTTTTAAAGCATTTTTAATATGAAAAAATCAACAATTTAAAAAAATTTCCAGAAACTAGGGTATATCGGGTTTTCGGAGTTCGATCGGACTTTAAACTTCTCCTAGACTTTGCCTTGAAAGGTTCCTAGGCACCCTAGAGTGGTCTCACAAGGCATCGAACATGCCATTTTAAAAAAATTTGGTGCCGAGAAACCCTAGACTACGGATCGTCGCTAGAATTCTAGGCGAAACTAAAAGCTAGTTAACACTTAACTACTAGGATACGGAAATTACAACCTTTGTAGATCCGGATATCCACCTCCACGGCTCCGCAACGAAGTCTTCTCGCTGTCCATCTTGAAGCTTGGACTCTCGTGACGGCTTCATCGGAGAAACGTGCGGAATAGGTCGTCGGCTTCGTGTCAAAGACGATCTACGTCGAGGTTGCACAAACTCAAGCTCCGACTTCACAAAGTTGTGAAACTTGTGAAGAAAACACCCAAAACAACTTGGCAAGAGGTAGAGGGTGAAGAAATAGGAGGTGGGTTCACTTTAGAATTGGATTTATCTCACTTTAACTCAAGTTGCTATTGATGGACCTTGAGCTTGAAGAAGAAGAAGAAGATGAAGATGAAGAATGAAAGATAAGTCTTCATATTTTAAAATAAAACTAATATGAATACTTATCATATCTTGACCATGGTCAAGTGTAGAGATTAAACCAAGGTTAGTAAGTGTGGTTAGGGTTAAGGATGAGATAAGGATGGTGGACTTTGTCAAAGCTTCATGAAGCTTCAACATAGCTCCAAAATAAGCCACCATTCTTAACTTAATCCTTTCAAATAAATAAACAAATAAATAAATGAAAAACCAAAACCCTAATCATCACTTAACCATGGTTTAACCCTTTACACTTAATCACATTATCAAGTATCATCAAACATGATACAAAGTATTGCACTAAAGCATATCACATATACAATGTGCATCAAGTGAGAAAAATCCATTTAAAGTGAACCAATACTAGTTAATGCAATGCAATATATCAAATATATAATTATGCATTAAATCATTAAATCAACATTTGATTCAATGATCCGGTCATGTCGCACATAACCGACTAGAATCTAATGTATCGATTTATCGAATCAATGATTCGATAACTAGGTCATATTGAATATAACCAATCGAAACATATATCGCGAGAATGAAATGCGGTATCACATACACGCATCATTCTCGGTCCTGCACATATCTCATATGCGCTCCTATTTCGTTTCGCTTGAGCCAGGAAACCTCTGTGTAGGACTCTAAAGACTCGTCAATACGCCGGTAGCAGATGATGATCATATCAAGCACCCACAAGCCGCAAGCGGTCTGCTAAACGTAACGGCCACCCGGGTATTGAGCGATCAGAAGATCGACGAGCTAGCCCGCTCACACTCCTGTGAATCCGACCAGTAACACTTACCATACAGTCCGGTCTCTTCGTCTGATACGTCGCATATCAAGTCTAGGGGTGGTATACGTCAGACCCCAATAACCCGATAAGTCGTGCCGATGTGAGGCTCGTAACGGGTCGAGAAACTACTGGTAACACTTACCAGTAAATCTCTGATCAGCCCTGGCCAGGGACTTCCCTGCTACGGCCAATCGAGCACAGCGCAACATCAACTCCCAATACCGGGAGAGACGAAACCCCTCCTATCGCTCATTGCCTCCATGTGACTCGGGACTGTACCCAAAGACCACCGTTTTGCACGCCCTCATGGACGTGGTAAGGTGGAGATCAAAGCACAGTGGGAATCACACAAGACTCTATGACGATCTCGGGTCTACAGACTAACCTGTACAAGTGTCACCTGAGAACTGCCATCTGACGTGAGGTATAATAACATCTGGGAGTTCTCGGCGAGTCCGTCCAGTGTACCCAGTCTCCACTGAGCACCCGTATACCATCTCTGATGTCAAACACCAATGGATATGGGATCATCCATCGCCCATCTCATGGGTCGAGAAGCGTATACGCTAATCTACTCTGGTATATCGATGCCCCGTCTCGATACACCCACGACTAGGGACCTTGAAGGATGTACTTATGGACTACCATGTCCCCACTAGTATGATCTGCATCATAGTCCAGGTAGTCAAGTACAAATCCTAAGGGCTTTACCAACATGTAACTATAAGACAGTATAAAGAGACTAGTGTACATGTTAAGATAAAGAGTAACCAGATAGCATACTATCATGTCGAGCAAGAAAGTCATCTCTATATATGTCCAAGCATCCAATATAATATACATAATCTGTACAATACTGGCCTCTAGGGCATACATACAACTAACAATCTCCCACTTGCACTAGGGCCAGCTGCTGTAGTATCTCATACCGAGCATCCCGAAGAGTCTCTCAAACTGTATCTGGGGAATGGCCTTCGTGAGTGGATCCGCCGTGTTGTTCTTCGTGTCAACTCTCCTGACCTCGATCTCCCGGCGATCAACTATCTCCCGGATCAGGTGATACCGCCTCAGAATATGCCTGGACTGCTGATGGGACCTGGGTTTCTTGGCCAAAGCCACCGCTCCATTGTTATCGCAATACAAAGGTATTGGATGCTCAATGGATGGAACCACTCCAAGTTCAGAAATGAACTTCTTGATCCAGACAGCTTCTTTAGCAGCATCGTTGGCAGCGATGTATTCAGCCTCCATCGTCGAGTCTGCCACGGTTTCCTGCTTGGAACTCTTCCAGCTAACCGCCCCTCCGTAAAGGGTAAAGACAAAGCCCGACTGCGACTTAGAGTCGTCCTTATCACTCTGGAAGCTCGAATCGGTAAAGGACCCCACTTGGAGTTCTCCGTTACCATACACCAAGAACATATCTCTAGTCCTTCGCAAGTACTTGAGAATGCTCTTCACAGCTGTCCAGTGACTCTCTCCAGGATCAGCTTGATACCTGCTCACTACACTTAGTGAGTATGCTACATCGGGTCTGGTACATAGCATCGCATACATGATAGAGCCTACTGCCGAAGCATAGGGTATCCCTTGCATGCGAGCTCTCTCCAAATCAGTCTTGGGAGACATCTCTTTGGAGAGAGTGACTCCAGAGATCGTGGGTAAGTTCCCACGCTTGGACTCTTCCATACTAAACCTCTTTAGTATGGTGTCAATGTACCTGGATTGGGACAATCCCAAAATCCGTTTGGATCTATCTCTATAGATCCTAATTCCCAATATGCAGGAGGCATCACCAAGATCTTTCATTGAGAATCTTTGTGATAAGAAGAGCTTGACCGATTGCAGCATAGGAATATCTTTTCCTATCAAGAGTATGTCGTCCACGTACAATACGAGGAAGACAACTTTACTCTCTGCCACCTTCTTGTAGATACAAGGTTCATCTGGATTTTTGACGAAATCAAACTCTTTGATAACGACGTCAAAGCAGATGTTCCAACTCCGCGATGCTTGCTTTAATCCATAAATGGATTTAAGCAACTTGCACACCTTCCCGCTGCTCCCACTGTCTACGAAGCCCTCTGGCTGAGTCATGTACACGCACACTTCTAAATCACCATTTAGAAAGGCGGTCTTAACATCCATTTGCCAGATTTCGTAGTCATGAAAGGCAGCAATGGCAAGCATGATTCGGATGGATTTAAGCATAGCCACTGGAGAAAAGGTCTCGTCAAAGTCCACACCTGGTCTTTGACGAAAACCCTTTGCTACAAGTCTAGCTTTGAAAGTCTCCACTTTCCCATCTACACCAAGTTTCTTCTTGAAGATCCACTTGCTCCCAATGGGTTTTACCCCTTCAGGAGCAACTTCCAAAGTCCATACTTTGTTGGTGTACATGGATTCCATCTCGGACCGCATAGCATCCAGCCATTTCACTGAGTCCCCACTCGTGATGGCCTGCTCGAAGCTAGTTGGGTCATCATCCTCCATGATGCAATCCTCGCTTCCACCGTCCATGAGAAAACCGTAGTATCTCTCAGGTTGGCGAGGAACCCTACTAGATCGGCGGAGTGGCTGGGGTTCATCGGGAACTACGGAATCCTCGGGTTCAACCAAATCTTCTGTTGTAGTCTGTGTCGCTGGAACCTCTTCCAGTTCTACCTCAATACCACTTATCTGTTTCATAAGAAAACCTTTTTCTAAGAAAGTGGCATGTCGAGAAACAAACACCTTTTGTTCCTCGGGGTGGTAGAAGATATACCCTTGTGAATTTTTGGGATATCCTACAAACTTACATAAGACAGATCTTGCCTCGAGTTTGTCCGGATTTTGTCTTTTGACATAGGCTGGACAACCCCATATCTTAATATAATTAAGATGTGGTCTCTTCCCTTTCCATATCTCATATGGAGTGGTAGGCACTGATTTGGTAGGAACTCTATTCAATAGGTCCATGGCTGTCTCAAGCGCATGTCCCCAGAAGGAAATAGGTAACTCAGCTGTACTCATCATTGAGCGCACCATATCTAATAGGGTGCGGTTTCTCCGTTCAGATACACCGTTGTGCTGTGGTGTATAAGGAGGAGTCAGCTGAGAGAGAATCCCATTCTCTTTTAGGAAGTCCAGGAATTCATTGCTCAAGTATTCCCCTCCTCGATCAGATCGTAGGATTTTAATACTTTTTCCGGTTTGGTTCTCAACTTCTTGCTTATATTCCCTAAATTTCTCAAAAGCTTCTGATTTGTGTTTCATCAGGAACACATACCCGAACTTAGAGAGATCGTCAGTGAATGTAATGAAGTATGAAGAACCATCCCTGGCATGTGTAGACATGGGACCGCATACATCACTATGTATTAGTCCTAAGAGTTCGGTAACTCTTTCTCCGTGTCCCGTAAACGGAGTCTTGGTCATCTTGCCTTTGAGACATGACTGGCAAGTGTCATAGGATGAAAATTCAAACGGATTTAAATATCCATCCTTATGCAACTTAGCTAGTCGTGTCGCATTGATGTGACCCAGTCTACAATGCCACAAGAAGGATTCGTTGAGTTCAGAACTCTTCCTCTTGTGTGTGTTTGTTATGCTCAGAACTGTTGATTGATTTAGAACATAAATGCCATTGCATAACGTGCCTGATCCAACCAACTTTTGGTTATGGAAAATGTTCATAACATTGTCTTGTAATACAAAATTATATCCTTCTTTACTTAGCAAAGAAACTGATATAATGTTGCATATCAGGTTCGGCATGTAATAGCATTCGTTCAGAACCAATGTATTACCAGTTGGTAATTCAAGGTGATATTCCCCGACAGTCTTAGCTGCAACAATTGCACCATTTCCAACTCTAATGTCTTTATCACCTTCTCCAAGTTCTCTACCTTTCCTAAGCCCATGTAACTGATTACATATATGGGATCCTGACCCGGTATCCAATACCCAGGACGTAGAGCAAATGGAGAAACAGTTCTCTGTAACGAACACACCCGAAGAAAATGCATCATCATGTACTTTCTTCATTCGGGTGGCATGGGAATCCTGGTATTCCCCTATATCCTGTTCATTCCTATAACTCTTATAAGAATGAACGGAACCAACGTTCCCCAGCACAGTATAACATGCGGGTTCGGTCAAAACATCCATATTATTATCTTTATTAAGGCATGAAATGGTCGCTACCTGGAGAGAGAGAGAAGAAAACACTTTAGCGTATGCTCGTGCAAGATCAGATTGGTTATTATCTTATCTAATCAGGATGGCTCCCACTGCTTTTTATCAAATCTTCCTCCAAACCTTAAAAGGAAAGACTAGCCGGGATTAATTACACACTACAAGTTCGCCAATCTTTCAGCCAGGCCAGTGTCGGTACTTTGAGGGAGGTCCCCCGTGCTTTCGCACGAACCTAATTAATGTAAACCTCGTTTTCCCAGAGGCGTAACCTCGTTAACACCTTTCTAGACACCTACTTGATCGGCTAATTGCACTGTGTAAAACTCTCCCAGGAGTAACTCTTACTCGCAGCGGGTATCGGGATCCAACTATCTCATAGAAGGTATGCAATCTCATTGCAAATTTCAACACTTGAAATTCCCGATAATCTTTTGCCCCTAGCGTGCTATGACCTTGACGCATGCCAAACAACCCATAGTCCGCTAGTCAAGTTCAACCCGTCATTTCCTGATTGAATTAAACCCACCCGCATGACCCTTGACGCATGCCAAACAACGCCGTGCGGATACCCTAATCCAATCTGCATCATATGCATAAGCAGATAAATACTAGTTAGCTACCGTACACTACGCCTTGACGCATGCCAAACAACCGCAGCACGAATACTAAATAGTACTTATCTGAAATGACGGAGGGCTACGACAGGTTTTCTGAAAACCTATTGCGTAATGAACTTGATATCGTTGTAGAATCAAATGAAGTTTTAAAATGGAGTGATTTTGAGGCTTTTCTGGTTTTGCTAAAGGAGTCACTCCCGGTGAAGGGATCTCGGTCCTTTCCTCGTCGAATGAGGTGCGGGATATATCATATATATCGCTGTGCAAAGCAAAAACCCAAAAGCAGTCAAAAGCAAACCGAGTCTGTAGCATCTGCCAGTTATTGCTAAAGGAGTCACTCCCGGTGAAGGGATCTCGGTCCTTTCCTCATCGAATAAGGTGCAGGGTATATCATATATACCGCTATGCAAAGCAAGAACTGTAGCTACCTGTTTTAATTTTAAAATTCGATTCTACAACATCTTAGGTTTCTTATCTTTCATTAATCACATTAATGAAGTCCCATCATTTAAATACCTAAACATCACAGATAGATATAACGTACACTTATGCCATCCGCATTCGCCTCGATGTCCCCTCGTGCACCGTTAGGTTAGGTAACTAACGACAGAGCAGGGCAGGGCTAGCGCGGGTGTAAAACATAAGTAACGTCTATATAATATATCATATATATACTATATACTATATCCATCACAGAATCACATCACAGATATCGCAGCAGAATAAACATATGAAATATTGGATATACTAGGACGTCCGTGTTTTCAATACGAGCCAGTATAAAACACGGATTCCACGGTCGTGATGAATAGCCAATCCCACACCCCTAGACCCCTACGAGAGCGGCAAGCAACCCTGCCAATTCTAGGGTTAGGAGACCCGGACTCGACTCCTCGAGTTGGTCTCCCACTGGACCCCAGAACCCGGTTACTTGTGCTCCCCTCCTTGGGTCTATCCTAATGCGGAAAAGTAAATAATATACAAAGGGTGACAACTTCCGCTACCTGGAAGCGCCCCAAATGAAAGAATATTACATACAAGTTTTTATACATGAATGAAAATGAAAAACACTCATCTCACATAAAAACCCCCGGCTATTCAAACACGACGATCCAATATAACATATCCAGCAACACATAACATCACATGTCATCAACGTAAGTAAGTATGCATACCCCAATTGTCGTTGACGTATAGCAACGAAACCGGCGATATGAACATACTACACTTACGGTCACAGAAAAGAAAGTGTAAAACTACAACAATTGGAATCCGCAACGGCTTTAGACATCACATGCCTAATCAGATATAAATCCCGCATTTTAGTCTCATTATCGAAAACTCTTTTCAATATCATATGGGACTAAATTGCTAGATTTATAACATTCATTCAGTTATCTCATAACTACTTGTGAATTCCAATTATTGTATCACATTCCAGATAAACAGAAAATGTTAAACTTTCCGATCGAACATTCGAACACCCAAGTTTTCCCAATACAGATCAACACATGAAATAAGTCTAACAACATTCAGTTCGTACCTCAGTACCAACGGTCCATCCGTAGAAGGGTCAAGCCAACGCCTCACATGTGGCACGCCGTACTGCCCCAAACCCGAAGGTTCAAAGGGCAGTTCAAGACGGTCACATAATCGAGTTAAGGTTTGTTGTCTTCTAGAGGGACCATCGAGTTACTTGCACTACTTAGAACGTCGTTAAACTACGGAAAAATCCAACACTTGGAAATTTCCCGACAGGGGAAAAATTGGGTATTTATATCCGGTCGAACTTTTTTAACATATTCTAAAATTTATCCGGAAAGCCAAATAGACAAAATTTGATACCCCGATCGAAACACCGAATCCCCAAAACAATTGCAGAAAATTCAACTCTTGAATCAATATTAAAAATTCCCAGAAAACTCAGCAGAATAAATCAGGTATTACTGTGCAAATAAGTGGGGATGACGTCATCAATTAGGCGCGGAAGCGCCGCAGAACTGAGGGATATGCCGCGGATCCGCGGCTTATTACACTGTTCATAGGAAACGATTTGCACAGTAATTCTTAGATTTTATTGCTGATTTTTTTAGGCATTTTTAATTGACAAAAAACCACAAATTACAGAAATGTCCAGAGAGCATGGTAATGGTTTGGGTTTCGGGTCGATCGGACTTCAAATCGCGTCTAGACTTCGCCTAAGGCTCTAGCTAGGCTCTGATACCAGTGAAAGGTTCCTAAGCACCCTAGAGTGGTCTCACAAGGCATCGACCATGCCATTTTAAAAAAATTTGGTGCCGAGAAACCCTAGACTACGGATCGTCGCTAGAATTCTAGGCGAAACTAAAAGCCAGTTAACACTTAACTACTAGGATACGGAAATTACAACCTTTGTAGATCCGGATATCCACCTCCACGGCTCCGCAACGAAGTCTTCTCGCTGTCCATCTTGAAGCTTGGACTCTCATGACGGCTTCATCGGAGAAACGTGCGGAATAGGTCGTCGGCTTCGTGTCAAAGACGATCTACGTCGAGGTTGCACAAACTCAAGCTCCGACTTCACAAAGTTGTGAAACTTGTGAAGAAAACACCCAAAACAACTTGGCAAAAGGTAGAGGGTGAAGAAATAGGAGGTGGGTTCACTTTAGAATTGGATTTATCTCACTTTAACTCAAGTTGCCATTGATGGACCTTGAGCTTGAAGAAGAAGAAGAAGATGAAGATGAAGAAAGAAAGATAAGTCTTCATATTTTAAAATAAAACTAATATGAATACTTATCATATCTTGACCATGGTCAAGTGTAGAGATTAAACCAAGGTTAGTAAGTGTGGTTAGGGTTAAGGATGAGATAAGGATGGTGGACTTTGTCAAAGCTTCATGAAGCTTCAACATAGCTCCAAAATAAGCCACCATTCTTAACTTAATCCTTTCAAATAAATAAACAAATAAATAAATGAAAAACCAAAACCCTAATCATCACTTAACCATGGTTTAACCCTTTACACTTAATCACATTATCAAGTATCATCAAACATGATACAAAGTAGTGCACTAAAGCATATCACATATACAATGTGCATCAAGTGAGAAAAATCCATTTAAAGTGAACCAATACTAGTTAATGCAATGCAATATATCAAATATATAATTATGCATTAAATCATTAAATCAACATTTGATTCAATGATCCGGTCATGTCGCACATAACCGACTAGAATCTAATGTATCGATTTATCGAATCAATGATTCGATAACTAGGTCATATCGAATATAACCAATCGAAACATATATCGCGAGAATGAAATGCGGTATCACATACACGCATCATTATCGGTCCTGCACATATCTCATATGCGCTCCTATTTCGTTTCGCTTGAGCCAGGAAACCTCTGTGTAGGACTCTAAAGACTCGTCAATACGCCGGTAGCAGATGATGATCATATCAAGCACCCACAAGCCGCAAGCGGTCTGCTAAACGTAACGGCCACCCGGGTATTGAGCGATCAGAAGATCGACGAGCTAGCCCGCTCACACTCCTGTGAATCCTACCAGTAACACTTACCATACAGTCCGGTCTCTTCGTCTGATACGTCGCATATCAAGTCTAGGGGTGGTATACGTCAGACCCCAATAACCCGATAAGTCGTGCCGATGTGAGGCTCGTAACGGGTCGAGAAACTACTGGTAACACTTACCAGTAAATCTCTGATCAGCCCTGGCCAGGGACTTCCCTGCTACGGCCAATCGAGCACAGCGCAACATCAACTCCCAATACCGGGAGAGACGAAACCCCTCCTATCGCTTATTGCCTCCATGTGACTCGGGACTGTACCCAAAGACCACCGTTTTGCACGCCCTCATGGATGTGGTAAGGTGGAGATCAAAGCACAGTGGGAATCACACAAGACTCTATGACGATCTCGGGTCTACAGACTAACCTGTACAAGTGTCACCTGAGAACTGCCATCTGACGTGAGGTATAATACCATCTGGGAGTTCTCGGCGAGTCCGTCCAGTGTACCCAGTCTCCACTGAGCACCCGTATACCATCTCTGATGTCAAACACCAATGGATATGGGATCATCCATCGCCCATCTCATGGGTCGAGAAGCGTATACGCTAATCTACTCTGGTATATCGATGCCCCGTCTCGATACACCCACGACTAGGGACCTTGAAGGATGTACTTATGGACTACCATGTCCCCACTAGTATGATCTGCATCATAGTCCAGGTAGTCAAGTACAAATCCTAAGGGCTTTACCAACATGTAACTATAAGACAGTATAAAGAGACTAGTGTACATGTTAAGATAAAGAGTAACCAGATAGCATACTATCATGTCGAGCAAGAAAGTCATCTCTATATATGTCCAAGCATCCAATATAATATACATAATCTGTACAATACTGGCCTCTAGGGCATACATACAACTAACAATGCCTAAGGCTCTAGCTTGGCTCTGATACCACTGTAGGGTTGCTAGGCACACGCACAAGGGTCTACGAGGCATCAACCATGCCCGATTTAAAATTTAGCTGTGCCGAACAACCCAAAGCCGGATCATTAAACTAGAGATTAGGCGAAAACAAGCATGTTAAACATTTTAACACTAAGT
The DNA here is from genome assembly GCA_030015575.1 of Agapanthus africanus. NCBI lineage: Eukaryota > Viridiplantae > Streptophyta > Magnoliopsida > Asparagales > Amaryllidaceae > Agapanthus > Agapanthus africanus. Next base: position 315,969,548 of record CM057346.1, on the reverse strand, counting down.
GAGAGGGATTACAACCTTTGTAGATCCGGTCTTTCACTTCTTAAGCTCCGTGTTGAGGTCCCTTCGCTGTGATCATCTTGTTCCGGACTCTCGAGAGGCTCCACGAAGAGAAAGATGCAAGCTTGCTTCCGATCTTCGATAACAAAGATGATCTACCTTGAAGTTTCATTAACACAAGCTCTCACTCACTAAATGAAGTGAACACTCTCATCTAAAGGGCAAGGGTAGATGAGGATGATGAAGTAGGATTTTTGTGTAGGGTTCCTAGGCACACTTGTGAAGGTTCATAAAGAATCAAACATGCATGAATAAAATTTTACATGTGCCGAACAACCCAAAGACAGGATCTTTGCTAGATTTTTAGGGTTAAGCATGCAAGATAACATCTTTTTATATAAGTGTGAGGGATTACAACCTTTGTAGTCCGCTCCTTCGCTTCACAAGCTCCGAGTAGAAGTCCCTTTGCCGCGATCCACGATCTCCCGGACTCTAGAGAGGCTCCACGACTCGAACGATCCATGCTAGCTTGAAGTGTTCCGAATCTCCGATGATCTACGTCGAAGTTGCAATAACCCAAGCTATCTCACTCTAAAGAGATGAACACCCTAATCTAATGGGCTAGATTAGATGAGAAAGAGGGAGTAGTAATTATGCTTTCCTTGTAATTCACTTTCTCACAAGAAATCATCACAAAAGGAATTTTTAGCAAGCTTTTTCTTTTTGAACTCAAGAGAGAAGAAGATGATAATGAAAAAGATAATCTTTTTGTGATGAATAGAAGATAAAAGTATATGATTGATTATATAATCATGGTCAAAGATGATAGGATAAAACTTGTAGAGAATAAACTAGAGTTAGGTTTTGGTTAGGTTAAGATATGAGTCAGGGAAAAATATCAACCATAATATCTTAACTAAGACAAAAGCAAAACTTCTAGAAGGTGCAAGAAGAAGCTAACCCTAATCAAACCCTAATCCCATTTAATCATCCTTAAACATGTTTAATAATAAATCATATCATGTCACAATAATATATATCACATATATATTATATATTTGCAACGAAAGAAAATAACACAATTAACATATATCGTATATATATCAATGTATTAATCAGGTGAGAAAATGAAATAAAGAGAGCCAATATTAGATAATGTAATACAATATATCATATATATTATTATACATTAAATCATCGAATCAACACTTGATCCAACGATCCGGCTATATCGAATATAACCGACTAATATATCATGTACCGATTCATCGAATCAACACTTGATCCGATGACCCGGTTCATATCTAAATATCGCGAGAATATAATACGGTATCTCATATCGCATTATTCTCGGTCCTGCACATATCACATATGTGCCTCTACTCCGTTTCGCCTGAGCCAAGAAACCTCTGTGTAGAACTCTAAAGAATCGTCAATACGCCGGTAGCAGGTGATGATCATATCAAACACCCACAAGCTGCAAGCGGTCAGCTAAACGTAACAGCCACCTAGGTATTGAGCGATCAGAAGATCAACAAGCTAGCCTATGCGTTCTCCTGTGAATCCAATCAGTAACACTCCCGTACAGTCCGGTCTCTTCGTCTGATATGTCGCATATCAAGTCTAGGGGTGGTATACGTCAGACCCCAGTAACCAATAAGTCGTGTCGATGTGTGGCTCATAACGGGTCGAGAAACTACTGGTAACACTTACCAGTAAATCTCTATATCAGCCCTGGCCAGGGACTTCCAGTTATAGCCAATCGAACACTGCACAACATCAACTCCCTATACCGGGAGAGACGAGACCCCTCCTATCGCTCATTGCCTCCATGTGATTCGGGACTGTACCCAAAAGCCACCGTTTTGCATGCCATCTTAGACGTGGTAAGGTGGAAATCAAAGCACAGTGGGAATCACACAAGACTCTATGACGATCTCGGGTCTACAGAGTACCCTGTACCAGTGTCACTGGAGAACTGCCATCTGACGTGTGGTATATCACCATCTGGGAGTTCTCGGCGAGTCCGTCCAGTGTACCCAGTCTCCACTGAGCACCCGTACACCATCTCTGATGTCAAACACCGATGGATATGGGATCATCCATCGCCCATCATATGGGTCAAGATGCGTATACGCTAGTCTACTCTGGTGTATCGATGCCCTGTCTCGATATACCCTCGACTAGGAACAGTTATAGGATGTACTCATTGACAACCGTGGCCCCACTAGTATGATCTCATCATAGTCCCAGTAGTCGAGTAAAGATCCTAAGGGCTTTATCAACATGTGAGAGAAAAACAGTAAACCAATACAAGTCAACATGTTAAGATAAAGTGAAACCAAATAGCATACTATCATGACGAGCAAGAAAGTCATCTCTATATATATCCAAGCATCCATTATAATATACATCATATGTACAACAATGGCCTCTGGGGCATATACATAACTAACAATCTCCCACTTGCACTAAGGCCAGCTGCTGTAGTATCTCATACCTAGCATCCCGAATAATCTCTCAAACTGTATCTGGGGAATAGCCTTCGTGAGTGGATCCGCAGTGTTATCCTTCGTATCTACTCTCCTGACCTTGATCTCCCGGCGATCAACTATCTCCCAGATCAGGTGATACCGCCTCAGAATATGTCTGGACTTTTGATGGGGCCTGGGTTCCTTGGCCAAAGCCACTGCTCCATTGTTATCACAATACAGAGGTATTGGATGTTCAATGGATGGAACCACACCAAGTTCACTAATGAACTTCTTGATCCAGACAGCCTCTTTGGCAGCATCGTTGGCAGCGATGTATTCGGCCTCCATCGTCGAGTCTGCAACGGTATCCTGTTTGGAACTCTTCCAACATACCGCCCCTCCATTGAGGGTAAAGACAAATCCCGAGTGCGACTTAGAGTCGTCCTTATCACATTGGAAGCTGGAATCGGTAAAGGACTCCACCTGGAGTTCTCCGTTACCATACACCAAGAACATCTCCTTAGTCCTTCGTAAGTACTTAAGAATGTTCTTCACAGCTGTCCAGTGACTCTCTCCAGGATCTGCTTGATACCGACCCACTACACTTAGTGAGTATGCTACATCGGATCTGGTACATAGCATCGCATACATGATAGAGCCTACTGCCGAAGCATAGGGTATCCCTTGCATGCGAGCTCTCTCCAAATCAGTTTTGGGAGACATATCTTTGGAGAGAGTGAGTCCAGAGATCGTGGGTTGGTTCCCACGCTTGGATTCTTTCATACTAAACCTCTTTAGTATGGTGTCAATGTACCTGGATTGGGACAATCCCAGTATCCGTTTAGATCTATCTCTATAGATCATGATTCCCAATATGCAGGAGGCATCACCTAGATCTTTCATTGAGAATCTCTATGATAAGAAGAGCTTGACTGATTGCAGCATAGGAATATCATTTCCTATCAAGAGTATATCATCCACATACAATACGAGGAAGACAACCTTACCCCCTGCTTCCTTCTTATTGATACAAGGTTCATCTATATTTTTGTTGAAGTCAAACTCTTTGACTACAACATCAAAATAGATGTTCCAACTCCGCGATGCTTTCTTTAACCCATAAATGGAGTTAAGCAGCTTGCACACCTTTCCGCTGCTCCCACTATCTATGAAGCCCTCTGGCTGAGTCATGTACACGCACTCTTCTAAATCACCGTTTAGAAAGTCGGTCTTAACATCCATTTGCCAGATTTCGTAGTCATGGTATGCAGCGATGGCAAGTAAGATCCGGATGGACTTAAGCATAGCAACTGGAGAAAAGGTTTCGTCATAGTCCACACCTGGTCGTTGACGAAATCCCTTTGCTACAAGTCTAGCTTTGAAAGTCTCAACTTTTCAATCTACACCAAATTTCTTTTTAAAAATCCACTTGCTCCCAATGAGTTTTACCCCTCCAGGAGCATTTTCCAAAATCTATACTTTATTGGTGTACATGGATTCCATCTCAGATCGCATTGCATCCAGCCATTTCATAGAGTCACCACTTGTGATGGCCTGCTCGAAACTAGTCGGGTCATCATCTTCCATGATGCAATCCTCGCTTCCACCATCGATGAGAAAACCATAGTATCTCTCAGGTGGACGAGAAACCCTACTAGATCGGTGGATAGGCTGGGGTTCGTCGGGTACTACCGAATCCTCTGGTTCTACTAAATCTTCAGTTACAGTTTGTGTTGCTGGAACTTCTTCCAGTTCTACCTCAGTGCCACTAATCTCTTTTTCAAGAAATTCCTTTTCTAAAAAGGTGGCATGTTGAGCAATAAACACTTTTTGTTGTTCACTGTGGTAGAAAAAATATCCATTTGAATGTTTAGGATATCCCACAAATTTGCATAGAACTGACCGTGCCTCGAGTTTGTCTGGATTTTGCTTTTTGACATAGGCCAGACAACCCCATATCTTAACTCGTTTAAGACACGGTCTCTTCCCACTCCATATCTCATATGGTGTGGTAGGTACAGATTTAGTTGGAACTTGATTCAATAGGTATGCTGCTGTCTCAAGCGCATACCCCCAGAAGGAAATAGGCAACACAGCTGTACTCATCATAGAGCGCATCATATCTAATAGGGTGCGATTCCTCCGCTCCGATACACCGTTGTGCTGTGGTGTAGAAGGAGGAGTAAGCTGAGAGAGAATCCCATTCTCTTTTAGATAATCTAAGAACTCATTGCTTAAGTATTCTCCTCCTCGATTAGATTGAAGGATCTTAATACTTTTGCCTGTTTGTTTTTCTACTTCGTACTTATATTCTCTGAATTTCTCAAAAGCTTTAGACTTGTGTTTCATCAGGAACACATGTCCGAATCTAGAGAGTTCGTCAGTGAATGTAATGAAGTAGGAAGAACCGTTCCTGGCATGCATAGACATGGGACCACATACATCACTATGTACCAGTCCTAAGAGTTCAGTTACTCTTTCTCCGTGTCCACTAAACAGAGCTTTGGTCATTTTTCCTTTGAGACATGAATGGCAAGTATCATAAGATGATAATTCGAACGGATTCAAATAACCATCCTTATGTAACTTAGCCAGTCGTGTCGTATTGATATGACCAAGTCTACAATGCCATAAGAAGGATTCGTTCATTTCTGAACTTTTCCTCTTGTGTGTGTTTTGTATATTGATGACTGTATTCTGATTTAGAATGAATATGCCATTATGTAACGAGCCTGATGCAATCAACTTTTGATCTAGGAATATGTTCATAACATTATCCTTTACTACAAAATTATATCCTTCTTTACTTAATAAAGAAACTGATATAATGTTACACATCATGTTCGGTATATAATAGCACTCATTTAGAATCAGTGTATTACGACTTGGCAATACTAGGTGATATTCGCCAACTGCTTTGGCTGCAATACTTGCACCGTTCCCTACTTGAACGGAATGATCACCTTTTCCCAGTTCTCTACCTTTCCGTAGCCCATTTAACAACTTACATATGTGGGATCCTGATCCGGTATCTAATACCCAGGACGTAGGGTGAACTGAGAAACAGTTCTTAATAACTAACACACCCGAAGAAGATGCATCAACATGCATGTTCTTTTGGGCGGCTTGAGAATCCAGATATTCTTCTATTCCCTGTTCAGTCTTATAACTCTTATGAGAAATAACGGGTCCAACGTTCCCCTGCTCAGTATAATAAGCGGGTTCAGTCAATACATCCATATTATTATGTTGATTATGGCCTGACATTGTCGCTACCTGGAGAGAGAGAGAAGAAAACACTTTAGCGTATGCTCTTGCAAGATTAGATTGGTTATTATGTTATCTAATCAGGATGTCTCCCACTGTTTTTATCAAATCTACCTTCAAACCCTAAAAGGTAAGATTAGCCGGGATTAATTACACCCTACAATTTCGTCAATCTTTCAGCCAGATCAGTGTCGGTACTTGAGGGAGGTTCCCCGTGCTTTCGCACGGACCTAATTGAAGTAAACCTCATTTTCCCAGAGGCGTAACCTCGTTAACACTTTTCTAGACACCTACTTGATCGGCTAATTGTCCTGTGTAAAACTCTCCCAGGAGTAACTCTTACTCGCAGTGGATATCGGGATCCAACTATCTCATAGGAGGTATGCAATCTCATTGCAAATTTCAACACTTGAAATTCCCGATAATATTTTTCCCCTAGTATGCCATGACCTTGACAGAGGTCAACAAACCATAGTGCACTAGTCAAGTTCAACCCGTCATTTCTTGATTGAATCAAACCTACTCGCAAGACCCTTGACAGAGGTCAACAAGGTCGTACGACTACCCTAATCCAATCACATCACATGCTTTACAGATAATTACTAGTTAGCTACCGCACACTACGCTTTGACAGAGGTCAACAAACGCAGCACGAATACTAAACAGTCTTTATCTGAAATGACGGAGGGCTACGACAGGTTTTTCAGAAAACCTTGAGCGTAATGAACTTGATATCGTCGTAGAATCATTTGAATTTTGAAAAAGGAGTGTTTTTTAGGCTTTTCTTAGTTTTTCTAAAGGGGTCAATCCCGGTGAAGGGATCGTCGGCCCTTTCCTCATCGAATAAGGCACAGGATATATCATATATACCGATGTGCAAAGCAAAACTCTAAAAGCAATCAAAAGACAAACCGAGTTTTGTAGCATCTGCCAGTTTCGCTAAAGAGGTCACTCCCGGTGAAAAGATCTCGGCTCTTTCCCCATCGAATAAGGTGCAGGACATATCATATATATCACTGTGCAAAGCAAAACTGTAGCTACCCTTTTTGTAAAGTTTTGATTCTACAACATCTTTAGGTTTCTTTTCTTTTTATTAATCTCATTAAAAAAATCCCATCAGCTTATGCTTCCTAAGCATCACAGATAAATACGACGTACACTTATGCCATCCACATTCTCCTCGATGTCCCCTCATGCACCGTTAGGTTAGATAACTAACGGCAGAGCAGGGCAGGGCTAGCGCGGGTGTAAAACATAAGTAACGCCTATATAATATATCATATATACTATATACTGTATCCATCACAACATATCAAATGATCACATCACAGATATCGCAGCAGAAATATAGATATAATGTGGGATATAGTAGGACGTCCGTATTTAGTATTTAGCCAACAATAGAAAATACGGATTCCACAGTCGCGATGAATAGCCAAGCCCACACCCTGGACCCCTACGAGAGCGGCAAGCGACCCTACCAATTCTGGAGTTTAGGAGACCCGGTCTCGACTCCTCGAGATGGCCTCCCATTGAACCCCAGAACCCGGTCACCTGTGCTCCCCTCCTTGGGTCCTTCCTAATGCGGAAAAGTAAATAATATACAACACTGGTGGAATCAACCTCAACCCGGAAGTGCCCCAAATAAAAGAATATTACATTACATTTGAATTTACATGAATGAAAATTAAAAACTCTCATCTCACATAAAACCCCCGGCTATTCTATCGCGACAATCCAGCACATCATATCTCAGCAACACATAATATCACATATCATCAACGTAAGTAAGTATGCATACACCGATCGTCGTCGATGTATAGCTGTAAGTCTACGGTAGCGCCCCGGCCGTCTACAGACGCCAAATGCGGAACAAAACTTGTTAACTGGCGCTATCGTATACTTTAACTCGGATCTGCCATTATTGCTAAACTAACTTATTGTAAAGAGTGTCGAAAGGTTATACCGAATGATCCGAGTCCTTCGTTCTTTAACCATCATCCCACGCTTCGTTGCGGCTGCTCCGATCTCGTCGATCTCCGATCTGCTCGTCCAGGTGACACCACGTCAACGATTCTTTAAACGGGCTCCCGCCTCTGACTCGAGTCAACTCGGTCGTCAAGTTTCCTAAAAGAGACGACCAAGAATGATGTAAAGAATGAGTAGAAGACTTTGTCTCGTTCCGTCCAAAGCTATGGACGGACGGTTAATGAAGTTGCCGTGGGAATCGGGTGATGGAATGAAATGAGCTGTGAAATTCCATACACCGAAAACTATCATAATCTTTTTCTACAATGAAACTCAAGTAAGTGAGAGAGAGGAGGGGCCGGCCATATATATGGAGAGGGGGTGAGTGTAGGAGCAATGTGAGGGTAACCATAAGCAAAAGATCAAGAGAAAATATCCTTAAGAAAACAAGAAACAATAAAGCTTAAAGCATGAGTCATTATACACCTCATCAAGTCATTAATGACTCCATTAATGCACTAATGACTCCCCAAGCCAAGTCACCCTCTCTAGAACCTTCTAGAAGCCTGACTCACTCTCATCCAAGAAAAGATAAATCCGTCTTTAACCAAATGTTAAAAGACGGCTGATAGAAAACTGGAAACTGGCAACTTCCAAAAGTGATCCTGAAACGACTTTCAAGATAACCCCGTAACTGTATAAATTTACCCGCATTTGTATTACGACCGAATACAAATGCAACTGAGACAAAGATATTATATCTACTCAATATAATACTCGGATCCGGCTTAAACCAAAGCCGACCAGTATCATCTGCCCGAAAAATAACACGTGCGTAAACGCACGTGCATTTTCCGAACCCTGCCATAAAACCATACGGCCTCTACAACGTTTTGCCCGAACTTGGGAAACTGTCTGTGGGGGACTCTAATGACTCGTCAGTACCCTGGCAGTGGGTTTAACCACAAACCGTCAGCGGCACTAGCTATGCGTAACGGCTGCCCATGGACTGACCTCAAGGGAGGCCGATGAGCGAACTCATCCAGAAACCCTACTGAGCCTAACAGTGACAATGTATATACAGTCCGGTCCGTTCGTCTATGAGTATCGCATATCTGCCTAGGGGGCTAGTAACGTCAGACCCCCAATAGCAGTATAAGTCATGTCGGAGTGTAGCCCAATAACACCCTGAGATACTACTGGAGTACCTACCAGTAAATCTCCTGCCATGGCCGTGGGCTTTGTGTAATGGCTCTCCTAGACACAGCACGATCTCACCCCCAATACCGGGAGAGACGAATCCCCTGCCGATCCGCTCACGTGCCTCCATATGGCTCGGGACTGTACCCAAAAACTACCTGTTTGCACGACTCCTTTGAGCCGTGGTAGGATAGAAATCAAAGCACAGTGGGAACTCACACGAGACAAATGACGACCTCAGGTCGATGAACTAACCTGTACACATGTCACCAGGGAACTGCTATCTGATGATATGTATAATACCAACTGGCAGATTCCCGGCGAGTCCTGTCCGGTGTACTCATAACCCAAGGAGCACCTGTATACATCTTAGGTGATCCAACTGACACCAGTGGCTTGTGAGACCGGCCACCGCCCCTCGTCGGGGTCTCGACTGTATACATTAGTCTACTCCGAAGTATCGATGCCCTGTCTCGGAACTCCCACGACTAGGGACCACAATTAAGGATATGCATATAAACTACCCAACTCTCACGTATATGATCGCCGTCATACAGTTGGTACTAAAGCAAGATCCTAAGGGCTCTATCAAAGTGTAACATGTAATCAGTCACCTGAACATGTACACGACTGATAAAGGCAAACCAGATAGCATACTATCATCTCGAGTAAGACTGTCCTACCGGTATAGGTCTTCCGCAATCATTGTAATCACGTACCTGCGATCCAATAATTGACTATGAGGGCACTATCTCCAACAATCTCCCACTTGCACTCAAGGCTAATTATTGCGATGTCGACTACTCACAGCCCGTGTGAAACCGAACATCCAACTCCTACTAATCAGTTTCACAAAGCCCGTTTGTAAAACTATTGTGTTCGAGAAATAGCCTCAGTGAGTGGATCCGCCTAGAAGTTTCTTTCTATATCTCTCTTAATCTCAAGTTCGCGGAGAAAGCCATCTCCCGAATTGAGTAATACCTGTCTTAGAATATGTTTGGATATCTGATGGGACCTAGTTCATAAATGAACTCCAAATCCAAACTTCTTAGACTGTATCGATCACTGAACCTAATCAGTATCCGGCACCATGCCACCCACAGTATCCTCTTGGACCACCTGTCCATAATACTGTCCCTCGTCAGAGGGAAAACTAAAACTCTGACAATCACTCTGTCAACCACGTCACCTTTGAAGCCTGGAATGATAATCGTCTCCCGAAGGAGGCTGCCGTCATCAAATCCGTAGAACATCCACTTATGTTCTATAACTGCTTCCTTATGTTTCTCCAAGATTAGATTAATACAAACTTATCGCATCTAGTGCAAAACCAACATCTGGTGTGGTACTTGACACCTCACGATTGACTCAATTTCCTAAGCAAGCGATCTGCCAATCATGCACAGCCCTCTCCCCTTTAGTCTATACGACACCTTTAGAGAGGGTGACTCCATCACCTGCAGGTACACCACCATGCTAGGAGTCAACTATTCTAAAAACCATTAGAATATTTGTCAAAGTACCCACATTGGGAAACTACCCAAATCCAGATCTAAAACCATAGATCCAGAAACCAGAATGTCAAATATTATATCCATATCCTTTCTGGAGAAACAACTGTATGAAGACCATAGTACAACCGATCGTAGTATAGGAATTTTACTTCCTACTCTGTGTTTGTCATCCAGATACCATGACATCACACCCTACTACCTTCTTAACAGATCCATCCCCTATTCTGATGAAGTCAAACCCATGACTGTCACATCAAAATTAGATGATCTATCGCCGCTATAACTGCTCTAGTCTATAAATAGACATAAGCTACTTGCCCACTATGCTTCTACTGCTCCCACTGACCACGACAACCCTCTGGCAGAATAATATACACGTGCACTTCTAAAGCTAGTTTAGAACGACGCTATACTTATCCTCCTGCCTGGTCTCATAGTCTGGAACAACAGTAGTGTCAAGTCTGGGTAGATAAGAACCTCCCTGTCACCGTCCTTGAGGCTACCGAAGTACCTCTCAGATGTCTGAGGTTACCCACCATATCTGCGGAGTGGCTAATGGAATGTCAAACCTGATTGAATATATAGGTCCTATTAAATTTTTCGTAATCGTTTGCGGTTCTGGAATCACTTCCAGTTCTACCATACTCCCACTACTGTTTTCTGAAAAAATCCATTTTATTAAAACTGTGGCGAGTCAAGAACAATATCACTATTGATCTTCCAAATGGTAGAATATCAACCCTCGACATAGCCAGGGTCAACCCACAAACAGCCATTACAGAAACGTGCCGTGAGTTATCCAGTGTCTGGTTTTAAGCATAAGCTGGACAACTCCCCGTACCTTAACATCTTTTAAGGTACGAACTATTCTATATTGAATATAGAAACTTTGGCACTTTATTTAATTAGAACCAGATTCAAATCATGCAGCTGTCTCCAGTGCATATCAACTTAATGGAAAAAGGCTAATCAGCTTTACTCAACTAAGGAATCCTTCCAATTATGAGTAACCTGAAAGAGAAACAAGTTTCTCAAAATTACTATCATCTGAATACCAATCACAAGAATCTACATCTTCGATCTCTTTGAAGAATCCCGATACTTGTGATACCTGGTTCTCTACTTTATTCTTATACCCACAACTTCTCAAAACTTAGACCTTGTATTTCTACGAAACACTTGTCTAAATACTAGAGAAGTTATAAGTAAACAGAACATAGTACGAAGACCTACCCCTTTGTCCTGAAGGACACTGGACAACATACAATACTCTGTATAAGTCCGCTGAGTTGAACAACTCAAAACCTGTGCGTCGTAGGTTGAAAACTGTACCCTGGTGATTTCCTCAAATATCACCAATTACAACGAATTCCGATATAATGAGGATAATCACCTAATTCCCAATAACTTACTCCTACTCATCATCTGTAAAACCATACAGATATGAGAATAAAACCTGGTAAATACATACCCTTGGAGTAGGTATTTAATCGGGAAAACAGTTTTCCTTTAACAATGCACTGAAACATGAAAATGTTTCGTAGGGGTATCCTGGTATTCATAGTAATGCCTCTTCCATAATCCAATTCGTGACTTCAACCGTATATTTTATTGCCATCACTCCAAATCCCTTTATTTGTCTTTAGTCGTTACCTTCTGTAAACCATCGTTAGGCTAAATGGTTTTCTTCCTTCCCTACCGTTCGGCATCAGCCTATGGTTTGGAAGAAGACTATCCAGTAAGCATAATAGGTGTACCCTCCTAAACCAAGGAGTACTCGCATCTCGAGAGATGGTGATGATAAAAGACAACTGAATAATACCTTATTCTTTTAAAAGTGAAATAAGAGTGGCGATGAAGTACGCGGTTTGGTCGTGAATGATAACAGTCGCAATTTACGTTGCTCTCTTTCTAATCCCTTTATTTTGTCTTTACATATTACCTTCTGCACACCCTACTTAGGCTAATTGGTTTTCTTCATTCCCTACCTTTCGGCACCTGCCTATGGTTTGGAATAAGACTATCCAATAAGCGTAATAGGTGTACTCTCCTAAACCAAGGAGCCCTCGCAACCTGAGAGAAGGTGATAATAAAAGACAACTGAATAAACCAATTCTATTTCTCCTGAACCTGGATCCATCCTCGAAGAAGTCCCTTCGAGTTCGTATATAACCATACGATGGATCTATCCAATGGAAGTGGATTTCCGTAGTAATACGGGTGTTCTGAGAAATTCAAAGGGTAGAAGAAGGAGTGGCAATGACTTATGCAACTCGGACAATCCAAAAGCCAGTATTTTAAGAAGGTTCGGTCAACTAGATCACTGAGTCATAGTCTAGGGTCGGTCAAAGGTCGCTGCCAAAGAGAGAGAGAAAAGAAACACTCTGCGTGCACTCTAACCTAGATCAGAATGGTTATCACTTTATCTAATCCGGAAACCTCCCACTGTCCTGTCAAATTCTCCTCCAAACCTGAAAGAAGAATCAATCGGGATCACCCGAAGAGTAAACCAACTCATCAGTGGGAATCGGGATCCTACTCTCATCGCATGATAACGTGATGGAATGCATCCACGTTACTCACACTCCAGAAGGTATGCGCATACTTGGCAAGTTTCAGTTTCTTTAGAAACTCCCGATATGATTTTCGCCCCATGCTCTTATAACCTTGGCTTTGGTCAAAATGTCATAAGTCACATGCCAAGTTCTACCCGTCACTATCTTGTCAATTTGAACCCACCCGCACATGCCCCTGACTTTGGCCAATCGGCAGAACGACTGTCCTAAACTAACTCATCTATCTATGCATCAAATGAATACCCAGCAGCTACCAAACACTATGCCTTAACTTTGGCTAAAATGCATAGCTTGAATACTACTGAATACCCAAAAGAAGTGACGGAGGGCTACGACTGGTTTTTGGCGAAAAAACCTTTAACGTAACGAACTTGATATCGCTGAAGGAACCTGATAGCTTTTTAAAATATAGTGGCGAAAACCTTTTGCTAAAGAGGTCATTCCCGGTGAAGGGATCTCGGCTCTTTCCTCGTGGAATGAGGTGCAGGATATTCCACTGAATACCGCTATGCAAAGCAACTTGTAATCGACTATAGTGAAGTTATTACCCTGACGCAAACTTCTGCCCAAGGGGTCAGTCCCGGTGAAGGGATATCGGCCCTTGCCCCGTCGAATGAGGTGCAGGATATTCCACTGAATACCGCTATGCAAAACAAAAAAACGTCTTTGCAATAACACTTTTTAAATTTGTTCCAACAACTATAAACAGGTTTGTTTAACTTTGCATTGATCAGAATCAACGCAGTCCCATCAATAATCACACCAGAAAAGAACGAAAATAAAATGTACGTATATGCCATCCGCATTCGTCACTGGGTCCCGTCATCACCCGTTAGGTTACTTAACTAACGACAGAGCGGGGACTGGACCAGCGCGGGTGTAAAACATATACAACATCTAATAGTATATAAACCAATATACAATAATCGCTCCAGGCGTGATAATATGCAACATTACAGAAAAGTAATAAGCATCACAGAACAATACAGATAATCTGGGATCCCCGGGTTTCACAGAGCCGCTGCTGAAACCCGACGTTCCCCTGTCGTGTGGATAGCCTGTACAATGAAACCTAGACCCCTACGGGTGCGGCAAGTTACCCGCCAAAACCTGAAGCGAGGAAGCCCCTTACAGCAAAGTGAATGGACCACCTAGCACTTCACGGAATCCGGTAATCTTGGGCACCCCTCCTTGGGTCAACCTGTACCCCCTACGAGTGCGGCGAATAGTCTGCCAATTTTAGAGTGGGGCCCCTCTGCCTCTCAAAGCCATGAGATGCGGACCCGTTGCCCTCCAGAACCCGGCTATCCGTGCACTCCGTCTCGGGGCAAAACCTAGTACAGTAATGAAAAATAGTACAACAGGTACATCGACCGCAACCTGGTCGTGCCCCTAAAGAATATTATACAACAGGCAGTGACGGCAGTCCACAAGTTGGACGCTCGCCCCGCAATATCAAATGTACAAATAAATCCAAACAGCACTATCATTGCACACTGCTATCCACCACGACAAATCCGCAACATCACAGCACAACACAGAACATCAACGCGAATGTCACGTTCGCAAACCCGTCTAAAAGAACTATAGCAATTAGACGCGGTTTACCGATCAAATGACATTCCCGGTCGGAGATATAATGCAAGTACTGTAAACTAACATGTTTAAATTTCGATCGACTAAATATCACAAAGTGGGCCCCACGAACAACTGGTGAACAGTAACAAAATCTGGGCCCAAAAGATATATACCAAAAACCCCAATTTCCAAAGAAGAATATACTGTACAAATTTGGGGGCATGATCACTCAGAACGGCCGCGGATGCGCGGCCAAACCATTGGTTTGGCCGCGATTCCGCGGCAGTCTTGTCGATTCATGAGCCCAAATTTGTACGGTGTTCTTATAAAACCCAGCACAGTTTTCTGAGATATGTAGAATAATTTTAGGACATCATTTAAAATCTACAGAAACTGTGAATTTGAAATTTGCAGTTTTTGATTTCCGGTTAGATCAATGTTTTAAACGCGTTAGCACAAGTTAGTATAGCAAAATGGTGAGGCTCTGATACCACTGTAAGTCTACGGTAGCGCCCCGGCCGTCTACAGACGCCAAATGTGGAAGAAAACTTTTTAACTGGCGCTATCGTATACTTTAACCCGGATCTGCCATTATTGCTAAACTAACAAATTGTAAAGAGTGTAGAAAGGTTATACCGAACGATCCGAGTCCTTCGTTCTTTAACCATCATCCCACGCTTCGTTGCGGCTGCTCCGATCTCGTCGATCTCCGATCTGCTCGTCCAGGTGACACCACGTCAACGATTCTTTAAACGGGCTCCCGCCTCTGACTCGAGGCAACTCGGTCGTCAAGTTTGCTAAAAGAGACGACCAAGAATGATGTAGAGAATGAGTAAAAGACTTTGTCTCGTTCCGTCCAAAGATATGGACGGACGGTTAATGAAGTTGCCGTGGGAATCGGGTGATGGAATGAAATGAGCTGTGAAATTCTATACACCGAAAACTATCATAATCTTTTTCTACAATGAAACTCAAGTAAGTGAGAGAGAGGAGGGGCCGGCCATATATATGGAGAGGGGGTGAGTGTAGGAGAAATGTGAGGGTAACCATAAGCAAAAGATCAAGAGAAAATATCCTTAAGAAAACAAGAAACAATAAAGCTTAAAGCATGAGTCATTATACACCTCATCAAGTCATTAATGACTCCATTAATGCACTAATGACTCACCAAGCCAAGTCACCCTCTCTAGAACCTTCTAGAAGCCTGACTCACTCTCATCCAAGAAAAGATAAATCCGTCTTTAACCAAATGTTAAAAGACGGCTGATAGAAAACTGGAAACTGGCAACTTCCAAAAGTGATCCTGAAACGACTTTCAGGATAACCCCGTAACTGTATAAATATACCCGCATTTGTATTACGACCGAATACAAATGCAACTGAGACAAAGATATTATATCTACTCAATATAATACTCGGATCCGGCTTAAACCAAATCCGATCAGTATCATCTGCCCGAAAAATAACACGTGCGTAAACGCACGTGCATTTTCCGAACCCTGCCATAAAACCATACGGCCTCTACAACGTTTTGCCCGAACTTGGGAAACTGTCTGTGGGGGACTCTAATGACTCGTCAGTACCCTGGCAGTGGGTTTAACCACAAACCGTCAGCGGCACTAGCTATGCGTAACGGCTGCCCATGGACTGACCTCAAGGGAGGCCGATGAGCGAACTCATCCAGAAACCCTACTGAGCCTAACAGTGACAATGTATATACAGTCCGGTCCATTCGTCTATGAGTATCGCATATCTGCCTAGGGGGCTAGTAACGTCAGACCCCCAATAGCAGTATAAGTCGTGTCGGAGTGTAGCCCAATAACACCCTGAGATACTACTGGAGTACCTACCAGTAAATCTCCTGCCACGGCCGTGGGCTTTGTGTAATGGCTCTCCTAGACACAGCACGATCTCACCCCAATACCGGGAGAGACGAATCCCCTGCCGATCCGCTCACGTGCCTCCATATGGCTCGGGATTGTACCCAAAAACTACCTGTTTGCACGACTCCTTTGAGCCGTGGTAGGGTAGAAATCAAAGCACAGTGGGAACTCACACGAGACAAATGACGACCTCAGGTCGATGAACTAACCTGTACACATGTCACCAGGGAACTGCTATCTGACGATATGTATAATACCAACTGGCAGATTCCCGGCGAGTCCTGTCCGGTGTACTCATAACCCAATGAGCACCTGTATACATCTTAGGTGATCCAACTGATACCAGTGGCTTGTGAGACCGGCCACCGTCCCTCATCGGGGTCTCGACTGTATATACTAGTCTACTCCGGAGTATCGATGCCCTGTCTCGAAACTCCCACGACTAGGGCCACAATTAAGGATATGCATATAAACTACCCAACTCTCACGTATATGATCGCCGTCATACAGTTGGTAGTAAAGCAAGATCCTAAGGGCTCTATCAAAGTGTAACATGTAATCAGTCACCTGAACATGTACACGACTGATAAAGGCAAACCAGATAGCATACTACATCTCGAGTAAGACTGTCCTACCGGTATAGGTCCTCCGCAATCATTGCAATCACGTACCTGCGATCCAATAATTGACTATGAGGGCACTATCTCCAACAATAGCAACGACAACCGGTAATACAATTACATACTACACTTACGGTCACAGAAAAGAAAGTGTAAAACTACAATATTTGGAATCCACAATCACTTTAGACATCGTAAATCCGAAATATCACATAATTCGCATTTCATGCCTAACTCTATGAATTCCACATATTGTATTAAACTTTTCGAACAGATAATCAAATACCCAAAATTTCCCAAAGTGCTCAACACTTGAGCGGAGTTCAAATAATCCCAGAATATGTCACAGTACCAGTGATCCAGCCGTAGAAGGGTCAAGCCAACGCCTCACATGTGGCACGCCGTACTGCCCCAAACCCGACGGTTCAAAAGGCTGTTCAAGACGGTCACATAATCGAGTTAAGGTTTGTTGTCTTCTAGAGGGTCCACCGCTTAACTTGTACAATTTTTCCGAAAGATTTAAACCCGATAAAAATTCAACACTTGAAAGTTTGCCGTGCCAGGAAAAAGTGAGTTAATGATATCCGTTCAAACAGTTTGACAGTTTCTAAATATCCGGAAATAAAAACGAATTTAAATATTCCGATTGAATCTATGATTACAAAACAAACCCAAGATCACTCAACCTTTGAGTCAATATAAAAATACCAGAAACTATATAAGCATAAATAAAGAATTACTGTAAAATAAAAAATGTCAAATCGAACAGTACTGCCGCGGAACCGCGGCCCAAGCATGGAATGGCCGCGATTCCGCGGTCGTTTGTACGGATCAGCGGCTGGAATTTCACAGTAATTCTTATTTTTCTCTTCTGAATCTTTCAGGTATTTTTAATCTAGAAAAAATCCAGATTTTAAAAAATGTACAAAGAGAGGTTCATTTTTGTCGGTTCGGGTTCGATCGGAGTTTAAACTTCGTAAACGCGTCGCCTAATGCTCTAGCTAGGCTCTGATACCACTGTAGGGTTCCTAGGCACACTTGTGAAGGTTCATAAAGCATCAAACATGCATGAATAAAATTTTACATATGCCGAACAACCCAAAGACAGGATCTTTGCTAGATTATTAGTGTTAAGCATGCAAGATAACATCTTTTTATATAAGTGTGAGGGATTACAACCTTTGTAGTCCGCTCCTTCGCTTCACAAGCTCCGAGTAGAAGTCCCTTTGCGCGATCCACGATCTCCCGGACTCTAGAGAGGCTCCACGACTCGAACGATCCATGCTAGCTTGAAGTGTTCCGAATCTCCGATGATCTATGTCGAAGTTGCAATAACCCAAGCTATCTCACTCTAAAGAGATGAACACCCTAATCTAATGGGCTATATTAGATGAGGATGAGGGAGTAGTAATTATGCTTTCCTTTTAATTCACTTTCTCACAAGAAATCATCACAAAAGGAATTTTTAGCAAGCTTTTTCTTTTTGAACTCAAGAGAGAAGAAGATGATAATGAAAAAGATAATCCTTTTTTGATGAATAGAAGATAAATGTATATGATTGATTATATAACCATGGTCAAAGATGATAGGATAAAACTTGTAGAGAATAAACTAGAGTTAGGGTTTGGTTAGGTTAAGATATGAGTCATGGAAAAATATCAACCATAATATCTTAACCAAGACAAAAGCAAAGCTTCTAGAAGGTGCAAGAAGAAGCTAACCCTAATCAAACCCTAATCCCATTTAATCATCCTTAAACATGTTTAATAATAAATCATATCATGTCACAATAATATATGTCACATATATATTATATATTTGCAACAAAAGAAAACAATACAATTAACATATATCGCATATATATCAATGTATTAATCCGGTGAGAAAATGAAATAAAGCGAGCCAATATTAGATAATGTAATACAATATATCATATATATTATTATACATTAAATCATCGAATCAACACTTGATCCGACGATCCGGCTATATCGAATATAACCGACTAATATATCATGTACCGATTCATCGAATCAACACTTGATCCGATGACCCGGTTCATATCTAAATATCGCGAGAATATAATACGGTATCTCATATTGCATTATTCTCGGTCCTGCACATATCATATATGTGCCTCTACTCCGTTTCGCCTGAGCCAAGAAACCTCTGTGTAGGACTCTAAAGAATTGTCAATATGCCGGTAGCAGGTGATGATCATATCAAACACCCACAAGCTGCAAGCGGTCAGCTAAACGTAACAGCCACCCAGGTATTGAGCGATCAGAAGATCAACAAGCTAGCCTGCGCGTTCTCCTGTGAATCCAATCAGTAACACTCCCGTATAGTCCGGTCTCTTCGTCTGATATGTCGCATATCAAGTCTAGGGGTGGTATACGTCAGACCTCAATAACCGATAAGTCGTGTCGATGTGTGGCTCATAACGGGTCGAGAAACTACTGGTAACACTTACCAGCAAATCTCTATATCAGCCCTGGCCAGGGACTTCCAGTTATAGCCAATCGAACACAGCACAACATCAACTCCCTATACCGAGAGAGACGAATCCCCTCCTATCGCTCATTGCCTCCATGTGATTCGAGACTGTACCCAAAAGCCACCGTTTTGCACGCCCTCTTGGACATGGTAAGGTAGAAATCAAAGCACAGTGGGAATCACACAAGACTCTATAACGATCTCGGGTCTACAGACTACCCTGTACCAGTGTCACCGGAGAACTGCCATCTGACGTGTGGTATATCACCATCTGGGAGTTCTCGGAGAGTCCGTCCAGTGTACCCAGTCTCCACTGAGCACCTGTACACCATCTCTGATGTCAAACACCGATGGATATGGGATCATCCATCGCCCATCATATGGGTCAAGATGCGTATACGCTAGTCTACTCTGGTGTATCGATGCCCTGTCTCGATATACCCTCGACTAGGAACAATTATAGGATGTACTCATTGACTACCGTGGCCCCACTAGTATGATCTCATCATAGTCCCAGTAGTCGAGTACAGATCCTAAGGGATTTATCAACATGTGAGAGAAAAACAGTAAACCAATACAAGTCAACATGTTAAGATAAAGTGAAACCAAATAGCATACTATCATGACGAGCAAGAAAGTCATCTCTTTGTATATCCAAGCATCCATTATAATATACATCATATGTACAACAATGGCCTCTAGGGCATATACATAACTAACATTTTGCTCTCATGTGTTTTCTTATTCTCACTCATTTTTCATCACAAAATCAAAGCAAGAAAGCTTTTCATGAAGAACTTAAGCAAGAACAAGAATGAATAATAATTAGAATCCTTTTGTGATGAATAATGAAAAGAAGATCATGATGAATAATGCAACCATGGTTAACTAAACCTTTGTAGAGATTTAACTAGGGCTAGGGTTTGGGTTGGGTTAAGTATGAGTCATATGAAAATATCTTAACACAAAACAAAAAGAAACCTTCTAGAAGGTTCATGAATGAACTAGCCCAAATCAAACACTAATCTTGTTTAATCTCAACTAAACATGTTGCATTAGTAATCATATCATGTTAAAATACTATATATCACATATATAATATTTATTGTAACAAAATAAAATATTACAATTAACATATATCTCATATATATCAATGTATTACCTGAGTGAGAAAAAGAATCTTTTAGTTAGCTAATATTAGTTAATGTAATTTAATATATCATATATATTATTATAAATTAAATTAACGAATCAACACTTGATCCGACAATCCGGCTATATCGCATACAACCGACTAATATCCCATTTTACCGATTTATCGAATCAACACTTGATCCAATGACCCGGCTGATATTAAATATCACGAGAATAGAATACGGTATCACATATCGCATTATCCTCGGTCCAGCACATATCACATATGTGCCCCTACTCCATTTTGCCTGAGTCAAGAAACCTCTGTGTAGGACTCTAAAGAATCGTCAATACGCCGGCAGTATGTGATGATCATATCAAACACCCACGAGCTGCTAGCGGTCCGCTAAACGTAACAGCCACCCAAGTATTGAGTGCTCAGAAGATCAACAAGCAAGGCTGTACATTCTCCTGTGAATCCAATCAGTAACACTTCCGTACAGTCGGTCTCGTCGTCTGATATGTCGCATATCTCGCCTAGGGGTGGTATACGTCAAACTCCAGTAGCTTGATAAGTCGTGTCGATTTGAGGTCTATAACAGTTCGAGAAACTACTGATAACACTTACCAGTAAATATTAGCAACCCTGGCCAGGGATTTCCAGTTATAGCGAATCACACGCAGCGCAACATCAACTCCCTATACCGGGAGAGACGAATCCCCTCCTATCGCACATTGCCTCCATGTGATTTGAGTCTGTACCCAAAAGCCACCTTTTTGCACGCCCTCTTAGACGTGGTATGATGGAAATCAAAGCACAAGAGAATCACACAAGACTCTATGATGATCTCGGGTCAACAGACTACTCTGTACCAGTCTCACCGGAGAACTGCCATCTGACGTGAGGTATATGTCACGACCCGAAAGTACGGAACGTGACCGGCACTTAGATTACGAAGCGTCTAGAGGCGCCACGTGACCTAAGTAAGCCGAAGCCCAGAAATCTAAACCATAAAAGAAGAAGAAGAAAAAAGAAAACAAGTCTAAAAACATCAGCAAATTTTACCAAAAATTTCGGCAGAGTCTCCTCTGTAAAAACTGTCCCCCAAACGGGTACAACAAGTATAATATACATAAACAATAAAAAGCATCCCCAAACGGGAGCTAGCATCAACGCCAACAGGCGGAAACAACCACAACAAGCACAATAATATACAACGCCAAAGGGCGAGGCTCAAAACTCAAAGAAAACAAAACCACCAGATCAGAATAATACATGCGCGACTCTAAAGTCGAAATAAAAGTCTGGTCCAATAAACTTATCAAGTAATACAAGTATGGTTGATGGAGCTTACTAGATACAAATGAATGAATAAAATACAATGGTGGTTCAGATACAAATGAACCAACCAACCGTGCAAATCACCCTGAAATAAAAGATGTGCCAGCAAGCTGCCCGGGAAACCTGTACATCGAACCTGTAATAAAATTTGGCATAACGGGGGTGAGTTGCCAACTCGTGAGTAGAAGGCATCTACAAAAAGAAATCGAATGCATGACGCTATCCTAGGTCATAATAATACATTACGAAGTCTTAATCCTCTAGTAATAGCAGGGTAATACTACGTGTAAGTGCAGATACTCCGTGCTCGTGTCAGTGCCTCATATAGTACTATGTTATATGAATGGATATGCATGCACCATGAATGTAAAATAAGCAATCCTGAAATCCAGGTATATCTGTATAAGAAATCTTTGGCTGTTATCATAGTAAAATGTGTATAAAAATCTGAAATCTCAACAATGAAATCCATGGAAATCCGTGTCAAACATCGACACAACACATGTAAATCTCAAGTCTCAATATCTCGGGCTCCATCAGTCCGGATCGGCCCATATCATCAAATCTCACGACAACGGTCGGTATCCTCCGGATATCCGCCGCGCCAGACATCACCGGTAGGTAGCCTTCCCCTGCCAGGCTCATCGTCTACAACTCGATCTACTTGCCCCGGGGTACCATACCGGGCCCACCATGTACCCGAGACGGTTCATCCACTCCTCGAATCGGGTCTCGAAATCCAACAGAAAACATAAAATCTCATGGTGGACGACACATACATCACGAGAAAACCGCATCTTATTTTAAAAAGAGAGGAGGAGAGAGAGAGAAGTTTTTATATATTCTTGCGGTTTTCCCCAAAAATCCAGAAATCTCATAGAATCCAAATCTTAAAATCATGAGTAAGTATATGATAAGTGTCGGCATATGCCCATGATACTGCTCGATAACATGAAAATATGAATGCATGAATGTCTAAGTAATGAATATCATGTCTATACTAACATCAGAGAGTAATCACAATATTATATCGGTTTAGTTGTTAACTGATTCTATCAATAAAAGATAATATGATCTAAAGTGTACGTGACATAGCAATTACCGATGATGATGTGTGTGAGCCGGCAAATAAGTGTGCGTGGAATATGCGCATCATCGGTAATGGTGCTGGTGTCCTAACAGGTAAGGTTTATACTGATTATAGCAACATATGTAAGAACATGCACCATGATGATTACAGTATGAATGTAAATACAGGTGTGCATTATCCACTCCTCCGCGATATACGAGTACAACTACCACTATGTGAGTCAAACCTAACTAGTGTCCCTCTAACATCCTAAGGAACTAAACCTAAGAAACTAGTCAATAAGAACAAGAATCTACCTAAGGTCTGAACCAATTTCTTTAATAGTCGGCGATCCAGCCTCAAAAGCGTCACGTACGTAGTACGGCTTCCTCGAACCAAGAGTGCGGATCAATCATCATATCCATGCCTCGTACGGTAAAATCCATCGTACGGCATCCCAATATCGGGTACGGGTCAAGTATCTCCTAGGTGTCTCATTATTCGTAATATGTCAGCATCAACACATCTCATGATCAAGGTGCTAAACTATAATCGTATACATCAATCATATAACATTGCCATCATAGAATAATCATTAGTTTATCCTCAGAAATATCATGTCACATGTATTATATTGTGATTAAGTCATACCGATATCTTATCGTCATCAAGTCACACCTATACGATATCGACATCAGGTCACACCTATATGATGTCGTAATCAAGTCATACATATATCATATCGTGATCAGTCACAAGCTACAGCCCAGGTACTATTTTAGCGTCCCATGTACCTCAATATCACCACCACCCTTTATAATTTATATATTCATGTTCATTATCTCATTCTCTAATGATCCACTAACACTTTAATACGACTGTATAGTCAAGAATCACGGCATCAAGCCCAGTTATATTGTCTCATCAAACCTCAGATATCATATCACATCAATGAATATCATATGCGTGTTATATATATATATACACCTATACCTAGTTTTATATATATACCCACATATACGTATACTCCATGTCGAGTTTCAGTGTGTGCTTGTGTGTTTCTATCAGAAACCTACGAACTCTCCCAAAGTATTCATCCTCAGGTATGGTTTTCCTAAATCAGTCTAGTCCAGCCTAGGGTCATTACTAGGGTCCTACTCAGTAAGAATCTAGGGTCACATCGGGTTTCCTAATGTCAATAAATACTATTCCTATTCTACGTTGCGGGGGTGCTAAACGCCATCCACCCGACTTCCCCCCGTAGATATGCATCTACTCACCTGGTCCATGTCTGCCGACGACGGTGTCGCCATCCTCCTCTTCATCGCCCGCAGTCCACTTGAAGGGTACCTAAACGCAAACATATAAATAGCATCGTAAACCGAATCACATACAAAAGTCAAACGAGACAAGGAACAAGAATAGGTTAAAACCTATGTCCTGTCCACGCAAAAGAACCAAATACCGCTCGATATCGGCGTACAAACTCCGATGGATCGAGCTAACATCAACAAACAACTTGTAGTTTTAAAACACATTACTTATACTATAAAACATGATTAAATCCATCGAAACCCGAAAATCTATCAAACCGTCCAATTTCGCAAAACCAGAAAATGTCAGTTTACCGTTTCTCATCAAAACTTAACGTTTAAATGAAACCAATGGTCATAAAACTCATTAAATAGCATTACTATACTATACAAACCATTACTATATTTTTATTACACAATTTTGTATTGATTTGAAATTTATAGTTTGCATCCTTTAAAAATTTTCAACATTTTAAGGCAAAATATCACAATTCCACCACAAGACATGATTTTACATAAATTAATGATTTAAACCACAATTCATGATGATAATGATATAATGAAACCATAATTATATTTTTAATCTCATTTATTTAGGAATTTCCCAAAATCTAGTTTACAAAAATAGCCTTTTATCATAATTTATCAATTAACCATAAAAACTAGCAATCAAACTAAGTTTTTCTTTCCATTAACATGCTAATATTTCCACTAAAACTATAATCCAATGATATCAACCCAAATTAGAATTTTATATTAACCACAAACACATTTTGCAAAAACCTAGTTAACTAAATTCCTAATTTAAAACAATTTTTGAATAACAATTTGTTAAACAACAACCATGCAAGATTTCCTAATACTAAAAGTGTTAAACTAACTACTATAACCCTAATTAATTATTAAAAATCATAACTTGAATTTAGAACCCTAACTTGCATTTTAAAAAAAAGAACATAGAATTAATTCATTAAATCTAATTAAGCTTAAATGAACATCTAATAACAATAAATCAAAAGAAAGAAAATTATACCTCCAAAATGTGAAATCCAAACAAGAAATGAGCCTCCAAAATGCATGCTTTCCATCTCCAAATTTCATATAAAAATGAGCAAGGAATAAAGAGTATGGAATAAATAGGATTTTGTGGAATTTTAATTGAATTTTTGATGTGTTTTTGATGAATTTTGAATAAAAATGAGGTGGGAAATGTGGGGGGCAGCCATGGGGGGGTTGTGGCCGGCCCTTGAGAGGTGAGGGAGAGAAAGAAGAGAGTGGGAAAAGTGTGTAGAAGTTTCAAGAGAAGGAACAACACTTAAGTCTTTTCATGGTTTATTTAATTATTTATTTATTTCTTTACTATAGCAACTAAAGAAAGCTCTAGAAAATAGTAAAAATTTGCAAATAAATTTTGCATGATACTCACTAATTTCTAATATGCCATGGTTCATTTTTACAAATTAAAACCATTTAAATTTATAATTTACACTAATTTAGTGAAAAAATAAAGCTTATGTTAATATTTAAAATAATTAATTTAGGAAAAATATTTTATTAAACTAAAAATTTATAAGTGGCTAAATAAACACCATTTACTAGTAATTTCATAATTAAAATAGATATTTTTAAAATTATAATGAAAAACAATCACGGTTTGGTTTTACGAAAAATACATTTTACTTTACCGAAAATCCTAAAATTCACTTAAACACTTTTATTCATTTAATTATTTATTTAATCATATTTAAAACGTTACAATCTTCCCCCCTTCAAGAAATTCGGTCCCCGAATTTAAATTAAAACTCCCCCTCCAAATACTAAAACGTTTAGCAAAACATTCAAATCGTCGGGGCTCCGAAATTATCAATACATAACTAAAATCAACTCCGTCAAGCATAACGCAATCATCGGAGTTATGGCGAGAATAAAATATCAAAACTCAATATGAAAACCATCATAATATACATCAATCTATAACTTATATTTAGTTCGCATCCTAGTAAAATCGCCGAATCATCATAATAAAGAAACATACAAAAACCCCTCTTGAAAATCGCCGTGCAATGCACGTGTCACGGCATAAGTAGCGGACGTTTAATTTTAAAAAGTAAATATATATATATATATATATATATATATATATATATCTTCTATTTAACATACACGTCCCGCCTGGTTACTAAATCAAATAATAATGATTATGAAAACATACTGCTCAAACTAAAATCACTCCCAATCACATCAATAAAATGTCATGTGCGTCCGGTGCGCACTGAAATCGAAACCAAATACAGATACCATGAATACCCACAAAACAAAACTAAGTGCAACAGGTGTGCACCAAAAACATCTGTCAAGTGCAACGGGCGTGCACGACTCACTATCAGGTGCATCTAACCTGCACAAAACCCCGATTTAGTGCATCTGGTGTGCACAAAATCGCATCAAGTGCGCCAAGTATGCGCAAGAATCCTAATCAGGTGCACATGGTGCACGAAAACATACATCGAATATCAAAATCAAAATCACAGTACAAAAATGCATGAAAACTAGGTCGAAACATATGTCAAAATCATGTGTAACCCCTATGCACAAAATCAAATCAAAAATCTCAAAATATATATAAAACCAAATCAAGTGTACTGGGTGTGTACTAAACAACATCAATACAACTGATATATGAAGCACAAGTAGAATGAAGGTACACACATGAAATACCAATCGTAGAACAAAATCCTCAAAATACAAAAATCCAATCAATGAAAATAGGAAATTCAAATCACTAAATCACTATCGTCAATGTGCGCCTCTTTCCTCTGATGTCGACTGCTTCGAACTCGTTCTTTCATAGGTGTGCTGACTGCGCTACCAACGGCAATACTCATGTCTAGAGTCTCCCACCTAGTCGATCCCTTCACTTGATATCCGGACTACATTAAACTTTTCGATCGATCCATCAAAATCCCATAATTCCCCGAGAGCTCAACACTCAAGTACAGTTTAAAAATATCCGGTACATACCCCAGCATCGATGATCCAGCCGTAGAAGGGCAAACCCAAGCCTCACTAATGGCACTACGGAACCGCCGTAAACCCTAAGGTTCAAGGGCGTTCTCGGGGTCATTATGTCGAGTTAGGGTTTCATTCTTCTAGAGGGTCCATCGAAATACCTGCATGTTCTTCCGAATACTTTAAACTTGAGAAAAATGGTTTTCTGATAATCGTTCGAACCCTTTAACTTCATCCGGACGACATGTGAATACCCTTCGTCCGCACGCTAAACAATGCTTCAATCCTCAAGAATAACCAATACTCTAATGGTTATCGCATTCGAGCCGCAGCTCCCTCTGCCAGTGTGCCCGTGGTAACAGAACCACCCTCCGACATCGACAAAGATAGATCGAAGGAACGAATGAAGTACGGTGCAAACAAATGTACATCCTAAGGCTCCTTAAGCAGAGTAGCGTATCGTAAGTATGCCGCGGACCATACCCACGGTACGTTACTCTACCTAAATCGCCTACTCCATCAACCAAGGGTCACCTAGACTTATACAGGGTTAAACCTAGCGCTCTGATACCAACTCTGTCACGACCCGAAAGTACGGAACGTGACCGGCACTTAGATTACGAAGCGTCTAGAGGCGCCACGTGACCTAAGTAAGCCGAAGCCCAGAAATCTAAACCATAAAAGAAGAAGAAGAAAAAAGAAAACAAGTCTAAAAACATCAGCAAATTTTACCAAAAATTTCGGCAGAGTCTCCTCTGTAAAAACTGTCCCCCAAACGGGTACAACAAGTATAATATACATAAACAATAAAAAGCATCCCCAAACGGGAGCTAGCATCAACGCCAACAGGCGGAAACAACCACAACAAGCACAATAATATACAACGCCAAAGGGCGAGGCTCAAAACTCAAAGAAAACAAAACCACCAGATCAGAATAATACATGCGCGACTCTAAAGTCGAAATAAAAGTCTGGTCCAATAAACTTATCAAGTAATACAAGTATGGTTGATGGAGCTTACTAGATACAAATGAATGAATAAAATACAATGGTGGTTCAGATACAAATGAACCAACCAACCGTGCAAATCACCCTGAAATAAAAGATGTGCCAGCAAGCTGCCCGGGAAACCTGTACATCGAACCTGTAATAAAATTTGGCATAACGGGGGTGAGTTGCCAACTCGTGAGTAGAAGGCATCTACAAAAAGAAATCGAATGCATGACGCTATCCTAGGTCATAATAATACATTACGAAGTCTTAATCCTCTAGTAATAGCAGGGTAATACTACGTGTAAGTGCAGATACTCCGTGCTCGTGTCAGTGCCTCATATAGTACTATGTTATATGAATGGATATGCATGCACCATGAATGTAAAATAAGCAATCCTGAAATCCAGGTATATCTGTATAAGAAATCTTTGGCTGTTATCATAGTAAAATGTGTATAAAAATCTGAAATCTCAACAATGAAATCCATGGAAATCCGTGTCAAACATCGACACAACACATGTAAATCTCAAGTCTCAATATCTCGGGCTCCATCAGTCCGGATCGGCCCATATCATCAAATCTCACGACAACGGTCGGTATCCTCCGGATATCCGCCGCGCCAGACATCACCGGTAGGTAGCCTTCCCCTGCCAGGCTCATCGTCTACAACTCGATCTTCTTGCCCCGGGGTACCATACCGGGCCCACCATGTACCCGAGACGGTTCATCCACTCCTCGAATCGGGTCTCGAAATCCAACAGAAAACCTAAAATCTCATGGTGGACGACACATACATCACGAGAAAACCGCATCTTATTTTAAAAAGAGAGGAGGAGAGAGAGAGAAGTTTTTATATATTCTTGCGGTTTTCCCAAAAAATCCAGAAATCTCATAGAATCCAAATCTTAAAATCATGAGTAAGTATATGATAAGTGTCGGCATATGCCCATGATACTGCTCGATAACATGAAAATATGAATGCATGAATGTCTAAGTAATGAATATCATGTCTATACTAACATCAGAGAGTAATCACAATATTATATCGGTTTAGTTGTTAACTGATTCTATCAATAAAAGATAATATGATCTAAAGTGTACGTGACATAGCAATTACCGATGATGATGTGTGTGAGCCGGCAAATAAGTGTGCGTGGAATATGCGCATCATCGGTAATGGTGCTGGTGTCCTAACAGGTAAGGTTTATACTGATTATAGCAACATATGTAAGAACATGCACCATGATGATTACAGTATGAATGTAAATACAGGTGTGCATTATCCACTCCTCCGCGATATACGAGTACAATTACCACTATGTGAGTCAAACCTAACTAGTGTCCCTCTAACATCCTAAGGAACTAAACCTAAGAAACTAGTCAATAAGAACAAGAATCTACCTAAGGTCTGAACCAATTTCTTTAATAGTCGGCGATCCAGCCTCAAAAGCGTCACGTACGTAGTACGGCTTCCTCGAACCAAGAGTGCGGATCAATCATCATATCCATGCCTCGTACGGTAAAATCCATCGTACGGCATCCCAATATCGGGTACGGGTCAAGTATCTCCTAGGTGTCTCATTATTCGTAATATGTCAGCATCAACACATCTCATGATCAAGGTGCTAAACTATAATCGTATACATCAATCATATAACATTGCCATCATAGAATAATCATTAGTTTATCCTCAGAAATATCATGTCACATGTATTATATTGTGATTAAGTCATACCGATATCTTATCGTCATCAAGTCACACCTATACGATATCGACATCAGGTCACACCTATATGATGTCATAATCAAGTCATACATATATCATATCGTGATCAGTCACAAGCTACAGCCCAGGTACTATTTTAGCGTCCCATGTACCTCAATATCACCACCACCCTTTATAATTTATATATTCATGTTCATTATCTCATTCTCTAATGATCCACTAACACTTTAATACGACTGTATAGTCAAGAATCACGGCATCAAGCCCAGTTATATTGTCTCATCAAACCTCAGATATCATATCACATCAATGAATCTCATATGCGTGTTATATATATATACACCTATACCTAGTTTTATATATATACCCACATATACGTATACTCCATGTCGAGTTTCAGTGTGTGCGTGTGTGTTTCTATCAGAAACCTACGAACTCTCCCAAAGTATTCATCCTCAGGTATGGTTTTCCTAAATCAGTCTAGTCCAGCCTAGGGTCATTACTAGGGTCCTACTCAGTAAGAATCTAGGGTCACATCGGGTTTCCTAATATCAATAAATACTATTCCTATTCTACGTTGCGGGGGTGCTAAACGCCATCCACCCGACTTCCCCCCGTAGATATGCATCTACTCACCTGGTCCATGTCTGCCGACGACGGTGTCGCCATCCTCCTCTTCATCGCCCGCAGTCCACTTGAAGGGTACCTAAACGCAAACATATAAATAGCATCGTAAACCGAATCACATACAAAAGTCAAACGAGACAAGGAACAAGCATAGGTTAAAACCTATGTCCCGTCCACGCAAAAGAACCAAATACCGCTCGATATCGGCGTACAAACTCCGATGGATCGAGATAACATCAACAAACAACTTGTAGTTTTAAAACACATTACTTATACTATAAAACATGATTAAATCCATCGAAACCCGAAAATCTATCAAACCGTCCAATTTCGCAAAACCAGAAAATGTCAGTTTACCGTTTCTCATCAAAACTTAACGTTTAAATGAAACCAATGGTCATAAAACTCATTAAATAGCATTACTATACTATACAAACCATTACTATATTTTTATTACACAATTTTGTATTGATTTGAAATTTATAGTTTGCATCCTTTAAAAATTTTCAACATTTTAAGGCAAAATATCACAATTCCACCACAAGACATGATTTTGCATAAATTAATGACTTAAACCACAATTCATGATGATAATGATATAATGAAACCATAATTATATTTTTAATCTCATTTATTTATGAATTTCCCAAAATCTAGTTTACAAAAATAGCCTTTTATCACAATTTATCAATTAACCATAAAAACTAGCAATCAAACTAAGTTTTTCTTTCCATTAACATGCTAATATTTCCACTAAAACTATAATCCAATGATATCAACCCAAATTAGAATTTTATATTAACCACAAACACATTTTGCAAAAACCTAGTTAACTAAATTCCTAATTTAAAACAATTTTTGAATAACAATTTATTAAACAACAACCATGCAAGATTTCCTAATACTAAAAGTGTTAAACTAACTACTATAACCCTAATTAATTATTAAAAATCATAACTTGAATTTAGAACCCTAACTTGCATTTTAAAAAAAAGAACATAGAATTAATTCATTAAATCTAATTAAGCTTAAATGAACATCTAATAACAATAAATCAAAAGAAAGAAAATTATACCTCCAAAATGTGAAATCCAAACAAGAAATGAGCCTCCAAAATGCATGCTTTCCATCTCCAAATTTCATATAAAAATGAGCAAGGAATAAAGAGTATGGAATAAATAGGATTTTGTGGAATTTTAATTGAATTTTTGATGTGTTTTTGATGAATTTTGAATAAAAATGAGGTGGGAAATGGGGGGGGGGCAGCCATGGGGGTGTTGTGGCCGGCCCTTGAGAGGTGAGGGAGAGAAAGAAGAGAGTGGGAAAAGTGTGTAGAAGTTTCAAGAGAAGGAACAACACTTAAGTCTTTTCATGGTTTATTTAATTATTTATTTATTTCTTTACTATAGCAACTAAAGAAAGCTCTAGAAAATAGTAAAAATTTGCAAATAAATTTTGCATGATACTCACTAATTTCTAATATGCCATGGTTCATTTTTACAAATTAAAACCATTTAAATTTATAATTTACACTAATTTAGTGAAAAAATAACGCTTATGTTAATATTTAAAATAATTAATTTAGGAAAAATATTTTATTAAACTAAAAATTTATAAGTGGCTAAATAAACACCATTTACTAGTAATTTCATAATTAAAATAGATATTTTTAAAATTATAATGAAAAACAATCACGGTTTGGTTTTACGAAAAATACATTTTACTTTACCGAAAATCCTAAAATTCACTTAAACACTTTTATTCATTTAATTATTTATTTAATCATATTTAAAACGTTACAGTATAATACCATCTAGGAGTTCTCGGCGAGTCCGTCCAGTGTACCCAGTTTC
Organism: Agapanthus africanus; assembly: GCA_030015575.1. Lineage (NCBI taxonomy): Eukaryota > Viridiplantae > Streptophyta > Magnoliopsida > Asparagales > Amaryllidaceae > Agapanthus > Agapanthus africanus. The sequence goes on along the minus strand of CM057346.1, from coordinate 315,936,909 downwards.
TACTAAGCACCCGTACACCATCCTTGATGTCAAACACCGATGGATATGGGATCATCCATCGCCCATCATATGGGTCAAGATGCGTATACGCTAGTCTACTCTGGTGTATCGATGCCCTGTCTCGATACACCCTCGACTAGGAACAGTTATAGGATGTACTCGTCGACTACTGTGGCCCCACTAGTATGATCTCATCATAGTCCTAGTAGTCGAGTACATATCCTAAGGGCTTTATCAACATGTAATATAGAGACAATCAGAGTACATGTTAAGATAAAGAGCAACCAGATAGCGTACTATCATGTCGAGCAAGAAAGTCTTCCCTATATATGTCCCATCATCCACTACAATATACATCATATGTACAGTAATGGCCTCTATGGCATACATATAACTAACAATACATTAGGCTATAATTTGTGCTAGGAGTGTAGTGTAGAAACCCAGACCTTTTTCACCTGTTTTGGACCGATATGACCCCTATGGTGGCCGGCCCAATTTTGTCAGAACGTGTTGAAACATTGCCGGTATCATAAGAGGTTTGGTCTTATTTGTTTTTCTTGTTTTTGCTCCAGATAAAATCTGGGACCAAATTACCTATAATTTGTGTAGTGGGACTTGCACGATACGTGCGCTATGAGTGGGTTTGGTGTTGCTGTGTGTCACAGCGTGTTGTTGTGTGCCACAGCATGTCGCGATGATTTTTGGCGCACGCACACACGTTACTTATACACACACGATTAGTTTGCGACGCTAGTTTCTTGTATAATCTTGATATCGCGTTTTTGCAGGATTTTAGCTTATGTGTATTAATTTGTGTAAATTCTAGGTTCGCAGGCGGGTACTTCGGACGCCGCACAGAAGGGGAAGCAGATGGTCGGAAATGCGTAGATCGAGATCACGGTGAGTAGATTTAACATCTACGGCGAAATCGCCCGTATGGCGTTATGCGCCAGGGCTTGATAGGATATTGTAGCGGCATATTTGCATTCATATACATTGATTGCGCACGGATGTTATTTGTTGCATACTGTATTCCCTGCTATATATGGACTTAGAATTAATAGAACACCGCATTGTTACTAACGGTTCATGTTGCACGAGCACTAATCTGCATGTTTCACACACACCGTTAGTAATTGCCGTAACACTCACACTATAGAATTGCCATGAACAATATATTGTAGCTCACCTCCTATATGATTCGACATGATTATGTTACTTGTGCACATACTCATTTGCATATCCATATTTTGCATATACACGTTGTATATTCATATTGGTGCATATATACCTTGGTACATCCATACGCATATACCCATTGTACCTATCTAGATAAGCTGGTTTTTGGGAAAACTGGGGACCACATGAGATATTTTTAAAACTAAATTCATTTAAAGAGTGGTTTTCCCTTTTACTCATAGTATGACCTTATGATGCATACATCACATAGCATGGATTTATGCATTGAGTTTGGATTCCATGTGATTTCTGTATTTGAGAACCGTGGTATTATTTCAAGAAAGTATGCTTTATTTTAAAAACCCGGTTTCTCTTGATATGATATTTTAGTGCGTCCACCATGAGTTTTCTCGGTTCTGAGAGCTTGTGTGAGTATACCCGATTCGAGGAGTGGTAGGCACCATCTGCGGGTAAATGGTGGACCCGGTATGGTATCCCGGGGCAAGAAAACTTGTATAGTTAGACGGTGAGCCCAGCGGAGGGACTACTACCTTCCGGTGATAGTTTGGAAACCCGACGGATATCCGAAGGATATCGTCTGGGGGTTATGACATGAGATAAATACCGAGGGCCGATCTGGTATGCGGCGCCTGAGAGATGAGGATTTGCGTGTCGATGCTGGACACGAGTATTTCATGATATTTGAGTGCCGATGTTGGGCACTCCTGTTCCATGAGATTTACAGGATATGAGGGCCGGATTGAGTGACGGCGCCCGAGTTATCGGGATTTTGGGGTGTTTTTGGTAAACACCGGGGTTTTTCCACGATGATGACCAGTGTTGATGATTTATTTTCCCATGCTCAGCACTCTTTTACATGCATTGCATCATGTACTTTTAGTACCTAATAGAGTACCTTGCTTGATTATTGTATATCCAGATTACCATATTGATGTTATCTGTTGCACATGTTAGAGTATCGCAGTACGTGCATACCTGTGATTACCTTTATATGTTATTTACTATTCATGAGTTGGCAACCCACCTCCGTTGTGCCACAGTTCTTGCAGCTAGACCTTCAGAGTAGTCGCGGCAGGGCTACATACTTGTATCTTTTTGTTGCGGATACCGGTATAGTTGGCGTGCGAGCCATTTTGCTATAGGTGGGTTGCGGTTATCTGTTTAAATTTCATTGTATCTAGTACTCTCCATCTACCAGTTATGTATTGACTTATAGACCGGTTGTGAGGACGACATTGTATATTATTTTGTACTCTGGGTGTCGAGCTCGTGTGAGCCGGTTTTATTTATGCAGTTTTATCTTTCATGCTTTTTTTCACTCATGTTGCTCATTCTTCGCTACAGCGTCGTATATTATTATTATTTTCATGGTTGCTTCCGCCGTTGGGCGTGATTGCTCCCATTTGGGATGCTCGTTATATTTCATCAGTTGTTCTACATTTTTCTTACGTTGTACCCGTTTCGGGGCATGTTTTTACAAAGGAGGTGTTGCCGAAATTTAGAATAAAATAATTTAAACTTGAAGGATTTTTACTTGAGATTTCTAAATGTTTCATCAAATGTTTTCAACACTCACTACTTTTAATGGCTTTGATTTCTGGGTTTCGGCTTACTTAGTCGCGCTACGCCTGTAGACGTTACGTGGTTAAGTGCCGGTCACGGGCCGAATTTTGGGTCGTGACATATATGATATATAATAAACGTTGCTTATGTTTTGCATCCGTGCTAGTCCCACCCCGCTTTTCCGTTAGTTAAGTAACCTAGCGGTACATAACGGGACATTGTAGCGAATGCGGATGGTATAAGCGTACGTTCTATTTTCTTTTCTTTTCTGTAAGGGCTTAAGGAATTATATAATGGGACTACATTAATGAGATTAATGTAAACAAAAAGGAACCTAAAAAGATGTTGTAAAATCAGATTTGAAACCTACTCGGCTTTTTATGATAAAGCAAGTTTTCAAATTGCGGAGCTTAAGCCACTCCTTTTAAACCCATTGGATTCTACAACGATATCAAGTTCAAAGCGTTAAACGTTTTCTTAAAAACTAGTCACAGCCCTCCGTCATTTTAGGAAGTAGAGTACTTAGTATTCATAATGCGTATTTTGACTATAGTTAAAGCGCAGTGTACGGTAGCTATGTGATGTCTTCCTACACCGCATATGATGCGATTAGTTAGGTCATTCATATGATTATGTTGACTATAGTTAAGGGTCATATTGGTAGGTCTAGTTAATCACGAAATGACGGGAAGAATTTGACTAGTATTTATGATATGTTGACTATAGTTAAGGTCATAAGTGCTAGGGTTAAAAACCATATCGGGAGTTTCAAGTGTTGAAATTTGCAATGAGATTGCATACCTTCTATGTGATAGTAGGATCCCGATCCCACAGTGAGCAATAGTTGCTCCTGGGAGAGTTTTGCACTTTACAATTAGCTAACCCATTAGGTGACTAGAAAGGTGTCAACGGGGCTACGCCTCTGAGAAAACGAGGTTTATTTTAATTAGGTTCATGCGAAAGCACGGGGAACCTCCCTCAGAAGTACCGGCACTGGCCTGGCTGAATAGTTAGCGAAGTTGTTGAATGTAATTAATCCTGGCTAATTTTTTCCATTTAAGGTTTGAAGGAAAATTTGATAAACGCAGTGAGAGACATCCGTTAGATATGATAAATAACCAATCTGATCTTTGCAAAAGCTTTCGCTGAGTGTATTCTTTTCTCTCCCTAATGGCAGATAACCATGACTGGACTTAAGCTACTGTTAGTGAAAAATAAGCTTACCGGGCAGAACTATAAAGACTGGTTGAGGAACATTAACATTGCTCTCATTTATGATTAAGTATCATATGTCCTCACTACCTCAGCCCCGCCCAAGCTAGGCCCCAAATCTTCTTTAGCGGATAAGGAGTTCCACAAAACGTAGGATATTGACTGTGCTACTACCAAATGTCTCGCGCTTGCATCGATGGACAATACACATTAAAAGCAGCACGAGCAGATGGATGTTCAATCTATCTTTCTCCATACAAAAGAGTTGTATGGGGAGCATCTTGGACCCTGAGGTACGAAGCATCTCGAAAGCTGTTTCAGATGCGGATGGCTCCTGGCATACCAGTAGGTGATTACATTTTCAAGATGATAGCTCTTATTGAAGAGCTTGAGGACCTCAGATGGACAATGGACAATGAGCAATATACTGATATTGTTCTACAGTTTCTTCCCTCTGCCTTTGCTCCATTCATAGTGAACTTCAACATGGAGAAGTCACTAACCGAACTTCTTAATATATTGAGAAATGCAAAGAGCACGCTTAAGGCGAAGTCTCCCTCTATGCTTATTGGACAATCTTCCTCTTCTGTCCCAAAAGCCAAGGCCAAAGGAAAGAATAAGAAGAAATTCACCAAAACGAAAATAGAATAAAGAAGTCACAAGGAAGAGACAAATCCAAGGATGACAAGTCGGGAAAAGGAGAATGTTTCTATTGCAAGAAGACAGGGCAATGGAAGTAGAATTGTACTGTGTATATTGTTGATCTCAAGAAGAAGAAGTATGGTGATGCTTCTACTTCAGGTATATTTGTAACTGAAAACTGTTTTTCGATAAACTCTGCTTCCTGGGTATTAGATACCGGTTCGGGTTCTTATATCTACAATTTTGTACAGGGCTTGAGAAATACTAGAGTTTGAAGACCGGTGATCACACTCTCCAAGTTGAAAAGAGTTCCAATGTACATACAGTTTCAGTTGGAGAGTATCACTTAGGGTTGCCATCGGTTTGTACATTGGTTTTGAACCCATGTTATTTTGTACCTAACATGCTTTGTAATATATATCCGTTTCTTTGTTAGACAATGAAGGATATCATTTTGTAATGCAGCATAATATTATGAACATTAAACTAAATCAAGAGTTGATTGGTTAAGGTATACTTAATAACGGGATATACGTCCGAAATCAACACACAGTTTCCAACATACATCACAGAAATAAAAGAAAATTTTAAGATATAAATGAAGCTTTTCTTTGGCATTGTAGACTTGGTCATATTAATGAAACAAGAGTGAACAAGCTTCATAAAGATGGATATTTAAATACTTTTGAGTAAAAATCTTACACGACTTGTCAGTCTTGTATCCAAGGGAAAATGACCAAAATACCGTTTACTGGACACGGAGAAAGAGCTACAGAGCTCTTGGGACTTATACATAGTGATGTATGTGGGCCAATGTGTTCACATGTGAGAGGCGGTTTTCTTACTTCATAACTTTTACTGGTGATACCTTGAGATTCGGTCATGTATTTTTAATAAAGCATAAGTCCGAAGCTTTCAAGAAATTCAAAGAGTAAAGACTTGAAGTAGAAAAACAAACTGGAATGAGCATCCAAATACTTCGATCAGATTGAGGTGGAGAATATCTTAGTACAGAATTTTCAAACTTCCTAGAAGAGAATAGGATACTCTCTCAGCTCACTCCCCCTTACACACCACAGCACAACGGTGTGTCAGAGCAGCGGAATCTCACCCTATTGGATATGGTGTGATCCATGATTAGTGATACTGAGTTGCCTCTCTCCTTTTGGGGGCATGCATTGGAGACTGCAGCTTTTTCGTTGAACAATGTTCTAACCAAGACCGTGTCTACCACTCCATATGAAATATGGTATGGGAAAAGATCATCTCTTAAACGAGTTAAGATTTGTGGTTGTCCGGCTTTTGTTAAAATGCAGAATCCAGACAAACTCGAGACACGATCAGTCAAATGTATACTTTTGGGATATCCGAAACATTCGTGTGGGTATCTTTTCTACCATAAGGAGGAATAAAAGGTGTTTGTTTCTCAGTATGCCACATTTTTAGAAAATGAGATTTTTCCGAATGATACCGATGGCAATGTGGTAGATCTAGAAGAGGTTCTAGAGACAGAAGTTACAAATGATGACTTAGTTGGACCGGATGTTGCAACAGAAACATATGAACCTCAGCCACTCCGTAGATCTGGTAGGACGTCTCGCCCGCCAGAGAGATACTACGGTTTTCTCGTTGATGGTGATGGAGAAGATTGCATCATGGATGATGATGACCCTACCAGTTTTCGGCAAGCTATCACGAGTGGTGACTCTGTGAAGTGGCTGGATGCCATGAAATCCGAAATAGAGTCTATGTACACCAACAAAGTATGAACTTTGAATGTTGTACCCTCTGGGGTAAAACCCCTAGGGTGCAAATGGATCTTTAAGAGAAAGATCGGTGTAGATGGTCAGGTGGAGACCTATAAGGCAAGGCTTGTGGCGAAAGGATTTCGACAAAGACCAGGACTGGACTATGACGAAAACTTTTCTCCTATAGCCATGCTTAAATCCATTCGGATCCTACTTGCTATTGCTGGTCACTACAACTATGAAATCTGGCAGATGGACATTAAAACAGCTTTTCTAAATGGTGATTTAGAAGAATGCGTTTATATGGATCCGCCAGAGGGCTTCATTGATAGTGGGAGTAGCGGGAAAGTATGTAGGTTGCTTAAATCCATTTATGGATTAAAGAAGGCATCATGGAGTTGGAACATCTGTTTTGATGATGTTATCAAAGAGTTTGATTTCATCAAAAATCCAGATGAACCTTGTGTTTACAAGATGGTTGTAGGAAGTACTGTCGCATTCCTCGTATTGTATGTGGATGGCATTCTTCTGATAGGAAACGATGTTTCTATGCTACAGTCGGTCAAACTGTTCTTATCACAGAGGTTCTCCATGTTGGGACCTCGGTGATGCCTCGAACATTTTGGGAATGAAGATCTATAGGGATAGATCTAAAAGGTTGTTGGGATTGTCCAAAACCAGGTACATTAACACCATCCTAAAGACGTTTAGTATGTAAGACTCCAAGCGGGGTGCCTCACCCGCTAGTCATGCAATCACTCTCTCTAAGAACTTTTGCCCAAAGACTGATGAAGAGAGAGCTCGCATGAGCATTATATCCTACGCCTCTGCTGTAGGATATATAATGTATGCGATGTTATGTACACGCCCTGATGTAGCTTATGCACTGGGTGTATTAAGCAGGCATCAATCCAACTCTGGGGAGAATCACTGGATAGCTGTGAAGAACATTCTTAAGTACTTGTGAAGAACTAAAGAAATGTTCTTGGTGTATGGTAATAGAGATCTCCAAATTGAGGACTTTACTGATTCGAGCTTCCTGAGTGATAAGGATGACAACAAATCTTTCTCAGGGTTTGTATTTATCCTCAATAGAGGGGAGGTATGTTAGAAGAGTTCCAAACAGGATACCGTTGCAGACTCCACGATGGAAGCTGAGTATATTGCAGCAAATGATGCTGGCAAGGAAGCCGTCTAGATAAGGAAGTTCATCTCAGAGGTAGGAGTAGTTCCAACCATTATTGATCCAATACTATTGTATTGTGATAATAATGGGGCTATGGCGTTGGCCAAAGAGCCCAGATCCCATCAACGATCCATAAACATCCTCTGGCGATATCAACTGATCCGGGAGATAGTTGATCGCCGCGAGATCGGGATTCGGAGAATAGATACAAAAGATAACACCGCGGATCCACTCACCAAGGCCCTCCCTTTGCCGTAGCATGAGCGAGTTTTTGAGATGTTTGGTATGAGATACGCCAATAATTGGCCTTAGTGCAAGTGGGAGATTGTTGGATATATGTATGCCTTAGAGGCCATTATATGATAGTGTATGCACCGGTATGTGTGCATATATATATATAAATATATATATATATTCAGGGGACATTCATGCTAGACATGATAGTATGCTATCTGGTTGTAATTTATCTTGACATGTTCATTTGATCATGCTTTTACTCATTTGGTACATGTTGATAAAGCCCTTAGGATATTTGCTTGACTACTGAGATTATGACGCAGATCATACTAGTGGGACATGTATAGTTTATAAGCATATCCATAAAATGTTCCTAGTCGTGTGTGTATCGAGACGGGTCATCGATATTTCCAGAGTAGACTAGCGTATACGTTACTTGTCCCATATGATGGGCGATAGATGATCCCATATCCATTGGTGTGGTGACACTAAAGATCGTATACGGGTGCTCATTAGGACTGTGTACATTGAACGGACTCGCCGGGAACTCCTATGTGGTATTATATCTATCGTCGTATAGCAGTTCTCAGGTGACGCTGGTACAGGTTAGTTTGTAAACCCTAGATCATCATAGAGTCGTGCGTGTCCTCCCACTGTACTTAGATCTCTACCCTACCACGACTTTACTGAGTCGTGCAAACAGGTGGATATTGGGTACAGTACCGAGGCACATGAAGGAAATGAGCGATAGGAGGGGTTTCGTCATTCCCGGTATTGGGGGTTGATGTTGCGCTATGTACGATTGGCTATAAAAGGAGTCCTGGCCAGGGCTGATGAGATTTACTGATAATTGTTATCAGCAGTTTCTCGATCTGTTATGAGCCATATACCTGCATAACTTATTGGATTAATGGGGTCGATGATACCATCCTTAGACTTGTTATGAAACACATTTGACGAAGAGACCAGACTGCACGGTAAGTGTTGCTAGTTAGCACGACGGGAGTTTTGACAGGTTCGCTTATGTTTCTTTTGATCGCTCAATACCTGGGAGCCGTTATGTACAGCTTGTGCCAGTAACGGTTTGTGGGTATATGATGTGATCACTGCCTACTACTAGCGTATTGACGAGTCTTACAGTCCCACAATGGGGTCTCCTAGCTCAGGCGAAATGATTTGGGGTGCATATGAGATATGCACAGGAGATCGATTAAATGCATCTACTGGATATCGTATATTAATCGGGCATTTACTATTTGACGGGTCGTATATAATTTCACCGGGTTATTAAATCAATTGTTGATTTAATATTAAATCCATTAGCTCATTTATTAAAACATATTTCTTTATGAAGCATGCATGAGTGTATGTATATGTTGATATGGATGCACACATGCAAGCATACATGTGTCATGGTCGATGATACATTAGTGGTGGCAATGCAAGACTTACATTGTTACATATTTGTATATTTTGATTATTTGAGAAGAGCAAAATGGGATTAATACAATGGTTTAATTGCTCATGGTTTTACCCTATTGTTTTGCATAAACTCAAGTCACAAAATATCTAGATATTTTGTATCCATAGTTAAGCATGACATAATTCTTATTCACTTGGGATTATGTTTCATATTATGAATTATAACTTGAGTCAAGTTTAGCCATCTCCTTCTTCTTCCTCCTTCAAGCTCTCTAGGGTTTCAAAAGTGAGAGAAGAAAATAAAAACAAAAGGTTTTTAAGTGAGATCCAAACCCACATCACCAATCTCTACTAGTTTAGCCCATTAGTGTAGGTTGTTTGCTCTACTTCCTCATAGATCTAGTGAAGCTAGGAGCTTGTGCAAAGGGACTTCGTAATGGATCATCGTGGATTCGGAAGAATTCAAACGAACCGGTTCAAACCCTACTCGATCCAAGGAGTCACAAGAGGAGGTCTACAAATGCTGTATTACTTAGCTCTTAGTGTTAGACACTACTTTGTATTTGATACTATATGATGTTACCCTAATTTTCTAGTTCGGTTCATGGTTAGTATTGTTTAGCACCCCCTAAATTTTTATTATAGCATGTGTGATGCAACCTAAACCCTGGGATGGTGCTAGAGAATCCCTACAAAAACATTCGTACTCGATATGTTAGTATGGTATCTGGTTTATCTTCATTATTGATGAAGCCCATAGGATTGTTTCTTGACAACCAGCATTATGATGGCGATCATTTATGTGGGAGCTGGATTGTCCATAAGCTGTAAGTGCACGGCGGCGCCCCGGCCGTCAATCCGACGCCGGAATGCGGAAACGAAACTTTTCTAGAAACTAGAAACCGGCACCACCGTGCACTAAAATCCCGGATCAGGCCATTAACCTAGTCCTAGCTAACTAGAGAAAGGGTAAAATGCTATACCGAGCGATCCGTGTCTTTCGGTCTTCGGCCTCCACTCCGATCTCCTCGCGGAATCTCCGATCTTCATCTCCTCGTCGGAACGGGCACCACATCGCCGGGTTCTTTTACGGGCTCCCACCTCTGGACCGAGGCATCTCGGGCATGAAGTTGGCGAGTCGACGTGCTCAAGAAATGCTGTAGGCTAAGTGTAGTGGCTTTGTCTCATGGGGTATGAAGTTGCCATATTGGAGGTGAAGAAGGAACTTTGGAAATGGAGCTTTTGAACTTTGATACAAAAATAACATGAACATTTTTCTCCACAACAAAAATGAACTCTCTCCCTCACACAAAAGTGGCCGGCCCCTATCCATGGTGGAGGGAAAAATGAATCCATCTTCTTTTTTTAAGAGAAGAGAATGGTATCATATCAAGTAAAAAGCAAATGGATGATAATGAGGAAAAGGAGTCACATCCATTTCTAATCTAATCTAATCTCATTAAAGCAAGCCATCATGAAAGAAGAAAAGCAAAGATAATAGATATATCATAATCACTCATATGCAAATAAACCCTCCACAATTGCTAATTTGCAAATATGCAAATTAGCCCCTCCATCAGATAAATCCGGCCGTGAAGGAACAAAGGAAAACTGGCCGAAACGGAATACAAACTGGCAACTTCAGAAAACCGATCCCGTAATAAATTACAGGAAGACCCCGTGACTGTATATGCATGCCTGCATTTTTATTCCCACTGAATACAAATGCAAAGAGACAAAATCTACACTGTACAATACTAGGATCCGGCTTAAACCAAAGCCCGCTAGTATTATCCATCCGATCATGATCCGTGCAATACCGCACGTATAAGATCGAACCCTGCCATATCTCCATACGGTCTCTACAGCGTTTCGCCCGAAACTTGAGAAAACGGTCTGTGGGGGACTCTAAAGACTCGTCAATACTTTGGTTGTGGATTTAACCACTAGCATGTCAGAGGTATTAGCCATACGTAACGGGCTACCAGGTATTGACTAAAAGGGACGTCGATGAGAGAACTCATCCTGACATCTTACTGAGCCTGTCAGTGACAATATCCGTACAGTCCGGTCCGTTCGTCTATGAGCATCGCATGGCGGGCCTAGGGGGTTGGTAAAAGTTAGACCCCCAATAGCGGTACAAGTCGTGTCGGAGTGTAGCCCAGAACACCCTGAGATACTACTGGAATACCTGCCAGTAAATCTCCTACCTTGGCCAAGGACTTCGTGTAATGGCTCTCCTAGACACAGCGCGACCTCACCCCCAATACCGGGAGAGACGAACCCCTGAAGATCTGCTCACTGCCTCCATGTGGCTCGGGACTGTACCCAACTAAAACCTGTTTGCACGCCTCCTTTGAGCGTGGTAGGGTAGTAATCAAAGCACAGTGGGAACTCACACGAGACAAATGACGATCTCAGGTCGATGAACTAACCTGTACACATGTCACCAGGGAACTGCTATCTGATGTCTGGTATAAGACCAACTAGCATGTTCCCGGCGAGTCCTGTCCGGTGTACTCATAACCCAATGAGCAACTGTATACATCTTAGGTGAACCAACTGACACCAGTTGCTTATGAGACCGGCCATCGCCCCTCGTCGGGGTCTCGACTGTATACACAAGTCTACTCTGGAGTATCGATGCCCCGTCTCAAAACTCCGACGACTAGGGACCTTTTAAGGATTTGCTTATAGACCCCAGCTCCCACGTATATGATCGCCCTCATACTCCTGGCAGTCAAGCAAGAATCCTAGGGGCTCTATCAACGTGTAATAGTGACCTGTAAGGTCACCTAAAGCAGTACACGGTGATAAAGATAAACCAGATAGCATATTATCATCTTGAGTAAGACTGTCCTACCGGCATAGGTCCTCCCTCAATCATTGCAATCACGCGCCTGTGATCCAATAATTGACTCTGAGGGCACTATATCCAACAATCTCCCACTTGCACTCAAGGCTAATTATTGCGATGTCGCATACTCATAGCCCGTGTGATACCGAACACCCAACTCCTCTACTAGTCAGTCTCACAAAACCCGTTTGCGAAACTATTGCGTTCAAGGAATAGCCTCAGTGAGTAGATCCGCTTTGATGTTTCTTTCTATGTCTCTCTTTATCTCAAGTTCGCGGAGAAAGCCATCTCCCGAAATGAGCAATACCTGTCTTAGAGTATGTTTGGATGTCTGATGGGACCTAGTTCATAAGTGAACTCCAAATCCAAACTTCTTAGACTGTATCGTCAACTGAACTTAATTAGTATCCTGCGCCATGCCTCCCTCAGTATCCGCTTGGACCACCTGTCCAAAATACTGCCCCTCGTCAGAGGGAGAACTATAACTCTGACAGTCACTCTGTCATCCAGGTCACCTTGGAAGCCTGGAATGATAACCGTCACCTGAATGAGGCTGACGTTATCATATCCCTAGAACATCCTCTTTTGTTCTAAAACTGCTTCCGAATGATTCTCCAAGACTGGATTAATATCCTATCTGGAGAAACCACTGTGTGACAACCAAAGTATAACCGATCGTAGTATAGGAATTTCACTTCCTACTCTGTGTATGTCATCAAAATACCAGGACATCACACTCTACTACCTTCTTAACAGATCCATCCCCTATTCTGATGAAGTCAAACTTATGACTGTCACATCAGAAATAGATGATCTATCTCCACTATATCTCTTAAGTCTATAAATAGACATAATCCACTTGTCCACTAGGCTTCCGCTGCTCCCACTGACTACGACAACCCTCTGGCAGAGTTATATAGACGTACACTTCTAAAGCTAGTTCAGAACGACGCTATACTCATCCTCCTGCCGGGTCTTACAGCCTGGAACAACAGGTATGGCAAGTATGGGTATACAAGAACCTCCCTGTCACCGTCCTTGAGGCTACCGGAGTACCTCTCGGGTGCTTGAGGTTACCCACCATATCTGCGGAGTGGCTAATGGAATGTCAAACCAGATTGAATCTTTAGGTTCTTATCAAATCATCAGTAATCGTTTGCGGTTCTGGAATCACGTCCAGTTCTACCATACTCCCACTACTGTTTTCTGAAAAATCCATTTTTTTTAAAACTGTGGCGAGTCAAGAACAATATCACTATTGATCTTCCAGATGGTAGAAAGTCAACCCTCGTCATAGCCTGGGTCAACCCACAAACAGCCTTTACAGAAACGTGCCTTGAGTTATCCAGAGTCTGGTTTTAAGCATAAGCCGGAAAACTCCCCATACCTTAACATCGTCAAGATACGAACTGTTCTATATCCAATATAGAAACAGAGGCACTGATTTAATTTAACCAGATTCAAATCATGCAGCTATCTCCAGTGCATGTCAACTAAATGGAGAGAGGCAGATCAGCATTACTCAGCTTAGGAGTACTTCCAATTATGAGTAACCTGAAAGAGAAACAAGTTCTCTTAATCATTACTATCATCTGAATACCATACACAAGTATCTACATCTTCGATCACCTTGAAGAATCCCGATACTTGCAACATCTGGTTCTCTACTTTACTCTTATACCTATAACTTCTCAAAACTTGGACCTTGTATTTCTACGAAACACATGTCTAAGAACTAGAGAAGTCACAAGTAAACAGAATATAGTGCGAGAACCAACCCCTCTGTCTTAATGGACACTGGACAACATACAATACTATGTATAAGTCCCTTGAGTTTAGTGACTCATTCACTGTGTGTCGTAGGTTGAAAACGGTACTTATGGTTAAGAAGAATTACACCGCTATTCAATGCTCCATACCTAACCATCCATTGATATAGGTAAATGTCATAGACATAATTTCAAAAAGGTATATCTCACTCTATAAAAATAGACGTACAGATATAACAATTTAAAATTGGTGCATTATAACGGATATTCAAAACCAAATATTTGCCGTCCGGCAAACAGCCCAGGCGATTTCCTCAAATATCATCAATTACAACGAATTCCGATATAATAAGGATGATCACCTAATTCCCAATAACTTACTCCCACTCATGATCTGTAAAACCATACAGATGTGAGAATCAAACCTGGTAAATACATACCCTGGAGTAAGTGTCTAATTGGGAAATCAGTTTTCTTTTAACAGTATACAGTGAAACAGAAACATTGAAATGTTTCGTAGGGGTATCCTGGTATTCCTAGTAATGCCTCTTCCAATGTCCAGATTCACAACTGTAACCGTATATTTCTTTGCCACCTCTCCAAATCCCTTTATATGTCTTTTAGTCATTACCTTCTGCACACCCCTTTAGGCCAAATGGTTTTCTTCATTCCCTACCTTTCGGCACCAGCCTATGGTTTGGAAGAAGACTATCCAATAAGCATAATGGGTGTACTGTCCTAATCCTAGGAGCACTCGCAATGCGAGAGAAGGTGAAGATAAAAGACAACCGAATAAACCTTACTCCTATTTCTCCTGAACCAGAATCCATCCCCGAACTGGAACAAGTTCCTTTCGAGTTCGTATATAACCATACGATGGAGTATCCAATAAACTGTGGATCTTCGTAGTGATACGGAGTGTCCTGGAGAAATACAAAGGTGAAGTGGGGGTGGTAATGAAATACTTGGTTTGGTCGTGAATAGCAGTCGCAATTTACTTTGCCCTCCTTCTAATCCCTTTCTTTGTCTTAACTTAATACCTTCTGTACACCGTTTAGGCTAATTGGTTTTCTTCATTCCCTACTGGCCGGCACCTGCCTTTGATTTGGAAGAAGACTATCCAATTTGCGTAATAGGTGTACTGTCCTAATCCAAGGAGCACTCACAACCTGAGAGAAGGTAAAAGGAAAAGACAACTGAATAGTCCTATTCGTTTTCTCCAGAACCAGAAACCATCCTCGAATAAATTCCTTCGAGTTCGTATATAACCATACGATGGTTTTATCCAATGGAAGTGGACGTTCGTAGTAATACGGGGTGTCCTGGAGAAAAGGGTAAAAGTAGGAGTGGCAATGAGGTTTGCAACTCTGACAATCCAAAAGCCAGTGTTTAAGAAAGTTCAGTTAATTTGGTCACTGAGTCATAGTCAAGGGTTGGGCCATGGTCGCTACAAAAGAGAGAGCGAAAAGAAACACTCTGTAAGGTTAGTATAGCACCCTATGAAGTGTTTTGAAGCATCACATGACCCAAAGTTATAATTTTTAAGGTGCTAAACTAACATGCAAAGGGATCGATCCTAGAAAATTAGGGTTATGAAACTTTAAGCTAGTAAAGATAAGGGTTTGAAGGCTACAACCTTTGTAGCTCCCCTTTGTTGGACTCCTTGGTGTCTTGGGTGTTGAATCGAGGTCCTCTTGAAGTTCCCTTGCGTCCACGACGATCCACCACGGAGCACTCCGTCCAAGCTCGCTACTTTGGAAAACCGAAGGAAACACTCTAATCATGTCGGCTAGACTTGAGTAGAATGATGTTGTGGTTTGGAATCTCACTTCAAAAACCTTTCTTTAGTTGTATTTAGCTCACTAGAAAAGACTAGAGAGGAAGAGATGAAGGAGGATGAAGATGGTGGCTAAAATGAACAAGAGGTGTAAAAGATAACCTTGAGTTAAGAAGAAAAAAGAAATATATATCACTATATATATTTATTTCCTTCTTAACTTCAACCATGATTAAATCATAGATAGTTAATTTAACTTGGGTTTTAAATGATAAAGAGAAGGATAACCCTTGGTTAGTGGTAGTTGAGATAGGTTAGGTTAGAAGAAGAATGTAGAAGCAAGAATGTTTATCCTTTCCTTTTTCATTTTACTTTAAAACCAAAATTAAATAATAATCTATTATTTAATCTATGGTGTGAGTCTTATATTGCCACCATTTCCATATGCAATCAACCATGATGGATGGGTGTATGTATGTATACATGTATGCACATCTACATGTACATGAAACTAGAAAAGAAGAAAGAAACACATGCATGCATGCATACATCCATCAAACCCTAGAAAGGTTTCAAGTGAGAATACTAATGGTTAGATGATAAATAAACACTTAATTTATCAATCCGGTCATATCTCATATGACCCCACCAAAAGCAGTTCACCCGATCAATGTTCGGTATCATATACGCACGTTTCAATCGGGTGCATGCGCATATCGCATACTTGCACCACAACGTTTCACCTGGACTAGGTAACTCCTTTGTGGGACTCTAAGACTCGTCAATACGCCGGCAGAGGGTAATGATCATATCAAGTACCCTCAAGCTACAAGCGGTCAGCTAAACGTAACGGCCACCCGGGTATTGAGCGATCAGAAGACAACAAGCGAACCTGCTACAACTCCCGTCGAGCCATCCGGCAACACTACCGTACAGTCCGGTCTCTTCGTCAGATATGCTGCATATCGAGCCTAGGGATGGTCACGTCGACCCCAATAACTCAATAAGTCGTGTCGGTGAATGGTCTATAACAGATCGAGAAACTACCGATAACACTTATCAGCAAATCTCAGCAGCCCTGGCCAGGGACTTGCTGTTATAACCAGTCGGGCACAGCACAGCATCAACTCCCAATACCGGGAGAGACGAAACCCCTCCTATCGCTCATCGTCTTCGTGTGTCTCGGGACTGTACCCAACGGCCACCTGTCTGCACGACTCAGTAAAGCCGTGGTAGGGTGGCAATCAAAGTACAGTGGGAGAACACACAAGACTCCATGACGATCTCGGGTCTACAGACTAACCTGTACCAGTGTCACCTGAGAACTGCTATCCGACGATAGATATAATTCCATATAGGAGTTCTCGGTGAGTCCGTCCAGTGTACCCAGTCACCACTGAGCACCCGTATATGATCTTGATGTCAAACATTGATGAATGTGGGAACATCCATCGCCCATCGTATGGGTCTAGTATCATATACGCTAGTCTACTCTGGTATATCAATGCTCCGTCTCGATATACCTACGACTAGGGGCGTTCCAGGATATGCTTATAGACTACAGATGTCCCACTAGTATGATCTCCATCATAATCAGAGTAGTCAAGCCGATATCCTCAGGGCTTTATCAGCATGTATAAATGAATAAAAGCATGATCAAATCAACATGTCAGATAAAGAAGAACCAGATAGCATACTATCATGTCGAGCAAGAATGCAAACTGAATATATATACATGTATAGATACATCCACTGTCACATAATGGCCTCTAGGGCATACATATATCCAACAATCTCCCACTTGCACTAAGGCCAGTTATTGGCGTATCTCATACCCAACATCTCAAAATGTCGCTCATGATGTGGCTGAGGGAGGGCCTTGGTGAGTGGATCCGCGGCGTTGTTCTTTGTATCTACTCTCTTAATCTCGATCTCGTGGCGATCTACAATCTACCGGATCAAATGAAAGCGCCTCAGGATATGTCTGGACCGCTGATGGGATCTGGGCTCCTTGGCTAACGCCATCGCCCCATTATTGTCACAATACAATGGTATTGGATCAATAATGGTTGGAACTACTCCTAGCTCCGAGACGAACTTCTTCATCCAGACGGCTTCCTTGGCGGCATCATTTGCAGCAATGTACTCAGCTTCCATCGTAGAGTCTGCAACGGTATCTTGTTTGGAACTCTTCCAACTTACCGCCCCTCCATTGAGGGTAAATACAAACCCTGAGATAGATTTGCTGTCATCCTTATCGCTCTAGAAGCTCGAATCGGTAAAGGCCTCCATTTGGAGATCTGTATTACCATACACCAAGAACAATTCTTTAGTCCTTCGTAAGTACTTAAGAATGTTCTTCACATCTGTCCAGTGGTTCTCCCCTGGGTTGGATTGATACCTGCTTACTACACTAAGTGCATAAGCTACATCTGGGCGTGTACATAACATCGCATACATTATAGATCCTACTGCCGAAGCATAAGGTATAATGCTCATGCGAGCTCTCTCTTCATCGGTCTTTGGACAAGAATCCTTGGAGAGAGTGACTCCATGGCAAGCGGGTAAGGCACCCCGCTTGGAGTCTTCCATACTAAACCTCTTTAGGATGGTGTTGATGTACCTGGTTTGGGACAGTCCCAATAACTTTTTGGATCTATCCCTATAGATCCGTATGCCCAGGATGTATGTGGCATCACCCAGGTCCTTCATGGAGAACCTTAGTGATAAGAATGATTTGACCGACTGTAGCATAGGAATATCATTTCCTATCAGAAGAATATCATCCACGTACAATACGAGGAATGTGACAGCTCTTCCTACAGCCTTCTTATAAACACAAGGTTCATCTGGATTTTTGATGAAATCAAACTCTTTGATAACATCATCGAAACAGATGTTCCAACTCCGAGATGCCTGCTTTAACCCATATATGGATTTAAGCAGTCTACATGCTTTTTCGCTGCTCCCACTGTCAATGAAGCCCTCTGGCTGATCCATATAAACGCATTCTTCTAAATCTCCATTT
The DNA here is from genome assembly GCA_030015575.1 of Agapanthus africanus. NCBI lineage: Eukaryota > Viridiplantae > Streptophyta > Magnoliopsida > Asparagales > Amaryllidaceae > Agapanthus > Agapanthus africanus. Next base: position 315,918,265 of record CM057346.1, on the reverse strand, counting down.
AGAAATGTTGTTTTAACGTCCATCTGCCAGATTTCATAGTCGTAGTGAGCAGCAATAGCAAGTAGGATCCGAATGGATTTAAGCATGGCTACGGGCGAAAAAGTTTCGTCATAGTCCAAACCTAGTCTTTGACGAAAACCTTTCGCTACAAGTCTTGCCTTATACGTCTCTACCTGCCCATCTACACCAATCTTTCTTTTAAAGATCCATTTGCACCCTACAGGTTTTACCCCATGGGGTACAACGTCCAAAGTCCATACTTTGTTGGTGTACATAGACTCCATTTCGGATCTCATGGCATCCAGCCACTTCACAGAGTCACCACTCGTGATAGCTTGCTGAAAACTGGTAGGATCATCATCATCCATGATGCAATCTTCTCTATCACCATCAATGAGGAAACCATAGTACCTCTCCGGTGGGAGAGAAGTCCTACCAGACCTACGGAGTGGCCGGGGTTCTTCAGTTTCTGCTGCAACAGCCGGTTCAACCAAATCGTCATTTATAGTTTGTGTCTCTAGAACCTCTTCTAGATCTACCACCTTGCCATCATCTTTGTCTGTGAAAAACTCTTTTTCTAAGAATGTGGCATGTTGAGAAACGAACACTTTTTGTTCCTCTTTGTGGTAGAATAGATATCCATAAGAATTCTTTGGATATCCCACAAAGTTACACATGACCGACCGTGTCTCGAGTGTGTCCGGATTCTGCTTTTTAACATAGGCCGGGCAACCCCAAATCTTAATTCTCTTAAGAGATGGTCTCTTCCCATTCCATATCTCATATGGCATGGTAGACACGGCTTTGGTTGGAACCCTGTTTAGCAGATAAGTTGCAGTCTCCAATGCATGCCCCCAAAACGAGACTGGTAACTCAGCGTCACTCATCATGGACCGGACCATATCTAATAGGGTCCTATTCCGTCGTTCTGACACACCGTTGTGCTGTGGTGTGTAAGGAGGAGTGAGCTGAGAGAGAATCCCATTCTCTTTTAGGAAGTTTGCAAATTCTGTACTGAGATACTCTCCACCTCGATCTGATCGAAGCATCTTAATACTCAAGCCGGTTTGTTTTTCTACTTCTTGTTTATATTCAATGAATTTCTCAAAAGCGTCGGACTTGTGCTTTAATAAAAACACATGACCGAATCTTGAGAAATCGTCGGTGAATGTAATGAAGTATGAAAAACCGCCTCTAGCCTGTGTAGACATTGGCCCACATACATCACTATGTATGAGGCCAAGGAGCTGAGTAGCTCTTTCTCCGTGTCCGGTAAACGGAGTTTTTGTCATTTTACCCTTGATACAAGACTGGCAAGTCGCATAAGATTTATATTCAAAAGAGTTTAAATATCCATCTTTATGTAACTTGTTTAGTTTTGTTTCGTTAATATGACCAAGTCTACAATACCAAAGAAAAGCTTCATTTAATTCTGAAAGTTTTCTTTTATTAGTGTGTTGTATACTGAAAACTGTGTGTTGATTTAGGACATATATTCCATTATTAAGCGTACCATACCCAACCAACATTTGATTTAGGTGAATGTTCATAACATTGTTCTGCAACACAAAATTATACCCTTCATTGTCCAACAAAGAAACGGATATTATATTACATAGCATACTTGGTACAAAATAACATGGATTCAAAATCAAAATACATCCAGATGGCAACCCCAAGTGATACTCTCCCACTGCGACTGTATGTACATTGGAACCATTTCCAACGCGGAGAGTATGGTTACCTGTCCTCAAAACCTTGCTATTTCTCAGCCCCTGCATAGAATTGCAAATGTGAGAACCTGAACCGGTATCCAATACCCAGGAAGCAGAGTTTATAGAAAAACAATTTTCAGTCACAAACGCACCTGAAGCAGAAGCATCACCATGCTTCTTCTTGAGACTTAAGTACTCCGTGCAATTGCGCTTCCAATGTCCTGTCTTGTGGCAATGAAAACATTCGCCTTTCCCCGAGTCTCCAGCCTTGGACTTTCCCTTTCCCTTCACCTTTTTAACTCCGCCCTTAGGATTAGTGGGTTTCTTCTTTTTCTTTCCCTTGGCCTTGGCTTTCGAGCGAGAAGAGGAAGACTGTTCAATAGTCATAACGGGAGTTTTTGCTAACTTCATAGTGCTTTTTGCACTCCTTAACATATTAAGGAGTTCAGGGAGGTCCTTCTCCATGCCATGCATGTTGAAGTTCACTATGAACTGAGCAAAGGTAGAGGGGAGGGACTGCAGAATAATATCTATATATTGTTCATTGTCCATTGTCCATCCAAGGTCCTCAAGCTCTTCTATAAGAGCTATCATCTTCAGAACATGGTCTCCTACTGGTATGCCAGGGGCCATTCGCATCTGAAACAATTTCTTTGATGCTTCGTATCGTAATACGCGGGATTGCTCCCCATACAACTCCTTTGTATGGAGCAATATACCGTGAATGTCCATGTCCTCGTGCTGCTTTTGATGTGTGTTATCCATCGATGCAAGCGCGAGGCATGTGGCCGTGGCACAGTCAGCGTCCCATGTCTTGCGGACTTCAATGTCCGCAACTGAGGATTTTGGACCAGGGACGGGCGGGGCTGAAGCCGTGAGGACATATGATACTTTATCATAAGTCAAAGCGATCTTCAGATTCCTCAGCCAGTCTTTATAGTTGGTCCCATTCAGTTTGTTTTTATCTAGTAGAAGCTTAAGTCCAGTCATTGGTATCTGCCATTAAGAGAGAGAAAAGAATACACTCAGCGAAAGCTCTTGCATAGATTAGATTGGTTTATTATCTTGTCTAATCGATGTTTCCCACTGCTTTTATCGAGTTTTTCTTTCAAACCTTAAAAAGAAAAACTAGCCAGGATTAATTACAGTCTACAACTTCGCTAACTGTTCAGCCAGGCCAGTGTCGGTACTTGAGGGAGGTTCCCCGTGCTTTCGCACGGACCTAATTAGAGTAAACCTCGTTTTCCCAGAGGCGGAGCCCCGTTAACACCTTTCTAGACACCTAATGAGTTAGCTAATTGTAAACTGTAAAACTCTCCTAGGAGCAACTATTGCCTACAGTGGGATCGGGATCCAACCATCATATGGAAGGTATGCAATCTCATTGCAAATTTCAACTATTGAAATTCCCGATGTGGTTTTTACCCCTAATACCCGTGACCTTGGCTAAGGTCAACAAATCACGAGCACTAGTCAAGCTCAACCCGTCATTTCTTGATTAATTTAGACCCGTTCACATGACCCTTGGCTAAGGTCAACAAAGTCATATGCCCGTCCTAATTAATCTGCATCATATGCGTTTGTAGGAAGACATCACTTAGCTACCGTACACTACGTCTTGGCTAAGGTCAACAAACATAGCACGAATACTAAGTACTCTACTTCCTAAAATGACGGAGGGTTGCGAATGATTTTTAAGAAAATCTTTAACGCTTTGAACTTGATATCGTTGTAGAATCAAATGGTTTTCAAAAGGAGTGGCTTAAGCTCCGCAGTTTTGAAATATAGCTTTTTCATAAATAGCCGAGTGGTTTTCAAATCCGATTCTACAACATCATTTTAGGTTTATTTTCTTTACATTAATCACATTAATGTAATCCCATCATTTAAGTCCTTAAGCCAATCACAGAAAAGAAACGAAAATAACACGTACGCTTATGCCATCCGCATTCGCCGCAATGTTCCGTTATGCACCGTTAGGTTACTTAACTAACGGCATACCGGGACGGGACTAGCGCGGGTGTAAAACATAAGCAACGTCTACTATATATCATATATATAATATGTCATTCGTCTCAGATATCACAGAACACAGGCAACAGAAACATAGATATAACGTGGGATATCCTAGGACGTCCGTATTTAGTATTTAGCCAGAATAGAAAATACGGATTCCACAGTCGCGATGAATAGCCAAGCCCACACCCTGGACCCCTACGAGAGCGGCAAGTGACCCTACAAATTCTGGAGTTTAGGAGACCCGGTCTCGACTTCTCGAGATGGCCTCCCACTAAACCCCAGAACCCGGTCACCTGTGCTCCCCTCCTTGGGTCCATCCTAATGCGGAAAAGTAAATAATATACAACACTGGTGACACAACCGCAACCTGGAAGTGCCCCAAATAAAAGAATATTACATTTGAATTTACATGAATGAAAATATAAAACTCTCATCTCACAAAAACCCCCCGGCTATTCGATCGCGACAATCCTGCACATCATATCTCAGCAACACATAATATCACATATCATCAACGTAAGTAAGTATGCGTACCCCGATTGTCGTTGATGTATAGCAACGAAACCGGCGATATCTAACATACTACACTTACGGTCACAGAAAAGAAAGTGTAAAACTACAATATTTGGAATCCAGATTCTCTTTAGACATCATAAATGCGAAATATCATATATTTCGTATTTCATGCCTACACTATATGAATTCCACATATTGTATCACATTCCAGATAAACAGACAGTATTAAAGTTTTCGAACGAACGATCAAGCACCCAAGATTCACTAAAGCTCAACACTTGAGCAGGGTTCAAAAATCCGGAGTGTGACACAGTAGTAGCGGTCCAGCCGTAGAAGGGTCAAGCCAACGCCTCACATGTGGCACGCCGTACTGCCCCAAACCCTAAGGTTCAAAAGGCAGTTCGAGACGGTCACATAATCGAGTTAAGGTTTGTTGTCTTCTAGAGGGACTACCGCAAAAAGACTTGCACGTATCTCCAAAATATTTAAACCCCGTGAATAGTGAGTAAATGATACTCGTTCAAACACTTCAATACTTTCTAATTTACCCGGAAAAGCTACGAAATAAAAATCCCGATCAAAATGACGAGTTCAAAACCATCTCCAGAATTTTTCAAAACCAAATACAGATTAAAAATATCCAAAAATTTATACAAGCAGATTCATGAATTACTGTACAAAAAGTATTCATCAATACATATATACGGTCGCGGAACCGCGGCCTAAGCAAGCTTAGGCCGCGTTTCCGCGGCTAGAATCACTGTTCACTGGAAAAATTTTGTACCGTAACTCTTATTTTTTCCTGCTGTATTTTTTACATATTTTTAATGCTGCAAATTATCAAATTTTAGAAAATTTTCAGAGAGCACCCAAAAATACCGTATTTTTGTCCGATCGGGGTTTTCACTTCGTAAAAACGTCGCCTAATGTTCTAGGTCGGCTCTGATACCAATGTAAGGTTAGTATAGCACCCTATGAAGTGTTTTGAAGCATCACATGACCCAAAGTTATAATTTTTAAGGTGCTAAACTAACATGCAAAGGGATCGATCCTAGAAAATTAGGGTTATGAAACTTTAAGCTAGTAAAGATAAGGGTTTGAAGGCTACAACCTTTGTAGCTCCCCTTTGTTGGACTCCTTGGTGTCTTGGGTGTTGAATCGAGGTCCTCTTGAAGTTCCCTTGCGTCCACGACGATCCACCACGGAGCACTCCGTCCAAACGCGCTACTTTGGAAAACCGAAGGAAACACTCTAATCAAGTCGGCTAGACTTGAGTATAATGATGTTGTGGTTTGGAATCTCACTTCAAAAACCTTTCTTTAGTTGTATTTAGCTCACTAGAAAAGACTAGAGAGGAAGAGATGAAGGAGGATGAAGATGGTGGCTAAAATGAACAAGAGGTGTAAAAGATAACCTTGAGTTAAGAAGAAAAAAGAAATATATATCACTATATATATTTATTTCCTTCTTAACTTCAACCATGATTAAATCATAGATAGTTAATTTAACTTGGGTTTTAAATGATAAAGAGAAGGATAACCCTTGGTTAGTGGTAGTTGAGATAGGTTAGGTTAGAAGAAGAATGTAGAAGCAAGAATGTTTATCCTTTCCTTTTTCATTTTATTTTAAAACCAAAATTAAATAATAATCTATTATTTAATCTATGGTGTGAGTCTTATATTGCCACCATTTCCATATGCAATCAACCATGATGGATGGGTGTATGTATGTATACATGTATGCACATCTACATGTGCATGAAATTAGAAAAGAAGAAAGAAACACATGCATGCATGCATACATCCATCAAACCCTAGAAAGGTTTCAAGTGAGAATACTAATGGTTAGATGATAAATCAACACTTAATTTATCAATCCGGTCATATCTCATATGACCCCACCAAAAGCAGTTCACCCGATCAATGTTCGGTATCATATACGCACATTTCAATCGGGTGCATGCGCATATCGCATACGCGCACCACAACGTTTCGCCTGGACTGGGTAACTCCTTTGTGGGACTCTAAGACTCGTCAATACGCCGGCAGAGGGTAATGATCATATCAAGTACCCTCAAGCCGCAAGCGGTCAGCTAAACGTAACGGCCACCCGGGTATTGAGCGATCAGAAGACAACAAGCGAACCTGCTACAACTCCCGTCGAGCCATCCGGCAACACTACCGTACAGTCCGGTCTCTTCGTCAGATATGCTGCATATCGAGCCTAGGGATGGGCACGTCGACCCCAATAACTCAATAAGTCATGTCGGTGAATGGTCTATAACAGATCGAGAAACTACCGATAACACTTATCAGCAAATCTCAGCAGCCCTAGCCAGGGACTTGCTGTTATAACCAGTCGGGCACAGCACAGCATCAACTCCCAATACCGGGAGAGGCGAAACCCCTCCTATCGCTCATCGTCTTCGTGTGTCTCGGGACTGTACCCAACGGCCACCTGTTTGCAGGACTCAGTAAAGCCGTGGTAGGGTGGCAATCAAAGTACAGTGGGAGAACACACAAGACTCCATGACGATCTCGGGTCTACAGACTAACCTGTACCAGTGTCACCTGAGAACTGCTATCCGACGATAGATATAATTCCATATAGGAGTTCTCGGTGAGTCCGTCCAGTGTACCCAGTCACCACTGAGCACCCGTATATGATCTTGATGTCAAACATCGATGAATGTGGGAACATCCATCGCCCATCGTATGGGTCTAGTATCATATATGCTAGTCTACTCTGGTATATCAATGCCCCGTCTCGATATACCTACGACTAGGGACGTTCCAGGATATGCTTATAGACTATAGATGTCCCACTAGTATGATCTCCATCATAATCAGAGTAGTCAAGCCGATATCCTCAGGGCTTTATCAGCATGTATAAATGAATAAAAGCATGATCAAATCAACATGTCAGATAAAGAAGAACCAGATTGCATACTATCATGTTGAGCAAGAATGCAAACTGAATATATATACATGTATAGATACATCCACTATCACATAATGGCCTCTAGAGCATACATATATCCAACACACTCAGCATGCACTCTAACCTAGATCAGAATGGTTATCAATTTATCTAATCAGGAAACTTCCTACTGTACCGTCAAATTCTTCTCCAAACCAGAAAGAAGAATTAGTCGGGATCACCCGAGGAGTAAACCAACTCATCAGTGGAAATCCGCTCACGTTATCACACTCCAGAAGGTATGCGCATATCTGGCAAGTTTCAGTTTCTTTAGAAACTCCCGATGTGATTTTTACCCCATGCTCTTATGACCTTGACTTTGGCCAACAAATCATAAGTCACATGTCAAGTTCTACCCGTCATTATCCAGGTTAATTTGAACCCACCCGTACAAGCCCTTGACTTTGGCCAACAACGCTATACGACTGTCCCAAACCAATGCATCTATCTATGCTGCATATGAATATCCAATAGCTACTAAACACTGTGCCTTGACTTTGGCCAACAAACACAACTTGAATACTATTGACTATCCATATGAAATGACGGAGGGCTACGAATGGTTTTTGGCAAAAAACCTTTAACGTAATGAACTTGATATAGTTGAAGGAACCGAATAGCTTTATAAAAATATAGTGACGAAAACCTTTGCTAAAGAGGTCACTCCCGATAAAGGGATCTCGGCTCTTTCCCCGTGGAATGAGGTGCAGGATAATCCAACTGAATACCACGATGCAAAGGAAAAGTAATCGACTATAGTGAAGTTATTGCCCTGACGCAAACTTCTGTCTAAGGGGTCACTCCCGGTGAAGGGATCTCGGCCCTTGCCTCGTCGACTGAGGTGCTGGATATTCATAACCGAATACCACTGTGCTAAACAAAAGAGAACGCCCTTGCAATAACAGCTTTTCGAAAAATTATTCCAACAACATCAGAATAGGTTTGTTTATCTTGCATTGATCCGAATCAACGCAGTCCCATCAATTGATCACACCACAAAGAACGAAAATAATGATGTACGTATATGCCATCCGCATTCGCCACTCGGTCCCGTCATCACCCGTTAGGTTACTTAACTAACGATAGAGCGGAGACTGGACTAGCGCGGATGCAAAACATATACAACATCTACTATTATATATATCAATATATAATATTCGCTCAAGGCGTGATAAAATTCAACATCACAGAAATGTAATAAGCATCAAAGATCAATACAGATATCTTGGATCCCCGGGTTTCATAGAGCCGCTACTGAAACCCGACGTTCCCGTGGTCGTATGGATAGCCTGTGCAATGAAATCCTAGACCCCTACGGGCGCGGCAAGTTACCCGCCAAAACCTGAAGCGAGGCAGCCCCCTTCAACAACGTGAATGGACCACCCAGTACTTCATGGAATCCGGTAACTTGGGCACCCCTCCTTGGATCAACCTGTACCCCCTACGAGTGCGGCGAATAGCCCGCCAATTCTAGAGTAAATCCCCTTCCGTCTCAATGCCATGAGATGCGGGCCCATTGCCCTCTAGAACCCGGCTACCCGTGCACCCCTCCGCGGCGTAATCCTAGTACAGAAAGTAAAATATATATCAACGGGTACATCGACCTCAGCCTGGTCGTGCCCCAAAAGAATAATATACAAACAGGCAGTGACGGCAGTCCACATGTCGGATGCTCGCCCCGCAATATCAAATGTACATAATAAACCAAACTGTACTAACATTGCATCCAGGCTATCCCCCACGACCAATCCGCAACATCACACTACAACACAGAACATCAACGTGAATGTCACGTTCGCAAATCCGTCTAAAAGGGCTATAGCTGGTAGACAGGATTTACCGATCAAGTGACATTCACGGTCGCGGATATAATGTAAATACTGTGAACTAACATGTTTAAAATTTTCGATCGATCAAATTTACCGAAGTGGGCCCCAAGCACAACTGTAGCACTCAAAGAAAATCTGGGCCCAAAAAGAATATTCCAAAACCCCATTTCACAGTCTAAGACCCACTGAAAAAAATTGGTGCAACAAGGACTCATTATGGCCGCGGAACCGCGGCCAATGCATGGGTTTGGCCGCGGTTCTGCAGTGGAACAGTGAAGTCAAGCCACCAAATTTTTGCAGAAGTTTTAGAAAACCGTGCACGTATTTCTGCAATGTACAAAATATTTTTTCGAGCCAAAAACAAATCGACAGAAAACTGATGCACTTGAAATCGGGTTTTCGAAAAATCCGTTCGATCGAACTTGTAAACACGTTAGAGCAAGCTAGACTAGGTTAATGGCGTGGCTCAGATACCAGTGTAAGTGCACGGTGGCGCCCCAGCCGTCAATCCGACGCCGGAATGCGGAAATAAAACTTTTCTAGAAACTAGAAACCGGCACCACCGCGCACTAAAATCCCGGATCGGGCCACTAACTTACTCCTAGCTAACTAGAGAACGGGTAGAATGCTATACCGAGCGATCCGTGTCCTTCGGTCTTCGGCCTCCACTCGGATCTCCTCGCGGAATCTCCGGTCTTCATCTCCTCGTCGGAACGGGCACCACATCGCTGGGTTCTTTTACGGGCTGCCACCTCTGGACCGAGGCAACTCAGGCATGAAGTTGGCGAGTCGACGTGCTCAAGAAATGCTGTAGGCTAAGTGTAGTAGCTTTGTCTCATGGGGTATGAAGTTGCCATATTGGAGGTGAAGAAGGAAGTTTGAAAATGGAGCTTTTGAACTTTGATACAAAAATGAGATGAACATTGTTCTCCACAACAAAAATGAACTCTCTCCCTCACACAAAAGTGGTCGTCGCCTATCCATGGTGGAGGGAAAAATGAATCCATCATCTTTTTTTAAGAGAAGAGAATGGTATCATATCAAGTAAAAAGCAAATGGATGATAATGAGGAAAAGGAGTCACATCCATTTCTAATCTAATCAAATCTCATTAAAGCAAGCCATCATGAAAGAAGAAAAGCAAAGATGCTAGATATATCATAACCCCTCATATGCAAATAAACCCTCCACAATTGCTAATTTGCAAATATGCAAATTAGCCCCTCCATCAGATAAATCCGGCCGTGAAGGAACAAAGGAAAACTGGCCGAAACGGAATACAAACTGGCAACTTCAGAAAACCGATCCCGTAATAAATTACAGGAAGACCCCACGACTGTATATGCTCTAGGGTTCCTAGGCACGCTAATGAGGTCTCACAAGGCATCAACCATGCCAATTTCAAATTTTACAAGTGCCGAGAAACCCTAATACGGATTCATTGACTAGAGTTTAGGCGAAAAGGGAAACTAGTTAACAACTTAACTAAAAGAAAGAGGCTACAACCTTTGTAGATCCGGTTCTCCACTTCCTTAGCTCCACGTAGACTTCCCTTCGCTGTCCATATCGGATCCCGGACTCTAGCATCGGCTTAATCGGAGAAATGGGCGGGTTAGGTCGTCGATTTCGATGCCGAAGATGATCTACGTCGAGGCAACACAAGATCAAGCTCCAACTTCACCAAGTCGTGAAACTTGTGAAGAAAACATCCTATACTACTTGGCAAGAGGTAGAGGATGAAGAAATAGGAGGTGGGTTCACTTTAGAATTGGATTTCTCACTCTTTTTCTCAAGATGCCATTAATGGTGGCAAGCTCTCTTCTTGTAGAAGAAGAAGAAGAAGATGAAGATAGATTATGATAAGTCTCCTTTAAAAAAGGAAATAATATGAATACTTATCATATACTAACCATGGTGAAGTGTAGAGAGTAAACTAGAGTTAGGTGAATGGTTAGGTTAAGGGAAGCAAACAAAATGGTCAAACTTTCAACTCTTCATGAAGCTTCATGAAAGAAACAAAGAAAGCCACCATTTCCATTTTACTTTTCCAAAAATAAATAATCAAAATAAATAAATGAATAAGTAAAAAAAACCCTAACCATGGTTTAATCTTTACACAAACTCAAGTTAGCATGTATCATCAAACATGATACAATCAAGTGCACACAAAAATATATCACATATACAATGTGCACATCAAGTGAGAAAATCCTTTTAAAGTGAACCAATACTAGTTAATGCAAAGTAATATATCAAATATATAATTATACATTAAATCATTAAATCAACACTTGATTCAATGATCCGGTCATGTCACACATAACCGACTAGTATCCAATGTATCGACTTATCGAATCAATCTTCGATTCGATAACTAGGTTATATTGCATACAACCAATCGAAACATCCATCGCGAGAATGAAATACGGTATCACATACACGCATTATTCTCGGTCCCACACATATCTCATATGCGCTCCTATTTCGTTTCGCTTGAGCCAGGAAACCTCTGTGTAGGACTCTAAAGACTCGTCAATACGCCGGCAGCAGATGATGATCATATCAAGCACCCACAAGCCGCAAGCGGTCTGCTAAACGTAACGGCCACCCGGGTATTGAGCGATCAGAAGATCGACGAGCAAGCCCGCTCACACTCCTGTGAATCCAACCAGTAACACTTATCGTACAGTCCGGTCTGTTCCTCTGATATGTCGCATATCAAGTCTAGGGGTGGTAAATGTCAGACCCCAATAACCGATAAGTCGTGCCGATGTGAGGCTCATAACGGGTCGAGAAACTACTGGTAACACTTACCAGCAAATCTCTGATCAGCCCTGGCCAGGGACTTCCCTGTTACGGCCAATCGAGCACAGCGCAACATCAACCCCCAATACCGGGAGAGACGAAACCCCTCCTATCGCTCATTGCCTCCATGTGACTCGGGACTGTACCCAAAAACCACCGTTTTTCATGCCCTCATAGACGTGGCAAGGTGGAGATAAAAGCACAGTGGGAATCACACAAGACTCTATGACGATCTCGGGTCTACAGACTAACCTGTACAAGTGTCACCTGAGAACTGCCATCTGACGTGAGGTATAATACCATCTGGGAGTTCTCGGTGTGTCCGTCCAGTGTACCCAGTTTCCACTGAGCACCCGTATACCATCTCTGATGTCGAACACCAATGGATATGGGATCATCCATCGCCCATCTTATGGGTCGAGAAGCGTATACGCTAGTCTACACTGGCATATCGATGCCCCGTCTCGATACACCCACGACTAGGGACCTCGAAGGATGTACCTATGGACTACCATGTCCCCACTAGTATGATCTTCATCATAGTCCAGGTAGTCAAGTACACATCCTAAGGGCTTTACCAACATGTAACTATAAGACAGTTTAAAGAGACTAGTGTACATGTTAAGATAAAGAGCAACCAGATAGCATACTATCATATCGAGCAAGAAAGTCATCTATATATATGTCCAAGCATCCAATATAATATACATCATCTGTACAATACTGGCCTCTAGGGCAAACAAACAACTAACAATCTCCTACTTGCGCTAGGGCCAGCTGCTGTAGTATCGCATACCGAGCATCCCGAAGAGTCTCTCAAACTGTATCTGGGGAATGGCCTTCGTGAGTGGATCCGCCGTGTTGTTCTTCGTGTCAACCCTCCTGACCTTGATCTCCCGGCGATCAACTATCTCCCGGATCAGGTGATACCGCCTCAGAATATGCCTGGATCGCTGATGGGACCTGGGTTCTTTGGCCAAAGCCACTGCTCCATTGTTATCACAATACAAAGGTATTAGATGCTCAATGGATGGAACCACTCCAACTTCAGTAATAAACTTCTTGATCCAGACAGCCTCTTTGGCAGCATCGCTGGCAGCGATGTATTCAGCCTCCATCGTCGAGTCTGCCACGGTTTCCTGCTTGGAACTCTTCCAGCTAACCGCCCCTCCGTAAAGGGTAAAGACAAATCCCGACTGCGACTTAGAGTCTTCCTTATTACTCTGGAAGCTTGAATCGGTAAAGGACTCTACTTGGAGTTCCCCGTTATCATACACCAAGAGCATCTCTTTAGTCCTTCGCAAGTACTTGAGAATGCTCTTCACAGCTGTCCAGTGACTCTCTCCAGGATCGGCTTGATACCTGCTCACTACACTTAGTGAGTATGCTACATCGGGTCGGGTACATAGCATCGCGTACATGATAGAGCCTACAGCCGAAGCATAGGGTATCCCTTGCATGCGAGCTCTCTCCAAATCAGTCTTGGGAGACATCTCTTTAGAGAGAGCGACTCCAGAGATCGTAGGCAAGTTCCCACGCTTGGATTCTTCCATACTAAACCTCTTTAGTATGGTGTCAATGTACCTTGATTGGGACAATCCCAATATCCGTTTGGATCTATCCCGATAGATCCTAATTCCCAATATGCAGGAGGCATCACCAAGATCTTTCATTGAGAATCTTTGTGATAAGAAGAGCTTGACCGATTGCAGCATAGGAATATCATTTCCTATCAAGAGTATGTCGTCCACGTACAATACGAGGAAGACAACCTTACTCTCTGCTACCTTCTTGTAGATACAATGTTCATCTGGGTTTTTGACGAAATCAAACTCTTTGATAACGACGTCAAAGCAGATGTTCCAACTCCGCGATGCTTTCTTTAATCCATAAATGGATTTAAGCAGCTTGCACACCTTCCCGCTGCTCCCACTGTCTACGAAGCCCTTTGGCTGAGTCATATACACGCACTCTTCTAAATCACCGTTTAGAAAGGCGGTCTTAACATCCATTTGCCAGATTTCGTAGTCATGATATGCAGTGATGGCAAGCATGATCCGGATGGATTTAAGCATAGCCACTGGAGAAAAGGTTTCGTCATAGTCCACACCTGGTCTTTGACGAAAACCCTTTGCAACAAGTCTAGCTTTGAAAGTCTCCACTTTCCCATCTACACCAAGTTTTTTCTTGAAGATCTACTTGCTCCCGATGGGCTTTACCCCTTCAGGAGCAACTTCCAAAGTCCATACTTTGTTGGTGTACATGGATTCCATCTCGGACCACATTGCATCCAGCCATTTCACTGAGTCTTTACTCGTGATGGCCTGCTCGAAACTAGTTGGGTCATCATCCTCCATGATGCAATCCTCGCTCCCACCATCCATGAGGAAACCGTAGTATCTCTCAGGTTGGCGAGGAACCCTACTAGATCGGCGGAGAGGCTGAGGTTCATTGGGAGCCACTGAATCTTCTGGTTCCACTAAATCTTCAGTTACGGTTTGTGTATCTGGAACCTCTTCCAGCTCTACCACTTTGCCACTAATTTCTTTTTCAAGGAATTCCTTTTCTAAAAAGGTGACATGTTGAGCAACAAACACTTTTTGTTCCTCACTGTGGTAGAAAAAATACCCATATGAGTTCTTTGGATATCCCACAAACTTGCAAAGAACTGACCGTGCCTCGAGCTTGTCCGGATTTTGTCTTTTGACATAGGCTGGACAACCCCATATCTTAACTCGTTTAAGATATGGCATCTTCCCACTCTATATCTCATATGGTGTGGTAGGTACAGATTTAGTTGGAACTTGATTCAACAGGTATGCTGCTGTCTCCAGCGCATGGCCCCAGAAGGAAATAGGTAACTCAGCTGTGCTCATCATAGAGCGCACCATATCTAATAGGGTGCGCTTCCTCCGTTTTGCTACACCGTTGTGCTGTGGTGTATATGGAGGAGTCAGCTAAGAGAGAATCCCATTCTCTTTTAGGAAGTCCAGGAATTCATTGCTCAAGTATTCACCTCCTCGATCAGATCGAAGGATTTTAATACTTTTTCCGGTTTGGTTTTCAACTTCTTGTTTATATTCTCTAAATTTCTCAAAAGCTTCTGATTTGTGTTTCATCAGGAACACATATCCGAATCTAGAGAGATCGTCAGTGAATGTAATGAAGTACGAAGAACCATCCCTGGCATGTGTAGACATGGGACCGCATACATCACTATGTATCAGTCCCAAGAGTTCGGTAACTCTTTCTCCGTGTCCCGTAAATGGAGTTTTGGTCATCTGGTCTTTGAGACATGACTAGCAAGTGTCATAAGATGAAAATTCGAACGGTTTCAAATATCCATCCTTTTGTAACTTAGCCAGTCGTGTCGCATTGATGTGACCCGGTCTACAATGCCACAAGAAGGATTCGTTCAGTTCAGAACTGTTCCTCTTGTGTGTGTTTGTTTTGCTCAGAACTGTTGATTGATTTAGAACATAAATGCCATTGCACAACGTGCCTGATCCAACCAACTTTTGGTTACGGAAAATGTTCATAACATTATCCTTTAATACAAAATTATATCCCTCTTTACTCAACAAAGAAACCGATATAATGTTGCATATCAGGTTCGGCATGTAATAGCATTCGTTCAGAACCAATGTATTACCAGTTGGTAATGCAAGGTGATATTCCCGGACAGTCTTAGCTGCAACAATTGCACCATTTCCAACTCTAATGTCTTTATCACCATCTCCAAGTTCTCTACCTTTCCTGAGCCCATGTAACTGATTACATATATGGGATCCTGACCCGGTATCTAATACCCAGGACGTAGAGCAAATGGAGAAACAGTTCTCTGTAACGAACACACCCGAAGAAAATGCATTATCATGCACTTTCTTCATTCGGGTGGCTTGGGAATCCTGGTATTCCCCTATGTCCTGTTCATTCCTATAACTCTTATAAGAAAGAACGGAACCAACATTCCCCAGCACAGTATAACATGCGGGTTCAGTCAATACATCCATATTATTATCTTTATTAGGGCATGACATGGTCGCTACCTGGAGAGAGAGAGAAGAAAACACTTTAGCGTATGCTCTTGCAAGATCAGATTGGTTATTATCTTATCTAATCAGGATGGCTCCCACTGGTTTTTATCAAATCTTCCTTCAAACCCTAAAAGGAAAGACTAGCCGGGATTAATTACACCCTACAACTTCGCCAATCTTTCATCCAGGCCAGTGTCGGTACTTTGAGGGAGGTTCCCCGTGCATTCGGACGGACCTAATTAAAGAAAACCTCGTTTTCCCAGAGGCGTAACCCCGTTGACACCTTTCTAGACACCTACTTGATTGGCTAATTGTAATGTGCAAAACTCTCCCAGGAGTAACTCTTACTCGCAGTGGGTATCGGGATCCAACTATCTCATAGAAGGTATGCAATCTCATTGCAAATTTCAACACTTGAAATTCCCGATAATGCTTTTGCCCCAAACGATCTATGACCTTGACAAGGTCAACAAAACATAGACCGTAAGTCAAGTTCAACCCGTCATTTCTTGATTGAATCAAACCCACCCGCACGACCCTTGACAAGGTCAACAAGGCCGTACGACTACCCTAATCCAATCTGCATCATATGCATAAACAGATAAATACTGGTCAGCTACCGCACACTGCGCCTTGACAAGGTCAACAAACGCAGCACGAATACTAAACAGGACTTATCTGAAATGACGGAGGGCTACGACAGGTTTTTCTGAAAACCTATTGCGTAATGAACTTGATATCGTTGTAGAATCAAACGAAGTTTTGAAATGGAGTGATTTTGAGGCTTTTCTAGTTTTGCTAAAGGGGTCACTCCCGGTGAAGGGATCGTCGGCCCTTTCCTCGTCGAATGAGGTGCGGGATATATCATATATATCGCTGTGCAAAGCAAAACATCAAAAGCAATCAAAAGCAAACCGAGTGTGTAGCATCTGCCAGTTATTGCTAAAGGGGTCACTCCCGGTGAAGGGATCTCGGCCCTTTCCTCATCGAATAAGGTGCAGGGTATATCATATATACCGCTATGCAAAGCAAAACTGTAGCTAACTTTTTTGTTTAAAATTTGATTCTACAACATCTTTTAAGTTTCTTTTCTTTCATTAATCACATTAAGGAAGTCCCATCATTTAAGTCACCTAAACATCACAGATAAATACGACGTACACTTATGCCATCCGCATTCGCCTCGATGTCCCCTCGTGCACCGTTTGGTTAGGTAACTAACGACAGAGCGGGGCAGGGCTAGTGCGGGTGCAAAACATAAGTAACGTCTATATAATATATCATATATACTATATACTGTATCCATCAGAACATATCAAATGATCACATCACAGATATCGCAGCAGAAAATATCATATGAAATATTGGATATACTAGGACGTCCGTGTTTTTAATACGAGCTAGTATAAAACACGGATTCCACGGTCGTGATGAATAGCCAATCCCACACCCCTAGACCCCTACGAGAGCGGCAAGCAACCCTACCAATTCTAGGGTTAGGAGACCCGGACTCGACTCCTCGAGATGGTCTTCCACTGGACCCTGGAACCCGGTTACTTGTGCTCTCCTCCTTGGGTCTATCCTAGTGCGGAAAAGTAAATAATATACAAAAGGTGACAACTTCCGCAACCTGGAAGTGCCCCAATAAAAGAATATTACATACAAGTTTTTACATGAATGAAAATGAAAAACACTCATCTCACATAAAAACCCCCGGCTATTCAAACACGACAATCCAATATAACATATCCAGCAACACATAACATCACATGTCATCAACTTAAGTAAGTATGTATACACCGATTGTCGTCGACGTATAGCAATGACAATCGGCAATACCACTACATACTACACTTACGGTCACAGAAAAGAAAGTGTAAAACTACAACAGTTGGAATCCGCAACCTCTTTAGACATCGCATGCCTAATCTAATGAAATACTTAGACATCACATGCCTAACAATTATAAACCCCGCATTTTAGTCTCATTATCGAAAACTCTTTTCAATATCAAGTGAGACTAAACCGCTAAATTTATAACATTCATTCAGTTATTTCATAACTGTTTGTGAATTCCAATTATTGTATCCCATTCCGGATAAATAGAAAATATTAAACTTTCCGATCGAACATTCGAACACCAAAATTTTCCCGAAACCGTTCAACACATGAAATAAGTTCAAAGACATTCACTTCATGCCTCAGTACCAACGGTCCAGCCGTAGAAGGGTCAAGCCAACGCCTCACATGTGGCACGCCGTACTGCTCCAAACCCTAAGGTTCAAAGGGCAGTTCAAGACGGTCACATAATCGAGTTAAGCTTTGTTGTCTTCTAGAGGGACCATCGCGTTACTTGCACTACTTAGAACGTCATTAAACTACGGAAAATTCCAACAATTGGAAATTTCCCGGCAGGGGAAAGATTGGGTATTTACATCCGGTCGAACTTTTTAACATATTCTAAAATTATCCGGAAAAACACATAGACAAAATTTGATAATCCGATCGAATCTTCGATTCCCAATACAACCCCAGAACACTCAACTCTTGAGTCATGATAAAAATACCCAGAAAATATAGCACTGCAAAATAGGAATTACTGTATAAAATTCATTGAACAAGGAGACCGTACGGCCGCGGAACCGCCGCATGAGCCAAGCTCATGCCGCGGAACCGCGGCGGTTTGATGGACTTAGCCACTCGAATTTCATAGTAACTCTTACAAACTCCTGCTTATTTTTCTGCATATTTTTAATTCACAAAAATCCAAATTTTCAGAAAATTTCCAGAGAGCATTTTGGATTAGGGTTTCGATGTTCGTTCAGATTTCAAACGTCGTTTACACTTCACCTAAGGCTCTAGCTAGTCTCTGATACCACTGTAGGGTTCCTAGGCATGCTAATGAGGTCTCACAAGGCATCAACTATGCCAATTTCAAATTTTACAAGTGCCGAGAAACCCTAATACGGATTCGTTCACTAGAGTTTAGGCGAAAAGGGAAACTAGTTAACAACTTAACTAAAAGAAAGAGGCTACAACCTTTGTAAATCCGGTTCTCCACTTCCTTAGCTCCACGTAGACGTCCCCTCGCTGTCCATATCGGATCCCGGACTCTAGCATCGGCTTCATCGGAGAAATGGGCGGGTTAAGTTGTCGATTTCGATGCCGAAGATGATCTACGTCGAGGCAACAAAAGGTCAAGCTCCAACTTCACCAAGTCATGAAACTTGTGAAGAAAATACCCTATACTACTTGGCAAGAGGTAGAGGATGAAGAAATAGGAGGTGGGTTCACTTTAGAATTGGATTTCTCACTCTTTTTCTCAAGATGCCATTAATGGTGGCAAGCTCTCTTCTTGTAGAAGAAGAAGAAGAAGATGAAGATAGATTATGATAAGTCTCTTTTAAAAAAGGAAATAATATGAATACTTATCATATACTAACCATGGTGAAGTGTAGAGAGTAAACTAGGGTTAGGTGAATGGTTAGGTTAAGGGAAGCAAACAAAATGGTCAAACTTTCAACTCTTCATGAAGCTTCATGAAAGAAACAAAGAAAGCCACCATTTCCATTTTACTTTTCCAAAAATAAATAATCAAAATAAATAAATGAATAAGTAAACAAAACCGTAACCATTCATATAACCATGGTTTAATCTTTACACAAACTCAAGTTAGCATGTATCATCAAACATGATACAATCAAGTGCACACAAAAATATATCACGTATACAATGTGCACATCAAGTGAGAAAATCCTTTTAAAGTGAACCAATACTAGTTAATGCAAAGTAATATATCAAATATATAATTATACATTAAATCATTAAATCAACACTTGATTCAATGATCCGGTCATGTCACACATAACCGACTAGTATCCAATGTATCGACTTATCGAATCAATCTTCGATTCGATAACTAGGTTATATTGCATACAACCAATCGAAACATCCATCGCGAGAATGAAATACGGTATCACATACACGCATTATTCTCGGTCCCGCACATATCTCATATGCGCTCCTATTTCGTTTCGCTTGAGCCTGGAAACCTCTGTGTAGGACTCTAAAGACTCGTCAATACGCCGGCAGCAGATGATGATCATATCAAGCACTCACAAGCCGCAAGCGGTCTGCTAAACGTAACGGCCACCCGGGTATTGAGCGATCAGAAGATCGACGAGCAAGCCCGCTCACACTCCTGTGAATCCAACCAATAACACTTACCGTACAGTCCGGTCTGTTCGTCTGATATGTCGCATATCAAGTCTCGGGGTGGTAAATGTCAGACCCCAATAACCGATAAGTCGTGCCGATGTGAGGCTCATAACGGGTCAAGAAACTACTGGTAACACTTACCAGCAAATCTCTGATCAGCCCTGGCCAGGGACTTCCCTGTTACGGCCAATCGAGCACAGCGCAACATCAACCCCAAATACCGGGAGAGACGAAACCCCTCCTATCGCTCATTGCCTCCATGTGACTCGGGACTGTACCCAAAAACCACCGTTTTGCACGCCCTCTTGGACGTGGTAAGGTGGAGATCAAAGCACAGTGGGAATCACACAAGACTCTATGACGATCTCGGTTCTACAGACTAACCTGTACAAGTGTCACCTGAGAACTGCCATCTGACGTGAGGTATAATACCATCTGGGAGTTCTCGGCGAGTCCGTCCAGTGTACCCAGTTTCCACTGAGCACCCGTATACCATCTCCGATGTCAAACACCAATGGATATGGGATCATCCATCGCCCATCTCATGGGTCGAGAAGCGTATACGCTAGTCTACACTGGCATATCGTTGCCCCGTCTCGATACACCCACGACTAGGGACCTTGAAGGATGTACCTATGGACTACCATGTCCCCACCAGTATGATCTTCATCATAGTCCAGGTAGTCAAGTACACATCCTAAGAGCTTTACCAACATGTAACTATAAGACAGTTTAAAGAGACTAGTGTACATGTTAAGATAAAGAGCAACCAGATAGCATACTATCATATCGAGCAAGAAAGTCATCTATATATATGTCCAAGCATCCAATATAATATACATCATCTGTACAATACTGGCCTCTAGGGCATACATACAACTAACATATGCATGCCCTTATTTTTATTCCCACTGAATACAAATGCAAAAAGACAAAATCTACACCGTACAATACTAGGATCTGGCTTAAACCAAAGCCCGCTAGTATTATCCGTCCGATCATGATCCGTGCAATACCGCACGTATAAGATTGAACCCTGCCATATCTCCATACGGCCTCCACAGTGTTTCGCCCGAAACTTAAGAAAACGGTCTGTTGGGGACTCTAAAGACTCGTCAATACTTTGGTTGCGGATTTAACCACTAGCACGTCAGAGGTATTTGCCAAACGTAATGGGCTACAAGGTATTGACTAAAAGGGACGTTGATGAGCAAACTCATCCTGACACCCTAGTGAGCCTGTCAGTGACAATATCCGTACAGTCCGGTCCGTTCGTCTATGAGCATCGCATGGCGGGCCAAGGGGGTTGGTAAAAGTCAGACCCCCAATAGCGGTAAAAGTCATGTCGGGGTGTAGCCCAGAACACCCTGAGATACTACTAGAATACCTACCAGTAAATCTCCTGCGTTGGCCAAGGACTTCGTGTAATGGCTCTCCTAGACACAGCGCAACCTCACCCCCAATACCGGTAGAGACGAACCCCTGAAGATCCGCTCACTGCCTCCATGTAGCTCGGGACTGTGCCCAACTAAAACCTGTTTGCACGTCTTCTTTGAGCGTAGTAGGTTAGTAATCAAAGCACAGTGGGAACTCACACGAGAATAATAACGATCTCAGGTCGATGAACTAACCTGTACACATGTCACCAGGGAACTGCTATCTGACGTCTGGTATAAGACCAACTAGCATGTTCCCGGCGAGTCCTGTCCGGTGTACTCATAACCCAATGAGCACCTGTATACATCTTAGGTGAACCAACTGACACCAGTGGCTTGTGAGACCGGCCACCGCCCCTCGTCGGGGTCTCGACTGTATACACTAGTCTACTCTGGAGTATCGATGCCCTGTCTCGAAACTCCCACGACTAGGGACCTTTTAAGGATTTGCTTATAGACCCCAGCTCCCAAGTATATGATCGCCCTCATACTGCTGGCAGTCAAGCAAGAATCCTAGGGGCTCTATCAACGTGTAATAGTGACCTATAAGGTCACCTAAAGCAGTACACGATGATAAAGATAAACTAGATAGCGTACTATCATCTTGAGTAAGACTGTCCTACCGGCATAGGCCCTCCCTCAATCATTGCAATCACGTGCCTATGATCCAATAATTGACTCTGAGGGTACTATATCTAACATAAGCACATCCTTAAATGTCCCTAGTCATAGGAGTATCGAGATTAGGCATTGATATTCCGGAGTAGACTAGTGTATACATTTCTAGACCCTGACGAAGGGCAGTGGCCGGTCTCACAAGCCATTGGTGTTGTGTTACCTGAGATAGTATACATGTGCTCACTGGAGGTGAGTACACCGGACGGACTCGCTGAGAACTTCTAGATGGTATTACATCTATCGTCAGATAGAAGTTCTCAGATAGCATGAGTACAGGTTAGTCCTTTTACCTGAAATCATAATTTGTCTTGTGTGAGTTCCCAATATACTTTGATTACTACCCTACCACGGCTCAAAAGAGTCGTGCAAATAGGTTTTAGTTGGGTACGGTCTCGAGTCACATGAAGGCAGTGGTCAATTGTCAGGGATTCGTCTCTCCTGGTATTATGAGTCGATGACACACTGTGTTCAGGTGGCTATCACCAGAAATTCGTGGCCACGGTAGATGAGATTTACTGATAGTTGATCAGTAATATCTTTATTGGTGATAAACTTGACTTAGACACGACTTATCGGGTTAGTAGGGGCCTGACATTATCCACCCCCTAGACCCGATATGCGATACTCTTTGACGAAGAGACCGGACAGTACGGAGATTGTCACATTCAAGATTAGTAGGGTAAGGACATACTTAATTGTCGACCCACCATTCGGCAAGTACCTAGGTAGCCGTTATGTACAGCAAGTGCCACTGACGTGCTTGTGGTTAAAGCCACTGCCAGCGTATTGTTGAGTCTTTAGAGGCCCACACAGAGGGTTTTCCCGGTTCAGACGATAAATGCAGTAGCCATATGTTGGTACATGCCGGGATACGATTAAATACGTGTACGGAATACACGGATTTTAATCGGACGGTTGATAATACTAGCCGGCTTAGGATTAAGTCGGATTATTAAATCAGGTTTTGATTTAATAATTTAAATATGTATTTTGATACATATATTTTAGTACTATTGTTTACTATTCATTTTCTCTCTTTAGTGCTATCCGTATTTTTATACGGATATGCGTATATCTAGCGATACATATACCAAGTGAAGTATTCCGTATTTATACGAGAATACTTCTAGAAGATGGACACCTCAAATTTGTTTTTCTATTTAGGAAAATCAAATGGAAAATGAGGTGGAGGTGAGGTGGTATGAAGCATGTATGACCATGTAGAGAGGTATGGCTATGGTTTTAATCTTGATCATATGTATTGAACCATGATTGATGATGGTAGCCATCCTTTCTAAACTTGCTTTTTTGGATCATTATTCTACAATTCAACACTTGATGCTTTTTTAGGAGTTCCTTCATGCTTCATGGTTGCAAGACTGAGCAACCATCTTCCTCCTCTCTTCTCCTTCTTCTTCTTGTTCTTTCTTGAGCATGGTTATGAGTGAAAAGTTCAGTAAAATCAAAATTCCTACATCACCCACCATTCATCCTTAGCAAGTTTGGATCGTCGGTCGGAACATCTTCCGGTTTCCCTCTGGTGGATCTTCTTCGGCAAAGGTGGTCGACATTCAAGCACGATCCCCACGGCTACGCGCTTGGAGGGGTCTTCCACAATTGGATGGACACGCGTCGAAGGTTGTCGTTTCTGCACCCTTGCTTTTCTAGTTTGCTAGTTCAAGATTTTCGATCGATTTTTTGGATTATGTGTGTTTGGTGCTCGTGTAATGTTTTCATTTTCGCTTCCGCCTCGGCTGCGACTTCCGCGGTGCGGGTACCGAACTCCAACATGATATCAGAGACACAACATAAACCTTAACTAGTTAGTTTGCACTTATTTAGCGTTTCGATTAACGGATTTTTCCGAATCTCATTTCCAAATCCATGCCCGCGGTTCGAATTTTATAGTTGTTAAAAAAATTGTTTAGGTTGCACTAAAATTATGTGCAAGCAAAAATAGAAACCAGAAAGAAATTTGGGCATATAAGGCCAAAAGTAGACCGCTGAACCGTCGTCGAATGTGCCATTTGGCCACGGTTCCGCGGTCCAATTTTGGCCGTTGTGGCCCAAATTTTTTCCAGCGCTCAAGAATATGGAAATATGATTTTTGGAATATTCGGTTTTGACCCAGATTTTTTTGAGTACTGGTATGTACTTAGGGCCAATGCAGAAAGTTTTAATCGATTCAAATTTTAAATTTATGGCTTTCAGTGCATTTGTTTGTTTCTGCGACCGTGAATATCATAGCATGGTATAATCCGACCGGTTGCTATATGTACTATAAGACGGGTTTACGAACATGATATTCGTATTGATGTTCTTTGTTTCACTGATCCTTTGGATTGATTGTCGTGCTGGATAGCTTATAGTGCAATGGTAGATGTACAGTTCAGATTCATTTGTATATTCATTATTGCAGGGCGAGCGTCCGACATGTAGACTGTCATTTCTGCCGGTTTGTATATTCTATTATTGGGGCACGATCGGATTATGGTCGATGTCACCGTTGTATATATATTTTCTTTTCTATACTAGGATTACCCTACGGAGGAGTGCTCGAATAGCCGGGTTTTAGAGGGCAACCGGCCCGCATCTCATGGCGTTAAGACCGGGGGGACATACTCTAGAATTGGCGGTCTATTCGCCGCACTCGTAAGGGGTATAGGTTGACCCACTGAGGGGTGCTCAAGTTACCAGATTCCTTGAAGTGTTAGATGGCCCATTCACTTTGTTGATTGGGTTACTATATTTCTGGGATTGGCGGGTAACTTGCCGCACACGTAGGGGTCTATGTTCTTCATTGCACTGGCTATCTACACGACCGAGGAACGTCGCGTCTCATTTACGGCTCAAATGAAACGCGAGGCTCCTAGATTATCCGCTATTCTATATTGTTGTTCGCGTGCCAATGATTATTTTTATATGTCTGTGATGACTGTTATCTGCTTGCGATGTTGATATATATATATATATATATATTTAGTAATGCTTCTATATGTTTTGCATCTGCGCATGTCCTGCCCCCGCTCTGCCATTAGTTACGTAACCTAACGGTACATTACGGGACCCCATGGTGAATGCTGATGGCATATAAAAGCATGCTATTTTGGTTGTTTCTTTTGTGGCTTGGAAACATAAAATGATTGGAACGCATTATCTGAATAATGCAAGGAAAATAAACCTAAATGATGTTGTCGGAATAAATTTTAAAACTACTCGGTTTTCTCCAAAACTCATAGTCGTATTCTTTTGCTTTGCATAATGGTATTCGGTTAGGAATATCCCGCACCTCATTCTATGAGGGAAGAGCCTTGATCCCTTCATTGGGTGTTCGCTCTTAAGAAAAGATTTATGTTACTAGTTTTAAAAAGCGGAGCTCCAACCACTCCATTTCAAAGCTACTCGAGTTCCGTCAATGATATCAAGTTCATTACATTAAAAAAAATTCGCCAAAAACCAGCTTTAGCCCTCCATCATTTCAGATTAGTTTTACTCAGTATTCGTGCTGTGTTTGTCTTTGATATTCGATAGGCGTAGTGTGCGGAGGCGTAGTGTGCGATAGCGCTGTAATAAATTTTTTTCGCAAGAATAAGTGGATTGGTTACGAAAGTCGTATGACTTTGTTGATTATTCGTCAAGGGTCATGCATGTAGGTTTAACGCAATCAAGATAATGACGGGTTGAACTTTACTATGACCCTTGATTTGTTGATTATCCGTCAAGGTCCTTGGTTCCAAGGGGAAAAAAACCAATTCGGGAGTTTCAAACATATGGGAAACTTTCCAGGCATGCAGATGTTGGTTATAGTGCCCTTACGGAAATTATTATGATTGCACGTAAGAAATTATGATAATTGAGGGAAGAACTATTGTTGGGTTTCGGTGCACGCGCCTCGGAAACCATGGCCGAGGCAGAAGCGAAAACAAAAACTTTTGCGAGCACCGAATGCCCGTAAAACCCAGGATACGGTCCAATAACCTAAAATAGCTAGCTAACCTTGCAAGGGTTGAAGAACTTCAACCTTTCTCGCGTGTCCACCCAATTGTGGAAGAACCTTCCAAGCTCGTAGCCGCCAGGATCGCACTTGAGATTCGACCACCATTGTCGAAGACGATCCACCCATGGCAAATCGGAGGAGGCTCTAACCGATGATCCAAGCTTGCTAGGTTTGGATGGTCGGTGATGTTGAGATATTTCACTTAATTTTATCTCATGAACCATGCTAAAAAAAGATCAAGAGGAAGAAGGAGCAGAAGAGAGAATGAAAACCATGAAGCATCAAAATCAAGTGAAAAACATCATGTCTTGAAAATGAGGATGGCTTGCCTTTTTACAACCATGGTGCAATAGTGCACACAAATGATTTTATCATTTTAAAATATCCAAGCCATACTTCTCTACATGCATACACCATGCTTCATAACTCCTCCTTTCCACCTCATTACTTTATTTGATTTTCCTAATGAAAATCAAATATGAGTTGTCCATCTTCTAGAAGTATTCTCTTATAAATACGGAATACTTCACCTGGTATATATATCGCTATATATACTCGTATCTGTGTAAAAATACGGATAGCGCCAAAGAGTGAAAATGAATAGTGAACAAAAATATATATGTATCAAAATACATACATAAATTATTAAATCAAATCCTGATTTAATAATCCGACTTAATCCTAAGTCGGATAGTATTATCAACCACCCGATTAATGTCCTTGTATCCCTTATACGTATTTAATCGCACCACTACACATACCAACGTATGGCTCCTACATTTGTCACCTGAACCGGGAAAACCCTCTGTGTGGGACTCTAAAGACTCAATAATACGTTGGCAGTGGGTTTAACCACAAGCACGTCAGCGGCACGAGATGTACGTAACGGCTATCCAGGTACTTGTCGAAGGGGGGGCGAAAATCAAGTGCGTCCTTACCCTACCAAGCCTGAATGTGACAATCTCCAAACAGTCCAGTCTCTTCGTCAAAGAGTACCGCATATCTGGTCTTGGGGATCGATAATGTCCGACCCCTACTAACCCGATAAGTCATATCTCATGCAAGCTCATCACCATTAGAGATACTACTGGTCAACTATCAGTAAATCATCGAAGCCATAGATTTCTGCTGATAGCCAATTCAACACAGCGCGACATCGACTCCTAATGCCAGGATAAACGAATCCCTGACAGTCGACCACTGCCTCCATATGGCTCGGGACTGTACCTAACTAAAACTTGTTTGCACGGCTCCTTTGAGCTATGGTTGGGTAGTAATAAAAGTACAGTAGGAACTCATACGAGGAAAATGACAACTTCAGGTCAAAGGACTGACCTGTACTCATGCTACCTGAGAACTTCCATCTGACGATAGATACAATACCATATAGAAGTTCTCGGCGAGTCCGTACTGTGTACTCACCTCCAGTGAGCACCAGTATACTATCTTAGGTGAGACAATACCAATGGCTTATGAGACCGGCCACTGCTCTCGTCGGGGTCTAGAAACATACACTAGTATACTCCGGAATATCAATGCACAGTCTCGAAACTCCCACGACTAGGGACATTTAAATATGTGCTTATAGACAACCCAGCTCCTACATATATGATCGCTATCATAATTCTCGTTGTCAAGCAACAATACTACGGGCTTCATCAATGATGAGGACAAACAAGATAGCATACTATCATCTCGAGTAAGACTATTATACTTATATAGGTCCTTCCTCAATCATTATAATTGAAAGTATATCTTAGCACCTCTACTAGGTTTATACAGGCATCAAGTGTGCAATTTTAAAAAATCAACCGTGCTAAATTATACTAAACATGAATCAAACTAGAGAATTAGGGAGTAAAACAAACAAGTTCTACACTAATTGAAGAGGGTTTACAACCTTTGTAGACTGGTCCTTCACTTCTAAAGTTCTAAGTAGTAGTCTCTAGAACTCTTCCTTGACTCCACTTGAAAAAAGGATCGAGCTTTCTTGTAGTCTTCGATGCCGAAGATGATCCATCTTGAAGCCTCTCTAACTTAATCTCACTCTTCACTAATCAAAGTATTAGTGAAGCAAACAACCTAAACAAATGGGCTATATTGGTGTAAGTTGATGAAGCAGGAGATTTGCTCACTAGAAATAATTCTCTTTTCTTTTCTCAACTCAAGATAAACCCTTGAGAAGAGAATGAAGAAGAAGACGAGGATGAACTTTGATGAGTTAAATTATGAACCATGAGGTTAAATGAACCATGAGGCAAGTGATTAAATAAGGATGATTAAATATCCTAGAGTAAAACAAAATATAGGAGATGAGTCATTGCTTCTCAATTCTTCTCCAAGCATCCAAATCCATGACTCATTTTCCTATATTTTTTTATCTTTTTCTTAAAATAAAATCATCCATATTATCAATTGCCTTAAGGTGATTCTCATACATCCTAATTCTATGTATCATCAACTATGATACAATTTCAAATTCATATATAATTAAATATATATCATATATATATATAAACATATATTAAAGAGTTGAAAATCTTTAGTGAGCTAATCTTAGGTAATATAAATATATATATATATATCAAATATATAAATATATATCAAATTAATAAATCAACACTCGATTCAATAATCGGTTATATCATATATAACCGATTAATATCATTTATATATGTATATCAAAACATTAAATCAAAACTTGATTCAATTATCCGGTTATATCATATATATAACCGGCTAATATTTAATATTAGATATTAAATCAACACTTAATTTAATAATCCGGTCATATCACATATAACCGGCCAATATCAAATATATATACATAAATCAAATCATTGAATCAACAGTTGATTCAATAATCGGGTTATATCACATATAACCTAACCGATATCAACTATTTCTAGACTGGAATACGGTATCACATACTCGTATTTAATCAAGCTCCCACACATATCTCCATATGTGTCCTACTTTGTTTCGCTTGAGCTAACAAACCTCAATGTGGGACACTAAAGACTAGTCAATACGCCGGCAGTAGGTAATGATCACATCAGATACCCACAAGCCGTCAACGATACTAATAGGATGTAACGACTACCCAAGTATTGAACGAATTGATGATCAACAAGCAAACTTGTCCCAACTCCCGTAAAGATTATAAGAAACACTTACCGTATAGCCCGGTCTCTTCGTCTGATATGTCGCATATCTAGTTTGGGGGTGGAATCGTAAGACCCCACTAACTTGATAAGTCATGCCGATGTGTGGCCTTTAACCTTTCGAGAAACTACTGATAACACTTACTAGTAAATCTCATCATCGCTGGCCAGGGACTTGCTATTATAGCCAATCGAGCATAGCGCAACATCAACTCCTAATACCGGGAGAGATGAAAACCCTCTTATTGCTCACTTCCTCCATGTAACTCGGGAATGTACCAAAAATCCACCCATTAACATGACTCCTTTGAGTCGAGGTACGGAGGAAATCAAAGAACAGTGGGAACTACACAAGACACTATGACGATCTTGGGTCAACAGACAAATCTGTACATGTCACCAGAGAACTGATATCTGACGATAGGTATGGTACCATCTAGGAGTTCTCGCTTATTCCTGTTCGGTGTACCCATTCTATAATAAGTACATGTGTACAATCATTGATGTCAAACACCAATGGTTGTGGGATCAACCATCACCCCATACAGGTTCAAGAAACATATACACTAGTTTACTCTGGAATATCGATGTCTTGTCTCGATACTCCCTCGATGAGGAACCATTAAAGGATGTGCTTGCGGACTACACAAACTCCACTAGTATGATCAGCATCATAGTCCTGGTAGTCAAACCAACATCCTAAGGGCTTTATAAACATGTATCAGAGAAACAGTATACAAATACAAGTGTACATGTTAAGATAAAGAGCAACTAAATAGCATACTATCATGTCGAGCAAGAAAGTCCTCTATATATATCTCTAAGCATCCATTATACCATACAATAATGGCCTCTAGGGCATACATATTCCTAACAATCTCCCACTTGCACTAAGGCCAGTTATTGTAATATCACATACCCAACATCCCAAAAATTCTCTCAAACTGCGTCTGGGGGAGGGCCTTCGTGAGTGAATCCAGCGTGTTGTCCTTCGTATCTACTATCCTGACCTCGATCTCCCGGGAATCAACTATCTCTCGGATCAGGTGATACCGCCTTAGAATATGTCTGGATCGCTGATGGGACTGGGGTTTCTTGGCCAAAGCCACAACTCCATTGTTATTACAATACAGGGTATGGGATCCTCAATGGATTGAACCACAACATGTTCAGTAATGAACTTCTTCATCCAGACAGCTCTTTGGCAGCATCGTTGGAAGCGATTTATTCAGCCTTTATCGTCGAGTCTGCAACGGTATCTTTATTGGAACTCTTCCAACATACCGCCCCTCCATTGAGGGTGAAGACAAATCCTGAGACAAACTTGCTATCGTCCTTATCACTCTGAAAGCTCGAATCGGTAAAGGACTCCACTAGGAGTTCTCCGTTACCATACACCAAGAACATCTCTTTAGTCTTTCTCAAGTACTAAAGAATGTTCTTTACAGCTATCCAGTGCTTCTTCGCTGGGTCTCATTGATACTTACTTACCACATTAAGTGTGTAAGCTACATCCGGTTTGGTGCATAACATCACGTACATGATAGACCCAGCTGCAGAAGCATAGGGTATCATGTGCATGTGAGCCATCTCCAAATTAGTCTTAGGAGATATCTCTTTGGAGAGAGTGATTCATGAACAAGCGGGTAAATTACCACACTTTGAATCTTTCAGACTAAACCTCTTTAGTATGGTGTCTATGTACCTGGATTGGGACAATCCCAACATCCTTTTAGATCTATCTCTATAGATCTTTATCCCTAGGATATGGGAGGCATCAACCAGATCTTTCATGGAGAACTTTTGTGATATGAAGAGTTTAACAGAGTGCAGCTTAGGAACATCATTTCCTATCAAGAGTATGCCATCCACGTACGATACGAGGAAGAAAACCTTACTCTCTACAACCTTTTTATATATACATAATTCATCTACGTTTTTTATGAAGTCAAACTCTTTGACTGCTACATCAAAACAGATGTTCCAGCTTCGCGATGCCCGCTTTAATCCGTAGATTGATCTAAGCAGCTTGCACACCTTTCCGCTGCTCCCACTTTCTACGAACCCCTTGGCTATTTCATGTACACGCTCTTGTTTATCACAGAAAACTGCATTTCAGTACCACTCATTCATTATCTGTTTTGTTATAGATCGGTACTGTTAACCAGTGTATGCTCAGTAATTACATATTACAGGTATCCATCATAAAATACTGGAAACACATTCAAATGCACGGATATTACAATAGTGAGCTGACACTACAATCGGAACAGCAAACCGATCAAAATTTCAAGGGTTTCTTTTTGCAAGATGCATGTGTACACAATTTTTATCTAAATGCTCCAACACATACAAGTGTGTACACTAGCTTGTTGATACATGGACCAAGAGAGGGGGCTGCCTTGGTGCATGTGGGCGCATGTGAGGTGATGTGTGTTTAATGCAAAAAGATGTGATGTGATTTAAAAAGCATCAAGTTTCCCTCCAAGTCTACTGTGTACAGACCAGGTTCATATAAAGGAATCAAGCCATACCAGGGGAGTTGTCGAGAGAACACAAGACCACCACACCAATACGAGCCCACTTGCTCGTAATTGACCTGGCAAGACTCCCACAAAAACCGGCCCCACCGGTCCTACTAGATCCAATGATCCCCAAATTTTTCTCTGCCCTTCCCTTACAGTCACATCATCCTATTTTTATTACTTGTTTATTTTATTTTGAGCCTATAAATACAGATCAGTGGGTAAGGGAAGGGTTCTCACATTGTTTTATATTCAATACTTCATACTCTTTTTGTTTTCTTTTTGTTCTTGTACATAGCTAGTTTCACTTGAGCTCCTTGGTTTCTCTTGATCTTGCAAACTCTTCATTGAGCTTGCAACTTTAAGTTTTGGTTATTGAACTCAAGCTTGTATCACTTGGACATAAAAATGCTTTCATTTTTGCACTTTAGGTTCTTAGTATTTCTCTTTCTTTACTTACTTGCAATTTTATATTCTTGCCATTTACTTATTTTCTCATTTTATATCTAGCCATTTACTTTCTTGCAATGTTGTTTATTCATTTATTTGTACCATTTCTTTTCTTTTTTCTTTTGCTATTTTGTTGGTTTGTGAATATGTTGTTGTTAGGAAAAAGATTGGTTGTGCAAATTAAGGTTTTCGTTTCTCATTTTCTTTGCCCGTTATTTTCTATTTGAACTCCGCCCAAACCTTACACAAGCGCTACGTTACACACCCTTACCTACCAAGGTATCGGTGATCCCTAACCGTGACAAGTACGTTCGGTTTGGCCGCAGGCGAAAGTCAAGAGACACGAACGGACGGACAAGGGTCAATAAGTCGGATTTCACAAATACCGTGTTTAAGCACCATAATCCATGTTGTTGCCGATTGATCCAGCTTCAATAGTTAAGTTCGGCACAAAAGATTGAGTGCGGAATTCACTAACTTACATTAACCTATCTAATCCAAACAACTTTTACTTGCATATAAACCCATAGGTTAGAATCGAACCATTCCGCTACGCGCATTAACTCGTCATAACAAGAATGTGAAACGCCCCGTCTCCCTGCGGACGACCCGTACTCATCGCAGCTAGCTACACGCGACGTCGTCCTGATTGTGGTTAACTTTAGAACTTTAAAACGCGATGCGTGAAAGCGCGCATCAATCAAATGGCGTCATTGCCGGGGAGACGGTTACGTTTCTACTCTTGTTATTTCGGGTCAATCTTGTTTATATCATCTAACACCATGCTTAAAAACAAAACAAAAAATCAAAATATTTCAATAACCAACACGAAAATTAACATTCCTATGATTTCGTTCTCTGCATTTTTGAGCTGCAAGAACTCTGGATCTAAACAGAAAAGATAAGCACTACCATTGAGACACTAGTAGAAAACTTAGACACCTGAAGAAATTTGGAACCCTAACTCCAAGGGAAAACCGGCGACCTTCCCCGGAATTCCGGCGCCGCCGGCCGAAGCTCCCCCTTTGGCTCTAAAATTTTTCTCTCTGCTCCAGAGTTATATTTTGTCCCAATTTTATTGCTTGATTTTTATAATTTTCAGTATGCAGGTGTTTGGGCATTTATATCGCTTTTTCGCACTAATAATCCGTTTTCCGACATTTGTAGATTCAACGGATTTGCAAATTAGGATTGTGTAGAGCAAAGTATACATTAAAGGTGTAAGGGCACGGCGGCGCCCCGGCCGTCAATCCGAGGCCAAAATACGGAAACGATAATTTACTTTAACTTTTGAACCGGCACCACCGCGCACAAAAATCCCGGATCGGGCCATTAATCTAATCCTAGCTAAGTAAAGAGCGGGTACAGAGATATACCGAGCGATCCGTGTCCTTCGGTCTTCTCGTCATCGTCCTGATCTCCCTGTGGAAACTCCGGTCTCCACCACGTCGCCGGAAGAGCACCACATCGCCGGCTTCTTTTACGGGCTCCCACCTCTGGACCGAGGCAACTCGGGCACAAAGTTGGCGAGTCGACGTGTCCAAGGATACTGTAGGTTAACTGCAGAACTTATGTCTCTTTAGGGTTGTGGAAGTTGCCATATAAGTGGAGGAATGATATGTGAACTTTTTCTAGATGAACTTGGGAATTTTTGGAGCATCAAGAGAACAAGAAAAACCCCACAAAAAATTGGGCAGCCCTCCTCAAGAGCTTGGCCGGCCTCAAGCTAAGGGAATGAGAGAGTGGAGTCAAAAAAATGAGTGAGGCCCAACCATATTCAAGAGAGTGAAAGGGTGATCATGAAAAGAAATCATCACCAATCAAAACTAACACTCCACCAACCTCATCATAACCCATCACCATCACAAAAGTCAAGCAATGTTGAGAAGAAGAAGTCAAATGGTGGTAGAATTATCATGATACAATAATATGCAAAGACCACCCTCCAAAATGCTTATTTGCACAATTGAAAATAAGCCCTTCTCCACCAATCTTCAGCCAATGAAAGATACAAAGAAAATTGGCCGAAACGGAAAACAAACTGGCAACTCCAAAAAACCGATCCCGTTGTAAATTACAGGAAAACCCCGCTACTGTATATACATACCCGCATTTGTATTCCGACCGAAATACAAATGCAAAGAGACAAAATCTACACAGTACTATACTAGGATCTGGCTTAAACCAAAGCCCGCTAGTATATTCCGTCCGATCATGATCCGTGCAATACCGCACGTATCTGATCGAACCCTGCCATATCTCCATACGGCCTCTACAGCGTTTCGCCCGAAACTTGAGCAACTGTCCGTGGGGGACTCTAAAGACTCGTCAATACTTTTGGCTGTGGATTTAACCACTAGCACGTCAGAGGTATTAGCCATACGTAACGGGCTACCAGGTATTGACTAAAAGGGACGTCGATGAGCGAACTCATCCTGACACCCTACTGAGCCTGTCAGTGACAATATCCGTACAGCCCGGTCCGTTCATCTATGAGCATCGCATGGCGGGCCAAGGGGGTTGGTAAAAGTCAGACCCCCAAAAGCGGTACAAGTCGTGTCGGAGTGTAGTCCAGAACACCCTGAGATACTACTGGAATACCTACCGGAAAATCTCCTGCCTTGGCCAAGGACTTCGTGTAATGGCTCTCCTAGACACAGCGCGACCTCACCCCCAATACCGGGAGAGACGAACCCCTGAAGATCCGCTCACTGCCTCAATGTGGCTCGGGACTGTAACCAACTAAAACCTGTTTGCACGTTTCCTTTGAGCGTGGTAGGGTAGTAATCAAAGTACAATGGGAACTCACACGAGACAAATGACGATCCTCAGGTCGATGAACTAACCTGTACACATGTCACCAGAGAACTGCTATGTGACGTCTGGTATAAGACCAACTTGCATGTTCCCGGCGAGTCCTGTCCGGTGTACTCATAACCCAATGAGCACCTGTATACATCTTAGGTGAACCAACTGACACCAGTGGCTTGTGAGACCGGCCACCGCCCCTCGTCGGGGTCTCGACTGTATACATTAGTCTACTTTGGAGTATCGATACCCTGTCTCGAAACTCCCACGACTAGGGACCTTTTAAGGATGTGCATATAGACCCCAGGTCCCATGTATATGATCGTCCTCATACTGCTGGCAGTCAAGCAAGAATCCTAGGGGCTCTATCAACGTGTAATAGCGACCTGTCAGGTCACCCAAAGCAGTACACGATGATAAAGATAAACCAGATAGCATACTATCATCTTGAGTAAGACTGTCCTACTAGGACAGGTCCTCCCTCAATCATTGCAATCACGTGCCTGTGATCCAATAATTGACTCTGAGGGTACTGTCTCCAACAATCTCCCACTTGCACTCAAGGCTAATTATTGCGATGTCGCATACTCATAGACCGTGTGATACCGAACACCCAACTCCTCTACTAGTCAGTCTCACAAAACCCGTTTGCGAAACTATTGCGTTCGAGGAATAGCCTCAGTGAGTGGTTCCGCCTTGATGTTTCTTTCTATGTCTCTCTATATCTCAAGTTCGTGGAGAAACCCATCTCCCGAAATGAGCAATACCTGTCTTAGAATGTGTCTGGATGTCTGATGGGACCTAGCTCATAAATGAACTCCAAATCCAAACTTCTTAGACTGCATCGTCAACTGAACTTAATCAGTATCCTGCGCCATGCCTCCCTCAGTATCCCCTTGAACCACCTGTCCAAAATATTGTCCCTCGACAGAAGGAAAACTATAACTCTGACAACCTCTCTGTCATCCAGGTCACCTTGAAAGCCTGGAATGATAACTGTCTCCCGAATGAGGCTGTCGTTATCATATCCCTAGAACATCCATTAATGTTCTAAAACTGCTTCCGATTGTTTCTCCAGGATTGGATTAATATCAACTTATTGCACCTACTGCAAAAACAACATCTGGTGTGGTACTTGACATCTCATGATTGACTCAATTGCTTAAGCAAGTGATCTGCCAGTCATGCACATCCCTCTCCCCTTTAGTCTGTAAGACATCTTTAGAGAGGGTGACTCCATCACCTGCAGGTACACTACCGTGCCAGGAGTCGTCCACTCTAAAGCACCTTTAGAATGCTGTCTAAGTACCCAGATTGGGAAACTACCCAAATCTAGATCTAAAACCATAGATCTAGTAACCAGAATGTCTGATATAATATCCATGTCCTATGTGGAGAAACCACTGTGTGACAACCAAAGTATAACCAATCGTAGTATAGTAGTTTCCTTTCCTACTCTGTGTATGTCATCCAAATACCAGGACATCACACGCTACGACCTTCTTAACAGATCCATCCCTTATTCCGATGAAGTCAAACCTATGACTGTCACGTCAGAAATAGATGATCTTTCTCCGCTATTCTGCTTTAGTCTATAAATAGACATAAGTCACTTGTCCACCAATGCTTCCGCTGCTCCCACTGACTACGACAACCCTCTGGCAGAGTCATATACACGTACACTTCTAAAGCTAGTTTAGAACGACGCTATACTCATCCTCCTGCCGGGTTTCGCAGCCTGGAACAACAGCAATGGCAAGTCTGGGTAAACAAGAACCTCCCTGTCACCATCCTTGAGGCTACCGGAGTACCTCTCGGGTGCCTGAGGTTACCCACCTTATCTGCGGAGTGGCCAATGGAATGTCAAACCAAATTGAATCTTTAGGTTCTTATCAAACTTTCAGTAATCGTTTGCGGTTCTGGAATCACTTCCAGTTCTACCATACTCCCACTACTGTTTTCTGAAAAAGTCCATTTTTTATTAAAACTGTGGCGAGTCAAGAACTATTGATCTTCCAGATGGTAGAAAGTCAACCCTCGTCATAGCCTGGGTCAACCCACAAACAGCCATTACAGAAACGTGCCTTGAGTTATCCAGAGTCTGGTTTTAAGCATAAGCCGGATAACTCCCCGTACCTTAACAATGTTAAGATATAAACTGTTCTATATCCAATACAAAAACAGAGGCACTGATTTAATTGAACCAGATTCAAATCATGCAGCTGTCTCCAGTGCATGTTAACTAAATGGAAGGAGGCCGATCAACGTTACTCAACTTAGGAATGCTTCCAATTATGAGTAACGTGAAAGAGAAGCAAGTTCTCTTAATCATTACTATCAACTGAATACCCTGCACAAGTATCTACATCTTCGATCACCTTGAAGAATTCTGATACTTGCAATACCTGGTTCTCTACTTTATTCATATACCTATAACTTCTCAAAATTCGGACCTTGCGTTTGTACGAAACACTTGTCTAAAAACTAGAGAAGTCATAAGTAAATCGAATATAGTACGGGGACCAACACCTCTGTCCTAATGGACACTGGACAATATACAATCCTCTGTATAAGTCTCTTGAGTCTAATAACTCATTCCCTGTGTGTCGTAGGTTGAAAACTGTACTTATGGTTAAGAAGAATTACACCGCTGTTTAATGCTCCTTACCTAACCATCCACTGATATACGTAAATGTCATAGACATAATTTCAAAAAGTTATATCTCACTCTATGAAAATAGACGTACAGATATATCAATTTGAAATTGGTGCATAACAATGGATATTCAAAACCAAATATTTGCCGTCCGGCAAATAGCCCAGGCGATTTCCTCAAATATCACCAATTGCAACGAATTCCGATATAATGAGGATAATCACCTAATTCCCAATAGCTTACTCCCACTCATCATCTGTAAAACCATACAGATGTGAGATTCATACCTGGTAAATACATACCCTGGAGCAAGTGTCTAATTGGGAAATCAGTTTTCTTTTAACAGTACACAGTGAAACTGAAACATTAAAAATGTTTCCATGGGGTATCCTGTTATTCCTAGTAATGCCTCTTCCATTATCCAGATTCACAACTATAACCGTATATTTCTTTTCCATCTCTCCAAATCACTTCATATGTCTTTAGTCATTACCTTCTGTACACCCCTTTAGGCCAAATGGTTTTCTTCCTTCCGTACCGTTCGGCACCAGCCTATGGTTTGGAAGAAGACTATCCAATAAGCATAATGGGTGTACTGTCCTAATCCTAGGAGCATTCCCAATGCGAGAGAAGGTGAAGATAAAAGACACCTGAATAAACCTTATTCCTATTTCTCCTGAACCAGAATCCATCCCCGAACTGGAACAAGTTCCTTTCGAGTTCGTATATAACCATACGATGGAATATCCAATAAACTGTGGATCTTCGTAGTGATACGGAGTGTTCTGGAGAAATACAAAGGTGAAGTGGTAGTGGTAATGAAATACTTGGTTTGGTCGTGAATAGCAGTCGCAATTTACTTTGCCCTCTTACTAATCCCTTTATTTGTCTTTACCTAATATCTTCTGCACACCGTTTAGGCTAAATGGTTTTCTTCATTCCTTACCGGTCGGCACCTGCCTTTGGTTTGGAAGAAGACTATCTAATTTACGTAATAGGTGTACTATCCCCTAATCTTAGGGGCACTCGCAACCTGAGAGAAGTTAAAGGAAAAGACAACTGAATCGTCCTATTCGTTTTCTCCAGAACCAGAAACCATCCTCGAATAAATTCCCTCGAGTTCGTATATAACCATACGATTGCTTTGTCCAATGGAAGTGGACGTTCGTAGTAATACGGGGTGTCCTGGAGAAAAGGGTAAAAGTAAGAGTGGCAATGAGGTTTGCAACTCTGACAATCCAAAAGCCAGTCTTATAAGAAGGTTCGGTCAACTTGGACACTGAGTCATAGTCTAGGGTCGGGTCAATGGTCGCTGCCAAAGAGAGAGAGAAAAGAAACACTCAGCGTGCACTCTAACCTAGATCAGAATGGTTACCAATTTATCTAATCAGGAAACCTCCCACTGTACCGTCAAATTCTCCTCCAAACCTGAAATAAGAATTAGTCGGGATCACCCGAGGAGTAAACCAACTCATCAGTGGGAATCGGGATCCAACTATCATCGCATGATAACGTGATGGAATCCGCTCACGCTATCACACTCAAGAAGGTATGCGCATATATGGCAAGTTTCAGTTTCTTTAGAAACTCCCGATGTGATTTTTACCCCATGCTCTTATGACCTTGACTTTGGCCAACATATCATAAGTCACATGTCAAGTTCTACCCGTCATTCTCCAGGTTAATTTGAACCCACCCGTACATACCCTTGACTTTGGCCAAAATAGTAGTACGACTGTCCCAAACCAACGCATCTATCTATGCTGCATATGAATACCCAATAGCTACCAATCACTGTGCCTTGACTTTGGCCAATATACACAGCTTGAATACTATTAACTATCCATATGAAACGACGGAGGGCTACGAATGGTTTCTGGAGAAAACCTTTAACGTAATGAACTTGATATCGTTGAAGGAACTGGATAGCTTTTTAGAAAAATATAGTGACGAAAAGCTTTGCTAAAGAGGTCACTCTCGGTGAAGGGATCTCGGCTCTTTCCCCATAGAATGAGGTGCAGGATATTCCAACT
The DNA here is from genome assembly GCA_030015575.1 of Agapanthus africanus. NCBI lineage: Eukaryota > Viridiplantae > Streptophyta > Magnoliopsida > Asparagales > Amaryllidaceae > Agapanthus > Agapanthus africanus. Next base: position 315,878,401 of record CM057346.1, on the reverse strand, counting down.
GAATACCACGATGCAAAGCAAAAGTAATCGGCTATAGTGAAGTTATTGCCCTGACGCAAACTTTTGTCCAAGGGGTCACTCCCGGTGAAGGGATCTCGGCCCTTGCCTCATCGACTAAGGAGCTGGATATTCCAACTGAATACCATTGTGCAAAACAAAAGTGAACGTCCTTGCAATAACAGCTTTTTGAAAAGTTGTTCCAACAACATCATAATAGGTTTATTTATCTTGCATTGATCCGAATCAACGCAGTCCCATCAATTGATCACACCAATAATGAACGAAAATAATGGCGTACGTATATGCTATCCGCATTCGCCACTGGGTCCCGTCATTACCCGTTCGGTTAGTTAACTAAGGACAGAGCGGGGACTGGACTAGCGCGGATGCAAAACATATACAACATCTACTAGTATATATATATCAATATATAATATTTCGCTCAAGGCGTGATAAAATGCAACATCACAGAAATGTAATAAGCATCACAGAACAATACAGATATCTGGGATCCCCGGGTTTCACAGAGCCGCTACTGAAACCCGACGTTCCTCTGGTCGTGTGGATAGCCTGTGCAATGAAATCCTAGACCTCTAAGGGCGCGGCAAGTTACCCGCCAAAACCTGAAGCGAGGCAGCCCCCTTCAGCAACGTGAATGGACCACCCAGCACTTCACGGAATCCAGTAACTTGGGTACCCCTCCTGGGTCAACCTATACCCCTTACGAGTCCGGCGAATAGCCCGCCAATTCTAGAGTAAAGTCCTCTCCGTCTCAACGCCATGAGATGCGGGCCCGTTGCCCTCTAGAACCCAGCTATCCGTGCACCCCTCCGTGGGGCAATCCTAGTACAGAAAATAAAATATACATACAACGGGTACATCGACCTCGACCTGGTCGTGCCCCAAAAGAATAATACAAACAGGCAGTGACGGCAGTCCACATGTTGGACGCTCGCCCCGCAATAACAAATGTATATAATACAACCAAAACTGTACTAGCATTGCATCCAGGCTATCCCCCATGACCAATCCGCAACATCACAGCACAATCACAGAACATCAACGTGAATGTCATGTTCGCAAATCCGTCTAACCGGGCTATAGCAGTTAGACAGGATTTACCGATCAAGTGACATTGACGGTCGCAGATATAATGTAAATATTGTGAACTAATGTGTTTAAAATTTTCTATCGATCAAAATTTACCCAAGTGGGCCCCAAGCACAACTGTAGCACATAAAGAAATTCTGGGCCCAAAAAGAATATACCAAAACCCATATTTTCAACACAGAAGCCCACTGGAAAAAATTGGTGAACTGAAGCTTAATTCCTGCGGCGGAACCGCGGCCAAAGTGGGGATATGGCCGCGGTTCCATGGCCATATTGAAGGATCATGTCACCAAATTTTTACAGTGATCTTATAGAACTCTGCTCATCATTCTGAAACAACCTGAAAAATTTTTGGAGCCAAAAAAATTTCGACAGAGAACCGACATACATGAAAATGCGGTTTTGGGATTTTTGTTCGATCGAAACTTTAAACATACTAGTGCAAGCTAGACTAGGTTAATGGCGTGGCTCTAATACCAGTGTAAGTGCACGGTGGCGCCCCGGCCGTCAATCCGAGGCCAAAATGCGGAAATGATAATTTACTTTAACTTTTGAACCGGCACCACCATGCACAAAAATCCTGGATCGGTCCATTAATCTAATCCTAGCTAAGTAAAGAGCGGGTAGAGAGATATACCGAGCGATCCGTGTCCTTCGGTCTTCTCGTCGTCGTCCCGATCTCCCCGCGGAAACTCCGGTCTCCACCATGTCGCCGGAAGAGCACCACATCGCCGGCTTCTTTTACGGGCTCCCACCTCTGGAACGAGGCAACTCGGGCACGAAGTTGGCGAGTCGACGTGCCCAAGGATACTGTAGGTTAACTGCAGAACTTATGTCTCTTTGGGGTTGTGGAAGTTGCCATATAAGTGGAGGAATGATATGTGAACTTTTTCTAGATGAACTTGGGAATTTTTGGAGCATCAAGAGAGCAAGAAAAAAACCCACCAAAAATTGGGCGGCCCTCCTTAAGAGCTTGGCCGGCCTCAAGCTAAGGGAATGAGAGAGTGGAGTCAAAAAAATGAGTGAGGCCCAACCATATTCAAGAGAGAGAAAGGGTGATCATGAAAAGAAATCATCACCAATCAAAACTAACACTCCACCAACCTCATCATAACCCATCACCATCACAAAAGTCAAGCAATGATGAGAAGAAGAAGTCAAATGGTGGTAGAATTATCATGATACAATAATATGCAAAGACCACCCTCCAAAATGCTTATTTGCACAATTGCAAATAAGCCCTCCTCTACCAATCTTCAGCCAATGAAAGATACAAAGAAAATTGGCCGAAACGGAAAACAAACTGGCAACTCCAAAAATCCGATCCCGTAATAAATTATAGGAAAACCCCGCTACTGTATATACATACCCGCATTTGTATTCCGACCGAAATACAAATGTAAAGAGACAAAATCTACACAGTACTATACTAGGATCTGGCTTAAACCAAAGCTCGCTAGTATATTCCGTCCGATCATGATCCGTGCAATACCGCACGTATCTGATCGAACCCTGCCATATCTCCAAACGGCCTCTACAGCGTTTCGCCCGAAACTTAAGCAACTGTCTGTGGTGGACTCTAAAGACTCGTCAATACTTTTGGCTGTGGATTTAACCACTAGCACGTCAGAGGTATTAGCCATACGTAACGGGCTACCAGGTATTGACCAAAAGGGACGTCGATGAGCGAACTCATCCTGACACCCTACTGAGCCTGTCAATGACAATATCCGTACAGTCTGGTCCGTTCGTCTATGAGCATCGCATGGCGGGCTTAGGGGGTTGGTAAAAGTCAGACCCCTAAAAGCGGTACAGGTCGTGTCGGAGTGTAGCCCAGAACACCCTGAGATACTACTGGAATACCTACTAGTAAATCTCCTGCCTTGGCCAAGGACTTCGTGTAATGGCTCTCCTAGACACAGCGCGACCTCACCCCCAATACCGGGAGAGACGAACCCCTGAAGATCCGCTCACTGCCTCCATGTGGCTCGGGATTGTACCCAACTAAAACCTGTTTGCACGTATCCTTTGAGCCTGGTAGGGTAGTAATCAAAGTACAGTGGGAAATCACACCAGACAAATGACGATCCTCAGGTCGATGAACAAACCTGTACACATTTCATAAGGGAACTGCTATCTGACGTCTGGTATAAGACCAACTAGCATGTTCCCGGCGAGTCCTGCCCGGTGTACTCATAACCCAATGAGCACCTGTATACATCTTAGGTAAACCAACTGACACCAGTGGCTTATGAGACCGGCCACCGCCCCTCGTCGGGGTCTCGACTGTATACACTAGTCTACTCTGGAGTATCGATGCCCTGTCTCGAAACCCCCACGACTAGGGACCTTTTAAGGATGTCCTTATAGACCCCAGGTCCCACGTATATGATCGCCCTCATATTGCTGGCAGTCAAGCAAGAATCCTAGGGGCTCTATCAACATGTAATAGCGACCTGTCAGGTCACCCAAAGCAGTACACGATGATAAAGATAAACCAGATAGCATACTATCATCTTGAGTAAGACTGTCCTACTGGGACAGATCCTCCCTCAATCATTGCAATCACGTGCCTGTGATCCAATAATTGACTCTGAGGACACTATCTCCAACACAAGGCTAAGGTGATTGCGAAGGACAGTGCCAAAGATCCGGGTAGTTTGACCCGCGCAACCGAACTTTTCAAGATAACCGGATTCACTTCTACGGGGGTTTCTTAACCTGAAAACTTATCGGAACGTATTTCCTAACACCTTATTTCTCAAATCTGACGCATCCAATATACTATCTTTGCAGGATTCTTTGCAAGTTCTCTATCAAACGCTAAAATTGACTAACCCGTATTTGTTGCAGTGCCGTGCTTAAACATAAAATTCGCTATCAGATCGAAGTATTTTAATACTTTTACCTATCTGGTTCTCTACTTCACTCTTATATTCCTTGAATTTCTCAAAAACATCAGATTTGTGTTTCAACAAGAACACATGTCCGAATCATGAGAGATCATCGGTGAATGTAAGAAGTACAAGGAACCATTCCTGGCATGTGTAGACATAGGACCATATACATCACTATGTATCAGTCCCAAGAGTTCAGTAGCACTTTCTCCATGTCCCATAAAAAGAGTTTTGGTCATCTTTCCCTTGAGACATGACTGACAAGTTTCATAAAATATAAATTCAAACGGATTCAAATATCCATCTTTTTGCAACTTCGCTAGTCTGGTCGTATTGATATGACCAAGTCTACAGTGCCACAAGAAGGCTTCGTTCATTTATGAACTTTTCCTCTTGTGTGTGTTATGTATATTTGGAATTGTATTTTGATTTAGAACGTATATACCATTACATAATGTACCAACCCCAATCAACGCTTGATTTAAGAAAATGTTCATAACATTTTTCTCTAATGCAAAATTATATCCTTCTATATATAATAAAAAAACGAATATTATATTGCACATCATCGACAGTATGTAATAACAGTCGTTCAAAATCAATTTATTACCATTTAGTAATACAAGGTGATATTCACTGACAGCTTTGCCAGCAACAATTGCCCCATTCCCTACTCTGAGAGACATATCACGCTTTCTCAGTTCTCTAGTTCTCTTTAACCCTTATAACATATTACAAATACGGGATCCTGATTCGGTATCCAATACCCAGGACATAGAGAAAACTGAGAAACAGTTATCGATAACTAACACACGCGAAGAAGATGCATCAGAATGCTCTTTCTTCATTCGGGTGGCGTGGAAATCCTTACATTCCCCTATACCTTGACTAAACTTACGGCAATTGTCAGAAGATAGGGCAGAACCGACGTTCCCCAGCCCAGTATAATAAGCGCATTTGGTCTATACATCCATATTATTATCTTGATTAAGGCATGGCATTGTCGCTAACTGGAGGGGGAAAGAGAGAAGAAAACACTTCAGCGTGCGCTCTTGCAAGATTACATTGGTAATTATCTTATCTAATTAGGATGGCTCCCACTGTTTTTATCAAATCTTTTTTTCAAACCCTAAAAGGTAAGATTAGCCGGGATTAGTTACACCCTAAAGTTTCGCCAATCGGTCAGCCAGGCAGGTGTTGGTACTCCGAGAGAGTCTCCCAATGCTTTCGCATAGAACTAATTAAATAACTTCGTTTCCGCAGGGGCATAACCCCGTTAACATCTTTCTTAGACACCTACTGGATTAGTTAATTGTAAAGTGGAAACTTACCCGCAGTGGGTATCAGGATCCAACTATCATATAGAAGGTATGCAATCTCATTGCAAATTTCAACACTTGAAATTCCCAATATCTGTTTTTACCTCATGCGGTTTTTGACCTTGACAAGGTCAACAAACAACAAACCGTAAGTCAAGTACAACCCATCATTTCGTGATTGAATTAAACCCACCCGCACGACCCTTGAAAAGGTCAACAAGGCCGTAGGACTACGCTAATCCAATCGCATCAACCTGCGACAGATAAGCACTAATAACCTTCAACACACTGCATCTTGACAAGGTCAACGAACGCATCACGAATACTGAATAATAATTATCTGAAATGACGAAGGGCTACGACTGTTTTTTGTAACATTTCAGAAATATAAAATATTATTTTGGAAATTAAATATTAAAATAATATATTTCGCGAAAAAAACTATTCAATTTGCGAATAGGGTTTTTCGTAAAATGTTATAAGTATATACCAATATTTGAAATATAAGTGGAGATTAAAATGATTTATTCATTAAAAAGATATTTATCGGATTTTGACAATTTTATAATTAAATATATGCATGTTTAAGTTAAAATTCATTAATGTACCACTAATCACGATTAAGCCAAATCCGTATTTTTACATTTTTCCATGGATAGTGCACCATATCAAGTGACATTTTGGTTGCATATTGTTTTACTGTAATTGGGTTTATTTATTTGGAAAAAAAAGGAAAAAGGTTTTGTCTTGTGACATGGCATGAAACAAAGAGATATTTTGAGAGAGTGAGAGTAAGAGATATTTTGAGAGAGTGTGTGAGGTTAAGAGAGAGACATTTGACTTCTACATCATTCTTCTTCCTTCTTCATCTCTTCACCAATTCCTTCATCTCCTTCATCCTTCTCTACCTCCATGAACCATCCCCAATTCATTTCCAAAACTCTATGCCACCTTTATTAAAAAGTTGCACAAGCTTATCCTAAACCCTTTGAACTATTCAAGTTTGGATTTTGAAGACATTGGGCAACTCAAGAATTTTCCTAAGTTACCAAATTAGATATATTTCCTTTCCTATTAGTTAAGTTGTTATGTTAGTGTATCTTAGTTTAGTTTAGATTTCGTATTAATTAGGTTTTGTGATCTTGGAAATTTCCAAGTTGATAATTAGTGATTTGTGGACTTGTTAAGATGCAATTGAGGTGTAATGAGTGTTTCAAGACCTTAGAGATTGCTTTTCTGGACCAAAACAGAGAATAGAACCCGATACACGAACTTAGAATTTTCCCGTATCTTTTTTGTGAAACCTAGGGGACTACAGGGTATCTAAAGAAGCTTGTGTTATTTTGGAGACAATCAAACAAGTCCACTGACCTAGATAAACCACTAGAGGACCACCACCAAAATAGGAGACTCGCACCCTACCAGTAAACCGGCGGCACCGGACATTATGGGAATCTCGCCGGGCCTCCTTTTGGCATAGGTGTTATGGTTTAGCCTGTAGCTCACTTACCCTAAACATATCCCCTGTATTGATTGTTTTGTCCCAATTGACTTGAGATAAAATCTGGGAGCTGTTTATGAGTGCTTAGGCAAAGTTTTCCGATATTTGAATTCTTGGTTTTTATATTTAAGATTTGATTTGGTTGTTGGACGTTTGTACTGTTGGATATAGTGCACTCAAAGTCAATTATTGGATCGCAGGTACGTGATTGCAATGATTGTGGGAGGACCTATACCGATATAACAGTCTTACTCGAGATGATAGTATGCTATCTGGTTTGTCTTTATCATCATATATTGATAAAGCCCATAGGATTCTTGCTTGACTGCCAGCATTATAATGGCGATCACATACGCGGGAGCTGGGGGTCTATAAGCACATCCTTAAATGTCCCTAGTCGTCGGAGTATCGAGACTGGGCATCGATACTCCAGAGTAGACTGGTGTATACTTATCTAGACCCTGACGAGGGGCGGTGGCCGGTCTCACAAGCCATTGGTGGTAGTTGTTCATCTAAGATAGTATACAGGTGCTCATTGGGTTATGAGTACACTGGACGGAATCGCCGAGAACATGCTAGTTGGTATTATACCTACAGTCCGGTAGCAGTTCCCTGGTGACATGTGTACATGTTAGTTTGTCGACCTGCGATCGTCATTTGTCTCGTGTGAGTTCCCACTGTGTTTTGATTACTACCCAACCACGGCTCAAAGGAGTCGTGCAAACAGGTTTTAGTTTGGTATAGTCCCGAGCCACATGGAGGCAGTGAGCGGATTGTCGGGGATTCGTCTCTCCCGGTATTGGGGGTTGATGTCGCACAGTGCACGGATGGACATCACCTGAAATCCTCGGCCGGGGTAATGGAGAATTACTCATTTGGATCAGTTTTTTCTCAGGAGGTGATGGGCTTCATACCGACACGAATTATCGCGTTATTAGGGGTCTGACTTTATCCACCCCCCTAGACTCAATATGCTATACTCTTTAGACGAACGGACCGGACTGTTCGGATGTTGTCACTGTCAGGCTCAGCAGGGTTTCAGGATAAATTCGCTCGTCAGCTTCCCTTCCAATCAATGCATAGGCAACCGTTACGTACAGCTTGTACCTCTGTCGTGCTAGTGGTTATACCCAGTGCCAGTGTGTTGATGAGTCATTAGAGTTCCCCACAGACAGTTTCCTTAGTTCGGGCGAAACGTTGTAGAGGCCATATGGTTTTAAGGCAGGGTTCGGAAAATGCACGTGCGTTTACGCACGTGTCATATTTCGGGCAGATAATACTGGTAGGCTTTGGTTTAAGCCGGATCCGAGTATTATACTGTGTAGATATAATATCTTTGTCTCAGTTGCATTAGTATTCGGTCGTAATACAAATGCGGGTATGTTTATACTGTTACGGGGTTATCCTGAAAGTCGTTTCGGGATCGCTTTTGGAAGTTGCCAGTTTTCTGTTTTCTATCACCCGTCTTAAACATTCGGTTAAAGACGGATTTATCTTTTCTTGAGGGTGAGTGTAGAAGCTTCTAGATGTAGTGACTATGATTAGTGACTCATTATTGCATTTAATGAGTTGGTGACTAGGTTAATGATCATTGGTTTGGATTTATTGTTTTAAGATGATTCATTGTTTTCTTTGATGATATTGCAAGGTGTCTTGTGACTCATCCTCTTCATTAATCTTATGGTCACCCTCTCCCTTGCACCTACACTCACCCCCTCTTGATAATGGCCGGCCCCTCTTCACAATTCATGATGATTGATTTTTTGGGAAAAAGATTATGGTTTTGGTTCATGGAAATTAATATACTCATTTCTCATTTCACCCGATCCATTTGGCAACTTCATTAACCGTTCGTCCATGGCTTTGGACAAAGTGAGACAAAGTGTTCTACTCATTCTCTACATCAATCTTGGTCATCTCTTTTAGCAAACTTGATGACCGAGTTGCCTCGGTTCAAAGGCGGGAGCCCGTTTAAAGATCCGTCGACGTGGTGCCACCTGGACGAGGAGACTGGAGATTCAGGAGATCGGAGCAGCCGCAACAAAGCGTGGGATGATGGTTGAAGACCGAAGGACTCGGATCGTTCGGTATAACATTTCTACCCACTTTGTAGTTTGTTAGTTTAGCTTTAATGGCAGATCCGGGTAATAGTATGCGATAGCGCCAGCTAAAAAGTTTTTGTTCCGCATATGGCGTCTGTTAGACGGCCGGGACGCTACCGTAGACTTACAGTGGTATCAAAGCCTCACCATTAAGCTTTACTAACTTGTGCTAACGCGTTTAAAATATCGATCGAACAAAATTTTTAAAACTGCAATTTCTATGTTCAAAGTTTCTGTCGATTTTTAAAAGGGTCTAAAAATTATTTTGCATTTAACAGAAAATTGAGCAGGGTTTTTGAAGAATTCTAGTGAAATTTGAACACGTGTTCCCATAGTTCCACCGCGGATCCACGGTCAAAGCTAGGGTTTGACCGCGGAACCGCAGCTAGTGTGTGGGAACAGTGCTCCATTTTTTTTACAGTGAGCTTCACATGGGAAATTGTGGTTTTTGGTATATTTCTTTTGGGCCCAGTTTTTATTACTGTACAGCAGATGTACGTGGGGCTCACTTCGGGAAGTTTTGTCGATCAAAATTTTAAATTTGTTAGTATGCAGTAATTACATTATATATCCGATAGTGAATGTCATTCGAGCGGTAAATTGCGTCTAATTGCTATAGTTCTTTTAGACGGATTTGCGAACGTGACATTCGCGTTGATGTTCTGTGTTGCTGTGATGTTGCGGATTTGTCGTGGTGGATAGCAGTGTGCATTGGTAGTGCTGTTTGGATTTATTTGTATATTTGATATTGCGGGACGAGCGTCCAACATGTGGACTGCCGTCACTGCATGTTTGTATAATATTCTTTTTGGGGCACGACCGGGCTGAGGTCGATGTACCCGTTGTACATATTTTTATTTCTGTACTAGGTTTACCCCGCGATAGAGTGCACGGATAGCCGGGTTCTGGAAGGCAACGGGTCCGTATCTCATGGCTTAGATAGGCAGAGGGGCCTCACTGTAGAATTGGCAGACTATTTGCCGCACTCGTAGGGGTACAGGTTGACCCAAGGAGGGGTGCTCAAATTACCGGATTCCGTGAAGTGCCGGGTGGTCCATTCACTCTGCTGTAGGGGGCTGCCTTGCTTCAGGTTTTTGCGGGTAACTTGCCGCACCCGTAGGGGTCTAGGTTTCATTGCACAGGCTATCCACACAACCAGGGGAACGTCGGGTTTCAGTAGCGGCTCTGTGAAACCCGGGGATCCTAGATTATCTGTATTGTTCTGTGATGCTTATTACTTTTCTGTAATGTAGCATATTATCACGTCTGGAGCGATTATTGTATATTGGTATATATACTATTAGATGTTGTATATGTTTTACACCCGCGCTAGTCCAGTCCGCGCTCTGTCGTTAGTTATGTAACCCAACGAGTGAAGACGGGACCCAGTGGCGAATGCGGATGGCATATACGTACATTATATTTTCGTACTTTTCTTGTGTGATTATTTGATGGGACTGCATTGATTCTTATCAATGCAAGGATAAAACAAACATATATTTGATGTTATTGGACAAATTTTAAAAGTGTTATTATAAAGACGTTTCCTTTTGTTCTGCACAGTGGTATTCGGTTATGAATATCCAACACCTCATTTGACGAGGCAAGGGCCGAGATCCCTTCACCGGGAGTGACCCCTTGGGCAGAAGTTTGCGTCAGGGTAATAACTTCACTATAGTCGATTACAAGTTGCTTTGCATCGTGGTATTCAGTTTGGAATATCCTGCACCTCATTCCACGAGGAAAGAGCCGAGATCCTTTCACCGGGAGTGACCTCTTTAGCAAAGGTTTTCTCCACTATATTGTTATAAAAAGCTATCAGGTTCCTTCAATGAGATCAAGTTCATTACGTTAAAGGTTTTTCGCCAATAACCAGCCATAGCACTCCATCATTTCTTATGGATGGTCAGTAGTATTCAAGCTATGTTTGTTGGCCAACGTCAAGGCATGGTGTTTGGTAGCTGCTGGGTATTTATTTGTTGCATAGATAGATGCGTTAGTTCGGGTCAGACGTATAGCCTTGTTGGCCTACGTCAAGGGCTTGTACGGGTGCTTCAAATTAACCTGGACAATGACGGGTAGAACTTGACATGTGACTTATGATTTGTTGGCCTACGTCAAGGTCATAAGAGCATAGGATAAAAATCACATCGGGAGTTTCTAAAGAAACTGAAACTTGCAGTTATGCGCATACCTTATGGAGTGATAACGTGAGTGGATTCCATCACGTTATCGTGCGATGATAGTTGGATCCCGATTCTCACTGATGAGTTGGTTTACTCCTCGGGTGATCCCGACAAATTCTTCATTCAGGTTTGGAAGAGAATTTGAGGTTACAGTGGGAGGTTTCCTGATTAGATAAAGTGATAACCATTCTGGTCTAGGTTAGAATGCACGCAGAGTGTTTCTTTTCTCTCTCTCTTTGGCAGCGACCTTTGTCCGACCCTAGACTATGACTCAGTGACCAAGTTGACCGAACCTTCTTATAATACTGGCTTTTGGATTGTCTGAGTTGCATAAGTCATTGCCACTCCTTCTTTTACCCTTTGCATTTCTCAGAACACTCTGTATTACTACAGACATCCACTTCCATTGGATAGATCCATCGTATGGTTATATACGAACTCGAAGGGACTTCTTCGAGGATGGATCCAGGTTCAGGAGAAATAGAATTGGTTTATTCAGTTGTCCTTTATTATCACCTTCTCTCAGATTGCGAGGGCTCCTTGGTTTAGGAGAGTACACCTATTATGCTTATTGGATAGTCTTATTCCAAACCATAGGCGGGTGCCGAAAGGTAGGGAATGAAGAAAACCAATTAGCCTAAGTAGGGTATATAGAAAGTAATAACTAAAGACAAAATAAAGGGATCAGAAAGAGGGCAAAGTAAATTGCGACTGCTATCATTCACGACCAAACCGCATACTTCATCGCCACTCCAATTTAACCTTTTCTTTTTTCCCTAGTTCGGGAGAAATAGAATAAGATATTATTCAATTGCCTTTTATCATCACCTACTGTCAAGTTGCGAGTACTCCTAGGTTTAGGAGGGTACACCTATTATGCTTACTGGATAGTCTTCTTCCAAACCATAGGCTGGTGCCGAACGGTACTGTAACATTTCAAAAAAATAAAATTTTATTTTTGGGAATTTTCATAATTTAATATTAATTTTTAATGAATATTTTAATAGTCGGTATAATTAAATACCGGTAAATGGTGAAAATTCCGGAGAAAATTATGGAAATTCTAAGATAGGTTATTTGGTTGAAATATGCCATTTTACAGTTTTTATGATGAATTATATGCGATTTTAGTGTTAATCGCGATTAAAAATCGCTAATTGGATTTTTGGCTTTTTGTGCAAAAATGTGCACATAACATTTTCTACACTTGTCATACTAGTTTCATGTTTTAGACTCATGTTAACCCTAGGGTTGAACCATGTTAGATGACCATGGTGGCTTTAACCTTTTGATTAGGTTAATTAGGTTTAATTAAGGGTGGTTGGCTTTGTCCAAAGGTGTTTAGGGTTTGGGTTGACTTGAGAAGGGATTTGACGGTTATCATGTAATCATGAAATGAGCGAGAGAGAAAGAGGGTTTTTAAGGTTGTGTCACACCATGTCAATTCAAACCTTTTTGCATGTCTCCTCACTCCCTCACATCTCACACTCACATCTCACACAACAACACCCTACATCATAAGAATCCACTGAAAACAGCCATCTGAAGCTGCAACAGCAGCAAAAACAGCCCCTAACACCATAAGCCAACACCTACACCCACACTTCAGCCCCCATATACACCATCAGCCCCATATCAAACATCATCAACACACTTTCAGCCACCAGAACAGCAGCTACATCAGCACAACTTCAGCACATATTTTCATCAACATCAGCTGCATCAACATTATTCAAATCAACAGCCCCCCTACATCTGCTGCTGCTACAACCACAACAACATCCTTTTAACCAACAGCAGCAGCTGTAGCCCAAACAACAGCAGCTGATGTAAAAAGTGCAGCCCCAATATCAACACTTCAGCCTCAATTCTGCATCAGCTGAACACATTTCAGCCCATTGTATCAGCAACGGCAGTAACATCATTTAAACAACCCCACACCCTCATCACACCATACTCAATCACCCAAGCAACCACAACAAAACATCAGCCACTGCAGTTGCTGCTGCAACAGCAACAACAAAAAGGAAAATAGCAGCAGCAGCCGCCTGATGCAGCAACAGCCCAAGGAGCAGCTCAGCATGCAGCACAACACCCCTCCTTCCTCCTTCATCCTCCCTTCTCCTTCATCCTAGGACCCCCTTGAGGTATAATCTCACAACCCAACTCCTATCTTGCAAAATTATAGTTGTTTAGCTGAAAATTTAGTGTTATTACGCGAATTAGTGCTAGTTTAGGCAATTTGAGTGAGACTTGACCAAGGGTTGGTTTTGAATGTTAGTATAGCCTAATTAGGTGCTGTTGAGACCAGTTAACCCTAGATCTAACCCAGATCTGACACATTACAAACCTGGAACCCAAAAAAGAACAGTTTCATGTCGGTTTGCGAGGGTATATGTCGTGCAGGTGAATCTGGAGTGATCCGGGGTCATTACTAGGAAAATAAACAACACCAGGTACCTAACTAGAACACCAGGAGACCACCCTAGAAAGACGAGGACCCATTTCCCTCACCAGGCCAGCCTAGCCAGTTTTCCACCTTAGGGGGCTCGGCCACTTTGTTGGCTCAGGTGCCCAGGCTTCCTCCATAGCTCACATGCACCCTGTACATCATTCTAGGCTTGTTTGCTCGCTTTGTTTTCACCTGAGACGAAATCTGGGATCGTTTTCTTGAGTTATATTTAGTATTGGGTTTGCGTATTTTGATTTTCATATTTTGGTATTTGTGCGTTATCTCGATCGTGTGACGTTTGTACGTCTATATCGTGTGATTTCGCGTTGTTTTGCGATGGCTAACCATAGGTTCTTACCTATAGGCCATTTAGCATATCGTGCTGGTTTTCGCGTGTCGTTTTAAGTTACGATTTAGTTTTAATACGATGCGATACGTGTGATATGTGTAGGTACCCCCGCGACGATCCGAGGCGATGCAGAAGAAGAAGGCGACATCGACACCGACACGCAGGATACAGGTGAGTAGATTTATATCTACGGGGAGAAGTCGGGTGGATGGCGTATAGCACCCTCGCAGTCCGTGTTGATGTATACGGATGCGTATACACACCTATAATTATTATTTTGTTGTTTGGGAAATTATTGATGCTTAGGATGGATTTTGGTGCGTTGGACTAGTTTAGTGTTGCGAAACCCTAGGTAGTGGGTGCACTACACATACCAATACACACATACATACTTGCGTACAACCTTATTTCATATGTGGTTATGGGATTCTATATAATTATGTGTTCACATGGGTATGAGACAATGTGATCATATACGGATTTAAGGATGATTCATAGGATGGAGATGAGTCGTTGAGTTTGATCCGAGATTATTGATATCGGTGATATGGTAAAATTCGTATTTGAGATACGTCTTGATGCTTTAACGGATTTGGGATGATGATGCCATATGAATAGTGACATATATAAAATGATCGACATGTGATTATGATACAAGATAGGATATGATATGAGATGATATGACAAGATATTTATGATAGGCAGCCTTGAGCGTTGTGTACTCCTTGAAAGGAATTGTGCTGATGATATCGATTATACGAGACTGTCTATCAGTAGTCAGATCATGATTATAGTGATGATGTTAGCATTGTACTAGACATAGGTCAGTACCCAGATTATGATATTTGATGAAGAGAATACTAGATGAGTAATATAATGATTGTGATATCAACCCGTACCCAGATTTGGGGATGCCGTACGACGGATTTACGTATGAGCTATGTTTTGATGTTTTGATCCGCACTCTTGATTTAGGAATAACTGATTATAGAGATATGGTATCGGATGTGATATTATCGAGGCGGGATCACCGACTATATATGTATATATGTATCGACTCGAAGTTAGGCGGTTTCCCTTACCTGCAGTTAGCCTAGTAGCTCAGCCCTTTAGTTGGCGTAGCTGTATGACTCTTATGACATTAGATGCAGTTTTAGCTATCATTGTGCTTAGTATTCAGTTCCTGTACATTATTATTGTTTCTCTGCATCGCATACTGTTGTGATTCATATTCCATTATTGATATCCTGCTGTTAGGACACCAGCACTATTATCGATGATGCGTATGTACCACGTGCACTTATTTGCCGGCGCACACACTTCTTCATCGGTAATTGCCATGTCACGTACACTTAGAAAATATTATTGCCTGATTTAGCTTGTTAGCTAGTAGTGACATGATATTAGTGTACTTGCCTTATATGCCAGCTTGACATTGTAGTTATTACTTGTCACATCATGCATACTGTTGTTCATTATATGCCGCATTCATGGATTCTCATGCTTATATTCATGGTTTACATGCTATTGATGATTCGGATTTCCATGATATTTTCTGGATTTGGAGGAAAACCGCAAAACATATATAAACTGCTTCCTCTCTTTTTAATAAAAAAAATGCGGTTTTCCCATGATGTATGAGTCGTCCACCATGAGTTTTGCTGATGGATTTCGAGACCCGATTCGAGGAGGCGGATGAACCGTTTCGGGTACATGGTGGGACCGGTGCGGTACCCCGGGGCAAGAAGATCGCAGGAGATGGCGTTGAGCCTGTGCAGGGGAGCACGACCGACCGGTGATATTACCCGACACGTCGGATATCCGGAGGATAGCATCGTGGTCATGAGATGGATGGTAGGGGCCGATCTGGACTGACGGCGCCCTGGATATTATGATTGAGACATTGAGATATTGAGGTACAGAGATTTTGGTACAAAGATATCGAGATATTAGGATTTATGTTTCGTTCCGATGCTAGGCACTGTTTATGCTGATTTCATTTCTGATACCTCATTTTAAAAATACAGAAATCCCACAAATTTATGGAAGCAGTTTTTTTCTGTACATGCATTCTGTTTATGCATTCATACTTCATCCATATGATACATTGCCACCTGATGCACTGACACGGGCACATGGGATTATACTTGGGTTGGATATTTACCCTAGTCATTGTTATAGGTTGCTGGTTATATATTTGAGGATTATATGTTATGATCGTATGACCTAGGGTTGCGTTATACATGCGATTTTCTGTTCGTAGATCTTTTTCTACTCACGAGTTGGCGACTCACCCCCGTTGTGCCCAGTTTCTTGCAGGTTTGCCGTACAGGTTTCTTTACGGCTTTGCGGGCACTGTTCCTTTCGGGTGACTTGCCAGTAGGTGGGTTTATTGTATCGCACCCATCATTATACATTGTATATTATATTTCAGTTGTATCTAGAATTTCCATCAACCAAACATGTACTTATTTAAGATAGAGACCAGTAATGTTTATTCTTTCGACCTTAGAGTCGCGCATTATATTTCTATGGATTTCATGCTGGTTGGAGTTCCTTTTCTGTTGTGATCCTCGCCTTTTGGCGTTGTATATTATGTTGCATACTGGTTGATTCACATATGGTTTTTCCTACACTCTACTACTTCTCTTGGTTTGGATTTCTGGGTTTCGGCTTACTTAGAATACGTACGCCTTGAGACGTTTGATGTCTAAGTGCCGGTCATGTTCCGTACTTTCGGGACGTGACAAAGTTGGTATCAAAGCGTTAGGTTTTACCTTCGGAGTGTAGGATGACCTTTGCTTGATGGAATAGGTGACTAAAGTAGAGTGACGTACCGTGGGTATGTTCCGCGGCATACTTATGACACGCCACTCCACTTAAGAAGCCTTAGGATGTACATTTCTTTGCTCAGTATCTTATTCTTTCATGATCTAGCCTCATCAGTACCAGTCATGGTTTTGCTGCCACGATTACGGGCAGGGAGAGCTGCGGCTAAGAGTTGCGGTCAGCATGAGCTCGTTGCGAACGAGGACTGACCAGAGTATAATTCCGGCGACACACGATTGCAGAGATATGTCTTTTGGATTGTGTTTTTGCGCCATGAGAGTTGGACGGGTCGCTGTATGAGATTACTCGGACGTGCAGATCAGCACCAGAGGATTGAGCCACTGACAGAGGCCAGCCAGACGTTGATGACCATTGGAGTATTGCTTATTCATAATGATTGGGGCAGGGTTCAGCGTGCAGGCGAGTGAGCCAGTTATTGCTGCGAACGACGAGATATCGCCCTAGATGTTGGAGCTATTACGGTACGAGTTGTACTAGGAGATAATAGAAGGTCTCTAGTCACCGATGATGAATGACTAGGACATGTGATTCGTTCGCTACCCCGATGCGAGGTCATCAGATAGATTGATTTCAGCTAGAGACGACTTCACGCGGAGACGTTGAGAGTCGACAGAGACGATCGAATGTCAGAAACCTATTATTCCAAGTTTAAAGTATTCGGAAAGACATGCAGGCAATTCTATGGTCTCTCTAGAAGAATGAAACCCTAACTCGACTTAATGACCGTGTGAAAGCCTTTGAACCTTAGGGTTTGCGGCAGTTCTGCGGCGCCATTAGTGAGGCTTGGGTTTGCCCTTCTACGGCTGGACCACCGATGCTGTGGTATGTACTCGATACTATTATACTGTACCCAAGATGTTGAGCTCTTGGGGGACTATGAGGTTTCGACGAATCGATCGGATGGCTCGACTTAATTCAGATGCTAGATGGTGAGATGCATTTCTTGGAAGACTACAGATACGAGGATAGCCGTTGGAGCTCGGTCCATGCAGCCACGATGAGACGAGTCCGAATCAGTCGACATTGGAGCCGAGTGACGTGAAGGGCTCGCACGAGATAGTTGACCAGGTTTGGATAAAGGACGTCACCCAGATGCATTGTGAATTGATCAAGGACAGACCAGTATTGAGTATTCCTCCGATGGTTGGGACACGTTTCCGAGGACCTGTTCGGCCAAACATCTTCTACAGTATGATGAAGCTACAGAGTACGCGATTTCGAGTCTGTGCGAGAGACTTCGGATAGACCGTGGCCGAGAACAGTTACAGTGTGTAGATAGCACGGCGTGACGCCATAGTGGATGACGATAAGACAAGCGGAACCAGAGGTTCGTGTGAGACGCTGATGAGCTGTCATTACTTTCTGTCGAGGCTAGAGACTTGATATACTTACAGAGGCATTAGGATGTGGGCAGTTTCCGAGAAGATGCTGTGCTGAGGACACAGATGTCCAGAAAACGAGAAAGGATTATATAAGAGTACCGGCCTCCATACAGATCGGCATAGGCGAGATCAGAAGAGACCTTGAGAAGGATTCCTTCCAGGACACAGCTGGAATGATATTTGCACCCAAGATCAGATGTGATGTGCATTCAAAGAACCAGAGGCCGACGCCAGTGAGATGCTGCTTTACCAGTGGTCGTGATGATTGGCCGAGAGATGACCAGAGAAGTGCCAGAACGGAATCGTCCCCATTAGCACACCTGACAGGGCCGATGAGCCGACTGATTGTGAGATTGGTAATCCACAGAGAAGATAAGGACCCAGAGACAGAGGACGTCAGACCGTGAGCAAGAGGCAAGTAGATATCTTACGCTGCCAGCATTAGATGCACCGACACCTTCTCGACTTTGAAGGAGGGACTACCGACGACGGTATTTATGATTTGTGATTTTGTGATTCGATTATCACGTATCCGTCATCTTGGATTCCGGTATTTTGGGCATTCTGTTTGCATGATTTAGTCTTGATGGCTGAGTTTCATGATATTTGTTTTCATGTACCATGGTGGCACTTACTGAGTATTTACGATTTTCGCATAGTTGTTGCACTTGATATCGTTTTCGTGCCCTGATTTCTCGTGTTCATGATTTTATGGGTTTCACACTGTTGAGTTGATTTTGTGCGTGCCTACGCACACGATTTGGTTTTTGCACTTGGTATAGTTCACATATACTGCAGT
Organism: Agapanthus africanus; assembly: GCA_030015575.1. Taxonomy (NCBI): domain Eukaryota; kingdom Viridiplantae; phylum Streptophyta; class Magnoliopsida; order Asparagales; family Amaryllidaceae; genus Agapanthus; species Agapanthus africanus. Next base: position 315,859,454 of record CM057346.1, on the reverse strand, counting down.
CCAGTGATTCGTATTTTGTGTACTTGGATGCACTGGACTTCGATTTCGATGGTGATGCTCGATATTTGTTTTGTGCACTTTATGCACCTGATGGGGTTTTGCGCGTGTTCGGCGCTGGATATTGGATTTCATGATTTCGTGCATGATAGATGCACCGGATTTGGATTTTAGCGCATGTTGGGCGCATGTTATGAGATGCGATTTGATGCACACCAGATGCACTAAATCGAGATTTTTCGTGCATGTCAGATGCACCTGATTTTGCGGTCAGGTACACACGTTGCCTATGACCGATGTTGTGTGCACACCCGATGCACTTAGATTCTGCTTCTGTGCACATGTTTAGCACATATATGGATTTTGATTTCCGTGCGCACCGGACACAGGGTTTTTATATGCACTCTTTGGATTGGTTTCTATGGAGCAGTATGTTTTTATGATATATGCTATGTGTTTTCATACTGAGCGGGACTAGTCAGAGGACAGTGCCTGGATATATTTTGCATGCATTGATGGATTTCAAAGGAATTTCCAAAAGCGAGCTATAGTCTCATTATTTACATATGTGTCCGATACGACACGTAACGTTTAAAACGTGGAAATCTTTCAAAATTGTTTTCAAACGGCGGATCGGGCTTATTAAACAAAAGATATATACGTATATGGCTATTTTCTTATAGAGACGTCCACCACTGTGCAGTGTTATGCGCATTGCACATCGACTTTAAAGAATTTGGCATACATTTCCTTCAGATATTTACATGCACGGATTTAGTATTTACATGTATAGTTCCGATTTATAGCATATCGGTTTTGCCTTGGATTTGGCATTTGTGTTTTCACCTCGACTCCGATAATTGCGAGATGCTTGACGGAGTTTTGTTTTCGAGTTATCTGCTCGTTACTCATGCGCATGTATTGCGCTATGATGCGTTTTATGTATTGATGATTTCGGAGCCCCGTTGACTTGAACATTTTATTTGAAATGTTTTAGAATTTGGGGGTTTAAATTTAAATTCGGGGACCGAATTTGTTTAAGGGGGAAAGACTGTAACATTTCAAAAAAAATAAAATATTATTTTTGGGAATTTTCATAATTTAATATTAATTTTTAATGAATATTTTAATAGTCGGTATAATTAAATACCGGTAAATGGTGAAAATTCCGGAGAAAATTATGGAAATTCTAAGATAGGTTATTTGGTTGAAATATGCCATTTTACAGTTTCTATGATGAATTATATGCGATTTTAGTGTTAATCGCGATTAAAAATCGCTAATTGGATTTTTGGCTTTTTGTGCAAAAATGTGCACATAACATTTTCTACACTTGTCATACTTGTTTCATGTTTTAGACTCATGTTAAGCCTAGGGTTGAACCATGTTAGATGACCATGGTGGCTTTAACCTTTTGATTAGGTTAATTAGGTTTAATTAAGGGTGGTAGGCTTTGTCCAAGGGTGTTTAGGGTTTAGGTTGACTTGAGAAGGTATTTGATGGTTATCATGTAATCATGAAATGAGAGAGAGAGAAAGAGGGTTTTTAAGGTTGTGTCACACCATGTCAATTCAAACCTTTTTGCATGTCTCCTCACTCCCTCACATCTCACACTCACATCTCACACAACAACACCCTACATCATAAGAATCCACTGAAAACAGCCATCTGAAGCTGCAACAGCAGCAAAAACAGCCCCTAACAACTTAAGCCAACACCTGCACCCATACTTCAGCCCCCATATACACCATCAGCCCCATATCAAACATCATCAGCACACTTTCAGCCACCAGAACAGCAGCTACATCAGCACAACTTCAGCATATATTTTCATCAACAACAGCTGCATCAACATCATTCAAATCAACAGCCCCCCTACATCTGCTGCTGCTACAGCCACAACAACATCCTTTTAACCAACAGCAGCAGCTGTAGCCCAAACAACAGCAGCTGATGTAAAAAGTACAGCCCCAATATCAACACTTCAGCCTCAATTCTGCATCAGCTCAACACATTTCAACCCATTGTATCAGCAACAGCAGTAACATCATTTAAACAACCCTACACCCTCATCTCACCACACACTATCACCCAAGCAACCACAACAAAACATCAGCCACTGCAGTTGCTGCTGCAACAACAACAACAAAAAGGAAAATAGCAGCAGCAGCTGCCTGATGCAGCAACAGCCCAAGGAGCAGCTCAGCATGCAGCACAACACCCCTCCTTCCTCCTTCATCCTCCCTTCTCCTTCATCCTAGGACAACCTTGAGGTATAATCTCACAACCCAACTCCTATCTTGCAAAATTATAGTTGTTTAGCTGAAAATTTAGTGTTATTACGCGAATTAGTGCTAGTTTAGGCAATTTGAGTGAGACTTGACCAAGGGTTGGTTTTGAATGTTAGTATAGCCTAATTAGGTGCTGTTGAGACCAGTTAACCCTAGATCTAACCCAGATCTGACACATTACAAACCTGGAACCCAAAACAGAATAGTTTCATGTCGGTTTGTGAGGGAATATGGCGTGCAGGTGAATCTGGAGTGATCCGGGGTCATTAGTAGGAAAATAAACAACACCAGGAGCCTAGCTAGAACACCAGGAGACCACCCTAGGAAGACGAGGACCCATTTCCCTTGCCAGGCCGGCCAGGCCGCTTTTCCACCTTAGGGGGCTCGACCACTTTGTTGGCTCAGGTGCCCAGGCTTCCTCCATAGCTCACATGCACCCTGTACATCACTCTAGGCTTGTTTGCTCGCTTTGTTTTCACCTGAGATGAAATCTGGGATCGTTTTCTTGGGTTGCTGCTTTATATTTAGTATTGGGTTTGCGTATTTTGATTTTCATATTTTGGTATTTGTGCGTTATCTCGATCGTGTGACGTTTGTACGTCTATATCGTGTGATTTCGCGTTGTTTTGCGATGGCTAACCATAGGTTCTAACCTATGGGCCATTTAGCGTATCGTGCTGGTTTTCGCGTGTCGTTTTAAGTTACGATTTAGTTTTAATACGATGCGATACATGTGATATGTGTAAATACCCCCGCGACGATCCGAGGCGATGCAGAAGATGAAGGCGACATCGACACCGACACGCAGGATACAGGTGAGTAGATTTATATCTACGGGGAGAAGTCGGGTGGATGGCGTATAGCACCCTCGCAGTCCGTGGTGATGTATACGGATGCATATACACACCTACAATTATTATATTGTTGTTTGGGAAATTATTGATTCTTAGGATGGATTTTGGTGCGTTGGGCTAGTTTAGTGTTGCGAAACCCTAGGTAGTGGGTGCACTACACATACCTATACACACATACATACTTGCGTACAACCTTATTTCATATGTGGTTATGGGATTCTATATAGTTATGTGTTCACATGGGTATGAGACTATGTGATCACATACGGATTTGAGGATGATTCATGGGATGGAGATGAGTCGTTGAGTTTGATCCGAGATTATTGATATCGGTGATATGGTAAAATTCGTATTTGAGATACGTCTTGATACTTTAGCGGATTTTGGATGATGATGCCTTATGAATAGTGACATATATAAAATGATCGACATGTGATTATGATACAAGATAGGATATGATATGAGACGATATGACAAGATATTTATGATAGGCCACCTTGAGCGTTGTGTACTCCTTGAGAGGATTTGTGCTGATGATATCGATTATACGAGACTGTCGATCAGTAGTCAGATCATGATTATAGTGATGATGTTAGCATTGTACTAGACATAGGTTAGTACCCAGATTATGATATTTGATGAAGAGAATACTAGATGAGTAATATAATGATTGTGATATCGACCCGTACCCAGATTTGGGGATGCCGTACGACGGATTTACATACGAGCTATGTTTTGATGTTTTGATCCGCACTCTTGATTTGGGAATAACTGATTATAGAGATATGGTATCGGATGTGATATTATCGAGGCGGGATCACCGACTATATATGTATATACGTATCGACTCAGTGGTTAGGCGGTTTCCCTTACCTGCAGTTAGCTTAGTAGCTCAGCCCTTTAGTTGGCGTAGCTGTATGACTCTTATAACATTAGATGCAGTTTTAGCTATCATTGTGCTTAGTATTCAGTTCCTGTACATTATTATTGTTGCTCTGCATCGCATACTGTTGTGATTCATATTCCATTATTGATATCCTGCTGTTAGGACACCAGCACCATTACCGATGATGCGTATGTACTACGTGCACTTATTTGCCGGCGCACACACATCTTCATCGGTAATTGCCATATCACGTACACTTAGAAAATATTATTTCCTGATTTAGCTTGTTAGCTAGTAGTGACATGATATTAGTGTACTTGCCTTATATGCCAGCTTGACATTGTAGTTATTACTTGTCATATCATGCATACTGTTGTTCATTATATGCCGCATTCATGGATTCTCATGCTTATATTCATTGTTTACATGCTATTGTTGATTCAGATTTCCATGATATTTTCTGGATTTGGAGGAAAACCGCAAAACATATATAAACTGCTTCCTCTCTTTTTAATAAAAAAAATGCGATTTTCCCATAATGTATGAGTCGTCCACCATGAGTTTTGCTGATGGATTTCGAGACCCGATTCGAGGAGGCGGATGAACCGTTTCGGGTACATGGTGGGCCCGGTGCGGTACCCCGGGGCAAAAAGATCGCAGGAGATGGCGTTGAGCCTGTGCAGGGGAGCACGACCGACCGCTGATATTACCCGACACGTCGGATATCCGGAGGATACCGTCGTGGTCAAGAGATGGATGGTAGGGGCCGATCTGGACTGACGGCGCCCTGGATATTATGATTGAGACATTGAGATATTGAGATACAGAGATATCGAGATATTGGGATTTATGTTTCGTACCGATGCTAGGCACTGTTTATGCTGATTTCATTTATGATACCTCATTTTAAAAATACAGAAATCTCACAACTTTATGAAAGCAGTTTTTTTCTGTACATGCATTCTGTTTTATGCATTCATACATCATCCATATGATACATTGCCACCTAATGCACTGACACGGGCATATGGGATTACACTTGGGTTGGATATTTACCCTAGTCATTGTTATAGGTTGCTGGTTATATATTTGAGGATTATATGTTATGATCGTATGACCTAGGGTTGCGTCATACATGCGATTTTCTGTTCGTAGATCTTTTTCTACTCACGAGTTGGCAACTCACCCCCGTTGTGCCCAGTTTCTTGCAGGTTTGTCGTACATGTTTCCGGATTTGCGGGCACTGTTCCTTTCGGGTGACTTGCCAGTAGGTGGGTTTATTGTATCGCACCCATCATTATACATTGTATATCATATTTCAGTTGTATCTAGAATTTCCATCAACCAAACATATACTTATTTGAGATAGAGACCAGTAATGTTTATTCTTTCGACCTTAGAGTCGCACATTATATTTCTATGGATTTCATGCTGGTTGGAGTTCCTTTTTTGTTGTGATCCTCGCCTTTAGGCGTTGTATATTATGTTGCATACTGGTTGATTCACATATGGTTTTTCCTACACTCTACTACTTCTCTTGGTTTGGATTTCTGGGTTTTGGCTTACTTAGAATACGTACGCCTTGAGACGTTCGTAGTCTAAGTGTCGGTCATGTTCCGTACTTTCGGGACGTGACAGGTAGGGAAGGAAGAAAACCACTTAGCCTAATGATGGTGTACAGAAAGTAATGAATAAAGACAAATAAAGGGATTTAGGGAGATGGCAAAGAAATATACGGTTAAAGTCATGAATTGGATTATGGAAGAGGCATTACTACGAATACCAGGATACCCCTACGAAACATTTTTTAGTTTCAGCGCATTTTTAATGGAAAACTGATTTCCCAATTAGATGCTTACTCCAGGGTGTGTATTTACCAGGTAAGATTCTAACATCTGTATGGTTTTATAGATGATGAGTGGAAGTAAGTTATTGGGAATTAGGTGATCATCCTCATTATATCGGAATTCGTTGTAATTGGTGATATTTGAGGAAATCGCCTGGGTACAGTTTTCAACCCACGACGCACAGGTTTTAAGTTATTTAACTCAGCGGACTTATACAGAGTATTGTATGTTGTCCAGTGTCCATCAGGACAAAGGGGTAGGTCCTCATACCCGGTTCTGTTTACTTGTAACTTCTCTAGTTTTTAGACAAGTGTTTCGTAGAAATACAATGTCTAAGTTTTGAGAAGTTGTGGGTATAGGAATAAAGTAGAGAACCAGGTGTCGCAAGTATCAGGATTCTTCAAAAAAATCGAAGATGTAGATTCTTGTGATTGGTATTCAGTTGATAGTAACGGTTTTGAGAAACTTTTTTTCTCTTTCAGGTTACTCATAATTGGATGGATTCCTAAGTTGAGTTATGCTGATTAGCCTCTTTCCATTAAATAGATATGCACTGGAAACAGCTGCATGATTAGAATCTGGTTCCAATTAAATAAGTGCCAAAGTTTCTATGTTGGATATAGAACGGTTCATATCTTAACGATGTTAAGGTACGGGGAGCTTGTTAGTGTTTATGCCCTAGAAGGCCATTACTGTATCATACTAGTTTGTATATTACTTAATGGAAGCTTGGGATATTCACATGTATATACCAGTCTTGCTAAAACATTGTAGTATGCTACTTGGTTTTTCAATCTTAATATGTGAGTATACGTATTGATAGAGCTCTTAGGATCTTGCTTGACTACCAGCGTTGTGATGGCAGTCACACTAGTGGAGGGTGGGTAGTCTACAAGCACATCCTTATTCAGGTCCCTAGTCGTTGGATTATCGAGACAGGGCATCGATACTCCGGAGTAGACTAGTGTGTACGCTTCTCATCCCAGTTGGGGAGATGGTCTGTCCCACAGCCGTCAGTACGTCGTACTGGAGATAGTATGCAGGTGCTTGTTAGGTTACGGGTACACCAGACAGGACTCACAGGGAACTGTTGGTTGGTTTTATACCAGTCGTCAGTTAACAGTTCCCAGGTGACATGAGTACAGCATAGTCCGCAGACTTGACACTGCTACTTCGCCTCGAATGTGTCCCACTGTTCTTAGATTGCTACCCTACCACGGCTCAAAGGAGTCGTGCAAACAGGTAGCAGTTGGGTGCAGCCCCGAGCACTTGGAGGCAGTGGCGGTTAGACAGGATTCGTCTCTCCCGGTATTGGGGGTTGATATCGCGCTGTGTCAGAGAGCCATTACGCAAAGTCCCTGGCCAGGGCAAGCGAGATTTGCTGGTAGGTTCCAGTAGTTTCTCAGGGTGTAATGGGCTTCGCTCCAACATGACTTATACCGCTATTAGAGGACTGACGCTTGCCGCCCCCTAGGCCCGATATGCGATAGTCTTAGACGAACGGACCGGACTGTATCGGAGATTGACACAGCAGACTCAGTAGGAGTTCGGATGGGTTTCCTCATCGGCCTTCTTATCGACATCTACCTGGGGACCGTTACGTACAGCTCATGCCGCTTGCGGTCTGTGGTTAAACCCACTGCCAGCGTAGTAGTCGAGTCTCTAGAGTCCAACACAGAGAGTTTCCCTGCTCCAGGCGAAACGATATAGAGGTCGTATGGTTTTACGACAAGGGTTCGGACGCATACGTGTGTTTACGCACGTACGACATCCGGAAAGTTTTTACTAGTCGGCTTTGGTTTAAGCCAGTTACTAGTATCCGGTTATTGGATTTGTACAGTCTAAAGTTTTTCCGTGTTTTCACGGATAGGAGGGGCGTTCTCGTAATTGCCCGAGAAGCTTCTAGAAGGTGGTGACTAAGGGGGTTAAGGTGGCATATACATTGAATGAGATTAGTGAGTCATATGGATGATTCATCCATGTCATTAATGCATCATAAATGCTTAATGACTCATGGAGATGAATCGCCATTAGATATTTATCAAGCATGGTTGTAAATCATTTTCTTTTCTTTTCTTGATAAATAATAATGCTTGATATATATTATAATGGCTCATTTTCTCATCACATTATTATGTTCATCTTCTCTCTCCTCAAGCTCTCCCTCTTCAAACCCTAATCCTCCCCTCTCATGTGTTGAGTACAAGGATTAGATTAGACTACTTAATCCTTAATCATTCTCTATATCACCTAGGTTGCTTAGATTAGCGATTTAAGAAACCTAGTTATCTCTAGTTTGAGGTGAAGCTTGTAGTAAAGCTCTCGGGTGGATCTTCTACTACATAGAGAAGGCCGGAGAGGACGTGGAGAACGACAAGACGAGGGACTCGGTTCTTTAGGTATAATCACTTAACATAGTAGTTAACACTTCTATGGTTTCTTGTTAGTTATTGTTTATGCAAAGATTCTCGGTTAGTCGATGTTTACACTTTAAACAAGATTGTTTTTCATTATTCTGCCTCCCCGCAAGTCGTGAGGTGTTGTACATCGACTTACTGTGGTATCAGAGCCTCGCTAAACAATAAATAACTCATTAGCAAAGTCGTAAGATATTCGAACGCAAAACGAACCAAAAAACGACATCGATATCACTAGTTTCTGTCGAATTTTAAACAGGCTTTAAAAATTTTTCTGGATGCTTCAGAATAACCTACAGAGAATTTTAAGAAAACTGGTGAAAACTGGGTTCCTGAATCGGCCAAAAGACCGCGGAACCGCGGCGGATCCCACCGATCCGCAGTGGAACCGCGGCCGAGTTGGGGCCGATTCAACCCATTTTCCACCAGTAATTCTTCAGTGATATTTTTGTGTTTTCTGGGATGTTTATTTTTCTGCTCAAGTCTCAGGTGCACAGAGAAGTATTGGAGTAGAATCTAATGTGTTTGCACGATCGAAATTTTGCGATGTTTGCTAATTTGATTATATCTGTGTTTGTATAATGTGTTCGTAAACCCTCCCTAACTGCTAGTATGTCGGTTGGCAGGGGGTTGCATATTTCTGTAATGGATTTTATCTGTTTGTGTATATGAACTGTGTTGGACTGTTGTGATGTATAGCCGGGGTTTTGTGATGAGTTATTATTTAATTCATTTGATGTAAATGTAATTTGTTGTAATATTATTTTGCGGGGCACATCCAGGTTGCGGTTGTAGCCACCGTTGTATTATTTCATTTTACTGTTTTTGCTCCTAGGACAGACCCAAGGTGGGGTGCACAAACTACCGGGCGGGTAGTTTGCCGTACCCGTAGGGGTCTAGGGTGGGGTAATGGGTATTCATCACAACTTTATAATCCGTCTTTCGTTGCAGGCTCAAAACAAACACGGATTGCTTGCAAATCCAATAAAGTTCATCTGTGATCTGGAATGAATATTATTGCGTCCGACGAATGTAAAATATCTATATATATGATAGCTATTTATACGTCACTTATGTTTTACACCCGCACTAGCCCAGCCCCCGCTCTGTCGTTAGTTAAGTAACTTAACGGGTGATGACGGAACCCAGTGGCGAATGCGAATGGCATAAGAGGACGTTATATTTTCGTTGTTTTCTGCAATGATAGGTTAATGATGGGACGCATTATTTATAATGCAAAGAAAATAAACCAAAAGTTTAATCGTTGGAACAAATTTAAAAGAAACCACTCGGTTATTTTAAAAGAGCAGAAATTTTTAATTGCGGAGCTTTAACCACTCCTTTTAAAAAGCTATCAGGTTCCATCGGTTATATCAAGTTCACTACGTTCACGGTTTCGCCAAAACCAGTCGTAGCCCTCCGTCATTTCTTATGGATAGTCAGTAGTATTCAAGCTATGTTTGTTTGGCCCTTAGTCAAGACATAGTGTTTGGTAGCTGCTGGGGTATTCATTTGTTGCATAGATAGATGAGTTGGTTTGGGACAGTCGTATTGCTTTGTTTGGCCCTTAGTCAATAGTATATACGGGTGGGTTCAAATTAACAAGATAATGATGGGTAGAATTTGACATGTGACTTATGATTTGTTGGCCCTTAGTCAAGGTCATAAGAACATGGGGGCAAAAATCCACATCGGGAATTTCTAAAGAAACTGATATTTGCAAAGAGATGCATACCATTTGGAGTTTGATGAATGTTGGTAGGATTCCTTTAGCATTATCAGACAATGATATTTGGATCCCGATCCTACTGTGAGTATATGCTACTTATCAGGAGATTCGTCACTTAACGATCAATGCTATAAACCAAGTAGGTGCCAAGAAAGGTGTCAGCGGGGTTGTTAGTGTTTATGCCCTAGAAGGCCATTACTGTATCATACTAGTTTGTATATTACTTAATGGAAGCTTGGGATATTCGCATGTGTATAACAGTCTTGCTAAACATGGTAGTATGCTACTTGGTTTTTCTATCTTAATATGTGAGTGTACGTATTGATAGAGCTCTTAGGATCTTGCTTGTCTACCAGCGTTGTGATGGCAGTCACACTAGTGGGGGCTGGGTAGTCTACAAGCACATCCTTATTCAGGTCCCTGGTCGTTGGATTATCGAGACAGAGCATCGATATCCGGAGTAGACTAGTGTGTACGCTTCTCATCCCAGTTGGGGAGATGGTCTGTCCCACAGCCGTCAGTACGTCGTACTGGAGATAGTATGCAGGTGCTCGTTAGGTTACGGGTACACCGGACAGGACTCACAGGGAACTGTTGGTTGGTTTGATACCAGTCGTCAGTAAGCAGTTCCCAGGTGACATGAGTACAGCGTAGTCCGCAGACTTGACACTGCCACTTCGCCTCGAGTGTGTCCCACTGTTCTTAGATTGCTACCCTACCACGGCTCAAAGGAGTCGTGCAAACAGGTAGCAGTTGGGTGCAGTCCCGAGCACTTGGAGGCGGTGGCGGTTAGAAAGGATTCGTCCCTCCCGGTATTGGGAGTAGATATCGTGCTGTGTCAGAGAGCCATTACGCAAAGTCCCTGGCCAGGGCAAGCGAGATTTGCTGGTAGGTTCCAGTAGTTTCTCAGGGTGTAATGGGCTTCACTCCGACACGACTTATACCGCTATTAGGGGACTGACGCTTGCCGCCCCCCTAGGCCCGATATGCGATAGTCTTGGACGAACGGACCGGACTATATGGAGATTGTCACATCAGACTCAGTAGGAGTTCGGATGGGTTTCCTCATCGGCCTTCTTATCGACAACTACCTGGGGACCGTTACGTACAGCTAGTGCCGCTTGCGGTCTGTGGTTAAACCCACTGCCAGCGTAGTAGTCGAGTCTCTAGAGTCCCACACAGAGAGTTTCCTACTCCAGGCGAAACGATATAGAGGTCGCATGGTTTTGCGACAAAGGGTTCGGATGCATACGTGCGTTTACGCACGTATGACTTTCGGACAGTTTTTACCAGTCGGCTTTGGTTTAAGCCAGTTACTGGTATCCGGTTATTGGATTTTTACAGTCTAAAGTTTTTCCGTATTTTTGCGGATCGGAGGGGCGTTCTCGTAATTGTGCGAGAAGCTTCTAGAAGATGTGACTAAGGAGGTTACTTTGGATAAGATTGTGAGTCATGAGGGTGATTCATCATTATCATTATTGCACCATAAATGATAATGACACATGCTTAATGAATCACCATTTTGCATTTATGAAGCATGCTTATTCATTTCTATTATTCATTATTCTAAAAATAAGAATGCTTCATAATATATTATGATACACTCTCTCTCATCTCATTATCTTATCTCACATTCTCTCTCCTCAAGCTCTCATCTTCAAGAGACTAATCCTTAATCCTCATGTGTTGAGATCAAAGGTTTAGTTAGACTTAAACATCCATTACCTTCACTCTATATCATCCTTTCTTCTTTGATTAGCAATCAAAGTAGATTAGTTGCCTCAAGTTAGAGGTGTAGCTTGGAGTTTTGCTCTCGGGTGGATCGTCTACTACCTAGAGAAGGCCGAGGAGAACAAGGAGATCGTAAAGACGAAGGACTAGTTTCATTTGGTATAATCCCTAAACACAATAGTTAAGAAACTCTTTGTGTACGGTTATTTATAGTTTAGCTTCGATTCAAGCGGTTAGTCGATGTTCGTTCTTTAAACTTGATCGTTTTTGAAAATTCCGCCTCCCCACAAGTACTGGGGTGTACTACATCGACTTACAGTGGTATCAGAGCCTCGCTAAACAATAAATAACTTGATTGCAAATTTGTACGAATTTCGAACGGAAAAACGAAGCCGGAAAACCCTAAATCTGTTCAGTTTCTGTCGAACTTAAAATGATGTCCAAAAATTTTTCAGGTAAGTTCAGAGAGCTTGAAAAGACACCAGAAGAACACCCAAGAAAAACAGTCGCCTGAATCGCTTAACTCGCCGCGGAACCGCGGCCTCAGCCTACTGAGTCGCCGCGCTTCCGCCGCCGAGTTGGCGAGTCAGGAGCCGATTTTTCTTCTGTTGCTTCTGTGTATTATTTGGGGTTTTCTAGAATATTTAATATTTGCTCAGGTTACAGTTTAACAGAGCAGATTTTGGAGCAATATTGATGTTGTTTAATCGATCGAAATTGTACAGTATTTGCATATTGGATTGTATCTGTGATTGTTTAATGTGTTCGTAAACCTCCCCTAACTGCTAGTATGTCGGTTGGCAGGGGGTTGCACATTTCTGTAATGGTTATATCTGTTTGTGCATATAAACTGTATTGGACTGTTGTGGTGTATAGCCGGGGTTTGCAATGGGTTATTGTTCAATTCATTTGTTGTAAATGTAATTTGTTGTAATATTATTTTGCGGGGCACATCCAGGTTGCGGTTGTAGCCACCGTTGTATTATTTCATTTTACTGTTTTTGCTCCTAGGACTGACCCAAGGTGGGGTACACAAACTGCCGGGTGGGTAGTTTGCCGTACCCGTTGGGGTCGAGGGTGGGGTAACGGCTATTCATCACAACTGTGTAATCTGTCTTTTCTTGCAGGCTCAAAAGAAATACAGATTGCCTGCAAAATCCAATATTGTTTATCTGTGTTCTGGAATGAATATCATTGCGTCAGACGAATGTAAAATATCTATATATATGATAGCTATTTAGATGTCGCTTATGTTTTACACCCGCGCTAGCCCAGCCCCCGCTCTGTCGTTAGTTAAGTAACCTAACGAGTGATGACGGGACCCCGTGGCGAATGCGGATGGCATAAGAGGACGTTGTATTTTCGTTGTTTTCTGCAATGATAGGTTAATGATGGGACGCATTATCTATAATGCAAAGTAAAACAAACCAAAGTTTAAATCGTTGGAACAATTTAAAAGAAACCACTCGGTTATTTTTAAAACAGATATTTTTAAATGCGGAGCTTTAACCACTCCTTTTAAAAGCTATCAGGTTCCTTCGATTATATCAAGTTCACTACGTTCACGGTTTCGCCAAAACCATTCGTAGCCCTCCGTCATTTCATCTGGGTATTCAGTAGTATTCAAGCTATGTATTTTGACCTAACGCCAAGGCATAGTGTTTGGTAGCTACTGGGTATTCATTTGTTGCATAGGTAGATGTAGTTAGTTTGGGACAGTCGTATTATCATTTTTGCCGAACGTCAAGGATATATACGGATGGGTTCAAATTGACAAGATAATGATGGGTAGAACTTGACATGTGACTTATGACATTTTGACCTAACGCCAAGGTCATAAGAGCATGGGGCAGAAATAAATATCGGGAATTTCTAAAGAAACTGAAATTTGCAAAGAGATGCATACCATTTTGAGTTTGATGAATGTTGGTAGCATTCCTACAACATTATCAGACGATGATATTTGGATCCCGATCCTACTGTGAGTATATGCTACTTATCAGGATATTCGTCACTTAACGATCAATGCTATAAACCTAGTAGGTGTCCAGAAAGGTGTCAGCGGGGTTACGCCCCTAGAGAAAAGAGGTTATTTAATTAAGGAACTTCGCGAAAGCGTTGGAAAACCTCCCTCGAAGTATCGACACTGGCCTGGCTGAACGGTTAAGCAAGTATTGTACGGTGAGAATAGTCCTGGCTAATTCTTCTTTTATGGTTTGAGGAAGGATTCGAGAAACAGTGGGAGCCATCCAGTTTAGATAAACTAAAAACCACTCTAAACTTGCAAGAGCATCATGCTAAAGTGTTTTCTTCTCTCTCTCCTAATTGCAGCGACCCTGAAAATGACTGGACTTAAGTTACTTTTAGAAAAGAATATACTGACGGGGCCAAACTATAAAGATTGGCTGCGGAATGTCAAAATGGCCTTGACCTATGACAAATTGGGGTACGTCCTCACCGCTACGGCACCTGCTGTCCCTGGTCCCAAATCCAGCAATGCGGATAAGGAAATCCGCAAAACCTGGGATTTAGATTGCGCGAGAGCCAAGTGCATCGTGCTTGCCTCGATGAACAATGAACATCAGAGGAGGCACGAGGATATGTCCCTAGATGGCATATTTCTCCATACAAAGGAACTTTATGGAGAGCAATCTCGTATAGCAAGATACGAGACCTCTAAGAAATTGTTTCGAGCGAGGTTGGCTGTCGGGTCATCGGTAGGTGAACATGTCCTACAGATGATCGGCTATATTGAAGAGCTCGCAGACCTTGGGACGACTTTGGATAATGAGCTCTATACAGACCTTATTCTCCCTTCCTCCCACCTACGCCCAGTTTATCCTCAACTTCAATCTTCAAGGAAAAGAAGTTGAACTTGCGGAACTCCTGAACAAGTTAAGGAGTGCAGAGGGCACCTTGCAGAAGGCAAGGGAAACACCCGCTATGTTTGTTGGCGGTGCATCTTCTTCCGGGTCCAAGGCTAGGGCCAAAGGAAGGAAGAAGAAGGCCGCACCCAAACCTAGAGGAGGTGTTAGTAAGGTGGGAAAGAAGGGAAAGAAAAAGCTTGCAGCACCGGTAGTTGGCCAGGATGAGTGCTTCCATTGTCACAGGAAAGGGCACTGGAAGAAGGATTGCAAGGCATGGAACGCCAAGAACCAGGAACCGAAGCAAGCTGTGGCTTCGACTTCAGGTGTGTTTGTAATTGAGAATTGTCTGTCGATCAACTCTACTTCCTGGGTATTGGATACCGGATCAGGATCTCATATTTGCAATTCATTGCAGGCACTGAGAAACCGTAGAGTGCTGAAGGAAGGTGATATGATCCTCAGGGTTGCTAACGGAGCTAGCGTGGGAGCTGCGTCCGTCGGGGATTATCACCTAGGATTGACGAGTGGACACATTTTGGTTTTACATAACTGTTATTTTGTACCAAGCTTAACGTGTAATATCATATCAGTTTCCTTGTTATCAAATAAAGGTTATGATTTCACGTTTGTAAGAGATGTTGTTAACATCCACCTTAATCATGGTTTGATTGGGTCCGGTACTCTAAATAACGGCATATATGTTTTAAACCAACTCCAAATTTTCAATGTCCAGAACACACTAAAAAGAAAGTCTCCAGATTTAAATAAAGCTTTCTTATGGCATTGTAGACTGGGTCACATCAATGAGAGAAGGTTGACTAAGTTGCATAGAGAAGGATATTTGGACACGTTCGAATATCAATCTTATGCCACTTGTCAATCCTGTCTCAAAGGAAAGATGACAAAGACTCCATTTACTGGACAAGGAGTAAGAGCGAGCGAGCTCTTAGGACTCATACACAGCGATGTATGCGGTCCAATGTCTACACATGCGAGAGGTGGTTTTTCCTATTTCATTACTTTCACGGATGATTACTCAAGATACGGATTCATTTATCTGATGAAACATAAATCCGAGGCTTTTGAGAAATTCCAAGAGTATAAGAATGAAGTAGAAAACCAAACCGGCAAAAGTATTAAGACACTAAGATCTGATCGAGGTGGAGAATACTTAAGTGCCGAGTTCCTAGGTTACCTAAAAGAGAAAGGAATTCTCTCTCAGCTTACTCCTCCATACACTCCACAGCATAACGGTGTATCGGAGAGACGGAATCGAACCCTATTGGATATGGTACGATCCATGATGAGTAATGCTGAGTTACCGCGATCTTTCTGGGGTTATGCGCTAGAATCAGCGGCATATCTTTTGAACATGGTTCCTACCAAGACTGTGCCTACCACACCATATCAGATGTGGAGTGGGAAGAAACCCCATCTACAGTATATAAAGATTTGGGGATGTCCAGCTTTTGTTAAAAAGCAGCATGTGGACAAGCTCGAGGCACGATCAGTAAAGTGTAAGTTTGTGGGATATCCAAAGCACTCCAGGGGATATCTATTCTATTACGCAGAGGAACAAAAGGTGTTTGTTTCTCGTAATGCCCATTTTCTAGAACATCAGTTTTTGGAAAAGGAATCAAGTGGGAGCGAAATAGAACTGGAAGAAATTCCAGAACCATAAACTAATACTGAAAGTTTGGTAGAACCGGTAGTTCAAGAAGAACAGAACATTCCCGCACCCCTCCGCAGGAGTAGTAGGCCGTCTCATCCGCCTGAGAGATACTACGGTTTTCTCATAGACGGGGATAGAGAGGATTGCATCATAGATGATGATGAACCTACTGACTTCCAGCAGGCCATCCAGAGCGGCGACTCGGTACGATGGTTAGATGCAATGCGGACCGAGATGGAGTCCATGTACACCAACAAAGTATGGACTTTGGACTTTGCTCCAGATGGGGTAAAACCCATAGGATGCAAATGGATCTTCAAGAAAAAGATTGGTGTAGATGGACAGGTGGAAACCTATAAGGCTAGACTTGTTGCAAAGGGTTTTCGTCAAAGACCTGGTTTGGACTATGACGAAACTTTTTCTCCAGTGGCTATGCTCAAATCCATTCGGGTCCTTCTTGCTATTGCTGCCTTCCATGATTATGAAATCTGGCAGATGGACGTAAAGACGGCTTTTCTGAATGGAAATTTAGAAGAGAGCGTCTATATGGATCAGCCAGAGGGTTTCAATCAGAGTGGGAGCAGCGGGAAAGTATGCAAGCTGCTTAAGTCCATTTACGGACTAAAGCAGGCATCGCGGAGTTGGAACATCTGTTTTGATGAGACAGTCAAAGAATATGACTTTATCAAAAATCCAGATGAACCGTGCATATATAGTAAAGTTGTGGCCAGAAGTGTCGTATTCCTCGTCTTGTACGTGGATGACATTCTATTGATAGGAAATGACATTCCTATGCTACAATCTGTCAAAGGATTCTTGTCACACAGGTTCTCCATGAAAGACCTGGGTGATGCCTCTTACATTCTGGGGATCCGGATCTATCGTGATAGATCCAAGAGGATGTTGGGACTTTCGCAGTCCAGGTATATCGACACTGTACTGAAAAGATTCAGTATGGAAGATTCTAAGCGCGGTAATCTACCGGCTTGTCACGGAATCACCCTCTCCAAAGAGATGTCTCCCAAGACTGATTTGGAAAGGGAACGCATGTCTATTATACCCTACGCTTCTGCAGTAGGCTCTATAATGTATGCGATGTTGTGTACCAGACCAGATGTAGCTTACGCACTGAGCGTGGTAAGCCGGTATCAGTCTGACCCAGGGGAGAAACACTGGATAGCAGTAAAGAACATTCTCAAGTACCTGAGGAGGACTAAGGAGATGTTCTTGGTTTACGGCGCTAAAGACCTCAGGTTGGAGGCCTTTGCTGATTCCGGCTTCCAGAGTGATAAGGACGATTCCAAGTCCATGTCGGGTTATGTCTTTACCCTCAATGGAGGGGCGGTGCGCTGGAGGAGTTCCAAGCAGGACACCGTTGCTGACTCGACGATGGAAGCGGAGTATATAGCTGCTTGCGATGCCGCAAAAGAAGCAGTCTGGATGAAGAAGTTCCTAACAGAACTTCAGGTGGTTCCTACCATAGTTGATCCAATACCTCTGTATTGCGACAACAACGGAGCTATAGCTTTAGCGAAGGAACCAAGGTCCCATCAGAAGTCCAGACACATCTTGAGGCGGTATCACCTGATCAGGGAGATCATTGATCGTCAGGAGATCGAGGTTCGGAGAGTTGCTTCAGAAGAGAACATTGCTGATCCATTCACGAAGGCCCTTCCTCAGATTCAGTTCGAGAGGCTACTCGAGATCATTGGTCTACGATATGCCAGTACATGGCCCTAGTGCAAGTGGGAGATTGTTAGTGTTTATGCCCTAGAAGGCCATTACTGTATCATACTAGTTTGTATATTACTTAATGGAAGCTTGGGATATTCGCATGTGTATAACAGTCTTGCTAAACATGGTAGTATGCTACTTGGTTTTTCTATCTTAATATGTGAGTGTACGTATTGATAGAGCTCTTAGGATCTTGCTTGTCTACCAGCGTTGTGATGGCAGTCACACTAGTGGGGGCTGGGTAGTCTATAAGCACATCCTTATTCAGGTCCCTGGTCGTTGGATTATCGAGACAGAGCATCGATATCCGGAGTAGACTAGTGTGTACGCTTCTCATCCCAGTTGGGGAGATGGTCTGTCCCACAGCCGTCAGTACGTCGTACTGGAGATAGTATGCAGGTGCTCGTTAGGTTACGGGTACACCGGACAGGACTCACAGGGAACTGTTGGTTGGTTTGATACCAGTCGTCAGTAAGCAGTTCCCAGGTGACATGAGTACAGCGTAGTCCGCAGACTTGACACTGCCACTTCGCCTCGAGTGTGTCCCACTGTTCTTAGATTGCTACCCTACCACGGCTCAAAGGAGTCGTGCAAACAGGTAGCAGTTGGGTGCAGTCCCGAGCACTTGGAGGCAATGGCGGTTAGAAAGGATTCGTCCCTCCCGGTATTGGGAGTAGATATCGTGCTGTGTCAGAGAGCCATTACGCAAAGTCCCTGGCCAGGGCAAGCGAGATTTGCTGGTAGGTTCCAGTAGTTTCTCAGGGTGTAATGGGCTTCACTCCGACACGACTTATACCGCTATTAGGGGACTGACGCTTGCCGCCCCCCTAGGCCCGATATGCGATAGTCTTGGACGAACGGACCGGATTGTATGGAGATTGTCACATCAGACTCAGTAGGAGTTCGGATGGGTTTCCTCATCGGCCTTCTTATCGACAACTACCTGGGGACCGTTACGTACAGCTAGTGCCGCTTGCGGTCTGTGGTTAAACCCACTGCCAGCGTAGTAGTCGAGTCTCTAGAGTCCCACACAGAGAGTTTCCTACTCCAGGCGAAACGATATAGAGGTCGCATGGTTTTGCGACAAAGGGTTCGGACGCATACGTGCGTTTACGCACGTACGACTTTCGGACAGTTTTTACCAGTCGGCTTTGGTTTAAGCCAGTTACTGGTATCCGGTTATTGGATTTTTACAGTCTAAAGTTTTTCCGTATTTTTGCGGATCGGAGGGGCGTTCTCGTAATTGTGCGAGAAGCTTCTAGAAGATGTGACTAAGGAGGTTACTTTGGATAAGATTGTGAGTCATGAGGGTGATTCATCATTATCATTATTGCACCATAAATGATAATGACACATGCTTAATGAATCACCATTTTGCATTTATGAAGCATGCTTATTCATTTCTATTATTCATTATTCTAAAAATAAGAATGCTTCATAATATATTATGATACACTCTCTCTCATCTCATTATCTTATCTCACATTCTCTCTCCTCAAGCTCTCATCTTCAAGAGACTAATCCTTAATCCTCATGTGTTGAGATCAAAGGTTTAGTTAGACTTAAACATCCATTACCTTCACTCTATATCATCCTTTCTTCTTTGATTAGCAATCAAAGTAGATTAGTTGCCTCAAGTTAGAGGTGTAGCTTGGAGTTTTGCTCTCGGGTGGATCGTTTACTACCTAGAGAAGGCCGAGGAGAACAAGGAGATCGTAAAGATGAAGGACTAGTTTCATTTGGTATAATCCCTAAACACAATAGTTAAGAAACTCTTTGTGTACGGTTATTTATAGTTTAGCTTCGATTCAAGCGGTTAGTCGATGTTCGTTCTTTAAACTTGATCGTTTTTGAAAATTCCGCCTCCCCACAAGTACTGGGGTGTACTACATCGACTTACAGGGGTTACGCACCCAGAGAAAAGTGGTTATTTAATTAAGGAACTTCGCGAAAGCGTTGGAAAACCTCTCTCGAAGTATCGACACTAGCCTGGCCGAACGGTTAAGCAAGTATTGTACGGTGAGAATGGTCCTAGCTAATTCTTCTTTTATGGTTTGAGGAAGGATTCGAGAAACAGTGGGAGCCATCCAGTTTAGATAAATTAAAAACCACTTTAAACTTGCAAGAGCATCATGCTAAAGTGTTTTCTTCTCTCTCTCTCATTGCAGCGACCTTGTGACCATGACTAGGTTACATCTAGATAACAAGTTGACTGAATCTAACTTATTTGACTGGCAAAGGTCTGTCCAGATGTCCATTGCCTATGACAAGCTGGACCACCCTATCACTACTCAAGATCCCGCCGTCCCAGGTCTAGTTTCCACCGTCGCGGATATGAATATCCGTCAGACAAGGGAAAAGGATAAAGCGAAAGCCAAGTGCCTCGTGTTGGCTTCAGATGATGGTGTATACCAGAAGCAGCACGAGAAGATGGACACAGTTTCCATCTTTCTCCATAATAAAGATTTATATGGAGAGCAATCTCATATCGCAAGATATGAGACCTCGAACGAATTAATTCAAGCGAGGTTGGCTGTCGGGTCATCTGTAGGGGATGACGTCCTTACAATGACTAGCTATATTGATGAGCTCAAGGACCTGGAGACCATGTTGGGAAACAGGTCATACGCTGACTTATTTCCATAATCTTTACCCTCTACTTACACCCTGAAAGAAACCAGGGAGACACAAGCTCTGCTTAATGGGGGACCTTCTTCTTCTATATCCAGGGCGAAAGCAAATGGTGAAAAGAAGAAGACCTCTATAAAGCCGATATACGGTGTCAGTAAAGTAAGAGGAAAGGGAAGAGCAAAAGTTTCGGGACTTGGTAAGGAGGGATATTCCTATTGTTATGGGAACGGGCATTGGCAGAAGGACTGCAGGGCTTTGGAAGCTAGTAGCCAGGATACGAAGCATGTTGTGGCTTCAGCCTCAAGTGTGTTTGTAATTGAGAACTGTTTGTCAATTAACTCTACTTCCGGGGCACTTGATACCGGAGCAGGATCTCATATCTGTAATTCATTACAGGATTTGAGAAACCGTAGAGTTATAAGGGTAGGTGATTTGTCTCTCAGAGTTGCAAACGGAATAAGCGTGGACGCTGAATCCATAGGAGAATATCACCTAGGTTTGACAAGTGGGCAGATATTGATTCTACGTAACTGTTTGTATGTACCTAGTTTGACTTATAATATCATATCAGTGTCCTCACTTTCGAGAGAGGGATACGATTTTACATTCGTAAGCGATGTAGTTCACATCCACCTAAATCAAGTTCAGATTGGGTCCGGTACATTAGATAACGGTATATACGTATTGAGTCAAGCTCAGGTTTTCAATGTCCAGAACACACTTAAAAGAAAGTCTCCTGAAATAAATCAGGCTTTCTTATGGCATTGTAGACTAGGTCACATCAATGAAACACGGTTGACGAAGTTACATAGAGAAGGATATTTGAATCCGTTCGAATATCAATCTTATGCTACTTGTGAATCTTGTCTCATGGGAAAGATGACAAAGACTCCGTTTACTGGACACGGAGTAAGAGCAAGCGAGCTCTTGGGACTCTTACACAGTGACGTGTGCGGTCCAATGTCTACACATGCGCGAGGTGGTTATTCCTACTTCATTACTTTTACGGATGATTTTTCTAGGTATGGATATATCTTCTTAATGAAGCATAAATCCGAGGCCTTTGAGAAATTCCAAGAATACAAGAATGAAGTGGAAAAAACAGACAGGCAAAAGTATAAAGACACTAAGATCTGATCGAGGTAGTGAATACTTAAGTGCCGAATTCCTGGGTTACTTAAAAGAGAATGGTATTCTCTCTCAGCTTACTCCTCCATACACACCACAACACAACGGTGTATCGGAAAGAAGGAATCGAACCCTATTTGATATGGTTCGTTCTATGATGAGTAAGGCTGAGTTGCCGCGATCTTTCTGGGGTTATGCAATAGAATCAGCTGCATATCTTTTGAACCAGGTTCCAACCAAGACTGTGCCTACCACGCCATATCAGATGTAGAGAGGGAAGAAACCCTGTCTAAAACATTTTAGGACATGGGGATGTCCAGCTTTTGTAAAAAAGCAGCATCCGGACAAGCTCGAGGCACGCTCAATACAGTGTAAGCTTGTGGGATATCCAAAGAACTCCAAGGGATATTATTTATATTATGCAGAGGAACAAAAGGTTTTTGTTTCTCGTCATGCCCACTTCTTAGAAGCTGAATTTTTAGAAAATCAGAAGAGTGGGAGCGCAGTAGAACTGGAAGAAATTCCAGAACCACAAGCTGTTACTGAAAGTTTGGTAGAACAAAAAGTTTCAGAGGAAAGGGACATACCAGCGCCTATCCGCAGAAGTAGTAGGCAGTCTCATCCGCCCGAGAGATACTACGGTTTTCTCATAGACGGGGATCGAGAAGATTGCGTCATTGATAATGATGACCCTACTAGCTTCTAGCAAGCCATTCAGAGCGGCGACTCGGTAAAATGGCTGGATGCAATACGGAACGAAATGGAGTCCATGTACACTAACAAAGTATGGACTTTGGACATTGCTCCAGATGGGGTAAAACCCGTAGGATGCAAGTGGATCTTCAGAAAGAAGATTGGTGTAGATGGAAAGGTTGAAACCTATAAGGCTAGACTTGTTGCAAAGGGTTTCCGTCAAAGACCTGGTTAGGACTATGACGAAACCTTTCTCCAGTGGCTATGCTCAAATCCATTCGAGTCCTTCTTGCCATTGCTGCCTTCCACGATTATGAGATCTGGCACATTGACGTAAAGACGGCCTTTCTAAATGGAAATTTGGAAGAGTGCGTCTATATGGATCAGCCAGAGGGATTCATTCAGAGTGGGAGCAGCGGTAAAGTGTGCAAGTTGCTTAAGTCCATTTATGGACTAAAGCAAGCATCGCGGAGTTGGAACATCTGTTTTGATGATACTGTCAAAGAATTCAACTTTATCAAGAATCCAGATGAACCATGCATATACAGTAAGATTGTAGGGAGAGTTGTTGTATTCCTCGTCTTGTACATGGATGGCATTCTCCTAATAGGAAATGATATTCCTATGCTACAGTCAATCAAAGGATTCTTGTCACAGAAATTCTCCATGAAGGACCTGGGTGATGCCACCTACATTCTGGGGATCCAGATCTATCGTAATAGATCAAAGAGGATGTTGGGACTTTCGCAGTCCAGGTACATAGACACCATATTGAAAAGATTCAGTATGGAAGATTCTAAGCACGGCAACCTACCGGCTTGTCACGGAATCACCCTCTGCAAAGAGATGTCTCCCAAGACTTATTTGGAAAGGGAACGCATGTCGATTATACCCTACGCTTCTGCGGTAGGTTCTATAATGTATGCGATGTTATGTACCAGACCAGATGTAGCATACACATTGAGCGTTGTAAGACGGTATCAGGCAAACCCAGGGGAGAATCACTGGATAGCTGTAAAGAACATTCTCAAGTACCTGAGGAGGACTAAGGAGACGTTCTTGGTTTACGGCGGAAAAGACCTCAGGATGGAGGCCTTTGCTGATTCCGGCTTCCAGAGTGACAAGGATGACTCCAAGTCCATGTCGGGTTATGTCTTTACCCTCAATGGAGGGGCGGTCTGTTGGAATAGTTCCAAGCAAGACACCGTTGCTGACTCAACGATGGAAGCGGAGTACATAGCTGCTTGCGATGCCGCAAAAGAAGCTGTCTGGATGAAGAAGTTCCTCACAGAACTTCAGGTGGTTCCTACCAGTGTTGGTCCAATACCTCTGTATTGCGACAACAACGGCGCTATTGCTTTAGCGAAGGAACCCAGGTCCCATCAGAAGTCCAGACACATCTTAAGGCAGAATCACCTGATCAGGGAGATCGTAGATCGCCGGGAGATCGAGGTAAAGAGAGTAAATACAGAGGATAACATTGCTGATCCATTCACTAAGGCCCTGTTGGAGATAGTGCCCTCAGAGTCAATTATTGGATCACAGGCACGTGATTGCAATGATTGAGGGAGGACCTATCCCGGTAGGACAGTCTTACTCAAGATGATAGTATGCTATCTGGTTTATCTTTATCATCGTGTACTGCTTTAGGTGACCATACAGGTCGCTATTACACGTTGATAGAGCCCCTAAGATTCATGCTTGACTGCCAGCAGTATGAGGGCGATCATATACGTGGGAGCTGGTAGTCTATAAGCACATCCTTAAAAGGTCCCTAGTCGTGGGAGTTTCGAGACAGGGCATCGATACTCCAGAGTAGACTAGTGTATACAGTCGAGACCCCGACGAGGGGCGGTGGCCGGTCTCACAAGCCACTGGTGTCAGTTGGTTCACCTAAGATGTACACAGGTGCTCATTGGGTTATAAGTACACTGGACAGGACTCGCCGGGAACATGCTAGTTGGTCTTATACCTGACGTCAGATAGCAGTTCCCTGGTGACATGTGTACAGGTTAGTTCATCGACCTGGGGATCGTCATTTGTCTCGTGTGAGTTCCCACTATACTTTGATTACTACCCTACCACGCTCAAAGGAGACATGCAAACAGGTTTTAGTTGGGTACAGTCCCGAGCCACATGGAGGTAGTGAGCGGATCTTCAGGGGTTCGTCTCTCCCGGTATTGGGGGTGAGGTCGCGCTGTGTCTAGGAGAGCCATTACACGAAGTCCTTGGCCAAGGCAGGAGATTTACTGGTAGGTATTCCAGTAGTATCTCAGGGGGTTCTGGGCTACACTCCGACACGACTTGTACCGCTTTTGGGGGTCTGACTTTTACCAACCCCCTAGGCACGCCATGCGATACTCATAGACGAACGGACCGGACTGTACGGATATTGTCGCTGACAGGCTCAGTAGGGTGTCAGCATGAGTTCGCTCACAGACGTCCCTTTTGGTCAATACCTGGTAGCCCGTTACGTATAGGCTAATACCTCTGACGTGCTAGTGGTTAAATCCACAACCAAGGTGTTGACGAGTCTTTAGAGTCCCCCACAGACCAGTTTCTCAAGTTTTTGGGCGAAACGCTGTAGAGGCCGTATGGAGATATGGCAGGGTTCGATCAGATACGCGCGGCATTGCACGGATCAGGATCGGACGGTTAATACTAGCAGGCTTTGGTTTAAGCCGGATCCTAGTATTGTACAGTGTAGATTTTGTCTCATTGCATTTGTATTTCGGTCGGAATACAAATGCGGGTGTGTATACAAAGTAGCGGGGTTTTCCTGTAATTTATTACGGGATCAGGTTTTTGGAGTTGCCAGTTTGTTTTCCGTTTCGGCCATATTTCTTTGTATCTTTCATTGGCCGAAGTTTGGTGGATGAGGGCTTATTTGCATTTGTGCAAATAAGGATTTGTGGAGGGTGTTATTTCCATATTGTTGCATCATGATGGTTTTCATGATGGGTGCACCATCCATTGACTTGATTAATCCATCATTGCTTGACTTTCTTTAGTCATCATGCTTTGACTTGTGGTATCATGATGGTTGTGGTGGAGTGTTGGATTTAGCTTGTTATCATGCTTGATCATGATCATTTCTCTCTCTCTCTCTTGTATCATTTTATCCACACCCCCTTGGTATTATTCTCTCCTCTCTCCCATTATGCATGGCCGGCCAAGCTCATTAGGGGGCTGTCCAAATTTCTTGCATGGGATTTTGTTCTCATTTGGCTTTGCAAAATCCCATAACACCACCTCCAAAGTTTACACTTCATTTCCTCCACCAAATGGCAACCTCCATAAACTCCAAAATGAGACATGGCACTACACGTATTCTACAGCAAATCTTGGACACGTCGACTCGCCAACTTCGTGCCCGAGTTGCCTCGGTATAGAGGTGGGAGCCCGTAAAAGAAGCCGGCGACGTGGTGCCCTTCTGGCAACTTGGTGGAGACCGGACATTCCGCGGGAGAGCGGGACGACGACGAGAAGGCCGGAGGACACGGATCACTCGGTATATCTCTCTACCCCCTCTCTAGATAGCTAGGACTAGCTTAATGGCATGATCCAGGTTTTTAGTGCGCGGTGGTGCTGGTTTGAAAAATTAAAGTAAAGCATCACTTCCGCATTCCGGCGTCGGATTGACGGCCGGGGCGCCGCCGTGCACTAACAGTGGTATCAGAGCCTCGCCATTAACCTAGTATAGCTTTGTCTAATGTGTTTACATTCCGATCGAACAAAAATTCCAAAATCCGCGTTTTGAATAGCATCAGTTTCTGTCGAAATTTTTTGGACACCAAAAATTTTTCAGGTTGTCTCAAAATACTGTGCAGGGAAGTAGGAGAACTCTGGTAAAATTTTGTTGCATGAACCCATCATGCTGCCGCGGAACCGCGGCCAAACTTCTGTTTGGGCCGCGGTTCCGCCGCCACCTTGTAAGTTCAGTGCATCAATTTTTTACAGAGGCCTCCTGACTTGAAAATAGGGCTTTTGGAACATTCTTTTTGTGCCCAGAATTTCTTTATGTGCTACAGTAGTGCTTGGGGCCCACTTGGTAATTTTTGATCGATAGGATATTTTAAACACATTTGTTCACAATATTTACATTATATCTGCGGCCGTGAATGTCACTTGATCGGTAAATCCTGTCTAACTGCTATAGCCCGGTTAGACGGATTTGCGAACGTGACATTCACGTTGATGTTCTGTGATTGTGCTGTGATGTTGCGGATTGGTCGTGGGGGATAGCCTGGATGCAATGCTAGTACAGTTTTTTTGTTGTATTATGTACATTTGATATTGCGGGGCGAGCGTCCGACATGTGGACTGCTGTCACTGCCTGTTTGTATTGTTCTTTTGGGGCACGACGAGGTTGCGGTCGATGTACCCGTTGTATGTATATTTTACTTTCTGTACTAGGATTACCCCGCGGAGGGGTGCACGGATAGCCGGGTTCTAGATGGCAACGGGCCCGCATCTCATGGCATTGAGATGGAGGGGGCTTCACTCTAGAATTGGCGGGCTATTCGCCGCACTCGTAGGGGGTACAGGTTGACCCAGGAGGGGTGCCCAAGTTACCGGATTCCGTGAAGTGCTGGGTGGTCCATTCACGTTGCTGAAGGGGGCTGCCTCGCTTCAGGTTTTGGCGGGTAACTTGCCGTGCCCGTAGGGGTCTAGGATTTCATTGCACAGGCTATCCACACGACCAGGGGAACGTCAGGCTTCAGCGGCTCTGTGAAACCCGGGGATCCTAGATATCTGTATTGTTCTGTGATGTTGTACATTTCTGTGATGTTGCATTTTATCACGCCTTGAGCGAAATATTATATATTGATATATATATATACTGGTAGATGTTGTATATGTTTTGCATCCGCGCTAGTCCAGTCCCCGCTTTGTCGTTAGTTAGCTAACCTAACGGGTAATGACGGGACCCAGTGGTGAATGCGGATGGCATATACGTACATCAGTATATTTTCGTTCTTTGTGGTGTGATCAATTGATGGGACTGTGTTGATTCGGATAAATGCAAGTTAAAAACAAACCTAATCTGATGTTGTTGGAACATTTTTCAAAAAGCTGTTATTTGCAAGGACGTTCACTTTTGTTTTGCACAGTGGTATTCAGTTGGAATATCCTGCTCTTCAGTCGACGAGGCAAGGGCCGAGATCCCTTCACCGGGAGTGACCCCTCGGACAAAAGTTTGCGTCAGGGCAATAACTTCACTATAGCCGATTAGTTTTGCTTTGCATCGTGGTATTCAGTTGGAATATCCTGCACCTCATTCTACGGGGAAAGAGCCGAGATCCCTTCACCGGGAGTGACCTCTTTAGCAAAGGTTTTCATCACTATATTTTTTAAAGCTATCAGTTCCTTCAACGATATCAAGTTCATTACGTTAAAGGTTTTCGCCAGAAACCATTCGTAGCCCTCCGTAGTTTCATATGGGTGGTCAATAGTATTCAAGCTATGTTTGTTGGCCAAAGTCAAGGCATAGTGATTGGTAGCTATTGGGTATTCATATGCAGCATAGATAGATGCGTTGGTTTGGGACAGTCATATAGCCTTGTTGGCCAAAGTCAAGGGCTTGTGCAGGTGGGCTCAAATTAACCTGGACAATGACGGGTAGAACTTGACATGTGACTTATGATTTGTTGGCCAAAGTCAAGGTCATAAGAGCATGGGGCAAAAATCACATCGGCAGTTTCAAAAGAAACTGAAACTTGCCAGATATGCGCATACCTTCTGGAGTATGATAGCGTGAGCAGATTCCGTCACGTTATCATGCGGTGATAGTTGGATCCCGATTCCCACTGATGAGTTGGTTTACTCCTCGGGACATCCCGACTAATTCTTCTTTTAGGTTTGGAGGAGAATTTGACGGTACAGTGGGAGGTTTCCAGATTAGATAAATTGGTAACCATTCTGATCTAGGTTAGAGTGCACGCTGAGTGTTTCTTTTCTCTCTCTCTTTGGCAGCGACCATTGACTCGACCTTAGACTATGACTCAGAGTCCAAGTTGACCGAACCTTCTTTAACACTGGCTTTTGGATTGTCAGAGTTGCAGACCTCATTGCCACTCCTACTTTTACCCTTTTCTCCAGGACACCCCGTATTACTACGAACGTCCACTTTCATTGGACAAAACCATCGTATGGTTATATACGAACTCGAAGGGATTTATTCGAGGATGATTTCTGGTTCTGGAGAAAACGGATAGGACTATTCAGTTGTCTTTTCCTTTTACCTTCTCTCAGGTTGCGAGTACTCTTTGGTTTAGGAGATAGTACAACTATTACGCAAATTAGATAGTCTTCTTCCAAACCTTAGGCTGGTGCCGAACGGTGGGGAATGAAGAAAACCAATTAGCATAACGATGGTGTGCAGAAGGTATTAAGTAAAGACAAAGAAAGGGATTAGTAAGTGGGCAAAGTAAATTGCAACTGCTATTCACGACCAAACCAAGTATCTCATTACCACTCCCACTTCACCTTTGTATTTCTCCAGGACACTCCGTATCACTACGAAGATCCACAGTTTATTGGATATTCCATCATATGGTTATATACGAACTCGAAAGGAACTTATTCCAGTTCGGGGATGGATTCTGGTTCAGGAGAAATAGGAATAAGGTTTATTCAGGTATCTTTTATCTTCACCTTCTCTCGCATTGCGAGTGTTCCTAGGATTGGGACAGTACACCCATTATGTTTATTGGATAGTCTACTTCCAAACCATAGGCTGGTGTCGAACGGTAGGGAAGGAAGAAAACCATTTGGCCTAAAGGGGTGTGCAGAAGGTAACGACTAAAGACATATGAAGGGATGTGGAGAGATGGCATAGAAATATACGGTTATAGTTGTGAATCTGGATAATGGAAGAGGCATTACTAGGAATACCGGGATACCCAATCGAAACATTTCAATGTTTCAGTTTCACTGTGTACTGTTAAAAGAAAACGGATTTCCCAATTAGACACTTGCTCCAGGGTATGTATTTACCAGGTATGATTTTCACATCTGTATAGTTTTACAGATGATGAGTGGGAGTAAGTTATTGGGAATTAGGTGATCGTCTTCATTATATCGGAATTCGTTGTAATTGGTGATATTTGAGGAACTCGCCTGGGTTGTTTGCCGGACGGCAAATATTTGGTTTTGAATACCGTTGTTATGCACCAATTTCAAATTGATATATCCGTACGTCTATTTTTATAGAGTGAGATATACCTTTTTGAAATTATGTCTATGACATTTACCTATATCAGTTGATGGAGGTAAGGAGCATTAAACAGCGGTGTAATTTTTCTTAACCATAAGTACAGTTTTCAACCTATGACACACAGGGAGTGAGTTATTAGACTCAAGGGACTTGTACAGAGTATTGTATATTGTCCAGTGTCCATTAGGACAGAGGGGATGGTCCTTGTACTATATTCAGTTTACTTATGACTTCTCTAGTTTTTAGACAGGTGTTTCATGGAAACACAGGGTCCGAATTTTGAGAAGTTATAGGTATATGAATAAAGTAGAGAATCAGATGTTGCAAGTATCGAGATTCTTCAAGATAATAGAAGATGTAGATATTTATGTATGGTATTCAGTTGATAGTAATGATTAAGAGAACTTGCTTCTCTTTCAGGTTACTCATAATTGGAAGTACTCCTAAGTTGAGTAATACTGATCGGCCTCGCTCCATTTACTTGACAAGCACTGGAGACAGCTGCATGATTTGAATCTGGTTCAATTAAATCAGTGCCTCTGTTTCTATATTGGATATAGAAGAGTTCATATCTTAACGATGTTAAGGTACGGGGAGTTGTCCGGCCTATGCTTAAAACCAGACTCTGGATAACTCAAGGCATGTTTCTGTAATTGCTGTTTGTGGGTTGACCCAGGCTATGACGAGAGTTGACTTTCTACCATCTGGAAGATCAATAGTGATATTGTTCTAGACTCGCCACAGTTTTAATAAAAATGGAATTTTTTTCCAGAAAACAGTAGTGGGAGTATGGTAGAACTGGAAGTGATTCCAGAACCGCAAACGATTACTGAAAGTTTGATAAGAACCTAAAGATTCAATTTGGTTTGACATTCCATTGGCCACTCCGCAGATAAGGTGGGTAACCTCATGCACCCAAGAGATACTCCGGTAGCCTCAAGAATGGTGACAGGGAGGTTCTTGTTTACCCAGACTTGCCATAACTGTTGTTCCAGACTGTGAGACCCGGCAGGAGGATGAGTATAGCGTCGTTCTAAACTAGCTTTAGAAGTGTACGTCTATATGACTCTGCCAGAAGGTTGTCGTAGTCAGTCGAAGCTGCGGAAGCATGGTGGACAGGTGGCTTATGTCTATTTATAGACTAAATCAGAAATAGCGGAGATAGATCATCTGTTTCTGATGTGACAGTCATAGGTTTGACTTCATCAGAATAGGGGATGGATCTGTTGAGAAGGTAGTAGGGTGTGTTGTCATGATATTTGGATGACATACACAGAGTAGGAAGTGATATTCCTATACTACGATCGGTTATACTTTGGTCGTCACACAGTCGTTTCTCCACATAGGACTTGGACATTATATCAGACATACTGGTTACTAGATCTATGGTTTTAGATCTAGATTTGGGTGGTTTCCCAATTAAGGGTACTTAGACAGCATTCTAAGAGTATTTAGAATGGACGACTCCTGGCACGGTAGTGTACCTGCAGGTGATGGAGTCACCCTCTCTAAAGGTGTCTTACAGACTAAAGGGGAGAGGGATGTGCATGATTGGCAGATCACTTGCTTAGGCAATTGAGTCAATCATGAAATGTCAAGTACCACACCAGATGTTGTTTTTGCGGTAGGTGCAATAAGTTGATATTGATCCAATCCTGGAGAAACAGTCAGAAGCAGTTTTAGAACATAAGTGGATGTTCTAGGGAAATGATAACGACAGCCACATTGGGGAGACAGTTATCATTCCAAGCTTCCAAGGTGACCTGGACGATAAGGAGGTTGTCAGAGTTATAGTTTTCCTTCAGACGAGGGGCAGTATTTTGGACAGGTGGTCCAAGGCAATACTGAGGGAGGCATGGCGCAGGATACTGATTAAGTTCAGTTGACGATACAGTCTAAGAAGTTTGGATTTGGAGTTCATTTATGAACTAGGTCCCATCAGACATCCAGACACATTCTAAGACAGGTATTGCTCATTTCGGGAGATGGCTTTCTCCGCGAACTTGAGATTTAGAGAGACATAGAAAGAAACATCAAAGCGGATCCACTTACTGAGGCTATTTCTCGAACGCAATAGTTTCGCAAACGAGCTTTGTGAGACTGACTAGTAGAGGAGTTGGGTGTTCGGTATCACACGGGCTGTGAATATGCGACATCGCAATAATTAGTCTTGAGTGCAAGTGGGAGATTGTTGGAGATAGTGCACTCAAAGTCAATTATTGGATCATAGGCACGTGATTGCAATGATTGAGGGAGGACCTATCCCGGTAGGACAGTCTTACTCAAGATGATAGTATGCTATCTGGTTTATCTTTATCATCGTGTACTGCTTTAGGTGACCACACAGGTCGCTATTACACGTTGATAGAGTCCCTAGGATTCATGCTTGACTGCCAGCAGTATAAGGGCGATCATATACGTGGGAGCTGGTAGTCTATAAGCACATCCTTAAAAGGTCCCTAGTCGTAGGAGTTTCGAGACAGTGCATCGATACTCCAGAGTAGACTAGTGTATACAGTCGAGACCCCGATGAGGGGCGGTGGCCGGTCTCACAAGCCACTGGTGTCAGTTGGTTCACCTAAGATGTATACAGGTGCTCATTGGGTTATGAGTACACCGGACAGGACTCGTCGGGAACATGCTAGTTAGTCTTATACCTGACGTCAGATAGCAGTTCCCTGGTGACATGGGTACAGGTTAGTTCATCGACCTGGGGATCGTCATTTGTCTCGTGTGAGTTCCCACTGTACTTTGATTACTATCCTACCACGCTCAAAGTAGACATGCAAACAGGTTTTAGTTGGGTACAGTCCCGAGCCACATGGAGGCAGTGAGCGGATCTTCAGGGGTTCGTCTCTCCCGGTATTGGGGGTGAGGTCACGCTGTGTCTAGGAGAGCCATTACACGAAGTCCTTGGCCAAGGGAAGAGATTTACTGGTAGGTATTCCAGTAGTATCTCAGGGTGTTCTGGGCTATACTCTGACACGACTTGTACCGCTTTTAGGGGTCTGACTTTTACCAACCCCCTAGGCCCGCCATGCGATACTCATAGACGAACGGACCGGACTATACGGATATTGTCGCTGACAGGCCTAGTAGGGTGTCAGCATGAGTTCGCTCACAGACGTCCCTTTTGGTCAATACCTGGTAGCCCGTTACGTATAGGCTAATACCTCTGATGTGCTAGTGGTTAAATCCACAACCAAGGTGTTGACGAGTCTTTAGAGTCCCCCGCAGACCAGTTTCTCAAGTTTTCGGGCGAAACGCTGTAGAGGCCGTATGGAGATATGGCAGGGTTCGATCAGATACGTGCGGCATTGCACGGATCAGGATCGGACGGTTAATACTAGCAGGCTTTGGTTTAAGCCGGATCCTAGTATTATACAGTAAAGATTTTGTCTCATTGCATTTGTATTTCGGTCGGAATACAAATGCGGGTGTGTATACACAGTAGTGGGTTTTTCCTGTAATTTATTACGGGATCAGGTTTTTGGAGTTGCCAGTTTGTTTTCCGTTTCGGCCATATTTCTTTGTATCTTTCATTGGCCGAAGTTTGGTGCAGGAGGGCTTATTTGCATTTGTGCAAATGAGTATTTGTGGAGGGTGTTATTTGCATATTGTTGCATCATGATGGTTTTCATGATGGGTGCACCATCCATTGACTTGATTAATCCATCATTGCTTGACTTTCTTTAGTCATCATGCTTTGACTTATGGTATGATGATGGTTGTAGTGGAGTGTTGGATTTAGCTTGTTATCATGCTTGATCATGATCATTTTTCTCTTTCTCTCTCTTATATCATTTGATCCACACCCCCTTGGTATTATTCTCTCCTCTCTCCCATTATGCATGGCCGGCCAAGCTCATTAGGGGGCTGTCCAAATTTCTTGTGTGGGATTTTGTTCTCATTTGGCTTTGCAAAATCCCATAACACCACCTCCAAAGTTTACACTTCATTTCCTCCACCAAATGGCAACCTCTATAAACTCCAAAATGAGACATGGCACTACATGTATTTTACAGCAAATCATGGACACGTCGACTCGCCAACTTCGTGCCCGAGTTGCCTCGGTATAGAGGTGGGAGCCCATAAAAGAAGCCGGCGACGTGGTGCCGTTCTGGCGACTTGGTGGAGACCGGACATTCCGCGGAAGATCGGGACGACGACGAGAAGACCGGAGGACACGGATCACTCGGTATATCTCTCTACCCCCTCTCTAGATAGCTAGGACTAGCTTAATGGCACGATCCGGGTTTTTAGTGCGCGGTGGTGCCGGTTTGAAAAATTAAAGTAAAGCATCACTTCCGCATTCCGGCGTCGGATTGACGGCCGGGGCGCCGACGTGCACTAACAGGCCCTACCTCAGATTCAGTTCGAGAGGCTACTCGAGATCATCGGTCTTCGATAAGCCAGTACATGGCCCTAGTGCAAGTGGGAGATTGTTAGTGTTTATACCCTAGAAGGCCATTACTGTATCATACTAGTTTGTATATTACTTAATGGAAGCTTGGGATATTCACATGTATATAACAGTCTTGCTAAAACAATGTAGTATGCTACTTGGTTTTTCTATCTTAATATGTGAGTATACGTATTGATAGAGCTCTAAGGATCTTGCTTGACTACCAGCGTTGTGATGGTAGTCACACTAGTGAGGGCTGGGTAGTCTACAAGCACATCCTTATTTAGGTCCCTAGTGGTTGGATTATCGAGACAGGGCATCGATACTCCGGAGTAAACTAGTGTGTACGCTTCTCATCCCAGTTGGGGTGATGGTCTGTCCCACAGCCGTCAGTACGTCGTACTGGAGATAGTAAGCAGGTGCTCGTTAGGTTACGGGTACACCGGACAGGACTCACAGGGAACTGTTGGTTGGTTTTATACCAGTCGTCAGTTAACAGTTCCCAGGTGACATAAGTACAGCATAGTCCGCAGACTTGACACTGCTACTTTGCCTCGAGTGCGTCCCACTGTTCTTAGATTGCTACCCTACCACGGCTCAAAGGAGTCGTGCAAACAGGTAGCAGTTGGGTGCAGTCCCGAGCACTTGGAGGCAGTGGCGGTTAGACAGGATTCGTCTCTCCCGGTATTGGGGGTTGATATTGCGTTGTGTCAGAGAGCCATTACGCAAAGTCCCTGGCCACGGCAAGCGAGATTTGCTGGTAGGTTCCAGTAGTTTCTCAGGGTGTAATGGGCTTCACTCCGACACGACTTATACCGCTATTAGGGGACTAACGCTTGCCGCCCCCTTAGGCCCGATATGCGATAGTCTTAGACGAACGGACCGGACTGTATCGGAGATTGTCACAGCAGACACAGTAGGAGTTCGGATGGGTTTCCTCATCGGCCTTCTTATCGACATCTACCTGGGGACCCTTATGTACAGCTAGTGCCGCTTGCGGTCTGTGGTTAAACCCACTGCCAACGTAGTAGTCGAGTCTCTAGGGTCCCACACAGAGAGTTTTCCTACTCCAGGCGAAACGATATAGAGGTCGTATGGTTTTACGACAAGGGTTCGGACGCATACGTGTGTTTACGCACGTACGACATCCGGACAGTTTTTACTAGTCGGCTTAGGTTTAAGCCAGTTACTAGTATCCGGTTATTGGATTTATACAATCTAAAGTTTTTCCGTGTTTTCACGGATAGGAGGGGCGTTCTCGTAATTGTGCGAGAAGCTTCTAGAAGGTGGTGACTAAGGGGGTTAAGGTGGCAAATACATTGAATGAGATTAGTGAGTCATATGGATTATTCATCCATGTCATTAATGCATCATAAATGCTTAATGACTCATGGAGATGAATCACCATTAGATATTTATCAAGCATGGTTGTAAATCATTTTCTTTTCTTTTCTTGATAAATAATAATGCTTGATATATATTATGATAGCTCATTTTCTCATCTCATTATTATGTTCATCTTCTCTCTCCTCAAGCTCTCCCTCTTCAAATCATAATCCTCCCCTCTCATTTGTTGAGTACAAGGATTAGATTAGACTACTTAATCCTTAACCATTCTCTATATCACCTAGGTTGCTTAGATTAGCGATTTAAGAAACCTAGTTACCTCTAGTTTGAGGTGAAGCTTGTAGTAAAGCTCTCGGGTGGATCTTCTACTACATAGAGAAGGCCGAAGAGGACGTGGAGAACGACAAGACGAAGGACTCGGTTCTTTAGGTATAATCACTTAACATAGTAGTTAACACTTCTATGGTTTCTTGTTAGTTATTGTTTATGCAAAGATTCTCGGTTAGTCGATGTTTACGCTTTAAACAAGATTGTTTTTCATTATTCCGCCTCCCCGCAAGTCGTGGGTTGTTGTACATCGACTTACAGAGTTGTCCGGCTTATGCTTAAAACCAGAATCTGGATAACTCAAGGTATGTTTCTGTAATGGCAGTTTGTGGGTTGACCCTGGCTATGACGAGGGTTGATTTTCTACCATCTGGAAGATCAATAGTGATATTGTTCTTGACTCACCACAGTTTTAGTAAAATGGATTTTTTCAGAAAACAGTAGTGGGAGTATGGTAGAACTTGAAGTGATTCCAGAACCGCAAACGATTACGGAAAATTTAATAGGACCAATATATTCAATCCGGTTTGACATTCTAAAAGCCACTCCGTAGATATGGTGGGTAACCTCAGACACCTGAGAGGTACTCCGGTAGCCTCAAGGATGGTGACAGGGAGGTTCTTGTTTACCCAGACTTGACACTACTGTTGTTCCAGGCTATGAGACCCGGCAGGAGGTTAAGTATAGCGTCATTCTAAACTAGCTTTAGAAGTGTGCGTATATATTATTCTGCCAGAGGGTTGTCGTAGTCAGTGGGAGTAGCGGAAGCATAGTGGGCAAGTAGCTTATGTCTATTTATAGGCTTGAGCAGATATAGCGGAGATAAGATCATCTAATTTTTGATGTGACAGTCATGGGTTTGACTTCATCAGAATAGGGGATGGATCTATTAAGAAGGTAGTAAGGTGTGATGTCCTGGTATTTAGATAACATACACAGAGTAGGAAGTAAAATTCCTATACTACGATCGGTTGTACTTTGGTCGTCACACAGTTGTTTCTCCATAAAGGATATGGATATAATATCAGACATTCTGGTTACCAGATCTATGGTTTTAGATCTAGATTGGGTAGTTTCCCAATTTGGGTACTTTGACAGTAATCTAATGGTATTTTAGAATAGATGACTCCTGGAATGGTGGTGTACCTGCAGGTGACGGAGCCACCCTCTCTAAAGGTGTCTTAAAGAATAAAGAGGAGAGGGATGTGCATGATTGGCAGATCACTTGCTTAGGCAATTGAGTCAATCGTGAGATGTCAAGTACCACACCAGATATTGTTTATGCACTAGATGCGATAAGTTTATATTAATCCAATCCTGAAGAAACATAAGGAAGCAGTTTTAGAACATAAGTGCATGTTTTACGGATTTGATGACGGCAGCCTCCTTCGGGAGACGGTTATCATTTCAGGCTTCAAAGGTGACATGGATGACAGAGTGATTGTCAGAGTTATAGTTTTCCCTCTGACGAGGGACAGTATTATGGACAGGTGGTCTAAGAGGATACTGTGGGAGGCATGGTGCTGGATACTGATTAGGTTCAGTTATCGATACAGTCTAAGAAGTTTGGATTTGGAGTTCATTTATGAACTAGGTCCCATCAGATATCCGGACATATTCTAAGACAGGTATTACTCGATTCGGGAGATAGCTTTCTCCGCGAACTTGAGATTAAGAGAGACATACAAAGAAACGTCAGGGCGGATCCACTCATTGAGGCTATTTCTCGAACACAATAGTTTTACAAACGAGCTTTGTGAAACTGATTAGTAGAGGAGTTGGATGTTCGGTATCACACGAGCTGTGAGTATGCGACATCGCAATAATTAGCCTTAAGTGCAAGTGGGAGATTGTTCGATATAGTGCCCATAAAGTCAATTATTGGATCGCAGGTACGTGATTGCAATGATTGAGGGAGGACCTATACTGATATAACAGTCTTACTCGAGATGATAGTATGCTATCTGGTTTGTCTTTATCATCTTATATTGATAAAGCCCATAGGATTCTTGCTTGACTTCCAACATTGTGATGGCGATCACATACGTGGGAGATGGGGGTCTATAAGCACATCCATAAATGTCCCTAGTCGTGGGAGTATCGAGACTGGGCATCGATACTCTATAGTAGACTGGTGTATACTTATCTAGACCCTGACGAGGGGCGGTGGCCGGTGTCATAAGCCATTGGTGGTAGTTGTTCACCTAAGATAGTATACAGGTGCTCATTGGGTTATGAGTACACTGGACGGACTCGCCGGGAACATGCTAGTTGGTATTATACCTACAGTCAGATAGCAGTTCCCTGGTGACATGTGTACAGGTTAGTTTCTCGATCTGAGATTGTCATTTGTCTCGTGTGAGTTCCGACTGTGCTTTGATTACTACCCTACCACGGCTCAAAGGAGTCATGCAAACAGGTTTTAGTTGGGTACAGTCCCGAGCCACATGGAGGCAGTGAGCGGATCGTCGGGGATTCGTCTTTCCCGGTATTAGGTGTTGATGTCGCACAGTGCACGGATGGCCATCACCTGAAATCCTCGGCCGGGGTAATGGAGAATTACTGATTTGGATCAGTAGTTTCTCAGGAGGTGATGGGCTTCATACCGACACGAAATATCGCGTTATTAGGGGTCTGACTTTATCCACCCCCCTAGACTCGATATGTGATACTCTTTAGACGAACGGACCGGACTGTACGGATATTGTCACTGTCAGGCTCAGCAGAGTTTCAGGATGAGTTCGCTCGTCAGCTTCCCTTCCAATCAATGCATCGGCAACCGTTACGTACAGCTTGTACCTCTGACGTGCTAGTGGTTATTGTTAGTTATATGTTTGCCCTAGAGGCCATTACTATACATGCGATGTATATTGTAGTGGATGCCTGGACATATATAGGGAGGACTTTCTTGCTCGACATGATAGTATGCTATCTGGTTACTCTTTACCTTAACGTGTATACTAATCTGTCTCTCTGTTACATGTTGGTAAAGCCCTTAGGATGTGTACTTGACTACCTGGACTATGATGCGAATCATACTAGTGGGGACATGGTAGTCCATAAGTACATCCTTCAAGGTCCCTAGTCGTGGGTGTATCGAGACGGGGCATCGATATACCAGAGTAGACTAGCGTATGCCTTCTGGACCCATATAGATGGGCGATGGATGATCCCATGTCCATTGGTGTTTGACATCAGAGATGATATACGGGTGCTCAATGGATACTGGGTACACGGGACGGACTCGCCGAGAACTCACAGATGTGATTATACCTTACGTCAGATGGCAGTTCTCTGGTGATACTGGTACAGGTTAGTCTGTAGACCCGAGATCGTCATAGAGTCTTATGTGATTCCCGCTGTGCTTTGATTTCCACCTTACCACGTCCAAGAGGGCATGCAAAACGGTGGTTTTTGGGTACAGTCCCGAGTCACATGGAGGCAATGAGCGAGAGGAGGGGTTTCGTCTCTCCCGGTATTGGGGGTTGATGTTGCGCTATACTCGATTGGCCATAATAGGGAAGTCCCTAGCCAGGGCTGGTTTAGAGATATACTGGTAAGTGTTACCAGTAGTTTCTCGACCCGTTATGAGCCTCATATCGGCATGACTTATCGGTTATTGGGGTCTGACGTTTACCACCCCTAGAACTGATATGCGATATATCAGACAAAGAGACCGGACTGTACGGTAGTGTCACTATCAGGCTTTTGCAGGAGTTGGAGCTGGCTTGCTTGCTGATTTTCTGATCGCTCAATACCCGGGTAGACGTTACGTCCAGCTAGTACTGCTGACGGCTTGTGAGTGCTTGATATGATCATCACCTACTGCCAGCGTATTGACGAGTCTTTAGAGTCCTACATAGAGGTTGTACTGGCTCAGGAAAAACGAAATAGGGGCGCATATGTGATATGTACGGGACTGAGAATAATGTGAGTATGAGATACCGTATTCTATTCTCGCGATGATTGTATCGATCGGTTATATGCGATATAACCGGGATATCGAATCAAGTGTTGATTCGATAAGTCGATACATTGGATGTTAGTCAGTTATATGTGATATAACCGGATTATTAAGTCAAGTGTTGATTTAATAATTTAGTGTATAATTGTATATGTGATATACTAATTTACATTAACTAACATTGGTTCACTTAAGCATTTATTTTTCTCACTTGTGCACAACTTAATATATATGTGATATATATTTATTTGTGTGCATTTTTGTATCATGGATGTTGATAAAACTATCATGGGTGTAGAAGACTTATACCATACTAATTATATTTGTTAGGTTTTTATATTTAAAGTAATTCTAAAACAAATGGATAATGAGCACAAATGCATGAAGCTTCATGAAGCTTATCTTTGCATTTGACTTAGTCCAATAGTTTTGTTTTACTTAAGATATTAGTTTACCTAACCACTATGATTACCCATGGTAATGTCTCTACATGACTTAGTATATGATACTCACTCACCATGGTTAGTTTACACTCTCTCTCTTGATCATTATCCTCATTCTTTTCTTTTGTTCATCTTTTTCTTCATTGAGCAAAAGAAAAAGCTTGCTAGGGTTTTGAAAATAGAGTGAAACTAAGTGAGAAAAGAAATTCTAAAGTGTACCCATTTCCTATCTCACCATCCTCTACTCGACTAGCACTTTAGTTTAGGGTGTTTGCTTCACTAATTCTTTGGTTGGTGAAGTAGAAGCTTGAGTTCGTATTCCCTCGACGTAGATCATCTTCGGCCTCGAAGACTTCAAGCAATTCCGTTGCCACTTCTCATGGAGCCGTCCAAGAGTCCGGATGTTAGATGATCGCAGCGAAGGGACTACTACAAGGAGCTTAAGAAGTGAAGGACCGATATACAAAGATTGTATTTCGTATTTACTTAGTGTTAAAGAGTTTAACTTGAATGTGAAACCCTAATTTTCTAGCGAAGATCTTGTTTAGAGTTATTCGGCACGGCTAAAATTTTAATCCGGCATGGTTGATGCCTTGTAGAACCTTATTAGAGTGCCTAGTAACCCTAGAGTGGTATCAGAGCCTAGCTAGAGCATTAGGCGATGTGTTAACGAAGTTAAAACCCCGATCGAACCCGAAAACGTCAAATTATACCCCTCTCTGGAATTTTTTTCAAAACTGGGATTTTTCTAAATTAAAAATGCTTAAAAAAATCAGCAGGCAATTATAATGGAAACTATGCAAAACAACAATGTTTGGCGCCCAAAGCGCCGCGGAACCGCGGCACGAGCAGCTCCCGCGGCGGTTCCGCGGCCACATGGTGACGTCACACTTATCATTTTGCACAGTAATGTTCCTATTTAATTTCATGATGTTTCTGAGTATTTTTAACCTGACTCAAGTTTTGAGTATTTTGGGGTTTATTTTGTATTCGTTGTTTCGATCGAAAAAATTAATTTCGTTGTGTTCTCCGGATATTTAGAAAGTATTAAAATGTTCGAACGGATATCAATAACTCACTTTTTCCCGAACCGGGAAATTTCCAAGTGTTGGATTTTTTCGTTTGTTTAAGAACGTCTAGATCGTGCAAATTACGCGATGGACCCTCTAGAAGACAACAAAGCGTAACTCGATTATGTGACCGTCTTGAACTGCCTTTTGAACCTTAGGGTTTGGGGCAGTACGGTGTGCCACAAGTGAGGCGTTGGCTTGACCCTTCTACGGATGGACCATTGCTACTGTGGCATGTGATGGATGTTTTTAAACTCCTCTCAAGTGTTGAGAACTATTTGGGAAAACTTAGGTGTTTGATCATTCGATCGGAAAGTTTAATTGTCTATTTATCTGGAATGTGATACAATATTTGGAATCCACAAGTTGTTATGAGATAACTAATTTCAATGTTATAAACATAGCAGTTTAGTCTCAAATGATCGGTTGCCACGGAATTTTGAGGCGATCAAAAGTCCGTCGCAATCACGTAGCGTATGCGGATACTCGCCGGGTAAACTTAATAGACAGCCATGCCCTATAGCCCCGACCAAGTGACTGTAGGAGAACCCCGTCGCCGAAAGCATCCGTTCGGGTGCTCGCGGCAGCGGTGTTCCGCCTTAGTGCACTTCGTCGACGGCATCCAGGGGTGCGGCCGTCTACTAAAGTTTGCGACGAGCATTCGATCATATATCGGGAATCTTGTTGAATTGCCCGACCAGATATTGAAAAGTGTTTTCGATATGGAGACTAAAATGCGGAGTTTATAATTGTTAGGCATGTAATGTCTAAGGATGTTGCGGATTCCAATTGTTGTAGTTTTACACTTTCTTTTCTGCGACCGTAAGTGTAATATGTGATATCGTCGGTTTCGTTGCTATATGTCAACGACA
Source organism: Agapanthus africanus (assembly GCA_030015575.1). Lineage (NCBI taxonomy): Eukaryota > Viridiplantae > Streptophyta > Magnoliopsida > Asparagales > Amaryllidaceae > Agapanthus > Agapanthus africanus. The sequence goes on along the minus strand of CM057346.1, from coordinate 315,817,330 downwards.
ATTGGGATGCACATATTTACTTACGTTAATGACATGTGATATTATGTGTTGCTGGATATGTTATATTGGATCATCGCGTTCTGAATAATCGGGGGCTTTTATGTGAGATGAGGGTTTTTATTTTCATTCATGTAAAATTCAATGTATGTAATATTCTTTTATTGGGGCACTTCCAGGATGAGGTTGATGTCTCCATTTGTATATTATTTACTTTTCCGCACTAGGATAGACCCAAGGAGGAGAGCACAAGTAACCGAGTTATAGAGTCCAGTGGGAGACCAACTCGAGGAGTCGAGTCCGGGTCTCCTAACTCTAGAATTGGTAGGGTTGCTTGCCGCTCTCGTAGGGGTCTAGGGGTGTAGGTTTGGCTATTCGTCGCGACCGTGGAATCCCTGTTTTATAGAGGCTCAAAATAAAACACGGACATCCTAGTATATCCAATGTTTTATATGTTTCTTTTGCTGCGATATCTGTGATGTGATCATTTGATATGTGATGGTAGATACTGTAAATGGTAGATACTGTATATAGTATATATGATATATTATATTGACGTTACTTATGTTTTACACCCGCGCTAGCCCTCCCTTGCTCTGTCGTTCGTTACCTAACCTAACTATGCACGAGGGGACATCGAGGCGAATGCGGATGGCATAAGTGTACGTCGTATTTATCTGTGATGTTTAGGTGACTTAAATGATGGGACTTCATTAATGTGATTAATGAAAGAAAAGAAACCTAAAAGATGTTGTAGAATCAAATTTTTCAAAAAGGGTAGCTACAGTTTTGCTTTGCACAGCGATATATATGATATATCCCGCACCTTATTCGATGGGGAAAGAGCCGAGATCCCTTCACCGGGAGTGACCTCTTTAGCAAAACTGGCAGATGCTACAACACTCGGTTTGCTTTTGATTGCTTTTGGAGTTTTGCTTTGCACAAAGATATATATGATATATCATGCACCTTATTCTATAAGGAAAGAGCCGAGATCCCTTCACCGGGAGTGACCTCTTTAGCGAAACTAATGAAAGCCTCAAAATCACCCCATTTCAAAATTCACTCGATTCTACAATGATATCAAGTTCATTACGCAATAGGTTTTCAGAAAAACATGTCGTAGCCCTCCGTCATTTCAGATAAGTCCTGCTTAGTATTCGTGCTACGTTTGTTGACCTTTTCAAGGCGTAGTGTGCGGTAGCTGACCAGTATTTATCTGTTTATGCATATGATGCAGATTGTTTTAGGATAGTCGTACGACCTTGTTGACCTTGTCAAGGGTCGTGCGGGTGGGTTTGATTGATGGGTGGGTTTGATTCAATCAAGAAATGACGGGTTGAACTTGACTTACGGTCTATGGTTTGTTGACCTTGTCAAGGTCATAGATCGTTTGGGGCAAAATTATCGGGAATTTCAAGTGTTGAAATTTGCAATGAGATTGCATACCTTCTATGAGATAGTTGGATCCCAATACCCACTGCGAGTAATTGTTACTCCTGGGAGAGTTTTACACATTACAATTAGCCGATCAAGTAGGTGTCTAGAAAGGTGTCAACGGGGTTACGCCTCTAGGAAAACGAGGTTTACTTTAATTAGGTCCGTGCGAAAGCACGGGAAATCTCTCTCAAAGTACCGACACTGGCCTGGCTGAAAGATTGGCGAAGTTGTAGGGTTTAATTAATCCCGGCTAGTCTTTCCTTTTAAGGTTTGAAGGAAAATTTGATAAAAACAGTGGGAGCCATCCTGATTAGATAAAATAATAACCAATCTGATCTTGCAAGAGCGCACACAGAGTGTTTTCTTCTCTCTCTCTCCAGGTAGCGACCATGTCACGCGTTAATCAAGATAATAATACGGATGTATTGACCGAACCCGCTTGTTATACTGAGCTGGGGAACGTTGGTCCCGCTCCAACTTATAATTGTTATAAGACAGAGCAGGAAATAGGGGACTACCAGAATTCCCGTGCCGCCCAAACGAAGAAAGTGCATACTGATGCATCATCTTCGGGTGTGTTCATTACAAAGAACTGTTTCTCTATATCCTTTACGTCCTGGGTATGATATACCGGATCAGGATCACGCATATGTAATCTGTTACATAGGCTACAGATAGGTAGAGAACTGAGAACGGGTGATAAGTTTCATGAGACAGAAAACGGTGCAAGTGTTGCAGCCAAGACTGTTGGTCACTATCACCCTGTATTACCAGAATACATTGATTCTGAATGAATGTTATTAGATACCGAACCTGATATACAAAATCATATCAGTCTCTTTATTAATAAAGAAAGTATATAATTTTGTATTGAACATTTCCTATATCAAGAGTTGATCGGTTCAGACACGTTATCTAAAAGCATTGATGTTCTAAATCGAACTACAGTTCTTAGTATACAGAGCACACACCAGAGGAAGAGTTCAGAAATGAACGAATCCTTCTAGAGGTTTTGTAGACTAGGTCATATCAATGCGACCCGACTAGCTGAAGTTACATATAGATGCATATTTAAATTAGTTTGAATTTACATCTTATGAAACTTGCCGGTCATGTCACAGAGATAAGATGACCATAGCTCCGTTTATTAGAAATGCAGAAAGAGTTAGTGAACTCTTGGGATGATACATATTGATGTATGAAGGTCCCCTGTCTACACATACCAAGACCGGTTCTTTATACTTCATTACATTCTCTGATGATCTCTCAAGATTCAGACATATGTTCCTGTTGAAACACAAGTCCAAACCTTTTGAGATATTCACAGAATATAAGTTAGAAGTAGAGAACCAAAACGGGTATAAGTATTATGTCCTTTGATGTGATCAAGGAGGAGAATACTTGAACACGGGATTCCTGGACTATTCTAAAGGAGAATGAGATTCTCTCTCAGCATTACTCCTCCGTATACACGACAGCACGTCGGTGTATCGGGGTGGAGCAATCACACCTTATATGATAAGGTGTGCTCTATGATGAGTACTACTGAGTTTCCTGTTTCCTTTTGGGAATTATGCACTTGTGAAACTGCATACTTATTGAATTGCGTTCCAACCAAATCAGGTGCCTACCACTCCATATGAGATATGGTAAGGGAAGAGCCCATCTCTTAAGTCAGTTAAGATTTGAGGTTGTCCAGCCTATGTCTAAAAGCATAATCCGGACAAGCTCGAGGCAAAGTCAGTTCTGTTTGTTGGATATCCGAAGCAATCGCAAGGGAATATCTTCTACCTAACCGAAGAACAAAAGATGTTTTGTTCCTCAACATGCCACCTTTGTGAAAGGGAATTTCTTTAGAAGAAATTAGTGGACATGAGGTAGAACTGGAAGGATTTCCAGCTATACAAACTACAGCTGACGGTTTGGTAGAACCGGAGGATTCAATAGTAACCAACGAATCTCAGCCTCTCCGCCGATCTAGTAGGGTTTCTCACCCACCTGAGAGATACTTCGGTTTCTCTATGACAGTGGGAGCGAGGATTACATCATGAGATGATGACCCAACTAGTTTCGAGCAGGCCATCAGGAGTGGGACTCTGTAAGAATAGCTGGATGCTTATCGATCTGAGATGGAATCCATATACACAAACAAAGTATAGACTTTGTTTGTTTTATCTGAAGGGTTAAATCCCCATCAGGAGCAAGTATATCTTGAGAAGATTACTTGGTGTACATGAAAAAGTTGAGACTTTCAAAGCTATGCTTAAGTCCATCCAGATCCTACTTGCTACGGCTACATACCATGACTACGATATCTGGCGGTTGGGTGTCATGACTGCTTTTCTAAATGATAATTTAGAAGAGAGCGTCTATAAGTACACAGTCAGAGGGCTTCGTAGACAGTGGGAGCAGCGGAAACGTGTGCAAGATGTTTTATGTGATAAAGCAGGTATCGCGGAGTTGGAACGTCTGTTTTAATGTGTTAGTCAAAGAGTTTGACATCATCATAATTATAGATGAACCTTGTATAAACAAAAGGGTAGTAGGGAGTATGGTGGTGATCCTCGTAGAGTACGTGGATGACATACTCTAGATAGGGAAGGAGTTTCCTATGCTACCCTCGATCAATCTCCGCATATCATAAGTATTCTCCATATAGAATCAAAGTGATACCTACTAAATCCTGGGTTTTGGATCTATGAGATAGATCTAAATGGATGTTAGGATACTCACTAGATGTAGTGAGCGGGTATCAATTGATCCTGGAGAGAATCACTGGAAAGGTTCCAGGGTGATAAGGATGACTGAATGTCAGTCACAGGCATTGTCTTTACCCTCAGTAAAGGGACGGTATGTAGGAAGAGTTCCAAGCTAGATACCGTGGCATACTAGACGATAAAGGCTTGTTACATCGCTACCAAAGATGCTACCAAAGAGGAAGTCTGGGTGTATATTAGTTCATGAGATGAACTTCGTTCCTACCATTGTATGACAAAGGAGTTGTGGTTTATGCCTAGGAACGCCCGTCCCATCAGTTATCCAGACATATTCTAAGGCAGTATCACCTGATCATGGAGATGGTTGATCTCCAGGGGATCGAGCTCAGGAGAGTAGACTCAGAGGACAACACGGCGGATCCACTCATAAAGGCCATTTCCAAGAGAGAGAATTTATGGGATGGATGAGTATGAGATACTACATCCACTGTTATCAGATGGCCCTAGTGCAAGTGGGAGATTGTTAGTTATATGTATACCCTAAAGGCCATTACTATACATGTGATGTATATTGAAGTAGATGCTTGGACATATATAGGGAGGACTTTCTTGCTCGACATGATAGTATGCTATCTGGTTACTCTTTACCTTAACGTGTATACTGATCTGTCTCTCTGTTACATGTTGGTAAAGCCCTTAGGATGTGTACTTGACTAACTCGACTATGATGCGGATCATACTAGTGGGGACTGTTAGTGTATATGCCCTAGGGGCCATTATTGTATCATACTAGATTGTATATTACTTAATGGAAGCTTGGGATATTCACAGTTGTATATACAGTCTTGCTAAAATTGGTAGTATGCTACTTGGTTTGTGTCTACTCTAATATGTGCATATGTTTCTTATAACGTATCACTTACACATATTAGTAGAGCCCATAGGTTCTTTGCTTGATTACCAGCGTTGTGATGGCAGTCACACTAGTGGGGGGTGGGTAGTCTATAAGCAACATCCTATACAGGTCCCTGGTTATTGGATTATCGAGATAGGGCATCGATATTCCAGAGTAGACTAGTGTGTACGCTTCTCATCCCAGTTGGGGAGATGGTCTGTCCCATAGCCATCAGTACGTCGTACTGGAGATAGTATACAGGTGCTCGTTAGGTTATGGGTACACCGGACAGGACTCGCAGGGGAACTGATTAGTTGGTATTATACCCGTCGTCAGTTAACAGTTCCCAGATGACATGAGTACAGCATAGTCCACAGACTTGACACTGCTACTTCGCCTCGAGTGTGTCCCACTGTTCTTAGATTGCTACCCTACCACGGCTCAAAGGAGTCGTGAAAACAGGTAGCAGTTGAGTGCAATCCTGAGCACTTGGAGGCAGTAGTGGTTAGACAGGATTCGTCTCTTCCGGTATTGGGAGATGATATCACGCTGTGTCAGAGAGCCATTACGCAAAGTCTCTGGCCAGGGCAAGCGAGATATACTGGTAGGCTCTAGTAGCTTCTCAGGGTGTAATGGGCTTCGCTCCGACACGACTTATACAGCTATTAGGGAACTGACGCTTAGCGTCCCCTAGGCTTGATATGCGATAGTCTTAGACGAACGGACCGGACTGTACGGAGATTGTCACATCAGGCTCAGTAGGGGTTCGGATGGTTTTCCACATCGGCCTTCTTATCGACATCTATCTGGGAACCGTTACGTACAGCTAGTGCCACTTGCGGTCTGTGGTTAAACCCACTGCCAGCGTAGTGTCGAGTCTTTAGAGTCCCACACAGAGAGTTTCCCTGCTCCAGGCGAAACGATATAGAGGTCGTATGGTTTTACGACAAGTGTTCGGACGCATACGTGTGTTTACGCACGTACGACTTTTCGGACAGTTTTTACTAGCCGGCTTTGGTTTAAGCCAGATTCTAGTATCGGGTTATTGGATTTATACAGTCTAAAGTTTTTCCGTGTTTTCACGGATTGGAGGGGCGTTCTCGTAATTTGTCGGGAAGCTTCTAGAAGAGTGGTGACTAAAGGGTTAAGGTGGCATAAGCATTTAATGCTTAATGACTCATTTGTGTGATTCATCCTTTGTATTAAATGATGCATTAATTAGTTACTGATTCATATGATGAATCACACTAGGTGAATGAATCAACCATGATGATTAATCATTTATATTTATTTATTTGATAAATTGTTATGGTTGTTAAATTCACATGAGCTCATTATTCGTTCTCATTCTCATCTTCACCTTCTCTCTCCTCAAGCTCACTCTCTCTTCAAACCCTAACCCTAACTTTTCATGTGTTGAGATCAAGGGTTAGCTAGACTAATATATCCATAACCTCACTCTATATCCCCTAGGTAGCTTAGATTAGCACTTTAAGCAACCTAGTTATCTCAAGTTTGAGATTAAGCTTGGCGTTGGAGCATTCGGGTGGATCGTCTTTGATTCAAGGAGGCCGTTGAGGTGCCGATGTTCCAAGGAGCCTACGAGGAGTGGAGGACAACGATGAAGACCCGAAGGACAAGTAACGTGAAGTATAACTTCGTATCCGAGTAGTTAAACCTCTAATAGATTGTTAGCAATGGTTTAGATACGATTAATGCGCTCAAGTCCGTGTTACGAAGCTTTGATAATCGTTTTTTATATATTCCGCCTCTCCGCAAGTTCGTGTGGTGCGGGACATGGACTTACAGTGGTATCAGAGCCAACTAAACCATTACTAGCTTGTTAGCAACTAATTAGAAGTTCGATCGACGGAAATCACGAAAACAAAACCCTGGATATTCCAAGTTTCTATTAATTTTAAAAGTGTTAGAAAAAATATTTGACATTGCTTAAAATTCACAGCAGAGAAATATAAGAATACTGAGAAAATACAAGCACTCAATTCGAATTGACGACCGCGGATCCGCGGCCAAATGGTGCTTTTGGCCGCGGATCCGCCGCCGAGTCAACTCTGAGTTGACTCGGATTTGCTCAGTTATTCATGATTTTTTGGTGTTTTGTTTTCTAGTATATTCTGTTTCTGCCCAGGTTACTTCAGTGCAAGTTTGCTTTTTGGGTAGACACAGAATATGGTAATCGATCGATGTTCTAAGATATTTGCTAATTGGGTTTTTATCTGTAATTTTTAATGTGTTCGTAAACCTCCCCTAACTGCTATTATGTCGGTTGGCACGGGGTTGCACATTTCTGTAACGTTTACTGTTTGTGTACATGGACTTCATTGGAATGTTGTGATGATTAGCCGGGGTTTGAGATGGGTTTAATATTCATTCATTCGATGTAAATGTAATATGATGTAATATTCTTTTGCGGGGCACATCCAGGTTGCGGTTGTAGCCACTGTTGTATTATTTCTTTTTACTGTTTTTGCTCCTAGGATAGACCCAAGACGGGGTACACAAACTACCGGGTACTTTGAACTGTTTAGTGTCCTACTCACTTTGTTGAGGGAGACCGCTTCACTTCGGGTACTTGGCGGGTAGTTTGCCGTACCCGTAGGGGTCTAGGGTGGGGTAATGGCTATTCATCACAACTGTGTAATCCGTCTTTTATTGCAGGCTCAAAGCAAACGCGGATTGCTAATAAAACCAATAAAGTTCATCTGTGATCTGGAATGCTTATTATTGCGTCTGACGAATGTACAATATCTATATATGATAGCTATTAGACGCCACTTATGTTTTACACCCGCGCTAGCCTAGCCCCGGCTCTGTCGCTAGTTAAGTAACCTAACGGGTGATGACGGGACCCAGTGGCGAATGCGGATGGCAAAAGAAGGACGTGGTATTTTCGTTGTTTTCTTCAATGATAGGATAAATGATGGGACGCATTATTATAATGCAAAGAAAATAAACCAAAGTTCAATCGTTGGAACAAATTTAAAAGAAACCACTCGGTTATTTTAAAAGATCAGAATTTTTTAAATTACGGAGCTTTAGCCACTCCTTTTAAAAAGTATCAGGTTCCTTCGATTATATCAAGTTCACTACGTTCACGGTTTTGCCAAAACCATTGGTAGCCCTCCGTCATTTCTTATGAATGGTCAGTAGTATTCAAGCTATGTTTGTTGGCCCTTAGTCAAGTCATAGTGTTTGGTAGCTGCTGGGGTATTCATTTGTTGCATAGATAGATGCGTTGGTTTGGGACGGTCGTATTACTTTGTTGGCCCTTAGTCAAGAGTATGTATGGGTGGGTTCAAATTAACCTGGACGATGACGGGTAGAACTTGACATGTGACTTATGATTTGTTGGCCCTTACTCAAGGTCATAAGAGCATGGGGCAAAAAATGCACATTGGGAATTTCTAAAGAAACTGAAATTTGCAGAGAGATGCATACCATTTTGGAGTTTGATGAATGTTGGTAGGATTCCTTCAACATTATCATACGATGATATTTTGGATCCCGATCCTACTGTGAGTACAAGCTACTTATCAGGAGATTCGTCACTTAACGATCAATGCTATAAACCAGGTAGGTGCCTAGAAAGGTGTCAGCGGGGTTACGCCCGCAGAGAAAAGAGGTTATTTAATTAAGGAACTTCGCGAAAGCGTTGGAAGACCTCCCTCGAAGTATCGACACTGGCCTGGCTGAACGATTAAGCAAGTATTGTACGGTGAGAATTGTCCTGGCTAATTCTTCTTTTATGGTTTGAGGAAGGATTCGAGAAACAGTGGGAGCCATCCTGTTTAGATAAACTTAAAACCAATCTAAACTTGCAACAGCATCATGCTAAAATGTTTTCTTCTCTCTCTCTTAATTGCAGCGACCTTGTGACCACACATAGGTTACATCTAGATAATAAATTGACTGAATCTGACTTATATGACTGGCAAAGGTCTTTCCAGATGTCCCTTGGCTATAACAAGCTGGACCACCCTATTACTACTCAAGATCCCGCCGTCCCTGGTCCAGTTTCCACTGTCGCGGATATGGATATCCGTCAGACAAGGGAAAAAGATAAAGCGAAAGCTAAGTGCCTCGTGTTAGCTTCAGTTGATGGTGTATACCAGAAGCAGCACGAGAAGATGGACTTAGTTTCCATCTTTCTCCATAACAAAAATTTGTATGGGGAGCAATCTCATATCGCAAGATATGAGACCTCGACCGATTTAATTCAAGCGAGAATGGCTGTCGGGTCGTCTGTAGGGGACAACGTCCTTATAATGACTAGATATATTTATAAGCTTCAGGACCTGGAGACCACGTTGCAGAACGAGTCAGGTACTGACTTGATTCTACAGTCTCTACCTTCTACCCTGAAAGAAACCAGGGATGTAGAAGGAAAGAGAAGGGCAAAAGTTTCGGGACTGGATATAGTAAGAGAGGGACGTTCCTATTGTTACAGGAATGAACATTGGCAGAATGATTGCAGGGCTTTAGAAGCCAGTAGCCAGGATACGAAGCATGTTGTGGCTTCAGCCTCTTGTGTGTTTGTAATAGAGAACTGTATGTCAGTTAACCCTACTTCCTGGGTATTGGATACCGGGTCAGGATCTCACATCTGTAATTCATTACAGGCTCTGAGAAACCGTAGGGTTATCGGGATAGGTGATATGACCCTCACGGTTGCTAACGGAATGAGCATGGACGCTGAATCCGTAGGGGAATATCATCTTGGAAACTGGGCAGATATTGATTCTGCGTAACTTTTTTTATGTACCAGGAACAACTTGTAATATCATATCTGTATCCTTACTTTCTAAGGAAGGATATGATTTTACTTTTGTAAGTGATGTGGTTCACATCCACCTAAATCAAGTTCTGTTTGGGTCAGGTACATTACAAAACGGAATATACGTATTAAATCAAGCTCAGATTTTCAGTGTCCAGAACACACTTAAAAGAAAGTCTCCAGATATAAATCAGGCTTTCTTATGGCACTGTAGACTAGGTCACATCAATGAGAGAAGGTTGACTAAGTTACATAGAGAAGGATATTTGAATCCGTTAGAATATCAATCTTATGCTACTTGTGAATCTTGTCTCATGGGAAAGATGACAAAGACTCCGTTCACTGGACACGGAGTAAGAGCAAGCGAGCTCTTGGGACTCGTACACAGTGACGTGTGCGGTCCAATGTCTACACATGCGCGAGGTGGTTATTCCTACTTCATTACTTTTACAGATGATTTCTCTAGGTTTGGATATGTCTTCTTAATGAAGCATAAATCCGAGGCTTTTGAGAAATTCCAAGAATACAAGAATGAAGTGGAAAAACAAACAGGCAAGAGTATAAAGACACTGAGATCTGATCGAGGTGGTGAATACTTAAGTGTCGAGTTCCTGGGTTACTTAAAAGAGAATGTCAGCTTACTCCTTCATACACGCCACAACATAATGGTGTATCGGAAAGGAGGAATCGAACCCTATTGGATATGGTTCGTTCCATGATGAGTAACGCTGAGTTACCACGATCATTCTGGGGATATGCACTAGAATCAGCTGCATATCTATTGAACCAGGTTCCTACCAAAACTGTGCCTAACACACCATATCAGATGTGGAGTGGGAAGAAACCCTGTCTAAAACATTTTAAGACATGGGGATGTCCAGCTTTTGTAAAAAAGCAGCATGGGGACAAGCTCGAGGCACGCTTAGTAAAGTGTAAGTTTGTGGGATATCCAAAGAACTCCAAGGGATATTATTTCTATTACGCAGAGGAACAAAAGGTTTTTGTTTCTCGTCATGCCTGCTTCTTGGAAACTGAATTTTTGGAAAATCAGAAGAGTGGGAGCGAAATAGAACTGGAAGAAACTCCAGAACCACAAGCTTTTACTGAAAGTATGGTAGAACCAGAGGTTTCAGAAGAAAGGGACATCCCGACGCCACTCCGCAGGAGTAGTAGGCAGTCTCATCCGCCCGAGAGATACTACGGTTTTCTCATAGACGGGGATAGAGAGGATTGCGCTATTGACTATGATGAGCCTACTAGCTTCCAGCAAGCCATTCAGAGCGGTGACTCAGTAAAATGGCTGGATGCAATGCGGACAAAAATGGAGTCCATGTACACTAACAAAGTATAGACTTTGGACATTGCTCCAGATGGGGTAAAACCCGTAGGTTGCAAATGGATCTTCAAAAAGAAGATCGGTGTAGATAGACTGGTTGAAACCTATAAGGCTAGACTTGTTGCAAAGGGTTTCCGTCAAAGACCTTGTTTGGACTATGACGAAACCTTTTCTCCAGTGTCTATGCTTAAATCTATTCGGGTCCTTCTTCCTATTGCTGCCTTCCACGACTATGAAATCTGGCAGATGGACGTAAAGATGGCATTTCTAAATGGTAATTTGGAAGAGAGGGTCTATATGGATCAGCCAGAGGGATTCATTCAGAGTGGGAGCAGCGGTAAAGTATGCAAGCTGCTTAAGTCCATTTATGGACTAAAGCAGGTATCGCGGAGTTGGAACATCTGTTTTGATGATGCTGTCAAAGAATTTGACTTTATCAAAAATCCAGATGAACCATGCATATACAGTAAGATTGTAGGGAGAGCTGTAGTATTCCTCGTCTTATACGTGGATGACATTCTCCTAATAGGAAATGATATTCCTATGTTATAGTCAGTCAAAAGATTCTTATCACATAAATTCTCCATGAAAGACCTGGGTGATGCCACCTACATTCTGGGGATCCGGATCTATCGTGATAGATCAAAGAGGATGTTGGGACTTTCACAGTCCAGGTACATAGACACCATAGTGAAGAGATTCAGTATGGATGATTCTAAGCGTGGTAACCTACCGGCTTGTCACGGAATCACCCTCTCCAAAGAGATGTCTCCCAAGACTGATTTGGAAAGGGATCGCATGTCGATTATACCCTACGCTTCTGCGGTAGGCTCTATAATGTATGCGATGTTATGTACCAGACCAGATGTAGCATACGCATTGAGCGTTGTAAGCCGGTATCAGGAAAACCCAGGGGAGAAGCACTGGATAGCAGTAAAGAACATTCTCAAGTACTTGAGGAGGACTAAGGAGATGTTCTTGGTATATGGCGGAAAAGACCTCCAGATGGAGGCCTTTGCCGACTCCGACTTCCAGAGTGACAAGGATGACTCCAAAACCATGTCGGGTTATGTCTTTACCCTCAATGGAGGGGCGGTCTGTTGGAAGAGTTCTAAGCAGGAGACCGTTGCTGACTCAACGATGGAAGCAGAGTGCATAGCTGCTTGCGATGCCGCAAAAGAAGCTGTCTGGATGAAGAAGTTCCTTACAGAACTTTAGGTGGTTCCTTCCAGTGTTGATCCAATACCTCTGTATTGTGACAACAACGGCACTATAGCTTTAGCGAAGGAACCTAGGTCCCATCAGAAATCCAGACACATCTTAAGGCGGTATCACCTGATCAGGGAGATCGTAGTTCGCCGGGAGATCGAGGTGAAAAGAGTAGAGACAGAGAATAACATTGCTGATCCATTCACAAAGGCCCTTCCTCAGACGCAGTTCGAGAGGCTATTCGAGATGATAGGTCTACGATATGCCAGCTCATGGCCCTAGTGCAAGTGGGAGATTGTTAGTGTATATGCCGTAGGGGCCATTATTGTATCATACTAGATTGTATATTACTTAATGGAAGCTTGGGATATTCACAGTTGTATTTACAGTCTTGCTAAAAATGGTAGTATGCTACTTGGTCTGTGTCTACTTTAATATGTGCATATGTTTCTTATAACGTATCACTTATACATATTAGTAGAGCCCATAGGTTCTTTGCTTGATTACCAGCGTTGTGATGGCAGTCACACTAGTGGGGGCTGCGTAGTCTGTAAGCAACATCCTATACAGGTCCCTGGTCGTTGGATTATCGAGATAGGGCATCGATATTCCAGAGTAGACTAGTGTGTACGCTTCTCATCCCAGTTGGGGAGATGGTCTGTCCCATAGCCATCAGTACGTCGTACTGGAGATAGTATACAGGTGCTCGTTAGGTTATGGGTACACCGGACAGGACTCGCAGGGGAACTGATTAGTTGGTATTATACCCATCGTCAGTTAACAGTTCCCAGGTGACATGAGTACAGCATAGTCCGCAGACTTGACACTGCTACTTCGCCTCCAGTGTGTCTCACTGTTCTTAGATTGCTACCCTACCATGGCTCAAAGGAGTCGTGCAAACAGGTAGCAGTTGGGTGCAGTCCCGAGCACATGGAGGCAGTAGTGGTTAGACAGGATTCGTCTCTCCCGGTATTGGGAGATGATATCGCGCTGTGTCAGAGAGCCATTACGCAAAGTCCCTGGCCAGGGCAAGCGAGATATACTGGTTGGTTCCAGTAGCTTCTCAGGGTGTAATGGGCTTCGCTCCGACACGACTTATACAGCTATTAGGGGACTGACGCTTGCCGCCCCCTAGGCTTGATATGCGATAGTCTTAGACGAACAGACCGGACTGTACGGAGATTGTCACATAAGGCTCAGTAGGGGTTCGGATGGTTTTCTTCATCGGCCTTCTTATCGACATCTACCTGGGGACCGTTACGTACAGCTAGTGCCACTTGCGGTCTGTGGTTAAACCCACTGCCAGCATAGTGTCGAGTCTTTAGAGTCCCACACAGAGAGTTTCCCTGCTCCAGGTGAAACGATATAGAGGTCATATGGTTTTACGACAAGTGTTCGGATGCATACGTGTGTTTACGCACGTACGACTTTTCGGACAGTTTTTACTAGCCGGCTTTGGTTTAAGCCAGATTCTAGTATTAGGTTATTGGATTTATACAGTCTAAAGTTTTTCCGTGTTTTCACGGATTGGAGGGGCGTTCTCGTAATTTGTCGGGAAGCTTCTAGAAGAGTGGTGACTAAGGGGTTAAGGTGGCATAAGCATTTAATGCTTAATGACTCATTTGTGTGATTCATCCTTTGTATTAAATGATGCATTAATTAGTTAGTGAGTCATATGATGAATCACACTAGGTGAATGAATCAACCATGATGATTAATCATTTATATTTATTTATTTGATAAATTTTTATGGTTGTTAAATTCACATGAGCTCATTATTCATTCTCATTCTCATCTTCACCTTCTCTCTCCTCAAGCTCACTCTCTCTTCAAACCCTAACCCTAACCTCTCATGTGTTGAGATCAAGAGTTAGCTAGACTAATATATCCATAACCTCACTCTATATCCCCTAGGTAGCTTAGATTAGCACTTTAAGCAACCTAGTTATCTCAAGTTTGAGATTAAGCTTGGCGTAGGAGCTTTCGGGTGGATCGTCTTTGATTCGAGGAGGCCGTTGAGGTGCTGATGTTCCAAGGAGCCTACGAGGAGTGGAGGACAGTGATGAAGGCCCGAAGGACAAGTAACATGAGGTATAACTTCGTATCCGAATAGATAAACCTCTAGTAGATTGTTAGCAATGGTTTAGATACGATTAATGCGCTCAAGTCCGTGTTACGAAGCTTTGATAATCGTTTTTTATATATTCTACCTCCCCGCAAGTTCGTGGGGTGCGTGACATGGACTTACAGGGACATGGTAGTCCATAAGTACATCCTTCAAGGTCCCTAGTCGTGGGTGTATCGAGACGGGGCATCGATATACCAGAGTAGACTAGCGTATGCCTTCTCGACCCATACAGATGGGCGATGGATGATCCTATATCCATTGGTGTTTGACATCAGAGATGATATACGGGTGCTCAGTGGAGACTGGGTACACTAGACGGACTCGCCGAGAACTCCCAGATGGTATTATACCTTACGTCAGATGGCAGTTCTCTGGTGACACTGGTACAGGTTAGTCTGTAGACCCGAGATCATCATAGAGTCTTGTGTGATTCCCACTGTGCTTTAATTTCCATCTTACCATGTCCAAGAGGGCGTGCAAAATGATGGTTTTTGGGTACAGTCCCGAGTCACATGGAGGCAATGAGCGATAGGTGGGGTTTTGTCTCTCCCGGTATTGGGGGTTGATGTTGCTCTATGCTCGATTGGCCATAACAGGGAAGTCCCTGGCCAGGGCTGGTTTAGAGATATACTGGTAAGTGTTACCAGTATTTTCTCGACCCGTTATGAGCCTCATATCGGCATGACATATCGGTTATTGGGGTCTGACGTTTACTACCCCTAGAACTGATATGCGACATATCAGACCAGAAGACCGGACTATACGGTAGTTTCACAATCAGGCTTTTGCAGGAGTTGGATCGGGCTTGCTTGCTGATCTTCTGATCGCTCAATACTCGGGTAGCCGTTACGTCCAGCTAGTACCGCTGACGGCTTGTGGGTGCTTGATATGATCATCACCTACTGCCGGCGTATTGACGAGTCTTTAAAGTCCTACATAGAGGTTGTACTGGCTCAGGCAAAACGAAATAGGAGCGCTTATGTGATATGTGCGGGACAGAGAATAATGAGAGTATGAGATACCGTATTCTATTCTCGCGATGATTGTATCGATTGGTTATATGCGATATAACCGGGATATCGAATCAAGTGTTGATTCGATAAGTCGGTACATTGGATATTGGTCGGTTATATGTGATATAACCGGATTATTAAGTCAAGTGTTGATTTAATAATTTAGTGTATAATTGTATATGTGATATACTAATTTACAATAACTAACATTGGTTCACTTAAGCATTTATTTTTCTCACTTGTGCACAACTTAATATATATGTGATATATATTTATTTGTGTGCATTTTTGTATCATGGATGTTGATACAACTATCATGGGTGTAGAAGAATTATACCATACTAATTATATTTGTTAGGTTTTTATATTTAAAGTAATTCTAAAATAAATGGATAATGAGCACAAAAGCATGAAGCTTCATTAAGCTTATCTTTGCATTTGACTTAGTCCACTAATTTTGTTTTACTTAAGATATTAGTTAACCTAACCACTATGATTACCCATGGTAATGTCTCTACATGAGTTAGTATATGATACTCACTCACCATGGTTAGTTTACACTCTCTCTCTTGATCATTATCCTCATTCTTTTCTTTTGTTCATCTTCTTGTTCATTGAGCAAAAGAAAAAGCTTGCTAGGGTTTTGAAAATAGAGTGAAACTAAGTGAGAAAAGAAATTCTAAAATGTACCCATTTCCTATCTTACCATCCTCTACTAGACTAGCACTTTAGTTTAGGGTGTTTGCTTCACTAATTCTTTGGTTAGTGAAGTAGAAGCTTGAGTTCGTATTCCCTCGACGTAGATCATCTTCGGCCTCGAAGACTTCAAGCAATTCCGTTGCCTCTTCTCATGGAGCCGTCCAAGAGTCCGGATGTTAGATGATCGCAGCGAAGGGACCACAACAAGGAGCTTAAGAAGTGAAGGACCGATCTACAAAAGTTGTATTTCGTATTTACTTAGTGTTAAAGAGTTTAACTTGAATGTGAAACATTAATTTTCTAGCGAAGATCTTGTTTAGAGTTATTCGGCACGGCTAAAATTTCAATCCGGCATGGTTGATGCCTTGCAGAACCTTATTAGAGTGCCTAGTAACCCTACAGTTATACCCAGTGCCAGTGTGTTGTTGAGTCATTAGAGATCCCCACAGACAGTTTCCTAAGTTCGGGCGAAACATTGTAGAGGCCGTATGGTTTTTTGGCAGGGTTCGGAAAATGCACGTGCGTTTACGCACGTGTCATATTTCGGGCAGATAATACTGGTAGGCTTTGTTTAAGACGGATCCAAGTATTATACTATGTAGATATATTATCTTTGTCTCAGTTGCATTTGTATTCGGTCGTAATACAAATGCGGGTATGTTTATACTGTTACGGGGTTATCCTGAAATTCGTTTCGGGATCGCTTTTGGAAGTTGCCAGTTTTCTATTTTCTGTCACCCGTCTTAAACATTCGGTTAAAGACGGATTTATCTTTTCTTAAGGGTGAGTGTAGAAGCTTCTAGATGCAGTGACTAGGATTAGTGACTCATTATTGCATTTAATGAGTTGGTGACTAGGTTAATGATCATTGGTTTGCATTTATTGTTTTAAGCTGATTGATTGTTTTCTTTTATGATAATGCAAGGTGTCTTGTGACTCATCCTCTTCATTAATCTTATGGTCACCCTCTCCCCTTCTCCTACACTCACCCCCCTCTTGATAATGGCCGGCTGTCACGACCCGAAAGTACGGAACGTGACCGGCACTTAGATTACGAAGCGTCTAGAGGCGCCACGTAACCTAAGTAAGCCGAAGCCCAGAAATCTAAACCAAAAAAAGAAGAAGAAGAAGAAAAAGAAACAAGTTTTAAAGCATCAGCAAATTTTCTCAAAAATTTCGGCAGAGTCTCCTCTGTAAAAACTGGCCCCCAAACGGGTACAACAAGTATAATATACATAAACAATAAAAAGCATCCCCAAACGGGAGCTAGCATCAACGCCAACAGGCGGAAACAACCACAACAAGCACAATAATATACAACGCCAATAGGCGAGGCTCAAAACTCAAAAGAAAACAAAACCACCAGATCAGAATAATACATGCGCGACTCTAAGGTCGAAATAAAAGACTGGTCCAATAAACTTATCAAGTAATACAAATATGGTTGATGGAGCTTACTAGATACAAATGAAAGAATAAAAGTACAATGGCGGTTCGGATACAAGTGAACCAACCTACCGTGCAAATCACCCTGAAAGAATAGATGTGCCAGCAAGCTGCCAGGGAAACCTGTACATCGAACCTGTAATAAAATTTGGCACAATGGGGGTGAGTTGCCAACTCGTGAGTAGAAGACATCTACGAAAAGAAATCGAATGCACGACGCTATCCTAGGTCATAATAATACACTACTATATCTCAATCATCTAGAATAGCATGGTAATACTACGTGTAAGTGCAAATACTCCGTATCGTGTCAGTGCCTCATTTAGTACTATGTCACATGAAATGAAATGCATGCACCATGAATGTAAAGTAACAAATCCTGAAATCCAGATATATATGTATAAGAACTCTTTAGCTGTTATCATAGTAAAGTGTGTATAAGCATCTGAAATCTCAACAATGAAATCCATGGAAATCCGTGTCAAGCATCGACACAACACATGTAACCTCAAGTCTCAATATGTCGGGCTCCGTCAGTCCGGATCGGCCCATATCATCAAATCCCACGACAACGGTCGGTATCCTCCGGATATCCGCCGCGCCAGACATCACCGGTAGGTAGTCTTCCCCTGCCAGGCTCATCGTCTACAACTCGATCTTCTTGCCCCGGGATACCATACCGGGCCCACCATGTACCCGAGACGGTTCATCCACTCCTCGAATCGGGTCTCGAAATCCAACAGAAAACATGAAATCTCATGGTGGACGACACATACATCACGAGAAAACCGCATCTTATTTTAAAAAGAGAGGAGGAGAGAGAGAGAGAAGGTTTTATAATTTCTTGCGGTTTTCCCCAAAAATCCAGAAATCTCATAAAAATCCAAATCTTAAAATCATGAGTAAGTATATGATAAGTGTCGGCATATGCCCATAATACTGCAGGATAAAATGAAAATATGAATGCATGAATGTCTAAGCAATAAATATCATGTCTGTACTAATGTCAGAGAATAATCACAATGTTATATCGGTCTAGTTGTTAACTGATTCTATCCATAAAAGACAATATGATCTAAAGTGTACTTGACATAGCAATTACCGATGATGATGTGTGTGAGCCGGCAAATAAGTGTGCGTGGAATATGCGCATCATCGGTAATAGTGCTGGTGTCCTAACAGGTAAAGTTTATACTGATTATAGCAACATATAAAAGAACATGCACCATGATGATTACAGTATGAATGCAAGACAGATGTGCATTATCCACTCCTCTGCGATATGCGAGTACAACTACCACTATATGAATCAAACCTAAACTAGTGTCTATCTAACCTTCTAAGTAACTTAACCTAAGAAACTAGTCAGTAAGAAACTAGAGTCTACCTAAGGTCTGAATCAATATCTCTAATAGTCGGCGATCCCGCCTCAATTGCGTCACGTACGTATTACGGCTTCCTCGAATCAAGAGTGCGGATCAATCATCATAACTAGGCCTCGTACGGTAAAATCCATCGTACGGCATCCCAATATCGGGGTACGGGTCAAGTATCTCCTAGGTGTCTCATTATTCGTATAATGTCATTACCAACACATCTCATGATCAAGGTGCTAAACTGTAATCGCCTACATCAATCATATGTCATTGCCATCATAGAATAATCCTTAGTTTATCCTCAGAAATATTATGTCACATGTGTCATATTGTGATTAAGTCATACATATATCATATCGTGATCAGTCACAAGCTACAGCCCAGGTACTATTTTAGCGTCCCATGTACCTCCATATCACCACCACCCTTTATAATTTATATATTCATGTTCATTATCTCATTCTCTAATGATCCGCTAACACTTTAATACGACTGTATAGTCAAGAATCACGGCATCAAGCCCAGTTATACTGTTTCATCATACCTCAGATATCATATCACTTCAATGAATCCCATATACGTGTTGTATATATATATATACACCTATACCTAGTTTTATATATATACACACATATACGTATACTCCATGTCGAGTTTAAGTGTGTGCGTGTGTGTTTCTATCAGAAACCTACGAACCTCTCCCAAAGTATTCATCCTCAGGTATGGTTTTCCTAAATCAGTCTAGTCCCGCCTAGGGTCATTACTAGGGTCCTGCTCAGTAAGAATCTGGGGTCACATCGGGTTTCCTAATGTCAATAAGTACTATTCCTATTCTACGTTGCGGGGGTGCTAAACGCCATCCACCCGACTTCCCCCCGTAGATATACATCTACTCACCTGGTCCATGTCTGCCGAAGACGGTGTCGCCATCCTCCTATTCATCGCCCGCAGTCTACATGAGGGTACCTAACGCAAACATTTAAATAGTATCGTAAACTGAATCACATACAAAAGTCAAAACGATGCAAGGAACCAGCATAGGTTAAAACCTATGTCCCGTTCACGCAAAAGAACCGAATATCGCTCGATATCGGCGTACAAACTCCGATGGATCGAGATAAATATTAACAAATAACTCGTAGTTTTAAAACACATTACTTATATTATAAAACATGATTAAATCCATCGAAACCCTAAAATCCATCAAACCGTCTAATTTCATAAAACCCGAAAATGCCAATTTACCGTTTTTCATCAAAGCTTGACATTTAAATGAAACCAATGGTTATAAAACTCATTAAATAGCATAACTAGACTATATGACCCCTTACTTTATTTTTATTACACAATTTTGCATTTATTTGAAATTTCTAGTTTGCAACTTTTAACAATTTTAACATTTTTCAAGCAAAATACCACAATTCCACCGCAAAACGTGATTTTTCATGAATTAATGTATTAAACCATAATTCATAATGATAATGATTTAATGAAACCATAAATTATATTTTTAATCACATTTATATAGGAATTTCCAAATTCTAGTTTACAAAATAATAGCATTTTATCACTATTTTCCAATTATCAAAGTAATCTAGTGATCAAACTAAGTTTTTCTTTCCATTAACATGCTAATATTCTCACTAAAACTATAATCTAATGATAGTAACTTTAATTGGAATTTTATATTACCCACAAACACATTTTTGAAAAATCTAGTTAGCTAAATAGTTTAATTAAAACAATTTCGATAAACAATTTATTATACCACAACCATGCAAGAATTTTCCACTCTAAAAGATGTTAAACTAGCTATTATAACCCTAATTAATCAATAAAAATCACCTCTTGAATTTGCAAACCCTAACTTGAATTATAAAATTTATAACTAGAATTAATATAATAAATCTAATTATGCTTTAAAAGAACATTTAATAGAAATAATTCAAAAGAGAAAGATTTATACCTCCACAATCTCATGTCCAAACTTGAAAATGAGCCTCAAAAATACATGCTTTTCCACTCCAAATCCATGTAAAGAAGAGTAGAGAATAAAGGGTATGAAAAAATTAGGATTTTGTGTATTTTTTGTTGAATTTTTGATGTAATTTGATGGATTTTTGTACAAAAATGAGGTGGGAAATGGGGGGGCTGCCATGGAATGATGGCCGGCCATGAGAGGGAGTGAGGGAGAGAAAGAAATGAGTAAGGAAAAGTGTAGAAGTTTCAAGAGAGGAATTATCACTTAAAGGTCTTTTCTTGCTTTTATTTATTTATTTATTTATTCCGTCACTATAGCAACTCAAGAAAACTCTAGAAAATAGGAAAAATTTGCAAATAAATTTTGAATGATACATACTAAATTCTAACATGCCATGGTTCATTTTTACAAATTAAAACCATTCAAATTTGTAATTTACACTATTTTAGTGTAAAAATAAAGCTTATGTTAATATTTAAAATAATTAATTTAGGAAAATTTTTTAATTAAACTAAAAATTTATAAGTGGCTAAATAAACACTATTTACTAGTAATTACATAATTAAATAGGTATTTTTGAATTTATAATGAAAAACAATTGCGGTTTGATTTTACGAAAAATACATTTTGCTTTACCGAAAATCATAAAATTTACTTAAACAATTTTATTCATTTAATTAATTATTTAATTATTTTTAAAACGTTACAATATTCCCCCTTTAAGAAATTCGGTCCCCGAATTTAAATTAAAACTCCCCTTCCAAATACTAAAACATTTAGCAAAACACTCAAATCGTCGGGACTCCGAAATCATCAATACATAACAAAAATCAACTCCATCAAGCATAACGCAATCATCAGAATTATGGTGAAGATAAAATATCAAAACCCAATATGAAAACCATTATAATATACATCAATCTATAACTTATATATAGTGTGCATCATAGTGAAGCCGTCCAAATATCTGGATAAGGAAATATACAAAAAACCCTTTAGAAAATCGCCGCGCAATGCACGTGTCACGGCATAAGTAGCGGACGTTTAATTTAATTTTTTTTCAAAAAATAACTATATATATATATATATCTTTTATTTAACATACACGTCCCGCCTGGTTACTAAATCAAATAATAATGATTTTGAAAACATACTGCTCAAACTAAAATCAATCCCAATCACATCAATAAAATGTCATGTGCGTCCGGTGCGCACTGAAATCGAAACCAAATGCAGAAACCATGAATACCCACAAAACAAAACTAAGTGCAACAGGTGTGCATCAAAAACATCCATCAAGTGCAACGGGCGTGCACGACTCAAAATCCGGTGCATCTAATCTGCACAAAACCCCGATTTAGTGCATCTGGTATGCACAAAATCGCATCAAGTGCGCCAAGTATGCGCAAGAATCCTAATCAGGTGCACATGGTGCACGAAAACATACATCGAATATCAGACTCGAATCACAGTACGAAAATGGATAAAAACTAGGTCGAAGCATATATCAAAATCATGTGTAACCCATATGCACGAAATCAAATCAAAATCACAAAAGGTATTAAAACCAAATCAAGTGCACTGGGTATGTACTAAACAACATCAATACAACCGGTATATGAAACACAACTAGAATGTAATGAAGGTACACACATGAAATACCAATCGTAAAACGAACTCCTCAAAATGCCAAAATCCAATAACAGAAAATATGAAATTCAAATCACTAAATCACAATCGTAAGCAAGATCGTCAATGTCCGCCTCTTTCCTCTGATGTTGGTTGCTTCGATGTCGTCTCTTCGTAGCTGTGCTGACTGCGTTACCAACGACAATACTCATATCTAGAGTCTCCCACGTAGTCGATCCCTTCACCTGATATCCGGACTACATTAAACTTTTCGAATGATCCATCAAAATCCTATAATTCCTCGAGAGCTCAACACTCAAGTACTGTTTAAAAATATCCGGTACATACCCCAGCATCGATGATCCAGCCGTAGAAGGGCAAACCCAAGCCTCACTAATGGCATCGCGGAACTGCCGTAAACCCTAAGGTTCAAGGGCGTTCTCGTGGTCATTATGTCGAGTTAGGGTTTCATTCTCCTAGAGGGTCCATCGAAATACCTGCATGTTCTTCCGAATACCTTAAACTTGGGAACATGGTTTTCTGATAATCGTTCGAACCCTTTAACTTCATCCGGACGGCATGTGAATACCCTTCATCCGCACGCTAAACAATGCTTCAATCCTCAAGAATAAGCAATACTCCATTGGTTATCGCATTCGAGCCGCAGCTCCCTCTGCCCGTGGTAACAGAAACCACCATCCGACCTCGACGAAGATAGATCAAAGGAACGAATGAAATACGGTGCAAACAAATGTACATCCTAAGGCTCCTTAAGCAGAGTAGCGTATCGTAAGTATGCCGCGGACCATACCCACGGTACGTTACTCTACCTAAATCGCCTACTCCATCAACCAAGGGTCACCTAGACTTATACAGGGTTAAACCTAGCGCTCTGATACCAACTTTGTCATGACCCGAAAGTACGGAACGTGACCGGCACTTAGATTACGAAGCGTCTAGAGGCGCCACGTAACCTAAGTAAGCCGAAGCCCAGAAATCTAAACCAAAAAAAGAAGAAGAAGAAGAAAAAGAAACAAGTTTTAAAGCATCAGCAAATTTTCTCAAAAATTTCGGCAGAGTCTCCTCTGTAAAAACTGGCCCCCAAACGGGTACAACAAGTATAATATACATAAACAATAAAAAGCATCCCCAAACGGGAGATAGCATCAACGCCAACAGGCGGAAACAACCACAACAAGCACAATAATATACAACGCCAATAGGCGAGGCTCAAAACTCAAAAGAAAACAAAACCACCAGATCAGAATAATACATGCGCGACTCTAAGGTCGAAATAAAAGACTGGTCCAATAAACTTATCAAGTAATACAAATATGGTTGATGGAGCTTACTAGATACAAATGAAAGAATAAAAGTACAATGGTGGTTCGGATACAAGTGAACCAACCTACCGTGCAAATCACCCAGAAAGAATAGATGTGCCAGCAAGCTGCCAGGGAAACCTGTACATCGAACCTGTAATAAAATTTGGCACAACGGGGGTGAGTTGCCAACTCGTGAGTAGAAGACATCTACGAAATGAAATCGAATGCACGACGCTATCCTAGGTCATAATAATACACTACTATATCTCAATCATCTAGAATAGCAGGGTAATACTACGTGTAAGTGCAAATACTCCGTGTCGTGTCAGTGCCTCATATAGTACTATGTCACATGAAATGAAATGCATGCACCATGAATGTAAAGTAACAAATCCTGAAATCCAGATATATATGTATAAGAACTCTTTAGCTGTTATCATAGTAAAGTGTGTATAAGCATCTGAAATCTCAACAATGAAATACATAGAAATCCGTGTCAAGCATCGACACAACACATGTAACCTCAAGTCTCAATATGTCGGGCTCCGTCAGTCCGGATCGGCCCATATCATCAAATCCCACGACAACGGTCGGTATCCTCCGGATATCCTCCGCGCCAGACATCACCGGTAGGTAGTCTTCCCCTGCCAAGCTCATCGTCTACAACTCGATCTTCTTGCCCCGGGGTACCATACCGGGCCCACCATGTACCCGAGACAGTTCATCCACTCCTCGAATCGGGTCTCGAAATCCAACAGAAAACATGAAATCTCATGGTGGACAACACATACATCACGAGAAAACTGCATCTTATTTTAAAAAGAGAGGAGGAGAGAGAGAGAGAAGGTTTTATAATTTCTTGCGGTTTTCCCAAAAAATCCAGAAATCTCATAGAAATCCAAATCTTAAAATCATGAGTAAGTATATGATAAGTGTCGGCATATGCCCATAATACTGCAGGATAACATGAAAATATGAATGCATGAATGTCTAAGAAATAAATATCATGTCTGTACTAATGTCAGAGAATAATCACAATGTTATATCGGTCTAGTTGTTAACTGATTCTATCCATAAAAGACAATATGATCTAAAGTGTACGTGACATAGCAATTACCGATGATGATGTGTGTGAGCCGGCAAATAAGTGTGCGTGGACTATGCGCATCATCGGTAATAGTGCTGGTGTCCTAACAGGTAAAGTTTATACTGATTAAAGCAACATATAAAAGAACATGCACCATGATGGTTACAGTATGAATGCAAGACAGATGTGCATTATCCACTCCTCTGCGATATACGAGTACAACTACCACTATATGAATCAAACCTAAACTAGTGTCTATCTAACCTTCTAAGTAACTTAACCTAAGAAACTAGTCAGTAAGAAATTAGAGTCTACCTAAGGTCTGAATCAATATCTCTAATAGTCGGCGATCCCGCCTCAATAGCGTCACGTACGTATTACGGCTTCCTCGAATCAAGAGTGCGGATCAATCATCATAACTAGGCCTCGTACGGTAAAATCCATCATACGGCATCCCAATATCGGGGTACGGGTCAAGTATCTCCTAGGTGTCTCATTATTCGTATAATGTCATTACCAACACATCTCATGATCAAGGTGCTAAATTGTAATCGCCTGCATCAATCATATATCATTGCCATCATAGAATAATCCTTAGTTTATCCTCAGAAATATTATGTCACATGTGTCATATTGTGATTAAGTCATACATATATCATATCGTGATCAGTCACAAGCTACAGCCCAGGTACTATTTTAGCGTCCCATGTACCTCCATATCACCACCACCCTTTATAATTTATATATTCATGTTCATTATCTCATTCTCTAATGATCCGCTAACACTTTAATACGACTGTATAGTCAAGAATCACGGCATCAAGCCCAGTTATACTGTTTCATCATACCTCAGATATCATATCACATCAATGAATCCCATATACATGTTGTATATATATATATACACACCTATACCTAGTTTTATATATATACACACATATACGTATACTCCATGTCGAGTTTTAGTGTGTGCGTGTGTGTTTCTATCAGAAACCTACGAACCTCTCCCAAAGTATTCATCCTCAGGTATGGTTTTCCTAAATCAGTCTAGTCCCGCCTAGGGTCATTACTAGGGTCTTGCTCAGAAAGAATCTAGGGTCACATCGGGTTTCCTAATGTCAATAAGTACTATTCCTATTCTACGTTGCGGGGGTGCTAAACGCCATCCACCCGACTTCTTCCCGTAGATATACATCTACTCACCTGGTCCATGTCTGCCGAAAACGGTGTCGCCATCCTCCTCTTCATCGCCCGCAGTCTACATGAGGGTACCTAAACGCAAACATATAAATAGTATCGTAAACTGAATCATATACAAAAGTCAAAACGATGCAAGGAACCTGCATAGGTTAAAACCTATGTCCCGTTCACGCAAAAGAACCGAATATCGCTCGATATCGGCATACAAACTCCGATGGATCGAGATAAACATTAACAAATAACTCATAGTTTTAAAACACATTACTTATATTATAAAACATGATTAAATCCATCGAAACCCTAAAATCCATCAAACCGTCTAATTTCATAAAACCCGAAAATGCCAATTTACCGTTTTTCATCAAAACTTGACATTTAAATGAAACCAATGGTTATAAAACTCATTAAATAGCATAACTAGACTATACGACCCCTTACTTTATTTTTATTACACAATTTTGCATTTATTTGAAATTTCTAGTTTGCAACTTTTAACAATTTTAACATTTTTCAAGCAAAATACCACAATTCCACCGCAAAACGTGATTTTTCATGAATTAATGTATTAAACCATAATTCATAATGATAATGATTTAATGAAACCATAAATTATATTTTTAATCACATTTATATAGGAATTTCCAAAATCTAGTTTACAAAATAATAGCATTTTATCACTATTTTCCAATTATCAAAGTAATCTAGTGATCAAACTAAGTTTTTCTTTCCATTAACATGCTAATATTCTCACTAAAACTACAATCTAATGATAGTAACTTTAATTGGAATTTAATATTACCCACAAACACATTTTTGAAAAATCTAGTTAGCTAAATAGTTTAATTAAAACAATTTCGATAAACAATTTATTATACCACAACCATGCAAGAATTTTCCACTCTAAAAGATGTTAAACAAGCTATTATAACCCTAATTAATCAACAAAAACCACATCTTGAATTTTCAAACCCTAACTTGAATTATAAAATTTACAACTAGAATTAATATAATAAATCTAATTATGCTTTAAAAGAACATTTAATAGAAATAATTCAAAAGAGAAAGATTTATACCTCCACAATCTCATGTCCAAACTTGAAAATGAGCCTAAAAAATACATGCTTTTCCACTCCAAATCCATGTAAAGAAGAGTAGAGAATAAAGGGTATGAAAAAATTAGGATTTTGTGTATTTTTTGTTGAATTTTTGATGTAATTTGATGGATTTTTGTACAAAAATGAGGTGGGAAATGGGGGGGGGGCTGCCATGGAATGATGGCCGGCCATGAGAGGGATTGAGGGAGAGAAAGAAATGAGTAAGGAAAAGTGTAGAAGTTTCAAGAGAGGAATTATCACTTAAAGGTCTTTTCATGCTTTTATTTATTTATTTATTTATTCCTTCACTATAGCAACTCAAGAAAACTCTAGAAAATAGGAAAAATTTGCAAATAAATTTTGCATGATACATACTAAATTCTAACATGCCATGGTTCATTTTTACAAATTAAAACCATTCAAATTTGTAATTTACACTATTTTAGTGTAAAAATAAAGCTTATGTTAATATTTAAAATAATTAATTTAGGAAATTTTTTTAATTAAACTAAAAATTTATAAGTGGCTAAATAAACACTATTTACTAGTAATTACATAATTAAATAGGTATTTTTGAATTTATAATGAAAAACAATTGCGGTTTGATTTTTCGAAAAACACATTTTGCTTTACCGAAAATCATAAAATTTACTTAAACAATTTTATTCATTTAATTATTTATTTAATTATTTTTAAAACGTTACACCGGCCCCTCTTCACAATTCATGATGATTGATTTTTGGGAAAAAGATTATGGTTTTGGTTCATGGAAATTAATATACTCATTTCTCATTTCACCCGATCCATTTGGCAACTTCATTAACGATTCGTCCGTGGCTTTGGACAAAGTGAGACAAAGTGTTCTACTCATTCTCTACATCTTTCTTGGTCATCTCTTTTAGCAAACTTAATGACCGAGTTGCCTCGGTTCAGAGGCGGGAGCCCGTTTAAAGATCCGTCGACGTGGTGCCACCTAGACGAGGAGACCGGAGATTCAGGAGATCGGAGCAGCCGCAATAAAGCCTGGGATGATGGTTGAAGACAGAAGGACTCGGATCGTTCGGTATAACATTTCTACCCACTTTGTATTTTGTTAGTTTAGCTTTAATGGAAGATCCGGGTTATAGTATGCAATAGCGCCAGCTAAAAAGTTTTTGTTCCGCATTTGGCGTCTGTTAGACGGCCGGGGCGCTACCGTAGACTTACATGTACATCAACATCGAGGGTTGTTTGGTTGTTTTTGCATGCGTAAGATATAGGTTCTAACCTATAAGAAATTCGTGTGCCGTATCGGTTTTCGGATATTGGTTTTAATAGTATTACGATTGTGTATTGATTATAGGTACCTTCGCATGGACTTCCGAGACGACGAGGTACATCGACTTGGATTACGCGAGGAGAATAGCAGTTGAGTAGATTTATATCAATAGGGGATGTCGTATCGCACCCCCGCAACCTTTGATATGGAAATATTGTTATATAAATTATAATTTCGATAAAGGATATGCTACAAACTTACGGACATGATTGTAGGTTTTAGTAAGAGATGATATGATAAAAGTTGACACCGATGGATATATTGGCTTGAGAATATGATATATATATATATATATATATATATATATATATACACACATGATAAAGTGATGCGGGATATTGAGATGATAGATATAGATGACTTGGATTGATATATGAGAATATGAATGAGAAAGTGGATTGTGATAAGTATAAATTGAAAAGGGACAAGTATGAGATTTATAGTGACTTGATGTGAGATCGAGATCGATACAACTTGAGATTAACAAGATATGACGTATATGCAAGATAACATGATATAAAACTAATATAGATGTGTTATGTGATTAATAAGATATGTCATACGAGACATTAGATCCGTACCTTTGTTGGTGAATAGGACGATAGATTCCCTATTCTGTTTGATGACACCATATGATGGATTACCGTACGCGATGCGTTTACCGAATGTTTGATTCGCACTCATGAATTGAGGATGATGATCAAGGATATTGCGACACTTGTTACTATGAGGCGGGATCATCGATATAAAGAGGCTACCTTATTATATTTCATGTTTATGTTGGATTATTCTCGTGTGATACCTATCATGTTTCCAGTATTTAATGCTATATGATATCATTTGCTAGTACACCTACACAATTACCTTTTACGCGCTTGTTACACATACACAGATTTGCCGACTCACACACATTCATCATCGATAATTGCCATGCCACTTACACGGTAGAACTGCCATATCATGAGATTAGTCTTAAACGTAAAAGTACATTCATTGTTCAGTACTATCACTTGGCATACTTGCATGATATACTCGATATGCTCATATTACCATTCTATGTTTCATACATCGTATTTTATGGTTATATGCTTGAGATGTTGTTTTCATGATATCTCTGGATTTGAGAACCGCAGTTATATTTCAACGGGAATTATGTATTGCTTTAAAACGCGGTTTCTCTTGATATGATATTTCGAGGCGTCCACCTTGAGTTTTCTCGGTTCTGAGCTATGATTATACCCGATTCGAGGAGTAGTAGGCACCATCTGCGGGTACATGGTAGACATGTTATGGTAACCCGGGGCAAGAAATGATTTTTTGGTGTAGATGATGAGCATGGTAGGAGAGCACTACCTACAGGTGATAGTTTTGGTCTCGACGGTTATCTGGAGGATACTGACCGGAGTTATGAGACGATATGGGCTGATTCGGACTGATGGAGCTTGAGATAGTTTGGCGTAGCGGATATCTGGAGGATACCGACCGTAGTCGTGATATGGGCTGATCCGGACTGACGGAGCCCGAGATATGAGGATTTACGTGACGATACTTGACACGGGTTTTCATGATGTTTCAAGTGTCGGTGTTGGACACTCAGGTTCTATGATTTTGATGTGTCGTTGATGGACACACGTGGTTGATATCCTCATATATACAGGCTTATATTTTCATGATATTTCGAGTGTCGGTGTTGGACACTCAGGTTCCATGATATTAGTTATGTCGTTGACGGACACGTGGATGATATCCACATGCATATTGGCATATGATGTCAGATGTTTATTTCTATATGTCATTTCATTGACACGATTGTTGACATATATGCATTTATGGTCACCCTAGATATCATAGTATTACCTTCAAGATATAAGGACCTAGGAAATCGTTGTTTTATTCGATTTCTACATGCTGACGTTTTCTACTCACGAGTTGGCAACTCACCCGCATTGTGCCACAGTACTTTCCGGTTTGACCACTTAGGATCAATTGAGGTATCGCTGGCAAACGGCTTCTTCCTGGGTGTTTTGCTTTGGTAGGTGGGACACATGTTGGATCGTGCCTACTCTCATACTTTTATATCCCGTGTAAGTCTACGGTAGCGCCCCGGCCGTCAATGCGAGGCCAAAATGCGGAAACAAAAACTTTTCATAAACTTGAAACTGGCGCTAACGCAGACTTTAATCCGGATCGAACCATTAACATTAAACTAGCAATCTAAAGAGTGTTAGAAAAGCTATACCGATCGATCCGTGTCCTTCGGTCTTTAGCCACCATCTTTAGCTCCTTGCGGCATCTCCGATCTCGCTCGATCTCCAATCTCCTTGTCGGAATGGGCTCCACGTCGATGAATCCTTTTACGGGCTCCCACTTCGAACCGAAGCAACTCGGGCACGAAGTTTGCTAGCCGACGTGTCTAAGGTGAAGTAGAGAATGTGTGTGATCACTTTGTCTCAAGCATCCATTGATTCTCAACGCATGAGAGTGTATGGATGGAGATTTAAGTGGATGCAATTAATGGAGATAGTGAGCTCAAGAAGAAAAAAGAAAGAAGAAGAAGAAGAGCCTTTTCTTTTCTTTTTTTGTTGGAATGATAAAAATGATGTTGGATATATGTATGCCCTAGAGGCCATTATATGATAGTGTATGTACTGATGTGTGTGTGTATATATAGATACATATATATATATATACATACATATATATATATATATATATATTCAGAGGACAGTCTTGCTCGACATGATAGTATGCTATCTGGTTTCTCTTTATCATATGTTCACTTGATCATGTTTTTACTCCTTTGGTACATGTTGATAAAGTCCTAAGGATATCGGCTTGACTACTGGGATTATGATGTGGATCATACTAGTGGGACACCTGTAGTTAATAAGCATATCCTTGAAATGTTCGTAGTCGTAGGTATATCGAAATAGGGCATCGATATTCCAGTGTAGACTATCGTATACCATACTTGTTCCATATGATGGGCGATGGATGATCCCATATACATTTGGTGTGCTCACACCAAAGATTGTATACGGGTGCTCAGTGAGACTGGGTACACTGAACGGACTCACCAAGAACTCGTATGTGGTATTATATTATACGTCGGATAGCAGTTCTCAGGTGACACTGGTACAGGTTAGTCTGTAGACCCGAGATCACCATAGATTTTTGTGTGTCCTCCCACTGTATCTTGATCTCCACCCTACTACGGCTCTACTGAGTCGTACAAACATATGGATTTTGGATACAGTCCCGAGGAATATGGAGGCAATGAGCGATAGGAGGGGTTTCGTCTCTCCCGATATTGGGGGTTGATTTTGCGCTGTGCACGATTGGCTATAACAGGAAGTCCCTGGCCAGGGCTACTGAGATATTACTGCTAAGTGTTATCAGTAGTTTCTCGATCTGTTGTAGACCATATACAGGCATGACTTATTGAGTCATTGTGGTCGACGATTCCATCCCTAGACTCAATATGCAGCATATCTGACGAAGAGACCGGACTGTACGGTAAGTGTTGCCAGTTGGATTGACCGGAATTTTGACAGGTTCGCTTGTTCTTCTTCTGATCGCTCAATACCCGGGTAGCCGTTATGTTTAGCTGACCGCTTGCGGCTTGTAGGTGTTTGATGTGATCATCACCTACTGCCGGTGTATTTACGAGTCTTAGAGTCCCATATAGGAGTTTCCTGGCTCAAGCGAAACGATGTGGTGTACATATGAGATATGTGCGGGACCTCGATTAAATACGTGTATATGATGTCGTATTTTAATCGGGTGTTTTATATTGCTCGGGTCGTACAAGATATGACCGGTTTATTAAATCAAGTTTTGATTTAATATTGACTTTTATCTCATTAAAATAAACATTTTCTTTATGATGGATGCATGCATGTATATGTACATGTTGATGTGCATACACATACATACATGCATTAGTATCATGGTTGATGATACATCAAAGATGGCAATATAAGAAATACATGGAAAGTAAATATATTTTTATATATTAGAATGAGAAAAAGAAAATTGATTATTCATCATTGTTAACTTTTCATTACTTGACCAAAATTAAACTACGGTTTGATTTTCCTTTGTTATTTTTCTCATTCTAAAATATCAAGATATTTTATTAACCATGGTTTGAGTTTAGATATTTATGCTTGATATCTCTCTCTCTCTCTCTCTCTCTCATTATCTTTATCATTATCTTTTTCATCCAAAAGAAAAGATTTGCCATCTTCATCTCCCTCTTTCTAGCTCTCTCTTGAGTTTTATAAATTGAGTGGGGTTAAAAGAAAGAAAGGGTTTTTATATGAGAACACAACCATATCATCACACTACACATCTTTAGCCCCTTGGTGTAGTTTGTTTGCTTCATCTTCTTTGTGATCTATTGGAGCAAGGAGCTTTGAGGAAAGGAACTCCGGGTGGATCGTCGTGGACGTGGAGGAGGTTCAAGCTAGCTCGTTCAAACGCTAGGAGGTCTACAAAGATTGTAGTCTCTCCACTTAGTCATAAATTAACTTTACTATGTGATACTATAAGTTTTCCCCTATATTTCTAGTTCGATTCCTAGTTATGTTTGCTTAGCACCACTTAAAACCAAAGTTGTGGCATGTGTGATGCTTCCAAACCATATATGAGGTGATAAGGAAACCCTACAGTGGTATCAGAGCCTTGCTAGAGCTTTAGAGTAACCTAGACGACGTTAAAATCCTCGAACGAACGAAAATCGGTGCCCGAAGGGTGCTCTCTAGAAATTTTTCAAAAACGTGGATTTTTCCGCATTAAAAATACTCAGAAAATCGTGCAGGGTATTTTTTGGGCCCACAAGTAGTACGAAGCCCTAACTTCACTAAAGGACCGCGGAACCGCGGCAAGAATGGTCATTCTGCGGCGGTTCCGCGGCACCGTTGGTGAAGGTGGGGATGTGCCTTCTTACGCTGGCCCGTATGTATTTTTTGCAGTTTCTGGTAAATTTTAAAGCTGCTCAAGTGTTGAGCTTTCTGAGAAGTCTTTGGGTGTTCAATCGTTCGATCTTATGTTTTAACTGCGCCTAGTTTATTAGTATGTGATATAATAATTGGAATCTACAAATTTGTTTGTTGCATGTAAATCTAGCATTTCGGTCTCGGGAATAATCGGAAATCTTGTTGAATTATCTGACTTATTTTGAAAAAGGTGTTTTCATGGGTGAGACCTAAATGCGAGCTTTACATTGTTAGGCATGAAATCTTGATTCTGTGATATTCCGGGTTTGTGTTGTCTAAAGGCAGTTACGATTCCAATTATTGTAGTTTTTCATTTTATTTCTCTGTGACCGTAAGTGTAGTTTGTGGTGTATCGCCGGTTTCGTTGCTATACATCAACGACAATCGGGTACGCATACTTACTTACGATGATGCTATGTGATATTATGTGTTGCTGAGATTTGATATGCAGGATTGTCGTGATTGAATAGCCGGGGGTTTATGTGAGATGAGAGTTTTCTTTTCATTCATTTGAAATTCAATTGAATGTAATATTCTTTTATTTGGGGCACTTTCGGGTTGAGGATGATATCACCAGTGTTGTATATTATTTACTTTTCTGCATTAGGATAGACAAAAGGAGGGGAGCACAAGTGACCGGGTTCTGGGGTTCAGTGGGAGGCCATCTCGAGGAATCAAGACCGGGTCTCCTAAACTCCAGAATTGCTAGGGCCGCTTGCCGCTCTCGTAGGGGTCTAGGGGTGTGGGCTTGGCTATTCATCGCGACCGTGGAATCCGTATTTTCTATAGATGGCTAAAGACAAAATTCGGACCTCCTAGATATCCTATATGTGCTTCTGCTGCTTATATTCATTGATGTGTTCATTTAATATATCTGAGACGAATGGAATTTTTGGATATAGTTCCCTCAAAGTCAATTATAGGATCGCAGGCACGTGATTGCAATGATTGAGGGAGGACCTATGCCGGTAGGACAGTCTTACTCAAGATGATAGTATGCTATCTAGTTTATCTTTATCATCCTGTACATGCTTTAGGTGATATTACAGATCACTATTACATGTTGATAGAGCCCTTAGGATTCTTTCTTAACCACCAGCAGTATGATGGCGATCATATAGGTGAGAGTTGGGTGGTCTATAAGCACATCCTTAAAGTGGTCCCTAGTCGTGGGAGTTTCGAGACTGGGCATCGATACTCCATTAGTAGACTATTGTATATGGTCGAGACCCCGACGAGAGGCGGTGGTCGGTCTCACAAGCCATTGGTGTCAGTTGGATCACCTAAGATGTATACATGTGCTCATTGGGTTATGAGTACACCGGACAGGGCTCGCCGGGAACATGCTAGTTGGTATTATACCTGACGTCAGACAGCAGTTCCCTGGTGACATGTGTACAGGTTAGTTCATCGACCTGAGATCGTCATTTGTCTCGTGTTGAGTTCCCACTGTGCTTTGATTACTATGCTACCATGGCTCAAAGGAGTCGTGCAAACAGGTTTTAGTTGGGTACAGTCCCGAGCCACTTGGAGGCAGTGAGCGGATCGGCAGGGGTTTCGTCTCTCCCGGTATTGGGGGTAAGATCGCGCTGTGTCTAGGAGAGCCATTACGCGAAGTCCTTGGTCATGGCAAGAGATTTACTGGGAGGTATTTCAGTAGTATCTCAGGGTGTTCTGGTCTACACTCCGACACGACTTGTACCGCTTTTGAGGGTCTAACTTTAACCGACCCCCTAGGCCCGACATGCGATGCTCATAGACGAACAGACCGGACTGTACGGATATTGTCTCTGACAGGCTCAGTAGGGTGTCAGGATGAGTTCGCTCATCGACCTCCCTTTTGGTCAATACCTGGGAGCCTGTTACGTACAGCTAGTACCACTGACGTGCTAGTGGTTAAATCCACAGCCAAAGTATTGACGAGTCTTTCGAGTCCCCCACAGAAAGTTTCTCAAGTTTCGGGCAAAATGTTGTAGAGGCCGTGTGGATTTATGGCAGGGTTCGAACATACTGCAGGCGTCATGGTTCGGACGGATAATACTAGCGGGTTTTGGTTTAAGACGGATCCTAGTATTATACTGTTTAGATTTTGTCTCATTGCATTTGTATTCGGTCGGAATATAAATACGGGTATGCATATACAGTTGCGGGGTTATCCTGTAATTTATTACGGGATCCCTTTTTGAAGTTGGCAGTTTGCATTCTTTATTTGGCCAAATTTCCATTCTATTCCTCCATGGCTGAATAATTACACCATGGCTGAATTCTGATGGAGGGGTTTTATGCAAATTTCGAAATTTGCATTGGAGGGGGTTTTCTGTGGTGGGAGGGCCCCAGCACATTCCTGGAATGTTCATAGATTAGCTTGGCTCTTTTTGTGCATTATTGGTGCTTTGATTGTGAGGTTTGAGGGTGATGTTTTGGTGTGGGTTTTTGTTGCCTTTTGCATATGATCACCACATTACCTCTTGCCTTGTGCTCACCCACCTCCTCCTCTTTGATTCCCTGGCCGAGCACTTCATTTGGGCTGCCCAAATTTTTGGTGAGGAGATGATTCTTTTCATTTGCAAAGAAAAATTCCTAAGCTCCATTTCCAAAAGCTCATTTCCACCTTCACCTCCGAAAAGGGAAACTTCGATTAACCCTCGAGACAAAGCATTCTACACTTATTCTACAGCAATCTTGGACACGTCGGCTAGCAAACTTCGTGTCCGAGTTGCCTCGGTTCAGAGGCGGGAGCCCGTATAAAGATTCGTTGATATGGCACGGTTTTCGGCGAGGAAGAGACCGGAGATCGGAGATGCCGTGAGGAGCTTGGGATGGTGGCCAAAGACCGAAGGACACGGATCGATCGGTATAGCCTTTCCTAACTTCTTGTAGTTTGCTAGTTATAGGTTAATGGTTCGATCCGGGTGAAAGTATACGATAGCGCCAGTTTCAAGTTTACGAAAAAGTTTTTGTTTCCGCATTTTGGCCTCGGATTGACGGCCGGGGCGCTACCATAGACTTAAATGGTATCAGAGCCACGCCATTAACCTTCACTGGCTTGTTCTAACTTGTTTAAAATATCGATCGGCCGAATTTTCCAAAACGCGATTCCATTTTAACAGTTTCTGTCGAAATAATTATTTTGAGTATTTCAGAAAATCAGGCAGGCTTTTTTAAGACATCTCTGAAAATTTGGTAACATGATGCTACAGTGACGCCGCGGAAGCGCGGCCATACCCAAGTTTTCGCCATGGTTCCGCTGCCATTATGTGTCATCTCTGCACCAATTTTTCTACAGGGGTCTTAAACTTGGAATTGGGGTTTCTGGAATATTTTGTTTGGGCCCAGATTTGTTACAGTACTGGATTTGTGCTTGGGGCCCACTTCGGGAAATTATGTCGATCGAAAATTTTAAATAAGTTAGTTCACAGTGCTTACTTTATATCTGCGACCGTGAATGTCACTCGAGCGGTAAATCTTGTCTAATTGCTATATCTCTTTTAGACGGATTTGCGAATGTGACATTCACATTGATGTTCTGTGTTGTGCTGTGTTGTTGCGGATTTGTCGTGGTGGATAGCATAGATGCAATGGTAGTACAGTTTAGTTATATTTGTACATTTGATATTGCGGGGCGAGCGTACGACATGTGGACTGCTTTTACTGCTTGTTTGTATATTATTCTTTTCGGGAACGACCGGGCTGAGGTCGATGTACCCGTTGTATATATTTTATTTTCTGTAATAGGATTACCCCACGGTGGGGGGCACGGATAGCCGGGTTCTAGAGGGCAACGAGTCCGCATCTCATGGCTTTGAGACGGAGGGGCTTCACTCTAGAATTGGCGGGCTATTCGCCACACTCGTAGGGGGTATAGGTTGACCCAAGGAGAGGTGCTCAAGTTACCGGATTCCGTGAAGTGCTGGGTAGTCCATTCACTTTGTTGAAGGGGGCTGCCTCGCTTCAGGTTTTGGCGGGTAACGTGCCGCGCCCGTAGGGGTCTAGGATTTCATTGCACAGGCTATCCACACGACCAAGGGAACGTCGGGTTTCAGTTGTGGCTCAATGAAACCCGGGGATCCCAGATTATCTGTATTGTTCTGTGATGCTTATTACATTTCTGTGATATTGCATTTATCACGCCATGAGCGATTATTATATTGTGCTATATATATACTAGTAGATGTTGTATATGTTTTACACCCGCGCTAGTCCAGTCTCCGCTCTGTCGTTAGTTAAGTAACCTGACGGGTTATGACGGGACCTAGTGGCGAATGCGGATGGCATATACGTACATCATATTTTCGTTCTTTTGTGGTGTGATTAATTGATGGGACTGCATTGATTCAGATCAATGCAAGCTAAACAAACCAATTCTGATGTTCTCGGAACATTTTTCAAAAAAGCTATTATTGCAAGGACGTTTTCTTTTGTTTTGCATAGTGGTATTCGGTTATGAATATCCAACACCTCATTCTACGAGGCAAGGGCTGAGATCCCTTCACCGGGAGTGACCCCTTGGACAGAAGTTTGCGTTAGAGTAAAAACTTCACTATAGCCGATTGCCTTTTTGCTTTGCATCGTGGTATTCAGTTAGAATATCCTGCACCTAATTCTATGGGGAAAGAGCCGAGATCCCTTCACCGGGAGTGACCTCTTTAGCAAAGGCTTTCGCCACTATATTTTTATAAAAAGCTATCCGGTTCCTTCAACGATATCAAGTTCATTACGTTAAAGGTTTTTCACCAAAACCATTCGTAGACCTCCGTCATTTCAGACGGGTAGCACTTAGTATTCATGCTATGCTTGTTGGCCAAAGTCAAGGCATAGTGTATGGTAGCTATTTGTTACCTTTCTATTGCATAGATAGATGTGTTGGTTTGGAACAGTCGTACTGCTTTGTTGGCCAAAGTCAAGGGTAGGTACGGGTGGGTTCAAATTAACCTGGATAATGACGGGTAGAACTTGAAATGTGACTTATGATTTGTTGGCCAAAGTCAAGGTCATAAGAGCATAGGGTAAAAATCACATCGGGAGTTTCTAAAGAAACTGAAACTTGCCAGGCATGCGCATACTTTCTGGAGTGTGATAACGTGAGTGGATTCCATCATATTATCATGCGATGATAGTTGGATCCCGATTCCCACTGATGAGTTCGTTTACTCCTCGGGTGATCCCGACTAATTCTTCTTTCAGGTTTGGAGGAGAATTTGAGGTTACAGTGGGAGGTTTCCTGATTAGATAAATTGGTATCCATTTTGATCTAGGTTAGAGTGCACGCGGAGTGTTTCTTTTCTCTCTCTCTTGGCGACGACCATGGCCCGATCCTAGACTATGACTCAGTGACCAAGTTAACCGAACCTTGTTAAAAACACCGGCTTTTGGATTGTCAGAGTGGCATACCTCATTGCCACTCCTACTTTTACCCTTTTCTCCAGAACACCCCGTATTACTATGAACATCCACTTCTATCGGATAAAACCATCGTATGGTTATATACGAACTCGAAGGAACTTATTCCATATTTGAGGATGGTTTCCGGCTCTGGAGAAAATGAATAGGGCTATTCAGTTGTCTTTTCCTTTTAGATTCTCTCAGGTTGAGAGTGCTCCTTGGATTAAGACGGTACACTTATTACGCTAATTGGATAGTCTTCTTCCAAACCATAGGCTGGTGCCGAACGGTGGGGGATGAAGAAAACCAATTAGCCTAACGATGGTGTACAGAAGATAATAAGTTAAGACAAATAAAGGGATTAGAAAGAGGCCAAAGTAAACCGCGACTGCTATTCATGACCAAACCAAGTATTTCATCACCACTCCTACTTCACCTTTATATTTCTCCGGAACACCCCATATCACTACGAAGATCCACGATTTATTGGATACTCCATCGTATGGTTATATACGAACTCGAAGGGAATTGTTCCAGTTCGGGGATGGATTCTGGTTCAGGAGAAATAGGAATGAGCTTTATTCAGTTGTCTTTTATCTTTACCTTCTCTCGCGTTGTGAGTGATCCTAGGATTAGAACAGTACACCTATTACGCTTATTGGATAGTCTTCTTCCAGACCATAGGCTGGTGCCGAACGGTAGAGAAGGAAGAAAACCATTTAGCCTAACGATGGTGTGCAGAAGGTAACGACTAAAGACATATAAAGGGATTTGGAGAGATGGCAAAGAAATATACAGTTATAGTTGTGAATCTGATAATGGAAGAGGCATTACTAGGAATACCCGAATACCCCTTCAAGACAATTTCATGTTTCAGTTTCACCGTGCATTGTTAGTAGAAAACCGATTTCCCAAATAAGTATAAACTCCAGGGTATGTATTTACCAGGTATTATTCTCACATCTGTATGGTTTTACAGATGATGAGTAGGAGTAAGTTATTGGAATTAGGTGATCATGCTCATTATATCGGGATTCGTTGTAATTGGTGATATTTGAGGAAATCACCTGGGTTGTTTGCCGGACGGTAAATATTTGGTTTTGAATATCCGTTGTTATGCACCAATTTCAAATTGATATATCCGTACATTTATTTTTATAAAGTGAGATATAACTTTTTGAAATTATGTTCATGACATTTACCTATATCAGTTGACGGTTAGCTAAGGAGCATTAAACAGCGGTGTAATTCTTCATAACCATAGTACAGTTTTCAACCTATGACGCACAGGGTTTGAGTTATTGAACTCAGGGACTTATACAAAGCATTGTATCTTGTCCAGTGTCCATTAGGATAGAGGGGTTGGTCCTCGTACTATATTCGGTTTAATTGTGACTTATCTAGTTTTTAGTCAAGTGTTTCATACAAATGATCTAAGTTTTGAGAAGTTATAGGTATATGAATAAAGTAGATAACTAGGTATTGCATGTATCAGGATTCATCAAGGTTATCGAATATGTAGATACTTGTATTCGGTATTCAGTTGATAGTAATAGTTTTGAGAAACTTGTTTCTCTTTCAGGTTACTCATATCTGGATGCATTCCTAAGTTGAGTAACGCTGATCGTCCTTCTTCCATTTAGTTGACATGCACTGGAGACAGCTGCATGACTTGAATCTGTTTCCAATTAAATCAATGCCTCTGTTTCTATATTGGATATAAAATAGTTCATATCTTAACGATGTTAAGGTACGGTGAGTTGTCCGGCTTATGCTTAAAATCAGATTCTGGATAACTCAAGGCACGTTTCTGTAATTGCTGTTTGTGGGTTGACCCGGGCTATGACGAGGGTTGATTTTCTACCATCTGGAAGATCAATAGTGATATTGTTCTTGACTAGCCACAGTTTTAATAAAAATGGATTTTTTCAGAAAAACAGTAGTGGGAGTATGGTAGAACTGGAAGTGATTCCAGAACCGCAAACGATTACTGAAAATTTGATAAGAACCTAAAGATTCAATCAGGTTTGACATTTCATTGGCCACTCCACAGATGTGGTGGGTAACCTCAGGCACCCGAGAGGTACTCCGGTATCCTCAAGGACGTTGACAGGGAGGTTCTTGTTTACCTAGACTTGACACTACTGTTGTTCCAGGCTATGGGACCCAGTAGGAGGATGAATATAGCGTCGTTCTAAACTAGCTTTAGAGGTGCACGTGTATATGATTCTGCAAGAGGGTTGTTGTAGTCAGTGGAGCAGCAGAAGTATAGGGGACAAGTAGCTTATGTCTATTTATACACGAAAGCAGATATAGCGGAGATAGATCATCTAATTCTGATGTGACAGTCATAGGTTTGACTTCATCAGAATAGGGGATGGATCTGTTAAGAAGGTAGTATCAGAGCCTAACTAAACATAAACTAGCTAGTTAGTAAAGTGTATAGAAGTTCGATCGAAAAAATCGCAAAACTAAATATGCAAAACCCTAAGTTTCTGTTGAAATTTTTTCTGCTCAAAAAATAAAAAATCATACTTCAAAAATCGGCTCAGGGTTTTGTGAAGAAGCACACCAAAAACGGTCAAGTGAACAGTTCAAAGCGCGGCGGTTCCGCGGCAAAAGCATGCCTATTGCCGCGGAACCGCGGCCGTTTTGACTCTGTTCTGAACCGGGTTTGGTGCAGTATTCTTCTGGTAAGGTTTTGGGATTTTTAAGATGGTTTATTTGTGCCCAGATTTTCCAGAAAAGAAATTTGTATTTGGGGGCCTATAAATCCGTATTTTTTGATCGAACTTCACTATACTTTGACTATTGGGTTATATCTGTGATGTTTATATGTATTGAACGTCTGCTAATCGCTATACGTCAATTAGTGGGGGTTATACATATCTGTGATCTGTGTTTGTTGATGGTATGTGTATATGAATGCGTTGGATTGTCGCGGCTGAATAGCCGGGGGGTTTTGTGAGACGAAAGTTTTCTTTTCTTTCAATTCATGTAACATGTAAATTGATGTAATATTATTTATATGGCCGCACAACCGGGTCGGGGTTGTAGCCGTTATTGTATAATTCTTTTTACTGTTTTTGCTCCTAGGATAGACCCATGGAGAGGGTGCACAAACTACCGGGTATCTCGAAGTGCCGAGTGGCCTACACATGGTGTTGAGGGAGGTTGCTTCGCTTCGGGTACTTGGCGGGTAGTTTGCCGCACCCGTAGGGGTCTTGGGTGGGGTATTAGCTATTCACCGCGACCGTGTAATCCGCTTTTCGTTGCAGGCTCGAACGGATTGCGGATTCCTAGTATATCCAATGTATTCATCTGTGATCTGTAATGTCTATCATTGCTATATATCTATATACTATAACTATTTAGGCGTTGCTTATGTTTTACAGCAACGCTAGCCCAGCCCCTGCTCTGTCGTTAGTTAAGTAACCTAACGGGTGATGACGGGGCCCCGTAGCGAATGCGAATGGCATAAGCGTACGTCATATTTTGGTTGTTTTCCGCAATGGTTGGATTAAATGATGGGACGCATTAAAAGAACTAATGCAAGAAAATAAACCAAGTAAAAGTCGGTTGGAACACTTTGAAATCCACTCGGTTCTTTTCAAAACAAAACTTTTAAATGCGGAGCTTGAACCACTCCTTTTAAAAGCTATCTCGTTCCATCGATTATATCAAGTTCACTACGTTCACGGTTTCGCCAAAACCATTCGTAGCCCTCCGTCATTCCACATGAATGGTCGATAAGTATTCAAGCTATGTAGTTTAACCAAAGTCAAGGCATAGTGATTGGTATCTATTGGGTATTCATGTGCAGCATAGGTAGATGCGTTGGTTTGGGACAGTCGTGCTGCCATTCTGGCCAAAGTCAAGGGTAGGTACGGGTGGGTCAAAATTAACCAGGAGAATGACGGGTAGAACTTGACATGTGACTTATGATATTTTGGCCAAAGTCAAGGTCATAAGAGCATGGGGAAAAAATCCACATCGGGAGTTTCATAAGTACTGAAACTTGCTAGCGCTGCATACCATTTGGAGTGTGATGATTCTGGTAGGATTCCTTCGGTTTTATCACGCGATGATATTTGGATCCCGATCCTACTGTGAGTATATGCTACTCCTCGGGAAGGCTCTCACTTAACGATCAATGCTATAAACCTAGTAGGTGTCTAGAAAGGTGTTAGCGGGGCTACGCCCACAAGGAAAAGAGGTTACTTAATTAAGGAACTTCGCGAAAGCGTTGGAAAACCTCCTTCGAAGTACTGACACTGGCTTGGCTGAACGGTTAAGCAAGTATTGTACGGTGAGATTGATCCCGACTAATTCTTCCTTTAGGGTTTGAGGAGGGATTCGAGAGACAGTGGGAGCTATCCTGTTTAGACAAACTAAAAACCACTCTAAACTTGCAAGAGCATCATGCTAAAGTATTTCTTTTCTCTCTCCTAATTGCAGCGACCATTCAAGATGACCGGACTTAAGTTATTACTAGATAAAAACATACTGACAGGACCAAACTACAAAGATTGGCTCAGGAATGTCAAGATGGCAATCACTTACGACAAGTTGGGGTATCTCCTTACCACCAAACCTCCTCCGGTCCCAGGTCCCAAAACCAGTGTCGTAGATAGGGAAATCTATAAGACCTGGGAAATAGATTGCGCGAAGGCCAAATGCCTCGTACTTGCCTCGATGGACAACGAACATCAGAGGAAGCACGAGAATATGGACCTAGAATCCATATTTCTTCATACAAAAGAACTGTATGGAGAACAGTCTCGTATCGCCAGATACGAAGTGTCGAAGAAGTTGTTTTCGACAAGGTTGGTCGTCGGATCATCGGTAGCAGAACACATGCTTAAGATGATTGGCTAAATAGAGGAGCTCGCGGAACTTGGGACCACGTTGGAGAATGAGCTCTATACGGACTTGATTCTCCAGTCCCTTCCTTCCACGTACGCACAGTTCATCCTGAACTTCAACTTACAGGAAAAGGAAGTTGAACTTTCAGAGCTCCTCAATATGCTGAGGAGTGTAGAGGGCACCCTACAGAAAGGTAGGGAAACGTCCACTTTGTTTGTAGGAGGATCTTCCTCTTCTAAGTCCAGGGCGAAAGCCAAGGGAAAGAAGAAGAAAGCCCCCGCCAAACCAAGGGGCTGTGTTAGTAAAGTGGATACGAAGGGAAAGGCAAAAGCAACAAAGGTAGCGGGGAAGCTTGTGGGGAAAGAAGAGTGCTTTTATTGTCACAAAAGTGGACACTGGAAACAGGATTGCAAGGCTTGGAAGGCCAGAACTCAGGATCTGAAGCGAGTTGCGGCTTCAGCTTCAGGTGTGTATGTTATTGAAAACTTTCTATCAATAAACTCTACTTCCTTGGTATTGGATACCGGATCAGGATCTCATATCTGTAATTCTTTACAGGCGTTGAGAAAGCGTAGGTTTTTGAAAGCAGGTGACATGACCCTCAGAGTTGCAAACGGAGCTAGAATGATGCTGAGGCCGTGGGGGACTATCACCTGGGAATGTCAGATGGACACTTTTTGGTTTTGCGTAGTTGTT
This sequence comes from Agapanthus africanus, assembly GCA_030015575.1. Taxonomy (NCBI): domain Eukaryota; kingdom Viridiplantae; phylum Streptophyta; class Magnoliopsida; order Asparagales; family Amaryllidaceae; genus Agapanthus; species Agapanthus africanus. The sequence goes on along the minus strand of CM057346.1, from coordinate 315,772,701 downwards.
ATTTTGTACCAAATGCAACTTGTAATATCATTTCTGTATCTCTATTATCTAAAGAAGGTTATGAATTTGCATTTGTAAGTAATGTAGTGAACATTCACCTTAATCAAGTTCTGACTGGGTCAGGTACATTAAACAACGGTATATACGTATTAAACCAACCACAGATTTTCAATGTTCAAAATACACACAAAAGAAAGTCTCTAGAAATCAATAAAACTTTCTGATGGCATTGTAGACTAGGTCACATCAATGAAAGAAGGTTGACTAAGTTACATACAGAAGGATATTTGGATCCGTTCGAATATCAGTCATATGCAACTTGTCAATCCTGTCTCAAAGGAAAGATGACAAAGACTCCATTCACTGGACACGGAGTAAGAGCGAGCGAGCTCTTAGGACTCGTACACAGCAACGTGTGCGGTCCAATGTCTACGCATGCACGAAGCGGTTATTCTTACTTCATTACTTTTACGGATGACTTTTCAAGGTACGGTTATGTTTTCTTAATGAAACATAAATCCGAGGCTTTTGAAAAATTCCAGGAATATAAGAATGAAGTAGAAAAACAAACAGGAAAAAGTATCAAGGCACTGAGATCTGATCGAGGTGGTGAATACTTGAGTGCCGAGTTCCTGGGTTACTTAAAAGAGAATGGAATTCTCTCTCAGCTTACTCCTCCATACACTCCGAAACATAATTGTGTGTCGGAGAGACGGAACCGAACCCTATTGGATATGGTACGGTCCATGATGAGTAACGCTGAGTTGCCGCGATCGTTCTGGGGATATCCGTTAGAATCAGCTGCATATCTTTTGAACCGAGTTCCTACTAAGACTGTGCCTACTACACCATATCAGTGTGGTGTGGGAAGAGACCCTATCTGAATCACATTAAGACATGGGGATGTCCAGCTTTTGTCAAAAAGCAGCATGCGGACAAGCTCGAGGCACGCTCAGTACAGTGCAAGTTTGTGGGATATCTAAAGAACTCCAAGGGATATTTCTTCTATTGCGAAGAGGAACAAAAGGTTTTTGTTTCTCGCCATGCCCACTTTGTAGAACACCAGTTCATAGGAAAAGAAATAAGTGGGAGCGCAATAGAACTGGAAGAAATTCCAGAACCATGAGCTATTACTGAAAGCTTAGTAGAACCAGAGGGTTCGAAAGATCAGGACATTCCCACGCCACTCCGCAGGAGTAGTAGGAAGTCTCATCCGCCCGAGAGATACTACGGTTTTCTCATTGACGGGGATAGAGAGGATTGCATCATAGATTGTGATGAGCCTACTAGCTTCCAGCAAGCCATTCAGAGCGTCGACTCGATAAAATGGCTGGATGCAATGCGGACCGAAATGGAGTCCATGTACACCAACAAAGTATGGACGTTGGACATTGCTCCAGATGGGGTAAAACCCGTAGGATGCAAGTGGATCTTCAAAAGGAAGATTGGTGTAGATGGACAGGTTGAGACCTATAAAGCTAGACTGGTTGCAAAGGGTTTTCGTCAGCGACCTGGTTTGGACTATGACGAAACCTTTTCTCCGGTAGCTATGCTGAAATCCATTCGGATCCTTCTTGCCATTGCTGCCTTCCACGATTATGTGATTTGGCAGATGGACGTAAAAACCGCTTTTCTAAATGGACATTTAGAGGAGTGTGTCTCTATGGACCAGCCAGAGGGTTTCATTCAGAGTGGGAGCAGCGGAAAGGTGTGCAACTTGCTTAAGTCCATATATGGACTAAAGCAGGCATCGCGGAGTTGGAACATCTGTTTTGATAAGACGGTCAAGGAATTTGGCTTTATCAAAAATCCAGATGAACCATGCATCTATTGTAGATTTGTAGCGAGAACTGTAGTATTCCTCGTTTTATACGTGGATGACATTCTCTTAATAGGAAATGACATTCTTATGCTACAATATGTCAAGGGGTTCTTGTCACACAGGTTCTCCATGAAAGACCTGGGTGATGCCTCATACATTCTGGGGATCCGGATCTACCGTGACAGATCCAAGAGGATTTTAGGACTTTCACAGTCCAGGTACATCGACACCATACTGAAAAGATTCAGTATGGAAGATTCCAAGCGCGGTAATCTACCGGCTTGTCACGGGATCACCCTCTCCAAAGAGATGTCTCCCAAGACTATTTGGAGAGGGATCGCATGTCTATTATACCCTACGCTTCTGCGGTAGGCTCTATAATGTATGCGATGTTGTGTACCAGACCAGATGTGGCTTATGCACTGAGTGTGGTTAGCAGGTATCAGTCAAACCCTGGGGAGAAATATTGGATAACTGTAAAGAACATTCTCAAGTACCTGAGAAGGACTAAGGAGATGTTCTTGGTGTATGGCAGAAAAGACCTCCAGATTGAGGCCTTTGCTGACTCCAGCTTCCAGAGTGACAAGGATGATTCCAAGTCCATGTCGGGTTTTGTCTTTACCCTCAATGGAGGGGCGGTGTATTGGAAGAGCTCCAAACAGGAAACCGTTGCTGACTCGACTATGGAAGCGGAATACATCGCTGCATCTGATGCCGCAAAAGAAGCTGTCTAGATGAGGAAGTTCTTGAAAGAACTTCAGGTGGTTCCGTCCATTGTTGATCCAATAACTCTATATTGCGATAACAACGGGGCTATAGCTTTAGCGAAGGAACCCAGATCCCATCAGAAATCCAGACACATCTTAAGGCGGTATCACCTGATCAGGGAGATCGTGGATCGCCAGGAGATCGAGGTTTGGAGGGTTGCTTCAGAAGATAACACTGCAGATCCATTCACGAAGGCCTTACCCCAGACTCAGTTCGAGCGGCTGATCGAGATGATAGGTCTTCGATACGCCAGTACATGGCCTTAGTGCAAGTGGGAGATTGTTAGTGTATATGCCCTAGAGGCCATTACTGTATCATACTAGTATGTATATTACTTGATGGAAGCTTGGGATATTCACAGTTATATATACAATCTTGCTCGAAATGGTAGTATGCTACTTGGTTTGTCTCTGCTTTAATGTGTACATGTGTTTCTTTTATTATATCACCTATACGCATTAGTGGAGCCCTTAGGATCTTTGCTTGATTACCAGCGTTGTGATGGCGCTCACACTCGTGGGGGCTGGGTAATCCATAAGCACATCCTTATATAGGTCCCTAGTCGTTGGACTATCGAGACAGGGAATCGATACTCCCGAGTAGACTAGCGTATGCGCTTCTCATCCCAGCGTGGGAGACGGTCTGTCCCACAGCCGTCAGTACGTCGTACTTGAGATAGTATGCGGGTGCTCATTAGGTTACGAGTACACTGGACAGGACTCGTCAGGAACTGTTGGTTGGTATTATACCTATCGTCAGTTATCAGTTCCCAGGTGACATGAGTACAGCTTAGTCCGCTGACTTGACACTGTCACTTCGCCTCGAGTGTGTTCCTACATCACTTTGATTACTACCCTACCACGGCTCAAAGGAGTCGTGCAAACAGGTAGTTTTTGGGTGCAGTCCCGAAGCACTTGGAGGCAGTGACGGTTAGACAGGATTCGTCTCTCCCGGTATTGGGGGTTGACATCGCGCTGTGTCCAGGAGAGCCATTACACAAGTAGTCCCTGGCCAGGGCAAGCAAGATATATTGGTAGGTTTCCAGTGTTATCTCAGGGTGTTCCGGGCTACACTCCGACACGACTTGTACCGCTATTAGGGGACTGACGCTCACCGCCCCCTAGGCCCGCCATGCGATGTATCAGACGAACAGACCGGACTGTACGGAGACTGTCACATACAGGCTCAGTAGGAGTTCAGATGGGGTCACCTCGTCAGTCTTCTTATCGGCATCTACCTGGGGACCGTTACGTACAGCTAGTGCAGCTTGCGGTCTGTGGTTAAACCTACTGCCAGCGTGGTGTCGAGTCTTTAGAGTCCCACACAGAGAGCTATTCGCCTTTAGGCAAAATGAGTAGAGGTCGCATGGTTTTACGACAGGGTTCGTTCACATCGGCGCACTTGTGCACGTTTGCTGTCCGGACAGCTTATACTAGCGGGCTTTGGTTTAAGCCAAATCCTAGTATATGATTTGGGATTGGTTTTATCTCTTTGTATTCGTGTTCCTCGGATCACGAATACGGGTGTGTATGCACAGTTGATTGAGACAGAGGGAGAGGACTTTGATTAGGGTTAATGACCATTGTCATTTTATTAACCCTAATGCTTATGTGTGTATTGTGATTAATTGATATTAGTTATATATAATTGTGCATGGTTAGCGTTGTTGACATTTTGACCATTCTTGACTTGTTGACCTAGGTTGACACTTTGACCATCATCATTCCATATAAAAGATGCTCTTTGATCCTTGCAATTTGCATTAAATATGAAATGATAATGGTCATGTCTTGATTAAGCCATGACAATTATCTTGCTAATTATCTTTTTACAATAATTCACACATATATGTGAGAATGGTTCCATTATTCTCTCATTCTATCATATTGATTCTATCTCCTCCTCTTCCTCTCTCTCAAGCTCTCCCCTCTCATGTGTTGAGAAACACTTGAGCTTGAGAAAAACCACTCCAAAGTAATCTCTACTCTCATCTAAGGTTCTAGGATTAGCACTTCTAGCACCTTAGTTACTTCTAGCTTGAAGTTGAAGCCAAAGGTTGAGGCCCTCGGGTGGATCCTTCTTCGACTAGAGAAGGAGACAAGGTGATCTCTTTCTTCCACTCCAAATAGCAAGGAGAGAAGGACATAAAGCCCAAGGTATAACCTTTCTTCCATGTAGCTGATTCTAGTTAGCTTTTAATTAGTTTTTGTTTAGCAAAGATCCTCCTTAAGCTAGTCCATGTTGCCTAGTTCGATAAAAATCCGATTTTTATTCCGTTTTCCGCCTCCCCGCAAGCACCGGGGTGGGCAACGTGGACTTACAGGTAGTAGGGTGTGATGTCCTGGTATTTGGATGACATACAAAGAGTAGGAAGTGAAGTTCCTATACTACGATCGGTTATACTTTCGTTGTCACACAGTGGTTTCTCCATATAGGATATAGATATAACATCAGACATTCGGGTTACTAGGTCTAAGGTTTTAGATCTAGATTTGGGTAGTATCCCAATCTGGGTACTTAGACAGCATTCTACAGGTATTTTACAATGGATGACTCGTGGCACGGTAGTATACCTATAGGTGATGGAGTCACCCTCTTTAAAGATGTCTTACAGACTAAAGAAGAGAGGGATGTGCATGATTGACATAACACTTGCTTAGGCAATTGGGTCAATCACGAGATGTCAAATACCACACCAGATGTTGTTTTTGCACTAGATACAATAAGTTGATATTGATCCAATCCTGGAGAAACATTCGGAAGCAGTTTTTGAACATAAGTGGATGTTCTAGGGATGTGATAACGACAACCTTTTTCGGGAGACGGTTATCATTCCAGGGTGACCTGGATGACAGAGTGACTATCAGAGTTATAGCTTTCCCTCTGACGAGGGGCAGTTGTTAGGACAGGAGGTCCAAGAGGATACTGAGGGAGGCATGGCGCAAGATACTGATTAAGTTCAGTTGACGATACAGTCTAAGAAGTTTTGATTTGGAGTTCATTTATGAACTAGGTCCCATCAGATATCAAGATATATTCTAAGACAGGTATTGCTCATTTCGGAAGATGGCTTTCTCAGCAAACTTGAGATAAAGAGAGATATAGAAAGAAACATCAGGGCGGATCCACTCACTGAGGCTAATCCTCGAACACAATAGTTTCACAAACGGGCTTTGTGAGACTGATCAGCAGAGGAGTTGGGTGTTCGGTATCACAGGGCTGTGAGTATGCGGCATCACAATAATTAGCCTTGAGTGCAAGTGCGAGATTGTTGGATATAGTGCCCTCAAAGTCAATTATTGGATCGCAGGCACGTGATTGCAATGATTGAGGGAGGACCTATGCCGGTAGGACAGTCTTACTCAAGATGATAGTATGCTATCTAGTTTATCTTTATCATCGTGTACATACTTTAGGTGATATTACAAATCACTATTATACGTTGATAGAGCCTTTAAGATTCTTGCTTGACCACCAGCAGTATGACGGCGATCAAATACTTGAGAGTTGGGTGGTCTATAAGCACACCCTTAAAGGGTCCTTAGTCGTGGGAGTTTCGAGACTGGGCATCGATACTCCATTAGTAGACTAGTGTATACAGTCGATGTAGGGTTCCTAGGCACACCCAAGAGGTTCTACAACTGATCAAACATGTCCAATTCAAAAATTTTCTCGTGCCGAGAAACCCTAAGCAAAGATCGTTAACTAGAGGATAGGCGAAAAACTAGCAAGTTAACAACTTAACTAAAAAGTGAAAGGGGCTACAACCTTTGTAAATCCGGTCCTCCACTTCCTTAGCTCCGTGATGATGTCCCTCCGCTGCGATCATCGGATCCCGGACTCTAGCGATGGTTTCGTCGAAGATATGATCGGACTAGATCGTCGACTTCGATACCGAAGATGATCTACGTCGAGGCAACTCAAGATCAAGCTCCATCTTCACTTGGTCATAAAACTTGTGAAGATAACAAACTCTACTACATGGCGAGTGGTAGAGGATGAAGAAATAGGAAGTGGGTTCACTTTGGATTTGGATTTCTCACTTGGAAAAATCTAGCAATGGTTTCTTCTCTTCATGAAGAAGATGAAGAAGAAGAAAGAAAAAGAATTATGAATTATATCCCAAAAAGAAAATCAAGTGATGGTTATCATAATACAACCATGGGTGAGTTTAACTAGTGTAGAGAGCAAACCCTAGCTTAAGTAATGGTTAGGTTTAAGGATAAAACAAAATGGTTACTTATTCAAAGCTTCATGAAGCTTCAACAAAGAATCAAAGCAAGCCACCATTTCATTTATCTTGCCCAAAAATAAATAAAGAAAATAAATAAAAAGAATAAAACCCTAACTATTTTCCCAAACATGGTGTTATCCAAACACACACCCAAGTTTGCATGTATCATCAAACATGATACAAACTAGTGCACAAACATATATCATATATACAATGTGCACAATCAAGTGAGAAAATCCAACTTAAGTGAACCAATACTAGTTAATGCAAAGTAATATATCAAATATATAATTATACATTAAATCTTTAAATCAACAGTTGATTTAATGATCCGGTCATACTGTTTATAACCGACTAATATCAAGTGTATCAATGTATCGAATCAACACTTGATTCGGTAACCCAGCTATATCTTATATAACCGTCCGATGATACAAATCGCAAGAATAGAATTCAGTATCACATACTGATATTATTCTCGGTCCCACACATATCTCATATGCGCTCCTATTTCGTTTCGCTTGAGCCAGGAAACCTCTGTGTAGGACTCTAAAGACTCGTCAATATGCCGGCAGCAGGTGATGATCATATCAAACACCCACAAGCCGCAAGCGGTCTGCTAAACGTAACGGCCACCCGGGTATTGAGCGATCAGAAGATCAACGAGCAAGCCCACTCACACTCCTGTGAATCCGACCAGCAACACTTACCGTACAGTCCGGTCTGTTCGTCTGATATGTCGCATATCTCGCCTAAGAGTGGTAAACGTCAGACCCCAGTAGCTCGATAAGTCATGCCGATGTAGGGTCCATAACAAGCACAAAACTACTGATAACACTTACCAGTAAATCGGTGCAACCCTTGTCAGGGATTTCCAGTTATGGCCAGTCGAGCATAGCGCAACATCAACCCCCAATACCGGGAGAGACGAATCCCCTCCTATCGCTCATTGCCTCCATGTGAATCGGGACTGTACCCAAAAACCACCTGTTTGCACAACTCAGTAGAGCCGTGGTAGGGTGGAAATCAAAGCACAGTGGGAGACACACAAGACTCTATGACGATCTCGGGTCAACAGACTAAGCTGTACCAGTGTCACCAGAGAACTGCCATCTGACGTAAGGTATAATACCATCTGGGAGTTCTCGGCGAGTCCGTTAAGTGTACCCAGTCTCCACTGAGCACCCGCATACAATCTCTGATGTCAAACACCAATGGATATGGGATCATCCATCGCCCATCACATGGGTCGAGAAGATATACGCTAGTCTACTCTGGAATATCGATGCCCCGTCTCGATATTCCCACGACTAGGAACATTGAAGGATGTACTCATTGACTACCCAGGCCACACTAGTATGATCTACATCATAGTCCTGGAAGTCGAGTACACATCCTAAGGGCTTTATCAATATGTAACAGAGAGACTGAAAGTATACATGTTAAGATAAAGAGCAACCAGATAGCGTACTATCATGTCGAGCAAGAAAGTCCTACCTATATATGTCCCAGCATCCACTACAATATACATCCTATGTACAGTAATGGCCTCTAGGGCATACATATAATTAACAATCTCCCACTTGCACTAGGGCCATCTGTAGCAGTGGTTGCAGTATCTAATACTTAACCATCCCATAAAAGTCTCTCTTTAGGAAAAGGCCTTCGTGAGTAGATCCGCCTTGTTGTCCTCTAAGTCTACTCTCCTAACCTCGATCTCCCTGGAGATCAACTATCTCCATGATCAGGTGATGCTACCTTAGAATATGTCTGGGTCACTGATGGGACCAAGGTTCCTGGGCCAAAGCCACACATCCATTGTCACACAATGGTAGGAACCTAGTTCATCTCATGAATCAATATACACCCAAACTGCCTCTTTGGTAGTATCTTGAATAGCGATGTTACCAGCCATTATCGTCTAGTCTGCCATGGTATCTAGCTTGGAACTCTTCCAACATACCGTCCCTTTACTAAGGGTAAAGACAATACCTGCGACTGACATTCAGTCGTCTTTATCACCCTGGAACCTTTTTAGTGATTCTTTCCAGGATCGATTGATACCATCTCACTAAACCTAGTGAGAAGCCTAATATCCATTTAGATCTATCTCATAGATCCAAATCCCAGGATTTAGGAGGTATCACCTTTATCCTATATGGAGAATCCTTGTGATAAGCGGAGATTGACTGAGCGTAGCATAGGAAACTCCTTTCCTATCAAGTGTATATCATCCACGTACTCTATGAGGATCATCACCATACTCCATAATACCTTTTTGTACATACAAGGTTCATCTACCATTTTGATGAAGTCAAACTCTTTGACTACCACATCAAAACAGATGTTCTAACTCCGCGATGCCTGCTTTATCCTGTAAAGCAACTTGCACACGTTTCCGCTGCTCCCACTGTTTACGAAACCCTCTGGCTGTGTACTTATAGACGCTCTCTTCTAAATCAATATTTAGAAAAGCAGTCATGACACCCAACCACCAGATATCGCGGTCATGGTATGCAGCAATAGCAAGTAGGATCCGGATGGACTTAAGCATAGCCACTGGAAAAGGTTTCATCATTATCCACGCCTGGTCGATGACGAAAACCATTAACAAGTCTAGCTTTGAAAGTCTCAACTTTTCCATCTACACCAAGTAATCTTCTCAAGATATACTTGCTTCTGATGGGGATTTAACCCTTCAGATATAGCATCCAAAGTCCATACTTTGTTGGTGTATATGGATTCCATCTCAGATCGCTAAGCATCCAGCCATTCTTAAAGAGTCCCCACTCTTGATGGCCTACTCGAAACTAGTTGGGTCATCATCTCATGATGCAATCCTCGCTCCCACTGTCATCGAGAAACCGAAGTATCTCTCAGGCAGGTGAGGAATCCTGCTAGTTCGGTGGAGAGGCTGAGGTTCGTCAGGGACTATTGAATCCTTTGGTTCCGTCAAATCATCAGTCGTGGTTTGTATAGTTGGAACCTTTCCATTTCTACTTAACAGTCCTTGCCTTGAGCTTGTCCAGATTTTGCTTTTAGACATAGTCCGAACAATCACAAATCTTAACCAACTTAAGATATGGGCTCTTCCCTTTCCATATCACATATGAAGTGGTAGGCAACTGAATTGATTTGAATCCAATTCAACAGGTATGCAACTTCTCAAGTGCATAACTCCAAAAAGAAATAGGCAACTCAGTAGTACACATCATAGAGCACACCATATCTAATTTGGTGCGATTGCTCCGCCCCGATACACCGTTGTGCTGTGGTGTATTCAAAGGAGTAACACCGAGAGAGAATCTCATTCTCCTTTAGAATAGTCCAACAATTCCATGCACAAGTATTCTCCTCCCTGATCTTATCAGAGGAAATAATACTTATACCCGGTTTTTGGTTCTCTACTTCTAACTTATATTCGGTGATTATCTCAAAAAACTTCGGACTTATGTTTCAACAGGAACATATGGCTGAATCTTGAGAGATCATCAGAGAATGTAATGAAGTACAAAGAACCGGTCCTGGCATGTGTAGACAGGAGACCTTGCGTACATCAACATGTATCATCCCAAGAGTTCACTAACACTTTCTCTGTTTCCAGTAAACAGAGCTATGGTCATCTTATCTCTGTGACATGACTGGCAAGTTTCACAAGATGTAAATTCAAACTGATTTAAATATGCATCTTAAATGTAACTTAAGCTAGTCGGGTCACATTGATCTGACCTAGTCTATAATACCTCAAGAAGGAATCGTTCATATCTGAACTCTTCCTCTTGTGTGTGTTCTGTATACTAGGAAGTGTAGTTTGATTTAGAACGTCAATGCTTTTAGATAACGTGCCTGAACCGATCAACTTTTGATATAGAAAATGTTCAAAACAATATCCAGCAATACAAAATTATATCCTTCTTTACTAATAAAGAGACTGATATGATTTTGTATATCAGGTTCGGTATCTAATAGCATTTGTTCAGAATCGATGTATTGGTAATACAGGGTGACAGTGACCAACAGACTTGGCTGCAACACTTGCCCCGTTTTCTGTCTCATGAAACTTATCACCCGTTCTCAGTTCTCTGCCTTTCTGTAGCCCTATGTAACAGATTACATATCTGGGATCCTGTTCCGGTATTAGATACCCAGGACGCAGAGGATACTGAGAAACAGTTCTGTGTAACGAACACACCCGAAGGAGATGCATCATATGCACTTTCTTCGTTTGGGCGGCTTGGGAATCTTGGTATTCCCCTATTTCCTGCTCTGTCTTATAACAATTATAAGTTGGAGCGGGACCAACGTTCCCCAGCTCAGTATAACAAGCGGGTTCGGTCAATACATCCATATTATTATCTTGATTAAGGCGTGATATGGTCGCTACCTGGAGAGAGAGAGAAGAAAACACTCTGCGTGCGCTTTTGCAAGATTAGAATGGTTATTTAATTTATCTAATCAGGATGGCTCCCACTGTTTTTATCAAATCTTCCTTCAAACCCTAAAAGGAAAGACTAGCCGGGATTAATTACACTCTACAAGTTCGCCAATCTTTCAGCCAGGCCAGTGTCGGTACTTTGAGGGAGGTTTCCCGTTCTTTCGCACGGACCTAATTAAAGTAAACCTCGTTTTCCCAGAGGCGTAACCCCGTTGACACCTTTCTAGACACCTACTTGATCGGCTAATTGCAAAGTGCAAAACTCTCCCAGGGTATCGGGATCCAACTATCATATAGAAGGTATGCAATCTTATTGCAAATTTCAACACTTGAAACTCCTAATAAAGGTTTTTACCCCTAGCACTTATGTCCTTAACTATGGTCAACAAATCATAAGCACTAGTCCAGTTCTACCCGTCATTTCGTGATTAATTAGACCCACCCACATGACCCTTAACTAAGGTCAACAAAGTCACACGACTGTCCTAACTAATCGCATCATATGCGGTGTAGGAAGACATCACTTAGCTATCATACACTGTGCCTTGACTATGGTCAACAAACACAGCACGAATACTAAGTACTCTACTTCCTAAAATGATGGAGGGTTGCGAATGGTTTTTAATAAAACCTTTAACGCTTTGAACTTGATCTCGTTGCGGAATCAAATGGTTTTAAATGGAGTGTTTTTAAGGCCTTTCTAGTTTTGCTAAAGGGTCACTCCCGGTGAAGGGATCGTCGGCCCTTTCCTCATCGAATAAGGTGCATGATATATCATATATACCGCTGTGCAAAGCAAAAACTATAGAAGCAATCAAAAGACAAACCGAGGGTTGTAGCTTCTGCCAGTTATTGCTAAAGGAGTCACTCCCGGTGAAGGGATCTCGGTCCTTTCCTTATCGAATAAGGTGCAGGATGTTCTACAAGGAACACCTTGATGTAAAGCAAGAACTGTAGCTACCTGTTTTAATTTGAAATTCGATTCCACAACATCTTTTAGGTTTATTTTCTTTCATTAATCTCATTAATGAATATCCCATCATTTAAGTCCATCTAAACATCACAGATAAATATAACGTACGCTTATGCCATCCGCATTCGCCTCGATGTCCCGTCTGCACCGTTAGGTTAGGTAACTAACGCCAGAGTGAGGCAGGGCTAGCGCGGGTGTAAAACATAAGCAACGTCTATATAATATATCATATATACTATATACTATATCTATCTGAACAAATCACATGATCTCATCACAGATAACGCAGCAGAAAATATCATATGAAATATTGGATATACTAGGATGTCCGTGTTTTTAATACGAGCCAGTATAAAACACAGATTCCACGGTCGTGATGAGTAGCCAATCCCACACCCCTAGACCCCTACGAGAGCTACAAGCAACCCTACCAATTCTAGGGTTAGGAGACCCGGACTCGACTCCTCGAGATGGTCTCCCACTGGACCCTAGAACCCGGTTACTTATGCTCCCCTCCTTGGGTCTATCCTAATGCAGAAAAGTAAATAATATACATCAACGGTGACATCTTCCGCAACCTGGAAGTGCCCCAATAAAAGAATATTACATACAAGTTTTTACATGAATGAAAATGAAAAACACTCATCTCACATAAAAAACCCCTGGCTATTCAAACACGATGATCCAATATAAAATATCCAGCAACACATAACATCACATGTCATCAACGTAAGTAAATATGCGTATCCCAATTGTCGTTGACATATAGCAACGAAACCGGCGATATCACATATTACACTTACGGTCAAAGAAAAGAAAGTGTAAAACTACAAAAGTTGGAATCCGCAAACTCTTTAGACATCGCATGCCTCATCAAATGAATCCCTTAGACATCGCATGCCTAACAATTATAAACCCCGCATTTTAGTCTCAATATCGAAAAATCTTTTCAATATAAAGTCAGGTAATTCAACAAGATTCCTGACATTTTGATCGAATGCTCGTCGCAAACTTTAATAGACGGCCGCACCCCCGATACCGTCGACGAAATGCACCAAGGCGGAACACCGCTGCCGCGAGCACCCAAACGGATGCTTTCGGCGACGGGGTTCTCCTACAGTCACTTAGTCGGGGCTATGGTGTGTGGCTGTCTATTAAGTTTACCCGGCGAGTATCCGCGTACGCTACGTGATTGCGACGGACTTTTGATCACATCAAAATCCCGTGGCAACCGATCAAGTGAGACTAAACTGCTAAATTTATAACATTCAAATTAATTATCTCATAACTACTTGTGGATTCCAACTATTGTATCACATTCCGGATAAATAGAAAATGTTAAACTTTCCGATCGAACTATCAAACACCCAAGTTTTCCCGAAACAGCTCAACACATGAAATAAGTTTAAAAACATTCACTTCATGCCACAGTACCAACAGTCCAGCCGTAGAAGGGTCAAGCCAACGCCTCACATGTGGCACGCCGTACTGCCCTAAACCCTAAGGTTCAAAGGGCAGTTCAAGACGGTCACATAATCGAGTTAAGGTTTGTTGTCTTCTAGAGGGTCCATCGCGTTACTTGCACTACTTAGAACGTTCTTAAACAACGGAAAAATCCAACGCTTGGAAATTTCCCGGCAGGGGAAAAAATGGGTATTTATATCCGGTCGAACTTTTTAACAGTTTCTAAAATATCCGGAAAAACATAAACGAAGTTAAATTATCCGATCGAATTAACGAGTCCCCAATAAAACCCTAGAAAACTCAACACTTGATTGGAATTAAAAAATTCCCAGAAAAAAATGACAAGAAAGGAACTAAGAATAAATATGTGAAGTTTGAGGGACTAATTCACAATTTTGGCCGCCAAACCCTTGGTTTGGCCGAGGTTCCGCTGTCAAATTTTTGAGTTAGGGGTCCGTACTTCACAGTAATTCTTAGATTTTCCTGCTTAATTTTCTGAGCATTTTTAATTCACAAAAATCCACAGTTTGAAAAAATGTACAGAGAAGGGTTTTGATCGGGGTTTCGTGGTTCGATCGGATCTCTAACTTCGTCTACACATCGCCTAAGGCTCTAGCTAGGCTCTGATACCACTGTAGGGTTCCTAGGCACATCCAAGAGGTTCTACAACTGATCAAACGTGTCCAATTCAAAAAATTTCTTGTGCCGAGAAACCCTAAGCAAAGATCGTTAACTAGAGGATAGGCGAAAAACTAGCAAGTTAACAACTTAACTAAAAAGTGAAAGGGGCTACAACCTTTGTAGATCCGGTCCTCCACTTATTTAGCTTCGTGATGATGTCCCTCCGTTGCGATCATCGGATCCCGGACTCTAGCGATGGTTTCGTCGAAGAAATGACCGGGCTAGATCGTCGACATCGATGCCGAAGATGATCTACGTCGAGGCAACTCAAGATCAAGCTCCATCTTCACTTGGTCATAAAACTTGTGAAGATAACACACTCTACTATATGGCAAGTGGTAGAGGATGAAGAAATAGGAAGTGGGTTCACTTTGGATTTGGATTTCTCACTTGGATTCATCACTTGGAAAAATTTAGTAATAGTTTCTTCTCTTCATGAAGAAGATGAAGAAGAAGAAAGAAAAAGAATTATGAATTATATCCCAAAAAGAAAATCAAGTGATGGTTATCATAATGCAACCATGGATGAGTTTAACTAGTGTAGAGAGCAAATCCTAGTTTAAGTAATGGTTAGGTTTAAGGATAAAACAAAATGGTTACTTATTCAAAGCTTCATGAAGCTTCAACAAAGAAACAAAGAAAGGCACCATTTCATTTATCTTGCCCAAAAATAAATAAAGAAAATAAATAAAAAGAATAAAACCCTAACCATTTTCCCAAACATGGTGTTATCCAAACACACACCCAAGTTTGCATGTATCATCAAACATGATACAAACTAGTGCACAAACATATATCATATATACAATGTGCATAATCAAGTGAGAAAATCCATCTTAAGTGAACCAATACTAGTTAATGCAAAGTAATATATCAAATATATAATTATACATTAAATCATTAAATCAACACTTGATTTAATGATCCGGTCATACTGTATATAACCAGCTAATATCAAGTGTATCAATGTATCGAATCAACACTTGATTCGGTAACCCGGCTATATCTTATATAACCGTCCGATGATACAAATCGCGAGAATAGAATTCAGTATCACATACTGATATTATTCTCGGTCCCGCACATATCTCATATGCGCTCCTACTTCGTTTCGCTTGAGCCAGGAAACCTCTGTGTAGGACTCTAAAGACTCGTCAATACGCCGGCAGCAGGTGATGATCATATCAAACACCCACAAGCCGCAAGCGGTCTGCTAAACGTAACGGCCACCCGGGTATTGAGCGATCAGAAGATCAACGAGCAATCCCGCTCACACTCCTGTGAATCCGACCAGCAACACTTACCGTACAGTCCGGTCCGTTCGTCTGATATGTCGTATATCTCGCCTTGGGGTGGTAAACGTCAGACCCCAGTAGCTCGATAAGTCATGCCGATGTAGGGTCCATAACAAGCACGAAACTACTGATAACACTTACCAGTAAATCATTGCAACCCTGGCCAGGGATTTCCAGTTATGGCCAGTCGAGCATAGCGCAACATCAACCCCCAATACCGGGAGAGACGAATCCCCTCCTATCGCTCATTGCCTCCATGTAAATCGGGACTGTACCCAAAAAACACCTGTTTGCACGACTCAGTAGAGCCGTGGTAGGGTGGAAATCAAAGCACAGTGGGAGACACACAAGACTCTATGACGATCTCGGGTCAACAGACTAAGCTGTACCAGTGTCACCAGAGAACTGCCATCTGACGTGAGGTATAATACCATCTGGGAGTTCTCGGTGAGTCCGTTCAGTGTACGCAGTCTCCACTGAGCACCCGCATACCATCTCTGATGTCAAACACCAATGGATATGGGATCATCCATCGCCCATCACATGGGTCGAGAAGATATACGCTAGTCTACTCTGGAATATCGATGCCCCGTCTCGATATTCCCACGACTAGGAACATTGAAGGATGTACTCATTGACTACCCAGGCCCCACTAGTATGATCTACATCATAGTCCTGGAAGTCGAGTACACATCCTAAGGGCTTTATCAACATGTAACTGAGAGACTGAAAGTATACATGTTAAGATAAAGAGCAACCAGATAGCGTACTATCATGTCGAGCAAGAAAGTCCTACCTATATATGTCCCAGCATCCACTACAATATACATCCTATGTACAGTAATAGCCTCTAGGGCATACATATAACAAACAGTCGAGACCCCGACGAGGGGCGGTGGCTTGTCTCACAAGCCATTGGTGTCAGTTGGATCACCTAAGATGTATACAGGTGCTCGTTGGGTTATGAGTACACCGGAAAAGACTCGCCGGGAACATGCTAGTTGGTATTATACCTGACGTCAGATAGCAGTTCCCCGTTGATATGTGTACGGGTTAGTTCATCGACCTAAGATCGTCATTTGTCTCATGTGAGTTCCCACTATGCTTTGATTACCACCCTACCACGGCTCAAAGGAGTCGTGCAAACAGGTTTTAGTTGGGTACAGTCCCGAGCCACATGGAGGCAGTGAGCGGATCGACAGGGGTTTCGTCTCTCCCGGTATTGGGGGTGAGATCGCGCTGTGTCTAGGAGAGCCATTACACGAAGTCCTTGGCCAAAGCAAGATATTTACTGGTAGGTATTCCAGTAGTATCTCAGGGTGTTCTGGGCTACACTCCGACACGACTTGTACCGGTTTTGGGGGTCTGACTTTTGCCAAACCCCTAGGCCTGACATGCGATGCTCATAGACGAACGGACCGGACTGTACGGATGTTGTCACTGACAGGCTCAGTAGGGTGTCAGGATGAGTTCGCTCATCGACCTCCCTTTTGGTGAATACCTGGTAGCCCGTTATGTACAGCTAGTATCACTGACGTGCTAGTGGTTAAATCCATAGCCGAAGTATTCACGAGTCTTTAGAGTCCCCCACTGACAGTTTCTCAAGTTTCGGGCGAATCGTTGTAGAGGCCGTATAGATTTATGGCAGGGTTTGAACATATTGCACGCGTCATGGTTCGGACAGATAATTCTAGCGGGCTTTGGATTATGCTGGATCCTAGTATTATACTGTGTAGATTTTGTCTCATTGCTTTTGTATTTGGTCGAAATACAAATGCGGGTATCTATATACAGTTGCGGGGTTATCCTGTAATTTATTACGGGATTGCTTTTTGAAGTTGCCAATTTGCATCCTTTATTTGGCTGAATAATTACTCCATGGCTGAATAATTACTCCATGGCCGAATTCTGATGGAGGGGTTTTATGCAAATTTCGAAATTAGCATTGGGGGAGGTTTTATGTGGTGGGAGGGGTCCAGCACATTCCTGGAATGTTCATGGATTAGCTTGGCTCTTTTTGTGCATTATTGGTGCTTTGATTGTGAGGTTTGTGTAAGTGCACGGCGGCGCCCCGGCCGTCAATCCGATGCCGGAATACGGAAGCGGTGAAAAACTTTAATTTTGCGGACTTAGCAAACCGGCACCACCGCGCACTAAACACCCGGATCGTAACCATTAACTAGTCTAAGCTAACTAGAAGATGGGTTAGAGATATACCGACGATCCAAGTCCTCCGGTCTTCTCTTCATCGTCCCGATCTCCTGCGGAATGTCCCGTCTCCTCCTCGTCGCCGGAAGTGCACCACATCGCCTACTTCGTTTACGGGCTCCCACCTCAATGCCGAGGCAACTCGGGCACGAAGCCGGCTACTCGACGTGCCCAAGATATGCTATAGAATATCTAGAGAAGAAGTCTCATTTGGGGTTTTTGGAGCTTTGCCATTTTGTGGAGGAAGAAGAACTTGGAGAGAGGTGAAGAAAAATGTGATGTATCAAGAATGAGAGTAACATTTTTCTCCCCACTACCAAAAAGAAGCATTTTTCTCCTTCTACAAAAGTGGCCGGCCCCTTTTCTTTCATGTGTGATTGGAGAGAGAAAGTCCAAGGGGAGGGTTAATCAACATGCTAGAAAGAGAGTGTGAAGTTATCATGTGTAGAAATGATTACTAGCAAAACCAACACTCAAATGCAACCATCATCTCATGAAGTCCAACTATCATGAACCATGATGGCTCAAAAAGTCATGCCATCATGAAGAAATCAAGTCAAAGGATGGTGCACATCATGAAAGCCATCATGATGCAACAAGATGCAAAGAACCCCCTCCACTAATGTCTATTTGCAACAATGCAAATAAACCCTCCTCCACCAAACTTCGGCCAATGAACGGAACAAAGGAAATTGGCCGAAACGGAAAGCAAACTGGCAACTCCAGAAAACTGGTCCCGTAATAAATTACAGGAAAACCCCGATACTGTGCATACACACCCGCATCTGTATTTCGACCGAAATACAAATGCATTGAGACAAAATCTCCACTGTACTATACTAGAATCCGGCTTATAGCAAAACCGGCTAGTAATATCTGTTCGATCCTGATCCGTGCAATACCGCACGTATCTGATCGAACCCTGCCATATAACCATACGGCCTATAGTACAAACTGTCCGATCCTGATCCGTGCAATACCGCACGTATCTGATCGGACCCTGCCATATCTCCATACGGCCTCTACAACCTTTCGCCCGAAAGCTGAGTAACTGAATGTGGGGGACTCTAAAGACTCGTCAACACCTTGGTTGTGGATTTAACCACTAGCATGTTAGAGGTATAAGCCAATACATAACGGGCCACCAGGTATTGACCAAAAGGGACGTCTGTGAGCGAACTCAGCCTGACACCCTACTGAGCCTGTCAGTGACAATATCCGTGCAGTCCGGTCCGTTCGTCTATGAGCATCGCATGGCGGGCCTAGGGGGTTGGTAAAAGTCAGACCCCCAAAAGCGGTACAAGTCGTGTCGGAGTGTAGCCCAGAACACCCTGAGATACTACTGGAATACCTACCAGTAAATCTCCTTGCCTCGGCCGAGGGCTTCGTGTAATGGCTCTCCTAGACACAGCACGACCTCACCCCCAATACCGGGAGAGACGAACCCCTGAAGATACGCTCACTGCCTCCATGTGGCTCGGGACTGTACCCAACTAAAACCTGTTTGCACGACTCCTTTGAGCCGTGGTAGGGTAGTAATCAAAGTACAGTGGGAACTCACACGAGACAAATGACGATCCCCAGGTCGATGAACTAACCTGCACACATGTCACCAGGGAACTGCCATCTGACGTCTGGTATATGACCAACTAGCATGTTCCCGGCGAGTCCTGTCCGGTGTACTCATAACCCAATGAGCACCTGTATACATCTTAGGTGATCCAACTGACACCAGTGGCTTGTGAGACCGGCCACCGCCCCTCGTCGGGGTCTCGACTGTATACACTAGTCTACTAATGGAGTATCGATGCCCAGTCTCGAAACTCCCACGACTAGGGACCTTTTAAGGATAAGCTTATAGACCCCCAGCTCCCACTTATATGATCGCCCTCATACTGCTGGTGGTCAAGCAAGAATCCTAGGGGCTCTATCAACGTGTAATAGCGACGTGTCAGGTCACCTAAAGCAGTACACGATGATAAAGGTAAACCAGATAGCATACTATCATCTCGAGTAAGACTGTCCTACCGGGATAGGTCCTCCCTAAATCATTGCAATCACGTACCTGTGATCCAATAATTGACTCTGAGGGCATTATCTCCAACAATCTCCCACTTGCACTCAAGGCTAATTATTGCAATGTCGCATACTCACAGCCTGTGTGATACTGAACACCCAACTCCTCTACTAGTCAGTCTCACAAAGCTCGTTTGCGAAACTATTGCGTTCGAGGAATAGCCTCAATGAGTGGATCCGCCTTGATATCTCTTTCTATGTCTCTCTATATCTCAAGTTCGCGGAGAAACCCATCTCCCGAAATGAGCAATACCTGTCTTAGAATGTTTCTGGATGTCTGATGGGACATAGCTCATAAATGAACTCCAAATCCAAACTTCTTAGACTGTATCGTCAACTGAACTTAATCAGTATCCTGCGCCATGCCTCCCTCAGTATTGCCTTGGACCACCTGTCCAAAATACTGCCCCTCGTCAGAGGGAAAACTATAACTCTGACAACCTCCTTGTCGTCCATGTCACCTTGGAAGCCTGGAATGATAACTGTCTCACGAATGAGGCTGTCGTTATCATATCCCTAGAACATTCACTTATGTTCTAAAACTGCTTCCGACTGTTTCTCCAGGATTGGATTAATGTCAACTTATTGCATCTAGTGCAAAAACAACATCTGGTGTGGTACTTGACATCTCATGATTGACTCAATTGCCTGAGCAAGTGATCTGCCAATCATGCATATCCCTCTCCCCTTCAGTCTGTAAGACACCTTTGGAGAGGGTGACTCCATTACCTGCAGGTGCACTACCGTGCCAGGAGTCGTCTATTCTAAATACTCTTAGAACGCTGTCAAGTGCCCTGATTGGGAAACCACCCAAATCTAGATCTAAAACCATAGATCTAGTAACCAGTATGTCTGATATAAAATCCATTTCCTTTGTGGAGAAACCACTGTGTGACGACCAAAGTATAACCGATTGTAGTGTAGGAGTTTCTTTTCCTACTCTGTGTATGTCATCCAAATACCAGGATATCACACCCTAGTACCTTCTCAACAGATTCATCCCCTATTCTGATGAAGTCAAACCCATGACTGTCACGTCAGAAACAGATGATCTATCTCCGCTACATCTGCTTTAGTCTATAAATAGACATAAGCTACCTGTCCACCAATGCTTCCGCTGCTCCCACTGACTACGACAACCCTCTGGCAGAGTCATATAGACGTACACTTCTAAAACTAGTTTAGAATGACGCTATACTCATCCTCCCGCCGGGTCTCGCAGCCTGGAACAACAGCAATGGTAATTGTGGGTAAACAAGAACTTCCCTGTCACCATCCTTGAGGCTACCGTAGTACCTCTCGGGTGCCTGAAGTTACCCACCTTATCTGCGGAGTGGCCAATGGAATGTCAATCCAGATTGAATCTTTAGGTTCCTTATCAAATCTTCAGTAATCGTTTGTGGTTCTGGAATCACTTCCAGTTCTACCATACTCCCACTACTGTTTTCTGAAAAAATCCATTTTTAATAAAACTGTGGCGGGTCTAGAACAATATCGCTATTGTTCATCCAGATGGTAGAAAGTCAACCCTCGTCATAGCCTGGGTCAACCCACAAACAGCCATTACAGAAACGTGCCTTGAGTTGTCCAGTGTCAGGTTTTAATCATAAACCGGACAACTCCCCGTACCTTAACATCGTTAAGATATGAACTGTTCTATATCCAATATAGAACCAGAGGCACTGATTTAATTGAACCAGATTCAAATCATGCAACTGTCTCCAGTGCATGTCAACTAAATGGAAGGAGGCCGATCAGCGTTACTCAACTTAGGAATGCTTCCAATTATGAGTAACCTGAAAGAGAAGCAAGATCTCTTTATCATTACTATCAACTGAATACCATACACAAGTATCTACATCTTCGATCTCTTTGAAGAATCCCGATACTTGCTACACCTGGTTCTCTACTCTATTCAAATACCTATAACTTCTCAAAATTCAGACCCTGTGTTTCCGCGAAACACCTGTCTAAAAACTAGAGAAGTCATAAGTAAACTGAATATAGTACGAGGACCAACCCCTCTGTCCTGATGGACCCTGGACAACATGCAATACTCTGTATAAGTCCCTTGAGTCTGATAACTCATTCACTGTGTGTCGTAGGTTGAAAACTGTACTTATGGTTAAGAAGAATTACACCGATGTTTAATGCTCCTTACCTAACCATCCACTGATATAGGTAAATGTCATAGACATAATTTCAGAAAGATATATCTCACTCTATGAAAATAGACGTACAGATATATCAATTTGAAATTGGTGCATAACAGCGGATAATCAAAACCAAATATTTGCCGACCGGCAAACAGCCCAGGTGATTTCCTCAAATATCACCGATTACAATGAATCCCGATATAATGAGGATGATCACCCAATTCCCAATAACCTACTCCCACTCATCATCTGTAAAACCATACAGATGTGAGAATCGTACCTGGTAAATACATACCCTGGAGTAAGTATCTAATCGGGAAATCAGTTTTCTTTTAACATTACACAGTGAAACTGAAACATTGAAATGTTTCGATGGGGTATCCTGGCATTCCTAGTAATGCCTCTTCCATTATCCAGATTCACAACTATAACCGTGTAATTCTTTGCCACCTCTCCAAATCCCTTTATATGTCTTTAGTCATTACCTTCTGTACACCCCTTTAGGCCAAATGGTTTTCTTCCTTCCCTACCGTTCGGCACCAGCCTATGGTTTGGAAGAAGACTATCCAAAAAGCATAATGGGTGTACTGTCCTAATCCTAGGATCACTCGCAACACGAGAGAAGGTGAAGATAAAAGACACCTGAATGTACTTTATTCCTATTTCTCCTGAACCAGGATCCATCCCCGATCTGGAACAAGTTCCTTTCGAGTTCGTATATAACCATACGATGGAATATCCAATAAACTGTGGATCTTCGTAGTGATACGGAGTGTCCTGGAGAAATACAAAGGTGATTTTAGGATTGGCGAAGAAATACCTGGTTTGGTCGTGAATATCTGTTGCAATTTACTTTGCCCTCTTACTAATCCCTTGCTTTGTCTTAACTTAATACCTTCTGCACACCATCGTTATGCTAATTGGTTTTCTTCATTCCCTACCGGTCGGCACCAGCCTAAGGTTTGGAAGAAGACAATCCAATTTGCGTAATAGGTGTACTACCCCTAAACCAAGGAGTACTCGTAACCTGAGAGAGGGTAAAAGGAAAAGACAACTGAATAATCCTATCCGTTTTCTCCAGAACCGGAAACCATCCTCGAATAAATTCTTTCGTGTTCGTATCTAACCATACGATGGTTTTGTCCAATGGAAGTGGACGTTCGTAGTAATACGGGGTGTCCTGGAGAAAAGGGTAAAAGTGGGAGTGGCAATGAGGTTAGCAACTCTGACAATCCAAAAGCCAGTGTTTAAGAAGGTTCGGTCAACTTGGTCACTGAGTCATAGTCTTAGGGTCGGGTCAATGGTCGCTGCCAAAGAGAGAGAGAAGAAACACTCAGCGTGCACTCTAACCTAGATCAGAATGGTTACCAATTTATCTAATCTGGAAACCTCCCACTGTACCGTCAAATTCTCCTCCAAACCTGAAAGAAGAATTAGTCGGGGTCACCCGAGGAGTAAACTAACTCATCAGTGGGAATCGGGATCCAACTCTCATCGCATGACAACGTGACGGAATCCGCTCATGGTATCACACTCCAGAAGGTATGCGCATATCTGGCAAGTTTCAGTTCTTTTGAAACTCCCGATGTGATTTCTGCCCCATGCTCTTATGACCTTGACTTTGGCCAACAAATCATAAGTCACATGTCAAGTTCTACCCGTCATTCTCCAGGTTGATTCGAATCCACCCGCACAAGCCCTTGACTTTGGCCAACAAGGCTATACGACTGTTCCAAACCAACGCATCTATCTATGCTGCATATGAATAACCAACAGCTACCAAACACTGTGCCTTGACTTTGGCCAACAAACACAGCTTGAATACTATTGACTACCCATATGAAACGACGGAGGGCTACGAATGGTTTCTGGCGAAAACCTTTAACGTAAAGAACTTGATATCGTTGAAGGAACTGATAGCTTTTTGAAAATATAGTGACGAAAACCGTTGCTAAAGAGGTCACTCCCGGTGAAGGGATCTCGGCTCTTTCCCCGTAGAATGCGGTGCAGGATATTCCAAATGAATACCGAAATGCAAAGCAAAAGTAATCGGCTATAATGAAGTTAATGCCCTGACGCAAACTTCTGTCCAAGGGGTCACTCCCGGTGAAGGGATCTCGGCCCTTGCCTCGTCGACTGAGGAGCAGGATATTCCAACTGAATATCACGATGCAAAGCAAAAGTAATCGGCTATAATGAAGTTAATGCCCTGACGCAAACTTCTGTCCAAGGGGTCACTCCCGGTGAAGGGATCTCGGCCCTTGCCTCGTCGACTGAGGAGCAGGATATTCCAACTGAATATCACGATGCAAAACAAAAGTGAACGTCCTTGCAATAACAGCTTTTTGAAAAAGTGTTCCAACAACATCAGAT
Organism: Agapanthus africanus; assembly: GCA_030015575.1. NCBI lineage: Eukaryota > Viridiplantae > Streptophyta > Magnoliopsida > Asparagales > Amaryllidaceae > Agapanthus > Agapanthus africanus. Next base: position 315,748,216 of record CM057346.1, on the reverse strand, counting down.
TAGGTTTGTTTTTAACTTGCATTGATCCGAATCAATGCAGTCCCATCAATTGATCACACCAAAAAGAACGAAAATATACTAATGTACGTATATGCCATCCGCATTCGCCACTGGGTCCCGTCATTACCCGTTAGGTTAGCTTACTAACGACAGAGCGGGGACTGGACTAGCGCGGATGCAAAACATATACAACATCTACTAATATATATACCAATATATTATATTTCGCTCAAGGCGTGAAAGAAATGCAACATTACAGAGAATGAACAGCATCACAGAAACAATACAGATATCTGGGATCCCCGGGTTTCACAGAGCCACTACTGAAACCCGACGTTCCCCTGGTCGTGTGGATAGCCTGTGCAATGAAATCCTAGACCCCTACGGGCGCGGCAAGTCACCCGCCAAAACCTGAAGCGAGGCAGCCCCCTTCAGCACCGTGAATGGACCACCCAGCACTTCACGGAATCCGGCAACTTGGGCACCCCTCCTGGGTCAACCTGTACCCCCTACGAGTGCGGCGAATAGCCCGCCAATTCTAGAGTGAAGCCCCCTCCATCTCAATGCCATGAGATGCGGGCTTGTTGCCCTCCAGAACCCGGCTATCCGTGCACCCCTCCGCGGGGTAATCCTAGTACGGAAAGTAAAATATACATACAACGGGTACATCGACCGCAACCAGGTCGTGTCCCAAAATAATAATACAATCAGGCAGTGACGGCAGTCCACATGTCGGACGCTCGCCCCGCAATATCAAATGTACATAATACAACCACAACTGTACTAGCATTGCATCCAGGCTATCCCCCACGACCGATCCGCAACATCATAGCAAAAACAGAACATCAACGTGAAAGTCACGTTCGCAAATCCGTCTAACCGGGCTATAGCAGTTAGACCGGATTTACCGATCGAGTGACATTCACGGTCGCAGATATAATGTAAATACTGTGAAAAATGTGTTTAAAATATCCGATCAATCAAACTTTAACAAGTGGGCCCACAAACAATACTGTAGCAGTTAAAGAAATACTGGGCCCAATGTTAATATACCAAAACCCATAAAAACTCCCCAGAAGCCCACTGTAGAAAAATGGTGCAGTGAATGCAAAATGGTGCGGCGGAAGTGCGGCGGGAAGGGGTTATTCGCAGCGGTTCCGCGCTCCCACAGTGGAGTCACATGATCAAATTTTTACAGAGTTCTTATATTTTCCAGTACATCAATATTTTACAACCTGAAAAAATTTTCGAGACCAAAAATTTTCAACAGAAACTGATGCGAAGGTAAAATGCAGTTTTGGAACTTTTTGATCGATCGGAAATGCAAACACATTAAACCAAGCTAGACTAAGTTAATGGCGAGGCTCTGATACCACTGTAAGTGCACGACGGCGCCCCGGCCGTCAATCCGACACCGGAATACGGAAGCGGTGAAAAACTTTAATTTTGCGGACTTAGCAAACCGGCACCACCGCGCACTAAACACCCGGATCGTAACCATTAACTAGTCTAAGCTAACTAGAAGATGGGTTAGAGATATACCGACGATCCAAGTCCTCCGGTCTTCTCTTCATCGTCCCGATCTCCTGCGGAATGTCCCGTCTCCTCCTCGTCGCCGGAAGTGCACCACATCGCCTACTTCGTTTACGGGCTCCCACCTCAATGCCGAGGCAACTCGGGCACGAAGCCGGCTACTCGACGTGCCCAAGATATGCTGTAGAATATCTAGAGAAGAAGTCTCATTTGGGGTTTTTGGAGCTTTGCCATTTTGTGGAGGAAGAAGAACTTGGAGAGAGGTGAAGAAAAATGTGATGTATCAAGAATGAGAGTAACATTTTTCTCCCCACTACCAAAAAGAAGCATTTTTCTCCTTCTACAAAAGTGGCCGGCCCCTTTTCTTTCATGTGTGATTGGAGAGAGAAAGTCCAAGGGGAGGGTTAATCAACATGCTAGAAAGAGAGTGTGAAGTTATCATGTGTAGAAATGATTACTAGCAAAACCAACACTCAAATGCAACCATCATCTCATGAAGTCCAACTATCATGAACCATGATGGCTCAAAAAGTCATGCCATCATGAAGAAATCAAGTCAAAGGATGGTGCACATCATGAAAGCCATCATGATGCAACAAGATGCAAAGAACCCCCTCCACTAATGTCTATTTGCAACAATGCAAATAAACCCTCCTCCACCAAACTTCGGCCAATGAACGGAACAAAGGAAATTGGCCGAAACGGAAAGCAAACTGGCAACTCCAGAAAACTGGTCCCGTAATAAATTACAGGAAAACCCCGATACTGTGCATACACACCCGCATCTGTATTTCGACCGAAATACAAATGCATTGAGACAAAATCTCCACTGTACTATACTAGAATCCGGCTTATACCAAAACCGGCTAGTAATATCTGTTCGATCCTGATCCGTGCAATACCGCACGTATCTGATCGAACCCTGCCATATAACCATACGGCCTATAGTACAAACTGTCCGATCCTGATCCGTGCAATACCGCACGTATCTGATCGGACCCTGCCATATCTCCATACGGCCTCTACAACCTTTCGCCCGAAAGCTGAGTAACTGAATGTGGGGGACTCTAAAGACTCGTCAACACCTTGGTTGTGGATTTAACCACTAGCACGTTAGAGGTATAAGCCAATACATAACGGGCCACCAGGTATTGACCAAAAGGGACGTCTGTGAGCGAACTCAGCCTGACACCCTACTGAGCCTGTCAGTGACAATATCCGTGCAGTCTGGTCCGTTCGTCTATGAGCATCGCATGGCGGGCCTAGGGGGTTGGTAAAAGTCAGACCCCCAAAAGCGGTACAAGTCGTGTCGGAGTGTAGCCCAGAACACCCTGAGATACTACTGGAATACCTACCAGTAAATCTCCTTGCCTCGGCCGAGGGCTTCGTGTAATGGCTCTCCTAGACACAGCACGACCTCACCCCCAATACCGGGAGAGACGAACCCCTGAAGATACGCTCACTGCCTCCATGTGGCTCGGGACTGTACCCAACTAAAACCTGTTTGCACGACTCCTTTGAGCCGTGGTAGGGTAGTAATCAAAGTACAGTGGGAACTCACACGAGACAAATGACGATCCCCAGGTCGATGAACTAACCTGCACACATGTCACCAGGGAACTGCCATCTGACGTCTGGTATATGACCAACTAGCATGTTCCCGGCGAGTCCTGTCCGGTGTACTCATTGTTGGAGATAGTGCCCTCAGAGTCAATTATTGGATCACAGGTACGTGATTGCAATGATTGAGGGAGGACCTATCCCGGTAGGACAGTCTTACTCGAGATGATAGTATGCTATCTGGTTTACCTTTATCATCGTGTACTGTTTTAGGTGACCTGACACGTCGCTATTACACGTTGATAGAGCCCCTAGGATTCTTGCTTGACCACCAGCAGTATGAGGGCGATCATATAAGTGGGAGCTGGGGGTCTATAAGCTTATCCTTAAAAGGTCCCTAGTCGTGGGAGTTTCGAGACTGGGCATCGATACTCCATTAGTAGACTAGTGTATACAGTCGAGACCCCGACGAGGGGCGGTGGCCGGTCTCACAAGCCACTGGTGTCAGTTGGATCACCTAAGATGTATACAGGTGCTCATTGGGTTATGAGTACACCGGACAGGACTCGCCGGGAACATGCTAGTTGGTCATATACCAGACGTCAGATGGCAGTTCCCTGGTGACATGTGTGCAGGTTAGTTCATCGACCTGGGGATCGTCATTTGTCTCGTGTGAGTTCCCACTGTACTTTGATTACTACCCTACCACGGCTCAAAGGAGTCGTGCAAACAGGTTTTAGTTGGGTACAGTCCCGAGCCACATGGAGGCAGTGAGCGTATCTTCAGGGGTTCGTCTCTCCCGGTATTGGGGGTGAGGTCGTGCTGTGTCTAGGAGAGCCATTACACAAAGTCCTTGGCCAAGGCAAGGAGATTTACTGGTAGGTATTCCAGTAGTATCTCAGGGTGTTCTGGGCTACACTCCGACACGACTTGTACCGCTTTTGGGGGTCTGACTTTTACCAACCCCCTAGGCCCGCCATGCGATGCTCATAGACGAACGGACCGGACTGCACGGATATTGTCACTGACAGGCTCAGTTGGGTGTCGGGGTGAGCTTCCTCATCGACGTCCCATTTGGTCAGTACCTGGTAGCCCGTCACGTATTGGCTTATACCTCTGACGTGCTACTGGTTAAATCCACAACCAAGGTGTTGACGAGTCTTTAGAGTCCCCCACATTCAGTTACTCAGCTTTCGGGCGAAAGGTTGTAGAGGCCGTATGGAGATATGGCAGGGTCCGATCAGATACGTGCGGTATTGCACGGATCAGGATCAGACAGTTTGTACTATAGGCCGTATGGTTATATGGCAGGGTTCGATCAGATACGTGCGGTATTGCACGGATCAGGTTCGAACAGATATTACTAGCCGGTTTTGGTATAAGCCGGATCCTAGTATAGTACAGTGTAGATTTTGTCTCATTGCATTTGTATTTCGGTCGAAATACAAATGCGGGTGTGTATGCACAGTATCGGGGTTTTTCCTGTAATTTATTACGGGACCAGTTTTCTGGAGTTGCCAGTTTGCTTTCCGTTTCGGCCAATTTCCTTTGTTCCGTTCATTGGCCGAAGATTGGTGGAGGAGGGTTTATTTGCATTGTTGCAAATAGGCATTTGTGGAGGGGGTTCTTTGCTTATTTCCTTGTATCATGATGGCTCACCATACCTTGACCTTTTTGACTTGATCCTTCATGATGGCTTGACTTTGTTAGCATCATGGTTGTTGATGATGGTTGTGTGGAGTGTTGGCATTGCTTTGTGATCATGGTTGATTATCATAACCATTCCTTTCTCTCTCTCTTTTGATTATGGTTGTGGTTTGATCTTTTGTTTTTTGATATCACTCCCTCACTCTCATTCACTCCCTCCATCCTCTCTTGTGGCCGGCCACTATGTGCAAGGGTTGTCCAAAAAATTGTGTGGGTGTATTTTTGGTTCATATCATGCTCCAAAATACCCACTAGCTCCTCCACATTGTTCTTGTTTCATCCCTCCACCATATGGCACCTCCATGAACCCCAAAAGAGACAATAGCTCACTACACATTCTACAGCGAATCTTGGGCACGTCGAGTAGCCGGCTTCGTGCCCGAGTTGCCTCGGCATTGAGGTGGGAGCCCGTAAACAAAGTAGGCGATGTGGTGCACTTCCGGCGACGAGGAGGAGACGGGACATTCCGCAGGAGATCGGGACCATGACGAGAAGACCGGAGGACTTGGATCGTCGGTATATCTCTAACCCATCTTGTTAAGTAGCTTAGACTAGTTAATGGTTCGATCCGGGTTATAGTGCGCGGTGGTGCCGGTTTGCTAAGTCCGCAAAAATTTAAGTTATTCACCGCTTCCGCATTCCGGCGTCGGATTGACGGCCGGGGCGCCGCCGTGCACTTACAGTGGTATCAGAGCCTCGCCATTAACTTAGTCTAACTTTGTGTAATGTGTTTGCATTTCCGATCGATCAAAAAGTTCCAAAACTGCATTTTAGTTCGCATCAGTTTCTGTTGAAAATTTTTGGTCTCGAAAAATTTTTCAGGTTATAAAATATTGATGTACTGGAAAATCTAAGAGTTCTGTAAAAATTTGACGAAGTAACTCCACAGTTGGAGCGCGGAACCGCCGCGAAAACCCCTTTTGTGCGGCCCTTCCGCCGCGCACTATTCACATCACTTCACCATTTTTTTACAGAGGCCTTCTGGGCTTAAAATATGGGCTTTGGAATATTAAAGTTGGGCCAATTGTTTCTGTGAGTGCTACAGTTTTCTTTGGGGCCCACTTGTTAATTGTTTGATCAATCGGAAATTTTTTAAACACATTTTTCACAGTATTTACATTATATCTGCGACCGTGAATGTCACTCGATCGGTAAATCCGGTCTAACTGCTATAGCCCGGTTAGACGGATTTGCGAACGTGACTTTCACGTTGATGTTCTATGTATTTGCTGTGATGTTGCGGATCGGTCGTGGGGGATAGCCTGGATGCAATGCTAGTACAGTTTTGTTGTATTATGTACATTTGATATTGCGGGGCGAGCGTCCGACATGTGGACTGCCGTCACTGCCTGATTGTATTATTATTTTGGGGCACGACCTGGTTGCGGTCGATGTACCCGTTGTATGTATATTTTACTTTCTGTACTAGGATTGCCCCGCGGAGGGGTGCACGGATAGCCGGGTTCTGGAGGGCAACAAGCCCGCATCTCATGGCATTGAGACGGAGGGGGCTTCACTCTAGGATTGGCGGGCTATTCGCCGCACTCGTAGGGGGTACAGGTTGACCCAGGAGGGGTGCCCAAGTTGCCGGATTCCATGAAGTGCTGGGTGGTCCATTCACGGGGCTGAAGGGGGCTGCCTCGCTTCAGGTTTTGGCGGGTGACTTGCCGCGCCCGTAGGGGTCTAGGATTTCATTGCACAGGCTATCCACACGACCAGGGGAACGTCGGGTTTCAGCGGCTCTGTGAAACCCGGGGATCCCAGATATCTGTATTGTTTCTGTGATGCTGTTCATTTTCTGTGATGTTGCATTTTGTTCACGCCTTGAGCGAAATATAATATATTGGTATATATATTAGTAGATGTTGTATATGTTTTGCATCCGCGCTAGTCCAGTCCCCGCTCTGTCGTTAGTAAGCTAACCTAACGGGTAATGACGGGACCCAGTGGCGAATGCGGATGGCATATACGTACATCAGTATATTTTCGTTTTTTGTGGTGTGATCAATTGATGGGACTGCATTAATTCGGATCAATGCAAGTTTAAAAACAAACCTAATCTGATGTTGTTGGAACACTTTTCAAGAAAAGCTGTTATTGCAAGGACGTTTACTTTTGTTTTGCATCGTGGTATTCATTTAGAATATCCTGCTCCTCAGTCGACGAGGCAAGGGCCGAGATCCCTTCACCGGGAGTGACCCCTTGGACAGAAGTTTGCGTCAGGGCATTAACTTCACTATAGCCGATTACTTTTGCTTTGCACCGTGGTATTCATTTGGAATATCCTGCACCCCATTCTACGGGGAAAGAGCCGAGATCCCTTCACCGGGAGTGACCTCTTTAGCAACGGTTTTCGTCACTATATTTTCAAAAAGCTATCCGTTCCTTCAACGATATCAAGTTCATTACGTTAAAGGTTTTCGCCAGAAACCATTCGTAGCCCTCCGTCGTTTCATATGGGTAGTCAATAGTATTCAAGCTGTGTTTGTTGGCCAAAGTCAAGGCACAGTGTTTGGTAGCTGTTGGTTATTCATATGCAGCATAGATAGATGCGTTGGTTTGGGACAGTCGTATAGCCTTGTTGGCCAAAGTCAAGGGCTTGTGCGGGTGGATTCGAATCAACCTAGAGAATGACGGATAGAACTTGACATGTGACTTATGATTTGTTGGCCAAAGTCAAGGTCATAAGAGCATGGGGCAGAAATCACATCGGGAGTTTCAAAAGAACTGAAACTTGCCAGATATGCGCATACCTTCTGGAGTGTGATACCGTGAGCGGATTCCGTCACGTTGTCATGCGATGAGAGTTGGATCCCGATTCCCACTGATGAGTTAGTTTACTCCTCGGGTGACACCGACTAATTCTTCTTTCAGGTTTGGAGGAGAATTTGAGGTACAGTGGGAGGTTTCCTGATTAGATAAATTGATAACCATTCTGATCTAGGTTAGAGTGCACGCTGAGTGTTTCTTTTCTCTCTCTCTTTGGCAGCGACCATTGACCCGACCCAAAGACTTTGACTCTGTGACCAAGTTGACCGAACCTTCTTAAACACCGGCTTTTGGATTGTCAGAGTTGCAGACCTCATTGCCACTCCTACTTTTACCCTTTTTCTCCAGGACACCCCGTATTACTACGAACGTCCACTTCCATTGGACAAAACCATCGTATGGTTAGATACGAACTCGAAAGAATTTATTCGAGGATGGTTTCCGGTTCTGGAGAAAACGGATAGGATTATTCAGTTGTCTTTTCCTTTTACCCTCTCTCAGGTTACGAGTACTCCTTGGTTTAAGGGTAGTACACCTATTACGCAAATTGGATTGTCTTCTTCCAAACCTTAGGCTGGTGCCGACCGGTAGGGAATGAAGAAAACCAATTAGCATAACGATGGTGTGCAGAAGGTATTAAGTTCAGACAAAGCAAGGGATTAGTAAGAGGGCAAAGTAAATTGCAACAGATATTCACGACCAAACCAAATATTTCATTACCACTCCCACATCACCTTTGTATTTCTCCAGGACACTCCGTATCACTACGAAGATCCACAGTTTATTTGGATACTCCATCGTATGGTTATATACGAACTCGAATGGAACTTGTTCCAGTTCGGGGATGGATTCTGGTTCAGAAGAAATATGAATAAGGTTTATTCGGTTGTCTTTTATCTTCACCCTCTCTCATTGCGAGTGTTCCTAGGATGCGGACAGTACACCCATTATGCTTATTGGATAGTCTTCTTCCAAACCATAGGCTGGTGCCGAACGGTAGGGAAGGAAGAAAACCATTTGGCCTAAAAGGGTGTGCAGAAGGTAAAGACTAAAGACATATGAAGGGATTTGGAGAGGTGGCAAAGAACTATACGGTTACAGTCGTGAATCTGGAAGAGGCATTACTAGGAATACCAGAATACCCCATCGGAACATTTCAATGTTTCAGTTTCACTGTGTAATGTTAAAGGAAAACTGATTTCCCGATTAGATACTTACTCCAGGGTATGTATTTACCAGGTACGATTCTCACATCTGTATGGTTTTACAGATGATGAGTGGGAGTAAGTTGTTGGGAATTGGGTGATTATCCTCATTATATCGGGATTCGTTGTAATCGGTGATATTTGAGGAAATCACCTGGGCTGTTTGCCGGTCGGCAAATATTTGGTTTTGAATATCCACTGTTATGCACCAATTTCAAATTGATATATCTGTACGTCTATTTTCATAGAGTGAGATATACCTTTCTGAAATTATGTCTACGACATTTACCTATATCAGTGGATGGTTAGGTAAGGAGCATTAAACAGCGGTGTAATTCTTCTTAACCATAAGTACAGTTTTCAACCTACGACACACAGTGAATGAGTTATCAGACTCAAGGGACTTATACAGAGTATTGTATGTTGTCCAGTGTCCATTAGGACAGAGGGGTTGGTCCTCGTACTATATTCGGTTTACTTATGACTTCTCTAATTTTTAGACAAGTGTTTCGTGGAAACACAGGGTCCGAATTTGGAGAAGTTATAGGTATTTGAATAGAGTAAAGAACCAGGTGTAGCAAGTATCGGGATTCTTCAAAGTGATCGAAGATGTAGATACTTGTATATGGTATTCAGTTGATAGTAGTGATTAAGAGAAATTGCTTCTCTTTCAGGTTACTCATAAATGGAAGCATTCCTAAGTTGAGTAACGCTGATCGGCCTCCTTCCATTTAGTTGACATGCACTGGAGAAGTTGCATGATTTGAATCTGGTTCAATTAAATCAGTGCCTCTGGTTCTATATATGATATAGAACAGTTCATATCTTAACGATGTTAAGGTACGGGGAGTTGTCCGGTTTATGATTAAAACCAGACACTGGACAACTCAAGGCACGTTTCTGTAATAGCTGTTTGTGGGTTGACCCAGGCTATGACGAGGGTTGATTTTCTACCATCTGGACGAACAATAGCGATATTGTTCTAGACTCGCCACAGTTTTATTAAAAATGGATTTTTTCAGAAAAACAGTAGTGGGAGTATGGTAGAACTGGAAGTGATTCCAGAACCACAAACGATTACTGAAGATTTGATAAGGAACCTAAAGATTCAATCTGAATTGACATTCCATTGGCCACTCCGCAGATAAGGTGGGTAACTTCAGGCACCCGAGAGGTACTCCGGTAGCCTCAAGGACGGTGACAGGGAAGTTCTTGTTTACCCACAATTACCATTGCTGTTGTTCCAGGCTGCGAGACCCGGCGGGAGGATGAGTATAGCGTCGTTCTAAACCAGTTTTAGAAGTGTACGTCCATATGACTCTGCCAGAGGGTTGTCGTAGTCAGTGGGAGCAGCGGAAGCATTGGTGGACAGGTTGCTTATGTCTATTTATAGACTAGAGCAGATGTAGCGGAGAAAGATCATCTATTTCTGACGTGACAGTCATGGGTTTGACTTCATCAGAATAGGGGATTGATCTGTTGAGAAGGTAGTAGGGTGTGATATCCTAGTATTTGGATGATATACACAGAGTAGGAAAGGAAACTCCTACACTACGATCGGTTATACTTTGGTCGTCACACAGTTGTTTCTCCACAAAGAAAATGGATTTTATATCAGACATACTGGTTACTAGATCTATGGTTTTAGATCTAGATTTGGGTGGTTTCCCAATCAGGGTACTTGACTGCATTCTAAGAGTATTTAGGATGGTAGACTCCTGGCAAGGTAGTGTACCTGCAGGTAATGGAGTCACCCTCTCCAAAGGTGTCTTACAGACTAAGTGGGAGAGGGGTGGGCATGATTGGCAGATCACTTGCTCAGGCAATTGAGTCAATCGTGAGATGTCAAGTACCACACCAGATGTTGTTCTTGCACTAGATGCAATAAGTTGACATTAATCCAATCCTGGAGAAACGGTAGGAAGCAGTTTTAGAACATAAGTGGATGTTCTAGGGATATGATAACGACAGCCTTATTCGGGAGACAGTTATCATTCCAGGCTTCCAAGGTGACATGGACGACAAGAAGGTTGTCAGAGTTATAGTTTTTCCTTCTGATGAGGGGCAGTATTTTGGACAGGTGGTCCAAGGCAATACTGAGGGAGGCATGGCGCGCAGGACACTGATTAAGTTCAGTTGTCAATACAGTCTAAGAAGTTTGGATTTGGAGTTCATTTATGAGCTACGTCCCATCAGACATCCAGACATATTCTAAGACTGATATTGCTCATTTCGGGAGATGGGTTTCTCCGCGAACTTGAGATTTAGAGAGACATGGAAAGAGACAACAAGGCGGATCCACTCACTGAGGCTATTCCTCGAACGCAATAGTTTCGCAAACGAGCTTTGTGAAACTGACTAGTAGAGGAGTTGGGTGTTCGGTATCACACGGGCTGTGAGTATGCGACATCGCAATAATTAGCCTTGAGTGCAAGTGGGAGATTGTTGGAGATAGTGCCCTCAGAGTCAATTATTGGATCACAGGTACGTGATTGCAATGATTGAGGGAGGACCTATCCCGGTAGGACAGTCTTACTCGAGATGATAGTATGCTATCTGGTTTACCTTTATCATCGTGTACTGTTTTAGGTGACCTGACACGTCGCTATTACACGTTGATAGAGCCCCTAGGATTCTTGCTTGACCACCAGCAGTATGAGGGCGATCATATAAGTGGGAGCTGGGGGTCTATAAGCTTATCCTTAAAAGGTCCCTAGTCGTGGGAGTTTCGAGACTGGGCATCGATACTCCATTAGTAGACTAGTGTATACAGTCGAGACCCCGACGAGGGGCGGTGGCCGGTCTCACAAGCCACTGGTGTCAGTTGGATCACCTAAGATGTATACAGGTGCTCATTGGGTTATGAGTACACCGGACAGGACTCGCCGGGAACATGCTAGTTGGTCATATACCAGACGTCAGATGGCAGTTCCCTGGTGACATGTGTGCAGGTTAGTTCATCGACCTGGGGATCGTCATTTGTCTCGTGTGAGTTCCCACTGTACTTTGATTACTACCCTACCACGGCTCAAAGGAGTCGTGCAAACAGGTTTTAGTTGGGTACAGTCCCGAGCCACATGGAGGCAGTGAGCGTATCTTCAGGGGTTCGTCTCTCCCGGTATTGGGGGTGAGGTCGTGCTGTGTCTAGGAGAGCCATTACACAAAGTCCTTGGCCAAGGCAAGGAGATTTACTGGTAGGTATTCCAGTAGTATCTCAGGGTGTTCTGGGCTACACTCCGACACGACTTGTACCGCTTTTGGGGGTCTGACTTTTACCAACCCCCTAGGCCCGCCATGCGATGCTCATAGACGAACGGACCGGACTGCACGGATATTGTCACTGACAGGCTCAGTTGGGTGTCGGGGTGAGCTTCCTCATCGACGTCCCATTTGGTCAGTACCTGGTAGCCCGTCACGTATTGGCTTATACCTCTGACGTGCTACTGGTTAAATCCACAACCAAGGTGTTGACGAGTCTTTAGAGTCCCCCACATTCAGTTACTCAGCTTTCGGGCGAAAGGTTGTAGAGGCCGTATGGAGATATGGCAGGGTCCGATCAGATACGTGCGGTATTGCACGGATCAGGATCAGACAGTTTGTACTATAGGCCGTATGGTTATATGGCAGGGTTCGATCAGATACGTGCGGTATTGCACGGATCAGGTTCGAACAGATATTACTAGCCGGTTTTGGTATAAGCCGGATCCTAGTATAGTACAGTGTAGATTTTGTCTCATTGCATTTGTATTTCGGTCGAAATACAAATGCGGGTGTGTATGCACAGTATCGGGGTTTTTCCTGTAATTTATTACGGGACCAGTTTTCTGGAGTTTCCAGTTTGCTTTCCGTTTCGGCCAATTTCCTTTGTTCCGTTCATTGGCCGAAGATTGGTGGAGGAGGGTTTATTTGCATTGTTGCAAATAGGCATTTGTGGAGGGGGTTCTTTGCTTATTTCCTTGTATCATGATGGCTCACCATACCTTGACCTTTTTGACTTGATCCTTCATGATGGCTTGACTTTTTTAGCATCATGGTTGTTGATGATGGTTGTGTGGAGTGTTGGCATTGCTTTGTGATCATGGTTGATTATCATAACCATTCCTTTCTCTCTCTCTTTTGATTATGGTTGTGGTTTGATCTTTTGTTTTTTGATATCACTCCCTCACTCTCATTCACTCCCTCCATCCTCTCTTGTGGCCGGCCACTATGTGCAAGGGTTGTCCAAAAAATTGTGTGGGTGTATTTTTGGTTCATATCATGCTCCAAAATACCCACTAGCTCCTCCACATTGTTCTTGTTTCATCCCTCCACCATATGGCACCTCCATGAACCCCAAAAGAGACAATAGCTCACTACACATTCTACAGCGAATCTTGGGCACGTCGAGTAGCCGGCTTCGTGCCCGAGTTGCCTCGGCATTGAGGTGGGAGCCCGTAAACAAAGTAGGCGATGTGGTGCACTTCCGGCGACGAGGAGGAGACGGGACATTCCGCAGGAGATCGGGACCATGACGAGAAGACCGGAGGACTTGGATCGTCGGTATATCTCTAACCCATCTTGTTAAGTAGCTTAGACTAGTTAATGGTTCGATCCGGGTTATAGTGCGCGGTGGTGCCGGTTTGCTAAGTCCGCAAAAATTTAAGTTATTCACCGCTTCCGCATTCCGGCGTCGGATTGACGGCCGGGGCGCCGCCGTGCACTTACACTCATAACCCAATGAGCACCTGTATACATCTTAGGTGATCCAACTGACACCAGTGGCTTGTGAGACCGGCCACCGCCCCTCGTCGGGGTCTCGACTGTATACACTAGTCTACTAATGGAGTATCGATGCCCAGTCTCGAAACTCCCACGACCAGGGACCTTTTAAGGATAAGCTTATAGACCCCCAGCTCCCACTTATATGATCGCCCTCATACTGCTGGTGGTCAAGCAAGAATCCTAGGGGCTCTATCAACGTGTAATAGCGACGTGTCAGGTCACCTAAAGCAGTACACGATGATAAAGGTAAACCAGATAGCATACTATCATCTCGAGTAAGACTGTCCTACCGGGATAGGTCCTCCCTCAATCATTGCAATCACGTACCTGTGATCCAATAATTGACTCTGAGGGCATTATCTCCAACAGTTTGAGGGTGATGTTTTGGTGTGGGTTATTGTTGCCTTTTGCATATGATCACCACATTACCTCTTGTCTTGTGCTCACCCACCTCCTCCTCTTTGATTCCCTGGCCGAGCACTTCATTTGGGCTGCCCCAATTTTTGGTGAGGAGAAGATTCATTTCATTTGCAAAGAAAAATTCCTAAGCTCCATTTCAGAAAGCTCATTTCCACCTTCACCTCCAAAAAGGGCAACTTCGATTAACCCTCGAGACAAAACGCTCTACACTTATTCTACAGCAATCATGGACACGTCGGCTAGCAAATTTCATGTTCGAGTTGCCTCGGTTCAGAGGCGGGAGCCCGTATAAAGATTCGTTGATGTGGCGCGGTTTTCGGCGAGGAGGAGACCGGAGGTCGGAGATGCCACGAGGAGCTTGGGATGGTGGCCAAAGACCGAAGGACACGGATTGATTGGTATAGCCTTTCCTAACTTCTTTTAGTTTGCTAGTTATATGTTAATGGTTCGATCCGGGTGAAAGTATACGATAGCGCCAGTTTCAAGTTTACGAAAAAGTTTTATTTTCCGCATTTTGGCCTCGGATTGACGGCCAGGGCACAACCATAGACTCACAGCAATATTATATATATGATTTATAATAGACGTTGCTTATGTTTTGCACCCGCGCTAGCCCCGTTCTGCTATACAGTTAGTTAAGTAACCTAACGGTGCATAACGGGACACTGTGACGAATGCGAGTGGCATAAGCGTACGTTATATTTTCGTTTCTTTCTGTGATGGCTTAAGGAATTAAATGACGGGACTACATTAATGAGATTAATGTAAAGAAAAATGAACCTAAAAAGATGTTGTAGAGTCGGAAACACACTCAGCCTTTTTATGAAAAAGCAAGTTTCAAAATGCGGAGTTTAAGCCACTCCTTTTAAACCCATTGGATTCTACAACGATATCAAGTTTAAAGCGTTAAAAGTTTTCTTAAAAACTATCCACAGCCCTCCGTCATTTAGGAAGTAGAGTACTGATCAGTCGAAAATAATGCATTTTTAACACATCAATTTCCCTACTACTTGCAATCATCTGAAGGTGTTCGGTATGAATATAGCACATATTAGCAAATTGACTGTAAAATACCAAATAACTTGTGTTATATATTATAACCGGCATTTTTTAGGGAAATTGATTGTTTATCATTGCATGCATCATCTGTGTATATCGCAACACTTTTCTTGAGAATGTGTGCAGGAAATTCCAGGTAAAAGAGCCGAAACTGTGAAAAGTGCGGATATAAATACGTCAAGTCTTTGACCAGAGATCTGGCAGAAATCAAGAAAGAAACATAGGATTCCAGACATCAGATAAAGACCCAAAAAGCAAGCAAAGGACAGCCCAGAAACTTCATGCAGCAAATCAACCACATGGCCGCGGATCCGCGGGCCAGTTGGCCTATCCACCGCGGATCCACGGCGTAATTAACACGTCAGCGCTTCACAATTCTCTACGTGGCTTCTTCTAACAACCCTTGCTTCTGGAAGACACTCAAAGACCACGTGGCTTCTTCAAGAAGGCTCTGCATAACAAACTCACTCTAGAATATTCCTTGCAACAAGCTTCTTCTAGAAGGCTCTCTCCAACAACCATCTTCTAGAAGCCTCCTTATAACAACTTTCTTCTAAAAGCCTCCTTGTAACGACCTCATTCTACAATATTCCCTCCAACAAACTTCTTCTAGAAGATTCTTTCTAACAACCTAGCTTTAGAGAGAAAATTCAAATGAGGTGGTTCATTTTGGAGGGAAAATTCAAATGAGGTGATTATAAAATGAGATCTAGATCTAGGGTTTTGGAAGTTGGTTCATTTTGGAGGAAAAAATTGTAGATCCAAATCAAAATTCAAATCAAGTTGAGTGACACAATTTGATTGAAATCAAGATCTATCAAGTGCCGATTCAAGCAAGAAGCCATCAACCTTTTAGAAGCGACACCGATCTTCAACCGAGCAAGTGATCCAAGCCAATTCGCGACTCACGGAGACGATGCGAAGCTAATTCGACGATCGAGTTCTTCCCTCAAATCTAGTAGTTCTTGAGAAAATTGTAACGGAATTGTTGAATAATAAAAGGTGAAATTTCTTTATCTTGCTTATCTTTATATTTGAGCATTATGATGAGTTTTCAATTCTAGATTGATTTCTTTGTTATGATGCTTGAGTAGAAACTCCGCTCGTGGAGGAATCGAGAGAATAGATTGATGATGATGATTACAATCTTGAAGCGATTCTTAAGTCCTATGAGTTTTGTAACTCTAGTAAGTTGAATCATCGACAACCTAGTTTTGAGCGAGATTTTTTATTGAATGTTTTTGCTCTTAATTAGAGATCAACGATCGGTGATTGAATTTCCTAGAGGCTAGAATTGAATGAAAATCAACGTAAGGACAAGGGATAAATGATGAAACCCTAGTTTTCGCAAGAGATCCCTAATTCTTGTTGATTGTCATCGATCTAACAACAAATCATCAATGGATAGGAATACGTAATCACAAGTCTTCATTCTCACTAACGATTTAATCGATTCCTACGAGCCTCTTTACAAATCTTGATATTTAATTAGATTTGGACATCTTCTAGAACTTTATTGATTCTTGATCTTTAGATCTAGTTCTTTACTATTGTTGAAACTAAATTTCAAAATTCTTGAATCAATTTTCTTGCAATTTTTCTTTTATATTTTCATTTCGACTCATTTAAAATGAAAGCAAGCAAAACACACATCTCAGTGGACGATCCGTATTCATTAACGCGCTACATCGACACCGTTAATTGATTGCGGTATAAAGTTCTTTGATTGTGATCTTTACACATTTTCAAAACACGACACACAAAGAATCATTCAATCAAATGGCGCCGTTGCCGGGGATGTTTGCCATTTTGTTCGTTTTTGTTATTTCAGTTGAAAAATTATTATTCCATCAATTTTTAGATCAAAATTCGTAACAAGCGCTTAACGATTTTTTGTGATTTGTTGTGAGGAAATCTGGAATCTGTGGAGCGAGAGAAATTTTTTTCAGAGAGTTCAGTAAGTGATCTGGAGAATCTGCAAGAAATTTCGTGCCGAGATCTCTACATTCAACCGCGCTTCCGCGGCCGTTAGGTACATATCGCGGCGGATCCGCGGCGCTTTTAGGGCATCACTGTTCCAAACTCCTCTGGTATATTTTGAACTTTCTTATCTCCCCCCTGCTCTGCTCCAATAACCATTTTCTGCAGGTTTCTTTGCAAAAATTCGCAGCGCCGCAAAAAGAAAAAATTGTTGCGTAGTTGATCTTGGTTGTTTGCATATTTTTAATACGGAAATTAAGAGGCACGACCAAATTCAGATTAGGTTGGGAGTTCATTACCTTTCCTAAGACCCAAAAATCACAAACTTGCATCTGGATCACCCTCATTAATTAAAAGAAATCTAGACAAGACTCTAAGGACCGTCGAGCTCAATTAGGACAGAAGGAGTTCGTGGGTAATCTATTACTTATCCGCGTTTCTTTTGTGGTGTCTAAGGCAAGTGTATCTAAGGCAAGTGGTTACTTAATTAGGCCCACTACTTACATAGTGGAGAACCTCCCACTTACCTAGCACTTACCTGGCCACAGGAGGGACAAAGAGGCAGTAGATGATTGATCTTGCGACTTGTCTTCTGGAAGTCTAGGAGTGGTCTAGAGATTTGACCTAGGTGACCATTAGACTTAGGGTTGCTTGTGCATTGTTTGTGATTTGTAAAAAAAAAACCATATCTTTTTCAAAACAAACACCAACCAACTTTCCCCTAATTATTACCAACGCTACCCCTTGTGCTACAACCATTTAGCACATGTTAGGCTGGACACGGGATTCCATTTCCCGTCTTGTCCGTGTTTTTTTTATCGACCCTAGAGTCGGTAATTCTTCGTCTTCTTCCCCACCACCAACCACGACCGCGATGGACGGATTTCCATCAAACTTTAACACCACTCTGCCACCGCCCGCAGGTGCGCAGAATCCTCCACGCATTTCTGTCCAAGAGAGATGCTATCCTTCATGTGTTCCCCTTCCCACCTGTCTTTCTATACCACCAGCCAATGGGGACAATTTCGAAATTAAACCCAAATTCATCAAACTTTTACCCAAATTTCACGGGCTCGAGTCTGAAGACGCATACGTGTTTGTCACCAAATTCGAAAATGTATGTGCTTTGATGGGTAATTCACAACTGCCTTTGGATGCTCTGCGTCTACGTCTTCTCCCATTCACTTTGTACGATTTAGCCGAGAAGTAGCTTTACAACACACCCGCGCATTCTATTTCAACATGGGACGAATTCGTTGCAGCATTCCTTAAGAAATTTTATCCCAATCATAAGACCGCCCGTGTTCGGAGCGAAATCTTAAAATTTACCCAACTTCCAAATGAACCATTTTGGAAATGCTTTGAACGGTTCAACAATCTTCTTTTACAATGTCCTCATCACGGAATCCCCAGATGGGATTTGTGTCGAGTTATCTATGAGGGTATTGATCTTACGACAAAACAGATGCTTGAAACCATGTGTCATTGCCAATTCCTATCTAAAGATGATGATGAAGCTTGGAAATATTTAAAAGATTTAACTCAAAACACTTTACAATGGGAAAGTGTTAGACCACCATCACCTAGGGATGATATCGGTCAGCTCGATGTTTCCGTCATAATGAAAGCCGAAATGGCCGCAATGCAAAGGAAACTCGACGCTATAGAAAACAAAATCTCTTCAGCCTCCATAAACCAATACACACTTCCCAAAACCATGTGTGGCTGCTATTCAAACCCATCACATTTGACGGAAGAATGTCCTTTGAATGTACCATTTCAAGGTCACACTAATGCTGCATTTCAGCAAAGACCTGGAAACGATCCTTCCTCTTCCTCATATAATCAAGATTGGAGAAATCACCCTGATCTTTCTTGGATCCAACACCAAACTCAATACACAGATCCAAACCATAATAACTTTCAACGGGTCCCTCCACAGCAACAGCAACCCCCGCAAATGAGTCAGCTCCCCTTTCAACCATAAAATTTTCAAAACCCGGCCAACAACTTTGATCCTTCTTCTGCCGGTATTTCTACACCCTCTGCACTCAACATGTTCATTACACTGTTCATGCAAACGAATGACATTTTAAAATCTTCTATCCAGACGTTAGTGCAAAACATTGTCTCCAACGGTGAAAGTATCAAATCGATAGAACCACACATTGCACAACTGACTGCCAGAATGAGTGCTGGAGAAAAAGGGAATCTTCCATCTCAACCCCTACCTGATCCTGGATCTTCACATTACACTAATGTGGATGTATTTACAACGTTGAGATCTGGAAGAGTGCTAGACAATCATGTGGGTGAACAAATTGATAATGATGAATTAATCATTAACACCCCTTCCACTTCTACTTCCACTCCTACTTCTACTCCTCGTCCTATTTCGTCTAATGTACCTTCTTCTTTCAAGCATATTCTTCGTTTTCCTAAAGGCTCGAACCCACCACCCACTTCACCTTTTCCACCCCCACAAACTTCTCCAAAAATGTTGGACCCAACACATATTGATAGAGCTCCATTTCCTGAAAAGTTGAGGCCCAACAAACATGATGCACAAAGGGAGAAGCTTGTGGACATGTTTAAGAAAGTTAATATCAACATCCCTTTCCTAGATGCTATACAACAAGTTCCGTCCTATGAGAAAACTCTTAAGAACTTGTGCACTAGGAAGCGGAAGACTCAATTGCCGAAAAAAGTGTTCATGTCAAGCACTGTAGACACGGCTTTTCCCAACAATTACCAAGGAAACGTAAGGACCCTGGCTGTCCTACTATTTCTATTTCTATTGGGGAAAAACACATTAACCGTGCTTTACTTGACCTTGGCGCTAGTGTTAACTTGCTTCCTTACTCGGTCTATGAGCAACTATGTATCAGAGTGTTAAAGCCCTCGAACATAACTATAACGTTTTAAAAATAATTAAATAAATAATTAAATGAATAAAATTGTTTAAGTGAATTTTATGATTTTCGGTAAAGTAAAATGTATTTCTCATAAAACTAAACCGTGATTTTTTTTCATTATAATTTCAAAAATACCTATTTTAATTATGTAATTACTAGTAAATGGTGTTTATTTAGCCACTTATAAATTTTTAGTTTGATTAAATATTTTTCCTAAATTAATTATTTTAAATATTAACATAAGCTTTATTTTTACACTAAATTAGTGTAAATTACAAATTTGAATGGTTTTAATTTGTAAAAATGAACCGTGGCATGTTATAATTTAGTGTGTATCATGCAAAATTTATTTGCAAAATTATTCCTATTTTCTAGAGTTTTCTTGAGTTGCTATAGTAAAAAAATAAAAGAAAAATAAACAAATGCATGAAAAGACATAATGAAGTGATATTTTGGTGGAGACTTCTACACATTTTCTCACCCTCTTCTTTCTCTCCCTCACCTCCAAAAAAATGGCCGGCCTCACCCCCTATGGTAGCCCCCATTTTCCTCATTTTATTTTGCTTCAAAATTCATCAAAAATCCTTTAAAAATTCAATTAAAAATCAACAAAATCCTATTTATTTCCTACCCTTTATTCCTTGCTCATTTTTATATGGAATTTGGAGATGGAAAGCATGCATTTTGGAGGCTCATTTTCTTGTTTGGATTTCATATTTTGGAGGTATAAATTTCCTTCTTTTGTTTATTTGTTATTAGATGTTTCTTTTAAGCATGTTTAGATTTAATGAATTAATTCTATGTTCAATTTTTAAAATTCAAGTTAGGGTTTGTAAATTCAAGTTATGATTTTTATTAATTAATTAGGGTTATAATAGTTAGTTTAACACTTTTAGAATTGGAAAATCTTGCATGGTTGTTGAATTGTAAATTTTTCATTTAAAATTGTTTAAATTAGGAATTTTGCTAACTAGGTTTCTATAAAACATAATTTTTGGTGAAATAAAATTTCAATTAATATTTGTAGCACTAGATTGTGGTCTTAATAAGGGTATTAACTTGTTGGTGGAATGGAAACATAAATTGATTGCTAGTTTCTATTGATAATTGATAAATTGTGATAAAAATTGCTATTTTGTAAACTAGATTTTAGAAATTCCTAAATAAATGAGATTAAAAATATAATTTATGGTTTCATTAAATCATTATCATCATGAATTGTGGTTTAATACATTAATTCATGCAAAATCACGTTTTGTGGTGGAATTGTGGTATTTTGCTTGAAAAATGTTGAAAATTGTTAAAGGTTGCAAACTAGAAATTTCAAATTAATACAAATTTATGTAATAAAAATATAGTAATGGTTTGTATAGTCTAGTTATGCTATTTAATGAGTTTTATGACCATTGGTTTCATTTAAATGTCAAGTTTTGATGAAAAACGGTAAATTGGCATTTTCAGGTTTTACGAAATTGGACTTTTTGATGGATTTTAGGGTTTCGATGGATTTAATCATGTTTTATAATATAAATAATGTGTTTTAAAACTACGAGTTATTTTTTGATGTTTATCTCGATCCATCGGAGTTTGCACGCCGATATCGAGCGATATTTGGTTCTTTTGCGTGGACCGGACATAGGTTTTAACCTATGCTTGTTCCTTGTATCGTTTGACTTTCGTATTTGATCCAGTTTACGATACTATTTATATGTTTGCGTTTAGGTACCCTTCACGTGGACTGCGGGCGATGAAGAGGAGGATGGCGACACCGTCTTCGGCAGATATGGACCAGGTGAGTAGATGCATATCTACGGGGGGAAGTCGGGTGGATGGCGTTTAGCACCCCCGCAACGTAGAATAGGAATAGTACTTATTGATATTAGGAAACCAGATGTGACCCTAGATTCTTAATGAGTAGGGCCCTAATAATGACCCTAGGCTGGATTAGACTGATTTAGGAAGACATATCAGAAGATGAATACCTTGAAAGAGGTTCGTAGGTTTCAGGTAGAAACACACACACGCACACACTGAAACACGACATGGTGTATACGTGCATGTGTATATATATATAGGACGAGGTATAGGTATATATATATATATATACAACACGTATATGGGATACATTGATGTGATATGATATTCGAGGTATGATGAAACTGTGTAACTGGGCTTGATGCCGTGATTCTTGGCTATACATTCGTATTAAGTGTTAGCGGATCATTAGAGAATGAGATAATGAACATGTATACTTAAATTATAATGGGTGGTGATGATATTGAGGTACATGGGACTCTAAAATAGCACCCGGACTGTAACTTGTGATTGATCACGATATGGGATATGTATGACTTGATTACGACATCATATAGGTGTGACCTGATGTTGATATCATATAGGAGTGACTTGATGACGATATGATATCAGTATGAGTTAATCACAATATGATACATATGACATGATACTTCTGAGGATAAACTAATGATGCATATTATGATGGCAATGATATATGATTGATGTATGCGATTACAGTTTAGCACCTTGATTATGAGATGTGTTGATGATGACATTATACGAATGATGAGACACCTAGGAGATACTTGACCCGTACCCCGATATTGGGATGCCGTACGATGGATTTTACCGTACGATGTATATATAGGATGATTGATCCGCACTCTTGATTCGAGGAAGCCGTACTACGTACGTGACGCTATTGAGGCTGGATCGCCGACTATTAGAAATATTGATTCAGACCTAGGTAGACTCTTGTTTCTTAATGACTAGTTTCTTAGGTTTAGTTCCATAGGAGGTTAGACGGATTCTAGGTTAGGTTCGAGTCATATAGTGGTAGTGATAATTGTATATCAAATGAGTGGATAACACACATCCGTCTTTACTTTCACACTGTAATCATAATGTTGCATGTTCATACATATGTTGCTATAATCAGTATAAACTTTACCTGTTAGGACACCAGCACCATTACCGATGATGCGCATATTCCACGCACACTTATTTGCCGGCTCACACACATCATCATTGGTAATTGCCATGTCACGTACACTTTAGATCTTATTATCTTTTATTGATAGAATCAGCTAGCAACAAGATCGATATATAATATTGTGATTACTCTCAGATGCTAGTATAGACATGGCATTTATTACTTAGACATTCATGCATTCATATTCTCATGTTATAATGCAGTTTTATGGGGCATATGCCGACACTTATCATTTACTTACTCATGATTTTGAGATTTGGATTTCTATGAGATTTCTGGATTTTGGGGAAAACCGCAAGAATATATAAAAAATTCTCTCTCTCCTCCTCCTCTCTTTTTAAAAACATAAAATGCGGTTTTCTCGTGATGTATGTGTCGTCCACCATGAGATTTCATGTTTTCTGATGGATTTCGAGACCCGATTCGAGGAGTGGATGAACCGTCTCAGGTAAATGGTGGGCTCGGTATGGTACCCCGAGGCAAGAAGATCGAGTTGTAGACGATGAGCCTGGCAAGAGAAGGCTACCTACCGGTGATGTCTGGCGCGGCGGATATCCGGAGGATACCGACCATTGTCGTGAGATTTGATGATATGGGCCGATCCGGACTGATGGAGCCCGAGCTATTGAGACTATGAGACTTGAGGTTTACATGTTTGTGTCGATGCTTGACACGGATTTCCATGGATTTCATTGTTGAGATTTCAGATTCCTATACACATTTTACTATGATAAAAGCTAAAGATTTCTTATACAGATATTTCTGGATTTCAGGATTGGTTATTTTATATTCATGATGCATGCATATCCATTCATATGACATCGTATTATATGAGGCACTGACACGAGCACGGAGTATCTGCATTTACACGTAGTTATACCCTGCTATTACTAGATGATTAGGATATTATAGTGTATTATTATGACCTAGGATAGCGTCGTGCATTCGATTTATATTCGTAGATGTCTTCTACTCACGAGTTGGCAACTCACCCCCGTTGTGCCAAATTTTATTACAGGTTCGATGTACAGGTTTCCCTGGCAGCTGGCTGGCACATCTTTTCTTCAGGGTGATTTGCACGGTAGGTTGGTTCACTTGTATCTGAACCACCATTGTATTTTTATTCTTTCATTTGTATCTAGAAAGCTCCATCAACCAAACTTGTATTACTTAATAAGTTTATTGGACCAGTCTTTTATTTCGACCTTAGAGTCGCGCATGTATTATTCTGATCTGGTGGTTTTGTTTTCTTTTGAGTTTTGAGCCTCGCCCTTTGGCGTTGTATATTATTGTGCTTGTTGTGTTTGTTTCCGCCTGTTGGCGTTGAGCTAGCTCCCGTTTGGGGATGCTTTTTATTGTTTATGTATATTATACTTGTTGTACCCGTTTGGGGGCCAGTTTTTATAGAGGAGACTCTGCCGAAATTTTTGAGAAAATTTGCTGATGTTTTAAAATTGTTCCTTCATGTTTTCTTTTACTGCTTTTTCTTCTTTTTCATGGTTTAGATTTCTGGGCTTCGGCTTACTTAGGTTACGTTGCGCCTCTAGACGTTTCGTAATCTAAGTGCCGGTCACATTCCGTACTTTCGGGTCGTGACAAAGTTGGTATCAGAGCGCCGGGTTTAACTTTGTATAAGTCTAGGTGACCCTTGGTTGATGGAGTAGGCGATTTAGGTAGAGTAACGTATCGTGGGTATGGTCCGCGGCATACTTACGATACGCTACTCTGCTTAAGGAGCCTTAGGATGTACAATTATTTGCACCGTATTCCATTCGTTCTTTCGATCTATCTTCGTTAATGTTGGAGGGTGGTTTCTGTTACCACGGGCACACTGGCAGAGGGAGCTGCGGCTCGAATGCGATAACCATTAGAGTATTGGTTATTCTTGAGGATTGAAGCATTGCTTAGCGTGCGGACGAAGGGTATTCACATGCCGTCCGGATGAAGTTAAAGGGTTCGAACGATTATCAGAAAACCATTTTCCCAAGTTTAAAGTATTCGTAAGAACATGCAGGTATTTCGATGGACCCTCTAGAAGAATGAAACCCTAACTCGACATAATGACCATGAGAACGCCCTTGAACCTTAGGGTTTACGGCAGTTCCGCGGTGTCATTAGTGAGGCTTGGGTTTGCCCTTCTACGGCTGGATCATCGATGCTGGGGTATGTACCGGATATTTTTAAGCTGTACTTGAGTGTTGAGCTCTCTGGGAATTATGGGATTTTGATGGATCGATCGAAAAGTTTAATGTAGTCCGGATATCAGGTGAAGGGATCGACTACGTGGGAGACTCTAGATGTGAGTATTGCCGTTGGTAGCGCAGTCAGCACACTTATGAAGAGACAAGTTTGAAGCAGCAGACATCAGAGGAAAGAGGCGCACATTGACGATAGTGATTACGATGTGACTTGGTGATTTGAATTTCATATTTCTGTTATTGGATTTTGGTATTTTGAGGATTTTGTTCTACGATTGGTATTTCTTATGTTTATCTTCATTACATTCTATCTGTGTTTCACATATCAGTTGTATTGATGTTGCTTAGTATACACCCAGTACACATGATTTGGTTTTATATATTTTGAGATTTTTGATTTGATTTCGTGCATATGGGTTACACATGATTTTGATATATACTTCGACCTAGTTTTTATCCATTTTCGTACTGTGATTTCGATTCCGATATTCGGCGTATGTTTTCGTGCACCATATACACCTGATTGAGATTCTTGCGCACACTTGGCGCACTTGATGCGATTTTGTGCATACCAGATGCACTAAATCGGGGTTTTGTGCAGATTAGATGCACCTGATAGTGAGTCGTGTACGCCCGTTGCACTTGACAGATGTTTTGGTGCACACCTGTTGCACTTATTTTGTTTTTGTGTGTATTCATGGTATCTGTATTTGGTTTCGATTTCAGTGCGCACCGGACGCACATGATATTTTATTGATGTGATTGGGATTGATTTCAGTTTGAGCAGTATGTTTTCATAATCACTATTATTTGATTTAGTAACCAGGCGGGACGTGTATGTTAAATAAAAGATATATATATATATATATATATAGTTATTTTTTTAAATAAACTTCTGCTACTTTTGCCGTGACACGTGCATCACACGGCAATTTTCAAAAAGGGGTGTTTGCATATTTCCTTATCCAGATATTTGTACGGTTTTACTATGATGCGCACTATATATAAGTTACAGATTGATGTATATTATGATGGTTTTCATATTGGGTTTTGATATTTTATTCTCGCCATAACTCCGATAATTGCGCTATGCTTGACAGAGTTGATTTTTGTTATGTATTGATGATTTCAGAGCCCCGACGATTTGAGTGTTTTGCTAAATGTTTTAGTATTTGGAGGGGGAGTTTTAATTTAAATTCGGGGAACGAATTTCTTAAAGGGGGGAAGACTGTAACGTCTTAAAAATAATTAAATAAATAATTAAATGAATAAAATTGTTTAAGTGAATTTTGTAATTTTCGGTAAAGTAAAATGTATTTTTCATAAAACTAAACCGTGATTTTTTCTCATTATAATTTCAAAAATACCTATTTTAATTATGTAATTACTAGTAAATGGTGTTTATTTAGCCACTTATAAATTTTTAGTTTGATTAAATATTTTTCCTAAATTAATTATTTTAAATATTAACATAAGCTTTATTTTTGCACTAAATTAGTGTAAATTACAAATTTGAATGGTTTTAATTTGTAAAAATGAACCATGGCATGTTATAATTTAGTGTGTATCATGCAAAATTTATTTGCAAATTTTTCCTATTTTCTAGAGTTTTCTTGAGTTGCTATAGTAAAGAAATAAAAGAAAAATAAATAAATGCATGAAAAGACATAATGAAGTGATATTTTGGTGGAGACTTCTACACATTTTCTCACCCTCTTCTTTCTCTCCCTCACCTCCAAAAAAATGGCCGGCCTCACCCCCCATGGTATCCCCCATTTTCCTCATTTTATTTTACTTCAAAATTCATCAAAAATCCTTTAAAAATTCAATTAAAAATCCACAAAATCCTATTTATTTCATACCCTTTATTCCTTGCTCATTTTTATATGGAATTTGGAGATGGAAAGCATGCATTTTGGAGGCTCATTTTCTTGTTTGGATTTCATATTTTGGAGGTATAAATTTCCTTCTTTTGTTTATTTGTTATTAGATGTTTCTTTTAAGCATGTTTAGATTTAATGAATTAATTCTATGTTCAATTTTTAAAATTCAAGTTAGGGTTTGTAAATTCAAGTCATGATTTTTATTAATTAATTAGGGTTATAATAGTTAGTTTAACACTTTTAGAATTGGAAAATCTTGCATGGTTGTTGAATTGTAAATTTTTCATTTAAAATTGTTTAAATTAAGAATTTTGCTAACTAGGTTTCTATAAAACATAATTTTTGGTGAAATAAAATTTCAATTAATATTTGTAACACTAGATTGTGGTCTTAATAAGGGTATTAACTTGTTGGTGGAATGGAAACTTAAATTTATTGCTAGTTTCTATTGATAATTGATAAATTATGATAAAAATTGCTATTTTGTAAACTAGATTTTAGAAATTCCTAAATAAATGAGATTAAAAATATAATTTATGGTTTCATTAAATCATTATCATCATGAATTGTGGTTTAATACATTAATTCATGCAAAATCACGTTTTGTGGTGGAATTGTGGTATTTTGCTTGAAAAATGTTGAAAATTGTTAAAGGTTGCAAACTAGAAATTTCAAATTAATACAAATTTGTGTAATAAAAATATAGTAATGGTTTGTATAGTCTAGTTATGCTATTTAATGAGTTTTATGACCATTGGTTTCATTTAAATGTCAAGTTTTGATGAAAAACGGTAAATTGGCATTTTCGGGTTTTACGAAATTGGACAGTTTGATGGATTTTAGGGTTTCGATGGATTTAATCATGTTTTATAATATAAGTAATGTGTTTTAAAACTATGAGTTATTTGTTGATGTTTATCCCGATCCATCGGAGTTTGCACGCCGATATCGAGCGATATTTGGTTCTTTTGCGTGGACGGGACATAGGTTTTAATCTATGCTTGTTCCTTGTATCGTTTGACTTTCGTATGTGATCCAGTTTACGATACTATTTATATGTTTGCGTTTAGGTACCCTTCACGTGGACTGCGGGCGATGAAGAGGAGGATGGCGACACCGTCTTCGGCAGACATGGACCAGGTGAGTAGATGCATATCTACGGGGGGAAGTCGGGTGGATGGCGTTTAGCACCCCCGCAACGTAGAATAGGAATAGTACTTATTGATATTAGGAAACCAGATGTGACCCTAGATTCTTAATGAGTAGGGCCCTAGTAATGACCCTAGGCTGGACTAGACTGATTTAGGAAGACATATCAGAAGATGAATACCTTGAAAGAGGTTCGTAGGTTTCAGGTAGAAGCACACACACGCACACACTGAAACACGACATGGTGTATACGTGCATGTGTATATATATATAGGATGAGGTATAGGTATATATATATATATATATATATACACAACACGTATATGGGATACATTGATGTGATATGATATCCGAGGTATGATGAAACAGTGTAACTGGGCTTGATGCCGTGATTTTTGGCTATACAGTCGTATTAAGTGTTAACGGATCATTAGAGAATGATATAATGAACATGTATACTTAAATTATAATGGGTGGTGATGATATTGAGGTACATGGGACTCTAAAATAGCACCCGGACTGTAACTTATGATTGATCAAGATATGGGATATGTATGACTTGATTACGACATCATATAGGTGTGACTTGATGTTGATATCATATAGGAGTGACTTGATGACGATATGGTATCAGTATGACTTAATCACAATATGATACATATGACATGATACTTCTGAGGATAAACTAATGATGCATATTATAATGGCAATGATATATGATTGATGTATGCGATTACAGTTTAGCACCTTGATTATGAGATGTGTTGATGATGACATTATACGAATGATGAGACACCTAGGAGATACTTGACCCGTACCCCGATATTGGGATGCCGTACGATGGATTTTACCGTACGAGGCATAGATAGGATGATTGATCCGCACTCTTGATTCGAGGAAGCCGTACTACGTACGTGACGCTATTGAGGCTGGATCGCCGACTATTAGAAATATTGATTCAGACCTAGGTAAACTCTTGTTTCTTAATGACTAGTTTCTTAGGTTTAGTTCCTTAGGAGGTTAGATGGACACTAGGTTAGGTTCGAGTCATATAGTGGTAGTGATAATTGTATATCAAATGAGTGGATAACATACATCCGTCTTTACTTTCACACTGTAATCAAAATGTTGCATGTTCATACATATGTTGCTATAATTAGTATAAACTTTACCTGTTAGGACACCAGCACCATTACCGATGATGCGCATATTCCACGCACACTTATTTGCCGGCTCACACACATCATCATTGGTAATTGCTATGTCACGTACACTTTAGATCTTATTATCTTTTATTGATAGAATCAGCTAGCAACTAGATCGATATATAATATTGTGATTACTCTCAGATGCTAGTATAGACATGGCATTTATTACTTAGACATTCATGCATTCATATTCTCATGTTATCATGCAGTTTTATGAGGCATATGCCGACACTTATCATTTACTTACTCATGATTTTGAGATTTGGATTTCTATGAGATTTCTGGATTTTGGGGAAAACCACAAGAATATATAAAAAATTCTCTCTCTCCTCCTCCTCTCTTTTTAAAAACATAAAATGCGGTTTTCTCGTGATGTATGTGTCGTCCACCATGAGATTTCATGTTTTCTGATGGATTTCGAGACCCGATTCGAGGAGTGGATGAACCGTCTCGGGTACATGTTGGGCCCGGTATGGTACCCCGAGGCAAGAAGATCGAGTTGTAGACGATGAGCCTGGCAGGGGAAGGCTACCTACCGGTGATGTCTGGCGCGGCGGATATCCGGAGGATACCGACCGTTGTCGTTAGATTTGATGATATGGGCCGATCCGGACTGATGGAGCCCGAGGTATTGAGACTATGAGACTTGAGGTTTACATGTTTGTGTCGATGCTTGACACGGATTTCCATGGATTTCATTGTTGAGATTTCAGATTCCTATACACATTTTACTATGATAACAGCTAAAGATTTCTTATACAGATATTTCTGGATTTCAGGATTGGTTATTTTATATTCATGATGCATGCATATCCATTCATATGACATAGTATTATATGAGGCACTGACACGAGCACGGAGTATCTGCATTTACACGTAGTTATACCCTGCTATTACTAGATGATTAGGATATTATAGTGTATTATTATGACCTAGGATAGCGTCGTGCATTCGATTTCTATTCGTAGATGTCTTCTACTCACGAGTTGGCAACTCACCCCCGTTGTGCCAAATTTTATTACAGGTTCGATGTACAGGTTTCCCTGGCAGCTGGCTGGCACATCTTTTCTTCAGGGTGATTTGCACGGTAGGTTGGTTCACTTGTATCTGAACCACCATTGTATTTTTATTCTTTCATTTGTATCTAGAAAGCTCCATCAACCAAACTTGTATTACTTAATAAGTTTATTAGACTAGTCTTTTATTTCGACCTTAGAGTCGCGCATGTATTATTCTGATCTGGTGGTTTTGTTTTCTTTTGAGTTTTGAGCCTCGCCCTTTGGCGTTGTATATTATTGTGCTTGTTGTGTTTGTTTCCGCCTGTTGGCGTTGAGCTAGCTCCCGTTTGGGGATGCTTTTTATTGTTTATGTATATTATACTTGTTGTACCCGTTTGGGGGCCAGTTTTTATAGAGGAGACTCTGCCGAAATTTTTGAGAAAATTTGCTGATGTTTTAAAATTGTTCCTTCATGTTTTCTTTTACTGCTTCTTCTTCTTTTTCATGGTTTAGATTTCTGGGCTTCGGCTTACTTAGGTTACGTTGCGCCTCTAGACGTTTCGTAATCTAAGTGCCGGTCACGTTCCGTACTTTCGGGTCATGACAAAATTGGTATCAGAGCGCTAGGTTTAACTTTGTATAAGTCTAGGTGACCCTTGGTTGATGGAGTAGGCGATTTAGGTAGAGTAACGTACCGTGGGTATGGTCCGCGGCATACTTACGATACGCTACTCTGCTTAAGGAGCCTTAGGATGTACAATTGTTTGCACCGTATTCCATTCGTTCTTTTGATCTATCTTCGTCAATGTTGGAGGGTGGTTTCTGTTACCACGGGCACACTGGCAGAGGGAGCTACGGCTCGAATGCGATAACCATTAGAGTATTGGTTATTCTTGAGGATTGAAGCATTGCTTAGCGTGCGGACGAAGGGTATTCACATGGCATCCGGATGAAGTTAAAGGGTTCGAACGATTATCAGAAAACCATTTTCCCAAGTTTAAAGTATTCGGAAGAACATGCTGGTATTTCGATGGACCCTCTAGAAGAATGAAACCCTAACTCGACATAATGACCATGAGAACGCCCTTGAACCTTAGGGTTTACGGCAGTTCCGCGGTGCCATTGCCTTGACTTATGATAGGGAAATCCACAAGACAAGGAACGCTGACTGTTCCACTGCCAAATGCCTCGCGCTTGCATCGATGGATAACATACATAAGAAGCAGCACGAGAATCTGGACGTACAATCCATATTCCTCCATACAAAAGAGTTGTATGGAGAGCAATCTTGCGTATTACGATACGAAGCATCCAGAATGCTGTTTCAGATGCGAATGGCCCCTGCACAGCAATAGGAGACCATGTTCTGAAGATGATAGCTCTCATAGAAGAGCTTGAGGACCTTTGGTGGACAATGGACAATGAGCAATATACGGATATTATTCTGCAGTCTCTCCTCTCTACCTTTACTCAATTTAAAGTTAACTTCAACATGCACAACATGGAGAAGGAACTACCTGAACTCCTTAATATGTTAAGGAGTGCAGAGAGCACGCTGAAGTCAGTAAAGACTCCCGTTTTGGGTGTTGGGCTATCTTCCTCCTCTCACCCGAAGGCTAGGGCCAAGGGAAAGATGAAGAAGAAACCCACCAAAGCTAAGGGCGTAGTCAAAAAGGTTAAGGGGAAAGACAAGTCCAAGGTTGGGGAATCGGGGAAAGGACAATGTTTCCACTGCAAGAAGACAGGACCCTGGAAGCGGAACTGTACTTAGTACCTTGAACTCAAGAAAAAGCATGGTGATGCTTCAGCTTCAGGTGTGCTCGTAGTTGAAAACTGTTATTCTATTAACTCTGCTTCCTGGGTATTAGATACCGATTCGGGTTATCATATTTGCAATTCTGTGCAGGCATTGAGAAATAGCAAAGTTTTGAAGACAGATGATCATACTCTCTAAGTTGGAAACGGTTCCAATGTAAAAGCAGTTTCAGTAGGAGAGTATCACCTAGGGTTGCCATCGGGTTGTATATTGGTTTTGAACCCATGTTATTTTGTGCCAAGTATGCTTTGTAATATTATATCCGTTTCTTTGTTAGACAATGAAGGATATCATTTTGCTGTGCAACACAATGTTATGAACATTAGACTTAATCAAGAGTTGATTGGTTGTGGTACACTTAATAACGGGATATACGTCCTTAATCAACACACAGTTTTCAACATTCAACACATAAGTAAAAGAAAATTTTCAGATATAAATGAAGCTTTTCTTTGGCATTGTAGACTTGGTCATATTAATGAAACAAGACTAAACAAGCTTCATAAAGATGGATATTTAAATTCTTTTGAGTATAAATCTTATGCAACTTGCCAGTTTTGTATCAAAGGTAAAATAACCAAAACTCCGTTTACTGGACACGGAGAAAGAGCTATTAAGCTCCTAGGCCTCATACATAGTGATGTATGTGGGCCAATGTCTACACATGCAAGAGGCGGTTTTTCTTACTTCATAACTTTTACTGATGATTTCTCAAGATTCGGTCATGTGTTTTTGATAAAGAATAAGTCTGAAGCTTTTGAGAAATTCAAAGAGTACAACTTCAAGTAGAAAACCAAACAGGAATAGAATTAAGATACTTCGATCAGATCGAGGTGGAGAGTACTTAAGTACTGAGTTCTTGGACTTCCTAAAAGAGAATGGGATTCTCTCTCAGCTCACTCCCCCTTATACACCACAGCACAACGGTGTGTCAGAGCGATGAAATCGTACCCTTTTAGATATGGTACGATCCATGATGAGTGATTCTGAGTTACCCCTCTCCTTTTGGGGGCATGCATTAGAAACTGCAGCTTTTCTGTTAAACAAAGTTCCGACCAAGACCGTGTCTACCACTCCCTATGAGATATGGCATGAGAAGGGACCATCTCTTAAACGAGTAAAGATTTGGGGTTGTCCGGCTTTTGTCAAAAAGCAGAATCCAGACAAACTAGAGACACGATCGGTCAAATGTATATTTGTGGGATACCCTAAACATTCGTTTTGGTATCTTTTCTACGACAAGGAGGAACAAAAGGTGTTTGTTTCTCAGTATGCCACATTTTTAGAAAATGAGATTTTTCCAAATGATGCTGATGGCAATGTGGTAGATCTAGAAGATGTTCTAGAAACACAAGTTACAAATGACGACTTGGCTGAACCTGATGTTATAACAGAATCTAATGACCCTAAGCCACTCCGTAGATCTGGTAGGACTTCTCGCCCACCGGAGAGATACTACGGTTTTCTCATTGATGGTGATAGAGAAGATTGCATCATGGATGATGATGATCCTGCCAGTTTTCATGAAGCTATCATGAATAGTGACTCTATGAAATGGCTGGATGCCATGAGATCCGAAATGGAGTCCAAGTACACCAACAAAGTATGGACTTTAGAGGATGTACCCTCCGGGATAAAACCTATAGGCTACAAATGGATCTTTAAAAGAAAGATCGGTGTAGATGGACAGGTAAAGACCTATAAGGCATGGTTGGTAGCGAAAGGTTTTCGTCAAAGACCAGGTTTGGACTAAGACGAGACTTTCTCTCTGGTAGCCATGCTAAAATCCATTCGGATCCTACTTGCTATTGCTGCTCATTACGACTATGAAATCTGGCAGATGGACGTTAAAATTGCATTTCTAAATGGTGATTTAGATGAATGCATTTATATAGATCAACCAGAGGGCTTCATTGACAGTGGGAGCAGCGGAAAAGCATGTAAGTTGCTTAAATCCATTTATGGATTAAAGAAGGCATCGCGGAGTTGGAACATCTGTTTTGATGATGTTATCAAAGAGTTTGATTTTATCAAAAATACAGATGAACCTTGTGTTTATAAGTAGACTGTGGGGAAATCTGTCGCATTCCTCGTATTGTATGTGGATGACATACTTCTGATAGAAAATGATATTCCTATCCTACAGTCGGTCAAATCATTCTTATCACAAAGGTTCTCCATGAAGGACCTGGGTGATGCCACGTACATATTGGGCATACGGATCTATAGGGATAGATCCAAAAGGTTATTGGGATTGTCCCAAACCAAGTACATCAACACCATCCTAAAGAGGTTTAGTATGGAAGACTCCAAGCGGGGTGCCTTACCCGCTTGCCACGGGGTCACTCTCTCAGAGGACGATTGCCTAAAGTCTGATAAAGAGAGAGCTTGCATGAGCATTATTCCCAATGCTTCGGCAGTAGGATCGATAATGTATGCGATTTTGTGTATACGTCCTGATGTAGCTTATGCACTTAGTGTTGTAAGCAGGTATCAGTCAAACCCAAGGGAGAATCACTGGATTGCTGTGAAGAACAATCTTAAGTACTTGCGAAGGACTAAAGAATTGTTCTTGGTGTATGGTAACGGGGATCTCCGAATGGAGGCCTTTACCGATTCAAGCTTCCAGAGTGACAAAGATGACAGCAAGTCTATCTCAGGGTTTGCATTTACCCTCAATGGAGGGACGGCAAGTTGGAAGAGTTCCAAACAGGATACCGTTGCAGACTCAACGATGGAAGCTGAGTACATTGCTGCAAATGATGCTGCCAAGGAAGCCGTCCGGATAAGGAAGTTCATTTCGGAGCTAGGAGTAGTTCCAACCATTATTGATCCAATACCTTTGTATTGTGACAATAATGGGGCTATGGCGTTGGCCAAAGAGCCCAGGTCCCATCAGAAGTCCAGACACATCCTGAGGCGATATCGTCTGATCCGGGAGATAGTTGATCGCCAGGAGATCGAGATTAAGAGAGTAGATACAAAGGACAACACTGCGGATTCATTCACCAAGGCCCTCCCACAGCCGCAGCATGAGCGACTTTTTGAGATGTTGGGTATGAAATACGCCAATAATTGGCCTTAGTGTAAGTGGGAGATTGTTGGATATATGTTATATGTATGCCCTAGAGGCCATTATATGATAGTGTATATACTGATGTGTGTGTGTGTGTGTGTGTATATATTCAGAAGGCAGTCTTGCTCGACATGATAGTATGCTATCCGGTTTCTCTTTATCATATGTTCACTTGATCATGTTTTTACTCATTTGGTACTTGTTGATAAAGCCCTAAGGATATCGGCTTGACTACTGGGATTATGATGTGGATCATACTAGTGGGACACCTGTAGTTTATAAGCATATCCTTGAAATGTTCCTAGTCGTAGGTATATCGAAACAGGGCATCGATATTCCAGTGTAGACTAGCGTATACCATTCTTGTTCCATATGATGGGCGATGGATGATCCCATATCCATTTGGTGTGCTGACACCAAAGATTGTATACGGGTGCTCAGTGAGATTGGGTATACTGAACGGACTCACCGAGAACTCCTATGTGGTATTATATCATACGTCGGATAGCAGTTCTCAGGTGACACCGGTACAGGTTAGTCTGTAGCCCCGAGATCGCCATAGAGTCTTGTGTGTACTCCCACTGTATCTTGATCTCTACCCTATTACGGCTCTACTGAGTCGTACAAACAGGTGGATTTTGGATACAGTCCCGAGGCATATGGAGCCAATGAGCGATAGGAGGGGTTTCGTCTTTTCCGGTATTGGGGGTTGATGTTGCGCTGTGCACGATTGGCTATAACAGGAAGTCCCTGGCAAGGGCTGCTGAGATATTACTGATAAGTGTTATCAGTAGTTTCTCGATCTGTTGTAGACCATATACCGGCATGACTTATTGAGTTATTGGGATCGACGATTCCATCCCTAGACTCAGTATGCAGCATATCTGACGAAGAGACCAGACTGTACGGTAAGTGTTGCAAGTTGGATTGATGGGAGTTTTGACAGGTTCGCTTGTTCTTCTTCTGATCTCTCAATACCCGGGTAGCCGTCACGTTTAGCTGACCGCTTACGGCTTTGTCACGACCCAAATTAGCCCGTGACTGACCCTTGAATCATATGAAGTCTATAGGACCCCATCTAATTGAAGTAAGCCAAAAGCCCAAAAATCTAAAACCATTTTAAGTAATAAATGAAGGAAAAATAGTTTTAAGAAGTGAAGAAACATGTTTTAAAAACAAGGTTTTTAAATAAGTACACCGAATATGCATTTTTAAAATCTATAGTCTTTTCTAAAAAATTCGGCAGAGTTTCCTTTGAAAATACTGGCCCCGAACGGGGAACAATATGATAAAAGTATATATACAATGATAAAAGGCATCCCCAAGCGGGAGCTAGCTCTTCGTCAATCGACAGTCACAATCACGCAAGCAATATAATATACAACGCCGAAGGGCGAGGATCAAAACTCAAAAGAAACTCAAAATATCATGAAAACCATAATACTACATCGCGCGACTCTAATGTCGAAATAATAAACAACTGGTTTTCTAAGTCTGAAACAATATACAAGTTTGGTTGATGGAATTACTAGATACAACTGATTAATACATGTACAATGGTGATTCTGATGCAAAAGAACCCACCTACCAAAGCAAATCACCTGCAAGGAAAGCAGTGTGCCAGAAAACCGCAATGAAACCTGTACGGAAAAACCTGCAAGAACTGTGGCATAATAGGGGTGAGTTGCCAACTCGTTAATAGAAAACATCACAGAGAAGAAATCGTATGTATGACTCAATCCTAGGTTAATACGATCAAAAATATATATGTAAACCTTAAATGAATAAGTCTGAAGCATGAAAAAGTGGCTAGGGTAACCATCTATACATAAGTGTAATCCCATGTGCTCGTGTCAGTGCCTTAGGTAACAACATATCATAATGTGAGGTATGATCAATGTAATCAGTGTCAACTATATCATGAAGTCTATGAGTATGTGGATATCATCCAACTATGTGATCGATGTCATCAATGTCAACTATATGTATGTGGATATCATCTAACTATGTATGTATGTATGTGTGTGGATCTCGTCCACGTGTCACCCAATAACAATAAGCATCATGCATATAAATATCACAAAGCATATGCATGGAAGTAAGGGAATGTAAATCAACATGTGTCGCTCGCGACATATGAAAATCATGGAATCTGAGTGTCTAGCATCGACACTAGAAAACATCATGAAACCTGTGCCTAGGATCGGCACGTAAATCCTCATATATATATATATAGGCTCCATCAGTCAGGATCGGCCCATCTCATCTCTCAACTCCGGTCGGTATCCTCCAGATATCTGCCGAGCTCAAAACAAACACCGGTAGGTAGTACTCCCCTGCCAGGCTCACCGTCTAGCATATACGAGTCTTCTTGGCTCGGGGTACCTCACCGGATCCACCATGTACCCGCAGGCGGTGCCTACCTCTCTTCGAATCGGGTTTCACATGTCGCTCTCAGAACCGAGAAAACACATGGTGGACGCACTGAAATATCATATCAAGGGTAACCGGGTTTTTAAAACAATACATACTCTCTTTTGAAATACCCACGGTTCCCAAATCCAGAAATATCATGGAAACAACATATCTCAATGCGTATAATCATAAAGCATGATGTATGCGACATGTAAAGGAAATGTAAGCACATCAGTATATCATGCAACATGGAATAATAATATGCACATATTGAGGGAAACCGCTCTTTTGAAATGAATCAGTTTTAAAAGTATCTTGCAGTTCCCAAATCTCTAATCAAGCCAGAATCATTTATGTATATGCAAATATGTATGTACAATAGGTATGTGCACAAGTATGAGTGTACAATATGTATGCGCACAAGTATGAGTGTACAATATGTAAGTACACAAGTATGAATGTACAATAGGTATG
The DNA here is from genome assembly GCA_030015575.1 of Agapanthus africanus. Taxonomy (NCBI): domain Eukaryota; kingdom Viridiplantae; phylum Streptophyta; class Magnoliopsida; order Asparagales; family Amaryllidaceae; genus Agapanthus; species Agapanthus africanus. The sequence continues at coordinate 315,710,083 of CM057346.1, read as the reverse complement.
TGCACAAGTATGAGTGTACAATATGTGAGTACATAAGTATAAATGTATAATAGGTAGGTGCACAAGTATGAGTGTACAATATGTGAGTACACAGGTATGAATGTACAATAGGTATGTGCACAGGTATGAGTGTACAATATGTGAGTTCACAGGTATGAATGTACAATAGGTATGTGCACAGGTATGAGTGTACAATATGTGAGTTCACAAGTATGAATGTACAATAGGTATGTGCACAAATATGAGTGTACAGTATGTAAGTATACAAGTATGAGTGTACAATAGGTATGTGCACAAGTATGAGTGTATAGTATGTAAGTACACAAGTATGAATGTACAATAGGTATGTGCACAAGTATGAGTGTATAATATGTGAGTACACAAGTATGCCATGCAAGGGGCCATACCCTGAATGCAACAGTCCTACAGTGTAGTGACATGGCAATTATTGATGATGAAGTGTGTGAGCCGACAAGCAGGTATACGTGGAACATATGCATCATCGATAATGGTGCTGGTGTCCTAACAACATGATTTTGATATAACAATGAACATATTTAAACATGTAATGCGATGCGAAAGCAAGAATATGCGGCAAATGAATAATAAACACAACAGTGCGGTATCTACATCAATGTATCTATGTCATACTGTTTTGCCATTTGAAAGAAGACGAATCGGGGTTTTTAAGAATATAAGGGCTACGGTGTTTTTTTTAGAAAGGAGGCGTCTTTTGAAAATATCCGTAGAATTCCTTTGCCTGTGTTTAAAATACTTCCGATTCGTTAGTTTTTTAAATAGGTATGACGCGGGTCAAGTCTAATCTCTGCTATGCACACTAAAGATCTAGCTAATCGGGAGGGGTATGGAAACCACCTAAATCTGAGTCGATATATATATATATATATATATATATATATATATATAAATATAATAGTCGGTGATCCCTCCTCAAAGGTACCGCTTACGATACAATATCAAGTAACGTCCTCGAGTCATGAGTGTTGATCTATCATCAAATAAAGCTCGTACGGTAAATCATCGTAAGGCATCCTAAAGTTGGGTACGGGTCAATATCACATTCATCTCATCAATTATCTGGTATCCTCATCATCATATCTCATGATCTGGGGTGCTGATCTCGTCTTGTACAACTGATATCATCTATATGGACATATGTGCGTGTATGAAAACACGCCTAAAGGCCCGCTAAAATCTCTTGTCGTATCCCAAATACGAACCACATCATATCACCGATATCATGGCACTATGCCCAATCTCATCGACTCATCTCCAAATATCACCCACTATCCTCATCATCCAGGTACAACTATAACAAGTAAGCATGTGTGTGCGTGTGGGTGTAAACCTATTCTAGGGTTCGCGACTAGGAAACTATACTAGTTCACTTCTAAACCCTAATCTAACCATAGTATACCTAATCACATCTCGAATATCCATATCACACAAAACGCTATCATATACATATAAATATAGTATATATCTAGTATACTAAACATCGAACTGTGGGGGTGCTATACGCCATCCACCCGACTTCCCCCGTAGATATTGTAAGTGCACGGCGGCGGCCCGGCCGTCAATCCGACGGCCAAATGCGGAAGCGGTGATAAACTTAAATTTTCTTGAACTGGCAAACCACCGCGCACTAATACCCGGATCGAACCATTAATTAGTCCTAGCTAACAACAAGAAAGGGAATAGAGATATACCGACGATCCAAGTCCTCCGGTCTTCTCATCATCGTCCCGATCTCCTGCGGAATGTCCCGTCTCCTCCTCATCGCCGGAAGTGCACCACATCGCCTACTTCTTTTACGGGCTCCCACCTCAATGCCGAGGCAACTCGGGCATGAAGCCGGCTACTCGACGTGCCCAAGATTCGCTGTAGAATGTGTAGTAGAACTTGTGTCTCTTTTTGGGGTAGTGGAGGTTGCCATTGGTGGAGGAATTGAACTTGGAATTTTTTTGGAGAGTCTTCTTGTGTGATTTTTGGAGCATCAAGAGAACCAAAAATTGCCACACCAAAATGAATGCCCCCACCCTCTACAATAGTGGCCGGCCCATGTAAATGAGAAGGGTGAGAATGGAGAGAAAGTCAAGGGAGTGGGTGAGCTATCATGCAAGCATGGAAAAAGAGTGATGATTAAAACAATATCATCACCAACAAAACAAACACTCCAAAACAACCATGATGACTCCAAATGGTCAAGCCATCATGAGTTTATGAAGTCAAATGATGGGACAAGTATCATGACATGATAATAAGCAAAGACCCCCTCCACAAATGCTTATTTGCAACAATGCAAACAAGCCCTCCTCCACCAAACATCGGCCAATGAACGATACAAAGGAAAATTGGCCGAAACGGAAAACAAACTGGCAACTCCAGAAAACTGGTCCCGTAATAAAATTACAGGAAAACCCCGATACTGTGCATACACACCCGCATTTGTATTCCGACTGAAATACAAATGCAATGAGACAAACTCTACACTGTACTATACTAGGATCCGGCTTATACCAAAGCCGGCCAGTAATATCCGTGCGATCCTGATCCGTGCAATACCGCACGTATCTGATCGAACCCTGCCATATATCCATACGGCCTATAGTACAAACTGTCCGATCCTGATCCGTGCAATACTGCACGTATATGATCGGACCTTGCCATATCTCCATACGGCCTCTACAACCTTTCGCCCGAAAGCTGAGTAACTGAATGTGGGGGACTCTAAAGACTCATCAACACCTTGGTTGTGGATTTAACCACTAGCACGTTAGAGGTATAAGCCAATACATAACGGGCCACCAGGTATTGACCAAAAGGGACGTCTGTGAGCGAACTCAGCCTGACACCCTACTGAGCCTGTCAGTGACAATATCCGTACAGTCCGGTCCGTTCGTCTATGAGCATCGCATGGCGGGCCTAGGGGGTTGGTAAAAGTCAGACCCCCAAAAGCGGTACAAGTCGTGTCGGAGTGTAGCCCAGAACACCCTGAGATACTACTGGAATACCTACCAGTAAATCTCCTTGCCTCGGCCGAGGGCTTCGTGTAATGGCTCTCCTAGACACAGCACGACCTCACCCCCAATACCGGGAGAGACGAACCCCTGAAGATACGCTCACTGCCTCCATGTGGCTCGGGACTGTACCCAACTAAAACCTGTTTGCACGACTCCTTTGAGCCGTGGTAGGGTAGTAATCAAAGTACAGTGGGAACTCACACAAGACAAATGACGATCCCCAGGTCGATGAACTAACCTGCACACATGTCACCAGGGAACTGCCATCTGACGTCTGGTATATCACCAACTAGCATGTTCCCGGCGAGTCCTGTCCGGTGTACTCATAACCCAATGAGCACCTGTATACATCTTAGGTGATCCAACTGACACCAGTGGCTTGTGAGACCGGCCACCGCCCCTCGTCGGGGTCTCGACTGTATACACTAGTCTACTAATGGAGTATCGATGCCCAGTCTCGAAACTCCCACGACTAGGGACCTTTTAAGGATAAGCTTATAGACCCCCAGCTCCCACTTATATGATCGCCCTCATACTGCTGGTGGTCAAGCAAGAATCCTAGGGGCTCTATCAACGTGTAATAGCGACGTGTCAGGTCACCTAAAGCAGTACACGATGATAAAGGTAAACCAGATAGCATACTATCATCTCGAGTAAGACTGTCCTACCGGGATAGGTCCTCCATCAATCATTGCAATCACGTACCTGTGACCTAATAATTGACTCTGAGGGCACTATCTCCAACAATCTCCCACTTGCACTTAAGGCTAATTATTGCGATGTCGCATACTCACAGCCCGTGTGATACCGATTACCCAACTCCTCTACTAGTCAGTCTCAAAAAGCTCGTTTGCGAAACTATTGCGTTCGAGGAATAGCCTCAGTGAGTGGATCCGCTTTGTTGTTTCTTTCTATGTCTCTCTATATCTCATGTTCGCGGAGAAAGCCATCTCCCGAAAAGAGCAATACCTGTCTCAGAATATGTCTGGATGTCTGATGGGACCTAGCTCATAAATGAACTCCAAATCCAAACTTCTTAGACTGTATCGTCAACTGAACTTAATCAGTATCCTACGCCATGCCACCCTCAGTATTGCCTTGGATCACCTGTCCAAAATACTGCCCCTCATCAGAAGGAAAAACTATAGCTCTGACAACCTCCTTGTCGTCCATGTCACCTTGGAAGCCTGGAATGATAACTGTCTCCTGCATGAGGCTGTCGTTATCATATCCCTAGAACATCCACTTATGTTCTAGAACTACTTCCGACTGTTTTTCCAGGATTGGATCAATATCAACTTATTGCATCTAGTGCAAGAACAACATCTGGTGTGGTACTTGACATCTCATGATTGACTCAATTGCCTAAGCAAGTGATCTGTCAATCATGCACATCCCTCTCCCCTTTAGTCTATAAGACACCTTTAGAGAGGGTGACTCCATCTTCTGCAGGTACACTACCGTGCATGGAGTCGTCCATTCTAAATACTCTTAGAATGCTGTCTAAGTACCCAGATTGGGAAACCACCCAAATCTAGATCTAAAACCATAGATCTAGTAACCAGTTTGTCTGATATAATGTCCAAGTCCCATATGGAGAAACTACTGTGTGACGACCAAAATATAACCGATTGTAGTATAGGAGTTTCCTTTCCTACTTTGTGTATGTCATCCAAATACCAGGATATCACACCCTACTACCTTCTCAACAGATCCATCCCCTATTCTGATGAAGTCAATCCCATGACTGTCACATCAGAAGTAGATGATCTATCTCCGCTACATCTGCTTTAGTCTATAAATAGACATAAGCTACCTGTCCACCAATGCTTCCGCTGCTCCCACTGACTACGACAACCCTCTGGCAGAGTCATATACACGTACACTTCTGGAGCGAGTTCAGAACGACGCTATACTCATCCTCCCGCCGGGTCTCGCAGCCTGGAACAACAGCAATGGTAATTGTGGGTAAACAAGAACTTCCATGTCACCGTCCTTGAGGCTACCGTAGTACCTCTCGGGTGCCTGAAGTTACCCACCTTATCTGCGGAGTGGCCAATGGAATGTCAATCCAGATTGAATCTTTAGGTTCCTTATCAAATCTTCAGTAATCGTTTGTGGTTCTGGAATCACTTCCAGTTCTACCATACTCCCACTTCTGTTTTTCTGAAAAAATCCATTTTTAATAAAACTGTGGCGAGTCTAGAACAATATTGCTATTGTTCATCCAGATGGTAGAAAATCAACCCGCGTCATAGCCTGGGTCAACCCACAAACAGCCATTACAGAAACGTGCCTTGAGTTGTCCAGTGTCTGGTTTTAAGCATAAGCCGGACAACTCCCCGTACCTTAACATCGTTAAGATATGAACTGTTCTATATCATATATAGAACCAGAGGCACTGATTTAATTGAACCAGATTCAAATCATGCAACTGTCTCCAGTGCATGTCAACTAAATGGAAGGAGGCCGATCAGCGTTACTCAACTTAGGAATGCTTCCATTTATGAGTAACCTGAAAGAGAAGCAATTTCTCTTAATCACTACTATCAACTGAATACCATATACAAGTATCTACATCTTCGATCACTTTGAAGAATCCCGATACTTGCTACACCTGGTTCTCTACTCTATTCAAATACCTATAACTTCTCCAAATTCAGACCATGTGTTTCCACGAAACACTTGTCTAAAAACTAGAGAAGTCATAAGTAAACCGAATATAGTACGTGGACCAACCCCTCTGTCCTGATGGACCCTGGACATCATACAATACTCTGTACAAGTCCCTTGAGTCTGATAACTCACTCACTGTGTGTCGTAGGTTGAAAACTGTACTTATGGTTAAGAAGAATTACACCGCTGTTTAATGCTCCTTACCTAACCATCCACTGATATAGGTAAATGTCGTAGACATAATTTCAGAAAGGTATATCTCACTCTATGAAAATAGACGTACAGATATATCAATTTGAAATTGGTGCACAACAGCGGATATTCAAAACCAAATATTTGCCAACCGGCAAACAGCCCAGGTGATTTCCTCAAATATCACCGATTACAACGAATCCCGATATAATGAGGATAATCACCCAATTCCCAATAACTTACTCCCACTCATCATCTGTAAAACCATACAGATGTGAGAATCGTACCTGGTAAATACATACCCTGGAGTAAGTATCTAATTGGGAAATCAGTTTTCCTTTAACAGTACACAGTGAAACTGAAACATTGAAATGTTCCGATGGGGTATTCTGGTATTCCTAGTAGTGCCTCTTCCAGATTCACGACTGTAACCGTATAGTTCTTTGCCACCTCTCCAAATCCCTTCATATGTCTTTAGTCTTTACCTTCTGTACACCCCTTTAGGCCAAATGGTTTTCTTCCTTCCCTACCGTTCGGCACCAGCCTATGGTTTGGAAGAAGACTATCCAATAAGCATAATGGGTGTACTGTTCCAATCCTAGGAACACTCGCAATACGAGAGAAGGTGAAGATAAAGGACACCTGAATAAACCTTATTCCTATTTCTCCTGAACCAGAATCCATCCCCGAACTGGAACAAGTTCCTTTCGAGTACGTATATAACCATACGATGGAGTATCCAATAAACTGTGGATCTTCGTAGTGACACGGAGTGTTCTGGAGAAATACAAAGGTGATTTGGGAGTGGTAATGAAATACCTGGTTTGGTCGTGAATATCTGTTGCAATTTACTTTGCCCTCTTACTAATCCCTTGCTTTGTCTGAACTTAATACCTTCTGTACACCATCGTTGGGCTAATTGGTTTTCTTCATTCCCTACCGGTCGGCACCAGCCTAAGGTTTGGAAGAAGACAATCCAATTTGCGTAATAGGTGTACTACCCCTAAACCCAGGAGTACTCGTAACCTGAGAGAGGGTAAAAGGAAAAGACAACTGAATAATCCTATCCGTTTTCTCCAGAACCAGAAACCATCCTCGAATAAATTCTTTCGAGTTCGTATCTAACCATACGATGGCTTTGTCCAATGGAAGTGGACGTTCATAGCAATACGGGGTGTCCTGGAGAAAAGGGTAAAAGTGGGAGTGGCAATGAGGTTTGTAACTCTGACAATCCAAAAGCCGGTGTTAAGAAGGTTCGGTCAACTTGGTCACTGAGTCATAGTCTTAGGGTCGGGTCAATGGTCGCTGCCAAAGAGAGAGAGAAAAGAACCACTCAGCGTGCACTCTAACCTAGATCAGAATGGTTACCAATTTATCTAATCTGAAAACCTCCCACTGTACCTCAAATTCTCCTCCAAACCTGAAAGAAGAATTAGTCGGTGTCACCCGAGGAGTAAACTAACTCATCAGTGGGAATCGGGATCCAACTATCATCGCATGACAACGTGACGGAATCCGCTCACGGTATCACACTCCAGAAGGTATGCGCATATCTGGCATGTTTCAGTTCTTTTGAAACTCCCGATGTGATTTCTGCCCCATGCTCTTATGGCCTTGGCGTGAGGTCAAAATATCATAAGTCACATGTCAAGTTCTGCCCGTCATTATCCAGGTTAATCTGAACCCACCCGTACATACCCTTGACGTAGGCCAAAATAGTAGTACGACTGTCCCAAACCAACGCATCTATCTATGCAACAGATAAATACCCGGCAGCTACCAATCACTATGCCTTGGCGTGAGGTCAAAATACATAGCTTGAATACTACCGAATATTTAACTGAAATGACGGAGGGCTACGAATGGTTTCTGGCGAAAACCTTTAACGTAATGAACTTGATATCGTTGAAGGAACGGATAGCTTTTAAAAATATAGTGACGAGAACCGTTGCTAAAGAGGTCACTCCCGGTGAAGGGATCTCGGCTCTTTCCCCGTAGAATGAGGTGCAGGATATCCCAACTGAATACCACGGTGCAAAGCAAAAGTAATCGGCTATAGTGAAGTTAATGCCCTGACGCAAACTTCTGTCCAAGGGGTCACTCCCGGTGAAGGGATCTCGGCCCTTGCCTCGTCGACTGAGGAGCAGGATATTCCAAATGAATACCGCGATGCAAAACAAAAGTGAACGTCCTTGCAATAACAGCTTTTTGAAAAATGTTCCAACAACATCAGATTAGGTTTGTTTTAACTTCCATTGATCCGAATCAATGCAGTCCCATCAATTGATCACACCACAAAGAACGAAAATATACTGATGTACGTATATGCCATCCGCATTCGCCACTGGGTCCCGTCATTACCCGTTAGGTTAGCTAACTAACGACAGAGCGGGGACTGGACTAGCGCGGATGTAAAACATATACAACATCTACTAATATATATACCAATATATTATATTCGCTCAAGGCGTGAATAGAATGCAACATCACAGAGAATGAACAGCATCACAGAAACAATACAGATATCTGGGATCCCCGGGTTTCACAGAGCCACTGCTGAAACCCGACGTTCCCCTGGTCGTGTGGATAACCTGTGCAATGAAATCCTAGACCCCTACGGGTGCGGCAAGTCACCCGCCAAAACCTGAAGCGAGGCAGCCCCCTTCAGCGCCGTGAATGGACCACCCAGCACTTCACGGAATCCGGTAACTTGGGCACCCCTCCTGGGTCAACCTGTACCCCCTACGAGTGCGGCGAATAGCCCGCCAATCCCAGAGTGAAGCCCCCTCCGTCCCAATGCCATGAGATGCGGGCTTGCTGCCCTCTAGAACCCGGCTATCCGTGCACCCCTCCGCGGGGTAACCCTAGTACAGAAAGTAAAATATACATACAACGGGTACATCGACCGCAACCAGGTCGTGCCCCAAAATAATAATACAAACAGGCAGTGACGGCAGTCCACATGTCGGACGCTCGCCCCGCAATATCAAATGTACATAATACAACCACAATTGTACTAGCATTGCATCCAGGCTATCCCCCACGACCGATCCGCAACATCACAGCAAAAACAGAACATCAACATGAAAGTCACGTTCGCAAATCCGTCTAACCGGGCTATAGCAGTTAGACCGGATTTACCGATCGAGTGACATTCACGGTCGCAGATATAATGTAAATACTGTGAAATAATGTGTTTAAAATATCCGATCAATCAAATTTTAACAAGTGGGCCCCCAAGCATTACTGTAGCAGATCAAGAAATTCTGGGCCTAATATTAATATTCCAAAACCCCAATTTTAACCCCAGAAAGATACTGTAGAAATTTGGTGCAGGGAACCCAACAGTGTACGGCGGATCAGCGGCCCAAAGGGGTGTTTGGCCGCGGATCCGCGCTCCAACAGTGGACTTAGTGCATCGAATTTTCACAGAACTCTTAGATTTTCCAGTACATCACTTTTCTGTAACCTGAAAAATTTTTCGACACCAAAAAATTTCAACAGAAAACTGATGCAAGTAAAAATGTAGATTTTGGAATTTTGGTCGATCGGAAACGCAAAACACATTAAGGAAAGCTAGACTAAGTTAATGGCGAGGCTCTGATACCACTGTAAGTGCACGGCGGCGCCCCGGCCGTCAATCCGACGGCCAAATGCGGAAGCGGTGATAAACTTAAATTTTCTTGAACTGGCAAACCGCCGCGCACTAATACCCGGATCGAACCATTAATTAGTCCTAGCTAACAACAAGAAAGGGAATAGAGATATACCGACGATCCAAGTCCTCCGGTCTTCTCATCATCGTCCCGATCTCCTGCGGAATGTCCCGTCTCCTCCTCGTCGCCGGAAGTGCACCACATCGCCTACTTCTTTTACGGGCTCCCACCTCAATGCCGAGGCAACTCGGGCACGAAGCCGGCTACTCGACGTGCCCAAGATTCGCTGTAGAATGTGTAGTAGAACTTGTGTCTCTTTTTGGGGTAGTGGAGGTTGCCATTGGTGGAGGAATTGAACTTGGAATTTTTTTGGAGAGTCTTCTTGTGTGATTTTTGGAGCATCAAGAGAACCAAAAATTGCCACACCAAAATGAATGCCCCCACCCTCTACAATAGTGGCCGGCCCATGTAAATGAGAAGGGTGAGAATGGAGAGAAAGTCAAGGGAGTGGGTGAGCTATCATGCAAGCATGGAAAAAGAGTGATGATTAAAACAATATCATCACCAACAAAACAAACACTCCAAAACAACCATGATGACTCCAAATGGTCAAGCCATCATGAGTTTATGAAGCCAAATGATGGGACAAGTATCATGACATGATAATAAGCAAAGACCCCCTCCACAAATGCTTATTTGCAACAATGCAAACTGTTGGAGATAGTGCCCTCAGAGTCAATTATTGGATCACAGGCACGCGATTGCAATGATTGAGGGAGGACCTATCCCGGTAGAACAGTCTTACTCGAGATGATAGTATGCTATCTGGTTTGTCTTTATCATCGTGTACTGCTTTAGGTGACCTAACAAGTCACTATTACACGTTGATAGAGCCCCTAGGATTCTTGCTTGACTGCCAGCAGTATGAGGGCGATCATATAAGTGAGAGCTGGAGTCTATAAGCACATCCTTGAATGGTCCCTAGTCGTAGGAGTTTCGAGACAGGGCATCGATTCTCCAAAGTAGACTAGTGTATACAGTCGAGACCCCGACGAGGGGCGGTGGCCGGTCTCACAAGCCACTGGTGTCAGTTGGTTCACCTAAGATGTATACAGGTGCTCATTGGGTTATGAGTACACCGGACAGGACTCGCCGGGAACATGCTAGTTGGTCATATACCAGACATCAGATGGCAGTTCCCTGGTGACATGTGTGCAGGTTAGTTCATCGACCTGGGGATCGTCATTTGTCTCGTGTGAGTTCCCACTGTACTTTGATTACTACCCTACCACGGCTCAAAGGAGTCGTGCAAACAGGTTTTAGTTGGGTACAGTCCCGAGCCACATGGAGGCAGTGAGCGTATCTTCAGGGGTTCGTCTCTCCCGGTATTGGGGGTGAGGTCGTGCTGTGTCTAGGAGAGCCATTACACAAAGTCCTTGGCCAAGGCAAGGAGATTTACTGGTAGGTATTCCAGTAGTATCTCAGGGTGTTCTGGGCTACACTCCGACACGACTTGTACCGCTTTTGGGGGTCTGACTTTTACCAACCCCCTAGGCCCGCCATGCGATACTCATAGACGAACGGACCGGACTGTACGGATATTGTCACTGACAGGCTCAGTAGGGTTGTCTGACTGGGCTCGCTCACAGACATCCCTTTTAGTCAGTACCTGGTAGCCCGTTACGTATTGGCTTATACCTCTGACGTGCTAGTGGTTAAATCCATAACCAAGGTGTTGACGAGTCTTTAGAGTCCCCCACATTCAGTTACTCAGCTTTCGGGCGAAAGGTTGTAGAGGCCGTATGGAGATATGGCAAGGTCCGATCAGATACGTGCGGTATTGCACGGATCAGGATCGGACAGTTTGTACTATAGGCCGTATGGATATATGGCAGGGTTTGATCAGATACGTGCGGTATTGCACGGATCAGGATCGAACGGATATTACTAGCCGGTTTTGGTATAAGCCGGATCCTAGTATAGTACAGTGTAGGTTTTGTCTCATTGCATTTGTATTTCGGTCGAAATACAGATGCGGGTGTGTATGCACAGTATCGGGGTTTTCCTGTAATTTATTACGGGACCAGTTTTCTGGAGTTGCCAGTTTGCTTTTAGTTTCGGCCGATTTCCTTTGTATCGTTCATTGGCCGAAGATTGGTGGAGGAGGGCTTATTTGCATTGTTGCAAATAGGTTTTTGTGGAAGGGGGTCTTTGCTTATATTGGTATCATGATGGTTTCATGATGGAGCCCATCTTTTGACTTCTAGCTTTATGATGATGGCTTGACCATTGTAGGTTATGATTGGCTTTTGGAGTGTTGGGTTTTTGTTCTCTCATCATCACTTCTCATCATGGCTTTCCACCCACCCCTTGACCTTGTTCACTCTCTCTCTCCAATCTAACATGGGTGGCCGACCATTCCAAAAGCAATGGGATTCATTTTCTTTGTGGGTGGAATTTTTGATATCTTGGGTTGAGAAAAATCCCTTCTTTCCTCCACATACTTCTTGTTTTCATCCCTCCACCATTTGGCAACTCCTTCAACCCTATAGAGACAATAGCTCACTACACATTCTACAGCAAATCTTGGGCACGTCGAGTAGCCGGCTTCGTGCCCGAGTTGCCTCGGCATTGAGGTGGGAGCCCGTAAACAAAGTAGGCGATGTGGTGCACTTCCGGCGACGAGGAGGAGACGGGACATTCCGCAGGAGATCGGGACGATGGCGAGAAGACCGGAGGACTTGGATCGTCGGTATATCTCTAACCCATCTTTTAGTTAGCTAGATCTAGTTTAATGGCCCGATCCGGGGTTTAGTGCGCGGTGGTGCCGGTTTGCTAAGTCCGCAAAAATTAAAGTTTATCACCGTTTCCGCATTTGGCCGTCGGATTGACGGCCGGGGCGCCGCCGTGCACTTACACAAACAAGCCCTCCTCCACCAAACATCGGCCAATGAACGATACAAAGGAAAATTGGCCGAAACGGAAAGCAAACTGGCAACTCCAGAAAACTGGTCCCGTAATAAAATTACAGGAAAACCCCGATACTGTGCATACACACCCGCATTTGTATTCCGACCGAAATACAAATGCAATGAGACAAACTCTACACTGTACTATACTAGGATCCGGCTTATACCAAAGCCGGCCAGTAATATCCGTTCGATCCTGATCCGTGCAATACCGCACGTATCTGATCGAACCCTGCCATATATCCATACGGCCTATAGTACAAACTGTCCGATCCTGATCCGTGCAATACCGCACGTATCTGATCGGACCTTGCCATATCTCCATACGGCCTCTACAACCTTTCGCCCGAAAGCTGAGTAACTGAATGTGGGGGACTCTAAAGACTCATCAACACCTTGGTTGTGGATTTAACCACTAGCACGTTAGAGGTATAAGCCAATACATAACGGGCCACCAGGTATTGACCAAAAGGGACGTCTGTGAGCGAACTCAGCCTGACACCCTACTGAGCCTGTCAGTGACAATATCCGTACAGTCCGGTCCGTTCGTCTATGAGCATCGCATGGCGGGCCTAGGGGGTTGGTAAAAGTCAGACCCCCAAAAGCGGTACAAGTCGTGTCGGAGTGTAGCCCAGAACACCCTGAGATACTACTGGAATACCTACCAGTAAATCTCCTTGCCTCGGCCGAGGGCTTCGTGTAATGGCTCTCCTAGACACAGCACGACCTCACCCCCAATACCGGGAGAGACGAACCCCTGAAGATACGCTCACTGCCTCCATGTGGCTCGGGACTGTACCCAACTAAAACCTGTTTGCACGACTCCTTTGAGCCGTGGTAGGGTAGTAATCAAAGTACAGTGGGAACTCACACAAGACAAATGACGATCCCCAGGTCGATGAACTAACCTGCACACATGTCACCAGGGAACTGCCATCTGACGTCTGGTATATCACCAACTAGCATGTTCCCGGCGAGTCCTGTCCGGTGTACTCATAACCCAATGAGCACCTGTATACATCTTAGGTGATCCAACTGACACCAGTGGCTTGTGAGACCGGCCACCGCCCCTCGTCGGGGTCTCGACTGTATACACTAGTCTACTAATGGAGTATCGATGCCCAGTCTCGAAACTCCCACGACTAGGGACCTTTTAAGGATAAGCTTATAGACCCCCAGCTCCCACTTATATGATCGCCCTCATACTGCTGGTGGTCAAGCAAGAATCCTAGGGGCTCTATCAACGTGTAATAGCGACGTGTCAGGTCACCTAAAGCAGTACACGATGATAAAGGTAAACCAGATAGCATACTATCATCTCGAGTAAGACTGTCCTACCGGGATAGGTCCTCCATCAATCATTGCAATCACGTACCTGTGACCTAATAATTGACTCTGAGGGCACTATCTCCAACAGATATAATCTACTCACCTTGCATCCTGCTTGTCGGTTTCGATGTCGCCTTCATCTTCTTCCTCGTATGAAGCCCTCGAGAAGGTACCTAAAAGATAACACAATCGCAAATGCACCTTAAAATCACATCGAGAAAACCAAACGACGCGCTAAGGCCTATAGGTTAGAACCTATGGACTACGCTTTCAAAACCATCATAAAATCCTCGATATCATCGTACAAACGTCAAGTGATCGAGGTAAAACAAAATACTAGAATTCTAGAATTCAAAATACGCAAACCGAAACCCGAATCAAAACAGCCACTATTGAAATTGGTCCAAGATTTCACCCTAGGTCAAATTGGTCAATTTTGCATATACCAAGGGTCTAGTTTACATGAAATAAAGCTATAGAACCAACACGGATCAAAATGGTGGGACCCAGGACACAATTTGCGGACATACAGATTAAATCTATGGCCAGAGTTGGGAGATAGGGGCTGGGGTTTTGGGGTTAGCTTCCTGGGTGCCTGCACATCTCTCTGTGTTTGCAAAATAATTTTCAGAGGCTCCGGGTGTTAGCAGATTCCATTTTACATCCACAGAATTCATAATTTTCCGATAACGACTTTTCTAAATCCGTATTCCGGGGTTCTAGTCTCTGGTTTAGGTCTGAATTCTAACACTAGGGGGTTTGTGTGGCCTCTACTGAGCTCAATTGCACATCACTACCCAAAATTTCCCTAAACCCTAACTAGGGTTTTCCAAGTTCACCCAAACCACACGATATCGGTTCTAATCTAACATGGGGGTAAAAGTAATGGAAATACCAAGCTAAAGGTTCAGAAAATACCTCATTTGGCAACTCAAGAATTTTCTTGAGTTGCCCAAAGTCCTCAAAATCATCTCTTTCTTGGTCTATTGGGTAGCTAGTGAGCTTGTGCATCCTTTTTGTGAAATGGGGTTTGGGTTTTGAAGTGTTTAGCATGGAGTTTTGGGTAGATGAAGAGGGGAGCGAGAGAGGCAGCAGCAGCAGCTGGAGAAAAGGGAGAGGATGGGGATAATGATGAAGAGAGATGAGTGAAAAAGGGAATGGTCAAGGTCAAATACACCCCCTCACCTTTCTCTCTCATGCCCATGCCTATATATTCTATTCTTTTCTTTTTCTTTCCTATTTTCCCTCTCTTAACTTAAAACAACAACCATTGTGAAAAGAACATGAAGTCAAGCCATGGAAATAAATGTAACAAGTGTAAAATGATATGGTGCATGTTTTGCACAAAATATGCTTAAAATCCGATTAGCGATTTTTAATCGCGATTAGCACTAAATTAGCATATAATTAATCATAAAAGCTTAAAATTTGCATAATTCACATAAACACCCTCCTTTAGTAATTTCTATAATTTTTCAATTTTTTCCCCATTTATCGGTATTTAATTATACCGCCTTATTAAAATATTCAATATTTTATTATTAAATTATTAAAATTCCCCAAAATAATATTTTATTTTTTTGAAATGTTACAATCTTCCCCCCTTAAAGAAATTCGGTCCCGGAATTTAAATTTTAAACCCCAAATTTCTAAATCATTTCAATAAAAAGTCCAAGTCGTCGGGGCTTCGAAATCATCAATAATTAAAACGCATCATAGCACCATGCGTGCGCATGAATAATGAGCAGATAACTCAAAATCAAACCCCGTCAAGCATCCCGCAATCATCGGAGTCATGGTAAAGACACAAAGGTCAAATCCAAAACAAAACCGATATGATATACATCAAAATTGTACATGTAGACATCAATCTATGCATGTAAATAACTGAAGGAAATGCATGCCAAACCCTTTTAAGTCACTGTGTTATGCGCATATCGTGGCACAGTGGCAGATGTCTATTGTACGAAAATAACCATATATTTATATATCTTTTGTTTAATATGTACGTTCCGCCGTTTTGAAAACAATTTAGAAAGGTTTCCTTGATTTAAACGTTTCGTGTCATATCAGACACGTAGGTTAATACTGAGACTATAGCTCGCTTTTTGGAAATCCCTTCGATAAAATCAATGCATGCAGAATATATCAAGGTACTGTCCTCTGACCAATCCTGCTCAGTACGAAAACATATAGCAAATATAATAAAAACGTACTGCTCCATAAGGAATCAATCCTAAAATGTATATAAGAATACCCTATGTGTCTGTTGCGCACGGAAATAAAAATCCATATATGTGCCATACATGTGCACAGAAACAACATCTAGGTGCAACGGGTGTGCACGAAACATCTGACATAGGCAACGTGTGTGCCTGACTGCAAAATAAGGGTGAATTTGACATGCACGAAGAATCCCGATTTAGTGCATCTGGTGTGCACCAAAACCGCATCTCAAAACATGCTCTCAACACACGCGAAATTCCAAATCAGGTGCATCCGACATGCACGAATAGAATCTAAATAATGCGCATTCTGCATGCACGAAATCACGAAATCCAATATCAAGCGTCGAACATGCGCAAAATTCAAATCAAATACACGGAGTGCAAGAAATCAATATCAATATCGGAATC
Organism: Agapanthus africanus; assembly: GCA_030015575.1. Lineage (NCBI taxonomy): Eukaryota > Viridiplantae > Streptophyta > Magnoliopsida > Asparagales > Amaryllidaceae > Agapanthus > Agapanthus africanus. The sequence continues at coordinate 315,693,581 of CM057346.1, read as the reverse complement.
AAAATCGATGGTATACAATATGGCTCAATCAAAATCAGGTATACCGCGGTATATAATCTCGCAACCATGTGCATCAGTGTGCACAAATTAAATCAAAACACTAAAAGTGTATGAAAACTATGACGAAAGCATAAGTCAAATCACATGCATAACATAGGCATGAAATCAAAATCAATATATCGAATGACATCAAACCGAAGTCAAGTGCAACAAACGCACGAAATATAAATCCGGTGCAACAAATGCACGAAATATAAATCTGGTGCAACAAATGCACGAAATATAAATCTGGTGCGATAAACGCACGAAATATAAAACCGGTGCATCCTGTGCAAGAAATACAAATACAGTGCATCCCGTGCACAAAACTCAAACAATAACTCAAATGCGTGAATAGCAACACCGAGTGTACCAAGGTGTAAAATCATAAACGTGTGCAACTACGTGCACAAAACATATATCAATGCACTACAAGCACATATAAGCTATACCGAGTGCAAAAAGCCAAACCGTGTGCATACCACGTGCACAAAATCAACCCAACGGTATAAAATCCATGAAGTCATAAGCATGTGCAACCAAGGCACAAAAACGATATCAGGTGCAATAACTGTGCACAAATATGAATACCTAGTGGGTGCAACTATTGTGCACGAAAACAAATATCATGGAACTCAGTCATCAAGACTAAATCATGCAAATAGATCGCCCAAAAACACCGAAATCCAAGGTGACGGATACGTGATAATCAAATCACCAACTCACAAATCCCAATTACCGCCGTCGATATTTCCTCCTTCGAAATCGAGAAGGTGTCGGTGCATCCAATGCTAACAGCGTAAGATATCTACTTGCCTCTTGCTCACGGTCTGGCGTCCTCTGTCTCTGGGCCCTTATCTTCCCTGTGGATTACCAATTTCGCGATCCATCGGCTCATCGGCCCTGTCAGGTGTGCTAACGGGGACGATTCCGTTCTAGCACTTCTTTGGTCATCTCTCGGTCAATCCTCACGGCCACTCGTAAAGCAGCACGTCACTGGCACCGACCTCTGGTCCTCTGAATACACATTACACATCTGATCCCGAGTGCAAATCTTATCGCATCTGTGTCCTGGAAGGAATCCTGCTCAAGGTCTCTTCCGATCTCACCTATGCCGAACTGTACGAAGGTTGGTACTCTTGCATAATCTCTTCTCGCTCTATGGACATCTGCGTCCTTAGCACAGCATTTTCTCGGAAACCGATTGCATCCCAACGCCTCTATAGACATATCCGACCTTTAATCTTAACGGGGAGTAAAAACAGCTCGTCAGCATCTCGTACGAACCTCTTGTCCCACTTGTCTGTATCATCGTTCACTTCGACGTCACGTCTCTATCTGCGCACTGCAAAGGTTGTCGGTTACGGTCAATCCGAAGTCTCTCACATGGACTCGAAATCACGAACTCGGTATCTTTATCACTCTGTGGAACATATCTAGCTGAACACGTCCTCAGGAACACGTCCCAACCTGCAGAAATATACTCCATTCTCGTCCATCCTTGATCAATTCACAACGCTGTTGGCTATAATGCCCTCAAGGCAATTATCATAGTCGCGGACATATGATTTTGATGATTGAGTGAAGACCTATACCGATAAAACAGCCTTACTCAAGATGATAGTATGCTATCTGGTTTATCTTTATCATCATGTACATGTTGATAGAGCTCATAGGATTCTTGCTTGACTGCCAGCATTATGATGGCAGTCATATATGTGGGAACTGGGGTCTATAAGAACATCCTTAAATGTCCCTAGTCGAAAGAGTATCGAGACCGGGCATCGATACTCCAGTGTAAACTGATCGAGACCCCGACGAGGGGCGGTGGCCAGGTCTCACAAGCCATTGGTGTTAGTTTGTTCACCTAAGATAGTATGCAAGTGCTCATTGGGTTATGAGTACACTGGACGGACTCGTCGGGAACCTGCTAGTTGGTATTATACCTATTGTCGGATAGCAGTTCCCAGGTGACATGTGTACAGGTTAGTCTGTCGACCCGAGATCGTCATTTGTCTCGTGTGTGTTTCCACTGTGCATTGATTACTACCCTACCATGGCTCAAAGGAGTCGTGCAAAAAGGTTTTAGTTGGGTACAGTCCCAAGCCACATGGAGGAAGTGATCGGATCGTCGGGGATTTGTCTCTCCCGGTATTGGGGGTTGATGTCGCATTGTGTACGGGTGGCCATCACCACAAATCCATGGCCATAGTAGACAAGGATCACCGATCCAGGATCAATAGTTTCTCAGGAGGTGATGGGTATCATGCCGACACTAAATACGCGTTGTTCGGGGTCTGACTTTATCCACCTCCTAGACTCGATATGCGATATTCATAGACGACCAGACTAAACTGTACGGCTATTGTCACTGTCAGGCTCAGTAGGGGTTCTGTATGAGTTTGCTTGTCAGCCTCCCTTTCGCTCAATACCTGGGTAGCCGTAACGTAGAGCTAGTGCCGCTGACGTGCTTGTGGTTAAACCCACTGCCAGCGTATTAACGAGTCTTTAGAGTCCCACACAGAGGGTTTTCATGGTTCAGGCGATATGGTGTACATGGCGTATGTTGATACATATAGGTGTCTAATTAAATATGTGCATGTGCTGCGCAGACTTTAATCGGACGGCTGATAATACTAGCGGCTTAGGATTAAACCAGATTATTAAATCGGGTTTTGATTTAATAATTTATATATGTATATATATATTCTATTATTATGGTTCGTTATTTATTTTCTCTCTTGGCTATTCGTATTTTTGTACGAATACGCGTATATGTATTTCGATACATGTACCGGGAAGTATTCCGTATTTTATACGGAATAGCTTCTAGAAGATGCCACCTCTTTATTGATTTTCTTTTAGAAATTCAATTAAGAAATGAGGTGGAAAAGGTGAGTCAAAGCATGGCTTGTGATGTGGGTCAAAGTATGGTGTGCATTTGTTTAATTGGAAAAGGAAATTGGAAATGATATTTTTTTGATGAGAGAGAGAGGGGGGGCCGACCACTTCTTGATGGGGGTGGGATTTCGTTTTGATTTGGTAACATTACACATAATGCTAGCCCATTCTCTCACTCTCTCAAGTTCACAAAATTATTTAGCCAATTCATTGCCTCATGCCAACGTTCATCACCTCCTTCTTGATCTTTTATGGTTGCTCCATGAGCACTTTGGGTAGAGAGAAAAATATAGTGACACTTTCATACACCGCCACTCTCCATCGCTAGCGACTTTAGAGTGTCGGTTAGCTCGTTCGACGAGGTTGGAGCTTGCGCCGCTTCCCTCGGGTGGATCATCGGAGATGGAGGAAGACCGGCGACCAAACTACATCAAAGAGCTGTTAGGAGCTTGGAATGAAGACCGAAGGATACAGATCAACTCGGTATAACAATTCTAACTTTTAGTTAGTTTGCTAGTTTAGGGTTTAAGGTCGATCCGTAAATCAGGTAACGGTAGCGCCGGTTTTAGAAATTTTTTGTTCTGCATTTTGGCCGCATTTCGATGGCCGGGGCGCTGCCGGGACCCTTCATGGTATCAGAGCCACCCTTTAAACCCCTTACTAGTTTGTTTAGACGTGCTTAAAATATCGATCGACCAAAGTTTCCAAAATCACGATTTAAAATTTCTGCCGATTTTCAAAAGTGTTCAAAAAATTATTTCAGGCATCTTAAAAATTCGTGCTGGCAAATTTAAGGCTACACAAAAAATTTGGGCTCATGATGCCTCTAAAGTGCCGCGGATCAGCCGCACTTACCCCCAATTGGCGGCAGTTCCACGGCCATTTATTGACGACGAGCCTTCAAATTTTCACTGTAGCTCATATACTTAGAATTGTGATTTTTGTGATATTCTGTTTTGGCCCAGTTTTTTGTGCAGTGCTGTTTTTGCTATTGGGGCCAATTTGGAATTTTGTCGATCGATATTTTAAGTGGGCGTTTAACAGTACATACATTTATATCTGTGACCGTGAATGTCATTTGATCGGTAAACCCGTCTAACTGCTATATGTTCTTTTAGACGGGTTTGCGAACGTGACATTCACGTTGATGTTCTGTATTGTGCTGTGATGTTGGTTGGATCGTCGTGGTGGATAGCTATTGTCACGACCCGAAGTTTGGCCCGTGACCGGCACTTAACCACGTAACGTCTACAGGCGTAACGTGACTAAGGGAACCGGAAAACCCAGAAATCAAACCAGTGAAAGTATAGAGTGTGGTAAGAATTAAATGAAAGCACCAACTAACATGATAAGAAATCTAAGTAAACAATCTCCAAGATAACAATATACGACGCCGTAGCGAAGCTCAAGATCCACAAGTGGGAACATCACAGATAGAATAAAACTGCATAAGAAAAGTCGGCTCACAACGAGCACGACACCAGAATACAAATAAAGTACAACATCGTCCTCACACTGTCTCTAAGTCAAATACATACATGGTAGATGGAGAATACTAGATACAACAATGTACATACTGAAAGATAAACAGATACCGCGCAAAACCCACCTATCAGCAAAAGAGCTAGTACACCAACTATGGGGGTATCTGTGTCAAAAGATGCAACCGCAGCCTGCCGTGACTACTCCGAAGGGCAACCTGCAAACATTGTGGCACAACGGGGGTGAGTTGCCAACTCGTGAATAGAGATAACATATAAAGGTAATCGCGAGCATGCACGTACTACGCTACTCTATCATATGCCAACAGATGATATCAATATGTGATAAGCAGTATGTGCAATAATCATGCAAGTGCTCTATCAGGTACTGTACTACCGGATGAGGTACAAATACTCTATCAGGTAATGCATCTACAGGATGAGGTACAAATACTCTATCAGGTAATGCATCTACAGGATGAGGTACAAATACTCTATCAGGTAATGCATCTACAGGATGAGGTACAAATACTCTATCAGGTAATGCATCTACAGGATGAGGTACAAATACTCTATCAGGTAATGCATCTACAGGATGAGGTACAAATACTCTATCAGGTAATGCATCTACAGGATGAGGTACAAATACTCTATCAGGTAATGCATCTACAGGATGAGGTACAAAAGTAAATGCTGAGCAGGGGCAATGTAATATCTACACGGAATGTCAACGTGGAATATATAATCGGTGTCTCAATGCACCCAGATCTCCCAAAAATAGCTCATGCGCCGGCACTCGCATCGGCCCTCGAATCCTGTACACCTCTGAGAGTCCCGAGTGCCCAACATCGGCACCCAAATATCATAAATACTCGTGTCCAGCATCGACACGCAAATCCTCATCCATCGGGCCCCGTCAGTCCGGGTCAGCCCACGGGCTCCGTCTGCGGTATCGGCCCTCGGCCCCGGCAGTACGGATCACCCCACATCCATCTATAGACTCTGATCAGTACACTCCGGATAACTGTCAGGTCCAACCAATCACCGGTAGGTAGTAGTCCCTCTGCCAGGCTCACCGTCTACTGCACAGCGAAACTGTTCTCGCCCCGGGGTACCATACCGGGTCCACCATGTACCCGTAATCGGCCTCAACCGCCTCCTCGATTCGGGTTTCCATATATCACTCTAGCACCGAGAAAACACATGGTGGACGCACCGAAATATCATATCAAGGGAACCGGGTTTTTAAAATGATTACATATTTGAGATAGCCACGGTTCCCAAATCCAGAAATCACATATAATCCAAGCAAAATACAAGTCAACGATCCGATATGATATGTGCGTCAAATGTAAATATCAAGTCAAGTTACATATAGATGAGCTACAAGATAATAATCCGATGTGATGTATGCATCAGTTATGAATATCAAGTCGTGTCACATATAATGGGCTACAATATGATGGTTCAATGTGGTATGTGTAGCAAGTATGAATATCGAGTTATGTCACATATAATGAGCTACAATATGATGATTCAATGTGGTATGTGTAACAAGTATGAATATCAAGTTATGTCACATATAATGAGCTACAATGAAATGATCCGATGTGATATGTGTAGCAGGTATGAATATCAAGTCATGTCACATATAATGAGCTACAATGCAATGATCCGATGTGATATGTGTAGAAGGTATGAATATCAAGTCATGTCACATATAATGAGCTACAATGCAATGATCCGATGTGATATGTGTAGCAGGTATGAATATCAAGTCATGTCACATATAATGAGCTACAATATGATGATCCGATGTGATATGTGTAGCAGGTATGAATATCAAGTCATGTCACATATAATGAGCTACAATATGATGATTCAATGTGATATGTGTTTCCTACGTGTCATGGCAATTACTAACGGTGTGTGTGTAACATACAGGATAGTGCTCGTGCACATGGACCGTTAGTAATGGTGCGGTGTTCTATCAATTCTAATTTATATCTGTGTAGTAGGGAATGCAATACGCACAAAATAGTAATCATGTACATGCAATATATATATGGAACACTATAAGGTCCCATCAGCCCTGACGTAGAACGCCATGCGGGCGATATCCCCGTAGATGTGAAATCTACTCACCGTAGTCTCTCGCTAGGTGTAGCCAACAACCTGCTTCCCTTTCTTCGCTGCGTCCGCCGTACTCGCCTGCGAACCTAGAATTACAGAATATATCATATGTAAGCTCGAAATCACACAAACTCGACATTAAAGCCGAACTAGTAACTCATGTCGCGAACCAAGCGCGCATGTGCGCGATACGCTAAAACGTGTGGTTACGCGTCTGAATCACTCCGACGCGTCGCGATACGCAGAAACCCAAAACCCACACACACGTATCACGCGTGTCGCGAAAGGTTGAAAATACGGGAAAAATAAGTATTCTACTCCAGATTCTGATACAGGACAGATATTGAAAAACTATATATACCAAAATAACACAATTAGCAGCAGACACCCACACCCCAAACCCCAACCCAAATCTCCCCTATCTGGCCGCAATTTGCGGCCAGAATGCCTATTTCGGCGGCCAGACTTGGGAATTGGGTCCCCAGGTTTGGTTGGTGCACTCCATACTCCCCATACATGCTTCAGTGATGCCTAGTTTTATTCTGAAAAGTCTCGGGTAGTAGCAGATTTCCTACAGTGCCTAATATCAGTTCAAATCACACATTTTGCACAAAATGGAACTTTATGGTATTTTGATGAAATCTGAAACAAACCTAGGTCCAATCACACACTAATAACTCGTTAACAAGCTAATCAAGCCATAACAACATAAGTTTTAACATGTTACACTAAACCCCCTCCAAAAGCACTAAAATGGCACAAAAATATGATATTTCTAAACTAAACATGCAAGTTATGAAAATTGGGTGCTAGGATTGAGATTTTATACCTTCAAATGACTTTAGAACACCAAAGGTTCCAGCTTTACCCTCAGTTGTGCAGATTGGCCCTTGAACACCTCAAAACCTCAATTTTTTCATGGTTTATTGAAGGAAAAGTGTTGATTGTGTAGGGTTTTTGGTGTAGGGTTCAAAGAGGAAATGAAAAGAGAAGAAAAGAGGAAGAAAGAAGTGTGGTTTCTGGTGATTTTCTGCAGGAGGTGCAGAAATGATTGGAAGAGAGAGAAGAGAGAAGAAAAGGTCAAGGAAAGTCAAATGTTTCACCTAACACCATGCCCCCTTATTTTATTTGGATTTGAATTTATAAAAAAGGTTTAAGGAAAGGTCAAATGGTGGGGGAAAGATAAATTGCAACCATGCACACAAGAAAATGGTTAACAAGTCACAAAATGCCTAAGTATGCAAGGTGCACCCTACAAAGGAAAAATTTCAAAAAGCTAACACTACCCATGAGAACTATAATTAAAAATCCTAAGAACCCATATAAATATAAACATGCACGACTACTAATTATCACCAAAACAAACAAACAAACGGGAAAAATCAAAGTGTTACAATCTACCCCCCTTAAGGAAATTCGGTCCCCGAATTTAAAAATCTACCCATACGCACCTTCAAAAAGATGGGGATACCTCTTCCTCATCTCGCTCTCGGTCTCCCAAGTGACCTCCTCCCTGCTCTGGCCACGCCAAAGTACCTTGACGGACGGTATCTCTTTCGACCTCAATTTCTTCACTTGTCGATCCAAGATCATCACCGGCTGCTCTGCATAGGAAAGATCGCGCTCAAGCTGGACCGTCGGGTGCTGAATCGCATGCGAAGGATCATGAAGATATCGACGGAGCATCGAAACGTGAAATACGGGGTGCACGTCTGGAAAACTGGGCGGAAGGGCTAATTGATACGCAACTGCACCAATACGCTCAAGGATCTCGAAGGGGCCTACGTATCTGGGACTAAGCTTCCCCTTCCTTCCAAATATCATCACGCCCTTCATTGGGGAGACCCTCAAGAAAACATGATCACCAACAGAAAACTCAAGTCTGCGTCGACGACGGTCCGCATAAGATTTCTGCCTACTCTGGGCTGCTCTCATTCTATCGCGAATCAACTGAATCTTCGCTGTCGTCTCCTCAACGATCTGTGGCCCTAAAATACTGCTCTCACTGAGCTCTGTCCAACAAGTAGGCGACCTGCATTTCCTCCCATAAAGAGCCTCAAACGGTGCCATCTGAATGGTCTCCTGGTAGCTGTTGTTGTAGGAGAACTCTACTAAGGGCAAATGATAATCCCAGCTACCTCCGAAGTCTAATACGCATGCTCTGAGCATGTCCTCGAGAGTCTGAATAGTCCGCTCTGACTGTCCGTCGGTCTGCGGATGAAATGCTGTGCTGAAACTCAAGCGAGTGCCCAAAGCCTCCTGAAGCCTCTGCCATAGCCGGCTGGTAAACTGGGTGCCTCTATCGGACACGATGCATGTCGGAACTCCGTGCAGTCGCACAATCTGATCAATGTAAACCTGGGCATACTGAGTAAATCCGAAAGTCGTCTTCACCGGTAGGAAGTGAGCCGCTTTAGTCAAACGATCCACGATCACCCAGATGGAGTCATACCCTCGACTAGTCCTGGGTAGACCCACAATGAAATCCATAGATATCTGTTCCCATTTCCACTCCGGAATGGGTAATGGTTGTAGCTCTCCCGCGGGCCTCTGGTGCTCAGCCTTGACTTGCTGACAAGTCAGGCATCTCGATACAAAATCTGCAATATCCCTCTTCATACCGTCCCACCAGTAAACATCTCTCAGATCGTGGTACATCTTGGTGGAACCGGGATGAACACTATATACCGATCGATGTGCATCCTTAAGAATCTCGCGCCGCAATCCCTCAGCATCCGGTACGCACAGTCTAGCCCCAAATCGTAGTATCCCCTGATCGTCGATCACGAACTCGGAAAATCTGCCATGTCCCATCTGTGTCCTGATCTCTGAACAGCGGTCATCACCGTGCTGTGCCTCGTATATACGGTCAAGCAACTGTGGGCGTGCACGAACATGCGCAATCTGTCCCCCGATTGGCGTAAACTCAAACTGTACCCGGCTGTCGCATAAGATCTGCCAATCTGCCGATGACGGCCTCTGCACTGCGCTCACACAAGCTAGACTACCCCCGGGCCTCCTGCTCAACACATCTGCCACTACATTTGCCTTGCCCGGGTGATACAAGATCTCACAATCGTAGTCCTTTACTAACTCCATCCATCGGCGCTGTCTAAGGTTCAGGTCTCGCTGCTGAAATATGTACTTTAAGCTCTTGTGGTCAGTGAATATCTGGCACGACTCTCCATACAAATAATGTCACCAGATCTTGAGTGCAAAGACCACTGCAGCCATCTCCAGATCATGAGTAGGGTAATTCTGTTCATGTTTCTTTAATTGCCGTGAAGCATACGCAATCACCCTGTCATGCTGCATCAAAACGCATCCCAGCCCCCCCTCGTGAAGCATCGCAGTAGACCGCAAATCCGCCTGATCCTGAAGGCAATGATAGCACTGGTGTCGTAGTCAGTAGAGCCCGTAACCGCTGGAAACTGTGCTCACACTTCTCCGTCCAATCAAAGTGAACTCCCTTCCGGGTCAACCCGGTCAACGGTGTAGCAATGCGGGAGAAGTCCTGCACAAATCGCCTGTAATAACCTGCCAGCCCTAGAAAGCTGCGAACCTCCGTCACTGACGTGGGTCTAGGCCAACTCCGAACTGCCTCTATCTTTCTCGGGTCGACACATATACCATCTCGTGTAATCACGTGCCCCAAGAAGTCTACGCTGTCTAGCCAGAAGGCACACTTGGAGAATTTGGCGAAAAGCTGATGCTCCCTCAAGATCTGCAGTGAAATCCGCAGGTGCTGCTCGTGCTCCTCTCTACTCCGAGAATACACCAAGATATCGTCAATAAACACTATAATGAACAGATCAAGATACGGCCGGAAAATACGGTTCATCATGTCCATAAATGCTGCTGGCGCGTTGGTGAGTCCGAACGACATCACCAAAAACTCATAATGGCCGTAACGTGTGCGGAAAGCTGTCCTAGGAATGTCCTCCTGTCGAACCCGCAGCTGATGGTAGCCTGATCGCAAATCGATCCTCGAAAAGTATCCTGCCCCCTGAAGCTGGTCGAACAAATCGTCGATGCGTGGCAAAGGATATCTGTTCCGCACTGTCACCTTGTTTAGCTGGCGGTAGTCAATACACAAACGCATGCTGCCGTCCTTCTTCTTGACGAACAGGACTGGGGCACCCCAAGGAGAAACACTGGGTCGAATAAGTCCCTTATCCAGCAAGTCCTGCAACTGACCCTTCAACTCTCTAAGTTCCGCCGGGGCCATCCGATAAGGCGGTACTGAAATAGGCCCCGTGCCAGGAACCAAATCAATGCAGAAAGAAATATCACGCTCGGGCGGTAGCCCAGGAAGCTCGTCAGGGAACACATCAGGGAACTCGCTAACCACCGGAACCTGATCCAGAGGAACCTCTGTAGCTCTAGTATCGCAAACATATGCGAGAAATCCCTGACATCCCTTCCGCAAAAGCTGTCCAGCGCGAACAGAAGAAATCACACAGTGAGGGGTGGCACTACGGTCCCCCAACACAACAACAACCGACTCGCCGGGAAAACAAAATCGAACTGTCTTCTCGCGGCAGTCAACAGAAGCATAGCACGTGGCTAACCAATCCATGCCCAAAAGGACGTCGAAGTCCAACATCTCAAGAAGGATCAAATCGACCGGCAACTCTCTATCGCCGATACGGACGGTACAGGATCGGAACACGTGCCTAGCAATAAATGACTCTCCCACAGGAGTAGTCACAACAAGCGGTTGGTCAAGCAAATCGGACTCTCTACCCAAACTCGGCACAAAGTGTGTGGATACGTACGAGTGCGTGGATCCGGGATCAAATAACACGTGTGCATCAACTGAACATACAGAAAGGATACCTGAGACCACCGCATTGGACGCCTGCGCGTCCTGATGCGTCAAAGCAAAAACCCGTGCCTGTCCTCCACCTGCAACTAACTGTCCCCTGCCGGCTGCTGGCCGTCCTCTACCTCGGCCACCTCGTCCTCTATGAACGAATCCTCCGCGACCACGACCTCTCTGTGCAGGCGTCTGATGCGGAGTAACAGTAGGTACTATCGGCAATGCCGTCTGGGGTGGTGAAGGTGGTAATGTAACATGCGGTGCTGCCGCCCCACTCCGGGGTACCTCAGGACAATCTCGCACACGATGATAAGAACTCCCGCAACGGTAACATCCCGATGACGGTCTCTGGCCCTCCTGGGAATAGGAGCTAAACAATCGGCCTCGTCTCGAATCTCTGCCACCTGCAAGGTGCCTGTCACGACGCCGGAACGGCCGTCTCTGCACTGACGTATCTGCACGAACTCTCTTCGGCCCTGGAACTGCCGAAGTCTCAGCAAGGCGCTCTTCAACTAATAATGCTGCATCTACTGCTGCTGCGTATGTCTCGTAATGCTGCGCGCTGATAGCAAGGAATAGTGGTGTAAGCAAGCCTCGGACAAATCTCTTAACTCGCAACTCCTCAGTAGCCACTAGGTACGGGGCATAGATAGCTAGCTCTGTGAACAGTACGTCGTACTCTGCCACTGACATCCCTGGTGTCTAGCGCAAGGACTCAAATCTGCGTGCTCGGGCATCCCTCACACTCTGAGGAAGAAAACGGGCAAGGAATAACGATACAAACTCGGTCCAGGTCATAGGAGGAAGACCTGCTGCTCTGTCCTTCTCAACTGAATCACACCACTTCTGTGCAAGACCTTCTAGGCGAAAGCTCGCTAACTCGACCCATCTCGCATCCGCGCATCTAAGTGAACGACATATACGGGCCATCTTATCAAGGAAGGACTGGGGGTCCTCGGCTGTATCGGTGCCTGTGAAAACCGGAGGTTTTAGCCTCATGAATTCTGATAGCGATACCGTAATCACCTCTGTGGCTGCAGGGGCAACTGGCTGTGGGGTAGGTACCATCACGGTCGCTGGAACAGGTGGAGCTACCTCTGGTCGCTGTGCTTGAAACGTCCCACCAGCGATCCTATCATCTCGCGCATCTCCTGCATGCTAGATCCCACCGTCTGGCGCATCTCCTGCACACCAGCCCCTAGCGTGGCGATCTGATCTGTCAAAGGAGGAACAGTCTGCTCAGGTACAACGGGTGCACTGCCCGGATCAGTCCTCGTCTCGGACGAGTCAACTCGAATCTCGGCCCTCGCGGCCGCTCTCTGCGCCCTCGTAGTCTTTGGCGGCATATTGGCTGAAAGGAACAATAGGATTCGATAAGGATACGGAAATCGAATCGCGAGAATGTAAATACTCAAGAAGGAAATTTATATCAACAAGTCCTAAGGTCGCGTAGGCGGAGTACCGTGTCGTGAGTATGCCGCGGAACATACACACGCTACGCTACCCTGCCGCAGCTACCTACTCCATCATACCAGGGTCATCCTACACTCCGAAAGGTAAAACCTACGCTCTGATCCCAACTTTGTCACGACCCGAAGTTTGGCCCGTGACCGGCACTTAACCACGTAACGTCTACAGGCGTAACGTGACTAAGGGAACCGGAAAACCCAGAAATCAAACCAGTGAAAGTATAGAGTGTGGTAAGAATTAAATGAAAGCACCAACTAACATGATAAGAAATCTAAGTAAACAATCTCCAAGATAACAATATACGACGCCGTAGCGAAGCTCAAGATCCACAAGTGGGAACATCACAGATAGAATAAAACTGCATAAGAAAAGTCGGCTCACAACGAGCACGACACCAGAATACAAATAAAGTACAACATCGTCCTCACACTGTCTCTAAGTCAAATACATACATGGTAGATGGAGAATACTAGATACAACAATGTACATACTGAAAGGTAAACAGATACCACGCAAAACCCACCTATCAGCAAAAGAGCTAGTACACCAACTATGGGGGTATCTGTGTCAAAAGATGCAACCGCAGCCTGCCGTGACTACTCCGAAGGGCAACCTGCAAACACTGTGGCACAACGGGGGTGAGTTGCCAACTCGTGAATAGAGATAACATATAAAGGTAATCGCGAGCATGCACGTACTACGCTACTCTATCATATGCCAACAGATGATATCAATATGTGATGAGCAGTATGTGCAATAATCATGCAAGTGCTCTATCAGGTACTGTACTACCGGATGAGGTACAAATACTCTATCAGGTAATGCATCTACAGGATGAGGTACAAATACTCTATCAGGTAATGCATCTACATGATGAGGTACAAATACTCTATCAGGTAATGCATCTACAGGATGAGGTACAAATACTCTATCAGGTAATCCATCTACAGGATGAGGTACAAATACTCTATCAGGTAATGCATCTACAGGATGAGGTACAAAAGTAAATGCTGAGCAGGGGCAATGTAATATCTACACGGAATGTCAACGTGGAATATATAATCGGTGTCTCAATGCACCCAGATCTCCCAAAAATAGCTCATGCGCCGGCACTCGCATCGGCCCTCGAATCCTGTACACCTCTGAGAGTCCCGAGTGCCCAACATCGGCACCCAAATATCATAAATACTCGTGTCCAGCATCGACACGCAAATCCTCATCCATCGGGCCCCGTCAGTCCGGGTCAGCCCACGGGCTCCGTCTGCGGTATCGGCCCTCGGCCCCGGCAGTACGGATCACCCCACATCCATCTATAGACTCTGATCAGTACACTCCGGATAACTGTCAGGTCCAACCAATCACCGGTAGGTAGTAGTCCCTCTGCCAGGCTCACCGTCTACTGCACAGCGAAACCGTTCTCGCCCCGGGTACCATACCGGGTCCACCATGTACCCGTAATCGGCCTCAACCGCCTCCTCGATTCGGGTTTCCATATATCACTCTAGCACCGAGAAAACACATGGTGGACGCACCGAAATATCATATCAAGGGAACCGGGTTTTTAAAATGATTACATATTTGAGATAGCCACAGTTCCCAAATCCAGAAATCACATATAATCCAAGCAAAATACAAGTCAACGATCCGATATGATATGTGCGTCAAATGTAAATATCAAGTCAAGTTACATATAGATGAGCTACAAGATAATAATCCGATGTGATGTATGCATCAGTTATGAATATCAAGTCATGTCACATATAATGGGCTACAATATGATGGTTCAATGTGGTATGTGTAGCAAGTATGAATATCGAGTTATGTCACATATAATGAGCTACAATATGATGATTCAATGTGGTATGTGTAACAAGTATGAATATCAAGTTATGTCACATATAATGAGCTACAATGAAATGATCCGATGTGATATGTGTAGCAGGTATGAATATCAAGTCATGTCACATATAATGAGCTACAATGTAATGATCCGATGTGATATGTGTAGCAGGTATGAATATCAAGTCATGTCACATATAATGAGCTACAATGCAATGATCCGATGTGATATGTGTAGCAGGTATGAATATCAAGTCATGTCATATATAATGAGCTACAATATGATGATCCGATGTGATATGTGTAGCAGGTATGAATATCAAGTCATGTCACATATAATGAGCTACAATATGATGATTCAATGTGATATGTGTTTCCTACGTGTCATGGCAATTACTAACGGTGTGTGTGTAACATACAGGATAGTGCTCGTGCACATGGACCGTTAGTAATGGTGCGGTGTTCTATCAATTCTAATTTATATCTGTGTAGTAGGGAATGCAATACGCACAAAATAGTAATCATGTACATGCAATATATATATGGATCACAATAAGGTCCCATCAGCCCTGACGTAGAACGCCATGCGGGCGATATCCCCGTAGATGTGAAATCTACTCACCGTAGTCTCTCGCTAGGTGTAGCCAACAACCTGCTTCCCTTTCTTCGCTGCGTCCGCCGTACTCGCCTGCGAACCTAGAATTACAGAATATATCATATGTAAGCTCGAAATCACACAAACGCGACATTAAAGCCAAACTAGTAACTCGTGTCGCGAACCAAGCGCGCGTGTGCGCGATACGCTAAAACGTGTGGTTACGCGTCTGAATCACTCCGACGCGTCGCGATACGCAGAAACCCAAAACCCACACACACGTATCACGCGTGTCGCGAAAGGTTGAAAATACGGGAAAAATAGGTATTCTACTCCAGATTCTGATACAGGACAGATATTGAAAAACTATATATACCAAAATAACACAATTAGCAGCAGACACCCACACCCCAAACCCCAACCCAAATCTCCCCTATCTGGCCGCAATTTGCGGCCAGAATGCCTATTTCGGCGGCCAGACTTGGGAATTGGGTCCCCAGGTTTGGTTGGTGCACTCCATACTCCCCATACATGCTTCAGTGATGCCTAGTTTTATTCTGAAAAGTCTCGGGTAGTAGCAGATTTCCTACAGTGCCTAATATCAGTTCAAATCACACATTTTGCACAAAATGGAACTTTATGGTATTTTGATGAAATCTGAAACAAACCTAGGTCCAATCACACACTAATAACTCGTTAACAAGCTAATCAAGCCATAACAACATAAGTTTTAACATGTTACACTAAACCCCCTCCAAAAGCACTAAAATGGCACAAAAATATGATATTTCTAAACTAAACATGCAAGTTATGAAAATTGGGTGCTAGGATTGAGATTTTATACCTTCAAATGACTTTAGAACACCAAAGGTTCCAGCTTTACCCTCAGTTGTGCAGATTGGCCCTTGAACACCTCAAAACCTCAATTTTTTCATGGTTTATTGAAGGAAAAGTGTTGATTGTGTAGGGTTTTTGGTGTAGGGTTCAAAGAGGAAATGAAAAGAGAAGAAAAGAGGAAGAAAGAAGTGTGGTTTCTGGTGATTTTCTGCAGGAGGTGCAGAAATGATTGGAAGAGAGAGAAGAGAGAAGAAAAGGTCAAGGAAAGTCAAATGTTTCACCTAACACCATGCCCCCTTATTTTATTTGGATTTGAATTTATAAAAAGGGTTTAAGGAAAGGTCAAATGGTGGGGGAAAGATAAATTGCAACCATGCACACAAGAAAATGGTTAACAAGTCACAAAATGCCTAAGTATGCAAGGTGCACCCTACAAAGGAAAATTTTCAAAAAGCTAACACTACCCATGAGAACTATAATTAAAAATCCTAAGAACCCATATAAATATAAACATGCACGACTACTAATTATCACCAAAACAAACAAACAAACGGGAAAAATCAAAGTGTTACAGATATGGTGCAATGTTAGTACAGTTTAATTTCATTTGTACATTTGATATTGCGGGGCGATCGTCCGACATGTGGACTGCCGTCACTGCCAGTTTATATATTATTCTTTTGGGGAACGACCGGGATGAGGTCAATGTCACCCTTGTATATTATTTTATTTTCTGTACTAGGATTATCCCGAGGTGGAGTGCACGAATAGCCGGGTTCTTGAGGGAAACAGGTCAGCATCTCAAGGCTTTCAGACGGAGGGGACCTTACTCTAGAATTAGCGGGCTATTCGCCGCACTCGTAGGGGATATAGTGTAAGTCCACGTTGCCTACCCTGGTGCTTGCAGGGAGGCGGAAACGTTATGAAAAATTTGATTTTTACAACACTAGACAACATGGACTTGCTAAAGGAGGGATCATTGCTAAACAAAACTAACTAACAAAGCTAAAGGAGTTAGCTACTCGGTTAAGGGGTTATACCTAGGCCTTCAAGTCCTTCTCTTCTTGCTCCTTGGAGTGAAAGAAAGGGATCTCCTTGTCTCCTTCTCTTATCGAAGAAAGATCCACCCGAGGGCCTCAACCTTTGGCTTCAACTTCAAACTAGAAGTAACTAAGATGCTTGGAGTGCTAATCCTAGAACCTTAGAAAGAGTAGAGAGTATTTTAGAAGGATTTATCTCAAGCTCAAGGGATTCTCAACTCATGAGAGGGAAGAGCTAGAGAGAGAGGAAGAGGAGGAGAGAGAATCAAAAAAATAGAATGAGAAGAAATAAACCATTCTTCTCACATATATGTGTGAATTATGTAAATAGATAATTAGCTAAATATAATTGTCATGGTTTAATCAAGAAATGACCATTATCATTTCATAATAAATGCTTTTTGCTAGAATCAAAGAGCATCTTTCTTATGGCATGATTATGGTCAAGTTGTCAACCTAGGTCAACAAGTCAAATAAAGTCAAATGGTCAACAACCCTAACCATGCACAATTATAATTAACTAATATCAATAAATCATATTTCACACATAACCATTAGGGTTAAGAAATTGACAATGGTAATCAACCCTAATAAAAGTCCTCTGCCTCTCCCTCAGTCAACTGTGCATACACACCCGTATCCGTGTTCCGAGGAACACGAATACAATGAGATAAAACCAATCCCAAATTATATACTAGGATCCGGCTTAAACCAAAGCCCGCTAGTATAAGCTGTCAAGACAAAAAACGTGCACAAGTGCGCGAATGTGAACGAACCCCGTCGCAAAACCATGCGACCTCTACTCATTTTGCCTAAAGGCGAATAACCCTCTGTGTGGGAATCTAAAGACTCGACACTACGCTGGCAGTGGGTTTAACCACAGACCGCAAGCGGCACTAGCTGTACGTAATGATCCCCAGGTAGATGCCGATAATAAGACAGAGGAGGTAAACCCATCTGAACTCCTACTGAGCCTGAATGTGACAGTCTCCGTACAGTCTGGTCTGTTCGTCTGATAACATCGTATGGCGGGCCTAGGGGGGCGGTAAAATGTCAGTCCCCTAATAGCGGTACAAGTCGTGTCGGAGTGTAGCCCACAACACCCTGATATAACACTGGAAACCTACCAGTATATCTCGCTTTCCCTGGCCAGGGACTACTTGTCTAATGGCTCTCCTAGACACAGCGCTGTTGGGGATAGTGCCCTCAGAGTCAATTATTAGGTCACAGGTACGTGATTGTAATGATTGAGGGAGGACCTATCCCAGTAGGACAGTCTTGCTCGAGATGATAGTATGCTATCTGGTTTACCTTTATCATCGTGTACTGCTTTAGGTGACATGACACGTCGCTATTACACGTTGATAGAGCCCCTAGGATTCTTGCTTGACCACCAGCAGTATGAGGGCGATCATATAAGTGGGAGCTGGGGGTCTATAAGCTTATCCTTAAAAGGTCCCTAGTCGTGGGAGTTTCGAGACTGGGCATCGATACTCCATTAGTAGACTAGTGTATACAGTCGAGACCCCGACGAGGGGCGGTGGCCGGTCTCACAAGCCACTGGTGTCAGTTGGATCACCTAAGATGTATACAGGTGCTCATTGGGTTATGAGTACACCGGACAGGACTCGCCGGGAACATGCTAGTTGGTCATATACCAGACGTCAGATGGCAGTTCCCTAGTGACATGTGTGCAGGTTAGTTCATCGACCTGGGGATCGTCATTTGTCTCGTGTGAGTTCCCACTGTACTTTGATTACTACCCTACCACGGCTCAAAGGAGTCGTGCAAACAGGTTTTAGTTGGGTACAGTCCCGAGCCACATGGAGGCAGTGAGCGTATCTTCAGGGGTTCGTCTCTCCCGGTATTGGGGGTGAGGTCGTGCTGTGTCTAGGAGAGCCATTACACAAAGTCCTTGGCCAAGGCAAGGAGATTTACTGGTAGGTATTCCAGTAGTATCTCAGGGTGTTCTGGGCTACACTCCGACATGACTTGTACCGCTTTTGGGGGTCTGACTTTTACCAACCCCCTAGGCCCGCCATGCGATGCTCATAGACGAACGGACCGGACTGCACGGATATTGTCACTGACAGGCTCAGTTGGGTGTCGGGGTGAGCTTCCTCATCGACGTCCCATTTGGTCAGTACCTGGTAGCCCGTCACGTATTGGCTTATACCTCTGACGTGTTAGTGGTTAAATCCACAACCAAGGTGTTGACGAGTCTTTAGAGTCCCCCACATTCTGTTACTCAGCTTTCGGGCGAAAGGTTGTAGAGGCCGTATGGAGATATGGCAGGGTCCGATCAGATACGTGCGGTATTGCACGGATCAGGATCGGACAGTTTGTACTATAGGCCGTATGGTTATATGGCAGGGTTCGATCAGATACGTGCGGTATTGCACGGATCAGGATCGAACAGATATTACTGGCCGGCTTTGGTATAAGCCGGATCCTAGTATTGTACAGTGTAGAGTTTGTCTCATTGCATTTGTATTTCGGTCGAAATACAGATGCAGGTGTGTATGCACTGTATCGGGGTTTTCCCGTAATTTATTACGGGACCAGTTTTCTGGAGTTGCCAGTTTGCTTTCCGTTTCGGCCAATTTCCATTGTTCCGTTCATTGGCCGAAGATTGGTGGAGGAGGGCTTATTTGCATTGTTGCAAATAAGCTTTAGTGGAGGGGGTCTTTTCTTATTTCCTTGTATCATGATGGCTCACCATACCTTGACCTTTTTGACTTGATCCTTCATGATGGCTTGACTTTGTTAGCATCATGGTTGTTGATGATGGTTGTGTGGAGTGTTGGCATTGCTTTGTGATCATGGTTGATTATCATAACCATTCCTTTCTCTCTCTTTTTTGATTATGGTTGTGGTTTGATCTTTTGTTTTTTGATATCACTCCCTCACTCTCATTCACTCCCTCCATCCTCTCTTGTGGCCGGCCACTATGTGCAAGGGTTGTCCAAAAATTGTGTGGGTGTATTTTTGGTTCATATCATGCTCCAAAATACCCACTAGCTCCTCCACATTGTTCTTGTTTCATCCCTCCACCATATGGCACCTCCATGAACCCCAAAAGAGACAATAGCTCACTACACATTCTACAGCGAATCTTGGGCACGTCGAGTAGCCGGCTTCGTGCCCGAGTTGCCTCGGCATTGAGGTGGGAGCCCGTAAACAAAGTAGGCGATGTGGTGCACTTCCGGCGACGAGGAGGAGACGGGACATTCCGCAGGAGATCGGGACCATGACGAGAAGACCGGAGGACTTGGATCGTCGGTATATCTCTAACCCATCTTGTTAAGTAGCTTAGACTAGTTAATGGTTCGATCCGGGTTATAGTGCGCGGTGGTACCGGTTTGCTAAGTCCGCAAAAATTTAAGTTATTCACCGCTTCCGCATTCCGGCGTCGGATTGACGGCCGGGGCGCCGCCGTGCACTTACAGTGGTATCAGAGCCTCGCCATTAACTTAGTCTAACTTTGTGTAATGTGTTTGCATTTCCGATCGATCAAAAAGTTCCAAAACTGCATTTTAGTTCGCATCAGTTTCTGTTGAAAATTTTTGGTCTCGAAAAATTTTTCAGGTTATAAAATATTGATGTACTGGAAAATATAAGAGTTCTGTAAAAATTTGACGAAGTAACTCCACAGTTGGAGCGCGGAACCGCCGCGAAAACCCCATTTGTGCGGCCCTTCCGCCGCGCACTATTCACATCACTTCACCATTTTTTTTACAGAGGCCTTCTGGGCTTAAAATATGGGCTTTGGAATATTAAAGTTGGGCCAATTGTTTCTGTGAGTGCTACAGTTTTCTTTGGGGCCCACTTGTTAATTGTTTGATCAATCGGAAATTTTTTAAACACATTTTTCACAGTATTTACATTATATCTGCGACCGTGAATGTCACTCGATCGGTAAATCCGGTCTAACTGCTATAGCCCGGTTAGACGGATTTGCGAACGTGACTTTCACGTTGATGTTCTATGTTTATGCTGTGATGTTGCGGATCGGTCGTGGGGGATAGCCTGGATGCAATGCTAGTACAGTTCTGTTGTATTATGTACATTTGATATTGCGGGGCGAGCGTCCGACATGTGGACTGCCGTCACTGCCTGTTTGTATTATTCTTTTGGGGCACGACCTGGTTGCGGTCGATGTACCCGGTGTATGTATATTTTACTTTCTGTACTAGGATTACCCCGCGGAGGGGTGCACGGATAGCCGGGTTCTAGAGGGCAACAAGCCTGCATCTCATGGCATTGAGACGGAGGGGGCTTCACTCTAGGATTGGCGGGCTATTCGCCGCACTCGTAGGGGGTACAGGTTGACCCAGGAGGGGTGCCCAAGTTACCGGATTCCGTGAAGTGCTGGGTGGTCCATTCACGGCGCTGAAGGGGGCTGCCTCGCTTCAGGTTTTGGCGGATAACTTGCCGCGCCCGTAGGGGTCTAGGATTTCATTGCACAGGCTATCCACACGACCAGGGGAACGTCGGGTTTCAGCGGCTCTGTGAAACCCGGGGATCCCAGATATCTGTATTGTTTCTGTGATGCTGTTCATTCTCTGTGATGTTGCATTTCTTTCACGCCTTGAGCGAAATATAATATATTGGTATATATATTAGTAGATGTTGCATATGTTTTGCATCCGCGCTAGTCCAGTCCCCGCTCTGTCGTTAGTAAGCTAACCTAACGGGTAATGACGGGACCCAGTGGCGAATGCGGATGGCATATACGTACATCAGTATATTTTCGTTCTTTTTGGTGTGATCAATTGATGGGACTGCATTGATTCGGATCAATGCAAAGTTAAAAACAAACCTAATCTGATGTTGTTGGAACACTTTTTCAAAAAGCTGTTATTGCAAGGACGTTTACTTTTGTTTTGCATCGTGGTATTCAGTTGGAATATCCTGCACCCCATTCTACGGGGAAAGAGCCGAGATCCCTTCACCGGGAGTGACCTCTTTAGCAACGGTTGTCGTCACTATATTTTCAAAAAGCTATCAGTTCCTTCAACGATATCAAGTTCTTTACGTTAAAGGTTTTCGCCAGAAACCATTCGTAGCCCTCCGTCGTTTCAGACGGGTAGCACGTAGTATTCATGCTGTGTTTGTTGACCTTCGTCAAGGCATAGTGTATGGTAGCTGCTTGTTACCTTTCTGCTGCATAGATAGATGCGTTGGTTTGGGACAGTCGTATAGCCTTGTTGACCTTCGTCAAGGGCTTGTACGGGTGGATTCAAATTAACCTGGATAATGACGGGTAGAACTTGACATGTGACTTATGATTTGTTGACCTTCGCCAAGGTCATAAGAGCATGGGGCAGAAATCACATTGGGAGTTTCAAAAGAACTGAAACTTGCCAGATATGCGCATACCTTCTGGAGTGTGATGACGTGAGCGGATTCCGTCACGTTATCATGCGATGATAGTTGGATCCCGATTCCCACTGATGAGTTAGTTTACTCCTCGGGTAACCCCGACTAATTTTTCTTTAAGGTTTGGAGGAAAATTTGAGGTACAGTGGGAGGATTCCAGATTAGATAAATTGGTAACCATTCTGATCTAGGTTAGAGTGCACGCTGAGTGTTTCTTTTCTCTCTCTCTTTGGCAGCGACCATTGACCTGACCCTAAGACTTTGACTCAGTGACCAAGTTGACCGAACCTTCTTAAACACCGGCTTTTGGATTGTCAGAGTTGCAGACCTCATTGCCACTCCTACTTTTACCCTTTTTCTCCAGGACACCCCGTATTACTACGAACGTCCACTTCCATTGGACAAAACCATCGTATGGTTAGATACGAACTCGAAAGAATTTATTCGAGGATGGTTTCCGGTTCTGGAGAAAACGGATAGGATTATTCAGTTGTCTTTTCCTTTTACCCTCTCTCAGGTTACGAGTACTCC
The DNA here is from genome assembly GCA_030015575.1 of Agapanthus africanus. Classification (NCBI taxonomy): domain Eukaryota; kingdom Viridiplantae; phylum Streptophyta; class Magnoliopsida; order Asparagales; family Amaryllidaceae; genus Agapanthus; species Agapanthus africanus. The sequence continues at coordinate 315,670,511 of CM057346.1, read as the reverse complement.
TTGGTTTAGGGGTAGTACACCTATTACGCAAATTGGATTGTCTTCTTCCAAAACTTAGGCTGGTGCCGACCGGTAGGGAATGAAGAAAACCAATTAGCATAACGATGGTGTGCAGAAGGTATTAAGTTCAGACAAAGCAAGGGATTAGTAAGAGGGCAAAGTAAATTGCAACAGATATTCACGACCAAACCAAATATTTCATTACCACTCCCACATCACCTTTGTATTTCTCCAGGACACTCCGTATCACTACGAAGATCCACAGTTTATTTGGATACTCCATCGTATGGTTATATACGAACTCGAATGGAACTTGTTCCAGTTCGGGGATGGATTCTGGTTCAGGAGAAATAGGAATAAGGTTTATTCGGTTGTCTTTTATCTTCACCCTCTCTCATTGCGAGTGTTCCTAGGATGCGGACAGTACACCCATTATGCTTATTGGATAGTCTTCTTCCAAACCATAGGCTGGTGCCGAACGGTAGGGAAGGAAGAAAACCATTTGGCCTAAAAGGGTGTGCAGAAGGTAAAGACTAAAGACATATGAAGGGATTTGGAGAGGTGGCAAAGAACTATACGGTTACAGTCGTGAATCTGGAAGAGGCATTACTAGGAATACCAGAATACCCCATCGGAACATTTCAATGTTTCAGTTTCACTGTGTAATGTTAAAGGAAAACTGATTTCCCGATTAGATACTTACTCCAGGGTATGTATTTACTAGGTACGATTCTCACATCTGTATGGTTTTACAGATGATGAGTGGGAGTAAGTTGTTGGGAATTGGGTGATTATCCTCATTATATCGGGATTCGTTGTAATCGGTGATATTTGAGGAAATCACCTGGGCTGTTTGCCGGTCGGCAAATATTTGGTTTTGAATATCCACTGTTATGCACCAATTTCAAATTGATATATCTGTACGTCTATTTTCATAGAGTGAGATATACCTTTCTGAAATTATGTCTACGACATTTACCTATATCAGTGGATGGTTAGGTAAGGAGCATTAAACAGCGGTGTAATTCTTCTTAACCATAAGTACAGTTTTCAACCTACGACACACAGTGAATGAGTTATCAGACTCAAGGGACTTATACAGAGTATTGTATGTTGTCCAGTGTCCATTAGGACAGAGGGGTTGGTCCTCGTACTATATTCGGTTTACTTATGACTTCTCTAGTTTTTAGACAAGTGTTTCGTGGAAACACAGGGTCCGAATTTGGAGAAGTTATAGGTATTTGAATAGAGTAAAGAACCAGGTGTAGCAAGTATCGGGATTCTTCAAAGTGATCGAAGATGTAGATACTTGTATATGGTATTCAGTTGATAGTAGTGATTAAGAGAAATTGCTTCTCTTTCAGGTTACTCATAAATGGAAGCATTCCTAAGTTGAGTAACGCTGATCGGCCTCCTTCCATTTAGTTGACATGCACTGGAGACAGTTGCATGATTTGAATCTGGTTCAATTAAATCAGTGCCTCTGGTTCTATATATGATATAGAACAGTTCATATCTTAACGATGTTAAGGTACGGGGAGTTGTCCGGTTTATGATTGAAACCAGACACTGGACAACTCAAGGCACGTTTCTGTAATAGCTGTTTGTGGATTGACCCAGGCTATGACGAGGGTTGATTTTCTACCATCTGGACGAACAATAGCGATATTGTTCTAGACTCGCCACAGTTTTATTAAAAATGGATTTTTTTCAGAAAAACAGTAGTGGGAGTATGGTAGAACTGGAAGTGATTCCAGAACCACAAACGATTACTGAAGATTTGATAAGGAACCTAAAGATTCAATCTGAATTGACATTCCATTGGCCACTCCGCAGATAAGGTGGGTAACTTCAGGCACCCGAGAGGTACTCCGGTAGCCTCAAGGACGGTGACAGGGAAGTTCTTGTTTACCCACAATTACCATTGCTGTTGTTCCAGGCTGCGAGACCCGGCGGGAGGATGAGTATAGCGTCGTTCTAAACTAGTTTTAGAAGTGCACGTCTATATGACTCTGCCAGAGGGTTGTCGTAGTCAGTGGGAGCAGCGGAAGCATTGGTGGACAGGTAGCTTATGTCTATTTATAGACTAGAGCAGATGTAGTGGAGAAAGATCATCTATTTCTGACGTGACAGTCATGGGTTTGACTTCATCAGAATAGGGGATGGATCTGTTGAGAAGGTAGTAGGGTGTGATATCCTGGTATTTGGATGATATACACAGAGTAGGAAAGGAAACTCCTACACTACGATCGGTTATAGTTTGGTCGTCACACAGTTGTTTCTCCACAAAGGAAATGGATTTTATATCAGACATACTGGTTACTAGATCTATGGTCTTAGATCTAGATTTGGGTGGTTTCCCAATCAGGGTACTTGACAGCGTTCTAAGAGTATTTAGGATGGACGACTCCTGGCACGGTAGTGTACCTGCAGGTAATGGAGTCACCCTCTCCAAAGGTGTCTTACAGACTAAAGGGGAGAGGGACGGGCATGATTGGCAGATCACTTGCTCAGGCAATTGAGTCAATCGTGAGATGTCAAGTACCACACCAGATGTTGTTCTTGCACTAGATGCAATAAGTTGACATTAATCCAATCCTGGAGAAACAGTCGGAAGCAGTTTTAGAACATAAGTGGATGTTCTAGGGAGATGATAACGACAGCCTCATTCAGGAGACAGTTATCATTCCAGGCTTCCAAGGTGACATGGACGACAAGAAGGTTGTCAGAGTTATAGTTTTCCTTCTGATGAGGGGCAGTATTTTGGACAGGTGGTCCAAGGCAATACTGAGGGAGGCATGGCGCGCAGGATACTGATTAAGTTCAGTTGACGATACAGTCTAAGAAGTTTGGATTTGGAGTTCATTTATGAGCTATGTCCCATCAGACATCCAGACACATTCTAAGACAGGTATTGCTCATTTCGGGAGATAGGTTTCTCCGCGAACTTGAGACATAGAGAGACATAGAAAGAAACATCCAAGCGGATCCACTCACTGAGGCTATTCCTCGAACGCAATAGTTCCGCAAACGAGCTTTGTGAGACTGACTAGTAGAGGAGTTGGATGTTCGGTATCACACGGGCTGTGAGTATGCGACATCGCAATAATTAGCCTTGAGTGCAAGTGGGAGATTGCTGGGGATAGTGCCCTCAGAGTCAATTATTAGGTCACAGGTACGTGATTGTAATGATTGAGGGAGGACCTATCCCAGTAGGACAGTCTTGCTCGAGATGATAGTATGCTATCTGGTTTACCTTTATCATCGTGTACTGCTTTAGGTGACATGACACGTCGCTATTACACGTTGATAGAGCCCCTAGGATTCTTGCTTGACCACCAGCAGTATGAGGGCGATCATATAAGTGGGAGCTGGGGGTCTATAAGCTTATCCTTAAAAGGTCCCTAGTCGTGGGAGTTTCGAGACTGGGCATCGATACTCCATTAGTAGACTAGTGTATACAGTCGAGACCCCGACGAGGGGCGGTGGCCGGTCTCACAAGCCACTGGTGTCAGTTGGATCACCTAAGATGTATACAGGTGCTCATTGGGTTATGAGTACACCGGACAGGACTCGCCGGGAACATGCTAGTTGGTCATATACCAGACGTCAGATGGCAGTTCCCTAGTGACATGTGTGCAGGTTAGTTCATCGACCTAGGGATCGTCATTTGTCTCGTGTGAGTTCCCACTGTACTTTGATTACTACCCTACCACGGCTCAAAGGAGTCGTGCAAACAGGTTTTAGTTGGGTACAGTCCCGAGCCACATGGAGGCAGTGAGCGTATCTTCAGGGGTTCGTCTCTCCCGGTATTGGGGGTGAGGTCGTGCTGTGTCTAGGAGAGCCATTACACAAAGTCCTTGGCCAAGGCAAGGAGATTTACTGGTAGGTATTCCAGTAGTATCTCAGGGTGTTCTGGGCTACACTCCGACACGACTTGTACCGCTTTTGGGGGTCTGACTTTTACCAACCCCCTAGGCCCGCCATGCGATGCTCATAGACGAACGGACCGGACTGCACGGATATTGTCACCGACAGGCTCAGTTGGGTGTCGGGGTGAGCTTCCTCATCGACGTCCCATTTGGTCAGTACCTGGTAGCCCGTCACGTATTGGCTTATACCTCTGACGTGTTAGTGGTTAAATCCACAACCAAGGTGTTGACGAGTCTTTAGAGTCCCCCACATTCTGTTACTCAGCTTTCGGACGAAAGGTTGTAGAGGCCGTATGGAGATATGGCAGGGTCCGATCAGATACGTGCGGTATTGCACGGATCAGGATCGGACAGTTTGTACTATAGGCCGTATGGTTATATGGCAGGGTTCGATCAGATACGTGCGGTATTGCACGGATCAGGATCGAACAGATATTACTGGCCGGCTTTGGTATAAGCCGGATCCTAGTATTGTACAGTGTAGAGTTTGTCTCATTGCATTTGTATTTCGGTCGAAATACAGATGCAGGTGTGTATGCACTGTATCGGGGTTTTCCCGTAATTTATTACGGGACCAGTTTTCTGGAGTTGCCAGTTTGCTTTCCGTTTCGGCCAATTTCCATTGTTCCGTTCATTGGCCGAAGATTGGTGGAGGAGGGCTTATTTGCATTGTTGCAAATAAGCTTTAGTGGAGGGGGTCTTTGCTTATTTCCTTGTATCATGATGGCTCACCATACCTTGACCTTTTTGACTTGATCCTTCATGATGGCTTGACTTTGTTAGCATCATGGTTGTTGATGATGGTTGTGTGGAGTGTTGGCATTGCTTTGTGATCATGGTTGATTATCATAACCATTCCTTTCTCTCTCTTTTTTGATTATGGTTGTGGTTTGATCTTTTGTTTTTTGATATCACTCCGTCACTCTCATTCACTCCCTCCATCCTCTCTTGTGGCCGGCCACTATGTGCAAGGGTTGTCCAAAAATTGTGTGGGTGTATTTTTGGTTCATATCATGCTCCAAAATACCCACTAGCTCCTCCACATTGTTCTTGTTTCATCCCTCCACCATATGGCACCTCCATGAACCCCAAAAGAGACAATAGCTCACTACACATTCTACAGCGAATCTTGGGCACGTCGAGTAGCCGGCTTCGTGCCCGAGTTGCCTCGGCATTGAGGTGGGAGCCCGTAAACAAAGTAGGCGATGTGGTGCACTTCCGGCGACGAGGAGGAGACGGGACAATCCGCAGGAGATCGGGACCATGACGAGAAGACCGGAGGACTTGGATCGTCGGTATATCTCTAACCCATCTTGTTAAGTAGCTTAGACTAGTTAATGGTTCGATCCGGGTTATAGTGCGCGGTGGTGCCGGTTTGCTAAGTCCGCAAAAATTTAAGTTATTCACCGCTTCCGCATTCCGGCGTCGGATTGACGGCCGGGGCGCCGCCGTGCACTTACAAGCGCGATGCCAACCCCCAATACCGGGAGAGACGAATCTTGTCTAATCGTCACTGCCTCTAAGTGCTTCGGGACCGCACCCAACTACTACCTGTTTGCACAACTCTTTTGAGCCGTGGTAGGGTAGTAATCAAAGTACAGTGGGAACACACTCGAGGCGAAGTGACAGTGTCAAGTCAGCAACTAAGCTGTACTCATGTCGCCTGGGAACTGATAACTGACGATAGGTATAATACCAACCAACAGTTCCCGACGAGTCTTGTCCAGTGTACTCGTAACCTAACGAGCACCCGCATACTATCTCAAGTACGACGTACTGACGGCTGTGGGACAGGCCGTCTCCCGCGCTGGGATGAAAAGCGCATACGCTAGTCTACTCCGGAGTATCGATGCCCTGTCTCGATAATCCCACGACCAGCGACGTGTAAATAAGGATGTGCTTGTAGATTACCCAGCCCCCACGAGTGTGACTGCCATCACAACGCTGGTAATCAAGCAAAGATCCTAAGGGCTCCACTAATGCGTATAGGTGATATAATAAAAGAAACACATGTACACAATAAAGCAGAGACAAACCAAGTAGCATACTACCATTTCGAGCAAGATTGTCTATACAACTGTGAATATCCCAAGCTTTGATCAAGTAATATACATACTAGTATGATACAGTAATGGCCTCTAGGGCATATACACTAACAATCTCCCACTTACACTAAGGCCATGTACTGGTATATCGAAGACCTATCAACTCGATCAGCCGCTCGAACTGAGTCTGGGGTAAGGCCTTCGTGAATGGATCTGCAGTGTTATCTTCTGAAGCAACCCTCCGAACCTCGATCTCCTGGCGATCCACGATCTCCCTGATCAGGTGATACCGCCTCAAGATGTGTCTGGATTTCTGATGGGACCTGGGTTCCTTCGCTAAAGCTATAGCCCCGTTGTTGTCGCAATACAGAGGTATTGGATCAACAATGGACGGAACCACCTGAAGTTCTTTCAAGAACTTCCTCATCCAGATGGCTTCTTTTGCAGCATCAGATGTAGCGATATATTCCGCTTCCATAGTCGAGTCAGCAACGGTTTCCTGTTTGGAACTCTTCCAACACACCGCCCCACCATTGAGGGTAAAGACAAAGCCCGACATGGACTTGGAATCATCCTTGTCACTCTGGAAGCTGGAGTCAGCAAAGGCCTCGATCTGGAGGTCTTTTCCTCCATACACTAAGAACATCTCCTTAGTCCTTCTCAGGTACTTGAGAATGTTCTTTACAGCTATCCAGTGTTTCTCCCTAGGGTTTGACTGATACTGGCTTACCACACTCAGTGCGTAAGCAACATCTGGTCTGGTACACAACATCGCATACATTATAAAGCCTACCGCAGAAGCGTAGGGTATAATAGACATGCGATCCCTTTCCAAATCAGTCTTGGGAGACATCTCTTTAGAGAGGGTGATCCCGTGACAAGCCGGTAGATTACCGCGCTTGGAATCTTCCATATGTCGATGTACCTGGACTGCGAAAGTCCTAATATCCTCTTGGATCTATCATGATAGATCCGGATCCCCAGAATGTAGGAGGCATCACCCAGGTCTTTCATGGAGAACCTGTGTGACAAGAACCCTTTGACAGATTGTAGCATAGGAATGTCATTTCCTATCAACAGAATGTCATCCACGTACAAAACGAGGAATACGACAGTTCTTGCTACAAATCTACTATAGATGCATGGTTCATCTAGATTTTTGATAAAGCCAAATTCATTGACCGTCTCATCAAAACAGATGTTCCAACTCCGCGATGCCTGCTTTAGTCCATAGATGGACTTAAGCAACTTGCACACTTTTCCGCTGCTCCCACTCTGAATGAAACCCTCTGGCTGGTCCATATAGACACACTCCTCTAAATTTCCATTTAGAAAAGCGGTCTTTACGTCCATCTGCCAAATCTCATAATCGTGGAAGGCAGCAATGGCAAGAAGGATCCGAATGGATTTCAGCATAGCCACTGGAGAAAAGGTTTCGTCATAGTCCAAATCAGGTCTTTGACGAAAACCCTTTGCAACAAGTCTAGCCTTATAGGTCTCAATCTGTCCATCTACACCAATCTTCCTTTTGAAGATCCACTTGCATCCTACGGGTTTTACCCCATCTGGAGCAATGTCCAACGTCCATACTTTGTTGGTGTACATGGACTCCATTTCGGTCCGCATTGCATCCAGCCATTTTACCGAGTCAATGCTCTGAATGGCTTGCTGGAAGCTAGTAGGCTCATCACTATCAATGATGCAATCCTCTCTATCCCCGTCTATGAGAAAACCGTAGTATCTCTTGGGCGGATGAGACTGCCTACTACTCCTGCGGAGTGGCGTAGTAATGTCCTGATCTTTCGAACTCTCTGGTTCTACAAAGCTTTCAGTAATAGCTTGTGGTTCTGGAATTTCTTCCAGTTCTACTGCGCTCCCACTAATTTCCTTTTCCAAGAACTGGTGTTCTAGAAAGTGGGCATTACGAGAAACAAAGACCTTTTGTTTCTCTGCGTGGTAGAAAAGATACCCCCTGGTGTTCTTTGGGTATCCCACAAAATTGCACAGTACTGAGTGTGCCTCGAGTTTGTCCGCATGCTGCTTTTTGACAAAAGCTGGACATCCCCAGATCTTCAGATATTGAAGATAGGGTTTCTTCCCACTCCATAACTCATATGGTGTGGTAGGCACTGTCTTAGTTGGAACTCGGTTCAAAAGGTATGCGGCTGATTCTAGCGCATATCCTCAGACTGATCACGGTAACTCAGCGTTACTCATCATGAACCGTACCATATCCAATAGGGTTCGGTTCCGTCTCTCCGATACACCGTTATGTTGCGGAGTGTATGGAGGAGTAAGCTGAGAGAGAATTCCATTCTCTTTTAGGTAATCCAGGAACTCGGCACTCAAGTATTCACCACCTCGATCAGATCTTAGTGTCTTGATACTTTTGCCTGTTTGTTTTTCTACTTCATTCTCGTATTCCTGGAACTTTTCAAAGGCTTCAGATTTTTGCTTCATTAAGAAGACATGTCCGAACATTGAAAAATCATCCGTAAAAGTAATGAAGTAAGAATAACCGCTTCGTGCATGTGTAGATATTGGACCGCACACGTCGCTGTGTATGAGTCCCAAGAGCTCGCTTGCTCTTACTCCGTGTCCAGTGAACGGAGTTTTTGTCATCTTTCCTTTGAGACGGGATTGACAAGTTGCATATGATTGATATTCGAACGGATCTAAATATCCTTCAGTATGTAACTTCGTCAATCTTCTCTCATTGATGTGACCCAGTCTACAGTGCCATAAGAAAGCCTGATTGATATCTGGAGACTTTCATTTGTGTGTATTCTGGACATTGAAAATCTGTGGTTGGTTCAATACGTATATACCATTGCTTAAGGTACCTGACCAATCAGAACTTGATTAAGGTGAATGTTCACAACATTACTTACAAACGCAAATTCATAACCTTCTTTAGATATTAAAGATACAGAAATGATATTACAAGTTGCATTGGGTAAAAAAAAGCAATTACGTAAAACCAAAACATGTCCATCTGACATCCCAGGTGATAGTCCCTCACGGCCTCAGCATCCATGCTAGCTCCGTTTGCAACTTTGAGGGTCATGTCACCTGCCTTCAAAAACCTACGCTTTCACAACCCCTGCAAAGAATTACAGATGTTAGTTATATGTATGCCCTTGAGGCCATTACTATACATAGGATGTATATTGTAGTGGATGCTTGGACATATATAGGGAGGACTTTCTTGCTCGACATGATAGTATGCTATCTGGTTGCTCTTTACCTTAACGTGTACACTGATTGTCTCTCTGTTACATGTTGGTAAAGCCCTTAGGATGTGCACTTGACTACCTGGACTATGATGCGGATCATACTAGTGGGGACAGGGTAGTCCATAAGTACATCCTTCAAGGTCCCTAGTCGTGGGTGTATCGAGACAGGGCATCGATATACTAGAGTAGACTAGCGTATACCTTCTCGACCCATACAGATGGGCGATGGATGATCCCATATCCATTGGTGTTTGACATCAGAGATGATATACGGGTGCTCAGTGGAGACTGGGTACACTGGACGGACTCGCCGAGAACTCCCAGATGGTATTATACCTTACGTCAGATGGCAGTTCTCTGGTGACACTGGTACAAAGTAGTCTGTTGACCCGAGATCGTCATAGAGTCTTGTGTGGTTCCTACTGTGCTTTGATTTCCACTTTACCACGTCCAAGAGGGCGTACAAAACGGTGGTTTTTGGGTACAGTCCCGAATCACATGGAGGCAATGAGCGATAGGAGGGGATTCGTCTCTCCCGGTATAGGGAGTTGATGTTGTGCTGTGTTCGATTGGCTATAACCGGAAATCCCTGGCCAGGGTTGCTAAGATTTACTGGTAAGTGTTACCAATAGTTTCTCGAACTGTTATAGACCTCATATCGACACGACTTATCAAGCTATTGGGGTCTGACGTTTACCACCCCTAGGCGAGATATGCGACATATCAGACGACGAGACCGGACTGTACGGTAAGTGTTACTGGTTGGATTCACAGGAGTATGAGCGGGCTTGCTCGTCGATCTTCTGATCGCTCAATACGCGGGTGGCCGTTACGTTTAGCAGACCGCTTGCGGCTTATGGGTGTTTGATATGATCATCACCTGCTGCCGGCGTATTGACGAGTCTTTAGAGTCCTACACAGAGGTTTCCTGGCTCAAGCAAAACGAAATAGGAGCGCATATGAGATATGTGCGGGACCGAGAATAATGCGTGTATGTGATACCGTATTCTATTCTCGCGATGAATGTATCGATATGGTTGTATGCGATATAACCTAGTTATCGAATCAAGGATTGATTCGATAAGACGATACATTGGATATTAGTCGGTATATGCGTTATGACCGGATCGTTAAATCAAGTGTTGATTTAATGATTTAATGTATAATTATATATTTGATATATTACTTTGCATTAACTAGTATTGGTTCACATTAAATGGATTTTCTCACTTGCTTTGTGCAAGTTGTATATGTGATATACTTTTGTGCACATGATTGTATCATGTTTGATGATACATGCTTATTTGGTTAAGTATAAAGAATTAAACCATGGTTAAGTTGATGATTATGATTTTGCTTATTCCTTTATTTATTTGTTTATTCATTTTGAAAAGATAAGATAAGAATGGTGGCTTTATTTGTAGTTTTGTTGAAGCTTCATGATGCTTTGACCTAGTCCACCATTCTTGTCTCTTGCTTAACCCTAACCATCATAACTAACCATGGTCTATTCTCTACACTTAACTAAGGTTAGAATATGATTAGAATCAATTCTTTTTCAATTATTCTTTAACACTTTATGATATTCTTTCTTCTTCTTCTTCTTCTTCACAAGAAAGAAAAGCTTGCCTCATCAATGGCAAGTGATGGAATCAAGTGAGAAATCCAATTCTAAAGTGAACCCACTTCCTATTTCTTCATCCTCTAACTCTTGCCAAGTAGTATAGGGTGTTTTCTTCACAAGTTTCATGACTTGGTGAAGTGGGACCTTGATCTAGTGTTGCCTCGACGTAGATCATCTTCGGCATCGTAGTCGATGACCTAGCACGCCCTCTTCTCCGATGAAGCCGACGCTAGAGCCCGGGATTTGATTTGGACAGCAAGGAGACTTCATCATGGAGCTATGGAGGTGGAGAACCGGATCTACAAAGGTTGTATTTCCGTTCACTTAGTTAAGTTGTTAACTAGTTGCTTGTTTCGCCTAAAATCTAGTTAACGATCCGTATTAGGGTTTCTCGGTACTTGTAAAATTTTGAAATTGGCATGGTTGATGCCTTGTGAGACCTCATTAGCGTGCCTAGGAACCGTACAGTAGTATCAGAGCCTAGCTTAAGCCTTAGGCGACGCGTAGACGGAGTTAGAAGTCCGATCGAACCGAAACCCTAACCCGAAAATTGCTCTCTGTACATTTTTGAAAAATATGGATTTTTCTATATTAAAAATATGCAGAAAAACCAGCAGGAATATCTAAGAGTTACTGTGAAGTTCGATACCCTAATCCCATCAAACCGCCGCGGTTCCGCGGCACGAGCATGGCTCGTGTGGCGGTTCCGCGGTCGTTTTGTCTTATCTTGCATATAATTTGGCACAGTAATTCTTACACTGCAGTGCTGGTTTTCCTGGGAACTTTTAATATTTATTAAAGAGTTGAAATTTCTGGGTTGTTTTGGGGACTCGGTACTTCGATCGGATTGTCTAATTTTGTCTGTGTGTTTTCCGGATGATTATTGAATATGTTAAAAGGTTCGGCCGGATATAAATACCCACTTTTTCCCCTGTCGGAAAATTTCCAAATGTTGGATCTTTCCGTAGTTTAACGATGTTCTAAGTAGTGCAAGTAACGCGATGGTCCCTCTAGAAGACAACAAACCTTAACTCGATTATGTGACCGTCTTGAACAGCCCTTTTGAACCTTAGGGTTTGGGGCAGTACGGCGTGACACATGTGAGGCGTTGGCTTGACCCTTCTACGGCTGGACCGTTGGTACTGAGGCATGATGTGAATGTTTTTAAACTTATTTCATGTGTTGAGCTGTATTGGGAAAACCTGGGTGTTCGATTGTTCGATCGAAAAGTTTAACATTTTCTATTTATCCGGAATGTGATACAATAATTGGAATTCACAAAGAGTTATGAGATAAATGAATGAATGTTATAAACATAGCAGTTTAGTCTCACTTGATCGGTTGCCACGGAATTTTGATGTGATCAAAAGTCCGTCGCAATCACGTAGCGTACGCGGATACTCGCCGGGTAAACTTAATAGACAGCCTCACTCCATAGCCCCGACCAAGTGACTGTAGGAGAACCCCGTCGCCGAAAGCATCCATTCGGGTGCTCGCGGCAGCGGTGTTCCGCCTTGGTCACTTTGTCGACGGCGTCGGGGGTGCGGCCGCCTACTGAAGTTTGCGACGAGCATTCGATCAGGATGTCGGGAATCTTATTGAATTGCCCGACTTTATATTGAAAAGTGTTTTCGATTTTGAGACTAAAATGCGGGGTTTATAATTGTTAGGCATGCGATGTCTAAGGAATTCATTTGATTAGGCATGCGATGTCTAAAGAGGTTGCGGATTCCAACTGTTGTAGTTTTACACTTTCTTTTCTATGACCGTAAGTGTAATATGTGATATCGCCGATTTCGTTGGTATATGCCAACGACAATTGGGATACGCATGTTTACTTACGTTGATGACATGTGATGTTATGTGTTGCTGGATATGTTATATTGGATCGTCGTGTTTGAATAGCCGGGGGGTTTTATGTGAGATGAGTGTTTTTCATTTTCATTCATGTAAAAACATGTATGTAATATTCTTTTATTGGGGCACTTCCAGGTTGCGGAAGATGTCACCCTTTGTATATTATTTTCTTTTCCGCACTAGGATAGACCCAAGGAGGGGAGCACAAGTAACCGGGTTCTGGAGTCCAGTGGGAGACCAACTCGAGGAGTCGAGTCCGGGTCTCCTAACTCTAGAATTGGTAGGGTTGCTTGCCGCTCTCGTAGGGGTCTAGGGGTGTGGGATTGGCTATTCATCACGACCATGGAATCCGTGTTTTATACTGGCTCGTATTGAAAACACGGACGTCCTAGTATATCCAATATTTCATATGATTCTTCTGCTGCGATATCTGTGATGTGATCATGTGATATGTTCTGTGATAGATACTGTATATAGTATATATGACATATTATATAGGCGTTACTTATGTTTTACACCCGCGCTAGCCCTGCCCCGCTCTGCCGTTAGTTACCTAACCTAACGGTGCACGAGGGGACATCGAGGCGAATGCGGATGGCATAAGTGTACGTCGTATTTATCTATGATGTTTAGGTACTTAAATGATGGGATTTCATTAATGTGATTAATGAAAATAAAAGAAACCTAAGATGTTGTAGAATCGAATATCAAAAATAAAACAGGTAGCTACAGTTCTTGCTTTGCACAGAGGTATATGTGATATATCCTGCACCTTATTCGATGAGGAAAGGACCGAGATCCCTTCACCGGGAGTGACTCCTTTAGCAATAACTGGCAGATGCTACACACTCGGTTTTTTGATTGCTTTTAAGAGTTTTTGCTTTGCACAGTGATATATATGATATATCCCGCACCTCATTCGACGAGGAAAGGACCGACGATCCCTTCACCGGGAGTGACTCCTTTAGCAAAACTAGAAAAGCCTAAAAAACACTCCATTTTAAAATCATTTGATTCTACAACGATATCAAGTTCATTACGCAATAGGTTTTCAGAAAAACCTGTCGTAGCCCTCCGTCATTTCAGATAAGTAGTAGTTAGTATTCGTGCTGCGTTTGTTGGCCTTTGTCAAGGCGCAGTGTGCAGTAGCTAACTGGTGCTTATCTGCTTATGCATATGATGCAGATTGGGTTAGGGTAGTCGTGCGACCTTGTTGGCCTTTGTCAAGGGTCGTGCGGGTGGGTTTAATTCAATCAGGAAATGACGGGTTGAACTTGACTGGCATCCTATGGTTTGTTGGCCTTTGTCAAGGTCATAGGATGTTAGGGGCAAAATTATCGGAAATTTCAAGTGTTGAAATTTGCAATGAGATTGCATACCTTCTATGAGATAGTTGGATCCCGATACCCGCTGCGAGTAATTGTTACTCCTGGGAGAGTTTTGCACATTACAATTAGCCGATCAAGTAGGTGTCTAGAAAGGTGTCAACGGGGTTATGCCTCTGGGAAAACGAGGTTTACATTAATTAGGTTCGTGCGAAAGCACGGGGGACCTCCCTCAAAGTACCGACACTGGCCTGGCTGAAAGATTGGCGAACTTGTAGTGTGTAATTAATCCCGGCTAGTCTTTCCTTTTTGGGTTTGAAGGAAGATTTGATAAAAAGCAGTGGGAGACATCCTGATTAGATAAAATAATAACCAATCTATTCTTGCAAGAGCGCACGCTGAGTGTTTTCTTCTCTCTCTCTTTCCTGGTAGCGACCATATCACGCCTTAATCAAGATAATAATACGGATGTATTGACCGAACCCGCTTGTTATACTGAGCTGGGGAACGTTGGTCCCGCTCCAACTTATAATTGTTATAAGACAGAGCAGGAAATAGGGGATTACCAGAATTCCCGTGCCACCCAAACAAAGAGAGTGCATGCTGATGCATCATCTTCGGGTGTATTCATTACAGAGAACTGTTTCTCAGTATCCTTTACGTCCTGGGTATATGATACCGGATCAGGATCCCACATATGTAATATGTTACATGGGCTACAGATAGGTAAAGAACTGAGAACGGGTGATAAGTTTCATGAGGCAGAAAACGGGGCAAGTGTTGCAGCCAGGTCTGTTGGTCACTGTCACCCTGAATTATCGATACATTGATTCTGAACGAATGTTATTAGATACCGAACCTGATATGCAAAATCATATCTGTCTCTTTATTAGTAAAGAAACGATAAAATTTTGTATTGTCGGATAATGTTTTGAACATTTCCTATATCAAAAGGTGATCGGTTCAGGCACGTTATCTAAAAGCATTGATGTTCTAAATCAAACTACAGTTCTTAGTATACGGAACACGCACAAGAGGAAGAGTTCAGAAATGAACGAATCCTTCTTGAGGCATTGTAGACTAGGTCATATCAATGCGATCCAACTGGCTGAAGTTACATTTTAGATGCATATTTAAATTAGTTTGAATTTACATCTTATGAAACTTGCCAGTCATGTCACAGAGATATGATGACCATAGCTCCGTTTACTGGAAACAGAGAAAGAGTTAGTGAACTCTTGGGATGATACATGTTGATGTATGTAAGGTCCCCTGTCTACACATGCCAAGACCGGTTCTTTGTACTTCATTACATTCTCTGATAATCTCTCGAGATTCAGACCTATGTTCCTGTTGAAACACAAGTCCGAACCTTTTGAGATATTCAAAGAATATAAGTTGGAAGTAGAGAACCAAAACGGGTATAAGTATTATGTCCTATGATGAGATCAAGGAGGAGAATACTTGAGCACGAAATTCTTGGTCTTTTCTAAAGGAGAATGAGATTCTCTCTTGGGATTACTCCTCCGTATACACCATAGCACGATGGTATATCGGGGCGGAGCAATCACACCCTATATGATAAGGTGTGCTCTATGATGAGTACTACTAAGTAACCTATTTCCTTTTTGGGAGTTATGTGCGCTTGAGAAGCTGCATACCTATTGAATAGGGTTCGAATCAGATCACAGCCTACCACTCCATATGAGATATGGTATGGGAAGAGCCCGTGTCTTAAGCTAGTTAAGATTTGGGGTTGTCCGGGCTATGTCTAAAAGAAATATCAGGACAAGCTCGAGGCAAGGTCAGTTATGTAGAACTGGAATGGTTCCAGCTATACAAACAACAGCAGATGATTTGGTAGAACTAAAGGATTCAGTAGATACCAACGAACCTCAGCCTCTCCGTCGATCTAGTAGGGTTCCTCACCCACCTGAGAGATACTTCGGTTTCTCTATGACAGTGGGAGAGAGGATGGCATCATGAGATGATGACCCAACTAGTTTCGAGCTGGCCATCGGGAGTGGGACTCTGTAAGAATGGCTGGATGCTTAGCGATCTGAGATGGAATCCATGTACACCAATAAAGTATGGACTTTGGTTGCTATATCTGAAGGGTTAAATCCCCATCAGAAGCAAGTATATCTTGAGAAGATTACTTGGTGTAGGTGGAAAAGTTGAGACTTTCAAAGCTAGACTTGTTAAAGCTTTTCGTCATCGACCAGGCGTGGATAATGATGAAACCTTTTCATGTGGCTATGCTTAAGGCCATCCAGATCCTACTTGCCACGGCTACATACCATGACTATGATATCTGGTGGTTGGGTGTCATGACTGCTTTTCTAAATGATGTTTTAGAAGAGAGCGTCTATAAGTACACAGCCAGAGGGCTTCGTAGACAGTGGGAGCAGCGGAAACGTGTGCAAGATACTTTATAGGATAAAGCAGACATCGCGGAGTTGGAACATCTGTTTTGATGTGTTAGTCAAATAGTTTGACATCATCAAAACGGTAGATGAACCTTGTATATACAAAGAGGTAGTAGGGAGTATAGTGACGATCCTCATAGAGTACGTGGATGACATACTCTAGATAGGGAAAGAGTTTCCTATGCTACGATCGGTCAATCTCCGCTTATCACAATGATTCTCCATATAGGATCAAAATGATACCTCCTAAATCCTAGATTTTGGATCTATGAGATAGATCTAAATGGATGTTAGGATTCTCACTAGTTGCAGTGAGATGGTATCAATTGATTCTGGGGAGAATCACTGGAAAGGTTCTAGAGTGATAAGGACGACTGAATGTCAGTCACAGGCATTGTCTTTACCCTCAGTATAGGGACGGTATGTTGGAAGAGTTCCAAGCTAGATACCGTGGCATACTAGACGATAAAGGCTGGATACATCGCTACTTAAGATGCTACCAAAGAGGCAGTCTGGGTGTATATTAGTTCATGAGATGAACTTTGTTCCTCCCATTGTGTGACAATGGAGTTGTAGCTTATGCCAAGGAACACCGGTCCCATCAGTGATCCAGACATATTCTAAGGCAGTGTCACCTGATCATGGAGATGGTTGATCTCCAAGGAGATCGAGGTTAGGAGAGTAGACTCAGAGGACAGCACGGCGGATCCACTCACAAAGGCCTTTTCCCAGAGAGAGACTTTTATGGGATGGTTGAGTATGAGATACTGCAACCACTGCTATCAGAAGGCCCTAGTGCAAGTGGGAGATTGTTAGTTATATGTATGCCCTAGAGGCGATTACTATACATAGGATGTATATTGTAGTGGATGCTTGGACATATATAGGGAGGACTTTCTTGCTCGACATGATAGTATGCTATCTGGTTGCTCTTTACCTTAACGTGTACACTGATTGTCTCTCTGTTACATGTTGGTAAAGCCCTTAGGATGTGTACTTGACTACCTGGACTATGATGCGGATCATACTAGTGGGGACAGGGTAGTCCATAAGTACATCCTTCAAGGTCCCTAGTCGTGGGTGTATCGAGACAGGGTATCGATATACCAGAGTAGACTATCGTATACCTTCTCGACCCATACAGATGGGCGATGGATGATCCCATATCCATTGGTGTTTGACATCAGAGATGATATACGGGTGCTCAGTGGAGACTAGGTACACTGGACGGACTCGCCGAGAACTCCCAGATGGTATTGTACCTTACGTCAGATGGCAGTTCTCTGGTGACACTGGTACAAAGTAGTCTGTTAACCCGAGATCGTCATAGAGTCTTGTGTGGTTCCCACTGTGCTTTGATTTCCACCTTACCACGTCCAAGAGGGCGTGCAAAACGGTGGATTTTGGGTACAGTCCCGAATCACATGGAGGCAATGAGCGATAGGAGGGGATTCGTCTCTCCCGGTATAGGGAGTTGATGTTGCGCTGTGTTCGATTGGCTATAACCGGAAATCCCTGGACAGGGTTGCTGAGATTTACTGGTAAGTGTTACCAGTAATTGTTGGAGATAGTGCCCTCAGAGTCAATTATTAGGTCACAGGTACGTGATTGTAATGATTGAGGGAGGACCTATCCCGGTAGGACAGTCTTACTCGAGATGATAGTATGCTATCTGGTTTACCTTTATCATCGTGTACTGTTTTAGGTGACCTGACACGTCGCTATTACACATTGATAGAGCCCCTAGGATTCTTGCTTGACCACCAGCAGTATGAGGGCGATCATATAAGTGGGAGCTGGGGGGTCTATAAGCTTATCCTTAAAAGGTCCCTAGTCGTGGGAGTTTCGAGACTGGGCATCGATACTCCATTAGTAGACTAGTGTATACAGTCGAGACCCCGACGAGGGGCGGTGGCCGGTCTCACAAGCCACTGGTGTCAGTTGGATCACCTAAGATATATACAGGTGCTCATTGGGTTATGAGTACACCGGACAGGACTCGCCGGGAACATGCTAGTTGGTCATATACCAGACGTCAGATGGCAGTTCCCTGGTGACATGTGTGCAGGTTAGTTCATCGACCTGGGGATCGTCATTTGTCTCGTGTGAGTTCCCACTGTACTTTGATTACTACCCTACCACGGCTCAAAGGAGTCGTGCAAACAGGTTTTAGTTGGGTACAGTCCCGAGCCACATGGAGGCAGTGAGCGTATCTTCAGGGGTTCGTCTCTCCCGGTATTGGGGGTGAGGTCGTGCTGTGTCTAGGAGAGCCATTACACAAAGTCCTTGGCCAAGGCAAGGAGATTTACTGGTAGGTATTCCAGTAGTATCTCAGGGTGTTCTGGGCTACACTCCGACACGACTTGTACCGCTTTTGGGGGTCTGACTTTTACCAACCCCCTAGGCCCGCCATGCGATGCTCATAGACGAACGGACCGGACTGCACGGATATTGTCACTGACAGGCTCAGTTGGGTTTCGGGGTGAGCTTCCTCATCGACGTCCCATTTGGTCAGTACCTGGTAGCCCGTCACGTATTGGCTTATACCTCTGACGTGCTAGTGGTTAAATCCACAACCAAGGTGTTGACGAGTCTTTAGAGTCCCCCACATTCAGTTACTCAGCTTTCGGGCGAAAGGTTGTAGAGGCCGTATGGAGATATGGCAGGGTCCGATCAGATACGTGCGGTATTGCACGGATCAGGATCGGACAGTCTGTACTATAGGCCGTATGGTGATATGGCAGGGTTCGATCAGATACGTGCGGTATTGCACAGATCAGGATCGAACGGATATTACTAGCCGGTTTTGGTATAAGCCGGATCCTAGTATAGTACAGTGTAGATTTTGTCTCATTGCATTTGTATTTCGGTCGGAATACAAATGCGGGTGTGTATGCACAGTATCGGGGTTTTCCTGTAATTTATTACGGGACCAGTTTTCTGGAGTTGCCAGTTTGCTTTCCGTTTCGGCCAATTTCTATTGTTCCGTTCATTGGCCGAAGATTGGTGGAGGAGGGTTTATTTGCATTGTTGCAAATAGGCTTTTTGTGGAGGGGGTCTTTGCTTATTGTAGCATCATGATGGTTTTCATGATATGCACCATTCCTTGACCTTGATTTCTTCATGATGGCATGACTTTTTGAGTCATCATGGTTCATGATGGTTGGACTTCATGAGTTGATGGTTGTGTGGAGTGTTGGCTTAGTTTTGTGATCATATTCTTTCATGATGCCCTCTTGCATCATTGCTTCCACCCACCCCTTGACCTTGCTCTCTCTCTCTCTCTCCAATCACACATGAAGGGGGGGGCCGGCCATTCCTTGGAGGCAAGGGGATTGATTTTCATTTTGATGTGTGGAGAAAAATATGATACATTCCTTCTTGAGTATGCTCCATTTTTCTCACCTCTCTCCAAGCTCTCTTTTCCTTCACCAATGGCAATTCCACAAACCCCAAAAATGAGACTTGCTCACTACATATTCTACAACGAACCTTGGGCACGTCGAGTAGCCGGCTTCGTGCCCGAGTTGCCTCGGCATTGAGGTGGGAGCCCGTAAACGCAGAAGGCGATGTGGTGCACTTCCGGCGACGAGGATGAGACGGACGGAGATCCCGCGAGGAGATCGGATTGGAGATGAAGACCGGAGGACTTGGATCGTATGGTATATATCTCTAACCCATCTTGTTAAGTAGCTTAGACTAGTTAATGGTTCGATCCGGGTGTTTAGTGCGCGGGGGTGCCGGTTTGCTAAGTCCGCAAAATTTAAGTTTACCACCGTTTCCGCGTTTGGCCGTCGGATTGACGGCCGGGGCGCCGCCGTGCACTTACAGTGGTATCAGAGCCTCGCCATTAACTTAGTCTAGCTTTGTGTAATGTGTTTGCCTTTCCGATCGATCAAAAAGTTCCAAAACCCGTATTTTGTTAGCATCAGTTTTCTGTTGGAAATTTTTGGTGTCTAAAAATTTTTCAGGTGGTCTCAGAATGATGTTCAGAAAGTTCTAAGAACTCTGGGAAAATTCGACTCACTGATCCCTCTTCCAGAGCGCGGAACAGCGGTCTCACCCTTCTATTGGGCCGCGGATCCGCCGCAACTTAGAGAGATCAATGGGCCAAAATTTCCCAGTGGGCTTCTGGGCTAGTATTAGGTGTTTTGGAATATTAAAATTGGGCCAATTATTTCTGTGAGTGCTACAGTATTGGTTTGGGGCCCACTTGTTAATTTTTGATCAATCGGAAAATCTTAAACACATTTTTCACAGTATTTACATTATATCTGCGACCGTGAATGTCACTCGATCGGTAAATCCGGTCTAACTGCTATAGCCCGGTTAGACGGATTTGCGAACGTGACTTTCACGTTGATGTTCTATGTATTTGCTGTGATGTTGCGGATCGGTCGTGGGGGATAGCCTGGATGCAATGCTAGTACAGTTTTGTTGTATTATGTACATTTGATATTGCGGGGCGAGCGTCCGACATGTGGACTGCCGTCACTGCCTGTTTGTATTATTATTTTGGGGCACGGCCTGGTTGCGGTCGATGTACCCGGTGTATGTATATTTTACTTTCTGTACTAGGATTGCCCCGCGGAGGGGTGCACGGATAGCCGGGTTCTGGAGGGCAACAAGCCCGCATCTCATGGCATTGAGACGGAAGGGGCTTCACTCTAGGATTGGCGGGCTATTCGCCGCACTCGTAGGGGGTACAGGTTGACCCAGGAGGGGTGCCCAAGTTACCGGATTCCGTGAAGTGCTGGGTGGTCCATTCACGGTGCTGAAGGGGGCTGCCTCGCTTCAGGTTTTGGCGGGTAACTTGCCGCGCCCGTAGGGGTCTAGGATTTCATTGCACAGGCTATCCACACGACCAGGGGAACGTCGAGTTTCAGCGGCTCTGTGAAACCCGGGGATCCCAGATATCTGTATTGTTCTGTGATGCTGTACATTTCTGTGATGTTGCATTTCTTTTCACGCCTTGAGCGAAATATAATATATTGGTATATATATTAGTAGATGTTGTATATGTTTTTCATCCGCGCTAGTCCAGTCCCCGCTCTGTCGTTAGTAAGCTAACCTAACGGGTAATGACGGGACCCAGTGGCGAATGCGGATGGCATATACGTACATCAGTATATTTTCGTTCTTTTTGGTGTGATCAATTGATGGGACTGCATTGATTCGGATCAGTGCAAGTTAAAAACAAACCTAATCTGATGTTGTTGGAACACTTTTCAAAAAGCTGTTATTGCAAGGACGTTTACTTTTGTTTTGCATCGTGGTATTCATTGGAATATCCTGCTCCTCAGTCGACGAGGCAAGGGCCGAGATCCCTTCACCGGGAGTGACCCCTTGGACAGAAATTTGCGTCAGGGCATTAACTTCACTATAGCCGATTACTTTTGCTTTGCATCGCGGTATTCAGTTGGAATATCCTGCACCCCATTCTACGGGGAAAGAGCCGAGATCCCTTCACCGGGAGTGACCTCTTTAGCAACGGTTGTCGTCACTATATTTTCAAAAAGCTATCAGTTCCTTCAACGATATCAAGTTCTTTACGTTAAAGGTTTTCGCCAGAAACCATTCGTAGCCCTCCATCATTTCAGTTAAATATTCGGTAGTATTCAAGCTATGTATTTTGACCTCACGCCAAGGCATAGTGTTTGGTAGCTGCCGGGTATTTATCTGTTGCATAGATAGATGCGTTGGTTTGGGACAGTCGTACTACTATTTTGGCCTACGTCAAGGGTATGTACGGGTGGATTCAAATTAACCTGGATAATGATGGGCAGAACTTGACATGTGACTTATGATATTTTGACCTCACGCCAAGGTCATAAGAGCATGGGGCAGAAATCACATCGGGAGTTTCAAAAGAACTGAAACTTGCCAGATATGCGCATACCTTCTGGAGTGTGATAGCGTGAGCGGATTCCGTCACGTTATCATGCAATGATAGTTGGATCCCGATTCCCACTGATGAGTTAGTTTACTCCTCGGGTAACCCCGACTAATTCTTCTTTCAGGTTTGGAGGAGAATTTGAGGTACAGTAGGAGGTTTCCAGATTAGATAAATTGGTGACCATTCTGATCTAGGTTAGAGTGCACGCTGAGTGTTTCTTTTCTCTCTCTCTTTGGCAGCGACCATTGACCCGACCCTAAGACTTTGACTCAGTGACCAAGTTGACCGAACCTTCTAAACACTGGCTTTTGGATTGTCAGAGTTGCAGACCTCATTGCCACTCCTACTTTTACCCTTTTCTCCGGGACACCCCGTATTGCTACGAACGTCCACTTCCATTGGACAAAACCATCGTATGGTTAGATACGAACTCGACAGATTTATTCGAGGATGGTTTCCGGTTCTGGAGAAAACGGATAGGATTATTCAGTTGTCTTTTCCTTTTACCCTCTCTCAGGTTACGAGTACTCCTTGGTTTAGGGGTAGTACACCTATTACGCAAATTGGATTGTCTTCTTCCAAACCTTAGGCTGGTGCCGACCGGTAGGGAATGAAGAAAACCAATTAGCATAACGATGGTGTGCAGAAGGTATTAAGTTCAGACAAAGCAAGGGATTAGTAAGAGGGCAAAGTAAATTGCAACAGATATTCACGACCAAACCAAGTATCTCTTCGCCAATCCTAACATCACCTTTGTATTTCTCCAGGACACTCCGTATCACTACGAAGATCCACAGTTTATTTGGATATTCCATCGTATGGTTATATACGAACTCGAAAGGAACTTGTTCCAGTTCGGGGATGGATCCTGGTTCAGGAGAAATAGGAATAAAGTACATTCAGGTGTCTTTTATCTTCACCTTCTCTCGTGTTGCGAGTGTTCCTAGGATTGGGACAGTACACCCAATATGCGGATCATACTAGTGGGGACAGGGTAGTCCATAAGTACATCCTTCAAGGTCCCTAGTCGTGGGTGTATCGAGACAGGGTATCGATATACCAGAGTAGACTATCGTATACCTTCTCGACCCATACAGATGGGCGATGGATGATCCCATATCCATTGGTGTTTGACATCAGAGATGATATACGGGTGCTCAATGGAGACTAGGTACACTGGACGGACTCGCCGAGAACTCCCAGATGGTATTGTACCTTACGTCAGATGGCAGTTCTCTGGTGACACTGGTACAAAGTAGTCTGTTGACCCGAGATCGTCATAGAGTCTTGTGTGGTTCCCACTGTGCTTTGATTTCCACCTTACCACGTCCAAGAGGGCATGCAAAACGGTGGATTTTGGGTACAGTCCCGAATCACATGGAGGCAATGAGCGATAGGAGGGGATTCGTCTCTCCCGGTATAGGGAGTTGATGTTGCGCTGTGTTCGATTGGCTATAACCGGAAATCCCTGGACAGGGTTGCTGAGATTTACTGGTAAGTGTTACCAGTAATTTCTCAAACTGTTATAGACCTCATATCGACACGACTTATCAAGCTATTGTGGTCTGACGTTTACCACCCCTAGGCGAGATATGCGACATATCAGACGACGAGACCGGACTGTACGGTAAGTGTTACTGGTTGGATTCACAGGACTATGAGCGGGCTTGCTCGTCGATCTTCTGATCGCTCAATACCCGGGTGGCCGTTACGTTTAGCAGACCGCTTGCGGCTTGTGGGTGTTTGATATGATCAGCACCTGCTGCCGGCGTATTGACGAGTCTTTAGAGTCCTACACAGAGGTTTCCTGGCTCAAGCAAAACGAAATAGGAGCGCATATGAGATATGTGCGGGACCGAGAATAATGCGTGTATGTGATACCGTATTCTATTCTCGCGATGAATGTATCGATATGTTGTATGCGATATAACCTAGTTATCGAATCAAGGATTGATTCGATAAGACGATACATTGGATATTAGTCGGTTATATGCGTTATGACCGGATCGTTAAATCAAGTGTTAATTTAATGATTTAATGTATAATTATATATTTGATATATTACTTTGCATTAACTAGTATTGGTTCACTTTAAATGGATTTTCTCACTTGCTTTGTGCAAGTTGTATATGTGATATACTTTTGTGCACATGATTGTATCATGTTTGATGATACATGCTTATTTGGTTAAGTATAAAGAATTAAACCATGGTTAAGTTGATGATTAGGGTTTTGCTTATTCCTTTATTTATTTGTTTATTCATTTTGAAAAGATAAGATAAGAATGGTGGCTTTATTTGTAGTTTTGTTGAAGCTTCATGAAGCTTTGACCTAGTCCACCATTCTTCTCTCTTGCTTAACCCTAACCATCATAACTAACCATGGTCTATTCTCTACACTTAACTAAGGTTAGAATATGATAAGAATCAATTCTTTTTCAATTATTCTTTAACACTTTATGATATTCTTTCTTCTTCTTCTTCTTCTTCACAAGAAAGAAAAGCTTGCCTCATCAATGGCAAGTGATGGAATCGAGTGAGAAATCCAATTCTAAAGTGAACCCACTTCCTGTTTCTTCATCCTCTAACTCTTGCCAAGTAGTATAGGGTGTTTTCTTCACAAGTTTCATGACTTGGTGAAGTGGGAGCTTGATCTATTGTTGCCTCGACGTAGATCATCTTCGGCAACGTAGTCGATGACCTAGCCCGCCCTCTTCTCCGATGAAGCCGACGCTAGGGCCCGGGATTTGATTTGGACAGCAAGGAGACTTCATCATGGAGCTATGGAGGTGGAGAACTGGATCTACAAAGGTTGTATTTCCGTTCACTTAGTTAAGTTGTTAACTAGTTGCTTGTTTCTCCTAAAATCTAGTTAACGATCCGTATTAGGGTTTCTCGGCACTTGTAAAATTTTGAAATTGGCATGGTTGATGCCTTGTGAGACCTCATTAGCGTGCCTAGGAACCCTACAACAGATATGAGATCCTGATCCGGTATCCAATACCCAGGAAGTAGAGTTTATTGATAGACAGTTTTCAATAACATATACACCTGAAGCTGAAGCCGCAACTTGCTTCAGATCCTGTGTTCTAGCTTTCTAAGCCCTGCAATCTTTTTTCCAGTGTCCACTCTTGTTACAGTAAAAGCACTCTTCTTTCCCCACAAGTTTCCCCGTAACCTTTGTTGCTATTGCCTTTCCCTTCGTATCCACTTTACTAACACCGCCTCTTGGTTTGGCGGGGGTTTTCTTCTTCTTTCCCTTGGCTTTCGCCCTGGACTTAGAAGAGGAAGATCCTCCTACAAACAAAGTGGATGTTTCCCTACCCTTTTGTAGGGTGCCCTCAACACTCCTCAACATGTTCAGAAGCTCAGAAAGTTCAACCTCCTTTCCTTGCATGTTGAAGTTTAGGATAAACTGGGCATAAGTGGAAGGAAGGGACTGGAGAATCAAGTCCGTATAGAGCTCATTCTCCAACGTGGTCCGCGAGCTCCTCTATGTAGCCAATCATCTTAAGCATGTGTTCCGCTACCGATGATCCGACGGCCAATCTTGCCGAAAACAACTTCTTCGACACTTCTTTTGTATGGAGAAATATGGATTCGAGGTCCATATTCTCGTGCCTCCTCTGATGTTCATTGTCCATAGAGGCAAGCACGAGGCACTTGGTCTTCGCGCAGTCGATTTCCCAGGTCTTATAGATTTCCCTATCTACGACACTGGTTTTGGGACCTGGGACAGGGGGAGCTTTGGTGGTAAGAAGATACCCCAACTTGTCATAAGTGATTGCCATTTTGACATTCCTGAGCCAATCTTTGTAGTTTGGCCCTGTCAGTATGTTTTTATCTAGTAATAACTTAAGTCCGGTCATCTTGATTGGTCGCTACAATTAGGAGAGAGAAAAGAAACACTTTAGCATGATGCTCTTGCAAGTTTAGAGTGGTTTTTAGTTTTTCTAAACAGGATGGCTCCCACTGTCTTTCGAATCCCTCCTCAAACCATAAAGGAAGAATTAGTCGGGATCAATCTCTCCGTACAATACTTGCTTAACCGTTCAGCCAGGCCAGTGTCGGTATTTCGAGTGAGGTTTTCCAACGATTTCGCGAAGTTCCTTAATTAAGTAACCTCTTTTTCCTGGGGGCGTAGCCCCGCTAACACCTTTCTAGACACCTACTAGGTTTATACCATTGATCGTTAAGTGAGAAATTTCCCGAGGAGTAGCATATATTCACAGTAGGATCGGGATCCAAATATCATCGCGTGACAAAACTGAAGGAATCCTACCAGAATTATCACACTCCAAATGGTAAGCAGCGCTAGCAAGTTTCAGTACTTATGAAACTCCCGATGTGGATTTTTGCCCCATGCTCTTATGACCTTGGCGTGAGGTCAAAATGTCATAAGTCACATGTCAAGTTCTACCCATCATTATCCAGGTTAATTTGAACCCACCCGTACCTACCCTTGACGTAGGCCAAAATGGCAGTATGACTGTCTCAAATCAACGCATTCTATCTATGAAACTGATAAATATCTGGCAGCTACCAATCACAATGCCTTGGAGTGAGGTCAAAATACATAGCTTGAATACTACCGAATATTTAACTGAAATGATGGAGGGCTAGGAATGGTTTCGGCGAAACCGTGAACGTAGTGAACTTTATATAATCGATGGAACGAGATAGCTTTTAAAAGGAGTGGTTCAAGCTCCGTATTTAAAAGTTGGTTTTTGAAAAGAATCGAGTGGTTTTGAAAGTGTTCCAACGACTTTTACTTGGTTTATTTTCTTGCATTAATTCAAATGCGTCCCATCATTTAATCCTACCATTGCAGAAAACAACCAAAATATGACGTACGCTTATGCCATTCGCATTCGCCACGGGGCCCCGTCATCAACTGTTAGGTTACTTAACTAACGACAGAGCGGGGGCTGGGCTAGCGCGGATGCAAAACATAAGCAACGCCTAAATAGATATCGTATATATATATATATAGCAATGATAGCCAATCCAGATCACAGATGAATACATTGGATATACTAGGAATCCGCATTCTGTTCGAGCCTGTAACGAAAAGTGGATTACACGGTCGCGATAAATAGTCAATACCCCACCCTAGACCCCTACGGGTGAGGCAAACTACCCGCCAAGTACCCGAAGCGAAGCAACCTCCCTCAACTCGTGAGTAGGCCACTCGGCACTTCGAGATACCCGGTAGTTTGTGCACCCCACCTTGGGTCTATCCTAGGAGCAAAAACAGTAAAAAGAAATTATACAATGGCGGCTACAAGCTCAACCCGGATGTGCGGCCAAACAAATAATATTACATCAATTTACATATTAAAAGAATTGAAAGAATAAGAAAACTCTCATCTCACAACCCCCCCGGCTATTCATCCGCGACAATCCAACGAATTCATATACACAAACCAATAAGCATTACAGATCACAGATATGTATAACCCCCACTAATCGACGTATAGCGATTAGCAGACATTTAATACATATAAAACATCACAGATATAACCCATTAGTCAAAGTATAGGGAAGATCGATCAAAATACGGATTTGTAACTACCCGGAAAACAAATTTGCTCTCTGGAAAATCTGGGCAGAAACAAACCATCCTAAAAATCCCAAAACCATAAAATAAGAACACTGCAAGAGAAACGAGACGCGGCCGAGGTCAACTCGGCCGCGGAACCCGCGGTGAGTTGGTCGGCTCGCTGGTTCGTTTTTCTTGGGTGTATTGTAAAAACCCAGAGCCGATTTTTAAGGTGTGATTTATTATTTTAGAGCAGGTTTAAAAATCGGCAGAAACTTGGGGTTTTTTAAAAATGTTTTGTGATTTTTACCGATCGAAGTTCTATATACTTTACTAACTAGCTAGTTTATGTTTAGTTAGTCTCTGATACCACTGTAAGTCCACATTGCCTACCCCGGTGCTTGCGGGGAGGCGGAAACGTTATGAAAAATTTGATTTTTACAACACTAGACAACATGGACTTGCTAAAGGAGGGATCTTGCTAAACAAAACTAACTAACAAAGCTAAAGGAGTTAGCTACTCGGTTAAGGGGTTATACCTAGGTCTTCAAGTCCTTCTCTTCTTGCTCCTTGGAGTGAAAGAAACCGGATCTCCTTGTCGCCTTCTCTTGTCGAAGAAAGATCCACCCGAGGGCCTCAACCTTTGGCTTCAACTTCAAACTAGAAGTAACTAAGATGCTTGGAGTGCTAATCCTAGAACCTTAGAAAGAGTAGAGAGGTATTTTAGAAGGATTTATCTCAAGCTCAAGGGATTCTCAACTCATGAGAGGGGAGAGCTAGAGAGAGAGGAAGAGGAGGAGAGAGAATCAAAAATATAGAATGAGAAGAAATAAATCATTCTTCTCACATATATGTGTGAATTATGTAAATAGATAATTAGCTAAATATAATTGTCATGGTTTAATCAAGAAATGACCATTATCATTTCATATTAAATGCTTTTTGCTAGAATCAAAGAGCATCTTTCTTATGGAATGATTATGGTCAAGTTGTCAACCTAGGTCAACAAGTCAAATAAAGTCAAATGGTCAACAACCCTAACCATGCACAATTATAATTAACTAATATCAATAAATCATATTTCAACACATAACCATTAGGGTTAAGAAAATGACAATGGTAATTAACCCTAATGAAAGTCCTCTGCCTCTCCCTCAGTCAACTGTGCATACACACCCGTATCCGTGTTCCGAGGAACACGAACACAATGAGATAAAACCAATCCTAAATCATATACTAGGATCCGGCTTAAACCAAAGCCCGCTAGTATAAGCCTGTCCGGACAAAAAACGTGCACAAGTGCGCGAATGTGAACGAACCCCGTCGCAAAACCATGCGACCTCTACTCATTTTGCCTAAAGGCGAATAACCCTATGTGTGGGACTCTAAAGACTTGACACTACGCTGGCAGTGGGTTTAACCACAGACCGCAAGCGGCACTAGCTGTACGTAACGGTCCCCAGGTAGATGCCGATAAGAAGACTGAGGACGTAAACCCATCTGAACTCCTACTGAGCCTGAATGTGACAGTCTCCGTACAGTCCGGTCTGTTCGTCTGATAACATCGCATGGCGGGCCTAGGGGGGAGGTAAAACGTCAGTCCCCTAATAGCGGTACAAGTCGTGTCGGAGTGTAGCCCAGAACACCCTGATATAACACTGGAAACTTACCAGTATATCTCGCTTTCCCTGGCCAGGGACTACTTGTGTAATGGCTCTCCTAGACACAGCGTGATGCCACCCCCCCAATACCGGGAGAGACGAGAATCCTGTCTAACCGTCACTGCCTCCAAGTGCCTCGGGACTGCACCCAACTACTACCTGTTTGCACGACTCCTTTGAGCCGTGGTAGGGTAGTAATCAAAGTACAGTGGGAACACACTCGAGGCGAAGTGACAGTGTCAAGTCAGCGGACTAAGCTGTACTCATGTCGCCTGGGAACTGATAACTGACGATAGGTATAATACCAACCAACAGTTCCCGACGTGTCCTGTCCAGTGTACTCGTAACCTAACGAGCACCCCGCATACTATCTTAAGTACGACGTACTGACGGCTGTGGGACAGGCCGTCTCCCGTGCTGGGATGAGAAGCGCATACGCTAGTCTACTCCGGAGTATCGATGCCCTGTCTCGATAATCCCATGACCATGGACGTGTAAATAAGGATGTGCTTGTAGATTACCCAGCCCCCACGAGTGTGACTGCCATCACAACGCTGGTAATCAAGCAAAGATCCTAAGGGCTCCACTAATGCGTATATGTGATATAATAAAAGAAACACATGTACACATTAAAGCAGAGACAAACCAAGTAGCATACTACCATTTCGAGCAAGATTGTCTATACAACTGTGAATATCCCAAACTTCCATCAAGTAATATACATACTAGTATGATACAGTAATTGCCTCTAGGGCATATACACTAACATATAGGTTGACCCAGGGAGGGGTGCTCAAGTTACCGGATTCCGTGAAGTGCTGGGTAGTCTATTCATGTTGCTGAAGGGGGCTGCCTCGCTTCCAGTTTTGGCCTGGTAACTTGCCGCGCTCGTAGGGTTCTAGGTTTCATTGCACATGCTATCTACACGACAGGGAACGTCGGGTCTCACTTGCGGCTCAAATGAAACCCGGGGCTCCAGATTATCCACCATTCTGTGTTGTTTCTGTGATGTTTCTGTTATGTTGCTTTATATCACTCCTAGGACGAATGTTATATATATATTTATATATACTAGTAGATGTTGTATATGTTTTGCACCCGTGCTAGCCCAGTCCCCGCTCTGTCGTTTGTTAAGTAACTTAACGGGTGATGACGGGACCCAGTGGCGAATGCGGATGTCATATACGTACATTTTATTTTCGTTCTTTTCTGGTGTGATTAATTGATGGGACTGCATAGATTCTTATCAATGCAAGGATAAAACAAACCTATAAATGATGTTGTTGGAACCAAGTTTTTAAAAACTGACATTACAGACGTACACTTTTGCTATGCATCGTGGTATTCATTTTGGAATATCCTGCACCTCATTCGACGAGGCAAGGGCCGAGATCCCTTCATCGGGAGTGACCCCTTGAGTAAAAGTTTGCGTCAACGTAATAATTTTACTATAGTCGATTATTTTTGCTTTGCATCGTGGTATTCAGTTTGGGATATCCTGCACCGGGAGTGACCTCCTTAGCAAAAGTTTTCGCTACTATATATTTATAAAAACCACTTGGATTTCTTCAACGATATCAAGTTCATTACGTTAAAGGTTTTTTGCCAAAACCAGCAGTAGCCCTCCATCATTTCGGATTAGTAGTGCATAGTATTCGTGCGGTGTTTGTTGGCCAAAGTCAAGGCATCGTGTGCGGTAGCTGTGTGTTGCTTGTCCGTTGCATGGATATGCATTGGTTTAGGACAGTCGTACCACTTTGTTGGCCAAAGTCAAGGGTGTGTACGGGTGGGTCTAAATCAATCAGGACAATGACGGGTAGAACATGACTTGTGAGTTATGATTTGTTGGCCAAAGTCAAGGTTATAAACCGCTTGGGGTAAAAATCATATCGGGAGTTTCAGGCTTGCGCATACCTTCTGGAGTGTGGTGACTTGAGTGGCTTCCATCAAGTTATCATGCAATGATAGTTGGATCCCGATTCCCACTGATGAGTAGGATTACTCCTCGGGTGATTCCGACTAATTCTCCTTTTGGGTTTGGAGGAGAATTCGAGGAAACAGCGGGAGCCATCCAGATTAGATAAAATGATTAACCATTCTGATCTAGGTTAGAGTGCATGCTGAGTGTTTCATCTCTTTCTCTCTCTCTCTCTGGCTGCGACTATGACCCAACTTTTGACTAAAACTCATGAAACCAAGTTGACCGAACCTTCTTTAAACACATTGGCTTTTGGAATGTCATGGTGTCCCATACATCATTGCCACTTCTATATCACCTTTGCATTTCTCCAGAACACCTCGTATCACTACGAACGTCCACTTCCATTGGATAAATCCATCGTTTGGTTATATACGAACTCGAAGGAACTTTTTCGAGGATGGATTCTGGTTCTGGAGAGATTGAATAGGATTATTCGGTTGTCTTTTCTCTTTACCTTCTCTCAGGTTGTGAGGGCTCCTAGGATTAGGAGAGGTTACACCTATTGAGCTTATTAGATAGTCTTCCTCCAGACCATAGGCAGGTGCCGAACGGTATGGATGGAAGAAAACCAACAAGCTTAACTGTAGTGTACAGAAGGTAATAATTAAAAACATATAAAGCGATTAGAATAATGGCAAAAGAAATTGCGGCCACCATCATTCACGACGAAACCAGGTATAACCCCGCCACTCCCTACATCTACTTTGCATTTCTCTAGAACACTCCGTATCACTACGGATATCCACTTCCATTGGATAAATCAATCGTATAGTTACATACGAACTCGAAAGAACTTTTTCAAGGATGGATTCTGGTTCAGGAGAAAAAGAATAGGATTATTCAGATGTCTTTTCTCTTTACCTTCTCTCAGGTTGCGAGGGCTCCTAGGATTAGGAGAGTATACCTATTACGGTTATTGGATAGTCTTCTTCCAAACCTTAGGCTGGTGCCGAAAGGTAGGGAATGAAGAAAACCAATTAGGGTAAAAGAGGTGTACAGAAGGTAACAAGTAAAGACATAATAAAGGGATTGCAGAGAGGGCAGGCATGTATATGGTTACTATCGTGAATCAGGATAATGGTAGAGGCGTTACTAGGAATACCAGTTAACCCCTTTTGAAACATTTTCATGTTTCAGTTTCACTGTGCGATGCTAATTGAAAACTGTTTTCCCAATTGGAATCTAACTCCAGGGTATGTATTTACTAGATCAGTTTCTCACATCTGCATGTTATTACGGATGGTGAGTGGGAGTAAGATATTGGGAATTGGGTGATTAGATCCTCATTATATCTGAATTCGTTGTAATTGGTGATATTTGAGGAAATCATCTGGATTTTGCTGGATAGCAAATATTTGGTTTTGAATATCAGTTGTTATGCAGGATTTTCAAACTGATATATCTGTACATTTATTTTATAAAGTGAGATATAACTTTTTGATATTGTGTCTATGATTTTTACCTATATAAGTTGGTGATTAGGTTAGGTGCATTCAACAGCGGTGTAATTCTTCTTAACCATAGTACTGTTTTTCAACCTACGACGCATAGGGTTTGAGTTATTGAACTCATGGGACTTATACAAAGTATTGTATGTTGTCCAGTGTCCATTAGGACAAAGGGGTTGGTACTCGTACTATATTCTGTTTACTTTTGACCTCTCCCGTTCTGGACATGTATTTCGTTGAAATGCAAGGTCCAGATATTCAGAAGTTATAGGTATAAGAATAAAGTAGAGAACCATTTGTTGTAAGTATCAGGATTCTTCGAGGAAGTCGAAGATGTAGATACTTGTGTTTTGTATTCAGTTAATAGTAATGGTTTTGAGAACTTGCTTCTCTTTCAGGTTACTCATATATGGATGCACTCCTAGATGAGTAATGCTGATTGTCCACTTTCTATTTGGTTGACATGCACTGGAGACAGCTGCATGATTTTGAATCTGGTTCCAAATTAGATTAGTGCTTTTGTTTCTATATTTGATATATATAGAATCAATTTATATCTTAACGATGTTAAGGTATAGGGAGTTGTCCGGCTAATGCTTAAAACCAGAATCCGGATAAACTCAAGGCACGTTTCAGTAATGATTGTTTGTGGGTTATCCCGGGCTTTGACGAGGGTTAACTTTCTACCATCAGGAAGATCAATATTTATAATGTTCTTGACTCGCCACAGTTTTAATAAAATGGATTTTCTTTCAAAAAACAGAAGTGGGAGTATGGTAGAACTGGAAGTTATTCCAGAACCACAAACGATTGCTGGAAATTTAATAGAACCTAAGGATTCAATTGGATTTGATGTTCCATTAGCCAATCCGCAGATTTGGTGGGTAATCTCAGGAACCAGAGAGGTACTTCGGTGTAACACCTTGAAAATTCGTTTAGAATGTTTTCTCGTTATTTAGCTAGTGTGCGTGTTTTCGTAGAAAATGGATATCTTATTTTCCTTCTTGGCTAGCGGGTTGTGTTTTTATGGATATATATATATATATATATATATATATTTATAGGGTTGTTAATTATTTCTAGTTGTGTTTACCCTAATTGGAAATTTTGTTAGTGTACACATGCACACTTAGCACATTTTTGTGACTTTGGTTAAAAGTGTATTATGTTAACCCTTTTTCTTTTCTTGCATGGTTTTATTTATCCCACCCATTTAAACAAGTCAAAACCCCTTTTTATAATGCAAATTTAAATAGAAATGAAGGTATGGTGGTTAGGTATGGGATTTGACCTTGTTTGACCTTTGCTTCTCTCTCTTTTCTCTCTCTTTCCCTCACTTCTGAGCTCCAGCAGAAGAAAGGCAGCAACAACACCATTTTCTCCATTTCTCTCTTCTCTTTTCATTCCTCATTAAACCCCCATTCAAACCCTACTCAAAACAACACTTTTCCTTCACAAACCATAGAAAAAAATGAGCTTTTGAGGTGTTTGGTAGTGGATCTGGACACTTGAGGAAAAAGCAGGGATTTTTGGTGTTTTATAAAGTGTTTTGAAGGTATTAACTCACCCTTAGCACCTCTTTTTCATAACTTAAAGTATTTCTAGCAAAATATCACATTTCATGCATGTTTTGTGCTTTATTAAGGGATCTAGTGAGGTTGTGCTAAAAATTAACTTTTTATTGCTTGATTAGCTTGGTAATGTGATATTAGTGTGGTTTTGGACTCGGGTTTATTTCAGATTTCACAAAAATACCCTAAAGTATCATTTTAGTGCAAAGTGTGACTTTTAGCTTGAAATTGGGTTCTGTTGAAACTGCTACTACCCGGGGTGTTTCAGAATAAAATTGTAATTACTGGGATATACACAATATGTATGGAGTGCACAAACCAAACCCGGGATCCCACCCCCTACCCAGGCCGCCGAAAAACTCATTCTGGCCGCAATTTGCGGCCAGATGGGAGGGTATTGGGTTGGGGTTTGGGTGGTTGGTGTATGCTGATATTTAGGGTTTCATGATATATTTATTTTTATAACACTCTTTCTGTATCAAAATCTGGGACCTATTACCCTATTTTCCGTATTTTAAATCTCCGCGACACACGTGATACGTGTGTGGGTTTGAGTTGTGCTGCGTATCGCGACGTGTCAGGTTGGCTTCAGGAGCGTGATCACACATTTTAGCGTATCGGAAACACGCGCGCTTGGTTTGCAACGCGGGGTTCTAGTTTGACCTTAATATTTCGTTTATGGTAGATTTGAGCTTATGTGTGTTATATGGTGTAAATCTAGCTTCGCAGGCGAGTGAGACGGATGCTGCGAAGAAGGGGAAGCAAGTCGTCGGCTACACTTAGCGCGAGACTTCGGTGAGTAGATTTAACATCTACGGGGATATCGCCCACATGGTGTCCTACGTCAGGGCTGATAGGGCTTTATAGCTACACATTGCATTTACCTACATTGACTGTTCATGGATACTGTTGTTGCATACTGCATTCCCTGCTACATGTATGAAAACTTAGAATTGATAGAACACCGCACTATTACTAACGACTTATATTGCACGAGCACCAATCTGCATGTTACACACACACCGTTAGTAATTGCCATGACACACTCACTGTAGAATTGCCATGATCATTATACTGTAGTTCATTTCACATATGATTCGATATGATTTCCATAGAAATTGGGAGCCGCATGCTGTCTATAAAAACTGAACTATCTTAAGAAAAGCGGTTTCTCCCGTGTACCTATATCATGATGACTTGTTGTACTTAACACATCGTATTTGATTTACTCATTGGTGTTGGATTTTTATGTGATTTCTTGTTTTGAGGACCGTGGAATTATTTAAGAAAAGATGCACTATTTGAAAACCCGGTTCCTCGTGATATGATATTTTGGTGCGTCCACCACGCGTTTTCCCGGTGCTGAGACGTGTGCTTTATACCCGATTCGAGGAGTGGATGATCCGTTTGCGGGTTCGTAGTGGACCCGGTATGGTTCCCCTCGGCAAGATGATCGATGGACTTTGCCGATTGAGCCTGGAGGTGGGCGAGTACCTACCGGTGATTGGTTGGACCTGGCGATTATCCGGAGGATACCGACCAGAGTCGAGAGATGGAGGCGGGATGATCCGTACTGCCGGGGTCCTAGGGCCGATACCGCAGACGTAGCCCGTGGGCTGATCCGGATCTACGGAGCCCGATGTATGAGGATTTGCGTGTCGATGCTGGACACGAGTATTTATGATATTTTGGATGGCGATGTTGGGCACTCGTGATTCTCAGAGTTTTACAGGATTTGAGGGCCGAGGAGAGTGCCGGCGCCTGAGTTATTTGGGATTTGGGTGCAGCTTGGGCACCGATTATTTTCCACGATTGATATTTCGTGTAGATGTTGTTTATCCCATGCTCAGCAGTGATTATCATGTATCTCATCCTGTAGTTATTTTACCTGACAGAGCATTTGCATGATTATTGCACTTACTGCTTGTCGCATATAGATTTACCTGCTAGCATATGATAGCGTAGCGCAGCACGTGTATGCTCGTGATTACCTTTATATGTTATCTCTATTCACGAGTTGGCAACTCACCCACGTTGTGCCACAGTATTTGCAGGTCGCCCCTCAGAGTAGTCGCGTCAGGCTGCCTTTTTGCATCTTTTGGCTTCAGATACCGTTACAGTTGGTGCGAGAGCTATTTTGCTATTTAGGTGGGTTGTGGTATCTGGTTACTTTTATTGTACACGCTTTTGTATCTAGTATTCTCCATCTACCATATATGTACTTGACTTAGAAACAGTGTGAGGACGATGATGTATATTTTTGTTTTCTGGTGTCGAGCTCGTGGGAGCCGACTTTATATTTGCAGTTATTATTCTGGGATGTTACTTTTTTGCTCATTCTTCGTTACGGCGTCGTATATTACTCTTGTGGTGATGGTTTCCGCCGTTGGGCATGATTGCTCCCGGTTGGGGATGCTTTGTTCATTATATCTCATTTTCACTTATATCCTGTTTTTACCCGATTTTCGGGGTTACTTTTACAAAGGAAATGCTGCCAAAATTATTATGAGGATAATTTAACTTTTAAAGAACCTCATTGAACTATTTAAGGTCTTCTAAATGTTTTCAACACTCACTACTTTTAAATGGTTTTGATTTCTGGGTTCGGCTTACTTAGTCGCGTTACGCCTGTAGACGTAGCGTGGTTAAGTGCCGGTCACGAGTCGAAATATTCGGGTCGTGACAAAGTTGGTATCAGAGCGTAGGTTTTACCTTTCGGAGTGATCCTAGGATGACCCTGGTATGATGGAGTAGGTAGCTGAAGCAGAGTGGCGTAGCGTGCGTATGTTCCGCGGCATACTCACGACACGGTACTCTGCCAAAGCGACCTTAGGACTTATTGATTTAAATTCCTTTTGAGTATATACATTCTTGCGATTCGATTTCTACATCCTTAGCGAATCCTATTTTCTTTTCAGCCATTATGCCGCCAAAGGCTATGAGGGCGCAGAGAGCGGCCGTGAGGGCCGAGATTCGAGTTGATTCGTCCGAGACGAGGACTGATCTGGGCAGTACACCGGTTGTACCCGAGCAGCTTGTTCCTCCCGTGACAGATCAGATCGCCACGTTAGGGGCTGGTATGCAGGAGATGCGCCAGACGGTGGGATCCAGCATGCAGGAGATGCGCCAGATGATAGGATCGCTAGTTGAGACACTTCGAGCCCAGCGACCAGAGGTGGCTCCACCCGTTACAGAGACCGCGATGGTATCTACCGCACAGCCAGTTGCCCCTGCAGCTACAGAGGTGATTACAGTATCGCTATCAGAGTTCATGAGGCTGAAGCCTCCGGTCTTCACAGGCACCGATGCAGCCGAGGACCCACAGTCCTTCATTGATAGGATGGCTCGGATATGTCATTCCCTCAGATGCGCAGATGCGAGATGGGTTGAGTTTGCGAGCTTTCGCCTAGAAGGTCTTGCGCAGAAATGGTGCGAATCAGTCGAGAAGGGCAGAGCAGCAGGTCTTCCTCTTATGACCTGGACAGAGTTCGTGGCGATATTCCTTGCCCGCTTTCTCCCACTGAGTGTCAGAGATGCTAGAGCACGCAGGTTCAAGTCCCTTACGCCAGACTCCGGAGATGTCAGTGGCAGAGTATGATGTGTTGTTCACAGATCTATCTATCTATGCGCCGTATCTAGTGGCTACCGAAGAGTTGCGAGTCAAGAGATTTGTTCGAGGCTTGCTTACACCACTGTTCCTTGCGATCAGTGCGCAGCACTACAAGTCATATGCAGCGGCGGTAGATGCAGCTCTATTAGTCGAGGAGCGCCTTGCTGAGACTTCGGTAGTTCCAGAGCCGAAGAGAGTTCGTACTGGTATATTAGCACGGAGACAGACATTCAGGCGCCGCGACAGGTATCGTTCAGGCACAAGGAGTGGCAGAGATTCGGGACGAGGCCAGATGTTTAGTTCGTATCCACGGGAGAGTCAGCAGTCGCCGCGAGGTTGCTATAGATGCGGCAGTTTGCTTCACCTCGTCAGAGATTGTCCTGAGATTCACCGGAGGGAGACAGCAGCACCGCACGTCACCTTACCACCTTCCCCACCCCAGAGGGCGTTGCCTGTTGTTCCTACTGTTACTCCACGTCAGACTCATACACAGAGAGGTCGTGGGCGTGGAGGAGTTGCTCAGAGGGGACGGGATGACCGAGGCAGAGGACAACCAGTCACAGGTGGAGGGCAGGCACGAGTTTTTGCTTTGACGCATCAGGACGCGCAGGCGTCCAATGCGGTGGTCTCAGGTATCCTTCCAGTATGTTCTGTTGATGCACATGTATTGTTCGATCCCGGATCCACGCACTCGTACGTATCTACACACTTCGTGCCGAGTTTGGGTAGAGAGTCCGGTTTGCTTGATCATCCGCTTATTGTGACTACTCCTGTAGGAGAGTCGTTTGTTGCTAGGCACGTGTTCCGATCCTGTACCGTCTGTATTGGAGAGTGAGTTGCCGGTCGATTTGATCCTTCTCGAGATGTTGGACTTCGACGTTCTTTTGGGCATGGATTGGTTAGCCACGTGCTATGCTTCTGTGGACTGCCGTGAGAAGACAGTTAGATTTTGTTTTCCCGGCGAGTCGGTTTTTGTTGTGTTGGGGACCATGGTGCCGCCCCACACTGTGTGATTTCTGTAGGGTTCCTAGGCACACTAATGAAGTCTCACAAGGCATCAAACATGGCTAATTCAAATTTTACATGTGCCTACAAACCCTAATACGGATCGTTAACTAGATTTATAGGCTATGCGATGCAAGTTAACGACTTTAACTTAAAAGGAAAGGGGATACAACCTTTGTAGATCCGATCCACCACTTCCTAAGCTCCGCGATGATGTCCCTCCGCTGTCCAAATTGGATCCCGGTCTCTAGCATCGTCTTCATCGGAGAAATGGGCGGGCTTGGTCGTCGGCTTCGATGCCGAAGATGATCTACGTCGAGGCATCACAAGATCAAACTCCCACTTCACCAAGTCATGAAACTTGTGAAGAAAATACCCTATACTACTTGGCAAGAGGTAGAGGATGAAGAAATAGGAAGTGGGTTCACTTTAGAATTGGATTTCTCACTCTTATTCTCAAGTTACCATTGATGGTGGCATAGTTTTATTCTTGAAGAAGAAGAAGAAGATGAACATGATAATATGATAAGTATCTTTAAAATATCAAATAAAATGATACTTATCATATCTTTAACTATGGTTTAGTGTAGAGAACTAACTAAGGTTTTGTTGAATGGTTAGGGTTAAGAGCAAAACAAAAATGGTGGACTTTTCAAAGATGCTATAAAAGTTTCATGAACTTTCTAGCATAATATCAAAAGAAAACCACCATTTCTCTTTGCTTAAAAGAAAAGAAATTAACAAATAAGTAAATCAAATAAAACAAAACCCTAATCATTAACTTAACGATGGTTTAATTCTTTACACTTAACTAAGTAAACATGTATCATCAAACATGATACAATCAAGTGCACAAAAGTATATCACATATACAACTTGTGAAATTCAAGTGAGAAAATCCATTTAAAGTGAACCAATACTAGTCAATGCAAAGTAATATATCAAATATATAATTATGCATTAAATCATCGAATCAATACTTGATTTAACGATCCGGTCATATCGCGTATAACCGACTAGTATCCTATGTATCGGCTTATCGAATCAATCTTCGATTCGATAACTAGGTTATATCGCATATAACCAATCGATACATTCATCGCGAGAATGAAATATGGTATCAAATACACGCATTATTCTCGGTCCTGCATATATCTCATATGCGCTCCTATTTCGTTTCGCTTGAGCCAGGAAACCTCTGTGTAGGACTCTAAAGACTCGTCAATACGCCGGCAGCAGGTGATGATCATATCAAACACCCACAAGCCGCAAGCGGTCTGCTAAACGTAACGGCCACACGGGTATTGAGCGATCAGAAGATCGACAAACAAGCCCGCTCACATTCCTGTGAATCCAACCAGTAACACTTACCGTACAATCCGGTCTGTTCGTCTGATATGTCGCATATCTCGCCTAGGGGTGGTAAACGTCAGACCCTGGTAGCTCGATAAGTCATGCCGACTTGAGGTCCATAACATTTGTGAAACTACTGATAACTCTTACCAGTATATCACTGCAACCCTGGCCAGGGATTTTCTGTTATGGCCAGTCGAGCATAGCGCAACATCAACCCCCAATACCGGGAGAGACGAATCCCCTCCTATCGCTCATTGCCTCCATGTGAATCGGGACTGTACCCAAAAACCACCTGTTTGCACGACTCAGTAGAGCCGTGGTAGGGTGGAAATCAAAGCACAGTGGGAGACACACAAGACTCTATGACGTTCTCGGGTCAACAGACTAAGCTGTACCAGTGTCACCAGAGAACTGCCATCTGACGTGAGGTATAATACCATCTGGGAGTTCTCGGCGAGTCCGTTCAGTGTACCCAGTCTCCACTGAGCACCCGCATACCATCTCTGATGTCAAACACCAATGGATGTGGGATCATCCATCGCCCATTGTTAGTGTATATGCCCTAGAGGCCATTACTGTATCATACTAGTTTGTATATTACTTGATGGAAGCTTGGGATATTCACCTTGTATAAACAATCTTGCTCAATATAGTAGTATGCTACTTGGTTTGTTTCTACTTCAATGTGTACTTGTGTTTATTTCAGTATATCACTTATACGCATTAGTGGAGCCCTTAGGATCTTTGCTTGATTACCAGCGTTGTGATGGCAGTCACACTAGTGGGGGCTGGGTAATCTATAGGCACATCCTTATACAGGTCCCTAGTCGTAGGACTATCGAGACAGGGCATCGATACTCCGGAGTAGACTAGCGTATGCGCTTCTCATCCCAGTGTGGGAGATGGTCTGTCCCACAGCCATCAGTACGTCGTACTGGAGATAGTATACGGGTGCTCGTTGGGTTACGAGTACACTGGACAGGACTCGTCGGGAACTGACAGGTTGGTATTATACCTATCGTCAGTTATCAGTTCCCAGGTGACATGAGTACAGCTTAGTCCGCTGACTTGACACTGACACTTCGCCTCGAGTGTGTTCCCACTGCACTTTGATCACTACCCTACCACGGCTCAAAGGAGTCGTGCAAACAGGTGGTGGTTGGGTGCAGTCCCGAAGCACTTGGAGGCAGTGACGGTTAGACAGGATTCGTCTCTCCCGGTATTGGGGGTTGACATCGCGCTGTGTCTAGGAGAGCCATTACACGAGTAGTCCCTGGCCAGGGCAAGCGAGATATACTGGTAGGTTTCCAGTGTTATCTCAGGGTGTTTTGGGCTTCACTCCGACACGACTTGTACCGCTATTGGGGGACTGACGTTTTACCGCCCCCTAGGCCCGCCATGCGATGTATCAGACGAACAGACCGGACTGTACGGAGAATGTCACATTCAGACTCAGTAGGAGTTCAGATGGGGTTTCACCTCGTCAGCCTTCTTGTCGGCATCTACCTGGGGACCGTTACGCACAGCTAGTGCCGCTTGCGGTCTGTGGTTAAACCCACTGCCAGCGTAGTGTCGAGTCTTTAGAGTCCCACACAGAGGGTATTCGCCTCTGGGCAAAACAGAGTAGAGGTCGCATGGTTTTGCGACAGGGTTCGTTCTCATCCGCGCACTTGTGCACGTTTGGAGTCCGGACGGATTATACTGGCAGGCTCTGGTTTGAGCCAGATACTGGTATATGTTTTGGGGGTTGCTTTTATATCTTGGTATTCTTGTTCCTCGGAACGAGAATGCAGGTGTGTATGCACAGTTGCTTGAGGCGGAGAATGAGGTTTTTCATTAGGGTTTCGGAACGGGTGCGTATGCACAGTTGACAGTTATCATTTTCCAAACCCTAATGGATTTATATATTATCTATTAATAATAGTAATTAAATAAGAATTATGTTATGGTTGTTTTTCTTGTTGACTTGTTGACCTTGGTTGACTTGTTGACCATTGACCACTTTTTCATGCCTTGAAAGTCTTCCTTGATTCATGCTTACACTTCATTAAAAGAGGTATGATAGTGGTCATTCCAAAATAACCATCAACTATTCTTATTTCAATTATTATCATTTAGATAATTCATTTCTTTTGCAATATGGTTGCAAGAAAGAAATAATTGAGCTCATTCTATCATTCTCACTCTCTCTCCTCATTTCATCTTCTTCCTCCTCTTGAAAAGAGAAACCTTCTCATGTGTTGAGATTCATTCTCTTTAGATAGAAGAGCAAACCCTAATCACTCTCTACTCATTCTAGGATGAAGGATTAGCAAGCCGGAAACCCTAGTTCACTCAAAGATCGAGGAAGAGCCCAAAGTCGAACCTTCGAGGTGGATCCATCTTCGACGGGAGAAGGCGACGAAAAGAGAACCATCAACCTCTACAAGGTTTGAAGAAGAAGGAGTTCAAGTTTAGGTATAACCATCTTCCATAGTAGCTAACTCTCTTTAGCTTGTTAACTAGTTTTAGTTTAGACAACGATCCCGACAAAGTTTAGTCCATGTTGCCTCTTGCGATAAAAATTCGTTTTTTATACCGTTTCCGCCTCCCCGTAAGTACCGGGGGTCGCAATATGGACTTACAGTGGTATCAGAGCCTAACTAAACTTAAACTAGCTTGGTAGTGAAGTGTAACGAAGTTCGGAACCGAAAAATCGCAAAACCGGAAAATCAAAACCCTAACTTTCTGTTGAAATTTTTTCTGCTCAAATTGAAAAACTTTATACTTGTAAAATCGTCTCAGGGTTTTCTAAGAACACACAAGAAAAACGATATCATGTTACCTCCAAACCGCCGCGCTTCCGCGGCCTCACCTACTCATTTGGCCGCGGAACCGCCGCAAGGTAGTGTCATCTTTGCATCGTTTTTCGTGCAGTGTTCTTCTGTGTTGGTTTTGGGATTTTTAAGATATATTATATGTACCCAGATTTTCCAGAACTGAAATTCACTTTTGGGGTCCTATAATTCCGTATTTTTTTTCCGAACTTCACTGCACTTTGACTATGATGGTTTTATTTGTGATGTTTGCATGTATTGAACGTCGGCTAATCGCTATAAGTCGATTAGTCGGGGTTATACATGATCTGTAATGTTCTGGAATGTGTATATGAATGTGTTGGACTGTCGCGGGTGAATAGCCGGGGTGGATGTGAGATGAGCTTTTGTTTTTCTTTCATTCATTGTAAATGTAAATTGATGTAATTATATTATTTGTTTGGCCGCACAACCGGGTCGGGGTTGTAGCCGTCATTGTATAATTCTTTTTACTGTTTTTGCTCCTAGGATAGACCCATGGTGGGGTGCACAAACTACCGGGAACATGGAGGGTAGTTTGCCGCACCCGTAGGGGTCTTGGGTGGGGTATTTGCTATTCACCGCGACCGTGTTATCCGCTTTTCGTTTCAGGCTCGAAAGGAATGCGGATTGCTAGTATATCCAATGTATTCATCTGTGATCTGTAATGTCTATCATTGCTTTCTATTTAGGCGTTGCTTATGTTTTACAGCCGCGCTAGCCCAGCCCCCGCTCTGTCGTTAGTTAAGTAACCTAACGAGTGATGACGGGACCCCGTGGCGAATGCGAATGGCATAAGCGTACGTCATATTTTGGTTGTTTTCTGCAATGGTAGGATTAAATGATGGGACGCATTAAAAGAACTAATGCAAGAATATCACGCATTAAAAGAACTAATGC
Source organism: Agapanthus africanus (assembly GCA_030015575.1). NCBI lineage: Eukaryota > Viridiplantae > Streptophyta > Magnoliopsida > Asparagales > Amaryllidaceae > Agapanthus > Agapanthus africanus. Next base: position 315,626,260 of record CM057346.1, on the reverse strand, counting down.
AAGATAATAAACCAAGTTTAAGTCGATGGAACACTTTCGAAAAACCACTCGGTTCTTTTCAAAAACTAACTTTTAAATGCGGAGCTTGAGCCACTCCTTCTAAAAGCTATCTCGTTCCATCGATTATATCAAGTTCACTACGTTCACGGTTTCGCCAAAACCATTCGTAGCCCTCCATCATTTCAGTTAGATATACGGTAGTATTCAAGCTATGTATTTTGACCTCACGCCAAGGCATAGTGATTGGTAGCTGCCGGATATTTATCTGTTGCATAGATAGAATGCGTTGTTTTGAGACAGTCGTACCACCATTTTGGCCTACGTCAAGGGTAGGTACGGGTGGATTCAAATCAACCGGGATAATGATGGGAAGAACTTGACATGTGACTTATGACATTTTGACCTCACGCCAAGGTCATAAGAGCATGGGGCAAAAATCCACATCGGGAGTTTCATAAGTACTGAAACTTGCTAGATTTGCATACCATTTGGAGTGTGATGATTATGGTAGGATTCCTTCATTTTCGTCACGCGATGATATTTGGATCCCGATCCTACTGTGAGTATATGCTACTCCTCGGGAAATTTCTCACTAAACGATCAATGCTATAAACCTAGTAGGTGCCTAGAAAGGTGTTAGCGGGGCTACGCCCCCAGGGAAAAGAGGTTCTTAAATTAAGGAACTTCGCGAAAGCGTTGGAAAACCTCCCTCGAAGTACCGACACTGGCCTGGCTGAACGGTTAAGCAAGTATTGTACGGTGGGATTGATCCCGGCTAATTCTTCCTTTGTGGGTTGAGGAGGGATTCGAGAGACAGTGGGAGCCATCCTGTTTAGACAAATTAAAAACCATCCTAAACTTGCAAGAGCATCGTGCTAAGTGTTTCTTCTCTCCCCCTGCAGCGACCAAATCGAAATGACTGGACTTAAGTTACTTCTAGATAAAAACATATTGACAGGGCCAAACTACAAAGATTGGCTCAGGAATGTCAAATTGGCAATCTCTTACGACAAGCTGGGGTATCTTCTTACCAGCAAAGCTCCCCCCGTCCCAGGTCCCACCTCCAGCGTCGCGGATAAGGAAATCCGTAAGACTTGGGAGATTGACAGCGCGAAGGCCAGATGCCTCGTACTTGCCTCGATGGACAATGACCATCAGAGGAGGCACGAGAATATGGATTTGGAATCCATATTTCTTCATACAAAAGAACTGTATGGAGAGCAGTCTCGTATCGCAAGATACGAAGTGTCGAAGAAGTTATTTTCGACTAAGTTGGCCGTCGGATCATCGGTAGCGGACTACGTGCTTAAGATGATTGGCTACACTGAGGAGCTCGCGGAACTTGGGACCACGTTGGATAGTGAACTCTACACAGATATAATTCTCCAGTCCCTTCCATCCACTTACGCCCAGTTCATACTGAATTTCAACTTGCAAGAAAAGGAAGTTGAACTTTCAGAACTCCTCAACCTGCTGAGGAGCGCAGAGGGCACCCTACAGAAGGGTAGGGATACATCCACTTTGTTTGTAGGAGGATCTTCTTCTTCTAGGTCCAAGGCGAAAGCCAAGGGAAAGAAGAAGAAAGCCCCCGCCAAACCAAGAGGCGGTGTTAGTAAAGTGGGTGCGAAGGGAAAGGAAAAGGCAACAAAGATAGCGGGGAAGCTTGTTGGTAAAGAGGAATGCTTCTATTGTCACAAGAGTGGACACTGGAAGAAAGATTGCAGGGCTTGGAAAGCCAGGACACAGGAACTGAAGCAGGTTGCGGCTTCAGCTTCAGGTGTGTATGTTATTGAAAACTGTCTTTCTATAAACTCTACTTCCTGGGTATTGGATACCGGATCAGGATCTCATATCTGTAATTCTTTGCAGGCGTTGAGAAACCGTAGGTTTTTGAAGGAAGGTGACATGACCCTCAGAGTTGCGAACGGAGCTAGCATGGATGCTAAAGCCGTGGGGGACTATCACCTAGGAATGTCAGATGGACATGTTTTGGTTTTGCGTAATTGCTTTTTTGTACCCAACGCAACTTGTAATATCATTTCTGTATCTTTGGTTTCTAAAGAAGGTTATGAATTTGCGTTTGTAAGTAATGTTGTTAACATTCACCTTAATCAAGTTCTGATTGGGTCAGGTACATTGAGCAATGGTATATACGTATTAAACCAACCACAGATTTTCAATGTCCAGAATACACACAAAAGAAAGTCACCAGATATTAATCAGACTTTCTTATGGCATTGTAGATTGGGTCACATCAATGAGAGAAGGTTGACGAAGTTACATACAGAAGGGTATTTGAATGCGTTCGAATATCAATCGTATGCCACTTGTCAATCCTGTCTCAAGGGAAAGATGACAAAGACTCCGTTTACTGGACATGGAGTAAGAGCGAGCGAGCTCTTGGGACTCGTACACAGTGACGTGTGCGGTCCAATGTCTACACATGCCCGAAGCGGACATTCTTACTTCATTACTTTTACGGATGACTTCTCAAGGTACGGTTATGTCTTCTTAATGAAACATAAGTCCGAGGCCTTTGGAAAATTCCAGGAGTATAAGAATGAAGTAGAGAAACAGACCGGCAAAAGTATTAAGATTCTAAGATCGGATCGAGGTGGAGAATACTTAAGTGCCGAATTCCTGGACTATTTAAAAGAGAATGGGATTCTCTCTCAGCTTACTCCTCCATACACCCCGCAACATAACGGTGTATCGGAGAGACGGAATCGCACCCTATTGGATATGGTACGGTCTATGATGAGTAACGCTGAGTTACCGCGATCATTCTGGGGGTATGCGCTAGAAACAGCTGCATACCTATTGAACCGAGTTCCTACTAAGACTGTGCCTACCACACCATATGAGTTATGGAGTGGGAAGAAACCCTATCTTCAGTACCTGAAAATTTGGGGATGTCCAGCTTATGTCAAAAAGCAGCATACGGACAAGCTCGAGGCGCGCTCAGTACTGTGCAAGTTTGTGGGATACCCAAAGAACTCCAGGGGGTATCTTTTCTATTACGCAGAGGAGCAAAAAGTCCTTGTTTCTCGTAATGCCCATTTTCTGGAACATCAGTTCTTAGAAAAAGAAGTAAGTGGGAGCGCAATAGAACTGGAAGAAATTCCAGAACCACAGACTATTACTGAAAGCTTAATGGAACCAGAGGGTTCAAATGAACAGGACATTCCTATGCCGCTCCGCAGAAGTAGTAGGCAGTCTCATCCGCCCGAGAGATACTACGGTTTTCTCATAGACGGGGATAGAGAGGATTGCATCATAGACTATGATGAGCCTACTAGCTTCCAGCAGGCCGTTCAGAGCATTGACTCGGTAAAATGGCTGGATGCAATGCGGACCGAAATGGAGTCCATGTACACCAACAAAGTATGGACGTTGGACATTGCTCCAGACGGGGTAAAACCCGTAGGATGCAAGTGGATCTTCAAAAGGAAGATTGGTGTAGATGGACAGGTTGAGACCTATAAAGCTAGACTTGTAGCAAAGGGTTTCCGTCAAAGACCTGGCTTGGACTACGACGAAACCTTTTCTCCAGTGGCTATGCTGAAATCCATTCGGATCCTTCTTGCCATTGCTGCCTTCCACGATTATGAGATTTGGCAGATGGACGTAAAAACCGCTTTTCTAAATGGAAATTTAGAGGAGTGTGTCTATATGGATCAGCCAGAGGGTTTCATTCAGAGTGGGAGCAGCGGAAAGGTGTGCAAGTTGCTTAAGTCCATCTATGGACTAAAGCAGGCATCGCGGAGTTGGAACATCTGTTTTGATGAGACAGTCAAGGAATTTGACTTTATCAAAAATCCAGATGAACCGTGCATCTATAGTAGATTTGTAGCGAGAACTGTGGTATTCCTTGTTTTATACGTGGATGACATTCTCTTAATAGGAAATGACATTCCTATGCTACAATCTGTCAAGGGTTTCTTGTCACACAGGTTCTCCATGAAAGACCTGGGTGATGCCTCTTACATCCTGGGGATCCGGATCCATCGTGATAGATCCAAGAGGATATTAGGACTTTCACAGTCCAGGTACATCGACACCGTACTGAAAAGATTCAGTATGGAAGATTCCAAGCGCGGTAACTTACCGGCTTGTCACGGGATCACCCTCTCTAAAGAGATGTCTCCCAAGACCGATTTGGAAAGGGATCGCATGTCTATTATACCCTACGCTTCTGCGGTAGGCTCTATAATGTATGCGATGTTGTGTACCAGACCGGATGTAGCTTATGCACTGAGTGTAGTAAGCCGGTATCAGTCAAACCCTGGGGAGAAACATTGGATAGCGGTAAAGAACATTCTCAAGTACCTGAGGAGGACTAAGGAGATGTTCTTGGTGTATGGCGGAAAAGACCTCCAGATTGAGGCCTTTGCTGACTCCAGCTTCCAGAGTGACAAGGATGATTCCAAGTCCATGTCGGGTTTTGTCTTTACCCTCAACGGAGGGGCGGTGTGTTGGAAGAGTTCCAAACAGGAAACCGTTGCAGACTCGACTATGGAAGCGGAATACATCGCTGCATCTGATGCCGCAAAAGAAGCTGTCTGGATAAGGAAGTTCTTAAAAGAACTTCAGGTGGTTCCGTCCATTGTTGACCCAGTACCTCTGTATTGCGACAACAACGGGGCTATAGCTTTAGCAAAGGAACCCAGGTCCCATCAGAGATCCAGGCACATCTTGAGGCGGTATCACCTGATCAGGGAGATCGTGGATCGCAAGGAGATCGAGGTTCGGAGGGTTGCTTCAGAAGAGAACACTGCAGATCCATTCACCAAGGCCCTACCCCAGACTCAGTTCGAGCGGCTGATCGAGATGATAGGTCTTCGATACGCCAGTACATGGCCTTAGTGCAAGTGGGAGATTGTTAGTGTATATGCCCTAGAGGCCATTACTGTATCATACTAGTTTGTATATTACTTGATGGAAGCTTGGGATATTCACCTTGTATAAACAATCTTGCTCAATATAGTAGTATGCTACTTGGTTTGTTTCTACTTCAATGTGTACTTGTGTTTATTTCAGTATATCACTTATACGCATTAGTGGAGCCCTTAGGATCTTTGCTTGATTACCAGCGTTGTGATGGCAGTCACACTAGTGGGGGCTGGGTAATCTATAGGCACATCCTTATACAGGTCCCTAGTCGTAGGACTATCGAGACAGGGCATCGATACTCCGGAGTAGACTAGCGTATGCGCTTCTCATCCCAGTGTGGGAGATGGTCTGTCCCACAGCCATCAGTACGTCGTACTGGAGATAGTATACGGGTGCTCGTTGGGTTACGAGTACACTGGACAGGACTCGTCGGGAACTGACAGGTTGGTATTATACCTATCGTCAGTTATCAGTTTCCAGGTGACATGAGTACAGCTTAGTCCGCTGACTTGACACTGACACTTCGCCTCGAGTGTGTTCCCACTGCACTTTGATCACTACCCTACCACGGCTCAAAGGAGTCGTGCAAACAGGTGGTGGTTGGGTGCAGTCCCGAAGCACTTGGAGGCAGTGACGGTTAGACAGGATTCGTCTCTCCCGGTATTGGGGGTTGACATCGCGCTGTGTCTAGGAGAGCCATTACACGAGTAGTCCCTGGCCAGGGCAAGCGAGATATACTGGTAGGTTTCCAGTGTTATCTCAGGGTGTTTTGGGCTTCACTCCGACACGACTTGTACCGCTATTGGGGGACTGACGTTTTACCGCTCCCTAGGCCCGCCATGCGATGTATCAGACGAACAGACCGGACTGTACGGAGAATGTCACATTCAGACTCAGTAGGAGTTCAGATGGGGTTTCACCTCGTCAGCCTTCTTGTCGGCATCTACCTGGGGACCGTTACGCACAGCTAGTGCCGCTTGCGGTCTGTGGTTAAACCCACTGCCAGCGTAGTGTCGAGTCTTTAGAGTCCCACACAGAGGGTATTCGCCTCTGGGCAAAACAGAGTAGAGGTCGCATGGTTTTGCGACAGGGTTCGTTCTCATCCGCGCACTTGTGCACGTTTGGAGTCCGGACGGATTATACTGGCAGGCTCTGGTTTGAGCCAGATACTGGTATATGTTTTGGGGGTTGCTTTTATATCTTGGTATTCTTGTTCCTCGGAACGAGAATGCAGGTGTGTATGCACAGTTGCTTGAGGCGGAGAATGAGGTTTTTCATTAGGGTTTCGGAACGGGTGCGTATGCACAGTTGACAGTTATCATTTTCCAAACCCTAATGGATTTATATATTATCTATTAATAATAGTAATTAAATAAGAATTATGTTATGGTTGTTTTTCTTGTTGACTTGTTGACCTTGGTTGACTTGTTGACCATTGACCACTTTTTCATGCCTTGAAAGTCTTCCTTGATTCATGCTTACACTTCATTAAAAGAGGTATGATAGTGGTCATTCCAAAATAACCATCAACTATTCTTATTTCAATTATTATCATTTAGATAATTCATTTCTTTTGCAATATGGTTGCAAGAAAGAAATAATTGAGCTCATTCTATCATTCTCACTCTCTCTCCTCATTTCATCTTCTTCCTCCTCTTGAAAAGAGAAACCTTCTCATGTGTTGAGATTCATTCTCTTTAGATAGAAGAGCAAACCCTAATCACTCTCTACTCATTCTAGGATGAAGGATTAGCAAGCCGGAAACCCTAGTTCACTCAAAGATCGAGGAAGAGCCCAAAGTCGAACCTTCGAGGTGGATCCATCTTCGACGGGAGAAGGCGACGAAAAGAGAACCATCAACCTCTACAAGGTTTGAAGAAGAAGGAGTTCAAGTTTAGGTATAACCATCTTCCATAGTAGCTAACTCTCTTTAGCTTGTTAACTAGTTTTAGTTTAGACAACGATCCCGACAAAGTTTAGTCCATGTTGCCTCTTGCGATAAAAATTCGTTTTTTATACCGTTTCCGCCTCCCCGTAAGTACCGGGGGTCGCAATATGGACTTACACCCATCACATGGGTCGAGAAGATATACGCTAGTCTACTATGGAATATCGATGCCCCGTCTCGATATTCCCATGACTAGGAACATTGAAGGATGTACTCATTAACTACCCAGACCCCACTAGTATGATCTGCATCATAGTCCTGGAAGTCGAGTACACATCCTAAGGGCTTTATCAACATGTAACAGAGAGACAGAAAGTATACATGTTAAGATAAAGAGTAACCAGATAGCGTACTATCATGTCGAGCAAGAAAGTCCTACCTATATATGTCCCGGCATCCACTACAATATACATCCAATGTACAGTAATGGCCTCTAGGGCATACATATAACTAACAATTTCTTCTTTTCGCGCTGGACAGCTTTTGAGCAAGGGATGTCAGGGATTTCTCGCATATGTTTGTGATACTAGAGCTACAGAGGTTCCTCTGGATCAGGTTCCGGTTGTTAGCGAGTTCCCTGATGTGTTCCCTGATGAGCTTCCTGGGCTACCGCCCGAGCGCGACATTTCTTTCTGTATTGATTTGGTTCCTGGCGCGGGGCCTATTTCTATACCGCCTTATCGGATGGCCCCGGCGGAACTTCGAGAATTGAAGGGTCAGTTGCAAGATTTGCTGGACAAGGGACTTATTCGACCCAGTGTTTCTCCTTAGGGTGCTCCAGTCCTGTTCGTCAAGAAGAAGGACGGCAGTTTGCGTCTGTGTATCGACTATCGCCAGCTGAACAGGGTTACAGTGCGGAACAGATATCCTTTGCCGCGTATCGACGATTTGTTCGACCAACTTCAGGAGGCAGGATACTTTTCGAGGATCGATTTGCGATCAGGCTATCATCAGCTGCGGGTTCGACAGGAAGACATTCCTAGGACAGCTTTCCGCACGCGCTACGGCCATTACGAGTTTTTGGTGATGTCGTTCGGACTCACCAATGCGCCAGCAGCATTCATGGATTTGATGAACCGTATTTTCCGGCCGTATCTTGATATGTTCATCATTGTATTCATAGACGATATTCTAGTGTATTCTCAGAGTAGAGAGGAGCACGAGCAGCACCTGCGGATTACACTGCAGACCTTGAGAGAGCATCAGTTTTTCGCCAAATTCTCCAAGTGTGCTTTCTGGATGGACAGCGTAGACTTCTTGGGGCACGTGATTTCACGAGATGGTATATGTGTAGACCCGAGGAAGATCGAGGCCGTTCGGAGTTGGCCCAGACCCACATCGGTTACGGAGATTCACAGCTTTCTAGGGCTGGCCGGCTACTACAGGCGATTTGTGCAGGATTTCTCTCGCATTGCTACACCTTTGACCGGGTTGACCCGGAAGGGAGTTCCTTTTGTTTGGAAAGAGGAGTGTGAGCACAGTTTTCAGCAGTTGCGGGCTCTACTGACTACGGCGCAAGTATTATCTTTGCCTTCAGGGTCAGGTGGATTTGTGGTATATTATGATGCTTCTCTGGTGGGGCTAGGGTGTGTTCTGATGCAACAAGACAGGGTGGTCGCGTATGCTTCGCGGCAATTCAAGAAACATGAACAGAACTATCCCACTCACGATTTGGAGATGGCTGCAGTGGTCTTTGCACTTAAGATCTGGCGACACTACCTATACGGCGAGTCGTGCCAGATATTCACTGATCACAAGAGCTTAAAGTATATCTTCCAGCAGCGAGACCTGAACCTTAGACAGCGCCAATGGATGGAGTAAGTGAAGGACTACGACTGCGAGATCTTGTACCACCCGGGCAGGGCTAATGTAGTGGCGGATGCCTTAAGCAGGAGGCCCGGGGGTAGTCTATCTTGCTTGAGCGCAGTACAGAGGCAGCCGTCGGCAGATTGGCAGATCTTATGCGATAGCCGGGTACAGTTCGAGTTTACGCCGATCGGAGGACAGATTGCGCATGTTCGTGCACGCCCACAGTTGCTTGACCGTATACATGAGGCACAACACAGTGATGACCGTTTTTCAGAGATCAGGATGCAGATGGGACAGGGCAGATTTTTCGAGTTCATGATCGATGATCAGGGGATACTACGATTTGGGACCAGATTGTGCATACCAGATGCTAAGGGACTGCGGCGTGAGATTCTCGAGGAGGCACATCGATCGGTGTATAGTGTTCATCCAGGTTCCACCAAGATGTACCACGATTTGAGAGATGTTTACTGGTGGGACGGTATGAAGAGGGACATCGCAGATTTTGTGTCGAGATGCCTGACTTGTCAGCAAGTCAAGGCTGAGCATCAGAGGCCCGCGGGAGAGCTATAGCTGTTGCCCATTCCGGAGTGGAAATGGGAACAGATTTCGATGGACATTATTGTGGGTCTACCCAGGACTAGTCGAGGGTATGACTCCATCTGGGTGATCGTAGATCGTTTGACGAAAGCAGCTCACTTCCTACCGGTGAAGACGACTTTCGGATTTACTCAATATTCCCGGATTTATATTGATGAGATTGTACGACTACACGGAGTTCCGACATGTATTGTGTCCGACAGAGGCACCCAGTTTACCAGCCGACTATGGCAGAGGCTTCAGGAGGCTTTGGGCACCCGCTTGAGTTCAGCACAACATTTCATCCGCAGACCGACGGACAGTCAGAGCGGACTATTCAGACTCTGGAGGACATGCTCAGAGAGTGCGTATTAGACTTCGGAGGTAGCTGGGATCATCATTTGCCCTTAGTAGAGTTCTCCTATAACAACAGCTACCAGCAGATCATTCAGATGGCACCGTTTGAGGCTCTTTATGGGAGGAGATGTAGATCGCCCACCTGTTGGACAGAGCTCGGTGAGAGCGGTATCTTAGGGCCGCAGATTGTGGAGGAGACGACCGCGAAGATCCAGTTGATTCGCGATAGGATGAGAGCAGCCCAGAGTAGGCAGAGATCTTATGCGGACCGTCGTCGGCGCAGACTTGAGTTTTCTGTTGGTGATCATGTTTTCTTGAGGGTCTCCCCAATGAAAGGTGTGATGAGATTTGGGAAGAAGGGGAAGCTTAGCCCCAGATATGTGGGCCCTTTCGAGATCCTCGAGCGAGTTGGTGCGGTTGCGTATCGTTTAGCCCTTCCGCCCAGTTTTCCAGACGTGCACCCGGTATTTCACGTTTCGATGCTCCGCAGATATCTTCATGATCCTTCGCATGCGATTCAGCACCCGACAATCCAGCTTGAGCGTGACCTTTCCTATGCAGAGCAGCCGGTGATGATCTTGGATCGACAAGTGAAGAAATTGAGATCGAAGGACATACCGTCAGCCAAGGTACTTTGGCGTGGCCAGAGCGGCGAGGAGGTCACTTGGGAGACCGAGAGCGAGATGAGGAGGAGGTATCCCCATCTTTTTGAAGGTATGCATAGTTAGATTTTCAAATTCGGGGACCGAATTTTTTTAAGGGGGATAGATTGTAACACCTTGAAAATTCATTTAGAATGTTTTCTCGTTATTTAGCTAGTGTGCGTGTTTTCGTAGAAAATGGATATCTTATTTTCCTTCTTGGCTAGCGGGTTTTGTGTTGTGAAGTGTTTTTATGGATATATATATATATATATATATATATATATATATATTTATAGGGTTGTTAATTATTTCTTGTTTTTACCCTAATTGGAAATTTTGTTAGTGTACACATGCACACTTAGCACATTTTTGTGACTTTGGTTAAAAGTGTATTATGTTAACCCTTTTTCTTTTCTTGCATGGTTTTATTTATCCCACCCATTTAAACAAGTCAAAACCCCTTTTTATAATGCAAATTTAAATAGAAATGAAGGTATGGTGGTTAGGTATGGGATTTGACCTTGTTTGACCTTTGCTTCTCTCTCTTTTCTCTCTCTTTCCCTCACTTTTGAGCTCCAGCAGAAGAAAGGCAGCAACAACACCATTTTCTCCATTTCTCTCTTCTCTTTTCATTCCTCATTAAACCCCCATTCAAACCCTACTCAAAACAACACTTTTCCTTCACAAACCATAGAAAAAAATGAGCTTTTGAGGTGTTTGGTAGTGGATCTGCACACTTGAGGAAAAAGCAGGGATTTTTGGTGTTTTATAAGGTGTTTTGAAGGTATTAACTCACCCTTAGCACCTCTTTTTCATAACTTAAAGTATTTCTAGCAAAATATCACATTTCATGCATGTTTTGAGCTTTATTAAGGGATCTAGTGAGGTTGTGCTAAAAATTAACTTTTTATTGCTTGATTAGCTTGGTAATGTGATATTAGTGTGGTTTTGGACTTGGGTTTATTTCAGATTTCACAAAAATACCCTAAAGTATCATTTTAGTGCAAAGTGTGACTTTTAGCTTGAAATTGGGTTCTGTTGAAACTGCTACTACCCGGGGTGTTTCAGAATAAAATTGTAATTACTGGGATATACACAATATGTATGGAGTGCACAAACCAAACCCGGGAGCCCACCCCCCTACCCAGGCTGCCGAAAAACTCATTCTGGCCGCAATTTGCGGCCAGATGGGAGGGTATTGGGTTGGGGTTTAGGTGGTTGGTGTATGCTGATATTTGGGGTTTCATGATATATTTATTTTTATAACACTCTTTCTGTATCAAAATCTGGGACCTATTACCCTATTTTCCGTATTTTAAATCTCCGCGACACACGTGATACGTGTGTGGGTTTGAGTTGTGCTGCGTATCGCGACGTGTCAGGTTGGCTTCAGGAGCGTGATCACACATTTTAGCGTATCGCGCACACGCGCGCTTAGTTTGCAACGCGGGGTTCTAGTTTGACCTTAATATTTCGTTTATGGTAGATTTGAGCTTATGTGTGTTATATGGTGTAAATCTAGCTTCGCAGGCGAGTGAGACGGACGCTGCGAAGAAGGGGAAGCAAGTCATCGGCTACACTTAGCGCGAGACTTCGGTGAGTAGATTTAACATCTACGGGGATATCGCCCGCATGGCGTCCTACGTCAGGGCTGATAGGGCTTTATAGCTACACATTGCATTTACCTACATTGACTGTTCATGGATACTGTTGTTGCATACTGCATTCCCTGCTACATGTATGAAAACTTAGAATTGATAGAACACCGCACTATTACTAACGGCTTATGTTGCACGAGCACCAATCTGCATGTTACACACACACCGTTGGTAATTGCCATGACACACTCACTGTAGAATTGCCATGATCATTATACTGTAGTTCATTTCACATATGATTCGATATGATTTCCATAGAAATTGGGAGCCGCATGCTGCCTTTAAAAACTGAACTATCTTAAGAAAAGCGGTTTCTCTCTTGTACCTATATCATGATGACTTGTTGTACTTAGCACATCGTATTTGATTTACTTATTGGTGTTGGATTTTTATGTGATTTCTGGTTTTGAGGACCGTGGAATTATTTAAGAAAAGATGCACTATTTGAAAACCCGTTTCCTCGTGATATGATATTTTGGTGCGTCCACCACGCGTTTTCTCGGTGCTGAGACGTGTGCTTGATACCCGATTCGATGAGTGGATAATCCGTTTGCGGGTTCGTGGTGGACCCGGTATGGTTCCCCTCGGCAAGATGATCGATGGACTTTGGCGATTGAGCTTGGAGGTGGGCGAATACCTACCGGTGATTGGTTGGACATGGCGGTTATCCGGAGGATACCGACCAGAGTCGAGAGATGGATGCGGGATGATCCGTACTGACGGGGGCCTAGGGCCGATACCGCAGACGGAGCCCGTGGGCTGATCCGGATCCACGGAGCCCGATGTATGAGGATTTGCTTGTCGATGCTGGACACGAGTATTTATGATATTTTGGGTGCCGATGTTGGGCACTCGTGATTCTCAGAGTTTTACAGGATTTGAGGGCCGAGGAGAGTGACGGCGCCTGAGTTATTTGGGATTTGGGTGCAGCTTGGGCACCGATTATTTTCCACGATTGATATTTCGTGTAGATGTTGTTTATCCCATGCTCAGCAGTGATTATCATGTATCTCATCCTGTAATTATTTTACCTGACAGAGCATTTGCATGATTATTGCACTTACTGCTTGTCGCATATAGATTTACCTGCTAGCATATGATAGCGTAGCGCAGCACGTGCATGCTCGTGATTACCTTTATATGTTATCTCTATTCACGAGTTGGCAACTCACCCCCGTTGTGCCACAGTATTTGCAGGTCGCCCCTCAGAGTAGTCGCGGCAGGCTGCCTTTTTGCATCTTTTGGCTTCAAATACCATTACAGTTGGTGCGAGAGCTATTTTGCTATTTAGGTGGGTTGTGGTATCTGGTTACTTTTATTGTACACGCTTTTGTATCTAGTATTCTCCATCTACCATATATGTACTTGACTTAGAAACAGTGTGAGGACGATGATGTATATTTTTGTTTTCTGGTGTCGAGCTCGTGGGAGCCGACTTTATATTTGCAGTTATTATTCTGGGATGTTACTTTTTGCTCATTCTTCGCTAAAGCGTCGTATACTACTCTTGTGGTGATGGTTTTCGCCGTTGGGCGTGATTGCTCCCGGTTGGGGATGCTTTGTTCATTATATCTCATTTTCACTTATATCCTGTTTTTACCCGATTTTCGGGGTTACTTTTACAAAGGAAATGCTGGCAAAATTATTATGGGGATAATTTAACTTTTAAAGAACCTCATTGAATTATTTAAGTTCTTCTAAATGTTTTTAATTAAATGTTTTCAACACTTACTACTTTTAAATGGTTTTGATTTCTGGGTTCGGCTTACTTAGTCGCGTTACGCCTGTAGACGTAGCGTGGTTAAGTGCCGGTCACGAGTCGAAATATTCGGGTCGTGACATTCGGTCTTCTCAGAGACGGTGACAGGGAGGTTCTTGTTTACCCAGACTTGCTATTGCTGCTGTTCTAGACTATAAGACTCGGCAGGAGGATGCGTATAGCATCATTCTAAACTAGCTTTAGAAGTGCACGTGTATATGACTCTGCCAGAGGGTTGTTGTAGTCAGTGGGAGCAGCGGAAGCATAGTAGGCAAGTAGCTTATGTCTATTTATAGACTAAAGCAGGTATAGCGGAAATAGACATTCGGTCTTCTCGTCATTTGTCTCGTGTGAGTTCCCACCGTGCTTTGATTACTACCCTACCACGGCTCAAAGGAGTCGTGCTAACAGGTTTTAGTTTAGTATAAGTCCCGAGCCACATGGAGGTAGTGATCGGATCGTTGGGGATTCGTCTTTCCCAGTATTGGGGGTTGATGTCGCATTGTGTACGGGTGGCCATCACCACAAATCCATGTCCATGGTAGACGAGGATTACCGATCCAGGAACGATAGTTTCTCAGGAGGTGATGGGTATCATGCCGACACTAAATATCCCGTTGTTAGGGGTCTGACTTTATCCACCTCCTAGACTCGATATGCGATATTCTTAGACGAATAGACCGGACTGTATGGCTATTGTCACTGTCAGGCTCAGTAGGTGTCACGACCCGAAATTGGCCCGTGACGGCCCTAATACTATGCAACGCCTAAAGACGTAACGTAGTAAAAGAAATCCAAAACCCAGAAATCTAAACCAAGAAAATACGGAAAAGATAGTATAAGTTTTTGAAGCATTTGAAATCACAACCCAAATTCTTTAAAAGTCCCACTTTCTTTCTTTAAAATTTTAGCAACACTCCCTTTTTGTAAAAACTAGCCAAGAAGAATACAATACAAATATACGACGCCGTAGCGAAGAAATAAGAGACAGTAGAAAGGAAACTGTATATAAAAGACATCAAATCCACAATAATACACAGTAACGTCCTCACCAAGTCTCTAAGTCAACAATACAATAGTAGATGGAGAGTATAAAATACAACGAATGCACAATATGAAATACAGATAATCATCTAACCCACCTAAGCAAAATGGTACTATGAGCTGATGCGGTATCTGTAGCAAAAGATGATAGCTGGATAGCTGAATAGAGGAATAGCCTGCCTCGACTACTCTGGGGAACAACCTGAAACACCTGTGGCACAACAGGGGTGAGTTGCCAACTCGTGAATAGTTGATAACATATGCAGGTAATCGCAGGAATGCACATAGAGCATGAATCTAAGATATGCGATTACAGTAATAACATGTTATGCAAATGCTGAAATAAGGAAAGTACAGTAGCCGGTATAATCAAAATGTGAAGCTATAATAACATGACAGTAATATGCAGTAGCCATGCAATAAGGATATGAAAATGTAGATGTGCAACTATCATAAGGGTACACAACGGGTACTACCACTATATGAATCCGTGCAAATGGTAGATAAGGGTGAGGTATAGGGGGAATATGTCATTTCCACAGAAACCTGACATCGTGGTAGGATCATAATCCATCAAGACACTCAATCCCAAATCCTCAAATCAGCCCCCAAATTGGGCTCTCACAACATATAAGTCTCACATCACCTCCATGTACAATATCGAATAGCTCTCCTATATCTCGAATGTACAAATCAACAATCTCTTTCATATCCAAATATCCAATGTCAATGAATCACCTATATCCCAAGTCGAATCTCAAGTAAGTCCTAACATCCTAAAGGTATATATATATATGCCGAAATAAATATGATGGGGGCAATATGTAAGTGCACGGCGGTGCCCCGGCCGTCAATCCGACGCCGGAATGCGGAAGCGGTGAATAACTTAAAATTTGCGGACTTAGCAAAACGGCACCACCGCGCACTATCACCCGGATCGTTACCATTAACTAGTCTAAGCTAACTACAAGAAAGGGAATAGAGATATACCGACGATCCAAGTCCTCCGGTCTTCTCGTCATGGTCCCGATCTCCTGCGGAAAAGTCCCGTCTCCTCCTCGTCGCCGGAAGTGCACCACATCGCCTTCTTCGTTTACGGGCTCCCACCTCAATGCCGAGGCAACTCGGGCACGAAGCCGGCTACTCGACGTGCCCAAGAATCGCTGTAGAATGTGTAGTCCTCAAGTCTCACTTTGGGGTTGTAGGAATTGCCTTTTGGTGGAGGAAATGATATGAGCTTGTGGAGATGAAACATGTGGGATTTTACAAAGCTAGAATGATAAAAATCCCACCCCAAGAATTTTGGACAGCCCCTTCCCTCAATGAGGCCGGCCATGTATATGGTGGTGGAGAGAGTGAAAGAGTGAGAGAGTGTCAAAAAGATGGGAGCCATTCTCATATCATGCAAGAGAGAGAAAGGAAAAAACTCATCATGAAAAGAAATGATCATCAAAACAAACCCACACTCCACACACTAATCATCAACAACCATGATGCTTACAAAGTCAAGCCATCATGAAGTGATCAAGTCAAAGTCAATGAGAGGCTATCATGATACAACAATAAGCAAAGAACCCCTCCACAAACACTTATTTGCAACAATGCAAATAAGCCCTCCTCCACCAATCTTCGGCCAATGAACGGAACAATGGAAATTGGCCGAAACGGAAAGCAAACTGGCAACTCCATAAAACTGGTCCCGTAATAAATTACGGGAAAACCCCGATACTGTGCATACACACCCGCATCTGTATTTCGACCGAAATACAAATGCAATGAGACAAAATCTACACTGTACTATACTAGGATCCGGCTTATACCAAAGCCGGCTAGTAATATCTGTTCGATCCTGATCCGTGCAATACCGCACGTATCTGATCGAACCCTGCCATATAACCATACGGCCTATAGTACAAACTATCCGATCCTGATCCGTGCAATACCGCACGTATCTGATCGGACCTTGCCATATCTCCATACGGCCTCTACAACCTTTCGCCCGAAAGCTGAGTAACTGAAATGTGGGGGACTCTAAAAACTCGTCAACACCTTGGTTGTGGATTTAACCACTAGCACGTCAGAGGTATAAGCCAATACGTGACGGGCTACCAGGTACTGACCAAATGGGACGTCGATGAGGAAGCTCACCCCGACACCCAACTGAGCCTGTCAGTGACAATATCCGTGCAGTCCGGTCCGTTCGTCTATGAGTATCGCATGGCGGGCCTAGGGGGTTGGTAAAAGTCAGACCCCCAAAAGCGGTACAAGTCGTGTCGGAGTGTAGCCCAGAACACCCTGAGATACTACTGGAATACCTACCAGTAAATCTCCTTGCCTTGGCCAAGGACTTTGTGTAATGGCTCTCCTAGACACAGCACGACCTCACCCCCAATACCGGGAGAGACGAACCCCTGAAGATACGCTCACTGCCTCCATGTGGCTCGGGACTGTACCCAACTAAAACCTGTTTGCACGACTCCTTTGAGCCGTGGTAGGGTAGTAATCAAAGTACAGTGGGAACTCACACGAGACAAATGACGATCCCCAGGTCGATGAACTAACCTGCACACATGTCACCAGGGAACTGCCATCTGACGTCTGGTATATGACCAACTAGCATGTTCCCGGCGAGTCCTGTCCGGTGTACTCATAACCCAATGAGCACCTGTATACATCTTAGGTGATCCAACTGACACCAGTGGCTTGTGAGACCGGCCACCGCCCCTCGTCGGGGTCTCGACTGTATACACTAGTCTACTAATGGAGTATCGATGCCCAGTCTCGAAACTCCCACGACTAGGGACCTTTTAAGGATAAGCTTATAGACCCCCAGCTCCCACTTATATGATCGCCCTCATACTGCTGGTGGTCAAGCAAGAATCCTAGGGGCTCTATCAACGTGTAATAGCGACGTGTCATGTCACCTAAAGCAGTACACGATGATAAAGGTAAACCAGATAGCATACTATCATCTCGAGTAAGACTGTCCTACCGGGATAGGTCCTCCCTCAATCATTACAATCACGTACCTGTGACCTAATAATTGACTCTGAGGGCACTATCTCCAACAATCTCCCACTTGCACTCAAGGCTAATTATTGCGATGTCGCATACTCACAGCCCGTGTGATACCGAACATCCAACTCCTCTACTAGTCAGTCTCACAAAGCTCGTTTGCGGAACTATTGCGTTCGAGGAATAGCCTCAGTGAGTGGATCCGCTTAGTTGTCTCTTTCCATGTCTCTCTATATCTCAAGTTCGCGGAGAAACCCATCTCCCGAAATGAGCAATACCTGTCTTAGAATGTGTCTGGATGTCTGATGGGACATAGCTCATAAATGAACTCCAAATCCAAACTTCTTAGACTGTATCGACAACTGAACTTAATCAGTATCCTGCGCGCCATGCTTCCCTCAGTATTGCCTTGGACCACCTGTCCAAAATACTGCCCCTCATCAGAAGGAAAAACTATAACTCTGACAACCTTCTTGTCGTCCATGTCACCTTGGAAGCCTGGAATGATAACTGTCTCCTGAATGAGGCTGTCGTTATCATCTCCCTAGAACATCCACTTATGTTCTAAAACTGCTTCCGACTGTTTCTCCAGGATTGGATTAATGTCAACTTATTGCATCTAGTGCAAGAACAACATCTGGTGTGGTACTTGACATCTCACGATTGACTCAATTGCCTGAGCAAGCGATCTGCCAATCATGCCCGTCCCTCTCCCCTTTAGTCTGTAAGACACCTTTGGAGAGGGTGACTCCATTACCTGCAGGTACACTACCGTGCCAGGAGTCGTCCATCCTAAATACTCTTAGAATGCTGTCAAGTACCCTGATTGGGAAACCACCCAAATCTAGATCTAAGACCATAGATCTAGTAACCAGTATGTCTGATATAAAATCCATTTCCTTTGTGGAGAAACAACTGTGTGACGACCAAACTATAACCGATCGTAGTGTAGGAGTTTCCTTTCCTACTCTGTGTATATCATCCAAATACCAGGATATCACACCCTACTACCTTCTCAACAGATCAATCCCCTATTCTGATGAAGTCAAACCCATGACTGTCACGTCAGAAACAGATGATCTATCTCCGCTACATCTGCTCTAGTCTATAAATAGATATAAGCCTGATGTCCACCAATGCTTCCGCTGCTCCCACTGACTACGACAACCCTCTGCCAGAGTCATATAGACGTGCACTTCTAAAACTAGTTTAGAACGACGCTATACTCATCCTCCTGCCGGGTCTCGCAGCCTGGAACAACAACAATGGCAAGTGTGGGTAAACAAGAACTTCCCTGTCACCGTCCTTGAGGCTACCTGAGTACCTCTCGGGTGCCTGAAGTTACCCACTTTATCTGCGGAGTGGCCAATGGAATGTCAATCCAGATTGAATCTTTAGGTTCCTTATCAAATCTTCAGTAATCGTTTGTGGTTCTGGAATCACTTCCAGTTCTACCATACTCCCACTACTGTTTTCTGAAAAAATCCATTTTTATTAAAACTGTGGCGAGTCTAGAACAATATCGTTATTGTTCATCCAGATGGTAGAAAGTCAACCCTCGTCATAGCCTGGGTCAACCCACAAACAGCCATTACAAAAACGTGCCTTGAGTTGTCCAGTGTCTGGTTTTAATCATAAACCGGACAACTCCCCGTACCTTAACATCGTTAAGATATGAACTGTTCTATATCCCATATAGGACCAGAGGCACTGATTTAATTGAACCAGATCCAAATCATGCAACTGTCTCCAGTGCATGTCAACTAAATGGAAGGAGGCCAGATCAGCGTTACTCAACTTAGGAATACTTCCAATTATGAGTAACCTGAAAGAGAAGCAATTTCTCTTAATCATTACTATCAACTGAACACCATACACAAGTATCTACATCTTCGATCTCTTTGAAGAATCCCGATACTTGCTATACCTGGTTCTCTACTCTATTCAAATACATATAACTTCTCCAAATTCAGACCCTGTGTTTCCACGAAACACCTGTCTAAAAATTAGAGGAGTCATAAGTAAACCGAATATAGTACGAGGACCATCCCCTCTGTCCTAATGGACTCTGGACAACATACAATACTCTGTAAAAGTCCCTTGAGTCTGATTACTCATTCACTGTGTGTCGTAGGTTGAAAACTGTACTTATGGTTAAGAAGAATTACACCGCTGTTTAATGCTCCTTACCTAACCATCCACTGATATAGGTAAATGTCGTAGACATAATTTCAGAAAGGTATATCTCACTCTATGAAAATAGACGTACAGATATATCAATTTGAAATTGGTGCATAACAGCGGATATTCAAAACCAAATATTTGCCGACCGGCAAACAACCCAGGTGATTTCCTCTAATATCACCGATTACAACGAATCCCGATATAATGAGGATAATCACCCAATTCCCAATAACTTACTCCCACTCATCATCTGTAAAACCATACAGATGTGAGATTCGTATCTGGTAAATACATACCCTGGAGTAAGTATCTAATCGGGAAATCAGTTTTCTATTAACAGTACACAGTGATACTGAAACATTGAAATGTTTCGATGGGGTATCCTGGTATTCCTAGTAATGCCTCTTCCAGATTCACGATTGTAACCGTATAGTTCTTTGCCACCTCTCCAAATCCCTTCATATGTCTTTAGTCTTTACCTTCTGTACACCCCTTTAGGCCAATTGGTTTTCTTCCTTCCCTACCGTTCGGCACCAGCCTATGGTTTGGAAGAAGACTATCCAATAAGCATAATGGGTGTACTGTCCCAATCCTAGGAACACTCGCAATGAGAGAGGGTGAAGATAAAAGACAACCGAATAAACCTTATTCCTATTTCTCCTGAACCAGAATCCATCCCCGAACTGGAACGAGTTCCTTTCGAGTTCGTATATAACCATACGATGGATTATCCAATAAAATGGGATCTTCGTAGTGATACGGAGTGTCCTGGAGAAATACAAAGGTGATGTGGGAGTGGTAACGAAATATTTGGTTTGGTCGTGAATATCTGTTGCAATTTACTTTGCCCTCCTACTAATCCCTTGCTTTGTCTGAACTTAATACCTTTTGCACACCATCGTTATGCTAATTGGTTTTCTTCATTCCCTACCGGTCGGCACCAGCCTAAGGTTTGGAAGAAGACAATCCAATTTGCGTAATAGGTGTACTACCCCTAAACCAAGGAGTACTCGTAACCTGAGAGAGGGTAAAAGGAAAAGACAACTGAATAATCCTATCCGTTTTCTCCAGAACCGGAAACCATCCTCGAATAATTCTTTCGAGTTCGTATCTAACCATACGATGGTTTTGTCCAATGGAAGTGGACGTTCGTAGTAATACGGGGTGTCCTGGAGAAAAGGGTAAAAGTAGGAGTGGCAATGAGGTCTGCAACTCTGACAATCCAAAAGCCAGTGTTAAGTAAGTTCGGTCAACTTGGTCACGGAGTCATAGTCTAGGGTCGGGTCAATGGTCGCTGCCAGAGAGAGAGAGAGAAGAAACACTCAGCGTGCACTCTATCCTAGATCAGAATGGTTACCAATTTATCTAATCTGGAAACCTCCCACTGTACCTCAAATTCTCCTCCAAACCTGAAAGAAGAATTAGTCGGGGTCACCCGAGGAGTAAACCAACTCATCAGTAGGAATCGGGATCCAACTCTCATCGCATGATAACGTGACGGAATCCGCTCACGGTATCACACTCCAGAAGGTATGCGCATATCTGGCAAGTTTCAGTTCTTTTGAAACTCCCGATGTGATTTCTGCCCCATGCTCTTATGACCTTGACTTTGGCCAACATATCATAAGTCACATGTCAAGTTCTACCCGTCATTCTCCAGGTTAATTTGAATCCACCCGTACATACCCTTGACTTTGGCCAAAATGGCAGCACGACTGTCCCAAACCAACGCATCTATCTATGCTGCATATGAATACCCCAATAGCTACCAATCACTGTGCCTTGACTTTGGCCAACATACACAGCTTGAATACTATTGACCACCCATATGAAACGACGGAGGGCTACGAATGGTTTCTGGCGAAAACCTTTAACGTAAAGAACTTGATATCGTCGAAGGAACGGATAGCTTTTAAAAATATAGTGACGAAAACCGTTGCTAAAGAGGTCACTCCCGGTGAAGGGATCTCGGCTCTTTCCCCGTAGAATGGGGTGCAGGATATTCCAAATGAATACCGCGATGCAAAGCAAAAGTGATCGGCTATAGTGAAGTTATTGCTCTGACGCAAACTTTTGTCCAAGGGGTCACTCCCGGTGAAGGGATCTCGGCCCTTGCCTCGTCGACTGAGGAGCAGGATATTCCAACTGAATATCACGATGCAAAACAAAAGTGAACGTCCTTGCAATAACAGCTTTTTGAAAAGTGTTCCAACAACATCAGATTAGGTTTGTTTTTAACTTGCATTGATCCGAATCAACGCAGTCCCATCAATTGATCACACCAAAAAGAACGAAAATATACTGATGTACGTATATGCCATCCGCATTCGCCACTGGGTCCCGTCATTACCCGTTAGGTTAGCTTACTAACGACAGAGCGGGGACTGGACTAGCGCGGATGCAAAACATATACAACATCTACTAATATATATACCAATATATTATATTTCGCTCAAGGCGTGAATAAAATGCAACATCACAGAGAATGAACAGCATCACAGAAACAATACAGATATCTGGGATCCCCGGGTTTCACAGAGCCACTACTGAAACCCGACGTTCCCCTGGTCGTGTGGATAGCCTGTGCAATGAAATCCTAGACCCCTACGGGCGCGGCAAGTCACCCGCCAAAACCTGAAGCGAGGCAGCCCCCTTCAGCCCCGTGAATGGACCACCCAGCACTTCACGGAATCCGGCAACTTGGGCACCCCTCCTGGGTCAACCTGTACCCCCTACGAGTGCGGCGAATAGCCCGCCAATCCTAGAGTGAAGCCCCCTCCGTCTCAATGCCATGAGATGCGGGCTTGTTGCCCTCCAGAACCCGGCTATCCGTGCACCCCTCCGCGGGGCAATCCTAGTACAGAAAGTAAAATATACATACACCGGGTACATCGACCGCAACCAGGTCGTGCCCCAAAATAATAATACAGTCAGGCAGTGACGGCAGTCCACATGTCGGACGCTCGCCCCGCAATATCAAATGTACATAATACAACAAAACTGTACTAGCATTGCATCCAGGCTATCCCCCACGACCGATCCGCAACATCACAGCAAATACATAGAACATCAACGTGAAAGTCACGTTCGCAAATCCGTCTAACCGGGCTATAGCAGTTAGACCGGATTTACCGATCGAGTGACATTCACGGTCGCAGATATAATGTAAATACTGTGAAAAATGTGTTTAAAAAAATTTCCGATTGATCAAACAATTAACAAGTGGGCCCCAAAGAAAACTGTAGCACTCACAGAAACAATTGGCCCAACTTTAATATTCCAAAGCCCATATTTTAAGCCCAGAAGGCCTCTGAAAACAAATGGTGAAGTGATGTGAATAGTGCGCGGCGGAAGGGCCGCACAAAGGTGGTTTTCGCGGCGGTTCCGCGCTCCAACTGTGGAGTTACTTCATCAAATTTTTACAGAACTCTTAGATTTTCCAGTACATCAATATTTTACAACCTGAAAATTTTTTCGAGACTGAAAAATTTCAACAGAAACTGTCGTGGGTAAAATGCAGTTTTGGAACTTTTTTGATCGATCGGAAATGCAAACACATTACACAAAGCTAGACTAAGTTAATGGGGAGTCTCTGATACCACTGTAAGTGCACGGCGGTGCCCCGGCCGTCAATCCGACGCCGGAATGCGGAAGCGGTGAATAACTTAAAATTTGCGGACTTAGCAAAACGGCACCACCGCGCACTATCACCCGGATCGTTACCATTAACTAGTCTAAGCTAACTACAAGAAAGGGAATAGAGATATACCGACGATCCAAGTCCTCCGGTCTTCTCGTCATGGTCCCGATCTCCTGCGGAAAAGTCCCGTCTCCTCCTCGTCGCCGGAAGTGCACCACATCGCCTTCTTCGTTTACGGGCTCCCACCTCAATGCCGAGGCAACTCGGGCACGAAGCCGGCTACTCGACGTGCCCAAGAATCGCTGTAGAATGTGTAGTCCTCAAGTCTCACTTTGGGGTTGTAGGAATTGCCTTTTGGTGGAGGAAATGATATGAGCTTGTGGAGATGAAACATGTGGGATTTTACAAAGCTAGAATGATAAAAATCCCACCCCAAGAATTTTGGACAGCCCCTTCCCTCAATGAGGCCGGCCATGTATATGGTGGTGGAGAGAGTGAAAGAGTGAGAGAGTGTCAAAAAGATGGGAGCCATTCTCATATCATGCAAGAGAGAGAAAGGAAAAAACTCATCATGAAAAGAAATGATCATCAAAACAAACCCACACTCCACACACTAATCATCAACAACCATGATGCTTACAAAGTCAAGCCATCATGAAGTGATCAAGTCAAAGTCAATGAGAGGCTATCATGATACAACAATAAGCAAAGAACCCCTCCACAAACACTTATTTGCAACAATGCAAATAAGCCCTCCTCCACCAATCTTCGGCCAATGAACGGAACAATGGAAATTGGCCGAAACGGAAAGCAAACTGGCAACTCCATAAAACTGGTCCCGTAATAAATTACGGGAAAACCCCGATACTGTGCATACACACCCGCATCTGTATTTCGACCGAAATACAAATGCAATGAGACAAAATCTACACTGTACTATACTAGGATCCGGCTTATACCAAAGCCGGCTAGTAATATCTGTTCGATCCTGATCCGTGCAATACCGCACGTATCTGATCGAACCCTGCCATATAACCATACGGCCTATAGTACAAACTATCCGATCCTGATCCGTGCAATACCGCACGTATCTGATCGGACCTTGCCATATCTCCATACGGCCTCTACAACCTTTCGCCCGAAAGCTGAGTAACTGAAATGTGGGGGACTCTAAAAACTCGTCAACACCTTGGTTGTGGATTTAACCACTAGCACGTCAGAGGTATAAGCCAATACGTGACGGGCTACCAGGTACTGACCAAATGGGACGTCGATGAGGAAGCTCACCCCGACACCCAACTGAGCCTGTCAGTGACAATATCCGTGCAGTCCGGTCCGTTCGTCTATGAGTATCGCATGGCGGGCCTAGGGGGTTGGTAAAAGTCAGACCCCCAAAAGCGGTACAAGTCGTGTCGGAGTGTAGCCCAGAACACCCTGAGATACTACTGGAATACCTACCAGTAAATCTCCTTGCCTTGGCCAAGGACTTTGTGTAATGGCTCTCCTAGACACAGCACGACCTCACCCCCAATACCGGGAGAGACGAACCCCTGAAGATACGCTCACTGCCTCCATGTGGCTCGGGACTGTACCCAACTAAAACCTGTTTGCACGACTCCTTTGAGCCGTGGTAGGGTAGTAATCAAAGTACAGTGGGAACTCACACGAGACAAATGACGATCCCCAGGTCGATGAACTAACCTGCACACATGTCACCAGGGAACTGCCATCTGACGTCTGGTATATGACCAACTAGCATGTTCCCGGCGAGTCCTGTCCGGTGTACTCATAACCCAATGAGCACCTGTATACATCTTAGGTGATCCAACTGACACCAGTGGCTTGTGAGACCGGCCACCGCCCCTCGTCGGGGTCTCGACTGTATACACTAGTCTACTAATGGAGTATCGATGCCCAGTCTCGAAACTCCCACGACTAGGGACCTTTTAAGGATAAGCTTATAGACCCCCAGCTCCCACTTATATGATCGCCCTCATACTGCTGGTGGTCAAGCAAGAATCCTAGGGGCTCTATCAACGTGTAATAGCGACGTGTCATGTCACCTAAAGCAGTACACGATGATAAAGGTAAACCAGATAGCATACTATCATCTCGAGTAAGACTGTCCTACCGGGATAGGTCCTCCCTCAATCATTACAATCACGTACCTGTGACCTAATAATTGACTCTGAGGGCACTATCTCCAACACAATACACATATATTAGCGTCCCATTCCACTAATATTGGTGTAAGGGTATATATAACAACGGCTAAATCCCCTGTTATATATACAAAAGGTATTAAAAGAAATATCATGAAAACAGTGTGCCAAGCATCGACACAGAAATCCTCGTATATCGGGCTCCGTCAGTCCGGATCGGCCCACGGGGTCCGTCTGCGGTGTCGGCCCTCGGCCCCGGCAGTACAGATCATCCCGCATCCATCTCTCGACTCTGGCCAGTATCCTCCGGACAACTGCCAGGTCCAACCAGTCACCGGTAGGTACTCGCCCGCCTCCAGGCTCAATCGGCAAACCCATCGATCTTCTTGCCGAGGGGAACCATACCGGGCCCCACCATGTACTCTCATACGGCAACCACACCTCGTATGGAGTATATAATCAGCACCGATAAAACTCATGGTGGACGCGCAAATATCATATCGAGGAAACCGGGTTGTTCAATGTATGCATAATTTCATGAACCCCCGCGGTTCCCAAATCCCGAAAACATCATATAAAATCCAAATAAACAATGCGCAAATCCAGGAATGAATATATGCGATATATCTGAATGCGAGCAGGTAAACAAAAGTATATAGCTGAACCAGATGTATGCAAAATCAATAAGGTACAGCCAAGTATAGGTATCTACCTATAAGAACTGATGTCGTATACCCCCTGGGTATAAGTAACATATGTAGGAAATTTCCCCCCCCGGTATAACTAAAATATGTGCATGGTATACCTGTAGCTGTATCGCAAAGTGTATATGTACCTATCGCTAAAGGTAAGATACACTACAGGTATACGATAAGATAGATGTCAAGTATGATAGGCAATAGAATCTATAAGGGGTTGTGTGTGACATGGCAATTATTGACGGTGTGTGTGTAGCATACAATCCGTGCTCGTGCAACATGAACCGTCAATAATGTGTGCAGTGTCCTACGGCTGCTAGTCATAGTACACTATATCAAGGAAATAAAGTAAAGGCGCAATTCTACAATGACGTAGAATGTGCGACAGGTATTGAATCCTAGCCCAGACGCATAACGCCATGCGGGCGATTCCCCTGTAGATGTTAAATCTACTCACCTACGCCCCACGCTACGTGAATCCTACCATCTGCTCTCTCTGTAGTAGTGTCCGTAGTCCCTGCCTGCAAACCTGCAAATAAGGCATGGAAATCACATATAAGCCGAATATTCCGCGAAACGCGATATCGAATCGAAACGAGAAACCCGCGTCGCGAACTAAACGCGCGTGTGCACGATACGCTAAAACGTGTGTGTACGCGTCTAAAACCATCGCGACACGCCGCGATACGCTGGATCACAGAACCCACTCACGTATCGCGCGTATCGCGCAAACACAACGAACATCAAAAACGATATATGATCCCAGATTTTCCTACAGGCCAAATCTTACAAAACTAGACATTCCAAAACACTACAATACACATCAGAGAACCCTAGACAAGACCCTAACACCCCTGTCCCCTTCCTGGCCGCAATTTGCGGCCAGAATCAATAAATTGGCGACCTGCATTGGGAATGGTGGGTTCGTGTTCTTGTGGTGTTGTCTAAACCTAGTGAGCATGCCCCAGTTTTCTCAATTTTAACCTGAAGTCACCGGGTCAATAGCAGATTACAAAAGTCACAAATGTCGCTTAAATTCACCAATTTGCACAAAACACAAACCTTATGGTATTTTTGTGAAACCTGGGTTGAATCTCAGTTGAGATGGCCTAACAACACTAAAATGGGCTAGGTTAACCAATTCCAACACATTCCAACCAAAATTCCACACAAAACACCTAAACTAGCACTAAACTCACATTAAACGCAAACCGAAGCTAAACTAACATACAACTAAGCAAACTAGGGATTGGGTTCAGAAAATTATACCCTAGAGAGCCCTAGAAGGCAGGTAAAGAGGTGGAGAAGAGCTTCTGCAAGTGCTGGGGTTCCTGTTACTGCTGTTGCTGCTTGCTGCTCCTGCTGCTGGTCCTGCTACTGCTGCTGCTGAAGATGATGATGATGATGCTGATGGCTGCTATTGTTATTGTTGTTGTTGCTGTTGTTGCTTGCTGGGGCAGCTGCTGCTGAGGTGAGGGGGGGTGTGTGTGTGTTTGTGAGAGGAATGAGAGAAAGAAGAAAATGATAGGAGAAATGAGAGAACAAGCCAAGACCCCCCCCTCTCTCTCTTCCCTCATAATGAGGCATGGCTCACACCATGCTTCCCATGCCCCCCTCTCTCACACAAAGTCAACCATGAAGACAATTTAAAAACCCTTTTTAAATTCATTTTCATTTTTAAAACAATCATGACTAATTATAACCATGACACTTAAACAAATATTAAAACTAGATTAGGGAGAAATGGTTAGTTAACCATGGTTGCTAATCATGGTTTAACCCTAAAAACAACCCTAGTTATCATGCACAAGTGTGTGCAAGCCTAAAAAAATTCTAATAAAATACTCAATAAATAGGATAAAATATTTGAAACTTAATTTGGTAAACTTTATATTAAAAACTATATTTTAAAATATAATTAGCTACAAAACACATTCTAAGGTGTTACAGTAGGGTTCTGCATGAGTTTGCTCGTCGGCCTCCCTTTCGCTCAATACCTGGATAGCCGTTACGTACAGCTAGTGCCGCTGACGTGCTTATGGTTAAACCCACTGCCAGCGTATTGACGAGTCTTTAGAGTCCCACACAGAGGGTTTTCACGGTTCAGGCGATATGGTGTACATGGCGTATGTTGATATATACAGGTGTCCGATTAAATATGTGCATGTGCTGCGCAGACTTTAATCGGACGGTTGATAATACTAGCGGCTTAGGATTAAGCCAGATTATTAAATCAGGTTTTGATTTAATAATTTGTATATGTATATACGTATTCTAATATTATTGTTCGCTATTTACTTTCTCTCTTGGCTATTCGTATTTTTGTACGAATACGCGTATATGTATTTCGATACATGTACCGGGAAATATTCCGTATTTTATACGGAATAACTTCTACAAGATGCCATCTCTTTATTGATTTTCTTTTAGAAATTTAATTAAGAAATGACGTGGAAAAGGTGAGTCAAAGCATGGCTTGTGGCATGGGTCAAAGTATGGTGTGCATTTGTTTAATTGGAAAAGGAAATTGGAAATGATATTTTTTTGATGAGAGAGAGGGAGGGCGGCCGGCCACTTCTTGATGGGGTGGGGTTTCATTTTGATTTGGTAACATTACACATAATGCTAGCCCACTCTCTCACTCTCTCAAGTTCACAAAATTACTTAGCCAATTCTTTGCCTCATGCCAAAGTTCATCACCTCCTTCTTGATCTTCTATGGTTGCTCTATGAGCACTTTGGGTAGAGAGAAAAATGTAGTGAAACTTTCATACACCCCCACTCTCCATTGCTAGCGACTTTGGAGCATCGGTTACCTTGTTCGACGAGGTTGGAGTTTGCTCCGTTTCCCTTGGGTGGACCATCGGAGATGGAGGAAGACCGGTGACCAAACCACATCATGGAGCCGCTAGGTGCTTAGAATGAAGACCGAAGGACACGGATCAACTCGGTATAATAATTCTAACTCTTAGTTAGTTTGCTAGTTTAGGGTTTAAGGTCGATCCGTAAATCGGGTAACGGTAGCGCCGGTTTTAGAAATTTTTTGTTCCGCATTTTGGCCGCGTTTCGATGGTCAGGGCGCTACCGGGACCCTTCAAACGCATCTGGGTGAGGTCCTCTATCCAAGCCTAGTCAACTGTCTCGTCGACGATCCCAAACTCTGGCCTGCTAGGTGTGCGCAATATGACCTCTCCTGGGTCCAAGTCTTCTCGTATAGTATTCCAGAATGGTCCCGTCGATGTCTCTCTCAAATCTTATTTCTACCGAATTGCCCGGAAGTTACCATCCTATAATATATCTGTTTCTTGTTCCGGAACGGCTACATACTCATCGCACCTCATTCTAGAAGATATATCAATAATCAACGCCTCTCCATGCGTATCGCATCTCTGATGTCAGTGGAGTGGAACGTCATCTCGTCGAATTCTCGTGCGAACTCTTTTCTCCACTCTGTTCCAATATTGACTGATTCGGACTTGTCTTCTCATGGCTGCATGGACTATGTTCCAACGGCTATACTCGTATCTGGAGTCTCCCAAGCAATGTGTCCCATCACATGATATCCGAATGATGTCGAACCATCCGATCGATTTGTCAGAACCTCATAATTCCCCAAGAGATCAACATCTTGAGTACAGTTTAATAGTATTCCGGTACATACCACAGCACATGTGGACCAACCGTAGAAGGGCAAACCCAAGCCTCACAAATGGCACCGCTAAACTGCCGTAAACCCTAAGGTTCGAAGACGTTCCATGGTCATTACGTCGAGTTAGGGTTTCATTCTTCTACAGGGTCTATAGCATTACTTTCATTGTCTTCCGAATACTTTAAATTGGAATCGGGTTTCTGACATTCGATCGTCTCTATCGACTCTCAACGAATCTGCGTGAAGTCGTCTCTAACTGGAATCAATCTATCTGATGACCTCGCATCGGGGTAAGCGAACGAACCACATGTCCAAGTCGTTCATCCTCGGGTGACTAGCAACCTTCCATCATATCTCTAAGTATATGCTCATGCTGCAGGAGCTCCAACATCTGGGCAATATCTCGTCATTTGCAGCAGCAACTAGCCCATTCGTCTGTACGCTAAACAGCGCCTCAATCATCCTGAGTAAGCGATATATCAATGGTCATCACATCCTGGCTGGCCTCTAGCAGTAGCCTGATCCTCTGGTGCTGATCTGCACATCCGGGACATCTCGTAAAAGCTATCTGTCAAACGCTCATGGTGCGAAAACGCAATAAAACGAAGCCTCTATGCAATCGAACGTCTCTGGAATCACGCCCTCGTTAGTCCTCGTCCATGATGAGCTCAAGCTAACGCAACTCTAGCCATAGCTCTCTCTGCCCGTGTAATCGTGGCAGCAAAATCATAACCACTATTGATGAGGATAGATCGTAGGAATGAATATAATACTGTGCAAAGAAATGTACATCCTAAGGTTTCTTAATTGGAGTAGCGTATCGTAAGTATGCTGCGGAACATACGTACGGTACGTCACTCTACTCAAGCTACCTACTCCATCAACCAAGGGTCATCCTATGCGACGAAAGTTCGGGTAGAATACCCCCTCGACTAAGTCTAAGTTCCGTCAGGTTAAGCCTAAGTTCCGTATACATATAAACGCTCTAGGCTCCGTGTAGTCAAACTTAGACTCGAACCAAGGTTAACCTAGCGCTCTGATACCAACTTTGTCACGATCCGAATTAGCCCGTGACTGGCCCTTGAATCATATGAAGTCTATAGGACCCCATCTAATTCAAGTAAGCCAAAAGCCCAGAAATGTAAAACCATTTTAAATAATAAATGAAGGAAAAATAGTTTTAAGAAGTGAAGAAACATGTTTTAAAAACTAGTTTTTTAAATAAGTACGCCGAATATGCATTTTTAAAATCTATAGTCTTTTCTGAAAAATTCGGCAGAGTTTCCTTTGTAAACACTGGCCCCTAACGGGGTACAACATGATAAAAGCATATATACAATGATAAAAGGCATCCCCAAGCCGGAGCTAGCTCTTCGTCAATCGACGGTCATAACCACGCAAGCAGTATAATATACAACGCCGAAGGGCGAGGATCAAAACTCAAAAGAAACTCAAAATATCAAGAAAACCATAATACTACATCGCACGACTCTAAGGTCGAAATAATCCACAACTGGTTTTCTAAGTCTGAAACAATATACAAGTTTAGTTGATGGAATTACTAGATACAACTGAATAATACATGTACAATGGTGGTTCAGATGCAAAAGAACCCACCTACCAAAGCAAATCACCCGTAAGGAAAGCAGTGTGCCAGAAAGCCGCAATGAAACCTGTACGGCAAAACCTGCAAGAACTGTGGCACAATGGGGGTGAGTTGCCAACTCGTGAATAGAAAACATCACAGAGTAGAAATCGTATGTATGACTCAATCCTAGGTCAATACGATCAAACATATATATGTAAACCTCAATTGAATAAGTCTGAAGCATGAAAAAGCGGCCAGGATAAACATCTATACATAAGTGTAATCCCATGTGCTTGTGTCAGTGCCTCAGGAAACAACATATCATAATATGAGGTTTGATCAATGTAATCAGTGTCAACTATATCATGAAGTCTATGAGTATGTGGATATCATCCAACTATGTTAACGATGTCATCAATGTCAACTATATGTATGTTGATATCATCCAACTATGTATGTATGTTTGTGTGTGGATCTCGTCCATGTGTCACCCAATGTCAATAAGCATCATGCATGTAAATATCATAAAGCATATGCATGGAAGTATGAGAATGTAAATCAACATGTGTCGCTCGTGACATATCAAAATCATGGAACCTGAGTGTCTAGCATCGACACTCGAAATCATCATGAAACCTTTGCCTCGCATCGGCATGTAAATCCTCATATATATATATAGGGCTCCGTCAGTCCGGATCGGCCCGTCTCATCTCTCAACTCCGGTCGGTATCCCCCAGATATCCGTCGTGCTCAAAACAATCACCGATAGGTAGTACTCCCCTGCCAGGCTCACCGTCTAATATATACGAGTCTTCTTGCCCCGGGGTACCTCACCGGGTCCACCATGTACCCGCAGACGGTGCTTAACTCTCCTCGAATCGGGTTTCACATGTCGCTCTCAGAACCGAGAAAACACATGGTGGTCGCACTGAAATATCATATCAAGGGTAACCGGGTTTTTAAAACAATACATACTCTCTTTTGAAATACCCACGGTTCCCAAATCCAGAAATATCATGGAAACAACATATCACAATGCGTATAATCATAAAGCATGATGTATGCGACATGTAAAGGAAATGTAAGCACATAAGTATATCATGCAACATGGAATAATAATATGCACATATTGAGGGAAACCGCTCTTTTGAAATGAATCAGTTTTAAAAGTATCTTGCGGTTCCCAAATCTCTAATCAAACCAGAATCATCTATGTATGTGCAAATATGTATGTACAATAGGTACGTGCACAAGTATAAGTGTACAATATGTATGTGCACAAGTATGAGTTTACAATATGTAAGTACACAAGTATGAATGTACATTACGTATGTGCACAAGTATGAGTGTACAATATGTGAGTACACAAGTATGAATGTACAATAGGTAGGTGCACAAGTATGAGTGTACAATATGTGAGTACACAGGTATGAATGTACAATAGGTATGTGCACAAGTATGAGTGTACAATATGTGAGTACACAAGTATGAATGTACAATAGGCATGTCCACAAGTATGAGTGTACAATATGTAAGTACACAAATATGAGTGTATAATAGGTATGTGCACAAGTATGAGTGTACAGTATGTAAGTACACAAGTATGAATGTACAATAGGTATATGCACAAGTTTGAGTGTAAAATATGTGAGTACACAAGTATGCCATGCAAGGGGTCATACCCTGAATGCAACAGTCTTACAGTATAGTGACATGGCAATTATCGATGATGAAGTGTGTGAGCAGGCAAGCAGGTGTACGTAGAAGATATGCATCATCGATAATGGTGCTGGTGTCCTAACAGCATGGTTTTGATATAACATTGAACATATTTAAACATGCAATGCAATGCGAAAGCAAGAATATGCGGCAAATGAATAATAAACACAACAGTGCGGTATCTACATCAATGTATCTATGTCATATTGTTTTGCCATTTGAAAAAAGACGAATCGGGGCTTTTAGGAAAATAAGGGCTACGGTGTTTTTTTTTAGAAAGGGGGCGTCTTTTGAAAATATCCGTAGACTTCCTTTGCCTGTCTTTAAAATACTCCCGATTCGTCAATTTTTGAAATAGGTATGACGCGGGTCAAGTCTAACCTCTGCTATGCACACTACAGATCTAGCTAATCGTGAGGGGTATAGAAACCATCTAAATCTCAGTCGATATATATATATATATATATATATAAATATAATAGTCATTGATCCCGCCTCAAAGGTACCGCGTACGATACAATATCAAGTGACGTCCTCGAGTCATGAGTGTGGATCTATCATCAAATAAAGCTCGTACGGTAAATCATCGTACGGCAACCCAAAGCTGGGTACGGGTCAATATCACATTCATCTCATCAATTATCTGGTATCCTCATCTTCATATCTCATGATCTGGGGTACTGATCTCGTCTAGTACAACTGATACTATCTATATGGGTATATGTGCGTGTATGAAAACACGCCTAAAGGCCCGCTAAAATCTCATGTCGTATCCCAAATACGAACTACATCATATCACCGATCTCATGGCACTATGCCCAATCTCATCGACTCATCTCCAAATATCACCCACTATCCTCATCATCCAGGTACAACTATAACAAGTAAGCATGTGTGTGCGTGTGGGTGTAAACCTATTCTAGGGTTCGCCACTAGGAAACTATACTAGTTTGCTTCTAAACCCTAATATAACCATAGTACACCTAATCACATCTCAAATATCCATATCACACAAAACGCTATCATATATATCTAGTACATTAAATATCGAACTGCGGGGGTGCTATACGCCATCCACCCGACTTCCCCCGTAGATATAATCTACTCACCTTGCATCCTGCATGTCGGTGTCGATGTCGCCTTCATCTTCTTCCTCATATGAAGCCCTTAAGAAGGTACCTACAGGATAACACAATCGCAAATGCATTAAAATCACATCGAGGAAACCAAACGACGCGCTAAGGCCTATAGGTTAGAACCTATGGACTACACTTTCAAAACCATCATACAGTCCTCGATATCATCGTACAAATGTCAAGTGATCGAGGTAAAACAAAATACTAGAATTCCAGAATTCAAAATACGCAAAACGAAACCCGAATCAAAGCAGCCACTATTGAAAATGGTCCCAGATTTCACCCTAGGTCAAATTGCTCAATTTTGCATATACCAAGGGTCTAGTTTACATGAAATAAAGCTACAAAACCAACACAGATCAAAATGGTGGGACCCAGGCCGTAATTTGCGGCCATACGATTAAATCTGCGGCCAGAATTAGGAGATAGGGGCTGTGGTTTTGGGGTTAGCTTCCTGGGTGCCTGCACATCTCTCTGTGTTTGCAAAATAATTTTCAGAGGCTCCGGGTGTTAGCAGATTCCATTTTACATCCACAGAATTCACAATTTTCCGATATTGACTTTTCTAAATCCGTATTCAAGGGTTCTAATCTCTGGTTTAGGTCTGAATTCGAGCACTAGGGGGTTTGTGTGGCCTCTACTGAGCTCAATTG
Source organism: Agapanthus africanus (assembly GCA_030015575.1). Classification (NCBI taxonomy): domain Eukaryota; kingdom Viridiplantae; phylum Streptophyta; class Magnoliopsida; order Asparagales; family Amaryllidaceae; genus Agapanthus; species Agapanthus africanus. Next base: position 315,591,126 of record CM057346.1, on the reverse strand, counting down.
CACATCATTACACAAAATTTCCCTAAACCCTAACTAGGGTTTTCCAAGTTCATCCAAACCACACGATATCGGTTCTAATTTAACATGGGGGTAAAAGTAATGGAAATACGAAGCTAAAGGTTCAGAAAATACCTAATTTGGCAACTCAAGAATTTTCTTGAGTTGCTCAAAGTCCTCAAAATCTTCACTTTCTTGGTCCATGGGGTGGCTAGTGAGCTTGTGCATCCTTTTTGTGAAATGGGGTTTGGGTTTTGAAGTGTTTAGCATGGAGTTTTGGGGAGATGAAGAGGGGAGGGAGAGAGGCAGTAGCAGCAGCAGGAGAAAGGAGAGGATGGGGATAATGATGAAGAGAGATGAGTGAAAAAGGGAATGGTCAAGGTCAAATACACCGCCTCACCTATCTCTCTCATGCCCATGCCTATATATTCTATTATTTTCTTTCTCTTTCCTATTTTCCCTCTCTTAACTTAAAACAACAACCATGGTAAAAAGAACATGAAGTCAAGCCATGGAAATAAATGTAACAAGTGTAAAATGATATGGTGCATGTTTCTCACAAAATATGCTTAAAATCCGATTAGCGATTTTTAATCGCGATTAGCACTAAATTAGCATATAATTAATCCTAAAAACTTAAAATTTGCATAATTCACATAAAACACCCTCTTTTAGTAATTTCTATAATTTTTCAAATTTTTTCCCATTTATCGGTATTTAATTATACCGCCTTATTAAAATATTCAATATTTTATTATTAAATTATAAAAATTCCCCAAAAATAATATTTTATTTTTTTGAAATGTTACAGGCTTGTAGGTGTTTGATGTGATCATCACCTACTGCCGGCGTATTGATGAGTCTTAGAGTCCCACATAGGAGTTTCCTGGCTCAGGCGAAACGATGTGGTGTACATATGAGATATGTGCGGGAGCTAGGTTAAATACGTGTATATGATGCCGTATTTTAATCAAGTGTTTTATATTGGTCGGGCGGTATGAGATATGACCGGTTTATTAAATCAAATGTTGATTTAATATTGACTTTTATCTCATTTAAATAAACCTTTTCTTTATGATGGATGCATGCATGTATATGTACATTTTGATGTGCATACACACATACATACATGCATTAGTATCATGGTTGATGATACATCAAAGATGGCAATATAAGAAATACATGGAATGTAAATATATTTGTATATATTAGATTGAGAAAAAGAAAATTGATTATTCATCATTGTTGACTTTTCTTTACTTGAACAAAATTAAACTATGGTTTGATTTTCCTTTCTTATTTTTCTCATTCTAAAATATCTAGATATTTTATTAACCATGGTTTGAGTTTAGATATTTATGCATGATATTTATCTCTCTCTCTCTCATTATCTTTATCATTATCTTTTTCATCCAAAAAAAAAGATTTGCTATCTTCATCTTCCTCTCTCTAGCTCTCTCTTGAGTTTCATAAATTGATTGAGGTTAAAAGAAAGAAAAGGTTTTTATATGAGAACACAACCATATCATCACACTACACTTCTTTAGCCCCTTGATGAGTGAAAAAGGGAATGGTCAAGGTCAAATACACCCCCTATGCATGTGTCATAATAAATGCTCCTCGTCTTGACTTTGAGCTCATTATTTCCATTTGTAAACATTTATCTAAATGTTTACAACAATAAAAAGAGAATGGCATATACTAAAGTAAACTCATGACAGATCACAAGGATACCCCTCACCTGTATATACATACCTGCATCCACATTCTGACTGAATGCAAATGCGATGAGACTAAAGTAATCCAACAAATCTAATACTAGGATCCGGCTTAAACTAAAGCCCACTAGTATGATCCGTCCGATCATGATCCGCGCACGAATGCACGTATATGATCGAACCCTGCCATAATACCATACGGCCTCTACAACGTTTCGCCCGAAACTTGAGAAACTGTCTGTGGGGGACTCTAAAGACTCGTCAATACTTTGGCTGTGGATTTAACCACCAGCACGTCAGTGGTACTAGCTGTTAGTTATATGTATGCCCTAGAGTCCATTCCTATACATAGGATGTATATTGTAGTGGATGCTTGGACATATATAGGGAGGACTTTCTTGCTCGACATGATAGTATGCTATCTGGTTACTCTTTACCTTAACGTGTATACTGATTGTCTCTCTGTTACATGTTGGTAAAGCCCTTAGGATGAGTACTTGACTACCTAGACTATGATGCGGATCATACTAGTGGGGACATGGTAGTCCATAAGTACATCCTTCAAAGTCCCTAGTCGTGGGTATATCGAGACGGGGCATCGATATACCAGAGTAGACTAGCGTATACCTTCTCGACCCATACAGATGGGCGATGGATGATCCCATATCCATTGGTGTTTGACATCAGAGATGATATACGGGTGCTCAGTGGAGACTGGGTACATTGGACGGACTCGCCAAGAACTCCCAGATGGTATTATACCTTACGTCAGATTGCAGTTCTCTGGTGACACTGGTACAGAGTAGTCTGTTGACCCGAGATCGTCATAGAGTCTTGTGTGGTTCCCACTGTGCTTTGATTTCCATATTACCACATCCAAGAGGGCATGCAAAACGGTGGTTTTTGGGTACAGTCCCGAATCACATGGAGGCAATGAGCGATAGGAGGGGATTCGTCTCTCCCGGTATAGGGGGTTGATGTTGCGCTGTGTTCGATTGGCTATAACCGGAAATCCCTGGCCAGGGTTGCTGAGATTTACTGGTAAGTGTTACCAGTAGTTTCTCGAATTGTTATAGACCTCATATCGACACGACTTATCGAGCTATTGGGGTCTGACGTTTACCACCCCTAGGCGAGATATGCGACATATCAGACGACGAGACCGGACTGTACGGTAGTGTTACTGGTTGGATTCACTGGAGTGTGAGCGGGCTTGCTCGTCGATCTTCTGATCGCTCAATACCCGGGTGGCCGTTATGTTTAGCAGACCGCTTGCGGCTTGTGGGTGTTTGATATGATCATCATCTGCTGCCGGCGTATTGACGAGTCTTTAGAGTCCTACACAGAGGTTTCCTGGCTCAAGCGAAACGAAATAGGAGCGCATATGAGATATGTGCGGGACCGAGAATAATGCGTGTATGTGATACCGTATTCCATTCTCGCGATGAATGTATCGATTGGTTGTATGCGATATAACCTAGTTATCGAATCAATGATTGATTTGATAAGCCGATACATTGAATATTAGTCGGTTATATGCGATATGACCGGGTCGTTAAATCAAGTGTTGATTTAATGATTTAATGCATAATTATATATTTGATATATTACTTTGCATTAACTAGTATTGGTTCATTTTAAAGGGATTTTCTCACTTGAAGTGCACAATGTATATGTGATATACTTTAGTACACAAGTTTGTGTCATGTTTGATGATACAAGCTAACTTGAGTTTGTGTAAAGTTTAAACCATGGTTGTGTAATGGTTAGGGTTTTCTTTTTCTTTATCATTTATTTATTTTGTTTATTTATTTTGCAAAATAAATGAATGGTGGCTTTCTTTGGATGCTAGTTGAAGCTTCATGAAGCTTTGACTAAGTGACCATATTTGTCTCATGCTTAACCCTAACCATTCCACTAAACCCTAGTTCATTCTCTACACTTGAACATGGTTGGATTATGATAAGTATTCATTTCTTTTCTATTCTAAAAAAACTTATCATAATATTGATCTTCTTCTTCTTCTTCTTCTAAAAGAAGAAAACCTAGTTTCCATCAATGGTGATTGATGAAAAAGAGTGAGAAATCCAATTCTAAAGTGAACCCACTTCGTATTTCTTCATCCTCTACCTCTTGCCAAGTAGTATAGGGTGTTTTCTTCACAAGTTTCTTGACTTGGTGAAGTTGGATCTTGATCTAGTGATGCCTCGACGTAGATCATCTTCGGCATCGTAGTCGATGACCTAGCCCGTCCTTTCTCCGATGAAGCCGACGCTAGAGCCCAAGATCCGATTAGTACAGCGATGAGACTTCATCGCGGAGCCATGGAGGTGGAGAACCGGATCTACAAAGGTTGTATTTCCGTTTACTCTTAGTAAAGTAGTTTACTAGTTCTAGTTTTCGCCTAAAATTCTACTTAACGATCCATATTAGGGTTTCTCGGCACTTGTAAAATTTGAAATTGGTATGGTTGATGCCTTGTGAGACCTCATTAGAGTGCTTAGGAACCCTACAGTGGTATCGGAGCCTAGCTAGAGCCTTAGGCGATGCGTAGACGAAATTTGAAACCCGAACGAACCCGAAACCCTAACACAAACATGCTCTCTGGACTTTTTCCAAATTCTGGAGTTTTTCGATATTAAAAATATGCAGAAAAATCAACAGGGAATCCTAAGAATTACTGTGCAACACGTGTCCCTGAATCCACCAAAGTGCAGCGGAACCGCGGCATTAGCATGGCTAATGCGTCGGTTCCGCGGCCATGTGGTCTCTTCTTGTGTTAAATTTTGCACAGTAATTCTTAGTTTGTAGTGCTAGTTTTCCTGGGAATTTTTAATATTTTTTCAAGAGTTGAATTTTCTGGGTTGTATTGGGGTCTCGGTGTTTCGACCGGATTGTCTAATTTTGTCAGTGTGTGGCTTTCCGGATATTTTAGAATATGTTAGAAAGTTCGACCGGATATAAATACCCAACTTTTCCCCCGTCGGGAAATTTCCAAGTATTGGATTTTTCCGTGGTTTAAAGACGTTCTAAGTAGTGCAAGTAACGCGATGGACCCTCTAGAAGGCAACAAACCTTAACTCGATTATGTGACCGTCTTGAACTGCCCTTTGAATCTTAGGGTTTGGGGCAGTACGGCGTGCCACATGTGAGGCGTTGGCTTGACCCTTCTACGGCTGGACCGTTGGTACTGAGGCACGAAGTGAATGTCTTTGAACTTATTTCATGAGTTGAGCTGTATCGGGAAAACTTGGGTATTTGATTGCTCGATCGGAAAGTTTAACATTTTCTATTTATCCGGAATGTGATACAATAATTGGAATTCACAATAAGTTATGAGATAACTGAATGAATGTTATAAATCTAGCGGTTTAGTCTCACTTGATCGGTTGCCACGGAATTTTGATGTGATCAAAAGTCCGTCGCAATCACGTAGCGTACGCGGATACTCGCCGGATAAACTTAATAGACAGCCTCACTCCATAGCCCCGACCAAGTGACTGTAGGAGAACCCCGTCGCCGAAAGCATCCGTTCGGGTGCTCGCGGCAGCGGTGTTCCGCCTTGGTGCACTTCGTCGACGGTATCAGGGGTTCGGCCGCCTACTAAAGTTTGCGACGAGCATTCGATCAGGATGTCGAGAATCTTGTTGAATTGCCCGACTTGATATTGAAAAGAGTTTTCGATAATGAGACTAAAATGCGGGGTTTATAATTGTTAGGTATGTGATGTCTAAGGAATTCATTTGATTAGGCATGCGATGTCTATGTAGGTTGCGGATTCCAACTGTTGTACTTTTACACTTTCTTTTCTGTGACCGTAAGTGTTGTAAGTCCACGTTGCGACCCCCGGTGCTTACGGGGAGGCGGAAACGGTATAAAAAACAAATTTTTATCGCAAGAGGCAACATGGACTAAACAAGGTCGGGATCGTGTCTAAACTAAACTAGCAAACTTGCTAAAGAGAGTTAGCTACTATGGAAGATGGTTATACCTAAACTTGAACTCCTTCTTCTTGAAACTTTGTAGAGGTTGATGGTTCTCTTCTCGTCGCCTTCTTCCGTCGAAGATGGATCCACCTGACGGTTCAACCTTCGGGCTCTTTCTCGAACTTAGAGAGAACTAGAATCTCCGGCTTGCTAATCCTTTGATCCTAGAGTGAGTAGAGAGTGACTAGGGGGTGCTTTTCTTTTTAAAGAGAAGGATTCTCAACACATGAGAAGGGTTCTCTTTTGCTAGAGGAAGAAGAAGATGAAGTGAGGAGAGAGAAGCTAAATGAGATAATGAGCTATCTTTTTCTTTCTTGCAACCATAATGCCAAAAGAAAAAGAATTATCTAAATAATAATAATTCAAAATGAGAATAGTTGATGGTAGTTTTGGAATGACCACTATCATGCTTCATTAAATGAAATGTAAGCATGAATCAAGGAGTATCTTTACAAAGCATGATGGTGGTCAACATTCAACCATGGTCAACAAGTCAACCATGGTCAACAAGTCAACAAAATCAACCATAACATAATTCTCATTTAATTACTATTATTAATAGATAATCCATAAATCCATTAGGGTTTGGAAAATGATGACTGTCAACTGTGCATACGCACCCGTTCCGAAACCCTAATGAAATACCTCATCCTCCGCCTCAAGCAACTGTGCATACACACCTGCATTCTCGTTCCGAGGAACAAGAATACCAAGATATAAAAGCAACCCCAAAACATATACCAGTATCTGGCTCAAACCAGAGCCTGCCAGTATAATCCGTCCGGACTCCAAACGTGCACAAGTGCGCGGATGAGAACGAACCCTGTCGCAAAACCATGCGACCTCTACTCTGTTTTGCCCAGAGGCGAATACCCTCTGTGTGGGACTCTAAAGACTCGACACTACGCTGGCAGTGGGTTTAACCACAGACCGCAAGCGGCACTAGCTGTGTGTAACGGTCCCCAGGTAGATGCCGACAAGAAGGCTGACGAGGTGAACCCCATCTGAACTCCTACTGAGTCTGAATGTGACATTCTCCGTACAGTCCGGTCTGTTCGTCTGATACATCGCATGTCGGGCCTAGGGGGCGGTAAAACGTCAGTCCCCCAATAGCGGTACAAGTCGTGTCGGAGTGAAGCCCAAAACACCCTGAGATAACACTGGAAACCTACCAGTATATCTCGCTTGCCCTGGCCAGGGACTACTCATGTAATGGCTCTCCTAGACACAGCGCGATGTCAACCCCCAATACCGGGAGAGACGAATCCTGTCTAACCGTCACTGCCTCCAAGTGCTTCGGGACTGCACCCAACCACTACCTGTTTGCACGGCTCCTTTGAGCCGTGGTAGGGTAGTGATCAAAGTGTAGTGGGAACACACTCGAGGCGAAGTGCCAGTATCAAGTCAGCGGACTAAGCTGTACTCATGTCACCTGGGAACTGATAACTGACGATAGGTATAATACCAACCTGTCAGTTCCCGACGAGTCCTGTCCAGTGTACTCGTAACCTAACGAGCACCCGTATACTCTCTCCAGTACGACGTACTGATGGCTGTGGGACAGACCATCTCCCACACTGGGATGAGAAGCGCATACGCTAGTCTACTCCGGAGTATCGATGCCCTGTCTCGATAGTCCTGCGACTAGGGACCTGTATAAGGATGTGCTTATAGATTACCCAGCCCCCACTAGTGTCACTGCCATCACAACGCTGGTAATCAAGCAAAGATCCTAAGGGCTCCACTAATGCGTATAGGTGATATCGCAAAATAAACACATGTACACATTGAAGTAGAAACAAACCAAGTAGCATACTACTATATTGAGCAAGATTGTTTATACAAGGTGAATATCCCAAGCTTCCATTAAGTAATATACAAACTAGTATGATACAGTAATGGCCTCTAGGGCATATACACTAACAATCTTCCACTTGCACTAAAGACATGTACTGGCGTATCGAAGACCTATCATCTCGATCAGCCGCTCGAACTGAGTCTGGGGTAGGGCCTTGGTGAATGGATCTGCAGTGTTTTCTTCTGAAGCAACCCTCCGAACCTCGATCTCCTTGCGATCCACGATCTCCCTGATCAGGTGATACCGCCTCAAGATGTGCCTGGATCTCTGATGGGACCTGGGTTCCTTCGCTAAAGCTATAGCCCCGTTGTTGTCGCAATACAGAGGTATTGGGTCAACAATGGACGGAACCACCTGAAGTTCTTTCAAGAACTTCCTTATCCAGACAGCTTCTTTTGCGGCATCAGATGCAGCGATGTATTCCGCTTCCATCGTCGAGTCTGCAACGGTTTCCTGTTTGGAACTCTTCCAACACACCGCCCCTCCATTGAGGGTAAAGACAAAACCCGACATGGACTTGGAATCATCCTTGTCACTCTGGAAGCTGGAGTCAGCAAAGGCCTCGATCTGGAGGTCTTTTCCGCCATACACCAAGAACATCTCCTTAGTCCTTCTCAGGTACTTGAGAATGTTCTTTACTGCTATCCAATGTTTCTCCCCAGGGTTTGACTGATACCGGCTTACTACACTCAGTGCATAAGCTACATCCGGTCTGGTACACAACATCGCATACATTATAGAGCCTACCGCAGAAGCGTAGGGTATAATAGACATGCGATCCCTCTCCAAATCAGTCTTGGGAGACATCTCTTTAGAGAGGGTGATCCCGTGACAAGCCGGTAGGTTACCGCGCTTGGAATCTTCCATACTGAATCTTTTCAGTACGGTGTCGATGTACCTGGACTGTGAAAGTCCTAATATCCTCTTGGATCTATCACGATGGATCCGGATCCCCAGGATGTAAGAGGCATCACCCAGGTCTTTCATGGAGAACCTGTGTGACAAGAAACCCTTGACAGATTGTAGCATAGGAATGTCATTTCCTATTAAGAGAATGTCATCCACGTATAAAACAAGGAATACTACAGTTCTCGCTACAAATCTACTATAGATGCATGGTTCATCTGGATTTTTGATAAAGTCAAATTCCTTGACCGTCTCATCAAAACAGATGTTCCAACTCCGCGATGCCTGCTTTAGTCCATAGATGGACTTAAGCAACTTGCACACCTTTCCGCTGCTCCCACTCTGAATGAAACCCTCTGGCTGATCCATATAGACACACTCCTCTAAATTTCCATTTAGAAAAGCGGTCTTTACGTCCATCTGCCAAATCTCATAATCGTGGAAGGCAGCAATGGCAAGAAGGATCCGAAAGGATTTCAGCATAGCCACTGGAGAAAAGGTTTCGTCATAGTCCAAGCCAGGTCTTTGACGGAAACCCTTTGCTACAAGTCTAGCTTTATAGGTCTCAACCTGTCCATCTACACCAATCTTCCTTTTGAAGATCCACTTGCATCCTACGGGTTTTACCCCGTCTGGAGCAATGTCCAACGTCCATACTTTGTTGGTGTACATGGACTCCATTTCGGTCCGCATTGCATCCAGCCATTTTACCGAGTCAACGCTCTGAACGGCCTGTTGGAAGCTAGTAGGCTCATCATAATCTATGATGCAATCCTCTCTATCCCCGTCTATGAGAAAACCGCAGTATCTCTCGGGCGGATGAGACTGCCTACTACTCCTGCGGAGCGGCATAGGAATGTCCTGTTCTTTTGAACTTACTGGCTCTTCCAAGTCTTCAGTAATAGCTTGTGGTTCTGGAATCTCTTCCAGTTCTATTGCGTTCCCACTTATCTGGGTTTCCAAAAACTCAGTTTCCAAGAAGCGGGCATGTTGAGAAACAAAAACTTTTTGTTCCTCAGCGGAATAGAACAGATACCCCCTGGAGTTCTCTGGGTATCCCACAAACTTACATTGTACTGAACGTACCTCGAGCTTGTCCGCATGCTGCTTTTTTACAAAAGCTGGACATCCCCATATCTTAAGGTACTTAAGACAGGGTTTCTTCCCACTCCACATCTGATATGGAGTGGTAGGCACAGTCTTGGTAGGAGCCTTGTTCAAGAGATATGCAGCTGCTTCTAGTGCATAGCCCCAGAAAGATCGCGGTAACTCAGCCTTACTCATCATCGAACGAACCATATCCAATAGGGTTCGATTCCTCCTTTCCGATACACCGTTATGTTGCGGAGTGTATGGAGGAGTACGCTGAGAGAGAATTCCATTCTCTTTTAAATAGTCCAGGAACTCGGCACTCAAGTATTCACCACCTCGATCCGATCTTAGAATCTTAATACTTTTGCCTGTTTGTTTTTCAACTTCATTCTTGTAATCCCGAAATTTCTCAAAGGCCTCGGATTTGTGCTTCATTAAGAAGACATGTCCATACCTAGAGAAATCGTCTGTGAAAGTAATGAAGTATGAATAACCGCTTTGCGCATGTGTAGACATTGGACCACACACGTCACTGTGTATGAGTCCCAAGAGCTCGCTCGCTCTTTCTCCGTGTCCAGTGAACGGAGTCTTTGTCATCTTTCCCATGAGACAAGATTCACAAGTGGCATAAGACTGATACTCGAACGGATCCAAGTATCCTTCTTTATGTAACTTAGTCAACCGTGTCTCATTGATGTGACCCTGTCTACAATGCCATAAGAAAGCCTGATTGATATCTGGAGACTTTCTTTTGTGTGTATTCTGGACATTGAAAATCTGTGGTTGGTTTAATACGTATATACCATTGCTCAATGTACCTGACCCAATCAGAACTTGATTAAGGTGAATGTTTACAACATTACTTACAAACGCAAATTCATAACCTTCTTTAGAAACCAAAGATACAGAAATGATATTACAAGTTGCGTTGGGTACAAAAAAGCAATTACGCAAAACCAAAACATGCCCATCTGACATTCCCAGGTGATAGTCCCCCACGGCTTTAGCATCCATGCTAGCTCCGTTCGCAACTCTGAGGGTCATGTCACCTGCCTTCAAAAACCTACGGTTTCTCAACGCCTGCAAAGAATTACAGATATGAGATCCTGATCCGGTATCCAATACCCAAGAAGTAGAGTTTATAGAAAGACAGTTTTCAATAACATACACACCTGAAGCTGAAGCCGCAACCTGCTTCAGTTCCTGTGTCCTGGCCTTCCAAGCCCTGCAATCTTTCTTCCAGTGTCCACTCTTATGACAATAGAAGCATTCTTCCTTTCCAACAAGCTTCCCCGCAATCTTTGTTGCCTTTTCCTTTCCCTTCGTACCCACTTTACTAACACCGCCTCTTGGTTTGGCGGGGGCTTTCTTCCTCTTTCCCTTGGCTTTCGCCTTGGACCTAGAGGAAGAAGATCCTCCTACAAACAAAGCGGGTGTTTCCCTACCCTTCTGTAGGGTGCCCTCTGCGCTCCTCAGCAGGTTGAGGAGTTCTGAAAGTTCAACTTCCTTTTCTTGCAAGTTGAAATTCAGTATGAACTGGGCGTAAGTGGATGGAAGGGACTGGAGAATTAAATCCGTATAGAGTTCACTGTCCAACGTGGTCCCAAGTTCTGCGAGCTCCTCAGTGTAGCCAATCATCTTAAGCACGTGGTCCGCTACCGATGATCCGACGGCCAACTTAGTCGAAAATAACTTCTTCGACACTTCGTATCTTGCGATACGAGACTGCTCTCCATACAGTTCTTTTATATGGAGAAATATGGACTCGAGGTCCATATTCTCATGCCTCCTCTGATGTTCGTTGTCCATAGAGGCAAGCACGAGGCACCTGGCCTTCGCGCAATCAATCTCCCAAGTCTTACGGATTTCCTTATCCGCGACGCTGGAGGTGGGACCTGGGACGGGGGGAGCTTTAGTGGTAAGAAGATACCCCAGCTTGTCGTAAGCGATTGCCAATTTGACATTCCTGAGCCAATCTTTGTAGTTTGGCCCTGTCAGTATGTTTTTATCTAGAAGTAACTTAAGTCCAGTCATTTCGATTTGGTCGCTGCAGGGGGAGAGAAGAAACACTTAGCACAATGCTCTTGCAAGTTTAGAATGGTTTTTAATTTGTCTAAACAGGATGGCTCCCACTGTCTCTCGAATCCCTCCTCAAACCACAAAGGAAGAATTAGCCGGGATCAATCCCACCGCACAATACTTGCTTAACCGTTCAGCCAGGCCAGTGTCGGTACTTCGAGGGAGGTTTTCCAACGCTTTCGCGAAGTTCCTTAATTTAAGAACCTCTTTTCCCTGGGGGCGTAGCCCCGCTAACACCTTTCTAGGCACCTACTAGGTTTATAGCATTGATTGTTTAGTGAGAAATTTCCCGAGGAGTAGCATATACTCACAGTAGGATCGGGATCCAAATATCATCGCGTGACGAAAATGAAGGAATCCTACCATAATCATCACACTCCAAATGGTATGCAAATCTAGCAAGTTTCAGTACTTATGAAACTCCCGATGTGGATTTTTGCCCCATGCTCTTATGACCTTGACAAAGGTCAACAAATCATAAGTCACATGTCAAGTTCTGCCCGTCATTATCCAGGTTAATTTGAACCCACCCGTATATACCCTTGACGAAGGTCAACAAGGCAATACGACTGTCCCAAACCAACGCATCTATCTATGCTACATATGAACACCCAACAGCTACCAATCTCTATGTCTTGACGAAGGTCAACAAACACAGCTTGAATACTATTGAATATTCATACGAAACGACGGAGGGCTACGAATGGTTTTGGCGAAACCGTGAACGTAGTGAACTTGATATAATCGATGGAACGAGATAGCTTTTAGAAGGAGTGGCTCAAGCTCCGCATTAAAAAGTTAGTTTTGAAAAGAACCGAGTGGTTTTTCGAAAGTGTTCCAACGACTTTAGCTTGGTTTATTATCTTGCATTAGTTCTTTTAATGCGTGATATTCTTGCATTAGTTCTTTTAATGCGTCCCATCATTTAATCCTACCATTGCAGAAAACAACCAAAATATGACGTACGCTTATGCCATTCGCATTCGCCACGGGGTCCCGTCATCACTCGTTAGGTTACTTAACTAACGACAGAGCGGGGGCTGGGCTAGCGCGGCTGTAAAACATAAGCAACGCCTAAATAGAAAGCAATGATAGACATTACAGATCACAGATGAATACATTGGATATACTAGCAATCCGCAATCCTTTCGAGCCTGCAACGAAAAGCGGATTACACGGTCGCGGTGAATAGCCAAATACCCCACCCAAGACCCCTACGGGTGCGGCAAACTACCCGCCAAGTACTCGGCAGTTTGTGCACCCCCTCCATGGGTCTATCCTAGGAGCAAAAACAGTAAAAAGAATTATACAATGACGGCTACAACCCCGACCCGGTTGTGCGGCCAAACAAATAATATTATTACATCAATTTACATTTACAAATGAATGAAAGAAAAACAAAAGCTCATCTCACATCCACCCCGGCTATTCACCCGCGACAGTCCAACACATTCATATACATATTCCAATATCAAACACAGATCATGTATAACCCCGACCAATCGGCTTATAGCGATTAGCCGACGTTCAATACATGCAAACATCACAGATATAACCAACATAGCCAAAGTGTAGCGAAGTTCAAAAAAATACGGAATTATAGGACCCCAAAAGTAAATTTCTGTTCTGGAAAATCTGGGCACATATAATATATCTTAAAAATCCCAAAACCAACACAGAGACACACTGCACGAAAAACGATGCAGAGAGGACAACAAACGGCGGCGGTTCCGCGGCAAATGCCTACCTCATGCCGCGGAACCGCGGCGGTTTAGATGAATCAATGGATCGTTTTTCATGGGTGTTCACACAAAACCCTGAGCCGAATTTAGAAGTATAAAGTTTTTCATTTAGAGCAGAAAAAATTTCAACAGAAACTTAGGGTTTTAGCTTTTCCGGTTTTGCGATTTTTCGGTTTCAAACTTCCATACACTTCGCTACCAAGCTAGTTTAAGTTTAGTTAGGCTCTGATACCACTGTAAGTCCACGTTGCGACCCCCGGTGCTTACGGGGAGGCGGAAACGGTATAAAAAACAAATTTTTATCGTAAGAGGCAACATGGACTAAACAAGGTCAGGATCGTGTCTAAACTAAACTAGCAAACTTGCTAAAGAGAGTTAGCTACTATGGAAGATGGTTATACCTAAACTTGAACTCCTTCTTCTTGAAACCTTGTAGAGGTTGATGGTTCTCTTCTCGTCGCCTTCTTCCGTCGAAGATGGATCCACCTGATGGTTCAACCTTCGGGCTCTTTCTCGAACTTAGAGAGAACTAGAATCTCCGGCTTGCTAATCCTTTGATCCTAGAGTGAGTAGAGAGTGACTAGGGGGTGCTTTTCTTTTTAAAGAGAAGGATTCTCAACACATGAGAAGGGTTCTCTTTTGCTAGAGGAAGAAGAAGATGAAGTGAGGAGAGAGAAGCTAAATGAGATAATGAGCTATCTTTTTCTTTCTTGCAACCATAATGCCAAAAGAAAAAGAATTATCTAAATAATAATAATTCAAAATGAGAATAGTTGATGGTAGTTTTGTAATGACCACTATCATGCTTCATTAAATGAAATGTAAGCATGAATCAAGGAGTATCTTTACAAAGCATGATGGTGGTCAACATTCAACCATGGTCAACAAGTCAACCATGGTCAACAAGTCAACAAAATCAACCATAACATAATTCTCATTTAATTACTATTATTAATAGATAATCCATAAATCCATTAGGGTTTGGAAAATGATGACTGTCAACTGTGCATACGCACCCGTTCCGAAACCCTAATGAAATACCTCATCCTCCGCCTCAAGCAACTGTGCATACACACCTGCATTCTCGTTCCGAGGAACAAGAATACCAAGATATAAAAGCAACCCCAAAACATATACCAGTATCTGGCTCAAACCAGAGCCTGCCAGTATAATCCGTCCGGACTCCAAACATGCACAAGTGCGCGGATGAGAACGAACCCTGTCGCAAAACCATGCGACCTCTACTCTGTTTTGCCCAGAGGCGAATACCCTCTGTGTGGGACTCTAAAGACTCGACACTACGCTGGCAGTGGGTTTAACCACAGACCGCAAGCGGCACTAGCTGTGCGTAACGATCCCCAGGTAGATGCCGACAAGAAAGCTGACGAGGTGAACCCCATCTGAACTCCTACTGAGTCTGAATGTGACATTCTCCGTACAGTCCGGTCTGTTCGTCTGATACATCGCATGTCGGGCCTAGGGGGCGGTAAAACGTCAGTCCCCCAATAGCGGTACAAGTCGTGTCGGAGTGAAGCCCAAAACACCCTGAGATAACACTGGAAACCTACCAGTATATCTCGCTTGCCCTGGCCAGGGACTACTCGTGTAATGGCTCTCCTAGACACAGCGCGATGTCAACCCCCAATACCGGGAGAGACGAATCCTGTCTAACCGTCACTGCCTCCAAGTGCTTCGGGACTGCACCCAACCACTACCTGTTTGCACGACTCCTTTGAGCCGTGGTAGGGTAGTGATCAAAGTGTAGTGGGAACACACTCGAGGCGAAGTGCCAGTATCAAGTCAGCGGACTAAGCTGTACTCATGTCACCTGGGAACTGATAACTGACGATAGGTATAATACCAACCTGTCAGTTCCCGACGAGTCCTGTCCAGTGTACTCGTAACCTAACGAGCACCCGTATACTATCTCCAGTACGACGTACTGATGGCTGTGGGACAGACCATCTCCCACACTGGGATGAGAAGCGCATACGCTAGTCTACTCCGGAGTATCGATGCCCTGTCTCGATAGTCCTGCGACTAGGGACCTGTATAAGGATGTGCTTATAGATTACCCAGCCCCCACTAGTGTGACTGCCATCACAATGCTGGTAATCAAGCAAAGATCCTAAGGGCTCCACTAATGCGTATAGGTGATATCGCAAAATAAACACATGTACACATTGAAGTAGAAACAAACCAAGTAGCATACTACTATATTGAGCAAGATTTTTATACAAGGTGAATATCCCAAGCTTCCATTAAGTAATATATAAACTAGTATGATACAGTAATGGCCTCTAGGGCATATACACTAACAAGTGTAACATGTGATATCGTCGGTTTCGTTGCTATATGTCAACGACGATTAGGATGGACATATTTACTTACGTTGATGACATGTGATGTTATGTGTTGCTGGATATGTTATATTGGATCGTCGTGTTTGAATAGCCTGGGGTTTTTATGTGAGATGAGTGTTTTTCATTTTCATTCATGTAAAAATCTGTATGTAATATTCTTTTATTGGGGCACTTCCAGGTTGCGGATGATGTCACCATTTGTATATTATTTACTTTTTCGCACTAGGATAGACCCAAGGAGGAGGGCACAGGTAACCGGGTTCTAGGGTCCAGTGGGAGACCAACTCGAGGAGTCGAGTCCGGGTATCCTAACCCCAGAATTGGTAGGGTTGCTTGCCGCTCTCGTAGGGGTCTAGGGGTGTGGGTTTGGCTATTCATCACGACCGTGGAATCCGTGTTTTATACTGGCTCGTATTGAAAACACGGACGTCCTAGTATATCCAATATTTCATATGATTCTTCTGCTGCGATATCTGTGATATGTTCTGTGATGGATACTGTATATAGTATATATGATATATTATATAGGCGTTACTTATGTTTTACACCCGCGCTAGCCCTGCCCCGCTCTGCCGTTAGTTACCTAACCTAACGGTGCACGAGGGGACATCGAGGCGAATGCGGATGGCATAAGTGTACGTCGTATTTATCTGTGATGTTTAGGTACTTAAATGATGGGACTTCATTAATGTGATTAATGAAATAAAAGAAACCTAAAGATGTTGTAGAATCGAATTTCAAAATAAAAACAGGTAGCTACAGTTCTTGCTTTGCATAGCGGTATATGTGATATATCCTGCACCTTATTCGATGAGGAAAGGACCGAGATCCCTTCACCGGGAGTGACTCATTTAGCAATAACTGGCAGATGCTACACACTCGGTTTGTCTTTTGATTGCTTTTAAGAGTTTTTGCTTTGCACAGTGATATATGTGATATATCCTGCACCTCATTCGACGAGGAAAGGACCGACGATCCCTTCACCGGGAGTGACTCCTTTAGCAAAACTAGAAAAGCCTCAAATACACTCCATTTTAAAATCATTTGATTCTACAACGATATCAAGTTCATTACGCAATAGGTTTTCAGAAAAACCTGTCGTAGCCCTCCGTCATTTCAGATAAGTAGTAGTTAGTATTCGTGCTGCGTTTGTTGGTCTTTGTCAAGGCGCAGTGTGCGGTAGCTAACTGGTGCTTATCTGCTTATGCATATGATGCAGATTGGATTAGGGTAGTCGTGCGACCTTGTTGGCCTTTGTCAAGGGCCGTGCGGGTGGGTTTAATTCAATCAGGAAATGATGGGTTGAACTTGACTAGCATCCTATGGTTTGTTGGCCTTTGTCAAAGTCATAGGAGGTTAGGGGCAAAATATTATCGGGAATTTCAAGTGTTGAAATTTGCAATGAGATTGCATACCTTCTATGAGATAGTTGGATCCCGATACCCGCTGCGAGTAAGAGTTACTCCCGGGAGAGTTTTATACATTACAATTAGCCGATCAAGTAGGTGTCTAGAAAGGTGTCAACGGGGTTACGCCTCTGGGAAAACGAGGTTTACATTAATTAGGTTCATGCGAAAGCACGGGGGACCTCCCTCAAAGTACCGACACTGGCCTGGCTGAAAGATTGGCGAACTTGTAGTGCGTAATTAATCCCGGCTAGTCTTTCCTTTTAGGGTTTGAAGGAAGATTTGATAAAAAGCAGTGGGAGCCATCCTGATTAGATAAAATAAAAACCAATCTATTCTTGCAAGAGCGCACGCTGAGTGTTTTCTTCTCACTCTCTCCAGGTAGCGACCATATCACGCCTTAATCAAGATAATAATACGGATTATTGACCGAACCCGCTTGTTATACTGAGCTGGGGAACGTTGGTCCCGCTCCAACTTATAATTGTTATAAGACAGAGCAGGAAATTGGGGATTACCAGAATTCCCGTGCCGCCCAAATGAAGAGAGTGCATGTTGATGCATCATCTTCGGGTGTTTTCATTACAAAGAACTGTTTCTCAGAATCCTCTACGTCCTGAGTATGTGATACCAGATCAGGATCCCAGATATGTAATCTGTTACATAGGGCTACAGCAAGGTAGAAAACTGAGAACGGGTGATAAGTTTCATGAGACAGAAAACGGGGCAAGTGTTGCAGCCAAGTCTGTTGGTCACTGTCATCCTGTATTACCAATACATTGATTCTGAACGAATGTTATTAGATACCGAACCTGATATACAAAATCATATCAGTCTCTTTATTAGTAAAGAAACGATAAAATTTTGTATTGTTGGATAATGTTTTGAACATTTCATATATCAAAAGTTGATCGGATCAGGCACGTTATCTAAAAGCATTGATGTTCTAAATCAAACTACAGTTCTTTAGTATACGGAACACACACAAGAGGAAGAGTTCAGAAATGAACGAATCCTTCTTCAGGCATTGTAGACTAGGTCAGATCAATGTGACCCGACTAGCTAAAGTTACATTTAGATGCATATTTAAATCAGTTTGAATTTACATCTTGTGAAACTTGCCAGTCGTGTCACAAATATAAGATGACCATAGCACTGTTTATTGGAAACAGAGAAAGAGTTAGTAAACTCTTGGGATGATACATGTTGATGTATGTCAGGTCCCCTGTCTACATATGCCAGGACTGGTTCTTTGTACTTCGTTACATTCTCTGATAAATCTCTCAAGATTCAGACATATGTTTCTGTTGAAACACAAGTCCGAACCTTTTGAGATATTCACAGAATATAAGTTAGAAGTAGAGAACCAAAACACGGGAATAAGTATTATGTCCTTTGATGAGATCAAGGAGGAGAATACTTGAGCATGGAAATCCTGGACTATTCTAAAGGAGAATGGGATTCTCTCTCAGCATTACTCCTCCGTATACACCATAGCACGATGGTATATCGGGGTGGAGCAACCACACCCTATATGATAAGGTGTGCTCTATGATGAGTACTACTGAGTTACCTATTTCCTTTTTGGGAGTTATGCACTTGAGAAGCTGCATACCTATTGAATAGGGTTCAAATCAAATCAGTTGCCTACCACTTCATATTTGATATGATAAGGGAAGAGCCCATCTCTTAAGTTGGTTAAGATTTGGGGTTGTCCAGCCTATGTCTGAAAAGCAAAATCCGGACAAGCTCGAGACAAGATCTGTTATGTAGAACTGGAAAGGTTCCAGCCATACAAAACTGCAGCTGATGATTTGACAGAACCAAAGGATTCAATAGTTACCAACGAACCTCAGCCTCTCCGCCGATCTAGTAGGGTTCCTCACCCACCTGAGAGATACTTCGGTTTCTCTATGACAGTGGGAGCGAAGATTGCATCATGAGATGATGACCCAACTAGTTTCGAGCTGGCCATCAGGAGTGGGACTCTGTAAGAATGGCTGGATGCTTAGCGATCTGAGATGGAATCCATGTACACCAACAAAGTATGGACTTTGGTTGCTATATCTGAAGGGTTAAATCCCCATCAGGAGCAAGTATATCTTGAGAAGATTACTTGGTGTATATGGAAAAGTTGAGACTTTCAAAGCTAGACTTGTTAAAGGTTTTCATCATCGACCAGGCGTGGATAATGATGAAACCTTTATCAGTGGCTATGCTTAAGTCCATCCAGATCCTACTTGCCACGGCTACATACCATGACTACGATATCTGGCGGTTGGGTGCCATGACTGCTTTTCTAAATGATGTTTTAGAAGAGAACGTCTATAAGTACAAAGCCAGAGGGCTTCATAGACAGTGGGAGCAGCGGAAACGTGTACAAGATGCTTTATAGGATAAAGCAGGTATCGCGGAGTTGGAACATCTGTTTTGATGTCTTAGTCAAAGAGTTTGATATCATCAAAATGGTAGATGAACCTTGTATAAACAAAAAGGTAGTAGGGAGTATGGTGATGATCCTCGTAGAGTACGTGGATGACATACTCTTGATAAGAAAGGAGTTTCCTATGCTACGCTCGGTCAATCTCCGCTTATCACAAGGATTCTCCATATAGGATCAAAGTGATACCTCCTAAATCCTGGGTTTTGAATCTATGAGATAGATCTAAATGGATGTTAGGATTCTCACTAGTTGTAGTGAGATGGTATCAATCGATCCTGGAGAGAATCACTGGAAGGGTTCCAGGGTGATGAGGACGACTGAATGTCAGTCACAGGCATTGTCTTTACCTTTAGTAAAGGGACGGTATGTTGGAAGAGTTCCAAGCTAGATACCGTGGCATACTAGACGATAAAGGCTGGATACATCACTACTTAAGATGCTACCAAAGAGGCTGTTTGGGTGTATATTTGTTCATGAGATGAACTCTGTTCCTCCCATTGTGTGACAATGGAGTTGTGGCTTATGCCAAGGAACGTCCATCCCATCAGTGATCCAGACATATTCTAAGGCAGTATTACCTGATCATGGAGATGGTTGATCTCCAGGGGATCGAGGTTAGGAGAGTAGACTCAGAGGACAACACGGCGGATCCACTCACAAAGGCCTTTTCCCAGAGAGAGACTTTTATGGGATGATTGAGTATGAGATACTACAACCACTGCTATCAGATGGCCCTAGTGCAAGTGGGAGATTGTTAGTTATATGTATGCCCTAGAGGCCATTATTATACATAGGATGTATATTGTAGTGGATGCTTGGACATATATAGGGAGGACTTTCTTGCTCGACATGATAGTATGCTATCTGGTTACTCTTTACCTTAACGTGTATACTGATTGTCTCTCTGTTACATGTTGGTAAAGCCCTTAGGATGAGTACTTAACTACCTGGACTATGATGCGGATCATACTAGTGGGGACATGGTAGTCCATAAGTACATCCTTCAAAGTCCCTAGTCGTGGGTATATCGAGACGGGGCATCGATATACCAGAGTAGACTAGCGTATACCTTCTCGACCCATACAGATGGGCGATGGATGATCCCATATCCATTGGTGTTTGACATCAGAGATGATATACGGGTGCTCAGTGGAGACTGGGTACACTGGACGGACTCACCGAGAACTCCCAAATGGTATTATACCTTACGTCAGATGGCAGTTCTCTGGTGACACTGGTACAGAGTAGTCTGTTGACCCGAGATCGTCATAGAGTCTTGTGTGGTTCCTACTGTGCTTTGATTTCCCTCTTACCACGTCCAAGAGGGCGTGCAAAACGGTGGTTTTTAGGTACAGTCCCGAATCACATGGAGGCAATAAGCGATAGGAGGGGATTCGTCTCTCCCGGTATAGGGGGTTGATGTTGCGCTGTGTTCAATTACCTATAACCGGAAATCCCTGGCCAGGGTTGCTGAGATTTACTGGTAAGTGTTACCAGTAGTTTCTCGAATTGTTATAGACCTCATATCGACACGACTTATCGAGCTATTGGGGTCTGACGTTTACCACCCCTAGGCGAGATATGTGACATATCAGACGACGAGACCGGACTGTACGGTAGTGTTACTGGTTGGATTCACTGGAGTGTGAGCGGGCTTGCTCGTCGATCTTCTGATCGCTCAATACCCGGGTGGCCGTTACGTTTAGCAGACCGCTTGCGGCTTGTGGGTGTTTGATATGATCATCATCTGCTGCCGACGTATTGACGAGTCTTTAGAGTCCTACACAGAGGTTTTCTGGCTCAAGCGAAACGAAATAGGAGCGCATATGAGATATGTGCGGGACCGAGAATAATGCGTGTATGTGATACCGTATTCCATTCTCGCGATGAATGTATCGATTGGTTGTATGCGATATAACCTAGTTATCGAATCAAGGATTGATTTGATAAGCCGATACATTGAATATTAGTCGGTTATATGCGATATGACCGGGTCGTTAAATCAAATGTTGATTTAATGATTTAATGCATAATTATATATTTGATATATTACTTTGCATTAACTAGTATTGGTTCATTTTAAAGGGATTTTCTCACTTGAAGTGCACAATGTATATGTGATATACTTTAGTACACAAGTTTGTGTCATGTTTGATGATACAAGCTAACTTGAGTTTGTGTAAAGTTTAAAATATGGTTGTGTAATGGTTAGGGTTTTCTTTTTCTTTATCATTTATTTAGTTTGTTTATTTATTTTGCAAAATAAATGAATGGTGGCTTTCTTTGGATGCTAGTTGAAGCTTCATGAAGCTTTGACTAAGTGACCATATTTGTCTCATGCTTAACCCTAACCATTCCACTAAACCCTAGTTCATTCTCTACACTTGAACATGGTTGGATTATGATAAGTATTCATTTCTTTTCTATTCTAAAAAAACTTATCATAATATTGATCTTCTTCTTCTTCTTCTTCTAAAAGAAGAAAACCTAGTTTCCATCAATGGTGATTGATGAAAAAGAGTGAGAAATCCAATTCTAAAGTGAACCCACTTCCTATTTCTTCATCCTCTACCTCTTGCCAAGTAGTATAGGGTCTTTTCTTCACAAGTTTCTTGACTTGGTGAAGTTGGAGCTTGATCTAGTGATGCCTCGACGTAGATCATCTTCGGCATCGTAGTCGATGACCTAGCCCGTCCTTTCTCTGATGAAGCCAACGCTAGAGCCCAAGATCCGATTAGTACAGCGAGGAGACTTCATCGCGGAGCCATGGAGGTGGAGAACCGGATCTACAAAGGTTGTATTTCCGTTTACTCTTAGTAAAGTAGTTTACTAGTTCTAGTTTTCGCCTAAAATTCTAGTTAACGATCCGTATCAGGGTTTCTCGGCACTTGTAAAATTTGAAATTGGCATGGTTGATGCCTTGTGAGACCTCATTAGAGTGCCTAGGAACCCTACACTAGCTGTACGTAATGGGCTACCAGGTATTCACCAAAAGGGTGGTCGATGAGCGAACTCATCCTAACACCCTACTGAGCCTGTCAGTGACAATTTCCGTACAGTCCGGTCCGTTCGTCTATGAGTATTGGATGTCGGGCCTAGGGGTTTGTAAAAGTCAGACTCCCAAAAGCGGTACAAGTCGTGTCGGAGTATAGCCCAGAACATCCTGCGATACTACTGGAATACCTACCAGTAAATCTCCTACCTTGGCCAAAGACTTCCTGTAATGGCTCTTCTAGACACGGCGTGATCTCATCCCCAATACCGGGAGAGAGGAAACCCCTGCCAATCCGCTCACTGCCTCCATGTGGCTCGGGACTGTACCCAACTAAAACCTGTTTGCACGACTCCTTTGAGCCGTGGTAAGGTAGTAATCAAAGAATAGTGGGAACTCACACGAGACAAATGACGATCTCAGGTCGATGAACTAACATGTACACATGTCACCAGGGAACTGCTATCTGACGTCACATATAATACCAACTAGCATGTTCCCGTCGAGTCCTGTCCAGTGTACTCATAACCCAATGAGCACCTGTATACATCTTAGGTGATCCAACTGACAACAATGGCTTGTGTGACTGGCCATCGCCCCTCGTCGGGGTCTCGACAGTATACACTAGTCTACTAATGGAGTATCGATGCCCAGTCTCGAAACACCCATGACTAGGGACCACTTTAAGGATGTGCTTATAGACTACCCAACTCTCACGTATATGATCGCCATCATACTGCTGGTAGTCAAGCAAGAATCCTAAAGGCTCTATCAACGGGTAATAGTGATCTGTAATATCACCTAAAGCTGTACACGATGATAAAGATAAACCAGATAGCATACTATCATCTTGTGTAAGACTGTCCTACCGGCATAGGTCCTCCCTCAATCATTGCAATCACGTGCCTACGATCCAATAATTGACTTTGAGGGCAGTATATCCAACAATCTCCCATTTGCACTCAAGGCTAATTATTGAGATGTCGCATACTCACAGGCCGTGTGATACCGAACACCCAACTCCTCTACTGATCAGTCTTACAAAGCCCGTTTGTGAAACTATTGCGTTCGAGGAATAGCCTCAGTGAATGAATCCGTCTTGATGTTTCTTTCTGTGTCTCTCTTAATCTCAGGTTCACGGAGAAAGCCATCTCCCGAAATGAGCAATACCTATCTTAGAATATGTCTGGATATCTGATGGGACCTAGTTCATAAATGAACTCCAAATCCAAACTTCTTAGACTGTATCGTCAGCTGAACTTAATCAGTATCTTGCGCCATGCCTCCCTCAGTATCCGCTTAGACCTCCTGTCCAAACTATTGCCCCTCGTCAGAGGGAAAACTATAACTCAGACAGTCACTCTGTCATCCAGGTCATCTTGGAAGCCTGAAATGATAACCGTCTCCCGAAGGAGGCTGTAGTTATCATATCCCTAGAACATCTACTTATGTTCATAAACTTCTTCCGAACGTTTCTCCAGGATTGGATTAATATCAACTTATTGCGCCAAGTGCAAAAACAACATCTGGTGTGGTACTTGACATCTCATGATTACTGTAACGTGTTAAAAATGATTAAATAAATAATTAAATAAATAAAATTGTTTAAGTGAATTTTATGAATTTCGGTAAAGCAAAATGTATTTTTCGTAAAACCAAACCGCGATTTTTTTTCATTATAAATTCAAAAATACCTATTTAATTATGTAATTACTAGTAAATAGTGTTTATTTAGCCACATATAAATTTTTAGTTTAATAAAATATTTTTCCTAAATTAATTATTTTAAATATTAACATAAGCTTTATTTTTACACTAAATTAGTGTAAATTACAAATTTAAATGGTTTTAATTTGTAAAAATGAACCATGGCATATTAGAAATTAGTGTGTATCATGCAAAATTTATTTGCAAATTTTTCCTATTTTCTAGAGCTTTCTTGAGTTGCTATAGTAAAGAAATAAATAAATAAATAAATAAAGCATGAAAGGACTTTTAGTGTTGTTTCTCTTCTTGAAACTTCTACACAACATCCCACTCTCTTCTTTCTCTCCCTCACCTCTCTAGGGCCGGCCACAAACCCCCCATGGCAGCCCCCCCTTTTCCCACCTCATTTTTATTCAAAATTCATCAAAAATACATCAAAAATTCCATTAAAATTCCACAAAATCCTATTTATTTCATACTCTTTATTCCTTGCTCATTTTTATATGAAATTTGGAGATGGAAGTCATGCATTTTGGAGGCTCATTTCTTGTTTGGATTTCATATTTTGGGAGGTATAATTTCTTTCTTTTGATTTATTGTTTTAGATGTTCATTTAAGCTTAATTAGATTTAATGAATTAATTCTATGTTTTTTTTTAAAATTCAAGTTAGGGTTTGTAAATTCAAGTTATGATTTTTGTTAATTATTTAGGGTTATAATAGTTAGTTTAACACTTTTAGAATTGGAAAATATTGCATGGTTTTTGAATTGTAAAATTTTCATTTAAAATTGTTTTAAATTAGGAATTTAGTTAACTAGGTTTTTGCAAAATGTGTTTGTGGTTAATATAAAATTCTAATTTGGGTTGTTATCATTGGATTATATTTTTAGTGGAAATGTTAGCATGTTAATGGAAAGAAAAACTTAGTTTCAATGGATAATTGATAAATTGTGATAAAAAATTGCTAATTTGTAAACTAGATTTTTGAAATTTCTAAATAAATGTGATTAAAAATATAATTTATGGTTTCATTAAATCATTATCATTATGAATTATGGTTTAATACATTAATTCATGAAAAATCACGTTTTGCGGTGGAATTGTGGTATTTTGCTTGAAAAATGTTAAAATTGTTAAAAGTTGCAAACTAGAAATTTCAAATAAATGCAAAATTGTGTAATAAAAATAAAGTAAGGGGTCGTATAGTCTAGTTATGCTATTTAATGAGTTTTATAACCATTGGTTTCATTTAAATGTCAAGTTTTGATAAAAACGGTAAATTGGCATTTTCGGGTTTTATGAAATTAGACGGTTTGATGGATTTTAGGGTTTCGATGGATTTAATCATGTTTTATAATATAAGTAATGTGTTTTAAAACTACGAGTTATTTGTTAATGTTTATCTCGATCCATCGGAGTTTGTACGCCGATATCGAGCGATATTTGGTTCTTTTGCGTGGACGGGACATAGGTTTTAACCTATGCTTGTTCCTTGTATCGTTTGACTTTTGTATGTGATTCGGTTTACGATGCTATTTATATGTTTGCGTTTAGGTACCCTTCAAGTGGACTGCGGGTGATATAGAGGAGGATGGCAACACCGTCGTCAGCAGACATGGACCAGGTGAGTAGATGCATATCTACGGGGGGAAGTCGGGTGGATGGCGTTTAGCACCCCCGCAACGTAGAATAGGAATAGTATTTATTGTCAGTAGGAAACCGGATGTGACCCTAGATACTTAACGCGTAGGACCCTAGTAATAACCCTAGGCTGAACTAGACTGATTTAGGAAAACCTTATCAGGGGATGAGTACCTTGGAAAAGTTCTTAGGTTTCAGGTAGAAACACACACGCACACACTGAAACTCGACATGGAGTATACGTATATGTGTGTGTATATATAAAACTAGGTATAGGTGTATATATATATACAACACGTATATGGGATTCATTGATGTGATATGATATCTGAGGTATGATGAAACAGTATAACTGGGCTTGATGCCGTGATTCTTGACTACAGTCGTATTAAAGTGTTAGCGGATCATTAGAGAATGAGACAATGAACATGAATATATAAATTATGAAGGGTGGTGGTGATATTGAGGTACATGGGACGCTAAAATAGTACCTGGGCTGTAGCTTGTGACTTGATGACGATAAGATATCGGTATGACTTAATCACAATATGATACATGTGACATGATATTTCTGAGGATAAACTAATGATTATTCCATGATGGAAATGATATATGATTGATGTATGCGATTATAGTTTAGCACCTTGATCATGAGATGTGTTGATGATGACACATTACGAATAATGAGACACCTAGGAGATACTTGACTCGTACCCCGATATTGGGATGCCGTACGATGGATTTTACCGTACGAGGCTTAGATATGATGATTGATCCGCACTCTTGATTCGAGGAAGCCGTACTACGTACGTGACGCTATTGAGGCGGGATCGCCGACTATTAGAGATATTGGTTCGGACCTTAGGTAGATGCTTGTTTCTTATTGACTAGTTTCTTAGGTTAGTTCCTTAGGATATTAGATGGACACTAATTTAGGTTCAACTCACATAGTGGTAGTTGTACTCGTATATCGCGGAGGAGTGGATAATGCACATCTGTCTTGCATTCATACTGTAATCATCATGGTGCATGTTCTTTTATATGTTGCTATAATCAGTATAAACTTTACCTGTTAGGACACCAGCACTATTACCGATGATGCGCATATTCCACGCACACTTATTTGCCGGCTCACACATATCATCATCGGTAATTGCTATGTCACGTACACTTTAGATCATATTGTCTTTTATGGATAGAATCATTTAACAACTAGACCGATATAACATTGTGATTATTCTCTGACATTAGTACAGACATGATATTTATTGCTTAGACATTCATGCATTCATATTTTCATGTTATCCTGCAGTATTATGGGCATATGCCGACACTTATCATATACTTACTCATGATTTTAAGATTTGGATTTCTATGAGATTTCTAGATTTTTGGGGAAAACCGCAAGAAATTATAAAAAACTTCTCTCTCTCTCCTCTTCTCTTTTCAAAATAAGATGCGGTTTTCTCGTGATGTATGTGTCGTCCACCATGAGATTTCATGTTTTCTGATGGATTTCGAGACCCGATTCGAGGAGTGGATGAACCGTCTCGGGTACATGGTGGGCCCGGTATGGTACCCCGGGGCAAGAAGATCGAGTTGTAGACGATGAGCCTGGCAGGGGAAGGCTACCTACCGGTGATGTCTGGCGCGGCGGATATCCCGAGGATACCGACCGTTGTCGTGAGATTTGATGATATGGGCCGATCCGGACTAACGGAGCCCGAGGTATTGAGACTATGAGACTTGAGATTTACATATTTGTGTCGATACTTGACTCGGATTTCCATGGATTTCATTGTTGAAATTTCAGATTCTTATACACATTTTACTATGATAACAGCCAAAGATTTCTTATACAGATATACCTGGATTTCAGGATTGCTTATTTTACATTCATGGTGCATGCATATCCATTTATAGGACATAGTACTATATGAGGCACTGACACGAGCACGGAGTATCTGCACTTACACGTATTATTACCCTGCTATTACTTGAGGTTTGAGACTTAGTAGTGTATTATTATTATGACCTAGGATAGCGTCGTGCATTCGATTTCTTTTCGTAGATGTCTTCTACTCACGAGTTGGCAACTCACCCCCGTTGTGCCAAATTTTATTACAGGTTCGATGTACAGGTTTCCTGGGTAGCTTGCTGGCACATCTATTCTTTCAGGGTGATTTGCACGGTAGGTTGGTTCACTTGTATCCGAACCACCATTGTACTTTTATTCTTTCATTTGTATCTAGTAAGCTCCATCAACCATATTTGTATTACTTGATAAGTTTATTGGACCAGTCTTTTATTTCGACCTTAGAGTCGCGCATGTATTATTCTGATCTGGTGGTTTTGTTTTCTTTTGAGTTTTGAGCCTAGCCTATTGGCGTTGTATATTATTGTGCTTGTTGTGGTTGTTTCCGCCTGTTGGCGTTGATGCTAGCTCCCGTTTGGAAATGCTTTTTATTGTTTATGTATATTATACTTGTTGTACCCGTTTGGGGGCCAGTTTTTACAGAGGAGATTCTGCCGAAATTTTTGAGAAAATTTGCTGATGCTTTTAAACTTGTTTCTTTTTTTCTTCTTCTTCTTTTTTTTTTTGGTTTAGATTTCTGGGCTTCGGCTTACTTAGGTTACGTGGCGCTTCTAGACGCTTCGTAATCTAAGTGCCGGTCACGTTCCGTACTTTCGGGTCGTGACAATTACTCAATTGCTTAAGCAAGTGATATGCCAATCATGCACATCCCTCTCCTCTTTTAGTCTGTAAGACACCTTTAGAGAGGGTGACTCCATCGCCTGCAGGTATACTACTGTGCCAGGAGTCGTCGATTCTAAAAGACCTTTAGAATGCTGTCTAAGTACCCAGATTGTGAAACTACCCTAATCTCGATCTAAAACCATAGATCTAGTAACCAGAATGTTTGATATAATATTCATATCCTATGTCGAGAAACAACTGTGTGGCAACCAAACTATAACCGATCGTAGTATAGGAATATCACCTCCTACTCTGTGTATGTTATCCAAATACCAGGACATCACACCCTACTTCCTTCTTAACAGATCCATCCATTATTCTCATGAAGTCAAAGCCCATGACTGTCACATCAAAAATAGATGATCTATCTCCGCTATAACTGCTTTAGTCTATAAATAGACATAAGCTGCCTGACCATTATGCTTGCGCTGCTCCCACTGACTACGACAATCTACTGGCAGAGTCATATACACATGCACTTCTAAAGCTAGTTTAGAACGACGCTATATTCATCCTCCTGCCGGGTCTCATAGTATAGAACAACAGTAGTGTCAAGTCTGGGTAAACAAGAACCTCCCTGTCACTGTCCTTGAGGATACCGGAGTACCTCCCGGGTGCTTGAGGTTACCCTGCATATCTGGGAAGAGGCTAATGGAATGTCAAACCTGATTGAATCTTTAGGTTCTTATGAAATTTCAAGTAATCGTTTGTGGTTCTGGAATCACTTCCAGTTCTACCATACTCCCACTACTGTTTTCTTAAAAAATCCATTTTTATCAAAACTGTGGCGAGTCAAGAACAATATCACTATTGATCTTCCAGATGGTAGAAAGTCAACCCTCGTCATAGCCCGGGTCAACCCACAAACAGCCATTACAGAAATATGCCTAGAGTCTGGTTCTAAGCATAAGCCGGACAACTCCATATACCTTAACATCGTGATGATATGATCCATTCTATATACAATATAGAAACAGAGGCACTGATTTAATTGGAACCAGAATCAAATCATACAGCTGTCTCCAGTGCATGTCAACTAAATAGAGGAGGCCGATCAGCGTTACTCAACTTAGGAATGCATCCAGATATGAGTAACCTGAAAGAGAAACAAGTTTCTCAAAACCATTACTCTAAACTGAATATCGAATACAAGTATCTACATCTTCGATCACCTTGAAGAATCCTGATACTTGCAACACCTGGTTCTCTACTTTATTCTTATACCTATAACTTCTCAAAACTTAGAATTTGCATTTCTACAAAACACTTGTCTAAAAACTAGAGAAGTCACAAGTGAACAGAATATAGTACGAGGATCAACTCCTCTGTCCTAATGGACACTGGACAACATAGAATACTTTGTATAAGTCCGCTGAGTTGAATAACTCAAACCCTTTGCGTCGTAGCTTAAAAACTGTACTATGGTTATAAAGAATTACACCGCTGTTGAATGCTCCTTACCTAACCATCAACTGATATAGGTAAATGTCAGGGACATAATTTCAAAAAGTTATATCTCATTTTATAAAAATAAACGTACAGATATATCAGAATTGGTGCATAACAACGGATATTCAAAACCAAATATTTGCCGTCCGGCAAAAACCCAGGCGATTTTCTCAAATATCACCAATTACAACGAATCCCGATATAATGAGGATGATCACCTAATTCCCAATAACTTACTCCCACTCATCATCTGTAAAACCATACAGATGTGAGAATCAAACCTTGTAAATACTTACCCTAGAGCAAGGAACTAATTGGGAAATCAGTTTTCTTTAAACAATACACAGTGAAACTGAAATATGTAAATGTTTCGAGGGGGTATCTGGGTATTGCTAGTAATGCCTTTTCCATTATCAGATTCACAACTGTAACCGTATATTTCTTTGCCATCTCTCCAAAAATCCCTTTATTTGTCTTTAGTCGTTACCTTTTGTACACCATCGTTAGGTTAAATGGTTTTCTTCCTTCCCTACCGTTCGGCACCAGCCTATGGTTTGGAAGAAGACTATCCAATAAGCGTAATAGGTTTCCTATTCTTATCCTCGGAGTACTCACAATCTGAGAGAAGGTAAATATAAAAGACAACTTAATAAACCTTATTCTATTTCTCCTCAACCAGAATCCATCCCCGAACTGGAACAAGTTCCTTCGAGTTCGTATATAACCATATGATGGATCATCCAAAAAACTGTGGATCTTCGTAGTGATACGGGATGTTCTGGAGAAATACAAAGGGTAAGTAGGAGTGGCGATGAAATACTTGGTTTGGTCGTGAATAGCAGTCGCATTTTACTTTGCCCTATTTCTAATCTCTTTATTTGTCTTTACTTATTACGTTCTGTACACCTCACTTAGGCTAATCGGTTTTCTTCATTCCCTACCTTTCGGCACCTGCCTATGGTTTGGATGAAGACTATCCAATTAGCGTAATAGGTGTACCGTCCTAATCCAAGGAGCACTCGCAACCTGAGAGAAGGTAAAAGGAAAAAGGCAACTGAATAGTCCTATTCATTTTCACCAGAACCGGAAACCATCCTCGAATCTGGAACAAGTTCCTTCGAGTTCGTATATAACCATACGATGGTTTTATCCAATGGAAGTGGATGTTCATAGTGATACGAGGTGTTCTGGAGAAAAGGGTAAAAGTAGGATTGGCAATGAGGTATGCAACTCAGATAATCCAAAAGCCAGTGTTTTAAGAAGGTTCGGTTAATCTTCGTCACTGAGTCATAGTCTAGGGTCGGACCATGGTTGCTGCCAAAGAGAGAGAGAAAAGAAACACTCTGCGTGCACTCTAACTTAGATCAGAATGTTTATCAATATATCTAATCAGGAAACCTCCCACTGTAACTTAAAATTCTCCTCCAAACCAGAAAGAAGAATTAGTCGGGATCACCTTAGGAGTAAACCAACTCATCAGTGGGAATCGGGATCCAAATATCATCGCATGATAACGTGATAGAATCCATTCATGTTATCACACTCCAGAAGGTATGCGCATGCCTGGCAAATTTCAGTTTCTTTAGAAACTCTCGATGTGATTTTTACCCCATGCTCTTATGACCTTGACGAAGGTCAACAAATCATAAATCACATGTCAAGTTCTACCCATCATTGTCCTGGTAAATTTGAACCCACCTGTACAAGCCCTTGACGAAGGTCAACAAGGCTGTACGACTGTCCCAAACCAATGCATCTATCTATGCAACAGAAAGGTAACAAGCAGCTACCATACACTATACCTTGACGAAGGTCAACAAATATATCATGAATACTAAGTGCTACCCGTCTGAAATGACGTAGGGCTATGAATGGTTTTTGGCGAAAAACCTTTAACCTAATGAACTTGATATCGTCGAAGGAACGAGATAGCTTTTTATAAATATAGTGGTGAAAAACTTTGCTAAAGAGGTCACTCCCAGTGAAGGGATCTTGGCTCTTTTCCCGTAGAATGTGGTGCAGGATATTCCAACTGAATACCATGATGCAAAGCAAAAATTAATCGACTATAGTGAAGTTATTACCCTGACGCAATCTTCTGCCCAAAGGGTCACTCACGGTGAAGGGATCTCGGCTCTTGCCTCGTCGACTGAGGTGCTGGATATTCATAACCGAATACCTCTGTGTAAAACAAAAGAGAACGTTCTTGTAATAACAGCTTTTTGAAAATTGTTCCAACAACATCAAACATGTTAGTTTAGCTTGCATTAATCCGAATCAATGCAGTCCCATCAATTGATCACACCAATAAAGAACGAAAATGTGATGTACATATTTGCCATCCGCATTCGCCACTGGGTCCCATCATCACCCGTCAGGTTACTTAACTAACGACAGAGCGGGGACTGGACTAGCGCAGATGTAAAACATATACAACATCTACTAGTATATATATATATCAATATATAATAATCACTCTAGGCGTGATAAATACAACATCACAGATATGTAATAAGAATCACAGAACAATACAGATAATCTGGGATCCCCGGGTTTCCTTTGAGCCACAAGTGAAACCCGACGTTCCCCTGGTCGTGTGGATAGCCTGTGCAATGAAATCCTAGACCCCTACGGGTGCGGCAAGTTACCCGCCAAAACCTGAAGCGAAGCAGCCCCCTTCAACAATGTGATTGGACCACCCAGCACTTCACGGAATCCGGTAACTTGAGCACCCCTCCTTAGGTCAACCTATACCCCCTACGAGCACGGCGAATAGCCCGCCAATTCTAGAGTGAAGCCCCTTTCGTCTTAAAGCCATGAGATGCGGCCCCGTTGCCCTCTAGAACCCGGCTATCCATTCACCCCACTGCGGGGTAATCCTAGTACAGAAAATAAAATATGTACACGGGTACATCGACCTCAACCCGGTCGTGCCCCAAAAGAATAATATACAAACAGGCAGTGACGGCAATCCATATGTCAGATGCTCGCCCAGCAATATCAAATGTACAAATATAACCAAACTGTACTAACATTGCATCTAAGCTATCCACCATGACAAATCCGCAACATCACAGCACAACACAGAACATCAACGTGAATGTCATGTTCGCAAATCCATCCAAAAGAGCTATAGCGATTAGACAAGATTTACCGATCAAATGACATTCACGGACTCAGATATAATGTAAAGCACTGTAAACTTTAAACAATATTATAATATACCAAATCCGAAATAACCCCCGAATAGCCCATACAAACTGATAACGCCATATGCAAATTGGGCCAAACAACAATAGCACTACACCAACTTTCCTGTGACCAAACCACAGCCCAAATACGAAGTCCAAAATCAACACCATGGCCGGCCTTGCCGGATTTTCTTGTTTGGTGGCCAGTTTTTTTCAGGTGGGTGAGGCTCGTTTTTGGTCTGTGGTCATATGGTATGGTCAGTAGTCTTCTGCACGTGTTTGAAAAATTTTCTGCACACTTTTCAAAACGACAGAGACTGGGACAGCAGTGGTAGTGTTTGGGTTCAGTTTCGGTTTTGATAAATTAACATTATGTAAACAAGCTAGTAAACTGTTAATGGCATGGTTCTGATACCATGTAAGTCTACGGTAGCGCCCCGGCCGTCAATCCAAAGCCAAAATGCGGAAACAAAAACTTTTCATTAACTTGAAACTGGCGCTAACGCAGACTTTAATCTAGATCAAACCATTAACATTAAACTAGCAATCTAAAGTGGGTTAGAAAAGCTATACCGATCGATCCATGTCCTTCGGTGTTTAGCCACCATCTTTAGCTCCTTGTGGCATCTCCGATCTCGCTCGATCTCCAATCTCCATGTCGGAAAGGGCACCACGTCGATGAATCCTTTTACGGGCTCCCGCGTCAAACCATAGCAACTCAGGCACGAACTTTGCTAGCCGACGTGTCCAAAATGAAGTAGAGAATGTGTGCAATCACTTTATCTGAAGCATCCATTGATTCTCAACGCATGAGAGTGTATGGATGGAGGTTTAAGTGGATGCCAATAATGGAGATAATGAGCTCAAGAAGAAAAAGGAAGAAGAAGAAGAAGAGCCTTTTCTTTTCTTTTTTTGTGGGAATGATAAAATGAGAGCAAGAAGCATAATACAAGAGCTAACCCCAAACCTATGTGGCTACCCTCTCTCTCTCTTCTTATCATTTCAACACACCAAATCAATCCAAAATGTGACATTTGCACAAATAAAGAGACCATGAGTCATCACCTATGCATGTGTCACAATAAATGCTCCTCATCTTGTATTTGAGCTCATTATTTCCATAAGTAAACATTTATCTAAATATTTACAACAATTAAAAGAGAATGGCATCTACTAGAGTAAACTCGTGACGGATCATAAGGATACCCCTCACCTGTACATACATACCTGCATCCGCATTCTGACTGAATGCAAATGTGATGAGACTAAAGTAATCCAACAAATCTAATACTAGGATCTGGCTTAAACTAAAGGCCACTAGTATGATCTGTCCGATCATGATCCGTGCATGAATGCAAGTATACGATCGAACCCTGCCATAATACCATACGGCCTGTACAACATTTCGCCCGAAACTTGAGAAACTGTCTGTGTGGGAATCTAAAGACTCGTCAATACTTTGGCTGTGGATTTAACCACCAGCACGTCAGTGGTACTAGCTATACGTAACGGGATACCAGGTTTCGACCAAAAGGGAGGTCGATGAGCGAACTTATCCTGACACCCTACTGAGCCTGTCAGTGACAATATCCGTACAGTCCGGTCCTTTCGTCTATGAGTATCGCATGTCGGGCCTAAGGGGTTGGTAAAAGTCAGACCCCCAAAAGCGGTACAAGTCGTGTCGGAGTATAGCCCAGAACACCCTGAGATACTACTGGAATACCTACCAGTAAAACTCCCGCATTGGCCAAGGACTTCGTATAATGGCTCTCCTAGACACGGCGCGATCTCACCCCCAATACCGGGAGAGACGAAACCCCTGCCGATCAGCTCAATGCCTCCATGTGGCTCAGGACTATACCCAACTAAAACCTGTTTGCATGACTTCTTTGATCCGTGGTAGGGTAGTAATCAAAGCACAGTGGGAACTACACGAGAAAAATGACGATCTCAGGTCGATGAACTAAGCTGTACACATGTCACCTGGGTACTGCTATCTGACGTCTGGTATAATACCAACTAGCATGTTCCCAACGAGTCTTGTCCGGTGTACTCATAACCCAATGAGCACCTGTATACATCTTAGGTGATCCAGCTGACACCAATGGCTTGTGAGAGCGGCCACCGCCCCTCGTCCGGATCTCGACTGTATACAC